>CM029117.1:12192500-13675000 GCA_016859345.1 Istiophorus platypterus | reverse complement strand
GCTAGGCTGCTATTCAAAGAGATGCTCCTATGTATTTTATTAGATGGTGGAGACAAACCATCTATAAGGTTGTTCAGGTTGGAGGTCTTGTTGAAATCTTCATTATTTCTTGTTACTTAGACATGTACAGCTTCAAAAAAAGAGCAGCTTAGCTGAATGAGGTTTATTTGATTAAAATACTAATGACTAAACAATGATTAAAGTCAGTCAGGTGAGAATCAGCTCAGTAGCTCCGTTCATTTAAAACTTGCCTCCTGTGTTGTTTTATTGAGTAAAGCAAACATGCCAAGATGTTTGAATTCTTTGTAGCCAGTGGCAAAAGAGCAGAGCAGCGAGGACGTCTCAGCTTGCCTCTCTTTGTTGTGTGGGAGCAGACACGTCCATTGTTTATCTGCATTATTATTCTCCATCGCCACCAAACCACTAATGACATAGCATTCAGATCAAACCCCTTTATTTATGGCAGCCAGGTTGGAATTCAAAACTGTGAATGAAGTAATGACTGAACTGTGTTCCTCTGTCACATAAGGCAGGAAAAACAAACTCAGCTTCATAACAGTATATCTCCACTACAGAATCTCAGCTTGAATTTTTTTTAGTTTGTATTAATTTAGTATTACGCTGAACCTAACATTACCTAACATAACATTAACTGTAGCCTTCTTTATAAATTATACCAGTTTAAAAGTGGTAGAGTGGTAGAAGAAGCATTGACGTCTCTGACTTGAATAAATGCATTAATACAACAATACTGTTAGATACTCCATTGTAGTTGAGAGTATTTAAAATCTTACTGAAGTACAAATAAGTCCAAGTAAAGTAAGCATTTTCATTTTCATTTTCAAAATGTACTCGAGGTATTAAGAGCAAAGTATCACCTCTTAATATCAGACTTATTTTGAATGCAGAAAAGACTGAATACATGGTATTCTCCAATTCCACCAATGACTCTGATTACCCCCCATCCTTTAAAACTATAAATAGTGACCAAAACACTTTAGCTGAGTCATACAAATACTTAGGAAATTGGATATAGAACAGATTGTCATTTGACTCAAAAATTAAAAGTCAACCTCAGGTTTCTGTATAGAATTAAAGGTTGTCTGTCTTTTTCAGACTGTTCAACCTCTGTGCAGGTAAAATTAATGTCTGTATAAGATTATGGAGAAACACTGTATAGTCATGCTCCCCCATCATTACTTCAGCTGCTAAATCCTGTTTATCATAGTACTTCTCGCTTTATAACTAATGTCAAATTTCATATCCCTCATTGTTGTCTATATCCCGTGCATGGACTTTCCTTACATACTTTCATCAATAAATCTCTGTTAAAACTTTTGAACTACTTCACATCTCCTCTCACATTTAAATTTTATAACAGTGCATGATCAAGTAACTGCTCAACCTTGGTAGAAATGGTTACAGATACTCTGCACCTTTTAAATGGAATGAACTGCAAACTACCCCCAAACTACTGTCCTTCATACCCCTTGGAGATTTTAAAATGTTATTATCTGGTGTTTTTTTTAAATGATTCTTGTATTTATTAGTTGTGTCTCAGTTGTGGTATTTCTGTTTGCTGTTTGCATGTTTTTTGGATTATGATAATTTTCTCAGCTCTGTTGAAAAAAAAGATCACAATTTCAATGGGTCTACCCATTTTTTTTCAAGTTATTACTGATTCATTAAGATGTAAGCAGTATTTTAATGTTTGTGAAACTAATTTCAACAAAAAATAGTATATGCTCAGTATAGCTGAATCTAGAACAATTAATGTTTTTAAGCTGATCATGCACAGTGTTCAAGTGAAATACGTACAGTTGGTTGAAAAGTATAATATTAGTATAGTAAAAATAAATATCACAAAATTAAATAAAGTACAAGTACCTCAGAATTGTACCTACTAAGTTATATCTCCAGACTGGTAAAATACCTTTTTCTTCCCTTTAGTATAATATTCTTACCTAAAAAAATGAATAAGATCTAAGAATTCTTGGATTTTTTTAAGCTCTTAGTTATAAAAATTATCCATTGTAATTATCCATTGTGTTAGTAATGGCTCTGTCAATAGACCATATAGCAGAGTATTGTGAAATATTGTAGCAAAACTGTTAAAATGAACTTAATCCTGGGTATTTGTATGACCTAAGATACAGCATTTATCAGGTGTTTTTTCACTTAATGCATGCATTACTGACACAAAGCTAGCACCCTTGAGCTATTGTCTACACAATCCTTGTATCAAACCTGTAGCTGTAGGGCAGCTATTGAGTTAAAAGAAGTAAATATTCAATGGGGAATTTCCCAGTTTTATTCCCTGGATCATCTTAGAAAATGAAGATGGGAAAGATGATTCAACAGCTACTGTTTAAATCCTCTCAGTATCATCATGTAACAGTGTTGTTATGTTTCCTCAAAACCAAACAACATTTCTTGTGAATCAACAGACCAGCAAGCCTAGCAATTCATTTTTATATAGTAAGTAACAAAAATCTTATTATCTGAAGTCAGTAAAATTAAGACTGTGATTTATATGACTGCAAATTAACATATCAATAAGCCTTTTAGGAAATGTCTCATTAATTAGTCATCCCTTAATTGGCCCTGAATGCCATTAGTGCGCTGTGTGTGTTACCCATGCGTTCATTAATAACATTACTGTGCGACCCGGATTTGCATGGCCAAGCTAAGATTAGTTTAAATGTTGCTGCCACTTCAGCTGTTGCACGGCTATGTGAGTCTATGTGTGTGTGTGTGTGTGTGTGTGTGTGTGTGTGTGTGTGTGTGTGTGTGTGTGTGTGTGTGTGTGTGAGTCGTGTGTGGGTGTGTATTTGTTGTTTGTGTGTGTGTATGTGTTAAGTGTCTGAGAATGATATGACACCCATGCCCATGCTGATGCACAGACTGGTTCTGCTTTGATCAATGGTGCCTGGCATTGGGGGTGTGGGGTTGGGGGGATGCGGGGGGGCTGGAGGTGAGGTGGGGGGTGAGGAGGGGGTCTGAACCTCGCCCTGGTGCTGATGAAGACGAATGAGCTAACATGACATGACGGAATTGCTTTTGCAAAAGGGGGGGCTAAATGCTGTATTGTGATATTGTGTTGAGGACGGCTAAAGGGGCAGGTTGATTTATTGTTCCAGCAGCAAATAGCCACCGTTTTACCTCCCCACCCTCTCTACTTATTCACCGACACCCTTCGGTCTTTAATTACAAGCCCCCAGCCTCTTCCATTCACTCATCCATGTCCTTATTAGAAGAGTCATGCCACACATCATACATCCACGCTGGCAGAGGAGGACAAAAGTATATATGAGACACAGCCTGAGGGGGGATGACTGGTGCCCAAAATGTCACAGCCATGTTGATTTTGCATTCCATTACCACCTTATGGTCAGGAAAAACAGGAAAGAAATACGGAGATGGAAGAGAGTAATGAAGCCAGGGAACTGAAGGTCAAAGGAAGAACTAGGGGAAAAAAAGGAGTGGGGGGAAAATGGGCCGATTAAGATATGTACATAATGGGAAAGAGGGATAGGGGATGACAAATGGAGAAATAGAGCAATCCTCAGAGGAGGAGGGGTAAAGACATGTTAAATGGTGTAGGAGGCCTGAGAGTAAGGTGGTGCCCGCTGGTCCGATCTGATGAATTCATAAAAGGTCTTGAAGGGAGGGAAGCAAAACATATAGAAAATGCAGAGGAAGGAGGAAAATTTTAGCATTAAATACTGAGAAAAAGTCAGACCTGCAGATTACCAATCAGCCAAATTCACAGTTATTGCCTTGCTGGCTAATTATAGATCACTCTGTTTGCTCTAAAATTAATATGAATAATCTTAGTACATAACACAAGACCAATACCCCTGCACCAATAAGTGGACAAATAGCTGTGCAGGTCTACATTAGTGATTCTCTGCAGCAAAAAAGGCGAGAAAGAAGGGGGGCGAGGCAAGGGAGGGGGGCCAGCTCACCCCACACAATTTATCACTGCATTGCCACTCGCTCTCTGAAATATCAGCCTATTAAAACATTCATTGAGCTGATTAAACTGCAATAAAATCTAACAAAATTTGCACTGACACTTTCAGTGCATGATTTATTAGGCCTAGGTTTTGCATGTGCTTCTCCAGCACTGATAAACACAGGGATGGGAAAGATCAGATGCTGCTGCCACCTGTTGGTTGACTGAGAGCTGAACAGGGTTCGGTTAAGGTTGTCAGCTTGTTTTTAAAGAGCAGGGAGAGCAGGAAAGTAGAGAATTTATACTGAAATAGAATAATTTTTTGATTCATAAAAATCACTAATTGTTTTTTATTCTAATGTTGACGTATTCAAACAGCGTTTTTCGACAAATTTTTATTAAAACCCCAAAGTATTCAGCACAATATCATAGAAGACTAAAAAAAAATAGTAAATATAAATATTTGAGGAGCTGAAACCATTGACTTTTCTGGATTTCCCTAAAAAATTACTCTAACAAGTTTATGATTATTAGAAACAATTGACTACTCAATTAATAACGATTTAAGTAAAAACACCTGGACTGAATTTCGGAAATGAAACATCCGAGTACGATCACTCCATCTCACTCCTTGTGGGTGTTTGTAGTGACCAAGATGTGCATTGGTAACTATCTGTTGTGGCCCTGCTGAGCTGTGAGAATATGATGAATCAACAGAAATGGGAAATTTATCAGCAAGGGGTGGGCATATTGAATTAGTGATAAATAACACTAATAAACAAATTGCTCTATAGGTTGAAAGAGGAATACGGAAAGGAGGTAGTCTTGAAAAGAAAGAACAGAAAGAAGGACCTGTAGTATTAGAAAAAGGTTTTGTAATCTATTGCTAAATGTGTAGCTTCATATTTCTAAATGTCAGTGAAGTTTCTGTTTGCTAATTGTAATCATATATATATATATATATATATACTCATCATTTTGCAATCAGTGAGAACTGTGTAACTACTACATGTCATCATCTATCTGTCCTGTTCTTCTTTACACAGAGTGATCTGATTACTTCTTGTATATTTTAGATAATTGGAGAAGGTGAGGGGTCAGATTGTAACAACATCCAGTCCACATTTCACTGCATTAGCTGAGTAGGAAGTGTTTTGTGTTGAACTGGTGTCGTATTGATCCATATGGTTTATTACAGGCTGTGCAAGTGTTAACACTGTCTGGGAACACAGGATAGGGGATTACCTGGAAATGGTGCTATCGATCGAGGTTCGCCTCGGGAGAGGGCTACTCGTCGCTCAACCCACTAGGGGTGCACAGTATTGGAAAGAGCGCTAACACTGCCCGAGACGTGTGTTTATGACAAGCTGCCTTTTGTCCACAGTGATGTATCCTCTTTAGAGATCATTTTGCTGGTGTTAAAGTATGGGATGTGGAATCATGACCTTCACAGATGACATAAACTGATGAATCATATCAACAGGAAAGCATTTTATTTAAGGCCTCTTTAACTATTATGATGTACTTGTTTGTGAATGTTTGTGCTCCTGTTCCCTATTTCCATCTCTGTGAGGACGAATTTGAGTTTTAGACCTTGAAAGAGAGAAAATCTTTGAAAACCCAGGAGATTCTGGCTGGTTGTCCCTTTTGTTTTAAAGTGTGCTTTGTGGGTTGTTTAACAGTTAGGCTTATGTTAAGGTTCAGGCATGGCTTTTATTTGGAACATGTTGTTGTGATGGTTTAAAATTAGGGGCTAAGGTATGCATTGGGTCGATGAGGGTCCTTACAAATTAACATACTGGTAGTGTGTTTATTTGCAATGTGTGTGTCTCTGCACGTGTGCACATGTGTTTTCACCCTGTCAGGCTGCATGTCACTATTATAATCACAATCTGCTCTGGCAAAGTCAGTCCAGTGTCACATGGCCGCATAGCTCGCTGTCTGCTGAGTAGCCGCTACGTTAATCAGGAGTGGTTTAAAAAACACACCCCGTTTTTATCTCACAGCACAGACATACTTTCCCATATGCTGTCCCATATACAGTAATGCAATTTATCCACTTTTGTATTACATTTTGTCAAGTTAATATTAACAGAATAATCTGTGCTTAGTGGACATAGATTGTTCTTTCCGTTCGAAACCCCAGTAATAATAGTAATACGGTGAAAAACCAACTTGAACTTCAACATTAAATCCATTGAAATAACAATAAACAGATGCACTTTTGTCTGTGAAAAGCAGCATTAATATTATGTCCTCCTATTGTTTGCCTAACAATGCACAAAAACGTGATGAATGGACAAGTATCCAGCACTACAGCCTCTGATTATCACAGGTTTTTTTCAGGATGTGTCTGATTACAATGAAGTAGTGACATCAAAGCTATTAATACAGCTCAGATCTAGAATAGTTTCCCAAGAAGAGCATGAGGATGTGGTACCCGGCCGTTCTTTCACCCCAGTGGTTTGTCACTGTCACACTGCTGGCCTGTCTGCTGTTCTGGTTCAGAAAGAAAGGTCAAGGTATGCATATGGTGTGGATATTTGTATCTTTGTGTGTTTCTGAGAGGCCTATTCTGTTTCAGTCAGTCAACTTTTTTTTACATATATATCTAAATGTTAATAGAGGACTGGTCCACACATTGCATTCACCTAAGCTTTGCTTTTGGAAAGTTTTGGCATGTAATATACACTATATATTTACTATGTATTAAATACATGACATGTATTTATTATATGTGACATGTTTTTACGTGGTCAATCATAGGGATGACTGTGCAGTTTCACAGTAATGGCAGTGAGGAAGGGGAGGGCTTTCTGTCTGTTTTATAAATAGCAGCTCTATGTCTGCATTCAGACACCCTGAATCTATTTAAAGACAGCTCCAATGAGGTGAGTTCAAGAGACGAGCCCCCTACTTCCACTGGTGTCACACTGATTTCTTTCTTTATTTCATCTTTAGTCAGTTTCAACAGCCATCACTATCATTAAATTATTTTGCTATTATTTTAATCATCTAACTGGCTACAGTATTCATGTTGAGCTTTAAATGTTTTATTGTTTCATGTGTAGTTCTGTAGTTCTGTACTTCATCTATAGTTCTACCTAAATATGCAGAAAAAAATACAAGGATGTCTGCATTGTTGGTACTTAAATAAATCAGCTTAGCTGGCAGCGCAAACGCCTCCAGACACAAACACAAGCTTAAACACACATCAAAGTGTAGTACTGTGTTGTATCTAATTTATCATCTGATTCATAATGCCAGAAATCAGTGATGGACAAACAAAACATAATTTGTCTGCTAATATAAGAGAAGACAATCAAAAAGGGAAATAACTTGCCTTGTATCATAGGGTTTGAATTTCTTCCATACAAAAAAGAAACACACTAAGAAATGGTGTGTGAATTAAAAAAAAAAAAAAATGAAAAAGTGATTTATAGGATGTATGAGTGGGATCCATCAATTTATAATACTCAGTCCACACTCAGTTGAGGAGACTATTTGTTTTTTTTCTTGAGAAAGGAATTTGTGCAAAATATATATATTGTATATATATTTTTTTATTATTTATATCTATCTATATATATATATATTCTTTTTAATCTTCCTGAGTCAGCAGCCTATCAGCTGCAGCTCATTGCAAAAGACAAGATAAATCCAGCGGGAAAAAAAATAACCTTCAATGTACAGATAGACGACATTACATGGTGATCACAAATGCTTTCACTTACAATATAGAAATTGAGAGAAAATGCTGATAAATAATGCTTGAGAATTTTTATTTTGCAGAAAGGGTCTGTCATGTGAGTTTGAAGCTGCCTTGTACACTGGAGGCAGGATCACAGTTTGGGTAATATGGTATCATTTTCCAACCTTAGGTGGTGTTGACCTCTCAACATCTGAATGTGAAAGGGAGAGATCTTTGCACTCTCATCCAGCAGGGGATCTTGGTAAGTAAAACTCTGATTAAAGGACTAGCACTATGAGTTTAAATTTGGTGTGTTGACTGTCCCTAATAAGGCAGCAGTGATTGAAGACCTACAACTCAGTTTAAGAGATCATCCTTATCACATTGTAATGAACAATGACAAAAAACACATGCGCAATATATTTGCTACTCTACAGATTTGATCTGTGCCTGCACTTGCTGTGTCTAATGTGTAATGTAAATATAGTAAATAGGGGTATGACAGCAACAACATAGAAACACAGTGAATGTTGATAGAATCTCTGATGCTCATCAACAAAAAACACTTTACTGTTAAAAATAAAACAAACAGAACTAAATAATGTGTAGATATACGATATAAAATGAACTGCATACAATTATGTAACAGTGAACTGCAAGTAATTGCAAAACTTCCAATCCAGAATTTGTGGCAGAAGTTAAACAACGTCGCTCACTCTCAGTCCCAATGCAGCTTGACAGGGTTGCAGCAGTTTTGCTAAAAAATGAGGAAACCTGCTGATGCTGATGCAGCCAGTTAAATAGTGTAATATATTTGAACTTAATTTGATTCGGTTTAGATATATTTGTATTTGTGAGATTCTGCTTGGTTATTTTTATGTTGATAAATGGGAAAGATACTACATGTTCTGTGATTCAGTGTTGTAAAAGAATAAAATATGCAGAAAATTATAAAAGGGGCTGGAGTATGAAGGGAGATGAATATTTTGATAGGCACTCTCTACTTGTGTGGGTGTGTATCTAAATGTGTCTGCGCAACTATGTGTGCCTCCATGTCAGCCAAGAGAGTAGTTAAGCTGTGCACCCTTGCTACAGCTATTACTTCCATAACTGGCAGGCTGAGCGCGGGTTGAGAGCCTCCTTGTACTCCACATTGTAAAGCAGGGTTGCAGGGATTTTTACACTCAAGGCGTCTTTCCCTCAGCCAGCTTGAGAACCATGGCAGAGATGGCTCACATTGACACCACCAAGATGGGAGTGGGTCAGGCAATTGCTGTTCTGACCTCGGGAGGTGATGCCCAGGGTAAGTAGAGGATTTTCAAGGTGGTATGTGCGTGTGGAGTGCTAAGGCTGGGTATGTCTGCTCTGTGTTTGCCACAGCAGGTAGATGAGAGGATCTGTGTGGGAAGTCAGTACTTAGTAACCCCACAGCAGGGTTTAATGACAAACAAATTAGTATTTGAGTTGTAAATTTAGTCAATGACCTAAAAATCAAAAGTGTAAATTTTGATACCTCTTGAGTAGTCATCAGTTGCCTTAGACATCTTCTGTAGCCTACATACAGCTTCATACTGGGGGCGTATTATTTGCTCTTTTTTTTTATAATAGCTCAAAACTTTTTTGAAGTATTATACAGTTTTTTTAAATAAAATTTCTTTATGCAGCCATAGTACTTGAAATGAGACTTGCTAGCAACAAAAGGAGACACTGCCTCTTGCCACATTATTGACAGCATCTCCCTTTCATGTCAAATCTGACATCTCATCGTGTTTTATTACTGATAATAATACTTCAATTATTTCTCTGATAGAGCGGTTATCTAGCTATCTATTTCACAAGCATAACTTATCAAACAGGGCAGCATGAGAACCTTCATTCAGAGCTGCTAGGACCACAGAGTGACACAGATGCTCCTCTGACCTTTAACTTGATGAGGAATGTCTCCACTGTGACCTTTAGGAAGTCTGTCAGTGACCCCGCAACCCTGTGGTTTGAGCGTGTGACAGTGAACTGTCCATCTGCCTGTTTTTCTTCCTTCACTGAACTTTATAAGACCTTAGCACATGTGTAAATGCAAAACTCTAAAACTGGCTAACCCTCACCCTTCTTCTCTATCACTCCCATGTCTCACACATAATCCTCATTACAGCCTTAACTTTAAGGTCGTCTTGATATCATTTAGTCCTTTAGTCCTCCCTTCCTTCCTCTTGTGTCTCCAACATCATAGCTGTTATGAGGGTTAATTTTAGAGTTATGACCTTTCCGTCATGTGTTTGTAAAGTGGTCAGGTCGTGAGTGAGAGGACCGTCCTACTCTACCTTTCTCTCCTCTCCTTGGTGCTGTAAGCGGAGATGCTCTTGGCAACCCTAAAGTTAATCTATCCACTTCTTGTCCTTTAAGCACCCCTCCAAGTGTCAAGAATGCAGACAGAGGCCCAGTTGCCTTTTCCTGCAATACATGCTCACCACAATCTCTGACAATTAAACTGTTACCAACAATGAGATTAAAGCCAAATAACATAGTACTGTAGTATTGTTTTTTACCTTTGCCTTAAGCTTGTGTTGTTTTTTTCACCTATCTGGTGATTGAGCAGCTGCAGCAGCAGGTCGAGGTAAAGTGTAAGGAAAGAATTGCTAATATTAGTCAATGTTCATGAGTTGTGTATGTCATTAAGCAAATTTGAGGCTTGGAAAGAATATCAAAATATTCCACTCATGCTACCATGCTAATTTTTTTTAAAATGTATGTACTGAAATGTAAAACTAAGGAAAATTTACCCAAAACCCACTCAAGTAAAAGTTTAAAACTTCATATAATTGTATATATTATCTATATATACATTTATACATATACACAAAATTAGCATTTGACAACTACAAAAAACAAACTTATCACATTTTTTCCAAAAATATAGAGCACGAAATACTAAATTACACTGACAATAATAACTGTATTTTCTTCACCACCATTTTCCAATTCTTCCATTCAGTCATTCATTTTCAACCTCACCTACCCACAGTGAATGCTATCACAAGGTTGTCATCTAGTTATAAGGGCTAATTAGCGCACGCTATGCCTACAGGTATGAATGCAGCTGTAAGGGCCACAGTTCGAGTTGGACTTTACACTGGAGCCAAGGTTTATTTTGTCCATGAGGTAAATACTGCTTTTTGTTGTTATATTTTATTTTTTCATCTATACAGTATCGAAGAAAACCCACCAGGTTGCGAATTATGTCCATAAATCTAAATTATCTCTCTAGTTAATTTACAATGATATAAGCTACATAGCTGGCACAAATTAATTTTTGGCATTTTTGCTTGAGAAATTATTCAAACAATGGATTTACCTTTGACTGACAAATCATTTTAGTCCTGTCCCATTGCCTTACATCAGCAATTCCCACTATAATAAACAAAACACTTGTTGGACTGAAATAGCAATACATGCCAGAGTAAAAATATGCCTGTAGCATTAAGCCTAAGGCTTCTTCCCAGCGATGAGCCTCTTTGAAGGATTTGATTTTGTGTTGTGTTTTTGTTTGTTGACAGGGTTACCAGGGTCTGGTGGATGGAGGTGATAATATCCGCCTTGCTACTTGGGAGAGTGTGTCAATGATGCTGCAGCTGGTGAGAGGAAGCATGAGGAAGCAAAAATATATGTATCTGCAAGTTTGTTATTTCTGCTGTTTTTGCAGTCACAGTCCAACCTTTTTATTTAAAGAGAGCCATGATGTCTGTAACTCTAGCAAATCTTCAGCCTCTACTGTGTAGTTTTGTAGGTCAAATGATCATTTAAATGGCAAGGTTCAGTATATAGCCAGACTTACTGGATCTTGGACATGAGCGCCAGGGTTTCAGATGACCCCCCTCCCCACCCCCATCCCCGCTCCTTGTCTGCCTTCTGGTGATTCTTGTTTGGGACTGAAACCCTTCCTCCTTGCCTGACATCAGGGTGGGACTGTGATTGGTAGTGCCCGCTGTAAAGATTTCCGTACCAAGGAGGGACGCACCAAGGCTGCCTACAACTTAGTCAAGCTAGGCATCACCAACCTGTGTGTGATTGGTGGTGATGGCAGTCTCACTGGTGCCAACCAGTTCCGGACAGAGTGGAATGAGCTTCTGGTAGACCTGGTCAAAGCTGGTGAGAGTCATGGCCGTGAAATACACTGTTCTAAGCAGCAAAACCTACATGTGTAACCACTCTTCTATACATCTGCTAGTCTACAGTAAACGTATGGAGCAATTTATCACACTCATTTAAGCAAGTTAGTGAAAGTGTTTTTGACAGTGCTGCCGTTTTAATCTTTTCACAGGTAAGATCACACCCAATGAGGCCAAGGGCTCCTCTCATCTTAATATCGTTGGCATGGTGGGCTCCATTGACAATGACTTCTGTGGCACCGACATGACCATCGGCACAGACTCTGCCCTTCATCGCATCATAGAGATAGTGGACGCCATCACTACCACAGCACAAAGGTGTACATTTACTGTAGGCGTTTATACATTGATGTGAAAGACAGATTTGCTGTGTTATTTTAAGACTGTCGACTTAAAATGTGTCATTCTGCAGTCACCAGAGGACTTTCATCCTGGAGGTGATGGGCAGGCACTGTGGGTGAGTACAGCATGTGTGCCTGTTGTGTGGCATGAGAGTTCAGTGGCCGCAAATCTATCTACAGTATGTGGAGTCACAAAATATGGCACTGTAACCAGGTAGTCGCACTGATACAGGAGCTAAATGTGTAAACTGCCGATCACTAGTTTCCAAAGATAAAACAATAAATTTTCCTTTTTAATACCACTGGGATCACAAGTACAAAAGACAGTCGTCTAACATCAAAATGCTAACAATGACAATGCTAACATTCTGAGGTTTGGCAGGTATTATGTTTACCATATTTATAATTTTAGTTTAGCATTACAGCATGCTAACATTTGTTGTTACTACAAACTACAGCTAAGGCTGATGGGAATATCGGTAGTTTTGCAGATTATAGTTTGAATGTCATAAACCAGAGTACCGGACAAATTACAGTCTTGACCTGGGTTTGCTAGATTGTTGGATAAACTTGCCCCAAAAGTCTTTCATAAAAAATAAAAACCACCTCTGAAATGATGCATGTCATGGTATGATGCAACTTTTTTGATGAAATATTTACCGTAATAATGTCTAAGGGTCTTTATGTCTAAATGCCATCTCAGAGGCTTGTCTGTCCCACCACATACTCACTTAATGACTTAAGTCAAATCTTAATATGTGAAACCTCAGCAAAGAATACATTAAATAGTATAAAAGGTTATCACTCACAGTCAAATTTTCAAACACTGTTAAACCTTATCTAATGACCCTTTACCTACAGTTACCTGGCTTTAGTGACAGCTCTGGCCTGCGGTGCTGACTGGGTGCTCATTCCAGAGATGCCCCCAAATGATGGATGGGAGGACCATCTGTGCAGAAGACTGACAGAAGTACATGTCTTGTCTCCACATCATTTCCAGTGACTAATTTGAATCTGACTTTAAGAAAGTCGGCTTGTGGATCTTAAAGATTTTCTCTGTCCCTCCCAGCAAAGAGGCCGTGGATCCCGTTTGAATATTATCATTGTTGCAGAGGGAGCGATGGACCGCAGTGGTAAACCAATCAGCTGTGAACACATCAAACAGGTCAGCAATCACAGTGCTCCAGCATACCAGCATATAAGATAGACTATAGTATTAGGCAGACTGCTCATAAATTATCTGTCTGTCCAGCTGATATCAAAGAAGCTAGGCTTTGACACTCGTACCACCATCTTGGGCCACGTACAGAGAGGTGGAACCCCCTCCGCCTTTGACAGGATCCTGGTAATACCTCATTTTCTTCACATGTGAAGTTTCTAAATATTCGACAGTTGGTCTCGTCTCTGTTCAAGAATGTGAACGAACCCACTTTATCAGCTCCTCTGAGTGCTCATCTGCTCTCTTGTGTCTTGCTGTGATTCAGGCGAGTAGGATGGGTGTAGAGGCTGTGATGGCACTGCTGGAGGCCACACCAGATACTCCTGCATGTGTGGTCAGCCTGTCTGGTAACATGGCTGTCAGGCTTCCTCTCATGGAGTGTGTGCAAGTGGTGAGTCTAATATTTTCCACACTGTACACAAAAGCTCATAATCCAAAATGAATCAAATGAGTACTAACCAGTTATTCGTGCAATATTTTTGCATAATTCTCAACTGAAATTCTCAGTTTCCTTTTTGTCTTTTCATCTTCTCCCACATCAGACTAAAGATGTCACCACAGCCATGGCTGAAGGGAGGTTTGACGATGCCATTAAGCTCAGGGGAAAGTGAGGCATGCCCTTTTTTTGTTATCCATTCAAAATTCTCAAGTGTTGTATTGAGTTTCAAATGTCTGTACATTTCTGGTAATTTTTGACAACAGGAGCTTTGAGAACAACTGGACCACTTACAAAATGCTGGCTCATGTGCGCCCCCCAGATGCAAAGGTCAGGAACTGCTGTTATATCATGTATATTAACTCAGTCAGTAAGTCTCTGTGGAAAATGCGTTTATTTTGACAAATGTCTTTGTGAATTTCCCAATGCCAGAGTAATATCAACATTGCCATATTGAATGTGGGAGCTCCTTGTGCTGGGATGAATGCTGCAGTCCGTTCAGCTGTCAGGATTGGGCTTCTCCATGGCCACCAGGTGTTGGCAGTGCATGACGGCTTTGATGGCTTGGCTAATGGAATGGTAAATTCTTGTTACACACACAAACAAACAAGAAAGCTTTTACTTTCATGACAGTTAATTGGCTCGAGACAAATGAAAGAGACTGATAGAGAACACGCTCTGACTCTGCACAGATTGAGCCCCTTTCTTGGTCTGGAGTGGCAGGATGGACTGGAAAAGGGGGCTCCATACTGGGAACTAAGAGGTGAGACATTTCAACTTGGCACAGTAATTCGCTATATGTTTCAGTGTTTTTCAGTGTACATTGACTTGTACTTAAAGAACGCTGGCAACAATGATTTCAACCTAATATGGTAATATGACTTTGTGTTTTTCCCATTTATAAAGAACCCTGCCAAGTAAGGTCATGGAGGACATCAGTCAGTCCATCTCTAAGTTCAACATTCATGCGTTAGTCATCATTGGAGGCTTTGAGGTGAGCAGCTAGAATATGAAGGTTTTGGAGGTGTGTTGCTATTGTTGTCTCATACAAACACACACATTAAAATGCCACATGTAAAAAACTGTGAAAGTCACTTTTACCAATTTCATCCTTCACGTCTTCATCAGGCATATGTTGGAGGTCTGGAGCTCGTGCAGGCTAGAGAGAAGTATGAGGAACTGTGCATTCCCCTTATCGTTGTTCCTGCTACTGTCTCCAACAATGTTCCTGGATCTGACTTCAGTATTGGAGCTGACACTGCCCTCAACACCATAACCATGGTAAAAATATAACAATACACAAAAACAAACACTAGACCTTCTAACCCCAGATGATCCAAAATCTAAGTTCTACTCACTATAATAGATTTTTTCTCTTTCTCTCTTACTTTTCCCCTTTTTCTCTTTCTCTTTTTCAGACATGCGACCGAATCAAACAATCTGCTGCTGGCACCAAGAGGAGAGTGTTTATTGTTGAGACTATGGGAGGATACTGTGGCTACCTTGCAACCATGGCCGGCTTGGCATCTGGAGCTGATGCTGCCTACGTCTTTGAAGACCCTTTCAACATTCGTGACTTAGAGGTCTGAGCTTATGAATGCATAAAAGAAAGAAAGTTAAGTGATGACATATGTCCATGAGGGGTGGAAGGATGGACATTTTTAAACTCAGTGATCTTATAGTTAATTTGTTTGTAGTTGAATGTGGAACATCTGGTGCAAAAGATGAAGACCACAGTGAAGAGAGGACTGATTCTGAGGTTTGCAGGAATTTATATAATTTATTGCCCGAACAGAATAAACTTTATGCTCGGCAGCTCTCTGTGGCTTTCTATCTCACCCAATATGCTAATTGTTTTACAGGAATGAGAAATCCAATCAAAACTATACCACAGATTTTATCTACAACCTGTATACAGAGGAAGGCAAGGGTGTGTTTGACTGCAGGAAGAATGTACTTGGACATATGCAACAGGTGTGTTTGCACTAAGTTTTAGATCTTCACTTTTCTTGTGTTAAAGACTTATTATTTTCTACCCAATTCAATACCACGAATATAAGGAAACTTTTTCTTTGTTATTAGGGTGGAACTCCCAGTCCTTTTGACAGGAATTTTGCCACAAAGATGGGTATCAAGGCTGTCATTTGGTTGACTGACAAGCTGAAGGAATGCCACAGACACGGTGAAGACATGACACTAAGAACACAAAACACTGTATACTTCTGGTGTGCTGACCGCCTGTACTCTCTGAACTGATGGATTGTTTTTTTTTCATCTCAAACCTCCAGGTCGCATCTTTGCCAACTCTCCGGATTCAGCTTGTATGCTGGGCATGAAGAAGAGATCATTGGTCTTCCAGCCTTTGGAAGAACTTAAAGAGCTCACTGACTTTGAGTAAGACTTTATTCCTATCCCTTCAGTTTATTTTCCTTTTCATTTATTTTCTTTGGCAATGTCTTGTACTGAATCAATTTACTTTAAAGCTTTGAGTAATATTTTTTACATCAAAATGAAACCTAATAACTAACCATAATGAAAATCAACACCCCACAGTGATTAAAAATTAGTTTTACTTTTAATTTATTTAAAATATTTTACATAAATCTTTAGACATAGGTCTGGAGAATCTTGCTCTTGTTATTTTCACTTTCCTCCTTTCACTGATTTGTTTTTTTTTTGTTTTGTTCTTTTTCTGCAGACATCGTATTCCAAAGATACAGTGGTGGCTAAGGCTTAGGCCCATTCTGAAAATCCTGGCCAAGTATGAGATACCACTGGACACCTCTGAAAAGGCTGCTATGGAACATGTTATCAAGAAGACAGGCTTAGTTCATCACTAGCCTTTCTATGTGACATAACCTGATTGTCTTCTTTTCGAAGCACTTTGTAAACTCTGTATCTGAACAGTGCAATATAAATAAAGATGATAATTATATCCCCAACACAGACATTAAGTCTCACAATAAAGACTCAAAAGTCACAGAGGTATTTGTATTTGCTATGTAAGAGCTGTCTCCCATCACATAAGCTCTTTTCCCATTGCTGCTAGTTGTATACTTGTTTTTTGTTGTATTTTTGGTCTGTCGTGTGCACTATACTTATTTTCTTACTTTCTTTTACCAATTTCAAGGCAAAAAAAAGTCCAAGAAAACTTTACCATATACAGTTTATTATCCACACATTGGAGGTTGTGTGATCATCCATGTTTGTTTGTTTGTTTGTTTGTTTGCTTGCTTGCTTGCTTGTCACCAGGATTATGCAAAAAGGACTTAACTGATTTGTACAAAACTTGGCAGAGAGATGGGGCATTGGTGAGCGAGTAGAACCCAATAAATTGTGGGGCTGATCCGGATCATTTATGAATTTTAATTTTTTCCTCTGAAGTCTGGTGTATGTTGTTGACATTGGCTTTGATGGAGGAATGCACTCTAAAAAGCACATTTTCTAGTTTGAAATGTTGCCATATTAGACTGTCAACCATACCCAGTTTAAAAGAGAAATAAGGGTTCACATTACACAATGTGTCTTACAGTGCCGATTGGTAGCATCGGAAATTATTTTACTAGAAGTGCCTTACTCAGAAAACATCTCAAGGTGTGTTACTACATCCTTAAAATCAAACCTGCAAAAGTTCAATCTCAATCAAGTTAGCTGCACCTTCAAACAATTCCAAGGTGTGTGTGGTACTTTTTATCGGCAGTCAGATCACCAAGCTGATTACAGGGTTGACCTGTGGTTTGCAATGCTTGTGTGTGAGTGGTAATTGAAAACATTTCACAGGGAAGTTACTTTGTAGGTCCAGATTGATAATACAAAATATAATCAACAAACAAACTGTGATGCATTTTTATCGATTGATATAACATAAGACTATATAGATCCTTTTTGGAATCCTTTGGTAAGCAGCAATATATAAAGTAACTAAAATTGGCATAATTTTACACATTAATGTTTTAATAATTTCTCTTAGTACTTTGACATCCAATAATTTAAGCATATTTTGATGCAAATACTTTTAATTATGTATGGTTTGTGATCAGACGTTCGGACGTAGCGGGTATACACTACATTACCCACAAGTCCTCGCACTTCCTAGAAAAAGCGGATGTGCCGTCGGATTGGTTAGCTACCACCTTTCAAAAGCAGTGCGCGAGAGGTGCAGTTTCCACGTTTGTTGAGGATTTGAATCTTTTAACTTTACTTTTCAGTTTCAGGTTCACCGGCTGCTCTAAAGCTCCTCAAAACTATGGTAACACGGACAGAAACTCTACATTTTATCTGCCGTAAATGAAGGAGTTGTTACGAAGGTCTCCCGCTTAAAGTAAGTCACTTAACGCGCTTATTTACGTTAGCAAATATCAACGCTGGTCGAGCGGTGTCACCTTTGGGTGGACCTGGTCGCTAACGTCAGCTAACAGCTAAGCTAACGGGCTTCATCGAAATAATAAAGCCAAAGCAACTAACCCTTAACTAATGTGTCCCCCGCAGCTGTCGACATGAAATGTTTGAAAGTGGACGAGTACATCAGGCGGACTGCTTCTGTGGAGGAGACGAAGCATTTGTTTCAAGAACTACAGGTTAGTATAGCGTTAAACACGCACCTTTAATAAAACCATTAAGAACACCACGTCTTTAATAACCTCTGTTATTCATAGTAACGTTATGTATTCATGTAATTTTAATAGTCTATGAGAACCTGGTTTTTAATCCCAGAATTTACTTCCTCCAAATGAGCTTAGTGTATGTTTGTGTATGAGATACAAAACACTGTACGGTTCCTTTTCTCACGCTGAAAAGATAATCTAATCCAGTTTGGTTTACATTTTGCAGAATTATGTTAAATGTAAACCAGGCCTTCAGGGTCGCACGCTGTGTGACAGAGTCATCAGAGCCTGCAACCATCAACTTGGAGCTGGAACCCCTGATTTTGACCATGTCAGTCAGTTGGTAAAGCTAGTGGAGCTTTCCATTCAGGGCTATGATACTTCTGCAGCACTTGTTCCTCAGAGCAGTCCACTGTACATGGAAAAGATCATTTTCCATATTGTCAAGAAGTTAAGCTCCCTAGAAGCTCACGGTCTATGCAGCTCTGTAGCTGAGTTGCTTTACAGCAGGCTTAAACCACCACAACAGGTATATATCACCTTTGACAGAGACATTCATAAATATGAGTTCTGCACATTTTGCACTGTATCCTACATACACACGACCTGATTGCTTCATTACTGTCAGAATTAACAAGATTTGTATGGTCCGTAGGCTGAGGACTACTCTGTTCTTTTGCGGAGCTGCTTCTCAGTGCTCTGGAGTGGACTGTCTGCTGCCAAAGACAGGAAAATCCTGAATCCCCGGGACAAACTCCACTGCCAGCTGCAAGCTTTGAGCTTCCTCCTGTTGTTGGATACAGAAAGTGCAACTCCCTCCTTCTCCAAAACTCCTACATACGCAGAGGATGCCATTGCTGAATTTGAGAGTAACTCTAGAGTGATGACCAAGGAAGAGGCTTCCTTCCTTCTCCAGGAAATGTGCTTGCTTTTCAACAGATGCCAGACTGATGGTCGAGGCTGCGAGGGGGACGGATCCAAGCCATATATTCAGAAATCAAGTGTATATGTGCTTTCTGAAATGCTGCTGATTATAGTTAGGGTGCTTTGTAAGGCTGGCCACTATGATCTGGCCTCCACCTTCATGAATGAAATTGAGAACAAGGTCAGGGACTGTGTTGATTGTCACTGTACATCTCTATTGCTTGGCAAGTGGGCAGTAAAACTTCATTCAGAAATGAAGGCTGGCAAAGAGAGTGGCCAGGCTTTGACAGAGTGTGCTAGAGCCTTGAGGTCTCTCTCTGCGCACTTGGAAGACCAAGAAACTCATGCTGTTCTGGAAGGGTGCGGACTAGTGGTGTGGGCTGTTGAGAATAGCCACAGCAAGGCATTAAGTGGTCCTGTACTCCTGGCCTGGTTTTCTTTCCTTGAGGAATACCAAGAGTGGATATTAAAAATGCTAAAGAAGGTGAGTGTAATTGAGTAAAAATAGTTCTTGTGTGAATGTGTGTGTGCGCACATAGGAAAACCATTCTGTAAACACAGGGATTCTGAGAAATTACATATTTACGTCGAACAGTTGGGTTTTTCTCAAAGGCTATCAAAGGTATTAAGAGGCTAAATTTATTTTATTGAGAACTTGTAGCGGCTGCTAATGTGTGGCTTGTGTTGTTTTTTTGTTTTTTGTTTTTTTTTTTTTTTTCCCCAGAATTCGACATGCCAGGTTGAGGGCAGGAGACTGCAACAAGCCCTTTGTTTCAGTATTTACCAAGGCTTTGTATTTGCATATGAGAGTATGCTCGCATCACAGGTGAGGATAACATCCGCAACATCTTTACTCATGGTCATGGTGGTGTCATGAAAGCACACTATCAGGACAAAATCTATATCTACATATAGGGGCTTGGAGGTATTTTGCTATAACCTAGTCCACTTTATTGTGCCTATTACTCAGGACCCTTAATTCCTGGGGGGACTTCTTTGGCTGTTGAGCAATAGAGGTCACAACTATGTATATACCTGCATGCTATCCCCAACATCCTACTATGTTGTAAGGATCCTAAGTTGCTTTTAGTTTCCAGCGATCAGGGACCTCTCCAGATATTCCTGTGTCACACTCTCTAGGAGGGATTCAACACAGGCCTATCCTTTAACCCAGGAGGGTGTTTAATGCTTAGACTGAAAATGACCTGGCTGTGCACACATTTAAAACAAGTTCAAACCGTTAAATGTGCTCGGATTTAGACTTAATTCCTGATTTGTAATTTGTTTCTCTTAGCTGGATAACAGTAATACACTGGACAGAGTGCTGCTGTACTGCCAAGCCACAGCTGGACAGATGATGACAGAACTGCGCAAGCTGTCCAGCGAAAACCTTCTCATCAAAGCAGGTGATTATATTTTACTTTAATTTTGTCAGGTCACTTTGAATGTGCCTGAATTGCTTCCTCAAATTGCTAGGGAAACTTAATAAGGACATTTAATATGTCGTTATATTATTATGACTTTTCATTTTGGGTTCACGATGTGTCTTCTAGTGATTGCTGTGAGCAACTTGGCTTGTGGATTGTACAACCAGCGTCTCTATGACCAGGCTTACACGCTAGTTGAAATCCTCTGCAGGGATCTATGCAAGAATTGCCCCGTCTCGCTCTCTATTGATAGGGTAAGCTCTTCCCAAGCATGTTTTGTTTTATTATTATTTTGTTTTATTTATTTATTTTGTAGAATTGTCTTAGGTAGAAACAAACCTAAATGATCATATGGTCATGGGGGGGGTTGTATGTCTTAAGTGTATATATGTATATATTTGATTATTTTGTGTGTGTGCATATGCGTGCACATGTGTATGTGTGTGTGTATGTATGTATGTGTGTGCACATATATTGAAATTAATTGTAACCTCTATTATATTATCACCTAGTTGAGCCGACCCTTCATGCTGGCCGTGCAGACTTCTCGGCGGACTGGACAACTGGAGCGAGCACTTGACTGGGTGATTGTATGGCTGAAAGCTCTGGGAGACAGAATTCCTACTCACATGGCTGAACCAGTCTCTCTGTGGGTGAAAACGAAGACTGATGCAGCACGTAATTCTGAAGAGGACATCCGACTCAGGTACGGACAGGTGCTCATGAAGTGACTTTCAGTAGTAAAGTCTCTAAATAATTCTATCCCAAATATATAATAGCTAGATCTTCTGTTGTGCATATCACTAAGGTCCATGAGTTGGTGTTTTATGTATGAAACTGTTGGCTTCTCCTGGAACAGGACATTACGTGATGGTTTTGGTCCTGATGTTCCTGATGAGGGAGTAATGCTCTGCCTTTTGGAGGAAGAGCTGCATGCCTATAAGGAGGTGGCAGGGGACACTGCCCAGGAGCGTTACAACACACTCTGTGATCTGTTGGACATCTGCCACGAGGAGAGCTCTTACACCCACCTACGTGCTGTGTACCTTTGTGAAATGGCCCAAGTTGTGTGTTTTCAGGATTTCAGTGAACAGACTGACTGGTAGGAGCTTTTATTTACACCGTCATTTACGATGAAAAGTGTTCCTTGACAGACACAAATACACTTGGCTTGCCAGCAGTCAATCTGAATGTCAATCTGGTTTTATGACCAAGGTTGTACATATATTACTTGCTGTCTTGCTTTTGTGAATTTTGTGGTATTTTCAATCTTGTGTGTACTACCAGATCACTCTGAAAATAGATCTGGCAAGAGATCTGGTGACTCAGAGAGAGAATCTTGGACGGACCTTAACTTCTAAATTTATGTAAGACTCTGGTTTAGTCACGATGTGTCTGAAACTACAGCTGCAGATATAAATCCTGTGATGTGTTGAAAGAACTTGCAACAGCAGTCTAAATTAGTAATTAAGTCTAATTTAGTAAGGAGCCTAATGCTTAGGTGTCCTGTGTGCATGGGGTATACATGGCAAAAGTTTGGTAAGGGAAATAGGTCAGACCTGGCGCCTGGTTACAACCTGGTTCTTTGCTGGAAAAAAGTTGTTTGGCCTTGGAGCCAACAACTGAGAAAGTTAGTTTGGAGCCCTCCTTGGCCAATGTGGGTGGCTGCCCTTCAACCTTTCTCTGTGTTTATTATGTTTCCCTGTAACTATGCAGCTCGGCAGTTGATTTTACCCATGAGGCTTTACGGCTACTGGAAAATGAACCAGAGACAGCAGAGAATGCTGATAGACTGAAGGATGACAAGGCCCATGCTTTACTTTGGCTCTATATCTGCACTCTTGAGAAGAATCTTCAAGAGGTGAGCACCGCTGTATCTCTCAGGATATTATGGACATATATTCATGACTTTCTTTTTTTGTTTCGATACAGTAATAGTATGTTAGATTTACTGTGCTTAGGATTTCTGTCTTGTTTGTGTGCATCTTCTAAACATTGTATGTTCATAGTTATATGTGGAGTAACCTTTTATCTCAGTCTTTTAAGTACCTTAATAATTAGAATGGAAGTCCTAATCAGGTTTTTAAACAAAGTTTTGTGTTGTAAACTTATAAACAATAGAATTATCACAAGGGTTAATGCACTGACAAAGCATGTTTTAAGTTTAATAAACAATACTGTGGTTGTTTTTGTTTTGTTTTGTTTTTGACAGGCCATTGAAAAGGACAAAAAACTACAAGAGCTGCGTGAGCAGACACAGTGTGTGGCCAATCCCATAGGAACCAATGATTTTGATTATGAAGATAAGCAGAAGACACAGGACAGCACTCTGGTCTATGAAGGCCTGCATTTCAACCTGGCTGCTGAGAACAGTAGGAAGCCTTTTTTTCTTGTATTTAACTAGACGGCAGTATCATGATATATTATACCTGTTGTTCTGCTCCAGAATGCATCTCTGATATGTACTATTGGTGGGTCTAATCAAAAATAGATCATTCTTTATCACTTGCTTTCCTTGTTAGTGAATAATGCTCATCTTTTTCTCCTTTTAAGAACTGTGCAAACCTTTGGAAAGAGCATTGGATGAGTGGTCTGCTCTTCTGCAGCATCAAGTTCTGCCTTCTGTCAGGAACCTAAAGCAGACCTGTAGTGCTATTGCATTGACTGCGGCTCTCTTCAGACTCATGGGAAAGGTAATAATACAACATGTGGGCAGAATAATTCTCCTCAACTCCAAATAGATTTTAAGAATCATTTAAATCAGGAATATGAATTTAAAGTTTCACTCGGTTTATGAGGAGGATTTTAATGGATTGACAGATGTCATTATCCTTTTTTTCTTGGATGAGTTTACAACAACACTGACACTGAAAAATCAATTATATATTAAAAAAACGTGGTTTAAGACCTTTTTGAAATGAAAATACTGTAATTTGTAGATGTGCTGTAAGAGTCTCATTCTTTATTGTGTATCCTGGAGTCAGGTTGTTATAACTACTGTTCACATCATTGGTAATTACAGTATCTGGTTATTAATCAAATCTCTCTATTCTCTTATGGAGCCTCTGAAGGCTTTGGAAGCTTACCAACTTGCTATTGGACTTTCCTGTGACCTTGCTGACACCCATGGTTGTGCCAGCTCCCTCTGTCAATCAGCCAGCCTCCTTCTGGATATGGGTGCCTCTGAACTGGCTTTGGTATTGAGATTTTGTAATGATTATTTTTTGCAAACTCAGTGTATCTCACATATCAATAACAGGGCTGTTAGTTTTTTATTTTGCCATGTTTTTTTTAAGTATATAAGAAATTTTTCTCTAAAGTAACTTACTGTCTGTAGGCTCAGTTGGAGCAAGCAGAAAAACATCTCGCCTCAGATACCACTGGTGGGGGACCTTCTTCCCTCACCATGCTGGCCTTTCTATTGAAAGCTCAGTACTGCTACAGCACAGGACAGGTGGGTAACATATCTGCTAGGAGTGTTTCTCATATTTTTGCATTGCCACTGTTTTTCCTGGAGTAGGGGAATTTTTATAATATGCCCTCCTCCACTTATTTCAGGTGGGCCATGGAGTGTCTTATCTATGTGAGGTGCTTAAAGAAGTGAATGAACAGAGACAGTCAAAAAGCTGGTACCTGCTGCGTGCTCGGGCACTGCAGACCTGCAGCTCTTACCTGAGTCTGGACACGGTTGCACTGACACAAGCCGAACGGGGCCGTATCACACAACATGGTGAGCAGAGGCATTTTTTATTTCATATAACCAGATGGCTAGTAGTATTATTTTTGCATTGTGAGTTTGCAGTGGTAAGATTTGCAGCAGTACCCAAATATGGACCTATGTTCGTGTGTCTCAGGTATAAGTAGCCCAGACACTGCCCTGTATGAAAGTCTGAAGCTTCTATGCAGCCTGCTGGTCACTTTAGTGGGGAAAGGCCTATACGGGACAAATGGCAGCAGCTCAGAAGTGCGCTTCATTGACCAAGGTACGTATGTCTCTCACAGTTTGTGGAAAAGCTGAAATACTTAATTTTTTTTAATGCCATCAGCTACATCAATTCCTCTCTGTCTCTCTCCTTCGGACAATGAGTAGGAGGTAACCTGCTGCTGAAATGGCAGCTGCTCTCAGAGCTGTTAAACTGCTCCATGAAGATGGTGGCTGTTAGGAGCAGCTGTGGAGCCATCAATGACGCCAGGCTCCAATGCCTAGAAGCCCTTAAACTGGCCACCAAGCTGCAGGCACTCAGCCAGTATGTACATCTATATGGTAGTGGTTTAAAATGTGAACCGTAACGATAACTTGTGTACTGATGCCATCCGCTCAAACTGACTATTCTTAAATAATGTTTCTGTTTTTTTTTTTTTTTTCCTTTAGTTTACCGTTCTAAACATACTGGAAGGTCACAGTGTGTTTATCTCTTTGTTGTGTGCACTGTTAAACTTGATACATTATTTAAGCATATTTCACTGGGCACCTTCCTCGATCAGTAGATGCACAGTTTATATATACAGAATGTAAGCAGTGGGCTCTTAATGCACTTATTGATTACAAGGGTTACATGCTTAGTTACAGGTAATTAGGTGCTTTGTCAATACAACAGCCCTCCAGTAAATCCCAATTTATAAAGCTTTTTTAAAAAGCTTTACTTTGTGGTGGTGTTACTTTATACTTAAAGGCTTTATACTTAAAGGTTTTAAATGTATTTAACAAGGCTGTTCATTTTATAGAGCTAGATTATACAGGTGTACCTTTTTAAAACTAGTATGATATCCAAATCTTTTTAGTACTAAAGCAAATGCTTAGTAATACTTATAAAGTACTAATACTGGCCTGGAAAAGGCAGAATAACATAGATATACAGTATATAAGATCAACATATTATGTAAGCTTTTTGAAGGAATTCACTCTTCTACCCCCCCCCCCTCCTTTTTTGTATTTGTTCTAGTTGTGCTGAGCTGCTGGTGATGAAAGCTGAGTTGGAGTTGATGCAGGGGGAGAAAGAAGAAAGTGGAATTGATTTAGACAAAGTCAGAAACCTTCTTGAGCTGTGCACAGGTCAGATGAATACATAGCTACCAGTTCAAGTAGCACTTGATGTTGATGCAATATATCATTCGGTGACTTTCAGTGAAGTTGTACAGTGATAATGTGATCCTCTCTGTTATTGTTTTCAAAAGTTTTCTAGTCTTTTTTTAATGATTCCAAGTAAATTGGAGTTAAATAGTTTAGATATTGGAGGTTTTTGTTTTAGAGGTTAGAAATTTTGTCTAATGTAATGCAATGGCATGACATCAGACTTTTCCGTATCGCCCAGTTTGAAATACTAATATTCATACTCATACTCACTGCACTCATATAATGCATAATGGACTTTTGTGTCTTTCCTTCAGATTTTTCTGATCAGGTGCAGAAGGCAGAGGTGAAAATCAAGCCAAGGAAAGGTCGCCCAGCGCAGAAATCTCAGTCTCCCCTTCCTACTTTGGAGGATGATTTTAATGGCCTCCTGAGCACTAGGTGGACTGCTAAAGAGCCTGTTGTTAGGGATCTGGCCAGCTCCCCACCACTAAAAGCCAAACCTCAACGCTGGCTCTCTTCCCTGGCACATGAATCTGACTGTCAATGCCCGTGCTGCTCTGAGCCCTATCTGGGCCGTGCCACTGCTCGCTGGGCAGCTACACAGGCTGAACTGGTTCTCCAGGGGGATCCAAGTGAAGCCAGGGTCAGTTTTAAACTTCAATCAGCAACATTAACCCGCTGTAAGAGTGTCACTAGCAAACTTGGGGCAAAATTGGCTAAACTCTTCCCTCTCTGTGGCAGTGCCAAAGGCATTTTAAAACCCTCTCTGATGCAAGACTTGGTGGGTCGTGTGTACCTTTGCATGGCCCTGTCTGGGCTGGATCCAAGGCTTAACAAGGTCTGTGGTATATGGAAAGTATTGGAAGCTGGCTTAGCATTTGTTGATTCCACACCCTCTCCTGTGCTAAGACCTGTGAGAGCAGGCCTAATGGCAACTAAAGCCATAGTATCCTTGCTTGATTTGGCTTCCGAAAGGGATTGCAACCCAGAGGAGCTCTTCTCAAATGCTTGGACTTGGAATGCACCCAAAGTGGATAAAGAACAGAAACCAGTGCCTCCCTCATCCCTGCTTAAAAAGTCTAAAGACTTCATTAAAAACCTCGATATTCCTGACAAAAAAAAGGAGGTAAAGAAGGTCAAGGCCGTCAAGCCCAAGATTCAAGCAAAAGGCTCATCAACCAGAGGAAAGGGACTGGTTCCCATGACACCGATAATGGTAAAGTCAAAGCCCTCTGTTAAGGAGCTTGGCTCTTTTGACTTCAACACAGTTGTACCTACTTTGGCTTGTACTCCTGTTCAAAAGCTGAAAGCTCCTGCTTCAGTGCAGAAAGCACCAAGGACTGCCCCTAAGCTACAGTTTCATGTGTATGAAGAGTCGTCACCAGTTCAAGACAAAGCCCATCCTGTACCCGCTGCCCCCAGACGCACAAAAAAATCACGTTTCAAGGTACGCATCTAATCAGAGTGGAGGATTTATTGCTACACGAGTACACTGCTTTTTGTGTTGTTTTTTTTTTTTTTAATGAAAAATATCTTCCTTTTTATCATTTTAATACAGGTGGAGTTTAGTGATGAAAGTGACTCAGAAGCTAATACCCAAGCAGAGCCCAAAGAAAAACCAGGTGCCTCTAAAAAGCAAACAGCTACTAGAAGAGCTGCACGCTACGCTAAAACATCCCCAGATCCACCCATGGAGAAGATACTAACCAAGAGGCAGGCTAAAGGGAAAAAAAGCACTGCGGTGCCTCGAGCCACGTCTTCAGAGGATGACGAAGTATTGGTCAGTCAGCCTGCCTCAAAAAGAAGGGGAAGAACCAGAAGGGAGCTGTCAAGGACAGGGGCGGAAACAGTGGAGGAGCCAGACAAAATGAGGACCATTGAAGAGGAGATTACCGAAGTTCTGGACATAAGCACTGAGCAGCTTAGGACATCAGACACTGAAGACAATCCTGCTTCAACTAAAGATATCAGTGTGTATTTTGTGTACATCAGAGGAAAAAACACAACTTTCTCATAATTACCTTGGATTGGCTTAAAATTAACATTTACTATAATAATATTCAGAGTTAAAAATATTTAGCAATAATCACACTATGACCTGAAAATTCTTCCCAGCTCAATGTTATTGTGTGAAACTCAAAATATGTTGTGTGTCAGAATATCAACCATAAGCTGGAAGAGATTTTAGGGTTTGAGGTACCTTTTAGGCAGTATAACTAAGCTAGAAAGTATAAGATGTTAATGCTAGGAAATAGTAAGACAATTAATGGCAATAATAATCATCATAGTATCTGACGAAATCTGGGTAAATGATCAAGCTCTAATCTTTTTTTTTAACTCTCTGTAGCCATAGATTTTGAGGTCTTGCGGAGGGATATGTGTCGCGACTTGGAGAGAGACGACTTGTCTGAGCTGAGGAGCAGAGGTCATCTGAAAAATGTTCCACAAACCCACCTCTCCCATTCAGAGACTGGGCCAGGTGAGTCACTTTGCGATAAAACTATCTCTGTGTTATAATATGTAATTTCATGGAAGTGTAACTGGCAATCAAGTAATATGTAGTATGTGATAACAATGGTAGTACAAAAGTGGAATTTATACAATATTTTTGCAAGATCATCTCATTCAGTGCCTCACAATATAGGTGTACTGAGATAAGGATACGTGCCACATAGGGCTATGGAACCTTAACTGTTCACAAAATTTACATGTAAACACCTTTTTAAAGTCAGTTTTAAGACTTTTTTTTTTTTTTTAATCCAATGTTGTAGAGTAGAACCAAAAAGACCAAAAGTGTGACTGTCAAAATATGTAGCGACTCCGCATCTATGCTTCAGTGTGACGATAACCAATATTTTATCAAATGTTATCAAGACATATACATTTAATTGCCAGCTCCTTATCCAGTTTCCTCAACCAACCTCCCCCCAGAAAATCTCTCCCTGGAGGATATCCAGTCGCTGCTCCGCTCAGCGTGGCTGGCCCTTCAGCATTTCCCTTCCCCCACCATGTACCCGACCCTCTCTGCTCTTCTGGCCTTGGCACTGGGACAGCAGGACCCCATAACTACAGCAATGCTACATGCCCAGTCCTTGGGCATCACAAGCCGTCATCGCACAATTAGGCATTTAGCCAGTTGTCTCAAGTAAGCACTTGTGTAGTATGTAAAGTGTCAGTTTATGATGTCACAGTTACCCACACTTTGACCTAAGACAAGATTTCTCAAAAACTCAATCAAAAATTATTTATGGAAACATATGATAGCTCATTTTTTTAATTTACATGACCACAAATAGTGTTTTGAAGTTACTGAAGACTCCTTGCATTGTATCATTGCTAATAGAAAGCTGAGAAAGTCATCCAGTGAGTTGGCAGACAAGATGGACGCTTTGAGTCTAAATGAACAAAGTCCGACAGAGTACAAGACTTCTGCCGAAAAGAGGTTGGCCCAGTTGGAGAACATCTTCTCCTTCCCTACTGCTGACTCCTCATCTTTCCCCCAGAACCACTGCCAAGAGTTTCTCCAACAACTTCAACACCTTCCTCCAGGTAAAGTAATAAATACTGTTTTTTGTTCTCAGTAGCAAAATTAGTGTATTTTCACATTTGATTTTGTTTAATTGTGGTTTGTGCAGGGGTAACAGTGTGTGTGATGTCTGTGCTCTCAATAAAACCCGGGGAAATGGGCAACAGCATCATAATGTCACGTCTTGAGAGAGGATCTGTCCCTGTCACTGTTCATATCCCCACATCTAAGCAGCAGGTGATGATCATTTATACAATTTTAAGATGTATGAGCTTACTTTCTCTGCCAACCAAGTATTTTTCAAGCAACGCAGTTCCAAATCTAGGCAAAATGGTAGTTACATTCTGAAAACAGATGATTATAGTGTAAATGGTTATGACTTAGGTAAAGTGGAGACACTGTTGATTTAAAGTCTTGCCCTGCTGATAGTTGCTGATAGATGGACAGCCAGCTCTATGTCATAAAGTACTATATTGAAAAAAGTTTATTTGGAAAAAAAATTAAGACTTGTTTAAGTTTGACACTCGTGATTTCACTGAGGTACAAGTTTTATCTTCACAATCCCAAAAAAATGACTTGGACTTTCTTTGTCTCTTTGTGTTGTGCAGCACTCCATTAGTTGGCTCGTGCAGGAGATGGACAATATTCAGGTGGAACAGAAGGTTGTGAGCTGTGTGTCTGAGAAAGCCAAGTGGTGGGAGGGCCGCAGGGCACTTGACTCTCGAGTTGAGGTAAGTGATGAGAAGGGGAACTGCTGGGGAGACTCAATAGTGAAAGACTACTTTCACTTAGTTATACACTTCATTTAGATATGTAGAGCAAGAAAACATGAGCAGGCAACCTTAAGTGAGGATTTTTAGTTAGACAGTTTCTTAGTCAAAACATAACTAAGTTGAAACTTAAAAGTTGACACTGATTATTTTGTTTGAACAACTTCACATCTGTCTTCCAGCAAATGTTGAAGGAGATGGAGGGATTGCTTGGATGCTGGAAGAGCTTTCTTCTACCCCTTTCATCAGATCCAGAGGTCTCCAGTCAGGCCCAGCACCTTGGCAAGGCCTTGTTTGCCAAAGGAGTGACAGCCAGTGAGGAGATGTTAAAGGTGTGTGTGTGTGTGTGTGTGTGTGTGTGTGTGTGTGTGTGTGTGTGTGTGTGTGGGTTTTTGTTTGTTTGTTTGTTTTACTCTCTGGATCCCGGAGCGTCAGCATTTGACCTTCCATTCTGTCTCGATCTAAAAAGCAGCCGGAGCAAGTACAGGACAGCTATTTAACTTCTGACTTCTCTTTCAGGCTGTGCTGTCTGCATCTCCTGTGCTCTCCCAAGAGGAACTCCAAAGCTTTGCTCTTGGAATTTTTCCACAGTGGAACACAGAGTGTGACCAGCTTCTCCATACAGCCATTAACCAGCTTTCAGAGGGAGACGAGCCACAGGGTCATGTGCTTCTCATCCTGGACAAGGTTGGTTTCATCATCTCTATCAAATACTTGACTCTCTTGTAGTCTGACTTGGGGGGGGGGGGGTTCAGAGTAGAAAAGACCTCCAAAGCACTGTTACAATATGTCCCTTGTGAGGTGGAATAATGCTAGGTGTAGAAGTATCGCTATCCATCCTGTTTCTTTGCAGTACCTACAGAAGTTACCATGGGAGAGCATCTCCATCCTAAAATCTCGCTCTGTCAGTCGGATGCCTTCTCTGCACTCACTGATTGGACTGAGCATTCAGAAAGAGGTAAGATTTAACCCAAATCAATATATAATGCCTAATGATGCAGATGGAATTTACTGACTGAGTGGTAAGTTCAGCAGGGGATATTGGTCTCATTATTTTAATTTTCCCTTTAGACTGACTCTCAGTCCATCCTGAAGCAAGGTGTGAGTACAAAGAAGGTGTTTTATGTGCTGGACCCTGACGCCAATTTAGGAAACTCTCAGGACCAATTCAAGGAATGGTTTAGCAGGTAAGACCAATGCTCAGAGTTAAACTAGAAGATTATTTTTATCTCTGTCACTGCTCAGTTCCTTTCTCATTTATTATGCTACTATTCTTCTTAAAGTAAACTGGATTGGGAGGGTGTATGTGGTGTTGCTCCTGACTCGGATAGGCTCGGGGAAGCTCTGGCAACCAAGGATCTATACATGTAAGTTTCTGATGATCCTAAACATCTTGAGAGAGAGAGGAAACACTGGCCACATTCCACAAGAATGCTAATGTTGAAAAAAGCTCATTTTAAAAGGAAGCACAGAAAATACAGTACTATTGGGGGGGCGGGGGGTATGGAGCACGGAAGGGAATGAAAGGTTTTAATGCTGTGAAACACTGTTACAAACGCATTGTGTTCTATCTGAAGTGCTTTGATTTGATAACCTGTTTGACAATATCTTTTTTTTACATGACTCTTTCCCTGGGATCCTTCAGTTATGTGGGTCACGGGGCAGGTGCTCGGTTCCTAGACAGTCAGGCGATCCTGAAACGGCAGATGAGAGCAGCCTCTCTACTCTTTGGCTGCAGTAGTGCTGCTCTGGCAGTGCGCGGGGATCAGGAAGGACAAGGCATCATCCTCAGCTACCTCATAGCTGGCTGGTGAGAAATCTGTCTTTACTTGCAGTTAAATAAGGCTCAGTTAATACTGTACAATTAATATATAACTTTCTATAAAGTGAATAAAATGGTCTTAGAGTGGTTTTATATCTTGCTTTGGCAGATCCAGAAAGCTGACTCATCTGACTTTTTTCAGTTATACCATGGCCAGGTTAAAACCAGCAACTTAATGAATCACATTTACATGTTAATTATCAACAGTAAAACCCTGGATGATTACATGGTAGATACTGTATATCAAAAGCTCTGAGCAGGGGTCACATCTAATGATACTGTGAAATAGCATACAAATCGATATTTTTGATTAATTTTATCAGTCTTTCCTTCCATGGAAACCATTATAAGGGTACAGTGGTTTATTACGCGGAATGCTCCTTATTGCATCGAACACTGTAGTTTGTATATTTATTATGACTTTTTTTTTATCCCTCTGTAGCCCCTTTGTTTTGGGAAACCTGTGGGACGTGACAGATCGGGATATTGATCGTTTCACTAAAGCCTTGTTGGAGTCCTGGTTATCTGCCGGGACTGGAGCCCCCCTCCTGGATTATATGGGCCCATCGCGTCAGGCCACACACCTGAAATACCTCATAGGAGCTGCACCTGTGGTCTATGGCTTACCTGCCCACCTGCAATAGGTGGGCTGGGAAGCTAAAACTCCTCTAAAAGCATGATGTAAATATTCAATGCATTATTTCAATGTTATTGTTTCAGCAAACAAACTTGAGGGAGTGACTTTAACTTGAAATTCAGCTCAAGTATATAAGGTCTTAGCAAGATTAATGTACTGCATTTTCTTAAATTAAACCAATGCCTTTTTTTAAACCAATTTTACTATAGTGTGAATGTTTTTAAATATCTTAACTTTTATTAAGTGTTTGAATGCACTTTTAATGGTTTGATTGAACAACATTTTTTAATAAATGTATTCTTGGATAAGGTCAGTCTCTGTGTTGTAGAAATGTCTTTGTAATTGGTCAGATATATGCAAAGAATCAGGGAGGAGCCTGAACAAGAGTATTTATAATATTATTTAGAAAAGAGAAAAATGTGCTGTATAAAATGTGAGAAAGTTGGCTTAAATTATTTTGGATGTGAGTAATATACGAAGAATAAAACGCAGAGGCTCTGCTGTAATTACAGGGTGTAATTTGGACAAGCAAGTCATAAAAGAAAGCACTAGATGGCAGTAATGGGGGACATTGATGTTATCAAATCATTTCATGTTTAAAGTTTAAGTTGAATGTTCATATGGTATCACATATGTACATAGATTAAAATGAAAGGGGGGTGTAAATGAAAACACAGCATTACTTCCAAAATTAAAGAACAAAATAAACGTCACTCCCACATGTGGTTCCTTTATGATGACAATTAAACTGAATGTGACTTGGACTTTCCGTGTAACTTTAATTTAAAAATCCATGCTGAACTTTTGAATTTGAGTAGTAATCTGATATTGCCTCACTTCAAGTAATGCCACTTGCACTTTTATTTGCAAAATTGTGGCTTCTGTGCTTTTGTGCAGTGCCAGTTGGACAGTAAAGGAGAATGAATGACTGAATATACATTTTCACTTTCAAGTTGAAGATCAGTTTAAAATATAGTTATGCAGTGTGTGACAGACATATTTATGAGCAACCTGAAAAGGTTTCATCTATCAAGTTTTCATTTTAGTTTTACTGCTCCACTCCAGAAAACAAAGGGGAATTTATTTTTTTTAACATGCTCTACATCATGCACACACAAATGGAAAAGGAAGTTGATTTGTTCATCGAGTTAAGATTGTGAGCCCTGAACTCCCATATAACAGGACCTTTATGCACGTACCATATTGTGCAAATATCTTAGGCACATTAGATGCCATTGGGTAGGTGACCTGACCTTTCCTAAATTCATTCTGCAGCAGGACAACAAGCCAAAACACAGCCAGAGTCATAAAGAACTATATTAAGAAACAAGAAGAACACGGAGTCCTCCAACAGAAGGTCTGGCATAAACAGAGCCCACATCATAGAGTCCGACTGGGATCACATCAAGAGACCGAAGACACCGAGACAGAATAAATCCACAGAAGAATTGTGACAAGTTCTCCATCAACCTTCCTGCCAAGTGCCTTGAAAAACTGCAGCGTGGTCACACCAAATACTGATTTAGGCTTTTATTTTCTGTTCAGTGCTCTTCAAAACTAACTGATAGATAAAAACTATCCACGGCCTTGTTTTTGAAAGCGTCTTTAATCAACTTTGAGCGATTTAAACCTTTGCACGGTGTTGCACGTGTAATCTATATGAGCGGAAGTGAATTTAAAGGGAGAAAATACCGGTGTCGTTTCAGAGCCGTTGAACCGTCGCGCCTCGTCCGCAGGGGGGCGACGTTTGACACCAACGGACCGGTCCTTCACCCGGAAACAGTCCCGGGGGGTCATCTGACATCGCGCTTTCAACATGGCGGTGAACCTCACGGACCTCTCCCTGCCTCAGCTGGAGGGACTGAAAACCCAGCTAGACCAGGTAGCGTCGAAAGATGTGGCCCGTTCCGGTTCTGAATGTGTTCCTAGGTACCCGCTTTATGAGGCCGAGGGTCAGGAGGAGAACGGGGCGGCGGGGTAGCGAGTTAGCACCTCCGCAGGCTAACGCTAAAAACGTTAGTTAAATACCCGTCATGTCCCCCCGCGGTGGAATCTTCATTTCTGTGTTTCTGTTGTTATGGGGCTGCACTTACCAGTAAATATATAAATATATATATATTCTGCTGTTTTTATGTTAAATCGGTGCCAAACTCTCGTTGGCATGGTCGTATTAACTTTCTATTGGGCCCTGGACAAAAACGAGGGGTCGGGCCCCCGTCGACCCTGGACAGGGACCCGGAAACCGACCGGTACACTCGGGCCAAACTGATCGGTGGATTAAACAAAAAGACGATTTACGGGAAACCATCTAACAACATTTTTTAAATGTCAAAATTGTCAAAAATTCTCTAATACCAGCTCAACAGACGCAAATATTTGCCGTTGCCCATGATAGTTATTTCAACATCTTCAAGCAATTCGAATATGCCGATATGTTTTCACTAATACCGATATTTTATCGATTGAATAAACAGTCGTCTAATAAAGAAAATGATTGTCAGACATATTGATGGTGAAAATGATAATTTTGTGTAATAATATTTACCTGTCCCAAGGTTTTCTGTATGTTATTAATTTGACAAACAGAAAAATTGGAAGCACTATGATAAAACACAATGGAACAACAAATGAGCACAATATTAAGTAAAACAACAAGGGTCTTTAAACTAGAAGTTGACACGGGCCCCCTCCATGGCAATAAGCCAAACTTCAGTGGTGCAAATTTTTTGACAAATTTACAGTTAATCAAATTACACACACCCAGATGAACTTGGGGCATTTTGGGCTCATTGGCGGTTGCCCGCTTTGCCCAATGCTGTGCTTGTTGAATTCAGACAGGTGACAGGTGGGGAGTTATTTGATTTCGTGGTGTATTGACTCTGACCTCAGATATTTTGTATATCGTAATATTTTGCAGGAGATCGAGTTCCTGACATCTTCAATAGGACAGCTCAAAGTTGTCCAGACCAAATATGTTGAGGCAAAAGATAGTTTGAATGTTCTGAACAAAAACAATAAAGGTGAGTAAAATACATTTTATTATTTCATGCCTTGCTAAGTCTTTGGCAGTCACTGGAATGATTGATTAAAAAGATAGGAAGCTCAACCGTGGTTCTTCAGTTTCTGTGATGCACAAGGTTGCCCTCCTCTTTAAATTGGAATGGTGAACTCTGTCATAAATGTTCAGCCTCTACATAATGAATACACCGAGTACTTTCGGCACAATTTGGTCATGGTAATGTCAAAAATAATGTCTTCAAATTGTTTTCTTTTATTTCATGTAATGTGGAAAAATTTGTATTATTTCCTCAAAGGTGTTGGGCCTATATTAAGGTTTATGAAATCATCGACCTTGTCTCTGCATCTGCAGCTGGAAGTGATTATTTGTTAATCTTTTTCTCTCTCTCTCTCTTCTCATGCAGGAAAAGAATTGCTTGTGCCTCTCACCAGTTCTGTATCCTTTATTACAGTAGTGCCCCTAGTAGTTAACAATTTGCTTTATTGTGAGATGTGCTTAAAATGAAATTGTGTGTCTCGAGATATATATTGTATGCTTTTCCTTGACATAGCTTCTTGTCAGATGTACGTCCCTGGAACATTAAATGATGTGGAACATGTTTTAGTTGATGTGGGGACAGGATATTATGTTGAAAAGGTAAAAACAATATTCGCATTTTGAAAGACTATGATAATTGATTTCCATTTATTTGCAAAATGTAAAACAGGTAATTGTTGTGAGTTTTATTATTACTTCTGTATTTGTCTCTGTAGAATGTGGAAGACTCGAAGGGATTCTTCAAGCGCAAAATTGACTTCCTCACCAAGCAGATAGAGAAAATTCAGCCAGCCCTTCAGGAAAAACATGGCATGAAACAAGGTAAGGTCAACTACATTTTCCATAGATTACTTTATTCTTCCTTTTTGTTTTACCAAATGTCGTCACAATTTCTGGTTACAAAAATGTACATACTGATGTTACAATTCTTCCTCATCATTTACTAATACATTGGATATGACAAGGCAAGCCCTAAAATATGCAAACCTTTTCACTCATTTGTATAGGAGTTTGCATACAGCCATTGTACATCTGGTTTTGTCGGTATACCCCTATACACCAAATTTGAAAATAAGCATCAACATTAAAGTACTAACATTCTGCAGCATTGCATTGTCAAAAACCATATGACGAATTTGTCAATTTCTTATCTTGCTTTATGTACTTGCCCAGTGGAGGTAATGTTTACTAGTATACTGTACGATTTTACCAAATATGTTATATTCAACAAAAACTGCAGATCAAAGTAAAATCTGAATCATGACATCAACCACAACCTCATCCTTTAGTTCAGCATAAAGATGACAAACCTAGTTTAATACATTGTGTTTTGTCTTACAGCTGTAATTGAAGTAATGAATGTGAAGATCCAGCAAATACAACAGAGCCAACAGACATCACAGATGGTTGGAACCACCAAGGCTTAATGAAAACACCTGCTCTTCATGATTGGGGGGAATTTGTTTGTATGCAAAAAAAAAAATATATAAAAATCATCTGCTGTTATAGGACAATAAAAGCCCTTTCATTAAGCTGATGAAGTCATGTTAGATACAAATAAAAAAAATAAATGTTTTTGTTTTTATTTGAAGTAAGTGCACAAACCTGGTCACCGGCTAAGTATAAGTAGATTACTGTCATGGTAAAGCAATTATGTGTACATGGTCAGTTATGAATTTAATAGGGTTTTTCCTAATTAAAACAATCACTGTGGAACATTAAAGTTTTTTTTCATTTCTGTTTCCTCATCTGGGGTAACCACTACCTTGAACTATTTTGTCATTTATCAAACTAACATTTTTACAAGTGTAGGTAACCTAAATCCTCTTTGACACAACTTTTAAGGCCCTGGACCCCCACATAGGTGTTTTCTCTTAGTTTGATTAATTGAACTGCTCAGATTGAATGTGGGCAAAGTTATACTAGGAATTACATGATGTGACCAAACTCCATGAATTATGTTCACATCCACAGTCTGGTGGTCTAGTCAGCCTTGTGTGAAATCACCTGTGCAGGTAACCACGGATGCGAGAGGCTTTAAAGCAAGAAGTGAAGGCATGACTGTGGAACAGAACAGCACTTATTCAGTGTGCAAATCAAATCAAAGTTTGACTAGTAAAACTGATGATATTCTTTGCACCATCAGTGTTGAGATATTCACGTATTCCAATTTTATGTTAGAAAATCTGGCATTCTGGTTAGTATGACTTCAACCTGTATAAATAGGAAATGAACACAGGAAATTAAAAGAAGTAGTTACTGAAAATGGAAAGAAGTTTGCCATTTCCTTGCTAGTCAGCCTTGGTGTTTTGAGTGCTACCTAACTGTAGCCAGCATTGACTGGATGTTGAGTACTTCTAACCAAATTAGAGTGCAATTTAAAGTAAAATTTTGAGGTACTTGTACTTTATGTGAGCACTTGTTTCCATGCTACAGAGGGAAATATTTTACTCACTCTCCACTAAATTAACTTGATCATTTAGTCCATTCCCAGATCAACATTTTTTGCATACACGTTTATAAAATATTGTGATTTGTTCCGTCCTACAAACCCTAAAAAGAAAATAACCAAGTGCAGCCTTGAATGTGAGTTTATAATCAGCTTCACCTCAACCTACAACAGTAAAACAAACAAAATCGCACATCAGCGAACGAGCGACCGCGCGGCGATTATACAGTGTGACGTTCACGGACAGTGTTGGTTTTTTTGAACAGGGTTCGTTTGCGTTTTTATATTTTAAAAAATCCATTATGCGTTGTCCTGCTCATAAAGCGCACCGTGGACGGCTCGGTGCGCCGCGTCGTCGTCCCGGGGCAGGTCCCGCATGAGCCCGGTCTCTCTTCCCCCTCCCGACTCCTCCGGCGGTTCCGTCCCCGGCACCGAGGTCACAGTGGGCGGCCGCCGCGCCGCGCCGCGCCGCGCCGCGCCGCCGGGGCCGCTAGCGTCGCTGTTGCCGGGGAGGCAGAGGCGGAGGCGGAGTGCAGCCTGTTGGGACGGACGGCGGCAGACAGAGGACGCAGCTGTCACATGCTGGACGAGCCGTGTCTAGAGGCTGACCAGTGAGATGAGGAATTGAGCGTTAAAGGACCATAGTCCGTGAACTCGGAGACGCTTTTTTACTAAGAGAGAATTAAAAGAGAAAACAGCCGCTAGTTTCACTGGTCGGGAGCTTCCGAAGTTGAGGTCCGGCCGCAGCACGTTCGACCGTGTGACTCAACGTTGCCAGTTGCCGGGGAGACAGTCGTTAAGCGGAGACGGCGACGACGGACCCGAGGACTTGAGCGCAGCCGGTTTCTCGTCCCTCCACCATCAGCGAAAAGAGTGAACCGAGCGGGGCGATTAAACCTCCCGGAGCCGAAGAAGAAGGCGAGGATCGCGGCAGCATGGTGAGTTCTCGGGGCCTGGACGCTGGCACGCTAGCTAACATGCGACAACCTGTTTGCGTCCTTCCTCGCGTTTGACTCATGCGGTCTGAGACCTCGACTAAAGCGCTTTATGCTGCGGCAGCAATGTTACGCTTGAGCCGGCGTTGGTTAAGCGTCCACGCTCTGAAATACGACTTATTAACACAGTTTATTTAACACGGACACGTCAATCGTGTTTTTTTTTTCAACCTGTCAAACAAATTAGCTAAGGGTTGAGGTGTAAAGTAAGGCCGGTTCTCACCGGTCTGCTAGTAAACTTAAGCTAGTTAGCTAAAAGCGAGTATTCGTGGTGTAGCTAGTTACCATATGGTAGACGGCCAAACAACCATCAAACAACCCGATGTGTCCCGGCCAGCACGTGTTGAATCGGGGGGTAAAAATGCCTCATCTCGCCCCGTAACAAGTTTGCAGGCAACATACAATTAATCTCTTTAAGTTGCATGTGCGGCAACCGCTGCACGTGATTTGCGTTAAACGTTAGCTGTTACACAACTGTAGCTGAATAGCTATCAAGGGGCTAAGTGATAAAGGTCACGGCACTGCACCGCGGAGACGTTAACTTTGACGGGGGGATCAATGTGCGAATCGGTTGATAATCGATTAGCCACAGACACCCCGTATCCAGAATCGACTTTTTATTCACGCTTAGAGAAACGACGATCGCGTTCATCGCCGTCGCGTGTTTTAAGTCGCATGGGCACGACAGCGCCATGTGCTCTTTCTTCCTGCCCGTCAAAGCAACGCTGATCTGCTTCACTTAAAAGCCGGGGCCGTTGAATTGCAACCGCATTTTGGACACGGCGGACAAGTTGGACGGAGGCTCTGAGACTTGCAGATGTTCGCTGATTTATTTTTATTTGTATTTAAGCACCAACGATTGAAGCACAGACGATGTTTTGCAACGGATGACAGGTCGAAATGTATTGTTCGAGTCACGCTGAAGCGCTAAGGCGAACCTGCGCCATGTATGGTTACATGTGACCGCTTGAGAGGCGGGGTACGAGCGATGAGGAAGCCAATGAGATGATGGCGTGTGGTTGGAGAGAGGGAGAGAGGGAGATGGAGAGAGGGAGAGGGAGAGAGAGAGAGGAGAGATGAGGAGGGAGACGCAAAACCGGATTACAGGTTATCGCAAGAACTCGCCCATTCATTGACTTGGCTATGATATTTTTAGGTAAACGTGAAAACTACTTTTATTACCTTATTTATTACTTGATAGTTGCATGCTGATATTTTCCAGAGTTTCTTTCTGGTTTGATACTGAAAAGAAATGTTCAATATCCATGACACCTGTTACAGGTTAAGGTAAAATCAGGGCATTTTGTTGTGCCATGAGGACTTGTCCTTGATTCAAGGGGCGCTTTTCCAGTTTTTGATTGACAGCTTCTAATTGGGTTATATTGTTTAAAGGCTGGACTTCTACAATTCTAGACTTGAGACATTGATTATTTATTTATTTATTTAAATGTATAGTTCAAATATTTTTGCTAAAATGCTCAGGTTGCCTAATAATAGTTAATAAACTTTATTAGCAGTTTCTCACTTACATGATGGTACTCTTTAAAATATGGATTATCATTTGAAATCCACATTTTTCTCCCTATACAATTAGACCAGTCTATCTACCTGGCTCCACTTCTAGAAAAAAATGGTTTTATTTATCAATTTCTTATGACAGATGTAATAATTAAGATGAATAAAACACTACTTTCCTGAATCCAAAACTACTCTCTCTCACATTTGCAGTATATTCTTATGATCATGCAGGTTACCACAAAGGGAGCAGGTCTGAATCCCAATGCTAAAGTATGGCAGGAGGTCCCTGCCCACCAGAGTGACATCCCAGAGGGGACAGAGGATTCTTCTTGGCTGCAGACCTACCCTCCTCCCAATGAGATGACCAATGGTATGAGCATATTCAAGTCTATATTAACAGAATGTTTTATAATTTTACTTTATCATCTTCTCAGGGGATTCATCATTAATATAAACCAAGTCCCTGTCTTGCCTACTCTGGTATAGCATTAAAGTTATGAGGATAGATCATGCATTCCACGTATAGACATGGAAAGTATTTCTTAAATATTACCTAGATAATTACAGATAGACATTGTATCTGAGGAAATCGCTGTTAATTTGTGTCCTCAAAGCTGGTTTTTGAGTATTATGTGTCATTTGTCAAAACATGACAATTCCTTCAAAACCATCTTGTTACTGCCTACCTTTTCTATCTTAGGTTACTCAGATGTTCCTTCTGCAGGGGGTAAAGGATATGACACTGAATATCCTGACAGTGCTGCTGACTATGCCCCTGTGCCCACTGAGGGCATTTTGGATGGTATCAACAACCCTGACTTGCCGTATCTAGTCTTTGAGCCACAAAATGAATCAGCCATAGATGGTAGTGTTTCTAAGGAACAACCAATGTCTGAGGAGAGCCTAAGAGTGTCTTTGAAGAAACAGCTGGAGTTCTGCTTTTCTAGGTGAGTAGTGTGTTCCACCCTTCATATATGATTTATACTGCTATTTTCACTGAACTTTTTTATTGCACTGAGTGGAGCACACTGAATCTGTATGTGTGCATTTAATTTTTCAAGTTGGTAATTTGATTAGAGGGTGAATTTTTCATTTTTTCTTTCTTGATTCAGTTGTGCAAACAATGCTTCAGTTCAATAACAAATAGTTGAAACCAAGGGTTCTTAAACTTTGCTATCTTATGCTATCATTATTGTCCCACAAATTGAAACAAGGTGAAGACTTGTATTTAGAACACTATCTTTAAATAAGACACAAATATATGCATTACATTGGAGGAATTTATGATCAATGCACCAAATTATTCAGTACACCCCTACACTCATAGCAGTCATAATTACCCTATATGGTTGGAGGCCAATGAATTTGACTGGAGAGGCGTGAGGCAATTCCTGTGTGAAGAATAGAGAGGTTGATGGTTGATTAGAGCCTTTCTTTGACCAATGTTTGGATTTTGGCTGTTTGCAGAGAGAACCTCTCTAAGGACCTGTACCTGATATCCCAAATGGACAGTGATCAATTTGTTCCCATCTGGACAATTGCTTGCATGGAGGACATAAAAGCCCTTACCACTGACGTGGACCTCATTCTGGATGTACTGCGAGGTACTTTTGCTGCTATTTTCCTTCTTTTATTTGTGGGAAATGCTTGCAGATTCACTGATTCTTGGGTTTACTGACACAATCCATATAAAATTTTAAAACAATTGAATAAAATATTTTTAATAAAATAAATGGAATTGGGTTTTTGTGTATAATGCATGCCATATTGTGTGAGGGGGCTCTCAAGTTACTTCCACACATTGAAAATACTAAGATTTTGGTTATGTCTTTGCTACAGCCTCCCCCATGGTGCAAGTTGATGAAACTGGAGAGAAGGTTCGACCAAACCACAGTCGCTGTATCATCATTCTGAGAGAGGTGCCAGAAACTACACCAGTTGAGGTAAAGACAACTTGCGCTGCAAATTTTACACGTCCCTTCTCACAGTACAGTAAATCCTACAAACAAGGTATGGCCATATGATTGTACTTGTGCACATGGTGATCAGAAAGTATTCAGACCCTTCACTTTTTCACATTTCTTTGTTAGTCTTATTCTAAAATTGTTGAACTTAATTTTTCCACTTCATCTACAGTCAATACCCATATGACACTTGAAATTTACCTCAGGTGTCTCCCATTTCTCTTGCTCATCTTTGAGATGTTTCTGTACATTGAATGGAGTCCACCTGTGGTGAATTCAGCTGAGTGAAAATGATTTTTTCAAAGGCACATGACTATCTAGAAAAGGACTCACAGCTGATAATGCATATCAGAGCAAAAACCAGGGCCATGAGGTTCAAGGAGCTGCCTGCTGAGCTTAGAGACAGGATTGTGTTGGCACCGATCTGGGAAAGGCTACAAAAAAAAAAAAAAAAAAAATTCAGCTGCACTTAAGGTTCAAAGAGAACAGTGACCTCCATAATTCTTCATTGAAAGAAGTTTGGAACAACCCGGACTCTTCCTAGAGCTGAACACTCAGCCCAACTGACCAAACATGGCAGAAGGGCCTGAGTAAAAGAGATGACAAGAACCCAATGGTCACTCTGGCTGAGCACTAGAGATTTAGTGTGGGGATAGGAGAAACCTCCAGAAGGACATTCATCACTGCAAGAATCCACTGATCTGGACTTTTATGGCACAGTTAGGAGAGTTAGCCTCTTGTCATTGAAAGAAACCTAATAGCTGTTTGTATTTAACAAAAAAACAAAAAAAGACTGTTAAAGGCAAGAATCACTAGTTGGATGAAACAAAGAATTAACTGCTTGGGCTCAATTCTAAGCGTCATGTCCTGAGGCCGCCAGGTACCTCTCATCCCCTGCCCAATACGATCCTAGCAGCGAAGCATGGTGGTGGTGGTTCCATCGTGCTTTGGGTGTTTTTTTTTTTTTTTTTTTGTTTTTTTTTTTTGTTTGTTTTTTTTAGGGGCAGGGCTAGTAACCCTGATCAAACAGCCAAGAAAACACAGGAGTGGCTCAGGGATAACTCTTTGAATGTCCTCGATTTGACCAGCTAGATTCACGACTTGCACCCAGTCAACATCTCTGGAGAGACCTGAAAATGGCTGTCCACCGATGGTCCCCATTCAACCTGACAGCACTCGAGAGGATCTGTAAGAGAGAAATGCAAGAAAAATCCCCAAATCAAGGTGTGCAAATCTTGTCATGTCATACCAAAGACAGGTTGAGGTTGTAATCGCTGCCCAAGGTGCTTCAACAAAGCACAGAGTAAAGGCTCTGATTACCTGTTTTCAATATTTATTTATTTTTTTCATTTTTAATAAATTTTGAAAAAAATATCTAAAATTCTGTTTTCACTTTTACATTATTTGGCATTTAAGTGTTGCTTGATGAGGGGAAAAATGAATTTAAACTTTTAGCAAAAGGCAGCAACATAACAAAATATGAAAAAAGTGAAAGTGTCTGAGTACTTTGTGAATACACTCTAGATACTTATAGTCAGTAATAACACTGACTTGCAGCACCTTCTTCACTTTGATGTTAAAACTGTAGCTTTATTTGGTGTGTAGCTATATCATGGCTCATTGAGAGCTTATCACAGAATATGTGGGATGGCCTGAGGGGAAATGTACGAGTTCAATCTTAAAGGCAGAACTGCATAATATGTGCCTTGCATCTCTTTTGCAGGAGGTGGAGGCTCTTTTTAAGAATGAAAACTGCCCAAAAGTGTTATGTGCTGAGTTTGCACACAACAGCAATTGGTACATAACATTTCAGTCTGATATGGATGCACTACAGGTATGTCTCCTCATTAATAGCCACATGACTTATCTTTGACCAACTTGCTGTATGATTCTGAAGTTGTTATAAGGTTACATTTTTGGTTGAATGTTTGTTTATATTAGTGTTCCATACAATTTTTATTTATTTATTTTTTTTATTTACATCAAATAATATAATGATTAATTAGAAATTGCTGTCACTGGCTCTGGTTCCTTTTGTTCTTTGAAAGCAAAGGTGAATTCCATGACCTTGGAGAGGATTAGCTAGAGCAAGTGACATGTGTACAGTTATATAGCACTGAACATTACATATATACTCTGGGAGTGAGAGGGGGAAAGCTTTTACTTTTATTATTTCAAAAGAGGACAATGCAGATTTGACAGTATTGTGAATAATTTTTTTTTGTTTTGTTTTTTTGTCCCCAGGCTTATAGATACCTAAGAGAGGAAGTTAAAATGTTCCAGGGAAAACCAATCATGGTGAGTTCTGTCACTGCATAATGTAATAGGCTTTATTCGGTATATTAAGTTTTAATGTCATTATGTATCACTGTTTATTATTAGTTATGTAGATACTAGTTCAGAGCCCAGGAAGCCTTGCATCATGCAAAGCTAGTTGTCAGTTTTCATGTCACTACTCTCTAAGCTAGACTGTTTGGCTAAGCTGTGGCCTCAGGAGTGACCTTGGGGTTGTGTACAAGGACTTGATAAGCAAGGAGAAAATTCAGTGGTCCTTACTCCTTTGTCAGAACTTTTGCACACCCATATCTCTAGATCGTTTGATTGCCTTACTTATCACAATATGACATTTACCTTTGCATTTCAGGCATCTAATACATCCTTTTTCAGATAGACTTTTATTTGACCTTGTGTGCCATTTATTTTCCTGGTCAAACAAATAAGGCTGTGATTGCTGTGTTAACGGTCCTGTCTAAACCCCAGTGATGATCAGTATCGCGCTTGGAAGGACCCATATGCACTGCAGCTGGCTGGGTGGAACTTTTCATCTGTATCTCTCTAAATATGCTGTATTACTCCTGCTGCTTCTACTCTCTACCTCTTCTCTCCCTCACCCTCATCCTATATTTACCCCTCCCCATCACTTCCTCACCCCCATGTCATTGCAGTGTTTTATGGCCTAATGACTGTGAGATTATGAGATCTGAGGGGACTAATGGTTCAATATACAGAGCTATATTGTACCTCATCACAGGTGCAGTGGAGGCTTCAAAAACTTAACTGTAACACACACCTGAGTCACCTAAACTCTTTTTGCCTCCCCCACAGGCCCGCATTAAGGCCATTAACACATTCTTTGGTAAGAATGGCTTCCGCAGCGTAGACTCAAGTGTGTATAGTCAGCATGCCCAACCACAGGCCCAGTATGGCTCCCCTGTCTATATGCAGCAGATGTACAGCCCTCAACAGCAGTACCCTGTTTATCCTGTGGTGTCTCCATCCTGGAACCCGTCAGTCATGCCTTACTTTGAAACGCCACTGGTGAGATTTTCAATCACAATATGTAATGTGCAATACAAAACAAGATTTATGCTTCCAAAAAAGTAAAAAATGTTAACTAAAATGTGTTAAGATCATCATAATAGCAAACTTTAAGATCAGCAGGCACTAGCTTATCTCTGTACAGTTGGTTTGATATTCTTATCTTCTCTCAACATAAAGATGATTTATTTTTGGTATGAAGAGATTTCTTTTTTCCTTTCTTCCGGAGAACATTGTTTAATTGGGTTTCCTAATGCTGTTGTGGTATCTAGGCACCTTTCCCTAATGGTGGATTCATGAATGGTTATAACACTCCGGGGAATTACAAAGCAACCTCGAACTCCATCAATACCCATCGACCCATGAATAGGAACCGGTAGGTGCAAGTCATGATACATAACTCTCATTCACAGAAATTCTGACCAATCTTAACTAACCTTTTTTCTTTTATGAAATATACTGAATATCACATTTGTCTTATTGTATCTTCCTTAATCGCAGAAAGACACGTACTTGTCACATGTTTGATAGGCTGTGATATGTAGCACTTAAAATAAATCACAAGTGCTCCTGCCATTGTATAAAGCGCACATAAAACCATTGAAGTTAAAAGCCTCTGAAAATTGAGTTCTTTATTGCCTTTTGAGATGTTCAAGTTGTAACTTTAGATATCAGCATTTGTTGTAATGTGGTTCATGTATTTAGAATAAATATTTCTTTTCTTATTTTATTTTGCATTTAAAGAATGCAAAGCAAATTCTCTATTGCATACAGTTAATTAATTTTATTTAGAGACAAAATATGTACTGTCAGTTTACTCTGACCTGTTCCAGCTGTATTGTTTTTGTTTTTTGTTTTTTTTTAAGTGCTATTGCCCACAAAGCAATTGTTTCTTCATGTTATTGCAGACCAAAGAGGTCCTGAGGTTTTTCTATCAAAAAGCAGTCAGTTTAATGTTTTGTGTCAAGTAGTGAGCAGGATCCTTTCTTTTAAGTTTGACTTTTACTAAAATGAAAATTTGCAGCGTCCTGTCCCTTTGATGGAGGCCAAGGTACCACCTCCACCGAAGTTTGACCTGGCAGCTTCCAATTTTCCTCCTCTACCAGGATCTGGGGTCAGCTTGCGGGGAGAAACCACCCCAGAGATGCGGCTCTCTGATGTTGTACGTGGGCTAAAGGTGACCAACAAGGTAAATCTTTCACTCGTTGGTGCATTCTATTCTGAAGATGCTTTTAAGTTACATTGTATAAATGCATGTTACATTTTAAATTCTTTATTATTTCAGTCTGTGAGCCAAGAAGTTAATGAGACCAGACGCACAACTGTGTCAAAAGAGCCTGTTGGCAAACAAGATTCTGTAGCCTCAGCAGCTAAATCTACTCCTGTGACGCCACAAATGGTGGCACCTGCGCCCTCAAGGTACAGTTTACTAAGAATTAATTAAACGATTGTGAATAACAAGTACGTGCACACAAAAAATTGCATTTTATTTTTTGTCAATTCAGTGTTTCTCCGACACGAAAAGAAGAGGATAAAGCTGAACGCCCCATTCCAGAGGCAACAATCTCCTCATCCACACAGGCTGTTTCTCAAGAAGCATCAGAACCTGCCCCCTCCACCTGCAGCCAGTCTGTTTTGACGGAAGCGCCTTCTCCATCTTCCCCAATTCCAGCATCAGAGCTGGTAAGGCCTGCTTTCCTCCTCTGGAATACCACATTAGCTCCCTGTTGACTAATAAGTCATTTTAGTATAAAGCCACAAAATTGATCCAACTTGTATGAAATTCAAAGAATATTCTATGAAATTAAGTATCAAATATGCATTTCCTGTGGGGTTTAATCAGTGACTCTCAAAAGTTTGTAGACTGCTCCTATGTGGATAATGGATAATGACAACTGTAGTTATCTTGATTTCACAACAGGCTAAATAGATTCTAGTTGGCCCAACATATAAAAAACTCCTATAGAAATTTCTCTGCTAAACTTCCATTACAGTTTAATTCACTTCTGTACCATTGATCTTTATTGTCACCGTGTTAATGGAGTATTTGTTAGAGTATTTTAATATTGTGGATCATATGGCATGGTGAATTTCTTTATACTTCTTGAACTTTTTTATGTTTTTATTTTTTAAAGGGGCCAAGAAAGCTCAGCTATGCAGAGGTGTGCCAGAGGCTGGCCAAGGACAAGCCACCAGCACAGACGCCCTCCCCCTCCCCTACTGCCTCTTCAGCTAGCCACCCCTTGCAGGAGCTCAAGGTCAACAGGGTTGAAGAGCCCAACTCCAGGCGCACAGACAAACAAGAGAAAGGTGGAGACGGCCACCCACCTCGTCAACCATTACGCTCCTTCAGAGGGACGAATGGCCAAGCCAGAGGTGCAGGGCTAAAAATTCGGGAGCATCAGAGAGGCCTGAATACTGGCAAACAGTTTTCTCCACAGCGGGGTGCCAGATGCAGCGGCAAAGAACAGAACATTCCCCCAAGGTCACCAAAATAACTTAAGAAAAAGGAACCTTTTTAAACATGAACTAAAACAGAAATAATAACAAATATAAATGTAAATATATAATATATGTAAATAGATGACTATATTTCAGTTGACAGACTGAAATATCTTAACCTTGTTGCAGACGTGAAATTATATGAAAAGACTGAGTAGATATTCCTTTTAGGAAGATGCATATAGTCTGTTGACAGAATTGCAGACTCTTCGGGTTATAAAACATACAGTGATATTACTTTAGGCAGAGTGTGTGTGTGTGTGTGTGTGTGTGTGTGTGTGTGTGTGTGTGTGTGTGTGTGTGTGTGTGTGAGAGAGAGAGAGAGACAGAGAGAAAGGGACCTTGTATATTTTCAAATATATGGTGTTTTAACATGTAACAAGCTTTGTCAACATCCTAAATGACGACAAAGCACATTTGATTTATTTCTGATTGGTTATTGTTTGCATGTGATTCATCTTCAGCTTTTTGTTAAATTTGTTTTAGGCTTCATATCAAGGACATATGAGTATTTATGGAATGGAAGATGTTGAATCCACAGCAGAATAATGGAAACATTGGGTTGTGTGATTAACTGCAGAAGGTTAGAATTTTGATGAGTAGCAGTGTTTCAAGACATCCTCGTGATCCTGACATCCTCGTGCAGTCTTGCTCTACAAATGTTGCTGGTGAAAGACTAAGTCAAATGGATTTTAAAAAAAAATTGCCGCATGTAATGATGATCCTTGAATTTTTTGGCAGTAGTTATCTTTGTGATGCAGATATTAGATCAACACAAAATTTAAAATAAGCAATGTAGTTAAACTGACAGTAGGTTACCTTATTTCCTGTTTTAAAGATTGAATAAGCTTGTCTCTTGTGCAAGTCAGTATGTCTTATATACAGTAATGGTCATTTAGGGTTATTAGATGAAAACAGGAGCAGAAAGACTGTCTCCATGTTTAATCAGATGTCAGTAATGCTGGTGTCTGTCTCCGAAAGCAAGATTAATAGGCTGACCTAATTTAGTTTCAGCCCTTGCTTTCTTTTTTTTTTTCTTTTATTGTAACGCCTTCATCTGGAACTAGTTAAAACTGATCCAGTTATCTAGTTCACCGCGGTATCTTGTGGTGCTAACCTCCACAGTAGATGGAGTCTGGAAAATCACCCACTAATCTTGTTAACATAGGCTATGGACAGATCTGTATTTTCAGGAAAGTTTTTGAGAAAGATTCTAGGTTTCAAAGAAACATTGATGACTTAACATCTGCATGTTAACTGCTAAAACATAATGAATGATCTGGGGGACCTTTTTAATTTATTTATTTATTTTCTTTCCTCTATAGAAATTGGCCACAGTGTCAACCATTGGCTAATTTATTTAATGGTTGATATTGTCTGTTTGCATTATCTGTTTTGATTGGACACATTTGACTTAAATGAATGTAGTCCGTTGACATAAAACCACATTGAGCTTGATTTTGTAAATGTCTACATGTGTTGGCTTTGAGTGTATATAAATGTTTATTTTTGATCCGCATTGTTAATTTACTTGTTTTTCTGCTGTAGAACCTGTCTAAGTTTCATTTTCTATCCAGTTTTAATGTTTTTCTTTTCATGGTATTCAGTGTTTCTTTAATAATTGTAAACTCTGTAGACTGATCTGAGGAAAAACTACTTGGTTAATGACAACTGAGTTGAATACTGATCTGTACAATCAGGACTCATGGCTCAACAATGAGCAGAGCATACCTGTACTTGCAGTGGTGTGAACTGAAATGCACTATCTCTTAGATCTCCGTGCTTTTAATAATTACAAAAGTAAGAATTGGAAAGGTGTTGCAAAGAAATGCTGAACTTGTCTGATTGTGTTTTCATGTCATCTGAACACTTTGTTCATTTCCATTTGCAACACCACAAACAATTAGCAAAGGGAAAGAATTACAGATTTTAGATGTAAGAAAATTATTACAGATTAAAAAAAAAATTGCCTTAGATAAGTGTTTTGAGTCCCCTGCTTCTATGGAATTTACTGCAGTGTATAGTATTTTGTTCTTTGTATTCAGTAGTTCAGTTGTCTCCTGTGTATATGTATTTGTATCTATCAGTGTAAACTTGGGTGCAAGAGAGACAGATTGCTTCTGCTTCAGACTACATGGAACTATTATCTCAAACCAAACCTCCGGTGCCTTAACAGTGTTTCATTTCAATATAAAAGTGTGAGAATTTTGAACACTTCAGTTACACTGATCAAGGCTGTTCAGATGGTTTTCAGAATCCAACATGGTCCGTTTGTGACACTTGGAGACACTAGATCCTGCCCAATGTAAATCTCAGTTTATTGTAGCCGCAGCTGGATGGAGTGCAGCTTAATGTGTATGTGCATGCTTGTTTGTCTGTCGCTAGGTTTGTATGATACAGGTCATTTTGTTAGCTTGTCAATGCAATATCAGTCTTGTATCAGAATCCTGCAGCTGCCACAGTCAAACATGGGATTGCAATTTTCAGCCAAGTACACACTGGTTTATCAAGTCAATATTTTATTACTGAGCCTGATGTATGAAAATAAAGATTTATTTTTAAACAGTCCTGTCTTATGTTTATGCATATGTTTACATGACATTGTTATTGCATCTTAGGCAAATACAGTTTCACATACAGTGGATACACAGCGAATATGATCAGCAAAACCCTCAGATGTAGGATCTTATTCTCTTTAAATCTGGCAGTTGTGCTATTTAGCATAACTGACTGGACAGTGATAGACATGGGTAGTGTCAGTGTCCTGTTTGCACTGAAAAGGATTTGTTGACAGATTTTTACATGGCATCTGACTAGTAGCAATGTGGACATAACCTTAAATTTGTTAATGTTACATAACTCTTATTAGCATTTTTTTGGGCTTTAGAGTCTTTAGTGAGTGTTGAAGTAGATTAGAGTGTTATCTGGCCATAAACAGAGATTATGATTTTAGCAGAATATCTCTTAACTGTTAGTGGTAGAAAGTGACCACAAACACAAGCAACTGAAGAAAGACGACACAAAAAAAGCATGGCAACTGAAGATAATTGAAATGAGGTCACTGTTCTATAGGTGAGGTTGAGACAGATGCACCTCCTCCCAAGGAGTATAACATTCAATGAAATAGGAACATTTACTTTTAATTCTGTAATTAGAAATAAAATAGTACTCCCAGGAGAAGATATTTCATATCTTCCTGCCCAGTACATTTCAATATGCCACATCCTGAGGCACAGTACATAACCATGACATGCACTATCACATGCTCATACTGTAAATATCAATATCAATGTTGTTTTATTGTTCTTCTTTCTGTTATTCTGTACTTGACTAATTTGTATTTTGTTGATTTCGGATCATTGTTTTTGAAACTTTCATGCCATTAAAGTGCCCTTGAATTTGTAATTTGAAAAAAAAAAAGATATCTCAGTCTAATCTAAACCTAAATTTTACCATGTGTCAAATACTCAAACAGTCCTATAAAGTTCTGGGGACCAACCAAAATGTCCTCACAACTATGGTTTCAAATCAAAACCTGTAATCATATGTGTAAAACGCATAAAAATAAAAAATACAAAGAGAGAGAGAGAGAGAGGGAGAGGGGGAGAGGGAGGGAGGAGAGAGAGAGACGGAGAGAGAGAGAGAGAGAGGGAGAGGGGGAGAGAGAGAGGGGAGAGGGAGAGAGAGGGAGAGGGGGAGAGAGAGAGAGAGAGGGCTGGGGAGACAGAGAGAGGGGGAGAGGAAGAGAGAGAGAGGGAGAGGCGGAGAGAGAGAGAGGGGGAGAGGGAGAGAGAGGGGAGAGGGGGGAGAGAGAGAGAGAGAGAGGGGGAGAGGAGAGAGAGAGGGAGAGGGGAGACAGAGAGAGAGGGGGAAAGGGGAGAGGAAGAGAGAGGGAGAGGGGGAGAGAAAGAGAGGGGGATAGGGAGAGAGAGGGAGAGGGGGAGAGAGAGAGGGGGAGGGGGGGACAGAGAGCTAGAGTGCGGGCGCGAGAGAGAGTGGGGGGGAGACAGAGAGAGAGGGGGAGATGGGGAGAGGAAGAGAGAGAGAGAGAGAGAGAAGGGGAGAGAGAGAGAGAGGGAGAGGGGGAGAGAGAGAGGGGGGAGAGGGAGAGAGAGGGAGAGGGGGAGAGAGAGAGAGAGAGGGGGAGAGAGAGGGGGAGAGGGGGAGAGAGAGGGGGGAGAGAGAGGGAGACGGAGAGGGGGAGAGGGAGAGAGAGACAGACAGACAGAGAGAGAGGGGAGAGGGGGAGAGAGAGTGGGAGAGGGAGAGAGAGAGATGGAGAGAGAGGGAGAGGGAAAGAGAGAGGGAGAGACAGAGAGACAGAGAGAGAGGGAGGGGGAGAGAGAGGGGAGAGGGAGAGAGAGAGGGGGAGGGGAGAGAGAGAGACAGAGAGAGGGAGAGGGGGAGAGGGGAGAGGGGAAGATGGAGAGAGGGAGAGAGGGAGAGAGGGAGAGGGGGAGAGGGGGAGAGGGGGAGAGGGGGAGGGAGAGAGGGAGAGGGGGAGAGAGAGAGAGAGAGGGGAGAGGGAGAGACAGACAGAGAGAGAGGGAGAGGGGGAGAGAGAGGGGGAGAGAGAGAGAGAGAGAGGGAGAGGGAGAGGGGGAGAGGGAGAGAGAGAGAGGGGGAGGGAGAAGGGAGAGAGAGACAGAGACAGAGAGAGGGAGAGGGGGAGAGAGAGGAAGGGGGAGAGAGGGGGAGAAGGAGAGGGAGAGAGGGAGAGGGGGAGAGGGAGAGAGAGAGGGGGAGGGAGAAGGGAGAGAGAGAGAGACAGAGAGAGAGGGAGAGGGGGAGAGAGAGAGAGGGAGAGAGAGGGAGAGGGAAAGAGAGAGAGAGAGAGGGAGAGAGAAGGAGAGGGAGAGGGGGAGAGAGCCTGACCGATCGTGTTACGTAATACTGTGCCAAGTTGCAGTTCTCGCGGTGTTTAGCTAATGGATGTGTCAGAGTGTCAACAACGGGAAGGCAGCGGTAGCACAGCGGCGCTGTCCAGAGCAGGGAGGGGGCAGTGAAGAGGCTTTTTTTAAACGTCGGGTGGGTTAGGGCACTTTTCGGATTGTCTAACCTGAAACTTAATATTTTGCGGAGTGCATACTGTCAGTGTTCAAGAAGCACGTGATGTTTCCACGCGACCGTAGCTAAGTTTACAAGCAGAGCTTTCTTTAGCATTAGCGTGCTAATGTTTAGCTGCTAACTTGGCGGACCTGTTAGTGTGAAATCACAAGGTAAGCTAACGAAGCTCCGATTAGCAGTTGGGATTAGCTTAGCTAGCTCTGTTTTGACTGGCAGATACACAAAAAATCGCCCTGCGAGGCGTATCCGTCCGTCTGTTATCTGTTCTTCGTTTGCACGATGTTAGCCTCCACGTTCGTTATAATGACACAGCTATCGGGTTTCGGAAACAAAATGCTTTGGCGTGGCCAGCGATAAGGTTATGCTAGCTTGAGGCCCATTTCCATGAAGTCAAAGTTAGCCAAAGATTTGACACTTTAGGTTCATCTATCCTTTAGTCCGCAACATTAGATACCCAGATAACTACATGGGCGAACGACCTCGACAGTGCCCGCAAGCTAACGCCACTGTCTTGATGACAGTGTAGGGCAGGTTTCGTGGTAGTTTGCTCTGCCTTTGCTGCTTCATCGCTCAATGCTACTCCTCGACTATCCTCGACCGAGTCCAAAGCAAATGATTCAAACAGGCCGAAGATTGTCGGCCTCTTAGCCTCCTGACAAGTTGTCACTTCGAGTCGTGTGCTCATGTTTTGGTGACAGGTGAACTCATCCAGTTAATAGTGCGAACACAGACTGTGGTCCTCAACAGATGCATGTCATACATGTCAGGTAGACCGATGCTGCAGGTTAATACCTTAGCAAGATAAAACACAAGCTAGCATACCTAAATAATATACTTTGACATTAAATATACTCTGGTCAGCCCCTCACTTTCTTCTAGAGAAACACTGTCAATGGTCTAAAGCCAGTATAGATCAATAAAGTAGTTTAACTACGGGAACATTCAGTAACATTCAACCATTACTGGAAATATATTGTGTCCTGGTAACTTAGATGGCCCTCATGCTTTAATGAATGAGGAAGACAACAATTTGTTTTTGCTCTCTTTTGCAGGACATTTGTCTGAGATGGGGGATGATCGACCTTTTGTATGTACTGCCCCTGGATGTGGGCAGGTATGATTCCTCAACAAATTAATTTATTCATATGCATGTCTCTGTAAAACTTTCTTTGATGTACTCTTTTCTCTTAACCCCTCTATCCACTCACTGTGGTTTAGCGTACACTAACTTTACAGTTAAGGTGGTGTAAACACACTGATGACACACCTAATCTCATTTATATTAATGTTAAACTACAATATTTTACTTATCTACCGTGTTATTGTTTGTGCAGCGATTCACCAATGAAGACCACCTGTCAGTCCACAAACACAAGCATGAAATGACATTAAAATTCGGTCCTGCGAGAACTGACTCTGTTATCATTGCAGGTAATGACATTACCATTCACATGAGACCTCTATATACATGCTACTCTGTTGTCAGCTGGAAAGGAGATATTTCTGTCCACTAACCATATCAACTGATACTGTGAATACTGCTGCTTTTTTTTTTTTTTTTTTTTTTTGCCCAGACCAGACCCCCACACCCACACGTTTCCTGAAGAACTGTGAGGAGGTTGGGCTATTCAATGAGCTGGCCAATTCCTTTGAACAGGAGTTTTGCAAAGCACAGGAGGATGATCAGAGGACAAAACACCCGGTAAGATTATGATGAATGTACATGTCAAATAATGGCAAACTATTGGTTTCCTCAAGTTATAAGATAAAAACAGTATAATGTTTTTATTATTTTTACATGATGAAAAAAAAAAAAAGGTCTATATAGATCTTCTATTGACTGCTTTCTGCATCTAAGGCTGCACCTTTACAAACACCATCTGAAGTAAAAGATGAGGATGAAGGTCCTTTACAAGTTGATTCTTCTCCTCCCGGAAGTCCAGATTCGTCCTCTAGCATGTCAGACAACAGCAGAGACTCAAGGGTGAGAGGCTTGGTACAAGGCATTGCCACAAACTGCTGTTATGTGGCATGCACACTAGTTAACCGACTGACTTCTAAACTTTATGTCAGCACAAGAAAATTGCCCATCAAAAATAAATGTTATTGTTTATGTATCAACAGGAAATCCTCACAAAGCCCAGCTCTGCCCCTACTCCAACCATTGTGCGTCCAGGTTCTCTTCCACTTCACCTGAGCAATGACCCACTACACCCAACTCTGCCATCTCCAACATCTGTTATCACACAAGCTCCACCCTCCAACAGGCAGCTAGGGTAAACTGCAGTGTTTTCTTCTTGTTATTTGCATTTCTCTTTTCAGTGGCCTTCGGCAGTATTTGCAAAGCATCTTAAAATTGAGGTAAAAGTCCTCTAGAGCTTTGTATCACAGAAGCTCTCTGGAGACTCAAGTTTGCTAAGTCACATGAACTTTTGAAGGTTAAGATCAAATTATTATACCATATTCTGTTTCACCCAGACATTTGTCACATCAGAGAAGCTGAGGTTTAACTATGGTTTCACTGGGACTTGAGATGCTAGTAACATGCAACAATTTTGGAGAGCCTCCTGTGTTAACCAGAAAATACTCATCTACCTGGCCCTCAATCTGAATCTTGTCAATGGGCACAGAATGAAGGAGCAGCAGTTTACAAGTATCTGTTTTTGTCAACAGCTCCCCAACAAGTTCTTATCCATTGGTGAGGCACTTCCCTAATGGGCAGACTGTCCCTCTCCTGCCCAGTCCTGTGCAAATGACCTCAGTTATATCTGTAAGTGATTTTCAAAACTCTTAAAAATAAAACAAATGACACTTGGAAGATGGTTTTCATACTTTACCATATGTCTTCTGCTTCTCTCTCTTTCTCTCTGTATGGCCATTTGTTGTAATGTGGAGCTTGCACGGCCAGTGAACACAGTGCCTAACATCCCTGGGATACCAGGGCCTCCAATTGGTGGAGCAAGCAGTGGTTCATCCTCCCCCTCTGGCTATAGTCTGCATTCTGAGACCAAGATGGTGAGATGATCAATCATTTGGCATCATTTTGTCATGTGTATCACATGTAAAATTGCTCTTACCTTATAACTGTCTTATATTTCAAGTGATAAAAATAGCAGTCAACTTATTTTCTTTATAGTTTTTTTGTGAGCTTAATATTAATTTATCCATGTGGAGTATTGCCTTTGTGTTTTTGTAGAGACTGAAGGCAGCTCTAACTCATCAGGTCCCAGGAGCACAAGATGGGGCTGGTGGGGGGGCAGGATCCATCCCTGCTGTCCCCCAGCGACAAGAACAGAGCCAGCAGCCCACTCAAAACTCTGATGCACCCTCACCTGCTCAACCACAGGTAATAGACATGTCTTATAAGCTTAATTGTTCCTAGGACCTGACACCTAAATACCAACAGGGTATAGGAAACCCTTGAGATGAATGTGTAGATTGACTTGCGTCATTATTTTTATATTAAACCCAAAATTTATCTCAAATGATGAAAAATAATTATTTGTAAACCCAGCCCTGGTAAAATTACAGTGTGTCCCTAATTCCTTATTCCAAAATGTCCTGTGCTACCTTGTGTGACGGACTGACTGACTTTCTTACTTTTTGTCTCATTTTCTTACTTACTTTTTTACTTTGTTATGTGCATACTTTCTTTCTTACTTTCTTTGAGTAATATTTTCCTCCTTGTGATGAAATGTTTCTGTAATTAAACACACCCCATTCCCAAACTCAGGACATGCACATGAATTAGATGTGATCACTTTCGCCCCCTCATTTCCCAGGTGTCCCCTGCTCAGCCAACAGGGGGGCGGCGGCGGCGTGCTTCAGAGATGGACCCTGACGAGAGGAGGCAGCGTTTTCTGGAGAGAAACCGAGCGGCTGCCTCTCGCTGCAGGCAGAAACGAAAGCTGTGGGTTAACTCTTTGGAGAAGAAGGCAGAGGATCTCGCCAACATGAATGTCTCCCTGACAGTGAGTCTTCGAGTTCTCCAGGGTGTATACCAAATATTTATACATGCTAACAGATTATTCTCTTTGATAATAGGACAAGAGAGGGCATGCGGGCAATGAATCACATACTGTATGTTTTGTTTTGCCTTGCCATCAGAATGAAGTAACCCTACTGAGGAATGAGGTGGCACAGCTGAAGCAGCTCCTTCTGGCCCACAAAGACTGCCCTGTCACTGTTATGCAGAAGAAGGCAGCTTTCCTAGGTATATTTAAGGTCAAAAAATGGCCAACAAGCTTCAAGTACTATATCACTTCTTTTGTCAGGATCCATCTATCATCTCATCCATCTAATGCATTCTTTTTACTCGCTCACCTCTCTAAGGGTGAATGTTTCTTTCTCTGTCTCTAGCTGCAGGAGGAGAGGAAACCTCCAGGGATACTTCTTCTGAACCCATCGGCTCCCCGGCGGCAGTTATCCAACATGGGCCATCACCGCCTGCTTCGGCCTCCAGCCCAGGGGCCACCATCAACGGGCTGAGCGTCCGTGCTGCAGAGGCGGTGGCTATGTCGGTCTTGGCCGGCATGGGATCGGGCCAGGCGGGAGGGGTTGTCGTGGCGACGCAGTCACAGTCAGCTCCTAGATGATGTGCTGACGCAGGTAGCCAGAATGAACTCGAGTGGTGTTTGGAGGCCGGACTGGTGCAAAGTGTTTGTAAGAGGGTTCTACCCTCCCCGCTCACCCCAGACTAAGATACTCTCCTTCCCTCACAGCCAATGATAATCACACAAAGACATGGCACAGTGCCTCCGTTAGGCCTCCACCCGCAGCAGGCTCCCTGTTAGGAGAAACTTTCTCTCTGTTGATGTAAATATGAATAACACGTTGGACAATTACTCTGCAGGGTTTGGGGTAATTTCGTGTTCAGTCATGACAGTTGGAAAAGGTTTTAGATTGGGATGAAAAGTATGAATGAAAAACGTTGTGAAAATCGTCGGTTTATTTTCCTTTCACTTAAAAATGCAGCTTTGGTCCACTGCTGTCCCACATGCTGGCTGTGATGAGGTTGGTTGCTCTCCAGGCTGACAGTTTTACTGCAAGATATCTGGTATTCGTCATGTAAGAAAAGATTCCTTTGCCTGATACAGGGCGTTCACATAATGTTCTGCTGATGCAGCAAAAGTACGGTGAGAGATTGGCTGGCTGTTGGCAGTAAAAGACAGCCTGGAAAGTGTTTCTAATGCTCTTTCTTTGTTTACTTTTCACCCTGTCTGTTAGTTTTTTTTCTGTTTCCCTTTTGAGTGAATTCTCATTAATTACACAATGGTTTAGTCAGCCAAGTGCATAATAAACCAAATTGTAGATGTGTACACAGTTTACCCTGTGAATGTCTGCCTGACTTTTGTAGCATTAGTTTTAACCCATTTGGAATGGGTGCCATTACATTAGTCATGTATGTATCAAACCCTACTGGCTGCATGGATTATTGAAGGCTGAAGAATACCACTGTTTGTTTGTGCTTAATTGTACTATCACTGGTTATTGATCTGCTTTTCTTCCGTTTTATAACATCAAATAATTGATGCAAAAATTGTCCTTGTAATGTAAAAATTCCATCCTCAGTCCTGGAAATGGTTAGCATTAGAAGGCCCTTAAATGATAATCGAACCTAATAGATTTTAAATCATTTACCCTGGCATTTCAGTTGAGGAAAGAGTAGTGCAATATATTTTTTTATTGAATATCAATGTTCATGGATTTAGCTGATGCGTGTAGCCCAAATGCCAAGAGGGGTTTGGTCTATTTCAGTTGAAAGCTAAAGTTTTGAGGTGAGCAGAGAAAATGTGAAGATGAGTATTCTTGAATGAATGAGGTTGATGATGAGTGCACATCTGTAGGGAATTACAGAAGTCCTAGAACTGGGAGCTTTCCAGCATTTGAAAAGCCGTCTTATATCATGAAGTAGACTTCATACTTGTGCAAGGTGCTTCTTTTTAAAACAAAGTTTTGAAATGCAGATTGTTTTATACCACATTGTACTTCCAAGACTATCATATTGTTTTTCCCCTTGTCACTCTGTGTTTTTTTATAACATGAAATTGTTTCAAGATGTTTATTTTTTTTCTGTTGGCATGTTAAGGTTTTTTTCTATCATGTGATAATATGTTCGCTTATTTTGTTTGAGAGCTTAGATGTCTTTTATGTGTTTAACAGAGGTTGAACCACAGGAAAAAAAATGTCTTGAAGATATCTGTATGGAGGGTGTTTGTCAAATACTCAGGCCACAAGATGGGAAAAATTACTTGTGTATAGTCTCAACTAATGAATAAGTTGTCTCGGGCAAAAAAATAAAATAAATTAACTAAAAGGAAAAGGACATCAGCATGTTCCCACCAAGCCCCACTTTGTGCCTCTTGTTTTACTATTACATTTCAGTCACAGAGCTAAGAAACTTTTCTGGAAAATGAATTTCCAGTGACCTTATTATTTCAGTGTATTTCAAAAATCCTTAAAACAGCTTTATTCTATATTTGTATGCATTAACAATGGATCACATGACAACTTGTATGTAGGGCTTGGTCATAGCGCTAAGCCCACAGAGAGCTAACACCCGACTCTGCCATTCCCCTCAGCTCTACAGAGCTTTACAGCTTCTTTTAGCTCAGTGTTTTGTTTTGTTTTTTAGGGCTGCAGCTGTACTGCTTGACTTCGTCTCAGAGCGTCATTTTTGGGTCACATCAGGCAGCTGTTTTCAGCTGGAAAGCTCTTAAAACAATGTGCACTTCCATGCTTAGCACCAGACAACAGACAGACAAAGTTAGGAAATACCTGGTGAACGTAGTGGAACATTTAGTAGCTAAAGAGACAGATAGCCAGAGAGAAAATCCAGAACTAAAGATGAACAAGAGACTTAAATTCATAAGGTGACCAGAAACAAGGACTCCAAAGGAATGTTTCCTAATGCCTGATGATGGCCAAGGCCTACAAGCTATCAAGACAGAGAAATCTAAATGATACTAAAGACTCTCTAAATATAGAAAGGTATTGAAACGCCTTAAATTAATGTAAAAAAGCCTTAGATATGTTTTCTTGCCTTCTGTTGGCAGTGATAGTTATACATTGTGTTTTTATATATACTTCAAAAGGCTATTACATTTTATTTGTTAATTGGTAGAGGTTGAGGCAGCACCATCAGCACAGCAGCTAGGAAGGTTATCTGAGCCCAGGTCAAATTATTATTATTTTCTTAAATAATTAGTCTCGGAAGCACTGAAAAGAAGTTGGATGTAATAATAAACGATTCTAGTCCTTCGGTCCTTTCCCACTGCTTCTTCTTCTTCATGCTGTAATACTTCGGTCAAATCGCACATGGGAACCACGTTGGAACATTTTAACTTCCTTGAAGTGATGCACCTGAAGCCTGAACCGGAGCTCGGGCTCCACCTGAGGGCGGAGGGAGGCAGGTGGGCCGGACGCGGAGGAGGGGCCGCCCGGGCCGCTCCGCGCTCCGCGCCCCGCCGCTCCGCCGCCACGGCCGCGGGGGCACCGCCGGCAGAGGGAGCCGAGAGTCCGCCCTATCGCGCCTCCCTCCCTGTCACAGCAATTACAATCAGGCCCGGTCATGTGACTGACAGACTCCCCTGGCGAGTTGTTGCCGTCTCCCACAGTCATGGCGGTGTCGGGGAGTCGCGGGGATGGAGTAAACACCGCCGCTCCGTCTTGATTTTCCCTTTTCTCCATTCTTTGCTTCACGCTGGACCGCGACCGCCGCCGCCCCAGACACCGCGCTTCCGACGATGGCCGACCGCGGCGTGGATGTGTCGGCTCTGCCTAAAGAGGTCAGGGACCAGCTGGCGGAGTTGGATCTGGAGCTATCCGAAGGTAAGGTCCTCCGTCAGCGGGGCTGACAGTCGGAGCTGCGGCGGCGACGAACGCAAACGTTTGCGCGATGAGCGGGTCTTGAGCGCCGGTTTGTGCGAACGGCCGCCCCGTGTCAGCTGGCCAGGGCTCAGCGCTGCAGCAGCGGGTCCGGGCACGACTACAACAAACGACAAAAACACACGCTGACCTCCTTTTCAAGCTGTCATTTCTTTACCAAGTGTTTCTGGTTGTTCGTATTCCACGCAGGGACGGTTATTTACATAGGCTGCGACACAGGCTATGAACAAATGGCTGTTTATATTTGCATTGTCATGTTTTGTTTTTTAAATTTCATTATGGTCCTGCATATCTGTCATATATTGCTTTTCATTGGGGCCCTTTGAGCATATACTCTCCTGATGAGGAAACTGGGTCAGGTTTGTCATCCCAGGGGGCCCCACAGACATCAGTGGTCACTGAATGATGCTGTGGCCCCTCCGACACCAAGACGTGCTGCTCTAAGAAACCCGGACCCTGACACTGCAGCAGATACGGGAGCGTTATTTCTTTTATAGGAATGACTGTGGGAAAAGGGCCGTTGTTACGCAAGTCTCCTCCTCACTCTGTGAATCACAGTGCAGCAGCTTGATTGTTGCTGTGCAGCTCTCAGGTGCCCTGGGGGTGGATGGGTAATGTTATGATTCATGTGTCGAGCCAAGCAGGGGGATGCATGGGCCAGTAATGATGCCTCAGTCCCTCAGATACCTGGACGCTGTCCTGCCCATGTGGGAGGAAAGGTGAAACCTCATATGACAGAACCTTGGTGGAAACAGCTAAATCATCATCCCTCTGCACAAGTTCTGCCAATAGATTCTTTTGGTAACAGAAACAGAATCAGTAGCAAAAACGTTTGTTCTTCCTTTCAGGAAAAGGCAGCAAACCTCAGAGGATACGTGTTGAAGATTATAACAGACTAACTAGCTGGAAGTCTCTTCCGCACAGCCGAGCACCGAGCTCAGGGATTTTCCCTGTAATTTCTTCCAGGTGACTTTAGTATCATGAGAAAACAACCCAGCTTGGGCCTTGTTTTCTTAAACTGTAACTCCTCAAAGCATTTTATTCAGCAAAGCGGCTCCAGCTATCCTTTTCTTTATGATAAAGTATCTTTTTAATAATTTCCAATCACTATAGCAGTACTACTATCCTTAGCCTACTTACTATTTGGAGATATCAGTTCACCTTTACAGTACGTTCATAGTTTGTCACAGTTGCAGGATGTCAAAGACAGTGGCTGTGGCAGCTTTGACCTGAGCCCCTGTAGAGTTGAGATTGTGTTCTGGTTTAATAATAGACTGCAATTACCAGTGTCATAATGAGGGTGGATAACAGAGCAGGGGATTTTCACTGTATATTTAACTCACCTAACATGGGTGAGAGACAGTGGATGACGCGAAATCACTGTGTAACCAAGTGCACAGTGTGGCATGGACTACAGTACTTGCATATTCATAGCAATTATATATTTCTTATACATTATTATTAATATAGTATCATACAACACTTCTCTTTGTTACATTACAAGAAGATCTGTTTTTGGAAGAGTGAAGGTTGAGTCCCATTATTAGCTCTGTGTGGTTTGTTGTTTGAGCTCTTTGGTGTGATGGCAAAAGTCTCCTTGTTTCTGTCAGTTATTTCTGCGATTAATTGATCATTTATTAGATCTTAAACGTCATAAAAAAAACTGTCCAGTCACAAGTTCAAAAAGCCAAAGGTCACATCTTCAAATAGTGTGTCTTGTTTTCCCATTTACAGTGATATAAAAAAGAGAAAAACATCAAGTTCTCATGTATGGTCCAGTCCACCTGGGAAGGATTTGGACAGTTACACATTATTTGAGTTTAAGGGCTATATCTCCTACACAGTTTTTTCTATATTTATGTGAACCGACTCAAAAGGAAGCTGAGAATTGGCACCTCAATGTAATGTCAATTAATTTATTTCAGATTGAATAAGGTCAGAGCCTGAAATGTGTAACCGTCCAAATACTTCTGGTCTGTCACATCTTCGGATAAAAAACATTTCCTCGGGTCAGAGCTGCATTAAAGTCATGTGGCTTGAGACTCCTCCTCTTCCATTTACAGTCTTGAGAGTATTTGTTGTGCGGCGATTTTAAAACGACAGCTGCTTTACTCTGGTCAGATGGTCCGACAGTTGTTACTGGTCTATTGTCTGAGTACAGTCAGAGTCAACTGTGATGGTTTTAGTACTTTAGGGCTAAAGTGTGAGTTAGGGGTAAGGTGACACCCCCAGAGGGATTGTCCCTCTGCTTGAGACTGGGTCTCAGAGGACCATGGCCCTTTTATTTGTATCTTCAGCTTAGAGACGACTGTTTTGCTGATAAAAAGGCTCAGCACTGTCCAGATGCCCTGCTCCTGTATCCACATCCTACAGCTTGATGATGAAGAGCGTTAGCCGTCTGCTCGGCGGCCCTCAGCCCGTACAAGGCTGACGGCACAAGGCGAACAGCAGCTGGAACACAACGAGTTTGAAACGTTCTCATGGATATCTTTTACATGGCAACAATCACCCCATTGTTGTCCCCTTAGATGAGACTCCCCTAGCAACAAACAGAGGAAAATATGCATCAGCAATTTTTTTTCACAGTGACAGTTGTGGGCAGCCGATTGTGTGTGTGTGTGGGGGGGGGGGACCCAACCTACTGTAACATCCGTGACTGTAAGGACACAAAGAAAGTCATTGAGGGGATCAAAACCTCGATGATTGAGCCGGACTGGAATTCAGAGCACTGAACCACAACTGGTTAAGCTGCTCAGCTTGGGAGTTTGTGGGCATCTGTCTGCAGCCCCTGTGACTGTTTGTGTTAGAGTGTGTGAAAGTGGCAGAGCCAGAGAGTGAAACTGACCAGACCAATTTGCTTTGAACAGATGCTGGTCACACAGGAGGACAAGCAGTACATGGCATCGATCTCAGAGATGAGTCTGTCACAACTAGTATCGAGCACTGTCAAGTACCAAGAGTTGGCATCTGATGCCCGGTCAGAGCTGTGGTCTTGTTTGTTATTCTTTATATTTACTAATTGGAATAATAATTTCTGGCAGTTTTAGACCTCATTTAATTGAGCCAGTTACATCGAGTGGTTTGGATATTTATTCAGTCTGGACAAAGCAGTGGAATAACTGACAGGCCAAAATTGCTATACCACTAGAGATAAGCTGTTAGCGTTTTAGTGTTGGGGTTTAAACTCAAATATAACTTGATTTCTGGTATGGATGCACGCCATCTGTGCCACTGCATGTACAGTAGGCTGCGTGTGTGCCCGGTGCTGTAAATGCATCACATGCCCAGTAAAACAGACAGTTCCACACAGACTGCACAGTAGTATTTTCCTGTTTTCCTTTATATGAGGGCCACCCGAGACCTTGCTGTAACTGTCCAGCCTTATAAGTGGACGTGTGGATTTCCAAGCTAAACTAGAATCCATCCTGCCGCCCATCTGCGATGCTGTGGAGGAGAGGCAGGTTTTCATCTCGGCAGCCTGTTCCATACTGAGAGAAAGGGAGGGAGAGAGAAATGAGAGATTATGGTCCTGCCTGCGTCGCTCAATCTAGGTCACAGAGCATCAGGGGGCAACACGCCTGGCTCATTTAGCCTGTGAGTCACACTGGGCGAGGACTGCTGCTGGGTATCTCTCCCCCACCTGCCCACCCAGACACCACTGCCTTCTCTCTATCTGTCGGCTTTGTTTTTCTAGCTTTTCTCCCCTTCAAGATAAATAAGATGCATTCTTAAAAGGCAAGGCCAGTGTTATTCCACATTTTTCTTAATGTCAACTAAATCCCATGGAAAGACCAAAACCAACAAGATGTTATTCTTTATCTCTTAATACTTACTTTCCAACTTCCCCACCTGGTCCGTGGCACTCATCCTTGAGCCCACTGGTTCCTGCTCAAGACTTAAATGTTTAAGAATGGGTCACAGATTGATACTGTAGTTTTTATCAAATATTTTCAGCAGCATCTTTTCATATGAATAGCTGTATCTGGTACGCAAAATAAAATAAAATGCCCTTTTTTGTTGTAGTAAAAGAAAATGTGAGCCTGTGTAAATGTGAGGTTTAATCCGGTGTTTTTTGTAGATTTGAACAATATGCGAGCTTTTCAACATGGAGGAATAAGATATATCAGGTTTTGGCTACACACGCAACGCTTGTTCATGAAACGAATTCCTTGTTGGTTTTGGTCTTTCCACAGGAATCATCAACATTAAGGAAAATATAGAACATTGTCAGTCTCATCCTTGAGGGGTTAAAAAGCACTGATTGTGTGTATGTGTGTATGCGCGCGTGCATATGTATAACTGTGCATACGAGTGCATTTATTCACGCATGTGTGCACACGCAGCATTGACAGGGACAGAAACTAAGCTGATCTAGCTTCTTTTTTAAAAAGCTCATTAACTGTTGCAGAGGAGCTGTCCTCTGATCGCCAGCCAGCACTCAAGGCCACAGACTTGGAAAAGACAGACTCTTCTGACATAAGTGTCACGCAGAAACACAACAGCAGGATTTTTTTTATGTGTTTGGAAATGAGTCATGAGTATTATATAACACCTTATGTGTCTAATTCCTGCCATTCACACAGACCCACGCATAAACACTGAGAATCCAATGAAGCTTTTTGTGCACTAAAAAGACTCAATAATTTAGAAGGGAGTTGAGTGCACACCTCCACATAGACGCACACTGTCAGCCTGGTAGCTGAACCATCTCACTTTCAGGTCTGCACTGAGCTGCAGGTGGGCTCTCAACCTCTTTTTGCTTTAAAGTTTTGTGTGGCTAAAGCCCCTTTGATATTAGATGATTGATTGGAATCAACCATCAATTTCTTTTCTCACTTCTGCAGCTATTAACTTTTTGTGGCTGACTGTGGTGGAGAGAGAGAAGTAAGTAGTGGTCAGGTCTCTGTGCTGTTCACTGAATTAATAAAAAGTGCTGAGTGAAGTAGCTGCAGTCAGTGTGGCTGCAGCAAATGGTTCAGACTCTGGACATCAGAGAGTCCACTGCCATTTCATCCGAGTTTCTTTCTAACATGCATGCTCACTTGTACTGTTATTAGCCTGTGAGCACATGCTTGTGCAAAAGAATAAATAAAGACTATTTTAATCATCAGTGGCTTAATATTTCGATTAATTGAATAATCTAGAAAGTTTCAAAAACCAGAGAGCGATGAGCCACTTGAGAGAAAATGTATTCCCAAATATTTTCATGATTGATTAATCATTAAAGTCAATTTAAAAGTCAAATTGTCAACAAATCTCTGGTTCTGGCTTCTCCATTGTGAAAATTTTTACATTATTATCATTTTTTTTGGAACCAGAATATGCCGCATGGATAAAACGATTCATTTGAAGAGATCGGCTCTGGGATCGTATGAGGGACATTTTCCACTATGAACTGACTTTTTTTTTTTTAGACTGAACAATAAATCAGTTACTTGGAAAAATAATCAGCGGATGAAACAGTTTTAAAAATGATAGTTTCTGCAGCTCAAGATGATGTCATTGCATTGCTTTTTTATTTGTTTTTTTTTTTGACCAACAGTCAAAAGATTTTTAATGCATTATTTCTTGATAAATGACTTTTACGATTTATTGCTGATTAATTCTCTGTAAGTTGACTGATAAAGTTCAGGACCAAATGGACAATTGCAGTTTGCACTTGTTCATGTTATTTCATCTCACTCTTCATTCCTTAAAGCAGTAGCTGTCATGGAATGGTGCTGGCCTGTATTATCACCATGGGTTTACATCTCATGTTCCCTCATGCAGCACCTCATGGGCCTAGTTGCTATGGACACAGCCCATGTGATGCCCCCATCCAATACTTTGTGAATTTTCCATAAACCCTTTCCAAATTAGAACAGCTGTATGTTGGAGCCACACATACAGTAGCACAATTGAATATTCTGCTAAGCTGTTAAAACCATTACAGAGGAAACATGAGGCTTCTGCCACTAAGTCATGGCTTGTCAACACGGCCCCTGCTACTGCAAAGGCTGCTCTGAATGAGACACAGGAATGTCGCTGTTTCTTGCCTGAATTTGGAGGATACAAACAGTGTGAGTGTGTATCCCATTGTATCCCATAATTCAAGTGTTTATCTGAGTTCAGGTTGTCGCTATTTGAAGTTGGCCATAATAAAATGCACCGAAGGATGCAAATAATAGGGCTGAGGCATAAACGCCACAGCTTTTAAATAAATAGCAGTTTTTTGGATGTATACACCGACCAAAATCTGCTCCAGGATTTGCCATATGTCTACCATATGGTGAGCTGAAACATTGCAAGGTTTACTGTACAGCTTGATTTCATGGAACTTGGCCCGGTGTCCTAGTGGTATTCACATTTTTCGTCAGCTGTTTGAGAGCAACTGCCGGGTGATAAAATTGGACATTTCTGAGTAGTTACTGGCCCTAATTACTTGTTACAAGTGCTGCTTATTACTAAAGTAATGTGCGAATGAGTTTTGGGGACAAGGCAGCGCTAGAGTGGAGTAAAGTAAACAACATGTACTGTCAGGACACAAATTCTCCAGTTTAATCAAATGATCAAAACCTACAGTGAATAATTAGGTTTCTAGCAGGGGTAAGGCATTCCCAAAACTCAGCAAGCTAGTTAAGTAAAATGTTCTCAACCCAAAAACGGGTTGTAAAAAAAGTTTTCAGGTTATTTCCTGTGAAAGTAGAGCCATCCCAGTCTGCCTGTCCTGACCACACATCCTCCTTGGCACCTCATCCACTGACCCACCGTACCTGACATCTACACATTTTACAATAGCAGAACTTTGAGGGTGATGCTAATGGCAAAAAATAAGATTATCCAAAGAATTGCCCACTGGGTTAAGATCTTGCTTCAGAGACATCCATAACGCTTGGTTTGTATCACTGTTATGATTGTCACAGCTCACTCACAGTTACTCATACTGTTGCTTAAATCCCACAGGATTAGTTTTTGTGATGTGGCATTTGGAACTGCTTTGCCACTAAGTGTTGTGAAGTATGTGTATAGGGTTGTGTGTCAGGTGTGTGAGCCATAACCTAGTCTTTTACTCAGGGAGAATAGAAAAAGTCAGCAACAGTTGGTAGAAGGGAGCCAATGTCTGAGTCACATTGGCTTTTCGGTTCACTCGTTGAACTTCTCTGCTCATCTGCATTGTAACGCCTGTTATTACTTCAGTCCACTCTCAAGGGTGTGTGTGTGTGTGTGTGTGTGCGCGTGTGTGTGTGTGTGTGTGTGTGTGTGTGTGAGAGAGAGTGTGTGAGAGTGTGAGAGTGTGTGTGTGTGTGTGTGCGCGCGGTGTCGTCACTCCCTGTTTGGATTGAGTTATCGAGTGTGTGGAACGAAACCAGATTCACTCAGTTACCTGAGTTGGCCACACCCTGAGAGAGGATCACTTGAGACTAACAAAGAAAGTAAGTGTGAGTGTGTGAGTGTGTGTTAGGGCTTTAGGCTCTTTTACAACACCTCTTTCACACACCAGTACCTGTAATTCAAGTTTTACTATCTGCAATTAGTATATTTACATACTGCTTCTCCTTATGAATTGCAGTGCATGGTTAAGGAACTATGTGTGCTTGATTGTTATAAGACCCCCCCCCATTCTTACATTTTAGTAAAATTGTTTATAAAACGACTTTCAAAACCTCCTGAATATTTTCCGTTTGATGTAATGATGCAACCATAAAACTGTGCTGAGTCTGGGGTTTGAATGTTTCACTCGGTGTAAACATTATCACTTGAATGAAGACCTGGAACAATCTGATGCCAGTTACATATAAACTAGTCAGACAGTGTTGAAAGAGATGATTTTTCCAGCCTTACAGCTGCCTAAAGGGAAATAAAAATGGAAATGGGACACTAGGAAGTTTGATTGAAGCTCATTAAGTTTGGATTGTGGTCTGTGTTTGAGTTGCACACCCCATAGGTCAGTCACACATTATCCTTGTGTTCTTGTTGACACACTTGTGGTCCCGTATCAACATGCACTCTGAACTGCCTCACTGAGATTTTTTTTCTCCCATATATACACGTACACACGTGCATTGACACACCTGTCATTCCAGATATGTAACTGTGATTATTGTTCATGACCAGACATGATCCTACATTTATATATGCTAAAGAATGAACTGTATTACAAGTAAAATGTGTTAAACTGACATTTTCCTCTTTTCCAAACAAAAAAAAAAATATAGCAGGATATGGTCTGCAGGAAAACCCTCAGATTGAATACTGGAGAACAAATCGTCATCCTCCCCGACAGGAAATGTGTATGTGTATGTGAAAGAGAAAGAGAGAGAGGTGTCATCCATTTTATCTGACTAACTTTTTTTTAAACAGTAAATCAAGTCAAACTGTTGGTAACATGTCCAGGATGAGTGTGTCCTGTGGCCGTTGTGTGTGTGACTGTGTGGAAGCAGTAAGTGGGTGATATTTTGGCTGAGTGAGATGCATGACTTGCTGGTGAGTGGAGGCTGCTGGGAGGTTTCAGTAGGATGTTTGTTCCACAGATAAAATGTGCCTGCTCTTATCTTCAAACCTGGAACAAATTGTCAGATAGAAGCTAGAAGTCCTGTTTTCTCCCTGTAATATTCTAACATGTGCTCATATCATTTTCAGTAAGCAGGTGTAGGCATGCATTTAAATAGTTCTCATGAGAAAGCAACTGAGTGAGATGTGATGAGGGAGAGGAAAAAGCAGGGAAGGAGAATAGAGGTCGGTGACTAATTACTATTCAGACAGAGTGCCTGTGGGGTAGAAGCAGAGAGCAGTCTCCCTGCAATTCAAATAATCCGAGGCTAGCAAGTGTGAGAGTGTGTGGGTCTGGGAGAAGATGCAGCTTCGACGTTCTAGTTTAAAAGAAGAAACACACAGCGAAGTGAATGCACCTCACCAGCAAAACTGTCAAACCAAGACGAATGAGGGGAGATGCGGTGGCCTCATGCAAAGCCTGGCTGTAGCGCTCCTCGCTAAAACGGTTTGATTGTGACCTCCACCATTAGGACAGACGTTACTGGGTCACTGTGAGAAAGTGGGTTAACGAGTGGGGCACTCATCACCTCAGCGCAGCCTCCTAAGCAGATCTCTTCGACAGGTTATCGGCGTAAACAGTGAACAAACAGGAACAGGCTCCTTTCTTAGATACTAAATGAATTAGAGGGAAAAAAATGTATTAGTAAAGCACTTTTAATACGGAAGATAAAGCTCGGGTCGCCCGAAGCGTGCTGAATTTTAAAAAACAACAAAAATTACATTTTATAAGGGCCTCTCTCATTTTTCTCATATACCAGTTTGCCAGTTTTGGCATATTTTTATTTCCTGTCTGATATCAGTTCACCTGCAGTAAACTTATTAGAAGCACCTTTCAGACAGTTTTAACACTTTAGCTCCTGCTGCTGGAGCCTGAATCTGATGATACAAGCGTAAAAAAACAGATGAATTTCAAATCATCCAGATGGACGAGTGATTACTTTGAGATTCATTTGAAGCCACGCCAGCCCCTCCCCCATTTCCCCCTCCATCCCTTGCTCTCTCTCTCTCTCTCTGTTTTTCTCACTCTCTCTCTCTCTCTCTCTCTCTCTGTTTCTCTCTCGCTCTCTCTCTCTCTCTCTCTCTTCTGCAGAGAAACTGCCTGTTCACATGAGCTAAAAATAAATCATGTGACTGAGCGAGGCCAACTGTACCGTTCATGCATTACTTATGGAAGTGTTTGCTTTTTCTTCCATTTTTCCTCAGTCCCTGAGTAGACATCAGGCGATACCCTCAAACATGAGCACTCTCATTTTTGTCTGCTCGTCTGAGGTGTATCAGCAGGTTGGTGGTTTAACTGTGTAGATTTCTGATCTGCTGAAACATTGCTTTGTTATCAGTTGTACTGAAATTTACAAATGGGTCTGTGTATTGTATTTCAGCAGAGTCGTATCGAGGTAACATTATTGTTGTCCAAAGTAATGATGCCAAGGAAAATAAATTACTCATTTACGAAAATAGTTTTTGTGTTACTTGTTTAAAGAGTTTGTTTTCATGTAGTTTGGTTATTTTGATGGCATAAATTTGCCATATGGTGATATACAGTATATACTATATAGTCATGATAAAGGACAATTCTGATTTATTTCAACCTAGGCAGTATTTTTGTAGTTTGACCATCATTTATATTAGTAATAATGAAATTGTGCTCAACAAGTTAATTGCAGATATCTGGAAACACAACATAGCTAAAAAGATGTACAGTGGTGAAGGAAACACAAATAGTCAAATAGTCATACAACATCTTCACAAACCATGAGGTTACACAAACGTATTTGGAGGAGAAATCAAAGGCGAACGGTAAAAATGATCCCCCACAGTTTACAGGGCAGAGTCTTGGTTAAACTTGGACCTGCCATGCTTTCTGTAGTTGTGCGCACACACTGAACAACGAGAGATTATTACTGACAGTCTGTGTTTACTCACTTGTTTTTTTTTCTGATCCAGAAGGGAGTTTACAAAATATATGAATCTGGCCACAGTTCATAATTCAACCATGAGTTCACTGTTGGTTACAGAGGGTTCCAACTACCCAACTACACACCAAGTGTATTTGTATATATGCAGGCTATGGGACTACTACAACACAATTCCCTAGATGAAGGATAAGTGACATAAAACCAGAATGAATTCAGTTTATAAAGTTATTTACTGTGGACTGGATCATTTTAAGGTTTACAAAAAGTCAACAAAAAGAGATGAACTTCTAAGGTGTTGCTACATCAAAAAAGAAACAAAACCAGAAGAGAACTTCTAATAAATTTTTAAAAATTATTACTTATCTGGGTCTAAAAAGAAAAGGAAATAAAAACCTCTAAACTAAACTTCATAGACTTAGCTTCAAGACTTAGCTATACAAATAAAAAAAACATTTGCAGCAATTTCTCTGCCATTAGTGTTTCTAAGCAAAGGCTTTTCTACATCTGCATGTGTATGTGTGGCTGCACTAAGCTAGACCTGGCCCAGTCCCCAGCAACTTCATCAAGTGCTTAAAAAATATACAGTGAATTTACACAGAAAAGGACTAAGTGCTAAAATAGATATTTCCGTGAGAGACACAGAGGCGAATCACAGCTGCTGCAAATTATTTAACAAATGTGATCACTATTGTACAACAACGTATCTGATCCTCTGTTGTTTGTTTGTCGTCTGGTTGGACGTTCTCCATATTTTCAGATGTACTTTTAATTACTTTTTTGAGTACAGTATTATCATGACTTTTAGAGACAACGACTAAAGCTATGAAAAATAGACTAAAGTTTAAATTAAGCAGTGTTGTGACTGAATTCAATCATACTGCCCAGCCCTAGGTCTGTACTCTATGTAGTTGTGTGCACCTGTGTCAGTGAGCCAGGAAATCCTCACCTAATCTCTATTGTCCTCTGCGGTGTAACTGGGAAGAGACAGTCGCTGACAGCTTCTGCCTTTCATCGCTGTGCATCTCAGCACAGCCTAATTTTTAATCGGAGATTAAAGCTCAGAGCTCTAGGAGATGATACTTCTACAGAAGAGTCACTGCTGTTCACAAAATAGGATCACCTGCCAGACCGGCCAATATCAAACGGAGTGGAAACAACCCAGGGTTATTACACATGCAGAGGCAGGCTTATTTCACTGTCTGTTATTACATAATAAACAGCCTCCCCCACTCTTACAGGTACTACAAGTACCTGTATGAAAATGTTGAGGTTTTCCCCTTGTTACCGAGACAGCGATCACGACGAAGACGAGGTTTGGGAGCAGCCATTGGCTGACATACCGAATGAATCATCACTGTTTAACACAGTTACCAGAGGAGTGACTGTGGTCTCTCCAGATGGATTTTTAGTATCTATCTGAGAGTCTGACAGCTTTTCCCACAGAGGAGTTTGGCATAGTCAGTGCAGAGAGAACTCAGTCATCCTGTGTTGGGTCTGGTGGGCCGGAGGAAGGTGCAGATGGGCTGTTGGTGGGGGGGTGGGGGGGGGGCTTGCAGGGTAGGAAGTGGGTGTTGAAGGGACACTTGGTTCACCTCTCTCTTTGGACTGGGGATTTCTCCTCTTCTGTCCTTCCGATGTTGTCCTGTTATTTTGATGTCGCCCACATCTGTCATCTCTCCCTCTCCTCATCTTTGTGTCCTTCTCGTCTGTGCTTTCGTCATTTCCACTTTATCTCTGTGTCTCCCACCTTTCCCTTCCTCAGCTTTCATGCCTCTCTGTTTTCTCTGTGTCGCCAAATCTTCTCATATCCAGCCCACGCTTCCGTAAGCTTCCAAATTTAGCCCCGTTTTGTTTTTTCCCCTTCGTGACGTTGTCGAGCCTGGGACCGAGCCACATCTTAGACACGCTCAGCCATCTCTAGAGATTACTTAAACACTGCTCGCATCCATCTGTGTTTCCATCTTCTCTTCTCTTTTGCTCTCTCCTTCCTCTTTCACAATTCTTTATTCTTGATCGACTATGATCTGACACACCAGAGAAAGTAGATCGGTCCAGGAGTGTTAGGTCTGTCATCCAACTATGGAGAGAATACTTAAATGGGTCTCGTCACTTGGTCCTCATCAATTTTAGATATGATCACACTATTAAAATGAGGTTCATATGTGTTTTATCAAGAGGAAAGAAATTCAAATACTTGTCATATTGAATGAGGAAAGACTTTGGCCAAATTGTGGCTCAGTGCAGTAGTGTGTTTAAAACATTTCTTTTAGATCAGGGCTCCTGTAAATATAGATGTATTTATTCAAGTTCTTTCAAATGTAAGTGACAAACTGTTGTCATTATATGAACAGCTTTGATATATCATGACCAGTCTGCATAAAAAATAAAACACTTAATTTTTTTTTTTTTTTTTTTAAAGGTGACATTACGCAGAAGGGCTATGAGAAGAAAAGGACCAAACTCCTGGCTCCCTACATCATCCACACTCCAGGTAAAAACCTATCATCTCTCTTTTTTTAAATTTATTTATTTTTTACTGGGCAGAAATAACTGTGCATCTTCCGTCTCTCTGTTGTTTTCTTTTCAAATCATACACTTAAGAAAACACAATGTCAGGTTTAAACATAGTCAACAGAGAAATGGTATTATTCTAATTATAATAGATTTTTTAGTGTCTTGTTGCTGTTAATTGTTTACACAAAATCAGTTGTCTGTCTGCTGTGGTAAAAAAAACACTGAATGTTGACCTAACTTCAATATAGATTAAATGTGTAAATTAGCTATAGACTGCAGTAAATGTTCTGTAAATGGCTGTTTCTCATAATGACACTGGTAGTATGAGACCTGATGTCGCTCACTGCTGCCTCCTAGTGGTGCAGTCTCTCTGCTAATTTCCCTTCATCCCACTGATGGTTGAACACAGTTACATGTAACTTAAAAAAAAGAAACCTTAGCTAGAACAGGAGAGGTAGAAAAAAAAGGTAATTTACACTTTTTTACAGTTTTTTAAGAGTAAGTTAAGCGGTCATTTTCACTTGGTAATACACAGCTTTCTGCTTTCTTCCATGAACACACTATATATTGCTGTTTTGGCAAAAGTTAAGTCAAGATCTTTGGCTTCATGCCAGGTATTTTTTTACTGGAAACATGGAGTTTGTGCTGAAAGAAATGGCAGCTGATGTTGCCTGGAGTTGCCATTAAAGCAGGGACCAAGATTACACCGTTGGAGAAGCAAGATATTGAGCTTCTTATGTTGTTATTTATTCATGCAAGTTTTGTTGTGTTTCTTTGACAGTGGAACCACCCCCTCAGAATGACGTGCAGCCTCCCGCTCCCACTTCCTCCTCCAGCCACGCCCCTCCCCCCTCCAGCTCGTCCCGTTACCGGGAACGCCGCTCCCGGAGAACACATCGCGGTGGAGGAACCAGGGATGATCGCTACAGATCAGGTCAGCAAGAACTAATGCATCAAAAAACAAACAAACAAAATAACAACCTCAGATATATTTCAGCTTCTCTTTTCCCAAATGCAACACACCTCTGAAGTGCCAGTGACGGAGAAAATATGGTGTCGTCTTTTAAGTTTGCAGTGTTCAAGTTAGCCTATAACAGCTTCAGTTGTTGAACCAGCTTGTTTTTAACCTCAGACACACTGGGCTGTTTCAAAGGGACCAATTAAAATATAGTGAGTGTGAGTGTGAGTGTGAGTGTGAGTGTGAGTGTGTGTGTGAGTGTGTGTGTGTGTGTGTGTGTGTGTGTGTGTGTGTGTGTGTGTGTGTGTGTGTGTGTGTGTGTGTGTGTGAGAGAGTGTGAGTGTGTGTGGTGTGTGAGTGTGTGTGAAGGGCTGGGAGAGACAGACATCAGTGCAACCCTCCAGCTGGGGAGCCCCTCAGTGAGGACCCCCACTCTCTCTGTGAAAGCAGAGTGATGTCACTGCCTGGCTATGTGTGAGGAAGCTGTGTGGAGAACAGAGGAATACTGATTTGGTGGGGAAAACCTGACTCTGGCGAGGTTAAAGAAAAACAGAGCAGCAGAGTAGAGGTGAAGGAGCACAGAGCATGTGAGGAGGATAGTAGTGTGCCTGGTAGCTGAGGTCCAGATTGTAAAAGCATCCTCTCTCCCTCCACACCCTGCTGTTTCATTTCTTAATTCTCTCTTCCTGCTTGGCTTTTCAACAATTCTTTCCTCTCATGTGAAACGCCCTCGCACTCGGGCATGCTTAAGACCAGACTGACCAGAGTCAATCTGTTAAGCTGGGGCTTGGTGGAGGGTTGTCTAAAAATGTTTCAGTTTGACCGGCAACAGAATTCATTTTTTGTCTGACTGGAAGATTCAGCATAGAGAGGATTAGAGTTGGGGAAAATAGAGTAGAGGCAAAATTTAAAATTGGCACAATATCTCAAGAAATAAATGAGGAACAAGGAGCCACGCTGAAAAGCACTGAGGGAAAGTAGTGCAGCGTTGTGTATTACAGTGCAGTGCAACAGTATAGTTTTGTAGGATGATCTGTTGGAGGGGAGCACATAGCAAGAATGAGAGAGAAGAGATATAACAAAATCCAATAAGACGGAGAAATGATAAACTCTGCAGTTATCAGAAACAGTTATTCTATAGGCTGTGAATAAAGTGATGAATTGAACAGCCTCTCGTCTCCACTGGCTTCCTCCAGTTATTACTCCAGCTAGCACTGCATTCACTAAAATGCAGAGCCAAATGTGTTTTATGATGCTCCTGCTTCTTTAATTTCACATGCATGATCTGTAAATTATTCCACTGATTCAAATTCGTGATAGTAAACCAAAGAGGCACGTGCGAAAGGTAATGCTAGATTCAGGCCTTTAGCTTCCTGCAACGCTCCCTGTTAACTGGGGCGGACGTAAAACACACCTCACCCTGCCTATTGCCAGGGAGACAGCCCTCGTCCTCCCAGACATGTGTTAGGAGTCAGCTTCTCCTGACAGTCCTGTGTGAGGCTGGATGATGCCACATCATGAGGGAGGATGATTTTGAACAGAGCAATCTGTTCAGCAGCGTGCCAGTTATGCAATTATTGTCCCCACTGCTGCTGTGTAATGAGCGGTGCTTGATGATTTGTGTAAATGTGTTGATGTTCAAATGGAAATAATGTCCTGAGTTAATAGATGGGATTTATCAGCAGGATTGGGCTTTTGTGGCACGTTTAGTTGTGCAGTCTGAAGCCCCGGCCGTTCACGTGCTCATTGTCTTATCGTGCCTTTGGGTGACATCGAGTTAAGGCATCTCTTCATTTATTACTTTGTTCGTTTTGCATGTGTATGTGTGTAGGCAAGCGTGTGGGCTAATACACAGCTTTGAACTCTGATCCCGTTGTTGTTTCCTGTTTCCGTGGGAAAACGCAGGCATCCTCTCAAGACTTTCTCCTGTTATTCACTTATAATTTTCCTTTCACAGTTTAATATGCTGTGTCATCTTAAACAAAAACTTACTGAAACTTACTAGATAAATATGGCAAATTAAGCAGTTATTACCAAACTTTTTGGCTTGTACATTTATCCATCTATCCATCCATCCATCCATTATAACAGGTTGATATGTCAATGATCTGTGAGCAGATCAGCCAGAGTGATTTTTCTTCCATCTCAGATTATATAACTTTTCCAGAAACCCATAACTTCTGTGCGAAAGCTGGACACTTCACCTGCTTTTTGGCTGGGGGAACCAGGGTCTAAACTTGGTTCCTAGCCTATAGCTTCTGCCCTTGATACATTTTAGAGCATAGGCTTTCTGAAGGTCCTTTAAGTTTGGATCCACTAAACTAGAGGACAAAAGATCAATGAAATTAATTAAAAGAAATAATAGCAATATTCAAGTAGTGGTCGGGAAAACAATAAAATTTTATCGTCTCTACGTAGGCCAGTACACAAAGAAGAACCACACCACACAAACCACTTAGGGTGAATGCAAAAATCTCCCATTAGGGGAAAAAGAAGACTTCATTGTTTCCTCGTTTTTAGTCAGATCCAAGCTATCCCTATTTCTGAGTGCGTATTGTTCTCTCTCTCCCTATGCAGATATCCATACTGAGGCAGTACAAGCTGCCCTGGCTAAACATAAGGAGGAGAAAATGGCCCTGCCCATGCCCACCAAGAGGCGCTCCACTTATGTCCAGTCTCCCATTGAAACCCGCACACCACCAGGTAGAACAGGAAGAAGGACAAGACCCGTCAAGACACATTTTCAGACAGATATGACCTTTAACCAGGCGGCCACAGGACTTGAAATTCATACTTTCTTCTCTTTTATTTAGACTCCTCATCAGGCTCTGAAGATGAGACATCTGCGCGCAGGCAGTCATCAGTGGTTGCTCCCCCGCCCTTCGTCAATCCCAACCTGCAGAGCCCGGACTCTTGGATCAACCGCTCTGTCCAGGGCTCCTCCACTTCCTCTTCGGCCTCCTCCACCCTGTCCCACGGAGAGGCAAAACCACAGCCTCAGAGCCAAGCTCAGCCTCAGCCCCAGCCCCAGCCCCAATACAAACCACAGTACCAACCCCTCTATCAGCCTCAGTACCAGCCTCAGCACCAGCCACATCAGCAGCCTCCGCACCAGCCACATCAGCAGCCTCCGCACCAGCTACATCAGCAGCCCTACGCCGCGGCTCTGACAGACATGCTGGCCCACAGTCGAATTGGTGAGATGCTACCATTAACTGAATTAGATCAGCAGTTTTCATTGCAAAATCAGAAAGTATTTATTGAAAGCATGTATTACAGAATTTGGCCTCCTTGATTTTTTTTAAATTATAAAGGAAGTAAGAAAGAAAATAAAACAACATACTAGAAATCAATGTAATTTTTTGATTTAATTTCGAAAGTCCAAGTTTTTTATTTGTGCTGGTGTCCAGTGCGTTTAAACACCTTTTAAATATTTCACTCCATAGTATTGTACTTAGAAATGGGGCTGATACTTTAGGATAGTCTCCTTCAGACTGTCCTCCATTGCTTCCCCTTCAGCCCCCTCAGAGAACAGTGCCCCCCCTCCAGATGTGACCGCTGTGGCCCCCCCAGCCAGAGGCCCTCGGGTAGACCTGCCCTCCAATGCCGTGGTCCGGGGTATGACCCGTGGGCAGAGCCGCTCAAGCATGATGGAGACTGCGGATGGTAACAGCTACACCAAACAACTTTTAATTTGTTTGTGTGTCTTTGTTCGAGCCTGTGTCTGACTCTTCTCTCTTCAAAATAATTGTTGACTTCCAGCCTTGACACATCATTAATCAGACTTTACTGCTTTCTTTTCTTCTTGATCTTTTTCCACCCTGTCACATGTTTATTTGACTGGCTGACAGGAAGAGGTAATATTCAGAGTAAGGAAACTCTTTAATGTATAATGTCCATGGCCTTCTGTGTCTGGTGTTCTACCTTGACTCCCCCTCCTGTTTGTAATGAATGATTATAGAAATAAATGCAACAAGCACAATATCCACACAAAAAGAATCCTCACGTGTGATCCCAAACCAAAAAAAACCCCCAAAACACTTTTCACCTTGTTTTCCTCATCACCTTGCCACCCGTTTATGCTGCTTTTCATTCCTAAAAGTTATTTAAATCAATTCAAGAAAAATAACCAAATGTGAACAAATAGTTAGAGCCTCTTGTGTTACGGGATGAAAAGCAGCCGACTGTGAAATGGGAAGAAGTTTATGCAGGTAGTATTTAGCCACTGTGTGTATCAACCACGGTGTATGTGTGTGTGACTGTATTTTGTCTCCAATGTCACCCTGCTCGTAGGGGTTCCTGTGAGCAGCCGAGTGTCCACTAAGATCCAGCAGCTTCTCAACACCCTGAAGAGGCCTAAGAGACCCGAACTCAGCGAGTTCTTCACCGACGACTCGGAGGAGATTGTAGAAGGTATGATGCTTCGTGGAACGCTTCCACAGTGTTCCCAGTGTTCTTGGACCACAGTGTGGAGGTATTGTGTTATCAAATAAAATATTAGAGGCTGAGTTCATGTGCTTAAATATCCTTTCTAATAGTTGCATCGATAAATCAAACCAAAAACAACATTCTGAATGACTTGTGCAGACTTTGCACATTGCGCTATATTTTAAAAATACATATTGTGTAATCCTAATGACTCGGCCTTTATTAATTTTGTAGAAATTGTACCTAATGGCTTCATTAATTGTTAATAGATATTTATCATTGTTCTATTGATCATTATTATATTCATGAGGCTTTCTCACTCAAGTAGTGATAAGGCAGCAAGTCTCAAGCAATAAATGTTAATTAATAAAGGGTATTTAAATAATCAAGTTTGCAGCTGTTAATGTAAATGAGTTGTTAATAAATGCATTTTGGTCCTGGTAAGTCCAGCCAGCGAAACAGATTTTCTCAACCAGGCAAAAGTTGTTTTTATTAATGGCTTATAACAGTGTTCCTTTATAGAAAGTAGCACCAGTATTTGGTACCTCGTGATGTAACAATTAAAAAAAATAAATAATTTGTGTTTGGCCAATGCTTCTCTGCACAACATGAGTATGTTTTGATTTGAAGTGGGGTTTAGGTAAAACTCTGTTTTTTTTGAAGGGTCAGAGGGTAGTCTTTTTGCTTTAAAATGTATTTTTTATGTATTTGAAAAGTAAAAATAGCAATAGGGAGAGAGTGAAACAGTAGGTAAGGAACAGGAAAGGGAAAGCAGTTGAAAGGTTGAATCAGTGAAATCAATGTACAATATTGGCCACCGATGTAGAATCCACATTGGACTCCATTTATCCGTAACATGCCGTAACATGTGTTGTCTCTCTCATAGTGCCCCAGCCAGACCCAAACACACCCAAGCCGGAGGGCCGTCAGATCATGCCAGTGAAAGGAGAGCCCTTGGGAGTGGTCAGTAACTGGCCGCCAGCCCTGCAGGCAGCATTGGCCCGTTGGGGGGCCACTCAGGGGAAGAGCCCCGCCCTCACTGCTCTTGACATTACGGGCAGACCACTCTATACACTGACTTATGGTGAGATATACGATAGTATGGAGAAGCCATGCAAGGATGTTTACACTGTCAAATCAAAGTGCAGCTTGTGCATTAACTCTATCATACAACTGTTCGGAGTTGTACATTCTGTACTGAAAAGAGCGCTAATTTTGATATTTTTTGAGGTATTAGTCTAAATTTCAAGTATCAGGAAGCCGTTTGTGCCATGAGATTTTTTTTTTTTTTTTTGGCAGTATTAGATTAGAGCTTACCTCCCCCGTCCACCTTCTGTCTAATAGGGAAGCTGTGGAGTCGCAGTGTGAAGCTGGCATACACCCTCCTGAACAAGCTGGGCACCAAGAATGAGCAAATCCTCAAACCTGGAGACAGGGTCAGATGGCACATATACAGACAGAAAAACGAGAAACACACACTCACACACACACACACACACACACACACACACACACACACACACACACACACACAACCAAAACATACAAGAAATGTACGACAAATGTAGTGTCATCCTGGCAAAGCCATTTAGATACAGCAGCAGATACTGGCATAGTGTTCCTGACCTTGGAATTATATGTCAAAGGTAGAAAAAAACATTACATTAACCAAATCTCACAACATTCATTCATACAGACATTCATGGAGGAAGAATCCTCATGACTTTGGTGATCCTCTGACTTTTCCTGTAGCACCACCATCAGGTCAAAATTTTAGTTTGTCCAACACTTAGATAAAACCCACAGAACTACAAACACTTTTCCTTATGGTTAGTGCTAATAAGCAAGTTTTAGCATGTTAATGCGCTAAACTAGGGAGGCGAAGATTATAAACGTAACATTGTGAGAATGTTAGCATGCTGGTGTTAGCATTTAAATCAAAGCACGGATTACCTATGTGCAGATTCACACAGCTACTTGCATGACACTAGATGTAATAATAGGAAGAACTTTTAATAATAAACGAAGAATGTTTTATTTCCAGTGTTTATGTCCATAAAGACACATTGTCCTTTTGTATAATCTAAAATAAAGCCAAATGCTGAAAAAGCTAAAGGTTTAAAACTTTGTAGGTGGCGCTGGTGTACCCCAACAGTGACCCCGGGATGTTCTGGGTGGCCTTCTACGGCTGCCTCCTGGCTGAAGTTATTCCCGTACCTATTGAGGTGCCGCTAACTCGCAAGGTAAGAGCACCATCATAGGGACATCTTCATCTTCATCTTCATCTTCAGTACAGATTTAGTTTCACTCTTTTCAACTGGAAAGTTGTGAAAGTATAATTGTGTTTATTTTTTTTCTGCGTGTATGGTGTTTTTAGGATGCCGGTATCAGCCAGGTGGGCTTTCTGCTGGGTAGCTGTGGTGTTGGTCTGGCTCTTACCAGTGAGATCTGTTTGAAAGGTCTACCCAAGACACCCACAGGGGAAATACTGCAATTCAAAGGTCGGCAACTTTTTTCCTGAATGTGGAATTGCCTGTTAAATTACCACATTACAAATACTGCAGGCGTAGAGTTTAACCATGTAATGGCTTAAAGTTAAAATTGGAGGTCAAGTTCCAGACTATTCTGAAATAGTTATGTGCTGTGTGTTTTAATTAACAGTTGAAGATGATAGTCAAGTGGCCTTTCTCCAAAGTGGTGTGATGATGTTTTGAAATAAATCTCTTTTATATATCCTGATGTACCATCTTTCACCTGACTCGACGTTACTTTGACTGATGCCTTTCTCTGATAGGCTGGCCACGGCTAAAGTGGGTGGTGACAGACTCAAAATACCTGACCAAGCCCTCCAAAGACTGGCAGCCGCACATCCCAACCGCCAACACTGACCCTGCATATATAGAGGTAACAGAGCCGCTTCTGTCTTGATGTGAATTGAGAAGACAAGTGTGTCACAGTTGACACGTGTGTTCACATGCTCCTCTTGTGTTCCCTTCCTGTGTAGTACAAAGCGAATAAAGAAGGCACAGTGGTGGGCGTGGCTGTGTCTAAAGTAGCCATGTTGACCCACTGCCAAGCACTGACCCAGGCCTGCAACTACTGTGAGGGTGAGTAAAGACCTGCAATGTTGTCATTAGCCACCATCTGAAGGTTTCTCCATCAGCACAGATGTTGAACGTCTGTAATCTCCTCTGTCTTTCTTCACTTTAAGGGGAAACTTTAGTGAATGTCCTGGACTTTAAAAAGGATATGGGCCTATGGCATGGCGTTCTCACGGTGAGCATGTGTGGCCGTATGAACAGTAGCATTTGACTGCATGCCCGACACAGCAGCTCAATTAAGAAATTCCTTTCATTTAGCATTTAGCATTTATAATTGTACTATAAACTAATCTATAACTGCACCCTGAGGCATTTCGCTTTTTCACATCAAGCCAACAAACTATCAGAGTATGTTGGGAGTAGGGGATTAGTCTTTCAGTTGTTTTTTTTTGTTTTTTATTCAGTAATTTAAGATTGTAAGTAGAATGTCATAATGTGGTGTTTTGTCATGACTGGAAAAATTATACTATATAAGCTGCTCAATGAGGGCTTTTTTTGTTTTTTTTGTTTTTTTTTGTTTTCAGGCTGTGATGAACAGGATACACACTATCAGTGTTCCCTATGCAGTAATGAAAGCTTGTCCTCTCTCCTGGGTACAGAGGGTCCACATTCACAAAGGTAAATTACGCTGATTTCTCAGCTTGAGGAGAGGCAGTTGAAGAATTTTCATCATTTATAACATTTAATGTCACTTTTGCTCCCTTGCAGCTCGTGTAGCTTTGGTGAAGTGCCGGGATCTACACTGGGCCATGATGTCTCATCGGGACCAGAGAGACACCAGCCTAGCTTCGTTACGTATGCTCATTGTTGCTGATGGTGCTAATCCCTGTGAGTACTACATATGAACCTACAGCTTTGTTAAAGCTGTATACCTGATCTGTGCAGTTGGAAATCTGGTGTAACATTTTGAATCCCCTTTCCCTTGCTCTCCAGGGTCGGTGTCTTCCTGTGATGCCTTCCTGAACGTGTTCCAGTCCCATGGGCTGAAGCCTGAGGTTATCTGTCCCTGTGCCACTTCCCCTGAGGCCATGACAGTAGCTATACGCAGGTATGTCAATGACCCATGTTTTCTTTTTTATAGAATTTTTAAAAATATAGGATGAAAAAGTCAAACATAAAAGAAGACTGAAACCTCTCCCTTCTGCTATGCCTAACATGATGCTTGCCTAATTCAAGGTTCGCTTTCATTTTTACTGGTCCAGCAGGAAGGATTAAGATGTAGGATGTTTTAGGCTGTGTTGTACAGGGGTGGGCACATGGATAACTGTAAGAACAGATGTAGAGGAAATGTTCATGTTTGACTGAACTCTCCCTCTCCTGTGTAGACCTGGAGTCCCGGGTGCACCCCTCCCCGCCCGTGCCATTCTTTCCATGGGCGGCCTGAGCCATGGTGTCATCAGGGTCAACACAGAGGACAAGAACTCAGCATTGACTGTGCAAGATGTGGGGCATGTCATGCCTGGAGGTGAGGATAGGAGAAAAGATACATGAGTCAAAAGGAAAGCATGAAAAATAAAGGGCACATACATGCTTGTGGGGAAATTGGACGTCAAAGACAGAAGCGAGAAAATGTTCTCAGTTGCTTTAATGCAGGATAATAACATTGACAAAAAGAGAAAGCTAAATGTTGCCTGTGTTGATTTTTATTTTGTACCGAAATGGACGAAAACTAGTTTCTATGCAGCAGAAAAAATGATGGTATGCTCTGTAAATTATTAAAAATTAGCCTAAAATGTGCAGGGTTTCTATGATAGTAATGATTTTATTACTGTTTATTCCTGTGTCAAAGGTATAACTGTATCCAGCATGCATGGGCTTACAAGAAACCACAAATAACTATAAACCGTTAAAAAACCCTGAGCACACTTTTTAAAGAGTTCATATATTCAGGCATTCATGTCTAAAACAAAATTAATAGATTACTGATAAATCACAACTGTCTAACCGTAGTCAGACTGGAGAGATAAGATGAATTGACTAGTCTATCTTGCCTTCATTTCCACATTAAAATTAAATAATCAATCCAGTTCAGACCATTAAATATTAATACTCTTCTAACATTATTGTTTCTACAATACAGAAGAAAATGAGACTCTCATTCCACTTCTTGAAGAACCCAGCCCCACATCACAAGAATAGTAGTTTTCAATTTTGCACCTTAAGATCTTTGGCCTCTAGATAACCACTAGATTAAGGGGAAGATGATGTGCATTGAAAATCAATTCCGTACTTTTTAAGTTCAGAAGTCTGTGTTTTCTAAATGTCGTCTTTGTGCGTCCCCAGCTCTGATGTGCATTGTTAAGCCCGACGGGCCTCCTCAGCTGTGTAAAACAGACGAGATAGGAGAGATAATAATCAACTCTCGTGCTGGAGGCAACATGTACTACGGCCTGCCCGGACTCACAAAGAACACCTTTGAGGTACGAAAGCAGAAATACAACACAAACCCACTTGCATTGATACAATCTCGAAAAATAAGAAAATCACAGAATTTCCATTTTTTTTGTTTTTGTTTTTTTGTATTGCCATCCTTTCTTTCTGTGTGGTGTTGTGTTCAGGTGATACCGGTTAATGCTAACGGAGTTCCCATTGGAGAGATTCCATTTGTGCGGTCAGGACTCCTGGGGTTTGTTGGCCCGGTAAGTGAGACTGTTTCATTAGAGTACATCTGTGGTAACTTGAGCCTTCTGGAAACCCTTCTTCTCTCTCTGCCTTTGAACGGATCTGTATACTGACGGTATAACGGCGCCGCTGTGTGTCCCCTTCTCCATACAGGGCAGTCTGATCTTTGTGGTGGGGAAGATTGAGGGCCTGCTGATGGTGAGTGGTCGAAGACACAACGCCGATGACTTGGTGGCCACCGCTCTTGCCGTGGAGCCGGTTAAGACTGTGTACCGTGGGAGGTGAGAAGAAATTATTTTCTATACAAAGAATGTGTAGAAAGATGATGAGCCCCTCTTTGGCTCAGGTGTGAATCCTAACTTATCACTACTGACATCTGGTGGTACAAAGGAAGCACAACAGACCTACACAAGGCCTAACTACATGTGTAGTTGATAAATAGCAAGTCTCAGTGTTGGTATCGGCAATTTCAGGCTGCATTTAAACTTCTTTTGCACAGATGTCTGATTTCCAAGCCCACTGAATAATCTAATCGCTCAATACATTTATGTGTTTTTATGTTTGTGTGTGTCAGGATTGCTGTGTTTTCAGTCACTGTGTTCTATGATGAGAGGGTAGTGATTGTGGCCGAGCAAAGGCCAGATGCCAGCGAGGAGGACAGCTTCCAGTGGATGAGTCGAGTGCTTCAGGTAAATTACCTCAGCATCTTCTCTCAAATGTTTATATTATGAAGCAGCTTTTCTAAAAGCTGTGTAAGATGATTCTTGTGTGTAAAAACATACATTAACTCAGCAAATTTGAGCAATAGTTAAGCACAGTAATTCCTCTCCACTTAATGCTCCTGCACTACAGTGTTGAACTTAAGTGTCTATGATGCAGAGACAAGCTCACTATTTTGCCACCTTGGGTCTTAAGTTATCATCTTAACGACTGGTTTTCTCTGTAGGCTATTGACAGCATCCACCAGGTTGGCCTCTACTGTCTGGCTCTGGTCCAGGCCAACACCTTACCTAAAACACCGCTGGGCGGCATCCACATCTCTGACACCAAGCAGTTCTTCTTAGACGGCAGCCTGCACCCCTGCAACATCCTCATGTGTCCCCATACATGTGTCACCAACCTGCCCAAGCCCCGCCAGAAGCAGCCAGGTACATAGGTGATAAAACATGGTCGAGAAATGTGTATGAAGAAGCGTTCGGATTCCACAATTGGAGTTTAACTTCCGACTGGATAAGAATTCCTCTTACAGATACCTGAATTACCAACAGTATCCAAAAAGACAAGGGACAGTTGGGGTATGAAGTGTTTTTGTGAAATAAGAGCATGGTCAGTATCGCTACATAGAGCACACATAACAGTTTCTTGATTTAGGAAAGTAATATTCCTGCCCTTTTGGCTGTTTTTGGGGCAGAGTTTGAAAAAATGTAGCAAAATCCAAATACATGACAAAGCGACATTCAGCCACTCTCCACCCAAATACTTAATTCAGTTGTGTTATTTTGCCTCCTTTGCATTTACACTGGATTGTTTTTTTATACTCTACCATGAGGTAAAAGTACACCCATGTTTTTTTCTGACAGGATTACATGATTTTTTTTCTGTTTCTCCTCTCCCTGTCCTTCCTTTTCTCTGTCTCTCTCAAACCCTTTTTTTCCTTGTAGTTGGTGTAGGTCCTGCATCTGTCATGGTGGGAAACCTGGTGGCAGGGAAAAGGATTGCCCAGGCTTCAGGCCGGGACCTCGGCATGATCGAAGACCAGGATCTAGTCCGGAAGGTAGTGTGGCCATGAACTTTGTGACTCTGAATATCATAACTTTTTAACCATGTGCCCATTATCAAAGGAGCCAAATGCATGTCCTTCAGAGGAAGCAGGAAACATGTGTACATGATCAGCACCAATGCTTTAAGTGTGTTATGATGGTAAACAGTGAGGTTTGAAGACTTTCCACTGCCAGTGTAACAATGGCTCAAGTTCAGCCAGAGCTCAGTTCTATAGATGTAAAAAAAATCTGGACTTTTCTTTTTTTTTGCTCTCGTCTCCCTCTGGATGTAGCTCTGTATGTGGCCCACTGTGATGGTAAGAATTACGGCCCCGTCTGGCACCTTCCCCACACTCTTGTTTATTCTAATCTACAGTGCATTGTGTGTTTTTTTTGTGTGTGCTTGTGTTAAAATGTGACACAAGCAAAAATGTGCATGTTTTTTTTGTTGTTTGTTTTTTTATTTGTATTACAAGATATGCAACTTCTATAGCCATCCCTTGCTTTGGTGCAGATGTACCTTCAAAAACTACATTATTGCTATTGGTATTTATGTTTGCATGTATGCAAAGATAGTTTATGCCAGATAACTGTCTACTAAGGTATGCGGTCTCTAGCCACCACTTTATTTTGTTTTATTCAGGTGTATTAAGTTCCATCAGCACAAAGCCTCTCCCTGTATAAGTCCTTCATGGTTGTGTTTGAAATAATGAATATAGTTAATTTTAAGCACATCTTCATATTTACAATATATACTTATAACTACTTTTTTTCTTCTCATTACAGCATCAGTATTTGACAGAGGCTCTACAGTGGAGGGCACAGACAGACCCAGACCATGTCCTCTTTGTTCTTCTAAATGCTAAGGTACCACACTGTTCTCGTATCATCAATGCTATTTAAATTACTTTCACATTACCTTTTAATGAGCAAGAATAAAAGGTCTAGGAATAGAAGGAATAAAAGATATAGCTACACGTATTACACTGTGTTTCTGACCCTGTATCTCTCTCTCTCTTTATTTCTTCCTGTCCTCCAGGGTGTAGCAGTGAGCACAGCGTCCTGCGTCCAGCTTCATAAGCGAGCAGAGAAGATAGCTGCAGCACTTACTGAGAAAGGCAGCATCAACACCGGAGAAAACGTAGTGCTGCTCTATCCTCCAGGTAGGTTCTCCCTCCGGCTAAGTATTACTCCCATAGAGATTAATTATTGGGAATCGGGGATGGTTTTCTCAATTTTTTTTTTTTACTCCATCTTTGTCCTCCATCTTTCTCTTAGGCATTGATTTGATAGCTGCATTCTACGGTTGTCTCTATGCTGGTTGTGTGCCCGTAAACGTCAGACCTCCACACCCTCAGAACCTGGCAGCCACGCTACCTACGGTCCGCATGATTATTGATGTAAGTATATGTGTGCTATTTTGCGCATGCACATTTGGTCTTACTGCATGATAGGGAACTCTGAGTCTCAACAAAAAAACTGCACAGACTAATGACTTAAACTAAAAATAAGGTCATACAGTCTCTTGGAGATGTTATCCATGTTTAACTAGTTAATCTGATTAATCTGGAATTAATTACTGATGATTTCTTGTAATTGTTGTTTTTTTTTTAACTCCAAGAATCACTATCTATATCAGCCTATTAAAGCATCAATCAGACTTTAAGAAAATACATCATGTTGTGTGCAAGGGTTCATTTTTATGTGCTTATAGCTGTTTTTGTCGATCATTAAATTTTTGACAATTTGCAGGAACTTCTCCTATTTGTATGAATGATACTTGTGTTTTGTTACCAGGTCAGTAAAGCTGCATGTATTCTTACCACTCAAAACCTCATGAGGATCCTCCGCTCCAAGGAGGCTGCTGCCTCCGTAAATATTAAAACATGGCCAATAATCATCGACACAGGTGAGACACCAAAAGACACAGCAGCATAACATCATTGTTTTTTTTTTCTTTCCAAAACATAGGTACTAGATCGATGTTTGCCACCAGCAGATGTTAGGGACACATCATCAGCTGTGTACTTAAGCGTCATTGGGTGTTTCAGCCTTTTAATCACAGGCTCTGATTAGCCAGTGGTGGGTACATCCAGTGAGGATGTGCCTGAGGGTGGCTGGAGTTGAACTCCGGGGACATGATGGATCTTTGTCCAGCCACTGGTTAAGATTAATTGGTAAAGGAAGGACGTCATATTTTGCACTAGGGAGGAAGCTGATTCTGCCAGCCTCAATTTCCCACAAATCCTTCAAGGGTATCTTCCCTTTTTCAATACATTTCATCCACTGCCCCTGCTGGACTTGTGAGATAGCCTTAGCAAATCTCGCGGCCTCTTTCTGTTGCGGACTTCCAGGACCAACAATTTTTGCCGTTCTGATGGGGTTTCCTTGTTCCACAAGGGCTTGCCCTGGCATAGACCATGTCTTCCCCTTCCTTGTTGAACATCGCCCACAATCTCTGAATGCTGAAGCACTGACTTTGCCTGTTGTACGGCTTCTTTTGGTGTCCATTTGTTTCCTGTTGTTAGAGATGGTGCAACAGCCTGTATGGTTGTATCTCAGGACTCTAAGGATGTCAACTCCAAGACCTGAGAGAGGCAGGTCAAGAATGCCATTTTCACAACTCCTGGGAATGTCAACAATGTCATTGGCCACATCAGTCAAGGTAGCAGGCCAAACTGAAGGCCCCAGAAGTTTCGTTTGCCAGGGAGCATGGACTGGTTGATTTTCTCAAGCCTCTTGCCTGCATCTGACTTCAGTTGCATGACATGTTTGCAACCACTGAGACTTCATAGCATTGTAGCGTCTGTCAAGGCTTTTGATGGGTTTCTCAGATACCGCTGGTATGGGTTCTTCTTAATAAAGAACCTTTGTTTGGACAGCTTTCCTGTGGTGATTCAGATTTTTCTTGATTTGGATGGATTGTAAAACATATGCATAACTAACCTGCTCATTTATACAAATATGAGACAGGCTTATCGGTAGTGAGTACCAGTCATAGTGAGTATAAAGTTAGTCGTGCATAAAGCAATAGTTCTGTCAGGGATGCTCATGTCAGTTAATGCAGACCATTTGCAGCATTAAACCAAACAGGAAGTGGGACATTTTTCTGCAATGCTTTCTCAAGTTATTTTCATAGTGCTTAGTGGGTAAATTTGTTGCTTGCTTGGTGTAATTTTGCTGAGCTGGTGCTCGCAGCTATACTGCGTTTTTTTATTCCTTTTCATATGTATTAGTCGTGTGTTTTGTCACACGAATCTCTTCCTGAAAAAAGTTGAATGAGTTGCAGAACCAGTAAATAATATGATTCCAGTACCAATACTGATGAACAATAATTAAATAAACCTGGTAATGATTATATTTTGTTGAATCATTAATGCTCAGAAAAATTCTATGTTTACTTTCTTTGCAAAACACTCACTGTTCCTGTTTGCAGATGACCTTCCTCGCCGTCGGCCTCCACAGATCTATAAGCCGCCAACAGCAGAGATGATAGCTTATCTGGACTTCAGTGTGTCTACTACAGGCATGCTCACTGGGGTCAAGGTGAGACACAACAGATTCACTTTCAAATATTGTTGTGTTCCCTCTTGCAGGAAAGCGATCCAAGCCAAAACAACGTTGTACCACACTGCTACTTGCAAAGAGCATTGCCAATAGCGGGCAGCAGGCAGCAGTATCTTTCCATTTATGGGCCTATTTTGTTGTGTGGTGGTGTACTTTTCTTATACTTGTATTATTTGGCTAAACCTTAACAATTTGCTAACATATTTGCAAGTACAGCCAAAAAAAACAAAAAACAAAACAAGCAGCAACAATAAACATGTGATAGAGTCCAGTCAGTTATCTATTATTGCCTAATGACCTATGCCAGACCACAGTGAGTGAAATTTAAATTGTTATCATAGAGATTACAAAAAGAATCAGGTCAATGACATTATTATAAAGCTACCATTATGCACTGATGTTCAAAACATACAGTGGGAAATTGATCATAGCCGAGGAAGTGATACCAAACTCTCCCCCTACAGCAGATTGACTCAGTAGACCAGGAGACTAAATTACAAAAACAAAAAAGAAAATCACAAAATTGCTCCGGAAAGTGTCAAACTTGACATGTAGATGACTAAGAACCGTTTCAGTTTTCCTCAAATGTTCTTATGTGTCTTCTTGTTTGTAACAGATCTCTCACGCAGCGGTCAGTGCTCTTTGTCGCTCTATAAAGCTGCAGTGTGAACTGTACTCCTCTCGCCAAATAGCCATCTGCCTGGATCCATACTGTGGTCTGGGTTTCGTCTTGTGGTGCCTCGCAAGGTACAGTGAACTTTCACCCACGAAACACACACTTTAGACACCAAAGTTTTTTTCCTCTAATATGTCTCTCCTCTATTCATTCACTCTCTTCTCATACATTTCTTGTTTCACAGTGTTTACTCAGGTCACCAGTCCATCCTTATTCCTCCCTTTGAGTTGGAGGGCTGCTTGTCTCTGTGGCTGAGCACACTCAGTCAGTACCGCGTCAGAGACACCTTCTGCTCCTACTCTGTCATGGAGCTCTGCACTAAAGGACTGGGCACGCAGACGGAGTTACTCAAGGTAAGGACTAGTGACCTAGAGAACAATCAGTCGTGACAAATATACTTTACTCATGGGTTTGATAATCACTGCATTTGTGTTTGCGTGTTTTTCAGGCTCGTGGTGTGAACCTGTCATGCGTGCGGAGCTGTGTGGTGATAGCGGAGGAACGCCCTCGCCTGGCCCTCACACACTCCTTCTCCAAGCTTTTTAAGGATGTGGGACTGTCACCCAGGGCTGTCAGTACTGCTTTTGGCTCCAGGGTGAACCTGGCCATCTGTCTGCAGGTACACCAGCAAACATAACCCGGCATTACACGGACACATACTATGAGCTGGACCCCAGGTCTGACCCTGTATCGATTTGTTCTTTGTGTGACACAGGGAACCACTGGTCCTGATCCCTGTACGGTGTATGTGGACATGAAGTCCCTCCGCCATGACAGGTGAGAACATGTGAATGATCTGTGTTGGGATTATTGAAACCTTTTAACAAGTCTCAAGTTCCCGAAGTCGATACTTAAATTCAAAGACTTAACTTTTTTGGGAAGTCAGGCTGTAGAGTTTAGGTTTTGTAAACTGATGTTAAAGAATTATGAAGATGTACCTGTTCTGTTTTAATCAGTTTGATCTGATGTATCTGAAGTCTAGTTTGTGAAAAACTGTACTAACCCAATCACAATTCAAACAGGGAATTGTGTTTGTCTGTTTTTTAAGCTAGCTTTCATCTTTAATTTTTGGTAAATTTATGGCTTGAAAGAGTCTCTGCAGATAACCTGTGTCTATATCATAATAATTCAAAAGGCTTCTCATTACAAAGCAGTAAATGTTTAAGGAAAACAATCCCCCTAGATCTTAGGTCCTCAAAAAAAACCCAACAACCTTGAGCAACATAATTGTGTATAGAAAATGTCTGTAAGATCATTCAAGTTTTAGTTATGAATAACTGCATATGTCTCCTTATGTATGTGTGTGGTCTTGTCCATTTTAGAGTGAGGCTAGTAGAGAGAGGAGCACCTCAAAGTCTTCCTCTAATGGAGTCTGGCAAGGTGAGATGTCCCTTATGCATTCAAGTAGTCTGGATTCAGTTTGTGAAGGTTTTTAGTTCAAGGCATGCTGACAGTGTACTGCACGCTACCTTTACGTTTCTTTTTATTTTCAGATACTGCCAGGTGTGCGAGTGATCATCGTAAATCCGGAGACCAGAGGCCCACTTGGTGATTCTCATCTAGGAGAGGTGTGAGAAAATCATAAACGGACACTCTCCTTTTGTAATGACATCATGGCAAAACCAAAAATGTTCTACCCTTCGAACCCAGCAGTGACCCAGTGTATGCTTCTCTCTCTCTCAGATCTGGGTAAACAGCCCTCACAATGCCAGTGGCTACTACACCATCTACGGAGAGGAGAGTCTTCAGGCCGACCACTTCAACACCAAACTCAGCTTTGGAGACCCGCAGACCTTATGGGCCAGAACTGGATACTTGGGTTTTGTGAAGAGGACTGAGCTGTTGGATGCCAGTGGGGGTAAATAGACCCTTATGGAGCTAAAACCTTGATTTAAACAAAATAGATTGGATCGGCACAGTCAAATCTTATTGACTTTATTATCAAATAAAATATAGATGACTTCCTATGCGTGAACTTTTAATGAACGAAACCCATTCAACTGAAACGGACACTCTTCTGGCTACTCACACATTTGCCCTTTGTCTAAAAACCTTTCTTGGTTGATAATGTTGCCTGTATCTCTGTGCTCAGATCGGCACGATGCTCTTTTTGTGGTGGGCTCATTGGATGAGACCTTGGAACTACGAGGGCTGCGTTACCATCCTATTGACATTGAAACCTCAGTGTCCCGGGCTCACCGCAGTATTGCTGAGAGGTGAGCTTGTTCTCCATATACATTAACCCACCTGATACATGCACTTTGTTATTATATTTTAGGAAACTATATACTGACTTTAGAAGACTAACACTAAAATGTAAACTGCTCCAAAGGCAAGAGAAAGTATAATGTGATACATAAATTTAATTACACTGTGTTTGTGAGTTTTCTCAGTAGTATTTAATTGTGCAAAGGAGTTGTTTGAAAAATGGATATTTAAAGAACACAAAGACTGCTAAGGTTTACTTAATAGTTTTCTCACTAGCCCCCAGTTGGCATTTTTGATATCACAACATATTCCCTGCCTTGTTCTTATCCCATGACAATGAACCATGCCCCTATTATATTACTCTGTTGTCCTCTCCCAGCAGAAATAGAAAAACAGGTAAACAACAACTATGTAGTACAACTAACAGTACAATCTCTGATGACATATGATGCAATCTCAAAATAATCGACCACATTTTAGAAGTAATAAAAAGTCATGCTAGAGGGATAGTTTGCCTTTCTGGGAATTTTTTTGTTTTTGTTTTCTTTCTTTCTCTTATTCTATAAGTCTTCCAGTCTATGAGAGTGGTATCGGTCTTCTAATGTATTTCTTGGCAAGAAAGTGAATAAGAATATCTCCAAAATGTTGAAATATTCCTTCAACATTTTTTTTAAAACCACCCTGTATTTGTACCACGCAGTGCTGTGTTTACATGGACCAACCTGCTAGTGGTGGTATCGGAGCTGTGTGGTTCCGAGCAGGATGCACTGGACCTGGTGCCTCTGATAACCAACGTGGTCCTGGAGGAGCACCACCTCATTGTGGGTGTGGTGGTTATTGTGGACCCCGGGGTTATACCCATCAACTCTAGGGGAGAGAAGCAACGCATGCACCTCCGTGACTCTTTCCTTGCTGACCAGCTGGATCCCATCTATGTTGCTTACAACATGTGATGCGCTTGTTTAGCCAGTATGGAGGCATCTCCACCATCGTCCAGACATTTGACCACTGGCTTGGAAGATGATGAGGAGGAAAGCATGAACCACAAATACTTCCACCCAGCCCCGTGTGACACCAGCATATCTTGGCCACTGCATGTCTGTGATTGGACCTGCCATGTTTGGAGTTGTTCACTGTGTTGTATAGATGGAATTTTGCAGATGAGAGAGAAGCGACGTGTGTTACAAATGGCAGAGAAAAAAAAAGTCCCTGTTGCACTTTTTTGGGGGAAGGGGCAATTGACACATACACCAGGACCACTTTTAATATAAATACTATATTAATGTCTTTGTGAAAATTGATCTTCTTGTTCTTTACTAACCATAAACCTCTTAAAACACTTTCCCTTTTGTGGCTACAAAGATTCCAAGAGCTACTAAACTTAACTCAACAACTTGAAATATTTTTACATGCAGCTTTCAAACTAACGCACACAAATGCATGCGCTGAGCCCTTGTCGTTTCTCACTAACATGGATGAACAGAAAAGGGCACATGAGAGCAAACCTTGAAACTAGAAGCTCCTCTCAGTCTGTGCACACTATTTAGAACACCTATTTTGTCCCATGATAATGAAGCCAAATAGATTTTTTCAGCCCTTATATATTTCCTGCCTTATAAAACTTCAGCCATACATTCCTATCTTAATTTTTAGAAAATCTGTTATAAATGGCTGTTTATTCTCCTTTGGTTTTGACCAGTGGTGAAAATCCTGACAGATATCCAATGGAATCAAAGTAAAAGAAGAAAGAGGCCATATTCTGTACTGTATCTTTAAAGGCCTACTTGTATTTTAGATACTGTATGTTACTGTATAGATATTTTTAATCGTATAGATGTATAAATGCTTGACTCATCTCTCTCAGTTGATGGTTTCAGGATAGTTAGGTTTGGAGATGATAATAGTAGCAGAGAGGAGATTGTAAATAAGATTGAACAGTTTTGACAGTACTTTTGAATTGAAATATTAGTTCTATTATGGAGGGTAAAGATGGATAACTTTAAAGCATTGTTAGTCAAGATAGATATAACATTGCACTTTTTGAAAATTGTCTATTTTATTATAGCAATGAGGCATTATAACTAATGGTTCAGGAGCATATATTATTCTTAGGAATCTTACTCGAAAGGCTTTGAGAGTTTACGAGGAGGGCTATCACTGTTAATGCCAGGAACCTTTCCTGTCGGCCACTAAAAAATTTATGTGAGGAGAAAGCTAAGACCAATATAAGGACTGTTTTCAGGCTACCAGGTTATTTTGTAAAAATGTAAAAAAAAAAAAAAAATAAAAAAATAGGCCCATAACTGTTCATCTAATATCCATTTCCATTGTTCTTTGAATTGCTTAAGATTCACGCAGCTCTCATTTTTGTATTGCATAATAGAGCAAATGTTGGAGAGTTTGGCCCTTTCCTTTTCCTCTCTACACTAGAAGTTCATTTGAGCTGTGTTTTGTCATTGTACAACTTTGTAAAGAATTACATTAACTGCCAACAGTAATGGTGTTGGTACTGTCGGTCTGTAGTCAATCGAGGCAAGCATCATATATCTGGATTATTTTCTGTGGTCAGTCACTGGATTTATAAGCACTTGTGCATGTAGTTGCAAAGCTGAGCCACATCTGAAACATCTTTGGTTGGCAAGTAAAGTAATTGTATGAAAAAGAAAAGGTCAAAAAAAAAAAAAAAGTTTGCATCAAGATGTATTCAAATCATCAAAATGTATTTGGTTTCCTGCAATCTTGTGCTTTCCTTGTGTTCCTTGCCATAATTTATAGGTTCTTTGTACTGGATAATATTGTATTTCAGTGATGAACTCAATGTCAACATGTAAATATTTTTTATTATTTTTTGACTTTTGCTATCGTCCCATTATAACATTTAATCATGCCAAAAATAATATTAGAAAGATGTTTAATTATTTCAAGGTAAACAGGAATATGGTCCAATTACTGCACTTTGCACTGGTGGTACACACAGTAGGTATACATTTGAGTGATTGATTTAACTATCCCCATTTCACATTAGATTAAAAGTGTGAATAATTTTAGAAATATAATGCTTTACATTTGATTTTGCCCAGTTTTAAGTCTGACAAGAAAAAAATGGAAAATAGCACTTCATCTTAGCTTTAACAATGCATCCTACGTTTGCAGCAGAATGTTTGCATGACGCAGCCAAGCACAGGAGGAAATCCGCTTGAGGCATATCTCATCTGGACGCACAGCTGGGAGAGATGTAGACGTATGAAACTGTATATTCAGGGAACAAAACTCATAACACAGGGATGGACCAGGTGGTCCCTTGGTGCAATCTGTGAATACTACCCATAAAATGTAGGCGTCTGTCAAAACTAATTTTCCTTGTAATCATTGTGTTTCTTGCAAACCTATTGAGCAAAAAGAGCGGTTACTGACAACCAGCGCCCATCTACCATCTACCTGCTTTGCTGGGGAGTCTACAAGGGCTTCCTCTGGTTTCCACTCTTTTTCTCTGTCAGAGTTCTTACACACTATGCAATCCCAAAGACGGTGCAATTCAATTTCAAAGCTTGCACAGTCTTATTAAATATAAATGCTAATACATTTTGTAATAACGAAGAACAGAGGACTTGTGAAAATTAACCAGTAGTGTACTTATAACTGTATTCATCTCTCTTGATTTGTTCTATCAATATTTTGTGTATGCACTCTTAGTATGTTGTATATTAACTATTTGGTTAAATTCTAAACTAATCCAATAGGGTGTGATCCACTGATGAATCTTTAATTTTAGGGAGGTGTTTTAACTCATGTAGTTAAAGAATCAAGTTGGTACACCTCTTCCCATTTTTTCACATTTTTTCTATTTTGGTTTGTTGTACCTTGTTTTATACTTTATGTAAAAGTAATATTGAATAAACAAAAACCTTTAATCGTTCAAGGTGTCTGAATATTAATGAGTTTAGTATTAATGTAACAGGGACTGAAACTGACCTTGATGTCATAGCATGTTTGGGTTATTATACAAACTCCGTCTGTATAATTAAGGCATGCCTGTGAAAAATACTTTTTTGTTTAAAAAAAAAAAGGGGGGGGTAAAAGTAGCATTAAAAGGTTTTTCTATTGGTTTGTGTAAAATAATAAATCAATATATTATACTTAGCCAACCTACTTGTATTGTTATACTGGGCCAGAGGTCTGTACCGAATCACAGGAAGTGTGAAATAATACTATAAAACTAATTCAGGCAAATCAAGAAATCTAAATACTATTTTCACTACACCAATAATTGTGCACCCGTTTGATGCTGATGCAGATGTGGGCATAATGCACAGACATAATGGAAACTGGAGGGAAACATTGTTGAGAATTAAAAAAAAAACCATCATGCTTTAAAACATTTTTTCCATTTTTTTTTTCATATCATATTACTGTATGTTATAACTAATGCATTACTGCGTAAGCACTTGCAGCGTGTCGGTGCAAAGCTTTCCAGATGCTTTATTTACCGATCCCTAATGAATCGCGTTTTATAAAGATACGATTCGAGTGTAAAAACACCCGATTGTCGAAGCTCAGTAACTAAAGCTGTCTCCATACGCTCAGTGGAGTTTAAAAGAAAGTACGAGCGTTTCCCTACGAAACTGGCCGAGAGACGAAAGGAAGGAAAAGAAGCGTGAAAGGGGAACTAAAGCGCAGCGGTTTCGGTTATACAAGGGCGAAAAGCGCAACCTCTGCCGGGCGCCGCTCGGTAGCTCCGCAACCACCGGTTGCTCAAACCGCCTTTTACCAATGAGCGGAGCCGGCGGGGGCCGTTGCGTAACGCGGACCCGCCGCCTGCGCCGCCTGCGCCGCCCGCACCGCCCGCACCGCCTGCACCGCCCGCACCGCCTGCACCGCCCATTTCCTCTGGGAAAAAAGTGGTCAGCGACTTTTCTCTTTTTTTTTTTTTTTTTTTTTTTTTTTTAGCTCACATCTTTGTATTTTTAGCCGTTAGCAGTTCCGGCTAAGTAAACTTTTGGATCGGAGGGGGTTGTTTTCTCGTGTCAAAGTATATATATATACACAATATATATATATATATATATACGCGAATTGCACCAAGTCCACGCCGTGAACGGGAGCAGTTTCCGCGGCCTGTGAAAAGGTAAACTTGTGCGCGGTGGAGCCGCGGCTCCGTGCTCCTCGCCGCGGTCCGCTGCTGCTGCCGCCGCCGCCGCCGCCGCGGTAATGGCGGCCGTCGCTCCGTCAACTCCTCGCCCTTTCTACGAAAAGGGAAGGTGTAGTTAGCTTAATGGCTCCCCGTATCGCTGACGTCTGTTGACGCGGTAACTTGCGTGCCAGTGACAGAGTTGCACATATTTGCCTACTGAGACAAAAGCTCATCCATCCTGTGAACCGGATCGGCGAAACTCGCCCCGTCGTTAGCTTTAATCCGGTTGTTTTCTCTAAAGGTTTTAATCTGCTTGACGTCCGTTTAACTGAACGTTAGCTCCCCTCGACTAGCAACGGTGCACAAACGTTGCCGAGCCCCGAACGATCTGGCGGTGTCGACTCCGAAGGACGGGTTTACATTTTAGCCCCTGAGCGTCGTCCTCGGGTGGAGTCGACCGCTTTTTGTATATAAAAATGAAATAAATAATTCAGCATTTCAAACTAAACTGCGAAGGGGGGGAGAAAAAAGGGAGTTAATAGTATTGTAAGTCGGGCCTAGCTACGCTCCGTAACTCCATGTTAACCCAAGTTGCATTAGCTAACACGTTTGAGCCGAAGAGGAAGTCGAGTTTTGCGTTAGCTTAAACTCACGTGTTTTAACTTCACAAGAGACGAAATGTCAAATGTAAAACAAAGAAACCGTGATCGGTGATTCTGTTCCGGACCGATCCACACCGGCCTCGATGAGTTATTTCAACAAATGGCGGGGCGGCGGGGGGGAGAGATGAGCGCTCAGGCCACGGCCGACTGACTTGCGGCATTTTCACGGGCAGCCCCGCCGCAGACGGTTGGTCGTGTTTAGACCGGAGCCACTGTGAATCAGTAATATTGATTTATTTCTTCCCAGTTACTATGGAAGAAGTGCAGCAGGGCAGCAATGGCACTGAGTCACAGACTGCCACCATTCCCACTACCATCACATCCTCTCAGTTCTCACAGATAGCCCAGCAGGTAATTCATAGACGCCTGTCCCAAAAAAACGCCATTAAAACTATCTCAAACGCTGCAATGTAGAGCCGCAGTAACACTTGCTTTGCTAATACCGCTCATGACTCTTATCCTCAAAGCACAGTTGGAGGTCTCAAGGTCTGATTATTAATACGTGGGGTTTTCAGGTTTGCTTTAACTCCTGCTGGCGTTTGGCTTAATGTCTAAGATGGATCTGGGCAGACGAAGGAGCTTCCACATAGCTCTTTGTGCAGTCAGGCTTTATCGGCGAAGTGGTTTTAATTTAAGAATGATTTTAATTTTGACCGAATTATCAAGAATCGCATGAAACTTTTTATGAAGTGATTTGAACAATGGGAATTGATATATTAGTAGTACTTACTTAAGAGTGCCCACAACACATTGTAAATTAAGCCTCTGACTAAAAAAAAGCATTTTGGTCCATTTTGTAGTAAAGGGAATGATTATTGAATCTCTGGGGTAGTTTGATTTATTTGTTTGATAGAGTGTCGCTCCTCTGCTGCTGTGTTTTCTTGATCCTTATTGATGTATCAGAGGCTGTTCCAATGTCTGTCTTGAGAGTAATAACAGTCTGTACTTGGAGGACTTTAAGTTGCTGCCTGAGTTTGGGGTATGTGTCAGTGGTTCCTTACTTTTTTGGACCTAAAGCATATATTCTGTAAAAAACTGTAAACAGATGATTGTCGACTACTCTAAATGAGTACATACTTAATCATATTGTGATAAGACTCATGTGTTCACTTTGATTTATGATATTGTTTGTAGGTTTCTTAAAATAGATTTTTAAGGATCCGTTCACCCAGATTTAAAAACTTCATTCATGTATCCCTTGTGATATCTACTCATACAAATAGTTTTGGTTCTATGTAATATCCATCATGAAGGTTTCATCAATCCATCCAGTGCAAAAGTGGAGAATTGTATTATGTTTGTGGTGCTCAAAATCTGGCAAAAAAAAAGAAGAAAATTTAAAAAATTCAGCGATAGCTTGTCTTCGCGAATATAACACAATGTCCCTATGAAAATGTAACAGGATTTTCATAGGGACTACCTGCAGTAGAACGGAATGAGTTTGGCTTGAGTCCCTCAGGTTTGTAGATTAACTAGAGTAACCAAGGTATTCTCTCTGGGAAGATGCATTACAGCCGAGATTTTCAAATGTATCTTTTCATTTCTCTGAGGGACTCAAGCAAAACTCTATCCAATTCTCATTGTATTGAGGTGGCAGCAATAGTGTCATTAGTAGATATCTCAGTTCTAGGCACATAAGAAAAATACTGCCTCCATGGCTTGACACCACTCGGAGTAAAACAAGAAAATATGTTTTTGTAACGTGGTGAAATGATCTCTTAAGCATTATTTTTAAATCCAAATGAAATTCAAAGCGCTTCTGAAATCCTTTTTTTTTTACACATAGATTGACAAACAGTGTTTTGTGGATTTGAAATTGTGTTTGGATTTTTGTAGATGTCACTGGGTGGTTCTTCTGTGGCTGTTGTACAACTGCCAGGGGGTCAGTTTCAGGTTCAAGGAGTGATTCAGTCTGCACAGTCGTCAGTAATTCAGTCCCCTCAGGTGCAGACTGCACAGGTAAGATCAGCTGGTTTTCTTGGTACTGTAATTACTGATTCTAAATGATAGCCTCTGTTAAATGAATCGCCTATAATCCAGTTTTTACAGTTACTCACATGCACTTGTTATTCCACCTCCCTCTCTAAAGGTCCAGGGTACAGATAGTGAAGATTCACAAGACTCATCAGACAGTGGAGCAACAGCCCAAAAAAACAGAGAAATACTGGCGAGGCGGCCCTCATACAGGTTAAAAAAATAATTATTTAGTAATTAGTAATTATGAATATGAAATTGAATTAGTAATTCAAGGAACTTGTGTCTCCTCACCTTGTAGAAAAATCCTAAATGAGCTTTCATCTGAGGAAGTGACACACATTGAGGGAAAGGATAACAGCCCAGCATCGACAGGAGTGACGGGTGTTACGGTACCCACCACTCCAATCTACCAGACCAGCAGCGGCCAGTACAGTATGAACTTTTCCCTTCTATTCCCTCCTTTTAAAAAAGGAGAATTTGTTTTTAAAGTTTATGTACCTGTAGGCCACAGAATTAAAAAGAAAAAAGTGCACACCTTCTGGATTTCAGCAAGGAAAATCTATACTAATTATGGTTGTGATGTGTGATTACTTACTGTATGCTTTTGTGGTATTATACTCACTGGACACAGCTGTCTACCTGAGACCAGACTTCTTGCCAGCTACTAGCCAAAGAGAAAAATGGGCCAAATTCACACAGTGGCCGTTTGACCTTTTAACCAATGAAAAAAAGATTACCCCTCAGTACCCAGAAGGATAGCCTAGCCTGCTGGAATGTGATTTTTACTTGTGCTTTTCTCAGTTCTATTTCCATCTGTTTGGCCTTTCTAGTTACCATAGCCCCTAATGGCACAATCCAGCTGGCAACTCCAGGGTCCGAAGGCATTCAGGGACTACAGGCGGTCACCATGGCAAACTCTGGTGGAGCCCAGCAAGGCACCACCATCCTTCAGTATGCCCAGACACCTGATGGCCAGCAGATACTTGTGCCTAGCAATCAGGTTGTCGTACAAGGTGAGCAAAACATGGCGTATAAAAACAGAATTTACCTGAATCAATTAGCCCCTTTTATCCGCTAAAGTAGTCAGTTAGTTAGGGAGAGGCAAATTTGGCCCGTCCCAAAAATGTATTGTGCTTTCAGACAGACAACAGCAGAGTGTCAAAAAAAACAGTCTGTTCCATTTATCTGTAATGAGAGCTGTTGTCCTGGCTCAGCTTCATTAGCAACAAACCAAGATGCAATGGGCATAAAATTTATGCAAGTGGATATACAGGACATTTACATGGGTTTAAAAGCTGTTGTCTCAGTATTGAGACAACAATTTAAAAAATGTAAAATTTCTGACACTTTTACAAGATCTCTTAATTGGTGCATACTGTGTGGCAGAGCTCTTATTACCCCTCTTGTCATCCACTGACTGCTGTGTTTCTCTCAGGTGCAGGGGGAGAAGTACAAACGTACCAGATCCGCACAGCACCCACATCCAGCTCCCTGCCTCAGACTGTAGTTATGACCTCTCCTGTGGGACTATCTCAGAGCAAGACTGATGATCCAACACTTAAGAGAGAAATCAGGCTTGCAAAAAACAGGTAAGTGTGCGGGTTTGGAAAATATGTATGAGTTCTGAAAAATGAATAAAATGATCAGAAATTGTCAGATAGATCCGATAAAGGTGGGTAGAATAACAAATGATTTTATCGTTATTATTTCCTGATTCAAATATTATCAAATAGTTGTAAATCCACCATGGGTGTTGCGTTCGATGTGTCATTGATTGGTTATTGTTTAGCTTGTTAGAATAAAAAAATTGCTACTTGCTGACCTCTCTGTAGTGTTGAGCAGTGCACATGAGGACTGTTACACAAGCAACATGGTTTAAAAAAAGGAAAAAAATAGTTGTTGCCTAATGTTGTGCCAAGTGTATCTGTTACTTATTCTCTCCTAAATACGCTCATTTTATCATCTCTGTTGGACTAACTACACATTATTTTCCCTCTTTCAGAGAGGCAGCCCGTGAATGTCGACGGAAGAAAAAGGAATATGTTAAATGTCTCGAAAACCGCGTAGCAGTTCTTGAGAACCAAAACAAGACCCTGATTGAAGAACTGAAAACATTAAAGGACCTTTATTGTGTTAAAACAGGATAACCTGTTTAAATACAGGTCAAGGATTGAGACATGATTTGGCAGCAGCAAAGCTCAGCCATTTGGACATGTTGGGGTTTCTGGGAACACTTCATTTCAGGCTGAGATCATCCAGTTTTGTTTTGTTTTTGTTTTGTTTTTTTATACTCTGTTTGATATAAAAGTGACTTGTGATCGCAGTGAGATTTACTCAACAAATAAAAAAAGAAATTGGCGATTTTTCCACCTGCTGTTTTTTAAAAATTTGCTAATGCTATAACATTTATAGTTGTGTACATTTTTAATACTGGGAGGTTTGAAATTGTGAGCTTTAACTATGAGTCTCAGTTTCTAAATGTATCCCCTCCTTTTCTCTTGTGTTTTTAAAAATGTTGGTTGCAATTTTTTTTTTCTTCTAACAGCATCTGCAGATTTTCGACTGTATAATTACAGCACAGGTATAATTCCTGTTTATTTTTTGAACCAGCAATTCCCCCCGTTTCTCCAATACAATTGTCATTCCTTATTTTTGTGCAATGGAATATAAAGGGTAACAGAAAAGATGACATTGAGTGTGGTTTGGGTGTTTCTTGGCAGTTACTTAGACAATCAGGGAAAAAGCACAGTGTCCAGGTAATATTTATTGTGTACATCTTGGGAAGGGGTGGGGAAGAAGAACAAACCGTGTATCAAATGTTGCTGATTCTGTAAGAAAATAAATATATTTTCACTCGAAATATATAGTGTGGCTAATGTAGTTCTGTTCATTGTAAATGAAAACAGATCTCATACACCTAATGGTTGTACACAATGTCATCTCATGCAGTTTTCTTTGCCCTTTGGCCACTTTATGATTTTTCTTTTATCATCAAATTTATTGGTAAATTTAAGACTTCTCTTGTGCATACATATGGATTTGATTTGTCACTTGATTATGTGAAACCTGCAGCGTTTGTATTTTGAAATAAATGTTGGTGGACCAATGAACATGTTCCATGAGGTCTATGGTGACAAACTGTTAATGCATAAATATATAAGGTATAATATAGCAGGAGTAGTTAGGTTTAAAATTTTCTCTCAGTGACTAATGACTGGACTTAGAGTGAAAATACTATAAACCTACTAAAGGGGTATACCCACATGGGGCAAAATAACAGCTGTCCATTCTCATCAACAGTTATTTAATAGAATAACCCATGATGTGTGGTCTTATCATTACAGTAACCTCTGGAGCCTCAATTTGTTTTAGGTGTAGTTCTGAGAAACCAGCAGCCTCTAGATCTTTCCATGTTGCTCTGGTAATCGTGCATCCATCCCCAAGAAAGTACCACAGAGGTTCAAGCACATGCTGAAAGAAATATGTCCAGGAGGATGGATCTGAGACAACATGTTCCAAAAAGTAGAAGGCTCCACCCTGTAAGAGAAAGCCAACAAAAAAATCAAATCTGGTTCTGTAACTTTGTTACTACGATCATAAGCTGAGCATGACTTCCTTGCTTTTATCTTTTAGAGCTCTCTAGGATGAAAAGTGGCAGATGAAAAGGATAAGTGCTGTTTGTGATGATAATGAAATAATTCTGAAGTAAATGTTTTCAAATTCCAAAATTTCATTAAAATCTTTCAAATTCTTGACTGCAAAATATATTAAGCACTAATAAGACTGATCCCACAGAGAAAATCAAGATCGAGTGTCTTCATTGTAAACAGTAATTTAGTCTATCCTATTCTATGATATCTGCTTGCCTAGCTAAACATCCTTCACATTCATACAGATGCATTCAAGCTATTGCAACATATGTGCAATTGATGTAAATATCCACTTGAAAAATGATGCAAAATTTTGAAGGAGTCAGCAAAAACCAGAGGACTGTGTCCTTCTGGCTCCAAAAGGGCCGATTTCTGAATTTTGACAAATTTAGAAGGACTAATCTGGTGCCTTGTGTCAGTGTGGAGGAAGGGCTGCACCAGTCCTTTTTAGACAGCCCAAGAATGTGACCTTGGCTTTAAGTCACCAGGAGCAACAACAACCCAGTCAAATACCCACAGATACATTGGATTTTTGCTGTGATTTTAATTCTACTTCCAAAGTATTTGCCAAGGTGGTCCATATATATATTGATTTCATTACATTATGATGGAAAACATTAACATATAATGCCCGTTATTTATATAGAGCAGGCAATCGTAATAGCCTTAATGTTTATTTGGCAACTTTTCACAAGCTGCCTCCTGTGCAAGGCTAGACCAGGCAAAGCTGGCTACTGCCCTGGGGCCACAGAGCCTCAGAGGCCACAGGAGCCCCAGGTTCACTGCAAGACAGTTGGTTTTTAGAAACCGGTTCACTGCAAATTTATCAGAAATAAAGTGTAATATCAGAAAAGGTGAATCCATGCATTATTGCCTTATCTTGTAGCCCCAACTTGTTGAAAAGCTCTGTGTCAAAATTTCCTCCTAACTCCCATGTTTTGTTTGTTTTTTTAGTTTATACTGTGCTCACATACTACATATTTTGACAAGAAACGTTCAATCAAATTTTCATAAAAGTTGCTGATACGCAGTTGCTATTTTCAGTAGGAGTAGGTCTCGGTTTCTGCGTCGGTTTCTGCGTCCAAAATAAAAACCTTCAGTTGCTGTCTGCTCCGTGCGAAGCACTTAATCCAGCCCGGGTCATTAACCCCGCCACACGTCCCGTGTCGTGCGAAGCCACAAATGAAACATATTTCCAACGGCACCTGAAGGCGGCACATTCAGACTCACCGTCCTGAGGATGCGCCGGACCTCCCGCAAAACCCGCCGCACGTCGCCGACGGAGCAGAGCACCAGGGTGCAGACCACGACGTCCACGGACCCGTCCCCCACCTCCCTCATGTCCTCCCCGGACGCGACCAGAAACCCGTCAAAGGTCAGGTGCTTGCAGGCGTCCATGCTCCTCCGCAGGTAGCCGCCGAAGTGCGGGTTGGGGTCGGTGCAGATCACCGTGCATCCGTACGGGTAGAACTGGAAGTTGGCGCCGCTGCCGCAGCCGATCTCCAGCAGGCGAAGCGTCCCGTCGCTGCTCGCGAATCTGCCCAGGTTCCGGAAAAGGTCTCTCTTCACTTCGTGCATTCTTTCGTTGTACGAAAATGTAATGTTGTAGGCAAGCGAGGGGAAGATGCGCCTGTACAAGCCCGTGATCGTCAGCACATGCAAAGGCAAAGTCGCGGCCAAGCAGAGCAGCCGCAAGAGTTTCATGAGACAAGACTCCATTTTTCCTCCTTAAAGCCGAGTCGAGGGCATTTAAAAGGTCAACAGATTAGACTGTATTTACCTGAGTGACGGTGTTTGCGCTGCGCCATCGCCACGCGGTGGCGCAAACACACTAGTCTGCGTGTGTGTGTGTGTGTGTGTGGGGGGGGGAACTAGAGCATAAACCCAAATTGCCCCTGATTTTTTTTTGTTTGACTATTAATAATAACAGTAAAGAAACAGGATTTAACTCTTTTATTTACTCACATTTTGACACAACGCAATCACCCTGATCACAGCAGAATGTAAATTTCACGGGCACAACTGGCGCATCGTAAAAAGGCAGTTTGCGGATAATCCCAGTAGTAGCACGCAGATAGACAGACGGAGAGCAGATCCTATGGCAGTATCAAGCAACTGGGAGATGAGGACAGAGGATTAACAAACATCGAGACATATATTTTTATTTTTAAAAAAATCACTATTGTGTGCTGCCTATGTAAGGTGCTTATTCAATGTGTTGGAATAATGTGTCTTTACAAAACATAAAACACTGAAAGTTGTTTTTTTTTTTCAGTACAAAAATAAAATTAGTATCAAAGCAACTGGCATTATATCTATCACTTGTTATCAGTCATATGACACATTAGAGGAGAGGCATTTAGTGCTTGGCATATACATACATTGCTTGTGCGGGAGGCTTTACTACAGAGCTGGTCGGACACAATCTATTTTACAGCATAGCCTATGATGTGGGGTTTAATTACAAAGAGTAGTGGAGCTTCAATGTGCCTCAGCTGGAGGTCAGAGAATCCAGCCGTCTCCAGATGTTTCCAAGTTTCCCGGGTGATCTCACATCCATCGCCGAAGTAGTACCACACAGGCTGGAGAACGTGTTGGAAGAAGTATGTCCAAGTTGAGGCGTCTGCAACAACGTGCTCTATGAAAAAGAAGGCTCCACCCTGCAAAGCAAAGATTTTTTTAGTGATATACCATGAAAACTGAAAAAAATAAATAAATACACATCCATTCCACCTGACTGATTGATTATTTTCCTCCCTGGCAGAAATAGGTTTCCATAATTTCCTCGTGTTTTATAATGAATATAGTTTTCTAAGTTTTACGTTAACCATCTCGCCAACTGTTAGAAAAGTGAGGATGCTTTGCACGCATACTAAAACTTAAAATATAAGTTGAATGTTTCATGAAACTGGAAAAATTAAGTCAGAGGGAAAGTCTGAGGGTATCAAATGGTGTATATGTGCTTACATTTAACAATGACACCACATTGGCACTATCTCTTGTTTCAGATATGTAATGTTATCACTCAACGGTGGCAGCACCTAATTCGTGAGAAGAGTCAACAGCACCACACACTACAACCTCTACGATGATGATGCAGTTGAATCAGCACCTAATCAACACAAGCTGAACTTTACAACCTTCGAGAAGGAGGATCTGTTGCAAGACAGCTGTATAAGGCTAAATTTGTTTTAGCAAAGTGTACCTAATAAACTGCCAACTGAGTGTATGCCTATACTGATATATCTGCAATAAGCTAATGTCGGTGGACAAATAATCTGCTAATATTGGCCTGGCTGAATCCTTTAATCACTGGACTGGAATCTTGAACCTTATATATACATATATACACACACACACACACATGTGTATATATATATATATATACACACACGTACATATATACACACACACACACATACATACATACACACATATACATATATACACAAACACCCACATACATACACACATATATACACAAACACACATACATATAGATATCTACACAAACACACACATATACATATATACACAAACACCCACATATACACATATATACACAAACACACACACATAGATATCTACACAAACACACACACAATATACATATACATATCTACACAAACACACACATACATATCTACACTAACACACACATACATATCTACACTAACACACACACATATACATATATACACAAACACACACCTACACAGACACACACCCACAGGTATATAACTTGCTGTGTGTTCGTTGAGGTGGTCGATCATTTTGAACGTAAACCGAGTTTATGACCGGCTCAGTGAGCGTCAGGACACTTACTCTCCGCAGTACACGGTTCGCCTCTCGCAGGGTTTGCTGCGCGCTGTTGACGGAGCAGAGCACCAGGGTGCAGACGACCACGTCCACCGACTCATCCTCGACTGACCCCATGTCCTCCCCCGCTGCCAGCACAAACCTCTCATACGCGAGGTGCTCGTTCTCGTCCATGCTCTTCTTCAGGTATTTCTGAAAATGAGGGTTCGGGTCTGTGCAGACCACCTTGCAACCGGGCGGATAAAACTCAAAATTTGTGCCGGTGCCGCAGCCGATCTCCAAAATTTTAAGTTGTCCGCCAGGAGCAGCGAACTCTGGGAGACGACGGAACAGCTCCTTCTTCTTGTCGTGCATTTTCTTGTTGTACGTTACAGAAATCCGGTAGAGACAGTATGGGAAGACGCGCTTGTATACGGCGTACAGGCCGATCGCATGCAGCAGGTGAAGAGGCAGACACAGCACGTTGACGAGCAGAGAGAGACACCTCATCAGGAGAGACATCTTTGCGGACCCCGACCTCCGGGGCGACCTACGCAGACCGACCAGTCAGACACAACCCGAGGTGGGCGAGCGCGGCAGGTCCGGTGCGGATTTTCAGGATAAAAGCCGAAAACTCTGAACCTACTTGTGCAGGAAAAAGTCGTTTGGTTTTGTTGCTGTTAACTTCCTTTTGGAAAGCGTTACCAGTGTTTGGATACGTTTCGTTTTCTTTTGTTTTGTTTACCAGCGGAATCGTGTCACCATTCAAATACAGTCTAATTATGGTAAGACGATACAGGCGCATAGGTTAAAACAGAAATAAATAACAGGAATTTCCCCAGTTGATTACTTACACAAGACGTTTATTTATTTATTTTTTTTGCATTACGAGCTTCCGGATTTTTATGTTCATGCAAATGAGCATTGTCTAATTAGATATTTGCAACCAGCGTATTTGCATAAATTTCCAGATCAGAAACCTGAGCATTTGATTAAGCCGGGTTCAAAAGGGAGTTCAGGGGTGTTTTTGTTTTTTTTTTAAAATTAGATCTCTTTTTATCAAACCATAAATCAGAAAATACTGCCAGTAGCTATTAAAAAAATCGCCATGTTTTTAGGAATAAAATATTATGTACATCAGGCTATGAATTGTATATGAACAAACCTCTCTGTAATAGGGACAGGAATAAAACTGGAAAGTTTGGTATACTTAGGTGCTTCTGAAGTGGAGAAAAAAAACTAGTAAAGATATGTATTATAAAAGTCCATGGATTTTTTTTTTATTCATTTATTTTTTTTGGAAACCACTATTTATGCACACATTAACTAATTCAAAGGAAACAGGCATGTTTGGATCAGGTAACATTGTGCTGGAGAGAGGGAGCTTTACAACAATACCCGAGCTGACATGGTGCAGACACTGGTCTCAGTGCTGCGTGTTGCATTAGTTTTCCAACTTTAGTGAATGCAGGAGAAACCTGCAGACACAACTAGACAAAATGTAGTAAAGTAAACATCTAAATGTGTTTGTTTTTTTTTACATTTTTTTCCACTAGTCTGAAAGAAGACACGTTATGGAAGCAAAATGGCTCAAAATCTCAAAATTACAAAAATACAATATTTTGCCTTAAAGACCTCAGCCATTCTTGGGAAATGGATGAAACAGCATCCTTTCCAAGGATTACAGCAGGTGGAGCATTGCCACAGGGTTAGCTAGATAAGTGTTAACGTTAATCCTCCAACGTAAGTCTTTTATATGCCTAAAATTCACAGTCTGTTGCTCTACAAATAAACCTACAGTATCTGATACATTGGCCTTTTTTTACAGCTGTGGCTGGAAAGGATGTTGTGAAAGCCATGAGTGTAAAGCCAAACACCACGTGTAAGGGCTGACTGTAAGGCGATAACTGGCTGCACATTAACCACTATGAGAGATGTGAAAAAGTCTTCAATTTCAACACTGAAGCAGTATTATCTTTATCGTTTTTATTTTGCCAATTGGGGGCAGATGATCTCTTTAACAGGCTGACAAAACATGTTTCAAGTTATTACAAATAACAGGTTAACACACAGTTGAGCGAGCAGATAAGAGGGGTTGATAAGAACTCTTTTGGAATGATATTTCTGTTTATTCAGCTAAGTTTATTCCATATCTTTGTCAATATTGGTCACAATTAATTTCTCAGAAAAGTACCCAGAATCAAAGCTCTCTCGTGATCTCATGACTAGCTAATGTTAGACAATAGGTTCGTTTAACTTCCATATAGACTGAATTTGGTGTGTTTTGTTGTGTTGAAAAGTGAACAGCTGTGAGATTGAACCAACCAGTAAATTTGCAGGGCCACAAATTAAAACACAGAGCTTTAAGAGGCAAAAACAGGCCCACAGAGCTGAAGAGTTTGTTGTTATGTTATTTGTTTGTTTATTCATTATTGCAGTTAAAACATTATAAGTTATATTTAGTAATTTAATCTGTTTAATAGATTATTGAGGGCATTCACATATTTTTTTTGGTAAAGAGTATAGATCTTGTAGGCTCTTTTATACATACAGTCTAGCTGAGAATGTGTTTTTTGCTTGAGACCAGACCGAGTCCATCTTTAGATCAAAGTTTAAAGTTTGCACCTAAAGCCATAGTTGTCTGGAGAAGCTGCGTCAACTCAAGGGCAACTCACTCCCTTGTTCTGAAGCTTTTACCTGTATCACACAGTCCTCATCATCTGATACAGTTTGCTCAGTTTTCATGAAATTGTAGATGTTCAAACATCCCATAACACAGATGTAATCATACCTTTATGTAGACTTATTTGGGACCAGTCTTTGCTGCCTGCTATGGCAGAGTTTTCCAGAGCGAGGATGGGAAAATGTATTTGAGATGTATTTCCCTTATTTAACAGTTATTCCATATTCTTGAATCCTTTGTCTTGTAAAAATAAAACATGTTTTCACAGAATAATTTGGCTTAATCATCTATTTCCAGACATCTTTCAGGGTCCAGGTCACTGTGCTGCAATGGTACCGAATGGAACCTAGAAGCCCATGTCCCTAGCCCCTTCTGTATAGTCTACGATAGTTTGACTTCATTACTGACTAGGTAAAAGTTTTAATTTCCTAAGTATTTCCCATGTACACAATATTGAAATGCACTGAAAAATAGCTTATCAATGAATGAAAATACATATCAAGCATTTTGACTTCCATTAGACATTAAGGTGCAGTTCTTCAAAACTCCACCAGATAGAGACATTGTTAGGTCATATTCAAAACACCCAACCCTGTATTTTGAAGCTTGAAGGGTATAGACTAAGGGTCATAATATATTGAAAGTAATTTATTTCAGTGACTGAATGTAAGTAGCAGTGTGCGAATGTTGGTACTCTCAACTATTACAACTAAAACACTCAGGAGCTACATTAGTGCCACTATGGAACCATTAATGGTTCCTTAGTTAGAATCAGAACCAAATAAGAAATTTAAGTGGTTTATAGATTAGTAGTGGCTCCATGCAGCACCATTTTGAACCACTGAATAATCAGTTTTGTGGATTGATGGGTAAAATGTCCACACATTTTGCCTGCATCACATGTATAACAATATTTGATTGTATATTATGCCTATTTTTTATTTGAGGAGGATGGGCATTTATGAGACAATGCTTACATCCTCCATATTTATCATGTGGTGTTTACATTAGACATCCCATGCCTAAGGGAATACCAGAGTATGGATCTAGATAGGATTTAGTCTGGTTGTCAGCAGGGCTTTAGAATACTGTGTGGTTCTAGTGGCAAGGTTTCTGATACAGTTATATTATTGTCTGAATATACATGTGCAAGACATTAAAATGTTGGTCATTGTGTCCATGCAACAGGGATCTCACTGACAGTTGAGCACTTTTTTTCATGTAAGACATTCTGGCAGATGAAAACATGAAAAGTGATGATGGATTAATTCCTTTCAGCTGCTTTGGATTCAGGGTCCCGGTAGTGTCTTGGCATATTGTCACGCTTGAATAGAACAGAACCATTGTTAACGTTTGTTAGCATTACCTGCGCTTTTCCTACTGTGACAAGTCAAAATGTAAGATGTGGAAAAGGCTTATATGTATATGTATATTTCTATTTAAAACAAAGCAATCAGAGTTTAGGTAGTCCACCATCACCTTGTATTTCAAAGGTTACATAAACACACATTAATAGCTCAGAATTGTCTTAAATGTGTCCTCCTCTAACAAAAATAATATGGAATGACACACTTTAGGTATTTTCCCGTCAGAACCAGATGAAAATAAATATGTCGCCAATAACGATCCCAACCAGAATATCAATCACTGTTACTACATGAACAGCGAACAGTGTTGTTTTTTTTTTTTTTTTCTGCTTACGATGCTGCGGTCTCCTGTCCGTTATTGAAACTAAAGGCATTTACCGACACTCCCTAACAATTTGCTGAGAGTCATCAATTATGCAGGGTAGCCGCACGCACCGGGAAGGAAGATAGCAGCAACAATATGGCGACAGCCGCAGTTACTCCCGACTCTTTCCTACACCTGCAGTTCAGTGACAGCTGTCTGGATTTCTGTTAATGCGAGAAAAAGTAAGTAGACTATCTGTTTTCTGCTTTGCCTGGTCATTTTGGTCGCGGGATGGATCGCGAGTGCTACTTTGTCGACTGACTGCATCCCAGTGCCGCAGAGCGGTCCCTCTCTCAGCATCTTTTCCGTAGCGTCCGTGGAGGGGCATCCTTGCCAGTACATGGACAAATGTATACATGCGAGGCGTCGCTTAGAAGTAGGGGAGATGTGATTTTCTTTTTCCAAAGGGGGAAAACGCGGAGCTGCGATGCGACGCGGTGGGAGAAAAATAAAAGAGGGGGGGGGGGCGGCAGGTTATTTGGGGTGTTGGCCTGCCGCTGGATGGAAAGACATTTCTATGTGCCAGAATGTGAAACATACGCATATGGGAAGGAGAAGTGAGATCACGTCAAACTTCTCCTGAGTGGCGATGGAGCTGCCATGTAAGGCTCCGGGTGCGCGGGCAATGCGTCGTTTGCAAAGAAAAAAAAAAAAATCCTTTTACGTAGCGGTTTTCTCGCCACCATTATTTTATAACTATGATAGTTTTACCCCCCCACCCCTCCACCACCACCACCACCACCACCCAGCCACCCCCACATTCCACCTCTGTGCCCCCCCCCCATTTCCTCCTCCTCCTCCTCCTCCTCCTTTGCAATGTCTTTGGAGCTTGTATTGCGTGAGGAGGTAGGTGCGTCTGTAGTTTGGCAGTCCTCACAGGGGCCGCGGCACCCCCTTTTCACGCAGTGTCCCCCCCCCCCCATTTAAGAAACAAGCAAAATAAACAACCAAAAAAACAAACAAAAAAAAAAACATTTCATGCCTTTACTCCATAAAGCAGCATCATATGGAGTCTCTGGATCTCTGGCGCCTCAGACATCTTCTCTACGGGTGTGGTGTAGCCTTAAGGCCGTAATAGTTGCTCTCTTTTTGCTGTGAATAATTTCACTTTTTCTTTTTTTTTTTGTCTTTGAGTGTGAAACTGGGTTGTGGTGGTCTGCTCTGCGTTGCTGTGAGTTGAGACCAGGGACGAGTTGTCGGGATGTCGCTCGCTCGTTCAGCTGACCCACTAGGAGTTAGTTAGTTAGACACTATAGCAGCAATAAACCACACTGCAGCATTTTAGGCTTTGGCCCTATAGGACGACGGCGCGCCGCGGTGTAAAGCAGCGCGCTTCACCTGGGCTACACACCACTCTCTAGTCAATGAATGGCGTTTACATGATGCAACATGCGGATGCTGAGGGGAGCGGGTGGTCTTCATCCCACACAGGCGGAAAGTTTCTCTCTGAGAAAATATGAGGAGGTGGTCTTTGTCTGTGTTTATCTCCACTCGGGTCTAATGCTCCGTGATTTCTGTCTTGATTCCTCAGTCATCGTCCGTCATCTGAGGGAAAAAAAAAAAAAAAAAGAGCTGAATTGTCACAACTGCAGTTATGGACTCATTTTTCCAGTCAGGACGTCATAAGTTAACTTTACCTGAAACTGACTCAGCTCAGGCATCCAACCGATCAATAATAATAATAATAATAATAACAATAATAATAATAAAGTGGCATCCACTCTTATAGCGTCTGAGAGGTTATACGAGGCCTCTTTAAAATTTTCCAGCCAAGTTATTCACTCGGCAGTGCGGGACTCGGGCCTGCAGGGGCTCACCTATCCTCGGTGGCTTGTGGATTGTGGACCGAGCTGACTGATCTTATATTTAGTGACGGGCAACATTAAAATATCACCGCAGGAAGTGATGGATGTGTTAAGTTCTTCTCCCGGCCCATGTGACTCTGATGCAATTGCCCTATACACCTCCTCCTCCTCCTCCTCCTCCTCCTCGCTGGCACCGTGTCTCCTCGGTGTGCACAGACTGCACAGAGCAGAATAAAGGACTTTTTTTTTTTGCCCCCGATGTGATGGGACCGGGGGAAGCTTTTGGATGTGTCTCCTCCGCACAGAGGACGCAGCGTCAGAGCAGTTTGCTAAACGCTGCTGAGCCGGAGAGCGACAGGCTTATCTTCTCTTTGCCCACTGGGAGGCAAATGGGGCTGCCGGAGACGTTAGTTTTCTCTGCCATCCGTCAATTTTTCTTTTCTTTTTCTTTTTTCTTTTTTTAATTTCCGCCTCGGATTTACTTGAACCGAGAGCGGGGGTTTTTGGCCTGCGCGCTTTTTTGGTGCCGATTACACGCGACTAATAGGATTCGGTGTAATTGTCTGAGTGATCTCAGCAGTCATTTTAATTCAAACGCTAAAGTCCGATTGTTACATTTTATGCGGGGTTTCTCGTGTGGACTAGTAAGTTAGCGGAAATCGAAAGCATAACGCAACATCTGCAAAATTTCAGGAGGTCCCCCCCTGGTCGCCTTTCGGTGTTGCCCACCTGTTTTTTAGGATTGCTCCGGCGTCATGTGGACAGTGCACACGCACTGCTGGCCCCGGTGTTGCATCCTGGTTTGAATCACCTTGACGGTGGATCAATTGATCTCCTTCCCATTGGTGGAAGGAGACTCGGAGGTTGTGCCGAGGTTGGGTTACTTGAGTCGGAATTCATCCCTCTTCTGTTGGGCTGTGCCTTTTCTCCAAGATAGCTGAGTTGTTGGACCTTTTTCTGCCCGTGGATTTTTCTTCTGGCTTCTTTCCGATTCGTTTCCAGGTCTGTACCCCTGCCATTGTTTCCTTGAATGATGCTCACACTGTCTAATTTATTTTTTTTTTTTGATAGCCTGAACTGTGACTTGACTGTCAAGTGTGGTGTATCAAACAGAATGGCCATCAGCCAACTGGGGGTGTGTGTGTTTGTGTGAGGGGGGGGTCATCTGTTGTAGGAGCCTTGAGAGATGCATTTGATGGTTTTATTATAACCTATGTTGTGACACACTTCAATTGTTTAGTTTATGTTTAGTTATTTGTAAATAAAAAAAATTAAGAAATTGTCCTTTGTAGAGTCATTGGTCAGGACAGTTACATGTAAGACATCAGACTACAACACTGCATGAGTTGCGCTGTTACATATGATACATGTCGGCAAGATGACATTTGAAAAGACTAACTTTTGTCAAGCCAAAGCACAGTAAGGAACAAATGCATTGGATTGTTTGAGGGAGCAACAAAACGGCAGATGTTTATAATCCCAGTGTATTTTAATGTCAGCTCAGCATAATATTCTTTGAAAACTGAGAACGTTTGTATTATAATCATGCAGCAAGCCCCACCCATTACATTCCACCATGAATTTCAGTCGCGTGAATTTATCTGTTCCATCCTTGATATATATGATAATGGATGTGATAAGTAGATGGCAGAAGCAAACTCCAAAACAAATTTACAGCAATTAGCCTTGATATGCAATATCAACTAAATAGGTTCTTATAGCAAACATGTAGAACTAGACTCTATGCTGAGTTTACTTGCACATTAAGTTTTAATATCTGGATCTCTTTTGCTTGGTGTAATTTTTTTTTTTTTTGCTCCATGTCATTTTTCAGCATAGCATAAAATACACTTGTTTTTGCCCTTTCTTTTCTTGCTGGGAATCACTTCCCCCTTTATTTTAAAGCCGTTGGTTGTACTCAGCCACAGAAACCTCCAAATTAGAACACTGGACTGAAAAATGCAAAGAGGATGCATTTCTGTTCTTATTGAGACCGGCAGTGCTACCAACACATTCACAATAAAGCCATGACTCTAAATGCTGCCTTTGGCATGGTTAGAACATAGATACCAAAGAAGACAGAAATATGGCAAATGTCATGTATGATAGTTGCGAGGAAGAGCCCAACATTTCTGGGAATAATGCGAGAAGAGTTAACTTTGAAAACCTGAAAGTTCCTCGTTGCTTGTGGGAGTCACAGAGGTGAAAGCAAAAAGGAATTCAATGCCGTCTGTTCTCTGGGTACTGACGTTTAGCTTTTGGGAATACAGAATTGGTACTTTTGTCATTAAGGTTGATGGAGGGAGCAGAAATAGTGCCCACTTGCCCATGTTCCAAATGTTTGCACTTTTTCAGCTTTATTTTGCATGGTTTGCTTTCTCAGGCAGAAATGGTAAATCCGATCTGTAAGGCTTTGAGCAACACTGAGATTGAAAAGCAATGCAAACTAACTGGTAAAAATATTAATGTTAACCGTTTTAATCATAACCCTTTTTTGTCCACTAAGTGTTTTTAATACAATGACACTGAATATGAGACAAAAGCAAAACTAGAAGACATAAAAAATATTTTTTTGTTATTCTAGTTTTCATTTTGTTTCATCTGTCACTTTCGCTTTGCTCAATACCTTTTACTTATTATTCCTAAACTTTCTCCCTCTGTTTTCCCCTCTTCCTGTCAGAGCTGGAGGTCTGGGATGGAAAACAAATAAAGAGGAAATAGCTGCAGGATGAAAACATGGCCGCACCCCTTCTTGCACCCCCAGGACCTGACAGCTTCAAGAAGTTCACCCCAGAGACGCTCGCTAACATCGAGAAGCGCATCAAAGAAGAGAAGAACAAGAAGCCACCCAAGCCCAGATCGGACAGTAGTCACCGCGACACATCTGACGACAATGACCCCAAGCCCAACAGTGACCTGGAGGCTGGGAAGAGCCTGCCCTTCATCTACGGCGATATTCCTGATGGACTGGCGGCCACACCACTGGAGGATTTGGACCCATACTATTTGAACCAGAAAGTGAGTTGTCCAACGGGCCAAATGCGTCATCCCGTTTCCTGCAACTCACTAGATAAAAACATTCAGATGGGGAAGCACTTTCTAAATGCTGGTGAGAGGTCTGAAGGTGGTTAGAACTTTGAAATTCTGTTTGTGTGAACCTTCAAATGCACTAAGTCTGTACCTTTTTTTTTTAAACTACCCACACGATAGAGATTGGTAATATGAAATTGCCTGTCATAACAGTTTCAGGTCTCATATTGATTCTGTCAGAAATGGAAGTTATTGTACTCACTACAGGAATGGGGTAGCATAACAGCAAATATGACCTTGAAGCATTTCAGAGCTTTTAAGTACTTTTTAGTCATTCGTACTTTAGACACAGCCACAGCGTTATGTGGGCACACAAGGAGATCATACAAGGCCTGTGTGTTTATAGTACATCTGTTAAATTTAAAGCACAACTCCTTTAAAACTGTGGGGTTGATGTGGAACACAGCTCATGGGCAAGGGTTAGCCTCATATAGGTTTCCGCTGTTCTGATTAACGATGTTTGTTTATGCGTGGTAAAAATGATGGAACAGCTGGATTCGATGACAAATATGCCTTTAGATTTATTTGCCTTCAGTGCTATTGCTAATTGAATTATTTTGCCAGAAAGACCACTCTCAGGTTGCACTTCCTCAGTCCAGCAAATTGTCTGAGGGGTTAGCATTTTCATCAGCGTGGCAGAGTAATACTTTGTCTCTAATTGCACTGTATGAGTGCGTGCATGTGTTGTCAAATTTCTAGCAACATGGCGATCTGAGAGTACTATTTCTCTTGACTTTTTGATGAAAGCATTATTATATGTCAGCGTTGAAGGTCATATCAGTGTTACTTCAATCTTACTGTAATTTAAGATCATGATGTGATTTTTCACTTCAGAAATGCCACACAGTCACGTAATTTCTGCATCTAAGGAAAGTCAGCTTCTTACTTAATGTGATAAAAGTGTGGATGACACAAACAACAATGTGCCATTTATTAATTAGAAGAAGGACTTTAAGTCACTTTAGGCCTTAGTACCATAAAGTCTAGCTAGGTTCTGCTCTTACTATAGCTAGCTGCACTAGCAAAAGAGGAATGAGGAGTGAAGGCAGGAGAGGACAGGAAGTGGAGAGGAAAAGGAAGGAGCATGCTGTAGTACCTTCAGCTGTTTATAGGCGTGGAGTAGCCAATCTACTGTGTGGTGGCAGTGATAATATGTAAGAGAATCCATGGCATGTACAGAGTAAGAAGCCCAGTCAGCAGGACTGGCCGTCTCCGTCAGCAGCACTCCCTCGTAGGGCGGATAAAACTATCAAGTGTATGTGCTTTTTGTGATCTATTGATCCACAGCCCTAGTTCAGCTGTGGCCACAGGAAGGGATACATTCTTGTCTTATTATCCTTCCCCACTCTGCTTATATCCCAATGCTTTACCTCTCCTCACTTTCCTCTGTGATGTCTCACTTTGGTGACTAAAGGAAAGTTGCTGCAGAGCTGTTCATCATGGCGTCCACTCATACGCCTCCTAAGCCATATGTGTGCGAATCTCCGTGTGATGGTGTTTGTACACAGGGCTTCTGTCTCTAAAGTCAATGCGGTGAAGTAGTTTTATTACTGAAAAAGTTGTAGAGGACTTTGTGCAGCTCCAAAAAAATCTCCATTACATAGAATGAGTTTTGCCTACAGTTGGTGGTTTGTAAACATGTTTTGCAAAAGCGAATAGATTTTGTATATGAAAAATACAGTTACAGCATAACTGACTGGCAACTTAAGCTTTGTGTAGAAAAATGTAGATGGAAGCTCACCCAGATGAGTAAACACAGTAAACAAGGGTGAAGTCATAAAGTCACTTAGGTACAGTATTTTACAGTACAGATTTTGCCTTTGTGCACAAAGTTTCAAAGAAGTGACTCTTGTTTCAATTTGTTCTGTTTATGTAAGAAAAAATCCAATGAAAACAAATAAGACTTTAGAACTGTCTAAATGTTCAGCCCTCAGGCTTTTTGAATGAGCCTCTCCTCCTCATTTACTGTACTACAGATTGTCTTGTAAATGATGCCATTTGTTTTCTTAAACTCTGTGGACACTATGATGAATAGTTTCATGCTCACATTATCTCTATGGACCTAGGATTACTCTGAGAAGTTAAAAATTATTTCTTTGGATCATAAGTTAACTCGTGTTTAAAGTACTCATCTGCAGTTTGCTTAAATAATTGAAATGGTTTATTGAGATTCATAAAATTGTATTAAATCAACTTAAAATGATGAAACAAACATATATTATTTGTTTGAAATATTAATTTAATAATAAAGTCAGTCATATACATATATATTTGTATGCTATGACTGTCTAGAAATCTGAGAATACATGGCATATTGATTCCAAATGCATTTTTTTTTTCAAATTGTTATTGGCAGGAATTGGGAAATAAGATAACAGTTTCATTATCAATATGATTGGGTTGCACTCCAAAACAAGATGAAGTCCATCAACAAAGTAAATAATATGTCTGAAGTCATCTGTTATAATTGTTTACCAGTGTCCCACTCTTTAAGATGAGTGAATAGTCCATTGGCTGGTATAAAATCCAATGAAATAATATTTTTATTATTGACAGTTGTGTAAATCGAGTTTTGAGGTTAGATTCATTAGAATTATGAAAATGTGCTTCACTGGCATCTGGCAGTTAATCAAATTATTATCAAATTGTTGTTAATCTTTAAGAGATAAATCCATGACCTGGAAATGCAGTCGCAGTATACACAGAGACCCAATCTGCAGAAATATCATCACAGTTTCAGTCCTTTATTTTGTGGCTTCCGAGCAACTCCACTGATGTAGTTTTGGTTATTGTTCCTTTGAGGGAACTTTAAAACGCCAGTAAGGGATACTGGGCTGTTTTAATGTGTTGTATCAGTTCAGTAAGAGATGCAAGCTTAGACCTCATCTTCCCCGTCCATCTTACTATCATTCATATCATCCATTATCTGAATGTCTTTGTCCTTCATCACACCTTAGGAGGCACCTCGAGGTATATTCATAGTTAGCATCAATCCCTCCTGTGCTGCATGTGTCCTCACCTTTCCAGGCTGCTTGTCTCCTCTACTCGACCGACAGTCATCCTATCGCTCACCATTGCATCGTATGTCAATGAGTGTTTCTGACTAAGTGTGTGTATGTGTGTGTGTGTGAGAGTGTGTGTGTGTGTGTGTGTGTGTGTGTGTGTGTGTGTGTGTGTGTGTGTGCATGTGTTACCATCAGCTGCAGGAAACCTGATCACAGCACTCTTGCATCAAAGAGAGGAAGAGGGGGCAGTGGTGAGGAAGAGAAATGCAGCGTTGCAGTTCTTGTTTTCCCCTGTGATGGGGAGAGGACTGCCTGGGCTTTTCAAATGTCTGATGTGATTAGGCAATGTTAAAGCTACTGTAGTCATACAGGAAGAGCAGGATGGGATGGATGGAGGGCATACTAGTGTTGTAGCTGGCACTCTGCCCATGCACACATCTAGTCTTTGTGTGTCAAAGGGGAATTTCAATGTACATTGAAATATAGTTAAGATGATTCAGCTTGAATTGGCTGCTGTACAGTGTGGACCAAAATAAGTTTGAAAAAGAATTCGGGTATTGTTGATCCAAAAGCTTCATTCTCTTCTTGACTGTGGCATTTTGGTGAGCGTCTTATAACAGGAATGTGCAGCAGACCAGTCATGTCTTTTCAGGCTTCTGCAAGGCAGCAACTACTTGTGAGTGCACGAGGAGCTCACGGCTAAAGCTGCAGTCGAATCTAAATCTCAGCATGTAGCACTGTACACACCATAACATTATGTCCCTAAACCACCATCTCCGTCTCTGTCTGTGTCTTTGTCCATTACTCTTTCCTTCCCTTCTGCCGCGTCCTTTCTGGCGTTCCTTTTTTTCTGGGTGTAGTAAATTAGAGCGAGGGCCAGGCTTTAGTGCTATGTCTGAGTCCTCCGTCTCTGATGACACAGCATCCTCCTGTACTGGGCTGAATGAGGAAGGGATGGGGTGGGGGTTGAGTGTGCTTTTACTGCTAGCCAGGTTGGTATAAAGAGGGAGGGTGGGGTAAGGGTGGGAAAGTGGGGTTTTGCAGCACAACGCATAGGTTAAAAAATGGGATGACTTTTTCCTATAGTATTGTAGAATTTGTGGGGAAACTAGTTTGTAGTCATTTAGGTGAGAGATTACTGGCAGAGTTCTCGCTGCAGTGATCTTAAACAGAAGTACATGAGTTACGTTTCAGGTTATAATACTTAATAGATATTAACTTAAGATCTCTGTTGTTTTCTCACAAAGCATCCAAATTTCACGGTTAAGTGTGGAAGAAGACTCGTTATATTTTTGCTTCTCTTTAAATTGAGTCAAAATGTACTCTGTCCATACCAGGTACTCATTGCAGAATGAATCCACCTTAAACTGTATGTGTGTCACGTTTTCTGTTGCTTCTGACTCTGTCCAGTTCTGCAAACAGACTTATGAATATCTTAAATGATTAATGAATTATCAAAATTGTTCAGGATTACACGATGTCCAGTCGATTAATCAACTAATTATTTTTACTATTCATTATTGTAATCCTCTAATAAATAGGACTAGGGATCAGAAAGGTCAAATCTAGAGACACCTTTGTGAAGTAATACACCAGTCTGTGGTGGGTACAACTGCCCCTCCTCAGAATTTACTCCCTATTGTTTTCCTGGTTAGATCTCACTCATCATCTCATTCTCACTTTCGCTCTCTGCTGCATGCCTACTCAGCCCTCCTCCTCCCTCCGTCTACCCATCCATCTCAGGTTTGGCTCTCTCCCCTCTGCAGCTCTCTGGCTCTCTCTTCTGCATCACTCCCCCTCCACCCCCCATCTCACTCTCTCTTTCCTCTCTCTCTCGCTCTCTCTCTCTCTCCTCTCTCTCTTTGGCTCTCTTTGCTGCTGTCCCATACCCCTGCAAGCCCCTTTCTATATCCCTGCTCCACTGTTCCTCCTCCTGAACCAACCTACTCACACCCACACAGGCACACATGCGGACACAGACACGCACACGCACATGCACACACACACACACACACACACACACACACTGTCCTTGCAGCTGTATTCTGCCTCAAGATTCTTGCATATGTGCCTTTTTCTTTAAGGCTCTATGGAGAATTAGGAACGTTGCTCCAGCTTTTCAGCAAATAAGGCGTCCTTACTGTGAAGCTCATTCTGCTGAGTTGTGTATTTAGGCATGATTGTATACATAAGTTATGTATGGGTTTAACAGGGTAAGTAGGTAGGTAGATTACTGTTATAGCAATATGTGTATGTGCCTTCATGCACTTTGTGATTAATATACATTGTGTTCCATATACAGTGTTTTCTGATCGAGTGTCTGTCCACCATCATGGCCGCGCTGTGTTTCTGGATATTTATCCAATTCATGAGCTTCCCAAACTACGTAGTGCACTATGTGGCTCACATGTAGCTCCCATTGAAATGTGTTGCAGAAAGCAAAACTTTTAATTCAAAGATGATAAAATCACTCTCAGGTCTGTCAACCTACTTTCTAGAGTTTGTCTGGGAGATTAATTAAACTGATGAAATGAGTGAGTAATACATCAATTAATCACTGTTTAAAATGTATTAAACATCAAGAGCATTGTGTTTTAGTTTGAATTTATGCTTGGTGTCCATTCAGTTAGGGTAAGTGCACCATGTCTACTGTTACTGACAGTGATTAGGCCCATGATTCTTACACAATGAGTGGTTTTCTATCCAACAGCAAAGGTGCTGCTTACATTGATTGAGTTTTGAGTTCATCCGAATGGCAATATGAAGCCTAACAAAAAGCTTTGAAAAAAAAAACAAAAACAAAAAAACAGAAACGATTTCCGGTGAACAGACTGCTCATATGATTAATCTCTGACCCTAGACTTCAGCTCATTTTCTTAAGTTTAAGTAAGTAAGACTTGAGTCTGTTGTCAGGAGATAGGAGGAGCCCATTTTATTTTTCTGCTTGGTTTATGCATTACTAGGCTACAGTTCCTTTATTGACACAAGAATGATTTGGTTTTTGTTTTATTCGCTGCATGTTAAGTCTTACTTACTTTATGTCCTCTAGTAAAGCCTCTTTGTACCACAGGATTATTTTGCTCAGTCATTTAAAATTTTGACATTGTTACATTTTTTTCATTTATGATTCAAGTAATTTACTTGTGTTTAGTTTATGATTTAAATTGCCATGAAAATATCCTATGAAAATCAGCTTTTATCCAGATAAAATCATGGAGTTAGAGTTTTATTAGCTTAAATCATTGATCGATTATCGATCAGTGTAGCAGACAATCAATTAAGGAAATTGCCTGACATTTGCATCCCTTGTTGCAACTCTTCCAGGTTGCCAAGTTTGCATCAACAAATTTTCTGTTTCCAAATCAACACAGTTCATTGAGCAACTGAAGCCTCTTTGTAGTCCAATTGTGAATCTTGAGGAACATTTTTAAATTTCCATTTACTGTAGATGACCTACTTTGAAACTCGGACTCAATAATGATAAAGCAGACATGTTCTCTTTAAGATAATGTATGCATCTGCATGGGTTTTAACCATGGAATTATGCTTCACATTGATTAACATATGGAACATGGCATCTGTAAACTGCTAATGATATATTGCTCATTTTACAGTCTCTCCTTCTATCTGCAGACTGTATGTGCTTGGTCAGCAAAACTCTTCGTCTGACCTCTGAGAGAAAGATCTGAACGTGATTGTAGATCCTGTTTTGTCCTTCTTTAATAATGCTGATTAGCCATAAGTAATTATTTTCTCTGTGTAAAAGGAAAAATAGTGAGAGTACATGTGAAGTAGATGCTCTATATGTAAAAAAAAGGAACAGGAGGGGGGAAGGGAGGGAGAGAGATGGGTCCTCTGATGGAGAGAATACATTTTGTCTTTCCCCACATAGCTATTTTAACTTTAATCAGATTTCAGGACACCACTCGTCTCTGGACACTTCTGGTCGCCTCCACAATTCTTTCTAGTGTTTCCCATGGTGTGAACCACAAACTTGTTGTGTTGTGTGTGTATTTTTCTAGTTTCTGGTGTCATATGCATCCTAAAGACCAATTGCCTCTATTATAAGAGTGTAGTGATGATGATGATGATTATGATTATGATTATTATGATTATTATGCTTATTATGATGATGACGATGACGATGATGATGATGATGATGATGATGATGATTATTATTATTATTATTATTATTATTATTATTATTACTTGAAAGCAAACTGAAAGAGTAATATATACATTTGTTCCAGTTTGCAGAAGCTGGAAATTCATATCAACCAACTACAAAAACTTTAAGTAGAATGCAAATGATCTGAATGCAAATTTGAATCTTAAATTCAAAGTGATAGAAGTTATTACAGCTTAATGCAAATTGATCTCGAGATCGTTCTTCAGTACTCGTCACATGCAGGACATGACATGTTCTCTTTCCCTTTCATTTACATATCTATAACTAACCCACAGATTCTCATCCAAACCAGACATTTATGAATTGTCTGTGGACCTACTGTGAACTTTTATCTTTACTGGTATGAAAAGAAACTACTGAGTACTGGTAACAACAGTAGCTGTAAATTTAAAGTATCACAGTAGTTTGTCTGTTTGTAAATAATGCTCAAGCTTCTCACTCTGACCTCACTTTTTTTATCCAAAAGTGGGTACAGTCATCCATAAACTACACGCAGGTAAGCAGCAAACAAACACACACTGCTGCCTCACCCCCTGCCCAGCCCCACTTGGCCCAGTGCTGTTTATGGATGGGGAGTGGTTGTTGAGAGCCTAGAGTCAGCAGATCTGCCCCTGATCGATAACAGCATTTGCGACTCTCTTCCAGTAAGAGCTTTAAACTTGGGGAGAAGAGGGTCGTTGGGGCGTGATGAAGGAAGAGCCTCCCATGCGCCTGCTGCTGCTTCTGAGGCAGCTCACAAAGCCACCGTTGGTGAAAAGCTCGCCAGGGCTGAGGCTCGGTCTAGGGCAACCACAACATAGGTGTTAACTGTACTCCTGGTTCTTGGGTGACTGGCCACAGAGGGAGTGGAGTCAGTGGAGTAAAACAGAGTCTCGTGTCCTTGCTGCCTCTGATTATGTACCCTCTGGTGTAGCTTTATCTTTTTACTATACTGTTTTTATGCTGTGTACTTTGTATAGTGTAAGGCCACTGCAATGTGAAGTACTTCCCTCCCATTTGTCTCATTGCTAGTAAGGTAAAGTCTTCTAAATGGGTAGAGGGACAACATGGTGAGGACTCAAATCAAAATGCCACGTTCAGATGGATTCCACTAATCTTGCATTGAGAGATTCAGCCTGGTAGCTCTAGTGGAAACCAATGCAGAAGTGTCCCATGACTCAGAGGTGAGCTCAGGACTCACATCAGCTAATCAACTGTCAAACTACTCCAATTTCTTCCATTTGTTTAAATAAGATCATACAAAGGTTTGCTCACCATCCTCTGAACCATACGTGCCATATAATTAATTCTGCAATTTGTTTTATAAATGTCTTGCTATCTCTCTCTCTCTCTCTCTCTCTCTCTCTCCACAGACATTTATAGTCCTAAACAAAGGGAAAACAATCTTCCGCTTCAGTGCCACGCCCTCCTTGTACATCTTAAGCCCTTTTAACCTACTTAGGCGAATAGCTATTAAGATTTTGATACATTCATATCCTTTCAAGTGATTCCTTTTCTATGCTCTACTGTGAATAGAAACAGATGCTACATGGTTTGTTTTTTTCTGCTTATATTACAAGTGGTCAGTGACTAATAAGTGAAGCTAATATACTGTAAGTACTAAAAACCTTCTCTCTCTGCCCTCTTCCTTAAGCTTGATGTCAGTATTTCAGTTGTGTCTGGATTTAAATTGTGTTTAAATGTCTAAGGCCCTGCTAGAACTTTCCTTAACTTGTCTTCTCACGTTATTCAGCATGATCATCATGTGTACAATTTTGACCAACTGTATATTCATGACATTTAGTGACCCCCCAGAGTGGTCCAAACAAGTAGAGTAAGTACTGCCCATAATTGTCCTCAGCAATCATGATGTTGTTTTATGTGTCTGTCACTGTTTTACTGTCTACCCTCCTTTTTTTCAAGGTACACTTTCACAGGTATCTATACGTTTGAGTCACTCACAAAAATTGTTGCCCGAGGCTTCTGTATAGACGGGTTCACCTTTCTCAGAGACCCATGGAACTGGCTGGATTTCATGGTCATCTCAATGGCGTAAGTATTTCAGCTAAATAATTATGCAAACAACTAAAAGTTACAGAATGTGACTATTGTCAAAAAGCACTGGAATCAAAGCAAGAAACTGGAAGATTTCGAAACGACAAATAAAGATATGGTGAGATTTCTCATTTAATTTAGACTTATTGATAAGCCATAGTTACGAAATAACAACAGGTAAATTCCAAATGGCAAAAGAACTTCTTCACTGTGGATACAGTGGCTAAACACAGGTGTAACTAACCACATTAATACCACCTGGATTCCATTCAGGTGTGCTATTATGGCTCATTGGACATTTCAGTGGGACAGAGCCATCTTTAAAGTTATTGGTGACACCTGTAGCTTTACCTCTATGACGAGTTAAAATATCTGCTGTGAGAAAAGTCTTAAGCTGTGTCCAGAATCAATCCCCCGTTCACTCATTCACTGCTCCCTTTACAATAGGCTCCCTTTATTGTGTGCTAGAGTCAGCAATAAATTGAGATTTTGGATATTTTTTCATCTATGAAAGGTACCGTATTGCATTGTGAGAAAATTAGTGGGCATGGAAACTGCTTTTTCATTTTTTAAAAATTCATTTATTAATTTTTTTTCATTTTTCATTTTTGAGGACACTCTTAAAATGGCAGAGTGATTTCCAATACATTAGCTTTGATTATGATACAAAATTTTATAAATCAAAAGTTATCTAACTTGCGATATTAGATGTTGTAGTAATTCTGTAGTCAGAGTTCAATGATTAACTTAACATTTTTTATCGTGGTCAGACTTTTGTCTTTGCTTTAATCTTTTAACAAAAACTGCAGTCTGTTGGGGGGGGCACTGAAACATATAATGGTTTGTTCATATCATAACGGACAAAGACAGTACTCCCCCATCTAAAAGCTGCTGTGGGCAACTTCAGAAAGAAATCAGAAAGAATCTGTAAGAACAAAATGTCCACCAACCTGAAAAACTAATTTTAGTCCAAACATTATAGGCCACCTGCAGCCTCATATATAAACTATGAAGTTGCAACCCCCCCGTCCAGGCTTCACGTAACATTTGAGGGCAACTATTAGGCAGTCTTTAATTAACGTGGATATGGACTTGTTCCCTTCCTGCTGTTTGCAGGGTTGTAAAGACCAGTTGGAATTGCTCATGTATGATTGACAGGCAATAGGCATGCTTTTCTGCACAGAACTATCTTAATTGGTTATTTGGACCTTTGACATTTTGGAGTGGCTGACAACTGTTTGTCAGACAATTTCTCCCCTCAGAACATTGAATTTGACAATTTGTGATGGGATGAAAGGTGAATTTTACTAAATACAGCAAAAAGGTTCTAAACAAAAATTGCCTACAGCACCTTCAATCCGCATCAGTCCATCATACCACTTTGATAATGCTTATTAAAATATTATGTAACTATCTATTCTTTCTTTCCTCTGTTTGGGATGGCTGCTGAGTAACTGTATCTGATCCACCTTGCAGGTATATAACAGAGTTTGTAAACCTAGGCAATGTGTCAGCTCTGCGTACGTTCAGGGTTCTGAGGGCTTTGAAAACAATTTCAGTTATCCCAGGTAAGACAGTCCAGGTGTTTGTGTTTTGCGGGTGGGCGAGTCACGGGGGTTGATGTTAGGTGTGGTTTTTGTTTCAGTCCTTCTCCTCTCCTCTTCCTTCCTTCGTTCTCTTCCCACTGGTCAGACAGGTGTTCTTTCTCTCACCGTGGTGTCCCCTCCTGGTCTTCGATGGTGGTGCTGGTGTCGTGCTCTTGCGCGTACATGCGTGCGTGTGTGTGTTGTAATTGTGTGTGTGTTGTGTGTCATGGGGTTCTGTTCTGTGTGTCATCCTACCTTGTTACAGATATATAACAGAGTTTGTGGACCTTGGGAATGTCTCGGCGCTGAGAACGTTCAGGGTTCTCCGAGCATTGAAAACTATTTCTGTCATTCCAGGTGAGACTCCCATTTAAACACTAAGGCTGAGCTTAATTTATCTATTAGCCGTCTTTATCTCTAGTACTTTGATATTTCTTTTCTTTTTTAAAAAAAGGATGTTTTAGAATTTATAATTTTCATTTTCTTTTGTTTTATGACAATCAAAAATGGTAGCAATACATTTTTGATAGGCTTAGCAGTCTACTGGCAGTCTTAAGGGCTCACATGTCCCATACGGACAGTTGGTATTTTATGCAACAGCTATCTTGGTATACATTTCTACCCACGGTGAGATATAAATTTCCAAAACAATGCGATAATACAGGGCAAGAGTTTAGATATTATCTCCATGGAGTTGACCTTCGGGATGTTATCATGAGTGGTTAAATGAACAAATGTATTAGGGCAAAAAAATATCATAAGAAGCATAAATCTCTCATATCTTTGCACATCTGGTTTTATTCACTTTTATTTCATACACTGATCCAAATTCTTATGACACTGCCTTCATATTTCTTAAGACTTTTAATTCCCTAAGACTGCCAAGCCTAATTTGACAACACACCGATGCTGCATGAAGCTTTTACGAGTTTGGCTTTAAGGGGCTTTTCTCCTTGATTATGTTTTCTTTTAGTTGTAAGAGTTTTGATTCAGATTTTTTGATTTCTGTTTTTCTTTTTTTTGAAGATCTTTGTCCATCCTGGGAGTGTAAGGGAAATATAAATGAAAGATAAATATAATAGATATGCAAAAATCTGCACATATTTGTCCCATTTTTTGTTCTAGGAAACACACAGTAGCACAAGTTTATACATTATAGCCATTCAAAATTTTTATAAAACAATTATGCAGACACTATGAGTTCACAGTATGTTAGCACATATACACACATGCACATGCTGCACACGCACACACAGAACACACAGTGTAATAAAGTCACACTCCAGCATGCAGTGCTCAGTTGTGCTCTGGGCTAAACCAGCCTGAGGCCTCGCAAAAACGAGTGGGATAAAATGGGTTCCTGGGATGGGAATGGTTCTTCAGTTAAAGCAAGGTCGCCATCACGGTTTACAGACAAGTGATGCTGACACAGAGTCAATTCCTTCAGCCTTGGCGTTTAAATGACCTGCATGCCACCTCTCATTGCCACTCCCCCCTCCCAACCACCTACTCTTCCTCACCTGTCCTCTCTTTCTCCTCTTCACTCCCTGCTTCCTTGAATGAGCCTGGTTCTGGCTGTTCGCTGTTTGTGGTGATGCCGTGTTGAGTTGATTTGATGGATGCAATAACTGCAGTTAGTCAGTGATGTTCCCATGGATGAACACAAGAAGTAAGGGGAATCCATAATCCCGTGATACAATTTCTCTTGTCCAGAGGGATCCTAAATCCAGCTGTAGTGCTGTCTGCCCTTTATCAGCACATATCTATAGACCAATCTAATATTCAGTGTTAAATATACAAATGAAAATGTGTCTCTTTGATGGAAACATCCCATATAGCTGCATTGTTTGTTTTGGTGTTATATGTTTTTTGAAAACACTGAATGTGACCTCTATATCTGTGGTTTTACTTGAATACACTACCATGTCATGTGTGCAGTTATTACATACTAAATAGTCATGTCTTTGATTTTATTGGAAAAATCTCTTATTGATATCCCCATAGATGAAAAAGATGCACTATACACATCAATCCCACCAAAGGTTTAAAATTGAGGATGTGCTCAATCGATAAACTGCCTGAATTAGCACTTCAGATAACTTTTTGTAGTGAGCTTCTGTGCAAAATCTATTCACAATATTTCACCCAGACATTAAATACAATGCTCAGATGTTTGGAAATACAGTGTCACAGGCAAAAGTGTGTCTTTCTTTAAGCCTTTGAAAGTTTCTCTTATGATCCAACTTTAAAGTATTTTTCTTAAGTAATGACTAAGTAACCAATGGTCATAAATAGAGGTATGAAGAAAATATTCCTAGGTATTATTTATTGTTTAACAGCCAAAAGCTCAGCTGATCTGCTTTATCAGGACTGTGTCTGTTTGGTTTGATCAGATTTGACTGAAAGCGGCCTGGCAATAAAAGCAAACTGTCATCCGATTTATATCAGATTCACGTTTTTCCATCCAGGACAAAAAATAAATATAGAAATCTCAGAAGTGAAATAAACATAACTGTTGCAATTTTGGCAGAAAATTCTTTGTTTATGTAGAACCCCAGTGTTCACACTAAGAATCTGATGGAGAAAATAGTTTTCCCAGGGCCCTTAATATGCAGTGTCTACTCTTAAAAAGCAACATCAATGATAATTTCACTGGTAATTTTTCTGTTAAGAAATACATATATTCTCCATGTTCAGCTCATACCCCAAAAATCCCACACCTGATGATGCAACACAATCACGTAACAACAATAATACCAATTTTACCAAGACAAGACAGAAGAGAAACCATACTGAATGCAAGATCCACTGTCAAATCCAGACTTTGAAACAAGGAAACCAGGGAAACTTGAGTGAGAAAGCACTGACATGTGTTGTTGTGCATATTAGCATGTCAATCAATAATAATACTGAAAACACTCAAGCGGTACTTACTAAGGAAGTAAGAGACAAAAGAGCCTTATGTGCAGCTAAACTTGAAAGCAGAAGCTCACCAGTTTCATAAAATGGGACCATTCTTTCTATTTGAAATAAGTACTACGGATAATAAGTACTTGTAAATACTTATGTAGAGCCCATCAAAATGAGCGTGAAAAGAAACAATGGAAGTCAACGGCAGGAAAATTAGCTCAGGAAAGGAGGCAGGGTTTCTCCTCCCAGGAGATACGGAGATGCAGGACAACATGTTCTTCTGCCTCTCAGCTGCTGAGTGGTGCCTGCAGTCAGTGCTGGAGATATTAAGCCTCCAAGCCAACAGAAACACGCACGCACACACACACACACAAATACTCACACTCAAACACACACACACACACGCACACACACACAAACACACACACACACACAAAGAGACGCCTCACACAAGCAACATTTTTTTATTACCTTATGGGAATACCTGTGCCATTATTGCACCATGCTTACATTATTTATGTTCGGATATCAGAGAATTCCAATTTCTACGCTAAATATCTTTCACATCCAGAGTTGGTTCTGAGCCTGCTGTGAGCTCTGTTGTGTTGCTACTGTGCAGTAGTGTTTTATGTAGCAATTAAACAATGCTATAATAATTGTCCTTTTACATTTGTATGATAATATGATAATCTTATCACGTTTCGACGTTATTTAAACTCCTCATATATCCCTACTAGAGTGAAAAATTCTCATTAGGCAAAACTGGATAAGAAAGAGCTGAACTATAAAAAATTCTAAACACCCTACACCAACTCACATACCAGTGGTTAGCCCAACTGTTATTGTTATTCTAATTCTTGTTAATTCATTTCTTTTGCATATAAGAAAATGTGATATCTGTCTTAAACCTCTGTCATTTTATGACAAAATTGACCCCCTGTTTTTAGATTGTGCTGTTGAGATGTTAAGATTACAGTCTCTGTATATACTTCAATCATAAATCAAGAGTTAAGTATCCACCACATTGCTAACAGCTATCTGATAAATTAATTAAAACAAGGCAGCAGCCTCCTTCACAGATTTCATTTCAGCCAATGACAGGAACAACTGGTTTTATAACGTAAGAGAATGCGCCAGACACTGAAAGTCGTATTCTGGTGTTGAGGCTTGGCATCCACAGGTGTAGGTGCATGTGAGATTATTTTTGATGCCTGCCAAGTTTATAGTTATGTAAGAGCCTACACAGAAGAGTGCTAAATACAGGATTAGAAATACATTACCTAACTAAACATTCTTCCTACGTTACTTGAGTCACCTCTGAATTGCATCTGTAACACCAAACTCAGCTCTTGCAGTGTCAAAAGTTGCAAGTCTTTTTATTTGTGTCCATCTGTGTGTTTGTGTGTGTGTGCGCGTGCATTTGAATGCATATGCTGGTGTGCGTGTGTATGAGTTTTCCTGTTTACATGTATGTGCATTCATGCACATTTGTGCTTGTGTGTGTATGTGTGTGTGTGTGTCTATTGTTTGATAATTGACAGGCTTGAAGACCATTGTGGGTGCTCTGATCCAGTCTGTCAAGAAGCTGTCGGATGTGATGATCCTGACCGTCTTCTGTCTCAGTGTCTTTGCTCTGATTGGACTGCAGCTTTTCATGGGGAACCTGCGGAATAAGTGTGTAATCTGGCCAATAAACATGACTTTGCAGGTCCTGCCAAATGGTAGCAAGGGCTTTGACTGGGGCACATACATCATGAATGACAGTGAGTGATTACCTTGACACTTTATTAAACTAGCTGCACATAGCTACATAAACGAGATTATATTTGTGTGCATCTTGAAAATTCTTATTTCTTCTTATTGTTTAGTTTTTCAGAAATATATATATTTTTTTCTATTGCTGATATAAAAAAGATTAATATAAACATTGGATAATGAAGATGCCCATAGCTAATGCAAGTGGCCTTTTTCTACTTTGTGGTTTGTTTGTTTGTTTGTTTGTTTGTTTGTTTGTTTTTGGGGGGGTTTGCAGGTAATTTCTACTTCCTGGCTGGTCAAAATGATGCTCTACTATGTGGAAATAGTTCTGACTCAGGGTAAGCCAGTTATTCTCTCAATAAATGTATACCTTCTTATTAATGCTCTGATGTTTTCTGCAGGTGTCCCCTTTTTTCTGTAGTTGATGGGGTCCAGGTTGCCTGTGTGAGCCATGGGTCACACCTCTTGATCCACAGGCATCTTTACGCCTTTCCTTCAGCATCAGTAATTTAGAGAGCGCTCTAGCCGTGCAGTCAAGTTAAGCCAAGGAGCAGTCACAGAACAGTCAGATCTCCACAACCATTCTGTGACTGAGCGACCACTCCGGCAATCTAGGACCATTGAGACGCCTCCTCTTTGAGCTGAGGTGTTGATCTACAGTATGAGTTCTTCAGGACGTATTCCATCAAGCACCAAACAGGGATACTGGAAACCATCTTGCTTTCAACACTGAGGAGAGAAATGGCCTTGAAATGCTTGATGACACTTGCTTTCTTCTCTTTTGGAATCCTGACACGCCCTGCAAAATATCGACATCTAAGTCGCCTACCTCCTCCTCCTCCAGATCCCCTTGAGGATCCTCTACAGTTCTGGCAGGAGCCAGGGGCATTTGTTTTACACCTTGTAAGGCTTGTTCTTGTGCCCTGATGACCTCGTGGATCTTCACCAAGGCATGCTCACAGGTTTTGAACTCGATAGTGTGATCTTTAGTAATATCAAAGCCACTTTCATTCAAGTCTCTGTGCTACTATAGGTGCTACTATAGGCGTTTTTTTTAGTTAATCTCCTTGTTGGAGCATGCCAGGTGGCTACTTTGCTTCTGCCCATTCCATTTTTTGGTGGAGATGAAGGAGTGTGCAATGAATGTCCCTGGCTTTCTGGCTCTCTCTATCTTCCCCCCACTTGGTGCCACTCTGCTGTGCAGAGGGTGATGTCCTTCTTCTTCACAATGCTCTGAAGATCTGCAAAGGTGGCGTAATCATCCTCCTTCTCTTAGTGTTGTTCCCTTAGAGATTTCAGCCTCTATGTTAGTTGGCTGGTTGTCTCCTACCAGTTTTCCCCCCAGGGCTTCTTGTCACCCACTAGTCCTTAATGCCAAAACTCTCAGCAGCTATTTTGACAATGACAGTTAACATCCTGGTGCTTCTGGTCTGCATCCCCCCTGGCTGTGGCTTCAAAGATCGTTTCCACGTTCTCATCAACCTGGAGCTACTCTTTCTGTCACCTGCCAGCCACTTAACTCACTGGTGTTGAGATCTGGCTTTGCATGGACCACCCCCCTCAAGCATAATGTGAGCTTGGTGGATCTTCAGGCCTTGCAGGTTTCTGCAAAGTTTACTGAACAGACAAAAGTCTTGATTCGGATGTCACCAAGACGTTGCTGCTACAGATACTTAAAAAAAACAGATTTTATATCCTATACCTAATACTGTACATGGAAGCATGCATGGACAAACAATAACCTAAGAAAAAAAACAGACTATTCAAGTCCATTTTCATGCTCCTGTTGTATCTTAGGCTGCCAATGGTGTATACTCTGTAATTCTAACCGTGTTAATGCTGAAGTTATAGATTTCAGTCATTTACATTCTTATATGTTCCTTTCAGACGATGTCCAGAGGGCTTTACATGCATGAAAGCTGGAAGGAACCCTAACTATGGTTACACCAGTTTTGACAGCTTTGGATGGGCTTTCCTCACCCTCTTTCGCCTCATGACCCAAGATTTCTGGGAAAATCTCTACATGCTGGTAAATCAGTGTTTACCTGAATTCTTCTCTCTTCTCTTTAGTCTCAAAATTGTCACATAGATGTCCAGATGAAGCAAAACATAGAACTGTGTATTTTGTCAGAGTTTGACCTATGGACGAAGTCTTTGACCCTTCTTACACCTGTTTTAGAGAACCATATCAAAGTCTCTCCAGTCCTCTGCAACTACCCAGAGAAGTAAAACACTCCCTAAGCAGTGCTAATGATTTTGTCCTCACGTCATCATAAAAAAAGTATCATGGTTCTAATACCTGAATGAATCAGCAAAAGTGCCTCCCAGCAGCTCTCCCCCTCAGTTCATTTGCCCTCTGAATAAAAGCGAAGCAAGGACAGCTGATCAGAAATACTGTAGCTAGACGTGTGAGACGAGCCCCTAGAATTTTGTCTTTCATGTATAGGGAAAAGATTTTCTGAATTTGGAAAGATGGGGTTGTGTGTATGTATTGAGGCTGTTAACAAAAGTGAGTATGTTTTTGTTAAAGTTAGATAGACAGATATCTGTTTCTTCTTTAGTCCTCTCACTTTCTGTTGCTCTTAGGGACACCAATGCTTTAACATATACAGTATATAACATGAGCAGAGATATCTGTAATGTTAAACTGCACTACCATGACACTGCACTAGCATTTCTTTCCTCCTCCTACGGAGCTGCACCACCAGAGCCATAATTGATTCACTTAATTTGGCAAATAGGCCAGACACTGTTTTAGAGTGTGTGTGTGTGTGTGTGTGAATGTGTGTGTGTGTGCGTGTGTGTGTGTGTGTGTGTGTTTGTGTGTGTGTGTGTGTGTGTGTGTGTGTGTGTGTTAAATCTGGGAATTCCTGCACTCTAAGGCTTCTTGCCTGCCTGGAGGTTTTCCTAGAGAAAGCCATGAACTTGATAAGGAAGCACCAGCAATGCAGACAAAACACATATACATTCTGTCTGACATTCTCTCATATACAGTTTCTCTGACCAGACAAAAAAATCCTAATCAACATAAAACAATTGTTTTACCAAAATGCATTCCATTTTTATTTGCCAAAATAAAAATATGTTTTTTTTAAAAACATAATCTTCTGTTAGGTCACATTAAATCTCTGATTCATTCTCATTGCTTTGTCCGTGTGTTTTCTGTCAGACTCTGCGAGCCGCAGGGAAGACCTACATGATCTTCTTCGTGCTCGTCATCTTCGTGGGCTCCTTCTACCTGGTGAATCTCATCTTGGCTGTGGTGGCCATGGCTTATGAGGAGCAGAACCAGGCCACTATCGAGGAGGCGGAGCAGAAGGAGGCTGAATTCAAGGCCATGCTGGAGCAGCTGAAGAAGCAGCAGGAGGAGACACAGGTTGGTCTCATTCTGTCTCAAAACATATACGAATTTACACATTTTCATAGTTTATGCTTAGCATGTGCCTTTTTTTTTTTCCCTCAGGCTGCTGCCATGGCGACATCTGCAGGCACAGTGTCTGAAGCTGCATTAGAGGATGAAGGAGGGGGGCACTTGTCCCGCAGCTCCTCTGAGGTCTCCAAACTAAGCTCCAAGAGTGCCAAGGAGAGGCGCAATCGCAAGAAAAAATGGCGTCAGAAAGAGCAGGAAAAAGAGAAGGGAGACAGTGAAAAGGTTGTTAAGTCTGAGTCAGATGATGGCAGCAAGAAAAGCACCATTCGTTTCCCTGGAAGCCGGCTGGGGAGGAAGACATCCATCATGAACCAGGTAAAGTCAGCGAGAAAACCTATACAGTAAATGCAGTAGATGTTGGACTTAGCTTTTGTAAATAGGTCTGTTGATTCTCCTGGACACTTCAGTAGTGATATTCCTGAATCATAAGTTGTTTCCTGTCCTGTAGAATCATAGACCCTATCCAAGTACCCAGCTGAGATAGAGTAGCTTGTGTTCAGAAGGCAAATAAGCTGCGTCCTCCCCATGGCCATCTTCAGGCTTATTCTGCTGCTTCAGTGGTGTTGCTAATGTTATGATTAGAGTGTTTTACAATCTGGAGTTTGAGCTTTAAAGCCCTTGCATCCAACTTCTCCTGGCAGATGTTTTCCTCTCCAAACTCTAGCTGAACTTGCTGACCAGTCAATCATACTCTGCAAATTTCCTCTACAAAGGCTCACTCTAAACGGCCTTCCCAAGCAACTGTTATCTCCATCAAGATGATTTTTTTTGTGCCCTCAGACCAAAGAATATTTTCTGGTCTCAGAGTGGCGGTCACAATGTCCTTGGGGATCTGAACCTACCTCTCCAGGTCTACCAACAGCTGCCGGCCCTTCCAAAGGCCAGGATTGCAGTGGACTTTTTCTTAGCCGATGTTGGTATGGTATGCTTTAAAAATGGACCTTCTTGCTCCAGTCTATCCATGTACAGTGGACATGCTGGTGACTCTGCGATACAGGTTCTCTCTTCCTCTGTTGCTGCCTTCACCTCTTTTTGGACTTGGACATGCTTTTCTTTGGTGCTGTTAACAATGTAATCTGGGGAGGTTTAAATCTGGCTCTGTCATGGGTAGTGGTGGAAGACATATTCGGACCTTTTACTAACAGAAAAGTAGCAAAACCACAATTTTAAAAAGTCCTGCATTCCAAACCTTACTTCAGTGAAAGCATGTAAGTATTATCAGCAAAATGTACTTAAAGACTTAAAGTAAAAGTGTTCATTCCACCCCAAAATGGGCCCTGTCAACGTTCTGTCTTTATGTTATACTAATGGATTATTAGTGATTGAGAATGGCTCATGATAAACCAGGAATGGCCACATGATAGGATGGTTGTTGAGGCCCAAAGAGTACTGGCACCTGTCCTCAGCTTTTCACTGGCATCTGGTGATGGTTTGAATCATGATGCTTGCAGCCTCTCACCGGTCATCTGTCTCGTCTTTCTTCAGGTCCAAAGATTTGGACTGGGCTGGTTTGAAGTTCATCTGGGTCCCCCTTATGCGTTTCTCAAATTGCTGCATAATTAAGCCACAGCCTGATATGGAATCCATGTTGACTGTCAGGTCCTACATAAAAGCCCTGTCTTGGCAAGCATGTTCGTCACCAGAGAAAAAAAGAAGACGGATGATGATATACCCTTGCAAAGCGCTTTATAATTTGCCTCTCATTCACGCATTCACACACGCTCACACACTGGCGGTAGCAAACTACCACGGAAGGTGACCTGAATATTTGGAGCAATTTGGGGTTTATGTCTTGCCCAAGGATAATTCAACATGCACTTTATCTGCTAGTGAATGCAACTCTCTCCTGAGCCTTTTCATGGTGGTATCACCATTGCCACTCTGGTGCCGAAAAGCTCTGGTCTTTTTCCTGACAATACTGAACCAGATGTATGGTCATCTGGTGTTCTGGGACTTTCAGGAAAATACATCCCTATCCATTGTGGCCCAAGTTAAATTGATCAGCCCTCAGCTTGAGTCTAGTTTTTTATGTGATCAGCCCCAATGTCACTTTCTTTTTGGATGCTAAACTGTAAAGAAAATTCACAAGATGATAACAGCTTTCATTGTAATGAATGTCAGGAGGGTTATTTTTTGTATAACCAAATAAAACAAGCTTTTATTCAAAAATAAACTACACTTTAACTCAAAAGATAGAACAAAAAAAACTGTCTATGTTCTAGATCAACACATCCTCAAAGCATGAATTGCCTGTTTTCTGCTCTTGCTTGAATACTAAACTTAAAAGAGGAGAAAATAATTGTCTGTAATCTTCTTCTTTACGAACGCATCAAAACTTTCATTCTGTATAATTTCATTGTCATCTTACAATATATTACAATGGTATACTGTAGTTTTCATGTTGTGGTAGTTGGAGAAGTCAAAATTTTATGTTGCATTGTTAGAAAAGAATAAACCTATATTTTAATGTCTGCTTTTATTGGGCATACTTTCCCATTTGTTTGAGATTGCTCTCATTTTCTCTCTGTCCTCTGGGTATTCTTGTTCACTCAACGCCTCACTTGTCTTTTTCACCCTGTTGGCCTCTTTTATTTACACATCAACTAAATCCTGCTGTTTTAATAATTCCTCAACTCTCCCCCTCTGCACCTGTCTCTCCCTCTTCAGTCTCTACTCAGCATCCCAGGCTCGCCCTTCATGTCGCGCCACAACAGCCGCAGTAGCATCTTCAGCTTCAAAGGCCGTTCCAAGGACATGGGCTCAGAGAACGAGTTTGCAGACGATGAGCACAGTACTGTAGAGGAGAGTGAAGACCGTCGGGGCTCCCTGTTTATCCCTTACCGCCGCAACAGCTACAGTGGCTACAGCCAAGGCTCATCACGCATCCACCCGCTGGCACCCCACTCTGGAGGGAAGAGGAACAGCACGGTGGACTGCAATGGCGTGGTGTCTCTCATCGGCCCTGGGCCTGGCAGACGGCTTCTGCCTGAGGTGAAAATAGATAAAGCAGCCACTGATGACAGTGTAAGGACGTCCATGGGACACCAATACAGTTTAGGCATGATGGTGGCGGCCCCGGCCTCTGCAGCTTCTCCTTCACAACCTCTCTCCCTTGGCTCCTGTTCTTCTTTTCCCTAAACTCAGTCGCTCCCTTTGCCTCCCCTGAATATCTAGATTCTCTTATTATTTCATTTTACACTGCCACTTACACTCTAATCTCCTTTTCCCGCTGCTTCTTTTAAACAGCTCTTGAAGGCACTAACCAGCTGAAGCAGTAGCCGCAAATTCACTGCCTCCCCAACATCATAATTATCAATTCATTGATTAATATCTAACAATTGTGCAATATGATATCTTAATTCCCCTAACAATTGTGTCACTAAGCATCTGCCTTTACAGTTATTGTCATCCATAAAAAACAAGACTGAAAACATTTTACAGGGAAAAAATACTCCCTCGTTACTTCTACGTTTTCCATTCTTAGTGGCTTTCCATGCTCATACTGTCTTCTGTTTCTCCTTTGATCTACCCATCTACTTCTTTGGGTCTCGGTCTTTCACTTTCACTCTTTTTCTGCCTCCTTCTCTTTTCTTCATGTCCTAATTTATCCTCTGCTCCTGATCCACTGGATGGTGCAATGAAAAATCTCAAACTTTTTTCTACAACAATATTTCTTCTCATTCTAGCTAGCATGGTCAAACTCTCTTTTATTCTCAACCAATCTACCTGCTTTTATCTTTTTTCCTCTCTTAAAATGTAGCATGGTGTAGCAGCAGATGATGTCTTGAAGTCCCCTTTGTTCTTGACATGCATGCCACTGCATGCAATTTAATGATGCTTACTTAAGGGTTGTAGTTAGAAGGTAAATTCTCAAATAAATGCCAGAATTTTAATAATTGCCTTTTACTTAAAAAAATCTTTTGAAATTTGAAATTGTGGAAAAGACTAATTTAATTTTGTTCAGATGTTGTAAATCAGGGCAACTGTTTGAGAATTTGCAGTTTGATTTTGAAATTTGTTGTAAGACATGGTGCAGGAAATGCTTAAATGGTACAAATCCAGTAATTTGGGGAAATGCATACTGGAAAACAGATTTGATAATCTGATGTCAAGAGCTGCATTTATCACATTAGGTTTTTCACCTTCTGAGCAGACCTAGGGCATCTTTGTCATTTAGAAAGCTGTAGAATGTGAGTTTCAATGTGTGTTAGTTGTGTATGCATTCATATGAGTACAATCTCTGACTGACATTATATATTTCTCTGAGTACAGACTACAGACGTGGAGATTAAGAAGAAGCATTCTGGCTCTCTCATGGTATCTGTGGATCAGCTCAACTCCTCCTTCAAAGGAAAGGATCGTGCCAACAGCCAGATGAGCGTAGTCACCAACACACTGATAGAGGGTACAGACAGTATACATGTTTTCCTTTTCAAAATGGCTTAATCCTATGCTATTAAATGCCAGATTTAGACCTTGTACAGAAATATGATCTGCATTATTCAGATTAAAATATGCAATGAACCCATATCAGCTGTCTAATGACAACTATCAACTATCAACTGTTGTCTGCAACTTCTTTCTTATAAAAAGGAGCAGTTTATACAAGTTGCATTTATTTATCACCTGACTGAGTTATGATCACAGTTCAATCCAGCTGAGGTCTTGAGAATGCACTACATATACACCTCAAATTGATATTTTCCTTTATGTAGACAAGACATCCAGCTGCATATGTCATCTGTTACTTGCTTAAAAAAAAGAACTATGTTAGACACAGTAAAAGTGGAAAAACATTTTGCTTTTTGTGACTTCGGAGACTCACTACAATAATTTGTCCTTCTCCACCTTTATTTTTTCCTCATCTCTTCCTGCAGAGTTGGAGGAGTCTCAGAGGAAGTGCCCTCCCTGTTGGTACAAGTTTGCCAACATCTTCCTCATCTGGGAGTGCTCTCCCGTCTGGCTCAAGATCAAGCACATAGTCTACTTGATTGTCATGGACCCATTTGTTGACCTGGCCATCACCATCTGTATTGTCCTCAATACTCTCTTCATGGCCATGGAGCACTACCCCATGACTGAACAATTTGAGGGGGTTCTTGCTGTTGGAAACTTGGTGAGAAACTGAAATTGAGGAATTTATATAAGTTGCATTTATTTTTCAGCTGAGTGAGTTATGACTACAGTTCAGTCCAGCTGAGGCTTGTCACCGAAGCTCCTCTTTTGCCCTTTTCTGTACCATTGCCTTTTGTCTTTGTATTATTTTATGCCTTGAACCTCATTATCTCTCTCAGGAATTACAGAAGCATGGCAGGTTCAGTTTGCCCCACCTACATAGCCTCAAACCAATAAATCAATGCATCATTTGGTATGTGCACTTAAGAATACACACACACACAGTGTATAGAGGACTCTGATGGGGTCTCATTAAAGATTTAGTTCCATTTGAATGCAGCCAGTCTGCTCCCCAAACTCTCATCCCCTCCACTCAGGTCACTCTCCTGCTTCCATTGCATCCCGCTTACTTCAACTCTGCTGAGCTCTGTCCAGCTCTCTCTCTCTCTCTCTCTCTCTTGCTCTCTCTCGCTCTCTGTTACACACACACAAACACACACGCACACGCACGAAACCTAGCAGTCATGATAATAAGGCTTGTCCCTGATCTATCCAGGACTGGTTTGATGGAGTACATATAAACCAGTTGTACTGCAGACATTGTGCTCTGCCCTTGCTGTCACATACCACTGTAGCGCAGCTGTCTGAGGGCAGCAGTACTGGTACGGTGTCGATACCAAGGCAGGAAATGAGGTCACAGGGAGTGGCATGCTGTCAGGAGTGAAACAGGTAGTGAAGTCAGAGGAAAAGGCATGGCGTGATGGTTGGTGCAGTATGAATCATTGGGCTTTCTCTGCAGCGCTGATTGGGCACATGATTAGCTGTTAGGTGGACGATATGGGAAAGGCTCGGAGTATACAGCTCCATGCAAGTTCTGCTGGAATACAGTGCCATTCCTCTATGACCTTGCCCTGTCAGGAGAGCTCTCACTCTAAACTAATCTCTTATCTATTTTTAATTAGCACTACATCAAACGAAATGCAGTGCAAGCAAACCATTTTTTTATATTCTCAATCTTCCCCTAAAAATTTTATAATAAGGAAAGGATGTGTAATTTTTTTTTTTTTATGTTTAGAGTAGTGTCATTATTATTTGGAACTTTTTTACAGTAATTTGAAAGATTTAATCAGATTTTATAAAGTCAATAGAAAAAAACAGAAATGATAAAATGGTTACTTCCTGGAAAGCAGTCCATCTTCAGTGGTGTCACCCTGCACTAGTAGGTGCAACTAAAGAGTCAAACCAATAAAGCACACCCCAATGATATCCCATTGATTTATCACTCAAGGTGTATATCACCCTCTTTATCCTCCTTCAGCATGATATGCATCACACAATTTCATGAGAGTTTTAATTGCATGTGAATTTGTGGGAAAAATTGAAAATTCGATCCCAAATTTTTTGAGTATCTTTTACGTGCATCCATTTAAAAAAAAAAAAAAGATAAGCTTAATGTGGTATTCTTTGTGGGTCTGCAGGTTTTCACAGGCATCTTTGCCGGAGAGATGTTTGCCAAACTGATTGCCATGGATCCCTACTACTACTTTCAGGAAGGCTGGAACTGCTTCGATGGCTTCATTGTGACTCTGAGTTTAGTTGAGCTGGGACTGGCTGATGTGGAAGGTCTGTCAGTGCTCAGGTCTTTCCGATTGGTAAGTGGAAAAAAAAAGAGACAGGGATGTCAACATTTGTGTACCTGTTCCTCCCATCAATTTGTGTCTGTCCCAGATGTGACACACGTGTCCCAATCAAATGTCAGCAGTCATTACATTTATTTCACATCACATTTAAAATGAGATTGAAACTTATGAGTCAGTTCATAACCACACCCTTTAAATCACCGTCCTATTATGAATAATTGCAGACTAATCCTGTTTCCCGTTTGTCTCCTAGTTAAGAGTGTTCAAACTGGCCAAATCGTGGCCCACCCTCAACATGCTGATCAAGATCATCGGTAACTCCGTAGGCGCTCTGGGTAATCTGACCCTGGTGCTGGCCATCATTGTCTTCATCTTTGCCGTGGTGGGCATGCAGCTGTTTGGCAAAAGCTACAAGGACTGTGTGTGTAAGATTGCGGAGAGTTGTGAGCTACCTCGCTGGCACATGAATGACTTTTTCCACTCCTTCCTGATCGTGTTCAGAGTGTTGTGTGGGGAGTGGATTGAGACCATGTGGGACTGTATGGAGGTGGCGGGACAGACCATGTGTCTCACTGTCTTCATGATGGTCATGGTCATCGGAAACCTGGTGGTAAGAAAAGACAGAGTTTACACAGTGTAGATGCTACTGAATGATACTTTCCCAATAGTTAACCATCAAATGACTGACTGACATTTTTTTTTCCTAAGGTGTTGAACCTGTTTCTGGCCTTGCTGCTGAGCTCGTTCAGTGCAGACAACCTCGCTGCCACAGATGACGATGGGGAGCCCAACAACCTCCAGCTTGCAGTTGCCCGCATTAAGAGAGGGATTGCTTGGTTCAAGGCCAACATGCGAGTCTTTGTGGCCACAGTGCTCAAGAAGGTACTATATAATTAAACATCTATATGAATGATTTGGTTGTGAAATAACTCAAACTATAAATTAATGTGTGTCTTATTCACATTGCTCTATGTTGCCATTCTTGTTCTCTAATAGCCTTTTTGCTTTATGCTCATTTTTAACTGACAAGCAGCCTATAGAGGATGAGCAGAAGCCTCTGGATGAAATTTATGAGAAGAAGCTCAACTGCATTGCAAACCACACAGTGGACATCAACCGTGAACTGGACTATGCTAAAAATGGTAATGGTACCACCAGCGGCATCGGGAGCAGTGTCGGAAAGTACATGATTGATGAGGACTACATGTCTTTCATCCACAACCCCAACCTCACTGTTTGTGTCCCTATCGCTGTTGGCGAGTCGGACTTTGAAAACCTTAATACAGAAGACTTCAGCAGTGAATCGGACGTGGAGAACAGCAAAGATGTAAGTAGGAAGGAATGGTAAGAGTGTGAGAATGGAAGAGAGATGGCAGCGGTAATGTCCTTGCTTTGGTGTTAGATAATAGTCGGGTGTCACTTTTTCTTGATAGAAGGAGAATATGTGGTGGTTTTACTTTGAATATTAAAAGAAAAAAAGACTTAGTTGTGGGATTCCCTTGGTTTAAAAACTTATTTACAAGTTTAGAAATGTTGCTTCTAAATCAGCATAAACTTCAGATGTTAACATGGAAAAAACTTATGCATGATACATTGTTGTCAACCAAAAAAGGCAACTTAATTGTGTGATATGAGGTTAAGTCAGAGTGCATGTGTGTAAATGTGTGTGTTTGTGGGTGCCCAATTGGCATCTTTTGATCCATTAAGCTGGTCTCAGCTGCCACACTGGAGACATTTAGTTTACCTGACATTTCAGAACATCCATTTAAACATGACAGATGTAACACTGAGCCTGATTTATGACAGACAGAGACAAAGGCAGTGCTGATGAAAAAACAGACAGTGAGGCATGCTGTTTTTGTTTAGTATGTATGTGGGAGTGGACGCCAGACCCAAAAGCTTGTAAAAGTCTGATGCATGGGTCACCTTGACCTGGTTTGTAGTACAAATAAAGGAAATAATGCAGCAGCCTCACAACTGTACCTGCACCAGGTTCATATTCCTCTGGGCCTCCCTCAACCAACCACACAACACTTTCTCCCTGCACCACAGCCAGCCATGGGGTACACTGCAGGGAGTAGACACAGACAGAGCTGCTAACAGCCAACCAGGGAAGCAGGGATCCATCTGGCTGTTTGGCCAAGAGAAAAAGAAAAGAGAGGGAGAGGAAGGGAGAGTGAATGCAGTCCTTTGCTGACAATTTAAGATTATAAAGTGCAGTATCATTCTCCAGTGAATTTCTAGTCGTCATGTGCAAGAGTGTGTGTATACTTTATAACAGTGGGGCTACTGTTTTGCAGGTTTTTTGCTAGTTTGCCCTGCTTCACCTTGACCTATTGTTAAGATATTAGTTATTTAGATATTAGTTATTTAGATAAATCAACCACTGGTCAAGTTTAGTTACTTCCTTTCGAATCTATTAATAGCCTTGCAAAATAGGTAGTGATAGAGGGAGTATTGGCTACACTACATGGTTACAGCATGTATACCTCTAGCAATAAATCATGTCATGCATATATACCCAAAGGGGCATTAATGTAATGGCTGTACTGGCTCTGTGCCGTATCTATATGCTCTCAGCATCTCATTGCTGAGCCTATAATGTTCAGAAAAAAATTCAGAGGTTGAAGTGATCTCTTTGCTCCCTTTGTGTGTCGTAGCTGGACGACACCAGTTCGTCTGAGGGCAGCACAATAGACATCAAGCCTGATGTGGAGGAGGTGGCAGTGGTGGAGGTAGTGGAAGAGTACCTTGACCCAGAACCCTGCTGGACAGATGGTAGGCAGCATTTATTATCTTGCTTTGTGGCAGACAATATCAACAAACTATATCAATGGCACTCTGATACATATTGCATTGTGGGCAAGGTAGTATTCATCGGTGTATACCAACAGTTGTGTTTTTATTTGTCATACAGAATGTGTGGCCAAATACAAGTGTTGTGATGTTCCTATCACTCATGGCTGGGGGAAGCACTGGTGGTTCCTAAGGAAGACCTGTTACCTGATTGTAGAACACAACTGGTTTGAAACTCTCATCATCTTCATGATCCTGCTCAGCAGCGGAGCCCTGGTAAGAGCATGCATGCACACATTCAAGTGTTGTTGGTCCCACATTTATATATACTCATAAGCAACATACCGATACAACTACTAGTACCTCTAATTGTTATTATGTAGCACATATCAAAAAAAAGTTGCACAGCGATGTAAAACATTATGATCAATGTAAGAGACAATATGTTAACAACAAATGAGAGGAGAAGAATTAAAACAACAGTGTTCCATTCATTTAGAGAAGGTGAGTGTCATTTCCTTATAAGGATGTGAGCAAGCAAGATCATCTGCTTTTCTTTTACAACTACTCTTGATGTGATGGTTGCTAATGGACAGCAAAGTGCTGTAATGCACAAACCTTTCAACGGACAGAATCCAGCTTAGGTACGCAGGATTCTGGAGGGGGAAGGCCTGTGGCCAAATCAAAAACACTTATGTGGAAGAAGAACAGATGCAGGCGATGGAGAAAAGAAAAGCTGAGGGAATAATGAGTCTAGTTTGATTGGGTTAATTTTTGCCTTTATCAACTAGTTTTCTTTTACTATGTAAACAACGCATTCACCTAAAAAACAAAATATTAAACAAGTTTAAATATTTTGAACAATAAAAACGGTCAAAAAGTGTGCCATTCTTCGTCCAAAAAAACATGTGTAGTTAGTATTGCATGATAAAGATTCCATGCCATTTTTTTTTATCATCTTTATAGAAAAAATTTTAAACGAAAATGCTGTAGGGTGTGTTTTACGTCACAGTTTACGCATTTGGAAGATTAACATGTCTAATTTATCTGCGGAGAAAGCTGCTGAAATAAAGGAGTAAAGCCATACTCTGTGTGATGCTTCTCTGCTGCTTTTTAGGCCTTTGAGGATGTGTACATTGAGCAGAGGAAGACCGTCCGCATCATTCTGGAGTATGCCGATCGAGTTTTCACCTATATCTTCATTCTGGAGATGTTGCTGAAATGGGTGGCCTACGGCTTTGTCAAGTACTTCACTAATGCCTGGTGTTGGTTAGACTTCTTCATTGTGGATGTAAGTACATTTGCATATTATTTATGTTTAATACCTTGCTATTAGTCCTACACTGTCATTCCATTTGGTTCGGTTTCTCATGATGATATTTTTAAGATTGCATCATCAGAAGGAAGCATGGATTTGAGAGATTACCTCATTGGTCAATTCAGCCATTAAGAAGGATTATTGATGATTAGGAGCCAGATTAGTGGTAGAAAAAAAATAGTTCAAACACAGACTCTGTACCATAGAAATTAAGAATGTGTATTAGAAAAATTCAAAAAAAATTTCAAAAAGCAACGTTGGGAAATTGAACCCATGTCTCTGCTGTGAAAGAATAACACAAAGTAGAAGGTTCCAATTTTTTCAGTGTATTTTGTCATTACATGCCTAAGTAAGTCAAAGGTTTAAAGAAGAAAACACATACAAATATTGTCCAGTACTAGATGTGTTTCAAGTCAAGAGATCATGATGGAAAGGATCAATAAATTCTGGTTGCCACTTTATACAGTATAGACTGCTAAACCACTTTGACTCTCAAAAACTCCTCCATTGATTTGCACAGATATCCATTAAACACTCAGTTTTTAAATTGTTAACTGAACTTTCATCAAGCAGTGACAGTGTTCTTTACAAATACCAAGGTTTCATAACAAATAAAAAACTCTGATAACCTTTTATCATCACAAAAATGGTCTTAAATTTTGATTATTCTGAATCTCCACAGCAAATGGTTTATAGAAGAAATATGGATGAATTATTGGCAATCTTCCTCATATTGCAAAAGTTGACCAAATGAGCCAGTGTCTCAAACACATGGTCTTTTCCTTGACCTAAACTATACTGTACTGTTTTCAGTACCTTCTGAGTAAATATAAGGCTATAATGTTAATGTGTCTTGTTTAACAAAATATTAATTGGTCACTGCTTGAGGGACAAACTTGATTTATTTCCTATGTAATATCCAGGCTTTGCTGCAGTGCTTTGTGGACCACAAAGTCTGCAAAAGGCCGCAACTTAATATTATACTGTAATTCTTCTAATGGGGGGTTTAGTGTTGGAATGGAGTCAGTATGGTGTAGAAACACCAGTGTTCACAGAAATGTAACTGGTAAAAGTAGACATATGATGTGATATTACTGGTAAGGCTTATGTTTTCCTTACAGCACTCTGCATCGGTGTCATAGCCTACCATTACCAGGGTGGCACTTGAAATTTTGGGCCCCCAGACAGCAGCACAACAGCAGCCCTGACACAGTATGTCTGTAAATATCAATATGTATAAACCTTGGTATATTTGAGAGCTCCTGTCTTGCTCTGGGCTGCAGAGTCATTCAGTTCTTTTCTCACCTGCCTATTACTATTACTGACATATGGTTTTTCCTTTTCTGCCATTCGTGTGCAATGAGTTACTCACTTGAATTTCTCCCTTTGTCCATATTTGGAAAAAGTAAAAAATATATTTTACATGCTTAAAGGTCCCAATGAAATGGAAATCCCTACTTGAAATACAGCCAGACTGAACATAGTAAACTAAGCAAAGCTGCTGCGTCAGATTTGTTTTTGTAATTGCATGTAAAAGCACAATGGGATAATAGGCAGAGAGGGATAGGCAGGCAATGGAAAATCATGGTGCACTAAACAGCCATCATCATTGAATGCAGCTTACTGTTTTTGCTGCAGACATAAAATTCACTTCAGATGTAGCTTCTGTGCTGCTTTGTGCCCTGTGTGATTCTGATCTGTGACAACCACAGCAGCAAGCATTGAACTGCATTTGAATTGACATCATGATTGATCTTTGCATAATCAGCTGATTGTGGCAGGTGTTTCTGGCATCTGGCAGCATCACTGTGTTCTGTCTGGCTGTGCTCTGAATGTGATGTATTTCCTGTTAAAACAGGAAGTGGGACATAAAAAAGAATGAAGTCACTGTTAAGCCATGCCGAGGGGATAGACGAGAAAGGCGGTTCTGTTTTATAGGTACATAGCAGGGTTTTATGTTCACACCTAGTAGTGCAAGATGAGGTCATGGTGAAATATTCACAGCTTTCCAAAAAAATGACTCTTTTTTTTAGGAACATAAAGTCCTGATTTAATAATGTCTTTATATTTTGTGGTATTGTCACGCACTGAAGAGGAATAGGGCCATGTAAGAAATTATTCGAGTTCAGTGACTTATATCAGAATTCTGAGAAAAAAGTCATAATTTGGAGAGAAGAGTTTTGGGGCATCAAAAATGAGTAGTGAGTGTGTAAGTAAAATGATTGCACTTTATAGTGGATTCAAATTACGCAAAGTGACAGTGACTAACCAAATAATATCTACTATCATGCATTGTGCAATACCCAAAAATTTTTGTTTTGCATACAATTTCCCTATCCCGTTTGAATGAGTGGTGGACAACTTTAAAGAAAGCTTCTGACTTTTTTCTCCGAATATTGAAATGAATCCTCGAACTTTCTCCTGTTGACGTAACCCTCTTCCATATTCTTCACGTACATATATATACATATTTCTTTTGATCCACATACATCTGATGATATGTTTTATGTTTTGCTAAACCATCTAATGGTTGGTAAGTCATCCCTTAACCCATCCTTGACTGTGAGGTGCCAATCTGTGTGTTGTCTTGCTACTGTTGTTGTTGTTGCTGTTGTTGTTTGTTTGTTTGTTTGTTTGTTTGTTCGTTTGTTTTTTAAACTGGTCTTTGGGTTTTTCCCACTACCTACACTTGCAGTCTTTGGGAGTAGTCAAGTGCATACTTGTGTGATGAATTTCCAGTTACTGCCACAGTGCCCAGGTGCTCAGTAACACTGTAAGTGTGTGGAAGTTTATCAGAGTTTACTTACATCCTGTGGTTCACACAAATACATGGCTCAGTTGAGCCATGTATTTCCCATGAGGCTTTGTTGATTTTATTACATTTCCTCCTAATGAGCAACTATGAAGGATCAACTTAATATTTATACTTAAACATTTTATATTTATTTTTACAAAGTTAATTTTGAATCATTATTTTTATCAGTCTCAATAAGAGGAGCAGATATCAACAGATAACTCCCTGATAACATCTGTGGAGCTTCTGCCAGAATTGTGCAGTATTTGAAGATGAATAATAATAGGCTATTGCATTTCACAAACTTCTACTTCTGCAAGTCTCTTGATTACTCTTGATAATAGAAGTCTCATAGGCACATTACCACCAACAGAAGGACTGGTGTTTCTTAGTAGACTGTGATGAACTGTGGGATATACTCTGAATACTGTGTTGGTTGGCATTTGTCAAATGTGTGACACACTTGTCAACAACCAGACAGTGCTTGAACATGCACTTCAGTGCCTCAGACTGCAAGTGTAGGTATTTAGGGGGAGCCTCAATCCAACTTTATGTCCATGACCTCTACTGCCTGTGACACAATGAATTGTGAATCTGCCTCATGCCATTCAATGCCTTTTGTACTTACAGAGTCAGTTAATTTGGTTAAGAACACTGGACTTCATTCTCATCTACAGCTAAAAGAATCAAACCTCACGTGTTGTCCATAAAGGCTGTAATGTTCACAAAATGTGACAATTTCTCAATGAGCAACAAACTTACATTTTGCACTTTTAGAGCCTCACCAGGGGCGAAAAATGCCTTAAAGTTTGTCCTGATGTATGTGATGAACATGTGTCTGGAAAAACTGAAGAAAATCCAGCAGTTAGAATATAATATTTCTGATTTGCTGACGACAATGTGGCCTAATGGAGGAGCACAAGAGGAGAGGTCATGATACCTCCAAGAAGGAAAAGGAGTGTGAATGTGCTCAGTAAATTTGACCACAACCACCTGATATAGTTTTGCATTTGTTGAGAACAAGTGACAAGCACTAGAGGAATACTCTGTCCGTCTCAAAAACGTCCGGATGCATCTCCATGGGACCATTAATATTCAGATTAAACTTTCATAGTCACTTTTTTTCCAGTTACCTTCCATGGCCAAGGGTAAATTTTCATCTGATCAGGTGCCACACAAAAGGTAAGGGGGTCAACAAAAATCACAAGGGTTTATTATCTGATCCATACCATATCTAGAAGAAGCTGAGGGTGTCCAATGTTACCACAGCCTGACTGATAAATTTGATGGAGCCCTGATAAAATATGTGTGTCTGTGTATATATGAATATGCTATGGCACGACATACGGATGACAAATATATTGCAACACAATGCTGTTACCCTACAATAAATCCTTTTTTTGTGAATCTTAGAAGGTGTAGTTGTTGAAACTGCAGAATAGAGGTGTTGACCCAACTCGAGGCTAATTCCTTATACTTTAGTCTATGTAGGCTTTCTTGTATTGGAATGTATTATATTCTTTATTTTTCCAACCACCATGCAGTATTCAAAAGAATCTGAGTTACACCTCTGTGCAATATCACGACAATGTTAAATGATCAAAATTGTACCAACTTAGAATAAATAAATAAAACGAAGCAGTTTAGATAGATTACATTGAAAATGTGGCCTTCAAAGTAAAACCTCAATGCAGCAAAGGGAGTATGCCTGTGACCAATGCAATAAAAGAACATTTGTGATTTACCATCAAGGCTAATTGCATGAACAAAATCATAAACTAGCCTGTGAACACCACATTTTCCTCAGTTGTGGCCTGAGTTATATCTCATTTCAAATGCAACATGGCTCCACTTGGCAAGAAACTGCCTGAGCACCGCCTAATTTATAGATTTAACTTATGAGAGAGGAGAGTTGAGTCAAATTCTCTAGGTCATGTGGTGGGATCCATTGCTTATCAAATCCTTTACTGACTCTCCAGTAGAAAACCTCAAATAAACCTCTGTGTATTTTTAAGTGCCCCATGTGTTGTGAAAATGATTTATCCTTACTTTCCATGCAAAACTCTACCCTAATATTGACCTGTCCTCTCTCTCACAGCAGGTGCCTATAACTGTGTCTCTCTTTAAAGTTAAGAGGGACATTGTGCAGCTGTCAAGAGGGACTGAGGGGTCGGTGTTTAAGGGTCCAGGGTAAGGTTTGTGTGCTGTGTTGGGACTCCTACTTTCACAGGTTATCTTCTCTCTTCTAACCCTGAAAGTTGTCCTCAACCTCCTGCGTTTTCTCTCCTCTCTTTGAGTAAGATGCTCTCTGGTGTGGAAACTGTACTGTTTTGTACTGTGCACTGTGTGTATATTATTGTGTCACATTTATTTAGTGTTTGTGAATACATCTCTCCTCTAATTTTTTCCCTTTGTTTGACTCTTTATCTTCTCTCCCTCTCACTGTGTCAACCACAAGTTTCTTTCCAGGTGTGCTCACTGTGCTGTTAAGCTGGTTGTCACGCTAGACTGGCTTGCCAAACAAAACCAAACACAAACATAAGCAGACAAGCATATAAAAAAAGAACAAAAAAGAAAACTTGGGTCACGTGCACTATTGACCTCTGCATATTGTAACAACCCCTGTGTTTAACTTCATGTTATATAGATACATATACTTACACATATAAAAACTATATATGTACTTATATATATCTGTATATAACCATTCAGCCATCCTTACAGAATATATAGGGTCCATCTTTCTCTCTATTTTCCCTCTAACTTTGTCGGTCCTCTCTTCCTTTGCCTCTGTCTTTCCCTCTCCTTCTGTCCCTATCTGTGTAGGTCTCTATAGTGAGCTTAATAGCTAATGCATTGGGCTTCTCCGATCTAGGCCCGATTAAATCACTCAGGACACTGAGGGCCTTGAGACCCCTCAGGGCCCTGTCTCGTTTTGAAGGGATGAGGGTAAGACCTAAGATACCAGGCAGCTGGTCCTTCTGCATGCCGATTAAATAAAGACATCAACGCATGCTATAGATGGCAATAAAGAAATTTTCTCAAAAAGTGTCTCAAAAGGGAAAATGTTAAGTTAACTCCTTTAATCAGAAAGAAGCTTTTTGCATGGACGCAGATCATCTCAGATGGTCTTTAATACATCTGATTTGATTAATCACATTTCATTTCATATATTATGAATTTGAGGTTATGTTAAAACAAACTACAATGAGTTATCCATTAAAAAAGAGACACAAAACACTGCAAAAATCAATCCCTATCCCTATGAAAGACTAGACCATAATAGGGATTTTGGCCTGAATGATGCAACACATTATAGTGTTAAGAACTCAGCTCTGAAGTTTTCAGTATTGGCTGAGAGAGCAACAAGAGGTTGGTATGAACCATCACACAAAACCTGTTCAAACTGAACCATAGTACAGGGTTAATGTAATGCAATCTGAGCAGGCAAACCAATGCCTGTGAAAGTGTTTTAGAGCTACAGAGCTGCCCGGTTGTCATACGGTAGGTAAATGGATTGATTAGGTGCACGTGGTCAATTGAACAGTGCATGCTCATTTATTTTACAGTATTACAGTGTGCACGCAATTAATTAATCTGTCTTTAACTGTGTGTACAGGTTCCATGTCAATAGTTCTCATACCATGTGACCCCGGAGGGCTCTGTACTAAGTTTTGTCTGAGAAATCTGTATTTTCTTTCTAGAAAAAGAAAAATTGGGTTCTTCTGATCATCACTTTAATGTGTGATGGTTTTGATCAGCCTCTATTTGTTGCTGGGCAGAAAAAAAACTAGAATCAGCATCCTCTAACTGTCGCTCTGCCTCAAGTGTCCTGTTATCTGATCTTATCACAGTTTGGCTTTGGCATTGTCACACTGGAAGATCAACAAACTTCTGGTTGCATACCCCCTCTCCCCCACCATCCTTGCTCACCACTCCACAGTGAATTTTATCACCGTGATTTTCATGACCACCATTTTGCAGTAGGAATATGAATATGTCATATGGATGCATTTTCTGTTAAGTATGATATTATTATGCTATATAGTATAATATTAGACAGAATACTAGAATGAACTAGAATGAAAAGAAAACCTAGAGAGTTTTGACATCGATGTTTGCCTATATACTTTTGGTTTATTTGGCTTTCTGTTATCATGGCACCTCTGTGTTTGTAAAAGCACATTCATATGGTGTCCTCCTGAAGCTATAGCTTTATCTCCTCCAACATACCCACATTGCTTTGGTGTAGTATTTTGTATAGCCTCACTCACTCATTCATATTTGTAACCCTTTTATAGTGTAATCCTGTATTGATTATACACAGTGTTTGGGGTTACTCAGCAATACAGGATGTGCTCTCCTTACATTACATAAAAATTAAGTTAACATTTGTTTGTAAGTAGTCATATTAACCTGGCCAATTTAACTCAGACAGTTAGCTGTTGACATGGTGGAACATGTAGTATATATGATATTATATGATTAATAAATTCTTATGATCCTATGTGCAATATCTGGATATCTAGGTGAAGAATAATTGCAATTTATAGGGGCGTAACAATATGTTGTGGCTCAACACAAAACAAAACTGGGATAATAAGGATGTAGAGCCGGAAATGGTGTGCAATGTAATCACTAACCAAATGCCAGAGAGAACATTTAAATGTCATTCATGCTGTGAGAACAGTGACAAGCTTAGAGCCTTAAATATGGCCTAGTCCTACACCAAAATTCCAAAGTGAAGATATTTAAATTGTGGCATAATGCCACCAAAGGTGGAAAATGTTACTCCAACCCATTTCAGACATTTTCTCAGGCATCTGCCCGAGCAAGTTTTTACCCATTTTTATTTTTCAGTTCCATTTTGTGTCTCTGTTATCCAGATTTTGCATCAAAAAGGATTTTAAAAACTATGTTTTAATAATGACTTACTAATATAAAAAAAAATCTGCACCTTAGTGCCACAGTCACAACTTGTGTCCACTACAACTTTGTTAAACTTACCAGGAATACATCATGTGTGTCGTGCTGAGCTTTGAGCTGACAGTGTTGTTACACCACCTAGTATTTTATTTTTTATGGGCTAAATTTTGTGCCAACAATTCAGATAACTCAGCTAGAGTTCTTACTGGGGAGAAAGAATGTGCATTTCTGTATATACGTTTATTTTTATGTGTGAACATCTCCATGCAGCTAGTGTGTGATCACGGAGTTACAGTGGTTGTGTTTCCTTGCTGTCATCTTCAGGTTGTGGTGAACGCCTTGGTGGGTGCGATCCCCTCCATCATGAACGTGCTCCTGGTGTGTCTAATCTTCTGGCTCATCTTCAGCATCATGGGTGTCAACCTGTTTGCTGGAAAGTATTACTATTGTTTCAATGAGACGGCTGAGGAGAACTTCCACCCTGATGAAGTCAATAACAAAACGGAATGTTTTGCACTGATTAAAGCAAACTTCACTGAAGTCAGATGGAAAAATGTCAAGATCAATTTTGACAACGTGGGTGCTGGATACCTGGCACTCCTGCAAGTGGTGAGAAACGTTTGCTGTCGCTTCTCATTTGTTTCTCTCCCTCTGATGTCAAGTGTTTAACCAGTTTTCACACACATTGTGTCTTCCCACTTAAAAGGCAACATTCAAAGGCTGGATGGACATTATGTACGCAGCAATAGATTCTAGAAAGGTAAGGTTTTTGCAGTTTGACTTCCCAAGTAACATGCAGCAGGGTTTTGAACATATTTTCACTTTCAACACTTCACAGGTTGAGGACCAGCCCCTCTATGAGGACAACTTATACATGTACATCTACTTTGTCATCTTTATCATCTTTGGCTCGTTCTTCACCTTAAACCTCTTCATTGGTGTCATCATTGATAACTTCAACCAGCAAAAGAAAAAGATAAGATTTATTTTCCTCCCTTTCACCTTCTCAGAACATGCTGCTTTGTAGATGAGATAAAGAACTGGTTTGACATTTTGAGAAATTCACTAATTCGCTTTCTGGATGATATTTAGACGAAGGGATCGATAGCACTTTCATTTCTGTCCATTAAATATGAAGCTGTATCCAAAAGACTATTCGCTTAACTTAGCATACTGGTAGCACACAGATTGGAAACAAGGGGATTTTTAATAATGAATTTTAGAGGAGCTAATAAAGACATGAGAGAGCAAGAAAGTGAGAAGCCATATATCAGACAATGTTGAATATACCCATAAGCTCAGAATCTGAAGGTGATAGATAAATATAAGAAATATTGTTTGAATTGCACCTGTCAAAACAGTCAAATGAGCCCTTATGCTGACCTATATTTGGATTAGGACTGGAAGGAAAGTCAGAATCCTTGCAGATTGTAACCAATTTTTTTTCTCCCCTTTACTTTGGGGGTCAGGATATCTTCATGACAGAAGAGCAGAAGAAATACTACAATGCAATGAAGAAACTAGGATCAAAGAAACCACAAAAACCAATACCCAGGCCTCAGGTAAATATTTTTTTGCTCTCTTAAAGCTCTCCACCAAATAGGTTTGTAATTGTAAAATTCTAAAAATTAAAAAAAAACAGAAAAACTCTAAATATATCTCTGGCTCCATTCCCTCCATTTCTTTCTCCTCAGAACAACATCCAGGGCATGGTCTTTGACTTTGTGACGCAGCAGGTGTTCGATATCTCCATCATGATCCTCATCTGCCTCAACATGGTCACCATGATGGTGGAGACGGATGATCAGTCAGAGGAAACGGAGGTTGTGCTTTACTGGGTCAACTTCATCTTCATTGTGATCTTCACTGGCGAATTTTTACTGAAGCTCTTTGCACTGCGTCACTACTACTTCACAAATGGCTGGAACATCTTCGATGTGGTTGTGGTCATCCTTTCAATTGTGGGCAAGTATTCAAAAGGGTTATTTGTGCATCGGAAAAGGAGTGTGAAGCAGCTTGACTGGAAATAGCTCAGATCCTGCCCACATAAATGAGTGGTATGAGGCCATACAATTTATTTTTGCTGTGACATATTTGTCTCTAAATTTCCACTGCTACCTCTGTACTATGGTAGGTAGTATAATTACAACTGTGTTGCTCACAGCACTGAACAATTACATTTTTAAACTCAGTGGGGCTCTGACACAGACAAAATGTAGTAAAAGGTTGGAACAGCCAAGAATGTAACTGAATATACACAATATATAAATTAAAAAGACCAATCATTAACTATGTGCTGAGACCTAAAATAGAAAAATGTTTAAAAATAAAATGAGTCATTGAAAGATGTAACATGAATTAATTAATAATGGCTTTACCAAACATATGTTGTATCTCTTTTCGATATCTCTCAACTTCAGGAATGTTTCTGGCGGACCTGATTGAGAAGTACTTTGTGTCACCAACACTGTTCAGGGTGATACGTCTGGCTCGTATCGGCAGAATCCTGCGTCTCATCAAGGGCGCCAAAGGAATCAGAACTCTGCTGTTTGCCCTCATGATGTCCCTTCCTGCCTTATTCAACATCGGCCTGCTACTTTTCCTGGTTATGTTCATTTTCTCCATCTTTGGCATGTCCAACTTTGGCTATGTGAAATACGGGGCAGGAATTGATGACATGTACAACTTTGAGACCTTTGGAAACAGCATGATCATCCTGTTCATGATCACCACGTCAGCTGGCTGGGATGGCCTGCTGCTGCCCATTCTTAACTATCCTCCAGACTGTGACCCTTTATTGGAGAATCCTGGCACCCCTGCTACAGGAGACTGTGGCAACCCCTCAGTGGGCATCTTCTTCTTTGTTATGTACATCATCATTTCTTTCCTAATTGTGGTCAATATGTACATTGCCATCATCCTGGAGAACTTCAGCGTGGCCACAGAAGAGAGTGCCGACCCACTCAGTGAGGATGACTTTGAGACCTTTTATGAGATTTGGGAGAAGTTTGACCCTGATGCCTCCCAGTTCATCACCTATGCCAAGCTTTCTGACTTTGCTGATGCACTTGAACACCCACTCCGAGTCCCCAAGCCCAACACAATCGAACTGATCGCCATGGACATGCCTATGGTGAGTGGCGACCGCATCCACTGCCTGGACATCCTGTTTGCCTTCACCAAGCGTGTCCTGGGTGACAGTGGCGAGCTGGACATGCTGAGGCAACAAATGGAGGAGCGTTTTGTGGCAGCCAACCCCTCCAAGGTCTCTTACGAGCCAATCACCACCACTCTGAGGCGCAAGCAGGAGGATGTGTCAGCCAGAATCATTCAGAGGGCCTACCGCGCCTATTTGGCTAGGCGGGGCTTTGTCTGTAAGCGCAAACCAGCCAATAACAAAGTGGAGAATGGAGGGAACAATCAGGAACAAGAAAAAAAGGAGGGCACCCCCTCAACTGCCTCCCTGCCCTCCTATGACAGTGTAACCAAACCTGAGAAACAGGATGACAACAATGAGGGCAAGGGGGGGAGGAAAGAGAAAGGAAGAAACCAAAAAGACATCAGGGAATCTAAATGTTAGAGCGTTGGATTAATAATCACAGTAATAACAATAAAAATTATAATAATGTAACTTCAAGCAAAGCGAGAGAAAACTCACCCACACAGATGTACAGATTATTTCATTTGCAAGTCAGAAAAAATAATATTCAGTAATTTTGTTTACAGACTTCATTCTTATATTGATGCAGAGGGAAGCCGCTTGGTCTGTTACAGTTTGAAGACTCTTGAACTTCAGTCAAACCAAACATAATCAGCATACTGTGTGACACTGTTGTATTTAGACTACTGATCTTAGCAAAAGGGAATGAAAAAACAGACACGGAAATGTCTGTTGCTCACTTACCACTCGTCTACAGAAAAGACAAGTAACTCTACACCAAGAGGTAGAATGAAAAAACACTAAAGGAGTCCAGCACCTGGATGCAAGTAATGTATTCCTGTGGAAAGCAATGTTGTGAAGGAAAAACAAAGATGCTGCTTGAGGCTGAAGGATCGTCCTCTTAAAGCAGCTGATGAGTGGTTCTATGTCATTTAGTACTGAAATGTATAAAGGAGAAAATGACACACTCACTCCATAAAAGAAAACAGAGGGATGACTGGTGAGTGAAAGACACAAATGACAGAGTGTTGGAAGTACTTTTTTGTTTTATTAAAGCTAGAAATTGTTAATTTGAGCAGCAATGATGCAAACAGATAAAAAAAAAAAAATCAATATTCAACATTTTGCTCATGTCACTTAACTCTTCTACTCATTTTATCTTTGTTATACCCACATCAGAAATGCTTTTTTTTACATGGGCTTTCACACCAATTGGTTAAGGGTCTGTTTATTATGGGGTCAACTCGGGCCAAGGGCTTACATTTACTCAGAAAGATTTCCAAACAAATACATAAATAATTGTGCTTGTTCAATGCATAGAAATGACTTGCATGATGGCATGTTTTGATCAGAAATCTTGCATGAATTATCATAGTCCACAAGACACTAATACTCAGACCACACCAGTGGCTCGACTGTAAGATCGAGACATTGTCAAAATTTGAAAGTTCAGAGTTCAGTGGAATTTGTTTAACAAAGATAAACGATATGGCGGTTGATAACCTAAAATGGATCCGAAGTTTTATCGCATTACTCAACACATTTCAAATGACTATGTTTAAATTGTTGCCTCTATAGACAGAAGAATGGAATATATTGGTAAATAATGCCACTATAGTGGATCGGTGGGTGAAATCCAAACAATTATTTGCTGCTCTGGAGATTTTGAGTGTGTAAGATGTAGAAATGGATGTCTGTGTGTATCATGGGATTGAAATGTTTGTCAATTTGGACTGAAACGATTTCAAGGGCGCAACACTTTGAAACTAAAAAGCTTATATTTCTCATTTGTATGCACCTATGTAATGTTACATACCATCTGCCTTTAGTTTTGTGTGAGCGGGCATTTTGGGAATCCTACTGTCGGTTATAAGTGGTTTTTGGGGATTTCACAGGTATGGCAAACTCCTTTCTATTTCTGATGTTTCTCTATGGGTGGTTAGACCTTTCTGAAGGGCTCAGAAGAGTTTTGATTATTGTTCAGTTTTCATCATTTGATGCCATGTATTTACACATGTGTGTTTAACCCCCCCCCCACCCCCACCCCCACCCCCATGTAATTTTCATGTTTTGGTGGGTGATGAGTCTGATTTTACACAGTTTTATAAGCCACATCTGAGGCGATGCCGAGGGAACCGGTCTTGTTCTGGAACATATTTGTCGGTGTTAGCTGTATCCAATTTTAATGAGAAGCAGAAAATTTATGAATGGGTGATGAGAACATTGTGTGTGGAGAAGCCAAAGAGATCTGCCTTGTTATCCCTTGTTGCCCTTTGTCCATGGAGTGGGATTGGGTGAAGTATGCCCTGCCCATTCTGTTTCTTCGCTGTCATTATTAGACAGAGAGACCCTAGAAATGTATGCAATGCTTGAAAAATTCATCCCTTTTTCTCAGGAGATATTATAGATGTACTATTATGAGCTCTGCAACAATGCAAGTGAATGTGATGGGAGTATTTATGAAATCATGTTTTACTCTTTTGTTTTTTATGCCATGTCAATGGACAATGATCTCGGCTGGCTGCCTTGTTTTGGCAGCCACCCGGTCAGGGGCCAGTTTAGCGCTTCCTGCTTATGACGCTTAGAATTATAGGGCTAGAAGCATCTCAGTGACACAGCAACATTTCGCTTGCTTGTAATGGCGGCGTTTATATTGATAGCGGATTACATTTGTGGTTAAGTCATTATGGGCTGTAGTCTGGTCTTAATTAATGTCAGTAAACAAAATAATAATAATGTTCACCCCAACAGAAATCACAGATACAGGAAACACTGTGAGGAGATGTCATGAGAGTGAATTTGGGATATGTTGGCTTGAGCAGCACATTTAATTCTTTCTGAAGCAGGAGTGGCATGCTCATTGGATAGGCCCCACATTTGAGTATTTAACAGCAACGAGCGCTCAGAGCTTCTCATTTGCCATTTTTTTCACATTGCTCTACTGCATAACAAATACCAAATAACCAACAGAGCACTGAGAGATGCATTCTTATGGTACTGTGAGCCGAAGCATTCACACCATAGCTTTTGCACTTCCTGTTGTGCAGTGATGTCACTTCCTGTTTATGAATAACTCCCTCCTCCGTTTGCGAGTTCTGCGGTCCAGTTGCTGCATGAGATCTCCAAAATCAGTGTGGGTGTTAACTTGAACCAAATAAAACTCTGAATGATAAGCATAAAAGCTACTGCCGTCCATTTTCTCCAAGATTACCATAGATATGCAGATACGTATTGCAGAAAGAAGCCTAAAAAATAGACACACATACATCCATTTGTTGAAAAAATAAATAGATAAATAAATAAATACAGTTCAGACTATGTTCTATACGGCACAAACTGCAGAAGCTAAGAATGGACTTTTTAAGAAACTATAAATAATGTAATATATTATTTTATTTTAACAGCATGTGTAGTTTTTTGTAAATACAGAATTACTTAAAAAACTACAGCTATTAATCTAACACTAAATGTTAATAACCATAAATAGAATGGCTTCTGGCTGACACCCCTTGTCACACTTGTTAGGCTGTGACACATTTGTTAGATGGAGTAGATTTTTGAGTCACTTTTCACAAAAAAGAGGGGAGTAAGCTAAAAGAATCTATGTTAAAAAGCAGAAGTTGTATTTAAAACTGTATAAATCAATGCATACATATACAGAGCTATATTACATATATATTATATATATATATTCTTTCATACATATATATATAGTATATATACATTAGAAAAATGTCTGTAACTCAACTCTCCTGTCCACTCCTTGCATTGAGGTGAAACCAGAACCACAGAGTGTAACTGATCATGCTTCTTTCTTCGTGTGGTATGTTCAGAGAATAACCAAAACTCTGGCCTGCCCAGGATTTCTGCATACCAGGTACCAGCGTACAATGCATGGTGTTGTACTGGCTGCTTCTGAGAATTGTGGAGCCTGCTTTGGTGAGAGGATTGCACTACCAGCATACCCTTTTGTACATGTGTGAAGATGTCTTGCCCGTAGTTTCCTATATTTTACACACAAAGATATACAAATGCAGACACACACACACACAAACACACATATACACATATACACATACACACATACAAACACACACACACACACAATCATTGTATTTTGCAGGCAACTGCTGGTTAACCAGTGTGCCCCAGTATGAGCCACAGTTCACTTTGTGTGACAAAATGTTTGCTCGTTTCAGCTCTAACCCTGCTCCATGTTTCCACTTAACACACTGCTGCAGTTTGGAGTTGATCTTTAATTTCGCAGTCACTTTCAATATGATATATCTAATGATTTAAGGGTTAGTCGTCTTAACTGTCTGTGTGTTTGTTTATGGTGCAATATCTCTTAACGGCACGTGCCTTTTTAGCTTCCTATTTAGTCTGTCAATAAAATCAGCAACGAGGATCTCAAAACCCATGGGAGTGAATCAAAATGGAGCACGATAGAAACGATGTATTGCGTTGAAAATTAACTTGTAAACTGAAAAACTCACCACCTAGATTAGACTGTCTGGACTAACATCTTGTAGAGTCATGTAGTACAAGTGCTCTCTCTGTGTGTTCTGTTTACTGGCTCTTGGGCTAGTAAGGGAACGGCTTGCCTTCTGTTTTACACTTCTGTTCATTTCCAAATGTTGGTTTACCAATCGGTATATGAGGCCATTCTTTTGTAGCATGACTGAGCTAAATTTCTTTTCTTTGCTGAAAATAGGCTAACTGAAAAAAAAAAAACAACCTTTTGACTGTCATTATCTCTTGCCACTAATACAGTCAGAGAGAGGACGTGTGTTGCACAACCACATGGGACAATTACATGAGAATCAGTGAAAGAATGTCTTCATTTGAGCACGAATCTATTTCCAAACAATAAAGCAGCCTTCCAGTAACACCTCTGGCTGGTGTCGTTTTTGGGTATAAAATTGATGACTGCCATTTCGTTGTACAGAATATGCTCCACCGTGTCTGACGGTGGGATGGTTTTTAACTAGCTCATTTGCTGTTTCAAATGTAAGCATTTCAAAATTTAACAATTTTTGACTTTGATGCTCTAAAGAAGGCAATTTTGTTTGGGTTTAAATCTAATAATCACTAAAATTGATTGCATAAGTTGCAAACACAGCAGAGAAAATGTTTGAAAGCCCCAGAGGACAGGGAGGGACAGAGACAGAGATGCAAGACAAAACTGGAAACAACAACACAGTTTGCTCTTCATAAATACCAAAATGGCAATGTTTTTATCCATTATATTTAAATTCCATTGGTTTAATAATGCTTGAATAAGATTATTTAGTTAATGTGGTTGGGTGTGTCATGGTGCAACAACACTGAGATGACTTTAGAAGCAGGTGTGTGTGTGTTTGAGTGGGTTTGTGCATGCCCCCCCCCCTCCGTCTGTGATAGTGTGTGCGTGTGTGTGTGAGTGAGTGTGTGTATGTGTGTAAGGTGGTGCACTGAAAGAGGGAAAGGGGGGCAGGGTAGGGGGGTGGGGTAAGTAGAGACAGCACTGCAGTGCAGATAGATGAATGCAGTGGCCTGGGCTGAGTCAGCAGCATGCTCCCAATAGGCTCAGACTGTACTGTGCACTGTATAGCACCTCCTTACCCACAGCAAGTGAGCAAGCAGAGGGAGAGAATGAGCTACACCAAGAAGATGAAAAGTAAACGAGAAAAATGAACGGAGGCACATGCAGTATGGATTTATCCTTCACCTCCTACTTCACCTGCAGTGCTGCATGACAACATATGACAGGATTTCACTATATTTATATAAGAACAGAATTTTAATATACTAATAACTGCAAACGTTTCAAAAACATATGGGTAGTACATTGATAGTAAGTTCACATTTAAGTGTTAATATTATAGAAATCACTCATTTCCATACTGTATCCCTAAATGTGTTGCTTTCCTCTATAAAAATCATCTGAATGTCTATCTGCAGCACTATAGACATTCTTTGCCCCCCCCCTTTTAAGGTTTCTGTCCTTCATGCATCCATCTAAATAGCGGGACTTAGTTTCAGATTTGGGACATGGATTAAGTAGGACGTCGGTGTGATCTGTCAGGCTGTTTGAGGTTGGAGATGTTTGTGTGAAGGAGTGAAAGAGTGAGGTAAGGAAGTGTGTGTGTGAAAGGGATACAGAGGGTGACTGTATGTCTTAAAGGAATCAATAACATGTAATCTGCAGTATTGCTGTGATCAAGTATCTGGATGAGTTGGTGGTTTTCTTTATTCACACATGGTTTTTCTGTTTCTGTGTCAGGTCTCCTTCCTCATGCAAGAGACATGTAGAAAGGCAGATGGTGCAAAGATCTAACCTACAGACACGGTCGCATTTTTAAGAAAAATTCAATTCAATCACTGTGCGCAAAGAAGATGCATGAGGAAAAAGGCCTGACATTTCTGTCTTGGGTTAAAGAGTTTTAACAAAGCAACCCTTCTCCCCATTATCACATCACTTCATTTACCTAGCTGAAAAAGGAATGATTGAAATGAATTCAGTTTCACCAAATGAAATAAAAGATGTGACAGATTCATGCTTTTACTGCCCCTTTTCTCCTAGGTTTTGCCTTCCATGTGTTTCAGAGTGCACATCCCTCTCTGCCCTGTTGGGATGGGGTTTTTGTTAACTGATGTATTTATCAGTATAATCTCGCCAACAGATTTCACTGAAGTGCCTCAAATGACTTCATACAGCTATCTAACACCCTCTAGTGGGCCTAAAGGAAATAACTCAAGATAACTGCCACAGGTCCACAGGCAATGGTTTGAGTTTTTTGACACTATGAAATATGGGTAAGTCACTGGTGTGGTGTTCGTATGGTGTATGGATGGTTATTAGATCTCACTCTTTTAATCCTGTGGTTGTAATTGTCCCCTAAAACCAGCAGCTGATCAGCCAGAAAATGGCAGTGGATGGGACCTAGCCAAGGCTTTGCAGACAATCAGGGTTTTTTTTGTCATCTCTTTCATAGGGTAGAATATTTGGATAAAGTGAAACTCTGTCACTGTGTTTCCGTTGAGCTTAACTGTAGTGTCAAGATGAAGGATACCTTAAAAATGAAACCCACATTAAGCAACCAACATCTCTCCTCTACAGACCAAAGATTTTTCTATCCTGGGCAGGAATGCGTTCTGGCAGAAAGGTTTCATTAAGCTTTACTAAAAGATTCCCCTCCAGGCATGTTTGGCGATGTATAAAAATACTCTGCTCTGAGTAAGAATTTGCGTCTGAATTTTCCATTAAAAAAAGTTCAATTACCTGGTTAGAAATTCTGAAAATGACATGTACAACTCCTTCCCGAAAAATATAACAAGATGTCTTAGACCTTACTCAGTGTGTGTGTGTGTGTGTGTGTGTGTGTGTGTGTGTGTGTGTGTGTGTGTGTGTGTGTGTGTGTGTGTGTGTGTGTGTGTGTGTGTGTGCGCAATGCAGGCTTCATGTTCCCATATTACACTGGTGTAAGATGCCTAATTTACCATGATTGACTTCCATTATTTTTGATGTAACAGATTTTAGGTAACTCAGATTTTAGGTGAGCTTTCCACTTTCAGGAAGTGAATTTGAAAACAGCCTTCTAGTGTCAAACTCTCCACATTCATCTTCATGTACAGACAAAGTCAAATATGCAAGAGAAGTATCATTGACCAAGAACATTTTTAAAGAGGAGGAGGGTTTTAAGTTTTACTTAATTCTGTGAGTTGCACCTTTACACTTATATTGGCAGAGGTTGCAGGCTGTTTTTTTTGTGGTCTGGCCACCTACAACACATTTTATACACAGACAATGATGTACATTTTAAATGTACTTAAGGTATATTTTAAATTCCTTCATTAACACAAAGGACCAGAAAAATATATAAATGTAAACAAGCTGTACGTGACCCTTTACAAGACAAATCGGAGGGCCCTCAAACCCGTCGTCAGTTTCTGGGGCCACCTCCGTCTCCCGGTCCCCATGGACCCGATGTAACAGATCCCAACCCTGGACTCAGAAGATCTGAACTAACTGCGTCAAATGGTAACAACCTCATGCCTTAAAAAAAAAAAAAGAAGAGGGAAATCTTAGCTAACCCAGATGTGACAGATATTAGAGGAACAGTAAATGTATAGCTGAAGAGCAAAGACAGCAAATATACAGGAAGTTGAGCTCCCCCTGGTCCTGATATTGATTGGGACAATATCACTTTCTCCAGAAGTGGACGGACGGTAAAAGTGCTTGTGTTTAAGATCAATTTTTAGTTACTTTACTTCAGTATTTACCAAGGGCTCACTATACTCCACTCCATTAACAGCTATAGTCACTATGACTGACCTAACAGATTTTACATTACAAAAAAAAAAAAAAAAAAAAAAAAAGGAGATGCATAGTTATAAGTCAAATTACCTAAGAATATTTAAAGTAGCTCTACCCCCCTCAACCCAGCCCAGTATAATAAACATCTGCCCGCATGTTCATCATAGTGAATCAATCCCAAATAACGTATTATATGTAAAATAATAATTTTTATGTATATTATACCTTCCCTGTTGACGTTTAAATAAATGATTGAAATATTGTGTTAATGCAAATAACTTTGTGACACTGATTATTACGAACTTAACGCTATAAAAATTATTATTCTCACGGCTGTTTGATATGACAATGTACTTCTTAAAATGAACCTGTAGGTGTCCCTGTTACATTTGGTATCTGCTGCAGCTGCAGCGGTTTGTGCGAGTTGGAGAAGGATCGTTAACGTCTGTCAGAGGTTAGAGACCCCGCGTTTTGGCAGAGCTGCGTTTCGAGGAGAAGGAAAAGAAAAAGAGATATTTAAAGGTAATTAAAATGCCCCGGTTCGGTTTGACGACGGCCCTGAAAGACCTGAGATGGATTAACGAAACCGAGCTTAACGCTAAGACTCGGGCCTGAGAGGCTGCTGATGTGAGGTCAGTGAAAGGGTGATAGAGGCTTAGCGGTACCAGGGATGTGGTTTGAAGTGTATTTTTAAGGCAAAATTCAGTCAAGGGAGGTGATGGTGGCACCGGTGTAGTTGAAGATGAAATGTTTGGATGTTGCTGTGACTGACAACACAGAAGCTTCAGGTATCTGTCACACACACCTGCGCATGTCCTGTCCGGCGGGAGGGGTCGGGAACTTCTTCACTCTCACTCTCCTTTTGCTCTGTGCTCTCTTGAGCTTCTTATGGAGTATTTACATAATACAAATAGGATGAATGGAGATTTGGTTCAAAGTAAATCTTAGAGATGATCTATTTCCTAATAATAATAAAAAAAAAGTATAGGGGGGAAGGGTATAAAGTTATGAGACTGGTATTTAAATAGATTTACTTAGTTGAGTTTAAAGACAGTTGGTGATTTCCATAGGAATAACATTAAAGCCATTTAAACTTAAGTAAAAATATATAATTATTTATTCATTATAGGAAACTTTAACCTTACTACTTAAAAGTCTAACAGAGGTTAATTCATTTTAACTGATTCATTGGAAGTGTACCGTCTGAATATAACTTGCTGCCAGATTTCATGGTTCTTTCCAGGAGAATTCCTAGGATGTGATTAAGAAATTGTCATGAATATATGGCTCAGTAAAATAAAGTCGTGCCATGATTCAAGATTAGCCCTTTAGAAACATACCTCAGGATCATTACTAATTGAGAGGAACAGAATAACTCAAAATAGTGAGACCCGGTCCGCTCAGATACAAAAAGAATATCTCTGGTTACAGGGAATTTGAGGTGTGGGAAACAGCGTTGTTAGCATCATGTTGATGTTGCAGTATTAGGTGAAGTAGGAGCTGCACATTTATTTAATTATTTTCACTTCCTCGAAGGAGCATGAAATGTGTGTATATTTGTACGGAGGAAACGCCAGTGGTGCAACAAATGTTAGGGTGACGTTGTAACGTATTGTAGCAAAAGATGAGGACGCTCAAGACAAAAAGACACAGTCAAGTTTTTTTTTTTTTCTTATGATATCTTCATTTCCATGACAAAACAGTCTTTAGTGAGGTAGACTATAACAGGTCAAGAATTAGAAACATTGCTCCTTAAACTGGCATGTGAAATGTCATGAAATAAATATTTCCATGTACAATGTCTTCAAAATGAGGTAGAAATGGTTACAGAGAATGTACAAGATACAACAAAAGTACAACTGAATTACAAAGATAACACTGAAATCCCATTTTTGATCTGTTGGATCAGTGAATCCATTCTTCAGTGAATCAGTGTAACACCCAGAGGCAGCAAATATTGCTGTCTGTCGCAGTGTGTAGGTTAATGTAGGTTAATACAGAGCACATTCTTTGTGTGATATTAAAGAGCATTTAATTGTTGTAGCTAAGCGCTTAAATACTTTTAAAATCTGGGGGTAAGAATACATTATTATATGCTTAACACCTTTTTATTCATCTGAATTTTTTCTTCAGTGTAATTTGAAGCAAAATCTGAGTAAGTTTAATTTCATAGGTGTGCTTATCTTTTCAAAAGAGGCATTAAAATACCTTTTCATCCCACCGAATTTCAGACTAAATCTGGAGTTACATATCAGCCAAAATCTTACTACTGAAGGGGATTCAGTCCCTGGGGATGCTCTTAGGCAGGAGATTAGTTTTGTTGCAGCCCCCAAATGACTTTGGGGTCTGGCTAATAATTATATGGCACAGTTTATAAAGGGATGAAATTGTGGAGCAGCAAAGCTACAACTTGGTTGAAAAAAAAAAAGGTTTAGATTTGACACTGTACATTTTCTGACAGTGCACATCCTCTGTTAAGTTTGTCACCATTAACTTCTCCCTTCTTCACGGTGTCAGTTCATGTTAAAGCTAAATTCAAGCTGATTGACTGGTGACACGCTGTGAAGCAGTTTTTAAATACTGACATGGGAAATGGAAATAGGACACTATTAAGACATTTAATAAACATACCTATTTTAGAGCATATACTGTAGTATGTGTGTCTCGATATGTCAAACGTCCATCAGGAGTGCTTTGTTTTGACTTTTTGTCCACAAAACCATTTACCCGCTGCTAACTACGCTAACACTTAACATGTCATTCATTTCTCCACCAAAACCTATAAGAGAATTACATCTATACATGAAGAAAATATGTTTCATATATCGAAAAACATCATCGATGTACATTATGGCATGTATTGTCCTTTAAAAAAAACAAAAAAATCTGAATTACATTCAACATTTCAGGCCTTGGTACAAAAACCCCAAGTTTTATTTTCCCCAGAGCTATGAAAGCAGTGTGTCTATGTGTCTGCATGCATGCGTGAGTATGTGTATTTTCTTCTGCTAGTAACAAAAGCCTTGTGAGTTCATTGTTTCCCTGAAGTGTTCAGGGTTTCTTCTAATCTTTGATAAAGCCATGGTTCCATTTTCATCATGCCCCACAAAGCTCCTTACAAACACCCTAAGGTAATAACATACATTCTTATTTTATCATTCTGAGGTAACAATATTCTTCCTGAGTATTCAATAACACGACTATAAATCATCCTTTTGAGAGGCAAAGGTAAAGAGAATGCATATTAAAAAAAAAAAAAAAAAAAAAAAAAAAGGAAATCCTAGGAGACAAGCAGGTAGATCTTCATAAAGAATGTAATGTTGAGTAAAAATCATTAGAGGCATTCAATGAGAAGTGTATAGCCTCTACTTCCATCTGCATCTGCATGTTTCCCAGTTTGGGCTGTGCACCAAAACCAACTTGCACACCCTGAATTTTAATATGTAGTATGCAAAAATTAAGCGTGGTTATTTTTGTTTTCAGGTTATTTTGTAGCTAAGATTGTATTTCATTATTTGTTGTAATATTTTGAATATTAAAGACAAGGTATAAGCTGAGCCAGGTATTGTGATTCACAGATTCATTCAGAAAATATACCTGTTTGTTTTAGGAACAGCAGAAAAACTGCATGTAAACAACACGCTTTGACAATGATCTGTATATACTCTGTGTACTGTCATTGTGTGAATGCTAAGTACATTTTAAAATGAACATAAAATCTTTTTTGTTTTTTATTTTCCCCACTCTTTCTTTACGTCTAAACAATTTAAAGGGCAGCTTCATATCTAATATCATGTAATCATTTGATAAGCAGCTCGGTATATATAAACTGGACAAAGACAAAAGTTTTTCAGCAGTGAAAAAGGTTGAGAGCAGGAGGCAGGGCTCCAGTATAGAGATTAGATTAAGAATGAGAGAAAAAAGTGTTAAGGAAACTGAAAAAAAAAGTCATACAAGGGAAAGCGATAAGCAGGGAAACATTCATTTCTCAAGGCCAAGTGACACACAAAGCCATGGAGTGAGCTGTGTAAAGTAGCAGTGATTGTGCTAAAGTAGTATGGCAATATCACCATCTCACTTATTGCTCGCCTTACTTTTTGGTCAGTAATGATTTCTGTGGTGTGGTAAAACATATTGCAGTCAAAGGCCTTCTACATACATAATGGCCACAAATAATTACAGCGACTTCTAAATCAGCAACATTGCAGTGCTGTTGCCACAGTAGCAGAAAAGAAATAAATAGGATCCTGAGAGAAACAGACACTCAAACATTTAGACTGTCTTAATGCTATCTCTGTAGAGAACATCTCAACCTCACCCCTAAGACTTACCTCAACCTTACAGGGCAAAAGGCCCCGGTGAATCTTTGGAAAAACACGAAGAATGAAAATGTTGGAGAGGTACAAGAAATACCTGTCTTGTGCCCTCTGGTGTTTGCTAGTGAAATTAAACCTTTCATTGACAAATCCAATGTCATTCCTCCAAATCTGTCTGGATTAAGAACCCTGGCTGGTTTCAAAGAGTGACGGAATCCTCTCAAAAGCGGACCAGGGCTCTCAGCGGCCTCCAGCGGGGTCTTCAGGTCGTGTGTGCGATGCAGGCATCTTCATAGACATTCTCTGCTGCTGAGAAAAGTTGTGCTCCCCTGATGCACTCTCTCCTGCTAGGCCTGACGGTGGGCTGTAGTCCCCCGCCCCACCATATGGGGGCGACATCAGAGGCTTTCCAGGTTTGTAGGCCTGCGGATCTGAGGCCGAGCCACTCATATCATAGCCGTTGCCGTGCCCATTGCCTGGGCCTTTGCTATGACTGTTGCCGTGGCCATTTCCATACTTTCTGTAGCGCGATCCCTCGACCTCTGCTCCCTCCTGTCCTTCCTCTGCCATCTCAAAGGCCTTGCGTTTCAGTGGTGCCCCAGGCTCAGAGCTCCCTCCAAGGCCATGAGATGCGTAGCTGTAACTTCCCGCCACCATGGTGGGCCTAGGGGCCAGAGGAGTTGGGGCACTAATCCCAGAGGGCAGGTAGGAGGCACTGGGGTGACTGTATCCAGAGGACAGGCTGGTTTGGGGGTAGCACCCTGGAGGGTAGTTGTAGACAGGAGTGCTTGGGCTGTAGCTGGGCACTAGAGTGGGTGTGGCCTGCAAAGAGTGTAGCGTGGCAGGGGGAAGTGCTGCGCTAGGCTGAGGGCAATATCCTGAGGACAGGTAGGTGCTGTTGTAGGAGGGAGGGTATTCCTGAGATGATGGGGCACTGCAGGAGCCAGCACCACTGTAACTTGGCTCAGAGGCTAAGTTACTACTCACTACCGTTACACTTCCTGTGGCTGGGATACCCATAGAGGCAGAAGCCACCTTGGTGCCAGTTAAAGCATCTAGTCCAGGGTAACACTCCATGCCCTGACCCAGTGCCCAGGGCTCAGATTCAGTTTTCAGGAAAGCTCCTGGCTCTGAGTAGGCACCTGCAGCAGGGCGTTCATAGGACAGTTCCAGGCCGGTGTACTTCTCAGCATAGCGTTTAAGCAGAGAAGAAGCAGTGAGGGCTGATATGTCATCACTGGCCCAAGGGTAACCTGCAGGGGCATAGCTACGGCGAGCAGCTGTAGCATAGGGGTCGTGTTTGTGGCCAGACGGGGGTGAGGTGGTAGAGGTGACATCTAGGTGCTGCTCAGGCCACTGAGATAAGGGGGCGGCGTGCTCCGGAGACCAGTGCATCTTTAACAGACCTACAGGAGACAAGACAAAAGCACAGTTATTCCACACAGCAAATGGAATGATGCACCAAAATGTTTTTAAAATTACATACTTGCAGCATTTCATCTAGACCACATAAGGGTTGCACCCCACATCTGTGGTATTTTGCGCCCTCTATCTTCCAAAACTCACATGCAAGCTAAAAGTCTGACTTCATGAACATCAGCCCTCATAATCACCTTGGCAAGCTGACTCTTTTCCAGAATCATGTCAGTGCTTAGCCAATGCTCCTTTACACAGTCTCATCCAGGCAGGGGACAACTGGTCTAATCTTTATATGAAGCCGCCAACGTAGCCCCTGGCCTGGTCTCCACGGCGATAAGCCTCTATCAGCCTGCACGCTGCCCTCCGCCTTTGCCTCTCTCACATTGGGGCCATTGTAGTCTCTCTGTGAGTCTCTTAGTCCACAAAGCCACCCCCACCGAGCGTGTGATCTAATTCGGCCAAAACCTCAGGGGTCTGCTGGACAGGGGGAATAGAGGGCGGGGTCACTGTGTAGAGGGGGATCAGAGTAGTTTTTCACCACACTACGTAGAGACTGGACCGACACATCTAGGAACACTATTGTAATTGGACCGATTGTGCAGTCGGAAGAAGTCTGATTTTCGCACGCCATGTCTGATGACTATATACATACGCATTTCCCCAAACAGAGTAATCCACTGGTTTAGTGGTTGTGGGCTTCTCTTTTTGAACTGGCATTAGGGTGACATTCCAGGCATTGCAGAGTATTATTAAACCGTCTTGACCCCAGGCCTGGGCCAGAGGGGCTTCCCTGCAACGGCACTGGACAGAGGAAGAAGCCAAGACCTTGATTTCACCAATAGTGGTGGACTAATAATACCTATGGCAGTATATTGTAGGATGTGCTATTGATAAACTGGCATCAATATTATGATGTGCTCTCTCAATATGTTTGGTGGGTAAATGATCGATCCGTTACCACAGAGACTTCAACTGTAGGTCTGATTTCTGTGACTTAATGGATGAGGCTCTTTGCAGTTCTTGAAACACTGTTTGATCTCTGTTATTTAAAGATAAAAGTACATCATTATTTATTTAAATAAAGTAAGCATGTCCATACATTTCCTCTTTTTGAAAATAGTCTTCCCTTTTTAGAGGAATTATTTACACCTCAGTTAGACAGATAATACGACGTATCATTGGTATTTGTCTTGAAATCATGACCAATACATTGTGATTCCTGTGACTGTGAGTTAAGCTGTGACTCAAAACAAAGATTACAACAGTTATTGTTCATTATTGATTAATTTGGTAGTAATGTTTGACTAATCCTTCAATAAAATGACAGAAAATAGTAGTAAATGCCTGCTAATTCCTCCCAGAGCCCAGGGGGACCTCCTCTAATGTCCTGGTTTATCTAACCATCAGTTAAAAACCCAAAGATAGTAAATTGGCAGTGATTTTAAATAGCAAAATACAGCTTATTCTTACATTGTAAAAGCTGCATCAAGAGAGTGGTTGGATTTGTGCTTGAAAAGGATTTAAATCATTAATTAGTGAAAATAACTGTTACCATTTCCATTTCCATGGACCGACTAATGACTCAGGTCTATTCAAGATCCTACTCAAAACATTGTTCTTCTTTGGGCAGGAACTTATTTGTATGTGTTGGGGTATCTTTATTCATTATCGCACATAACACAGAGACTTGCTCACTCAGCGTCTGGTCTGAAACTGCCTTCATGTGGATTATGTCAGGTTGTGTCACATGTCCACTAGGACCACCAGATGGGCCTCTAAACGGTCCACATGTTGATCCCTAAATTAAATGATCCTTCAGACCAATAATCCCACTCATCCAATCCAGGGATCGCAGCGCTCTCGGCCAGCACAGGCTCCACCCTGGATCTGAGAAATCTCTATTCTCAGGGGAATTCTGACCCATCATGGCACCCGTCCCCAGAGCAAAAACCTAACTAGCACTGAAAAATGTTTATATTCCAGCCATACTCAATACACCATATTTCTTTACACTTTACAAGGTTAAAATCAAATATTTTATCTTACTAAACCCTAACAAGAGGGTGTTGGTTGATTGTTCTTCAAAATAAGTCTAGAGATCTAGAGATGACTGGCTCATCAGTTGGGTCTACAGGGCATCCAAAGGGGCGAAAGGGTTAGTTGGGCCCTAAGCTCCAGTGTGCGTTGTGAAGTGATTGTTTCTCATTGCAGAGTCAAATTGCTAAGGCATTTGTGTCAGTATCAGAGCCCTAAATTTGGAGGTAGAAGCAGATGTATTAGGGCATCTGTGCTCAGAAGCCCAATTTCACCCACTCTGTCCATGCAACAGATAGACATGGAAACAATGAAAGACAAAGCAGTGACCAGGTAAAAACACTTACCAAGGTTTAAAATTATGCATTCGCAACCAAATTCTTGTGTTATATTTTAATCACCTATTGAAATGTAAACCGTATGCTGTTGTATGTTGCTGTAGGCAGCGAGATGATCTCAGGTAAACCAGTTGCTATGGAAACTCTCACAGGTACATCGAGATGCAGTACTGACCACCAGTGCTTGATGGTCTATCACTCGGGCAATTTTCTGGTGTTATGGTGAAAACCGAATTTTAAAAAAGGTTGAAAAAGGAAGAAATAGAGGCCCCACTGCCAGCTACAGCTGTTTTAGACGGACATATTAGTAGCTTTTTCCAACCTAAAAATATTAGCTGATCAGACCAAGATAACGTTTTAGTTTTGGGGAAGAGACCCTGGTGAATAAAATCATTTGGAAGCAGCATTCATCTACTGTTTGTGTTTACTAAACACTTTCTAAAAATGGAAATTTGTGGAGTTTTTCCCCCAACCCTGAATTAAGGCTCTAAAGATACAGCATGCTGTTTGTTGAACAGATTGCAAAGCCCTTTGTGGAAAATTTGTGATTAGTGATTTGGGGCTATATGGGTAAGATTAACTAGAGTTTTTTCTGTAAGTGACCATATTATGCCCAGAATTTAACTGGGTGAATAGAAGATGAATTTCACCTTCATTAGCTCTTTTCATTAGATCTCTAGTTGCAGCCTTGAGAGGAATACACATTTTATATTTAAAAAAATGTCAAGTTCAGCTCCTGGTGGCCACAAACAGGGTACTCCTGTCTGTATATCTGAGAATATCATTCTAAGTCCAGGAACTACATTAGTTTCAAAACTTTTTTTCTTGTGAAGTGAAAAATTAAAAATCTTTCTTATTTTATATTTTCTTTAGTTACATTGCACTGTAGATCGTGCTCGTGTGATGGAACGGTATAGGAGCTGTGGAAAACAAGAAAAATACTGTACATGAGAATATAAATCAAACTTTGACACCCTCAAGTGACTATAGAATTTTTCTGCCAATCACATTATGATAGAAAGCTTTTGACCAAGTAATAAATGCGTTTTATCCATTTTATCAAACATACAAAAACACTTTGTCTTTACCAGACTATTAAACAAGACTTCCCTCCTGCCATCTGACTGGTTGCAATAGATTTGAACATTAATGAGATCAAAATCCATCCACACATATGAGGAATCAAAAACTTTGTTCAAAAATGTTTTCACCTTGTGCCAGTTTTTACACATCCATTAAAACTGGTGCATCATACATTTATACAGCCACACAGACAAACATTCAGGGTCATCGGACTGATACTCACTGGTCATGCTGACCGTAGGCATGAGCCAGTCGTCTGCCACTTTGCCTTTAATCTACTCCTCATGCCCTGTCTTCGCCAGATGCTCTATCATTTATCCGAGACATATTTGTGTGCAGTAATCAACTGTGTCTGGAATCCTCATCAAAACTCGGCAGATGAATGTGAAAACTGAACAGGATCCCTCTGAGATCAGATGACGGAAGAGTTTACTGGAGGGTCTGGATGGGTTAAGAACCAGACTGAGGAAACCAGACTAATGAAGGATTAGAGGACACAAGGCTTATGGGAGTGTTAGTGCTTGGTCACAATCTGACAGTCATGGACAAGAATTAAAGATGCATCACTGGTGCTTCTTACTCTTTATCCTTTCGGGAAACCTGTGCTTAGATGAGGGCTTTATTTCAAGATGGCAATAATGCTTTGTGCATTCATGCTGGTAACTGTTCGAATGTCAGACTTCCACTTATTTCTCTATTTTCGTGAGAGAAAACTGTATTTCTTACATATAGGCAGACACCACTCTAGATATAATTACATATAGTTCCTCTCATGATAAAGCACAAAATAATAAACTCCCTGATATCTTAAAAACAGAAAACTACAGTTTGGTTCCTATCATTGCTATGTTTAGGAACTGACTAAAATTAGACATTTAGGTATCTTCACATATATTTCCTATAACAGATGTTCTGTCATGTTTTCACAAAGTATTATCGTCTCATTTTTATTGTATAAGACTGATTCTTATTAAGAGATTTCTGTAACTTTAATTTACAATAAGATTGTCCCGTTTTCCAGGAAATTTGAATTTCTGGTGTTGATTAAAACCTCGTACTGTTCCTGAGGGTTTTAGCGTCTGTGTTAAAGTGAGGATATTAGGGAGCAGGTTTTTGGAATTATGAGGGATGAGTGAGGGAGCCCCTAACCCTAATCTAGCATCTCACGTTGGCTTGAGGCTTGGAAACACACCTCCATTCTTGGCCATGCTTGGCTTACCAAGAGAAAAAGATGAGCACTAAGCCGGCTTGGTACTATGACAGCTTTCCTTAATCATTGTGATTATCATACTGTCAACCAGCACCAGTGCTGCCTCTGGGTTTGTCCTCCAGCAGTTTGGCTAGTGGACACAGATGAATGGAAGGCTCACAGAGAAAACCATGGAAACAGGAACATGAAAGGAGGTCAAATCTTTTCAGACCAGTCAGCTTATATCAGCAATTGTGCACAAAAATATTTTACGTATGCTGTACTGTTGCTGCACCGCTCCCTTGTGTACCTGCTGTGAGTTGCTTATAATCCTGTGCAGGCTCTAACTGTTCAATGAGTACAGAGCTGTTAAAACGGTGTCATTTCTAATCTTTGGTGATCTTACTACATGAATTTTAAAAAAAAACAATTTGTTGAAATGCCATTGTAATATGGTACAAAATACATTTGCAGTAGCTTCATATTAAGAACTTTCAATTTGGACCAAACAAGCATGAATGTAATTTAAAGTCACCTTTATCACATTCTCCAGTCTAACACAACAACCATCCAACTAAAACATCAATGTACTGTTTATTCTGTATTTGGATACCCATTCCTGCCACTGAAGGGTTGCTTGTTTTCTTGAGGGTCCAGCTTTATTCCCTTTTACCTTCCTCCTTTACCACTGGCATTGCGTATTTTGTAGATCCATGTTTGTTCACTCAGTATGAGTTCGTATTTATTCAATACATGGGTGTCCCAGGGTTTTCCAGGCAGTTTACAGCACTTTTGCATATATTGATTCTATAGCTAGAAATAGTTAATTATATATGTTAATATAACTTGAATGTACATCATGGCAAGCTGGAGGTTGTGTCTAGTTTTAATGGTGGTGGGAGCATGTGATAAAGTGTGTATGTAGTATTGATAGTGTAGTGTATTGAAAGTTTTGATATTATCTTCACTAAAGATCATCCAGTTTTATGCTGCTGATCTGAAGTGATTGTCTACCTAAAATCTAGCCTTTGAGTATGAGACATTCCTCCGATATTTGCCAAAAAGCAACTGTAAATTGTTTGTATTTTCATTGACAGGGAGACATGGGTTAGTGGTTAGGAATAACTCTATTCAGTTTTGAATGTTTTCGGTAATGACATGTTAAAGTTAGTCCAATTCACTCCTATGCGCAGTATGTTCCTAACAATTAGAATCCATTTAAAATATCTTACACTACTTGCATGTTGCCCTCCTACACTGAGATGATGATTGTGTTTTCAACAGAAGCAGCATATCAGTAAAGGAATCTTTTCTAAGTGAAATAAATTAGAATCCTGTGTCTTTTCTTTTTGGAAAAAGTTCTAATGTCAATCTGTTAAGTATGTTGAGCAAATGTTAGGCATTTGTACTTGTGTAGACAATGCAGGCACCTGGTGTAGGTGAGGTGACACTTGGTTGGTTTTTTCATTTTGATTCTGTTCAATGCCCAAAAAATGACTAACTAAAAGAAGGAACTTTTATCCACAACAACAGCTCTGAGTGATCATCCGAGCACCCATTGTTGAAGTGTCTAGAACCTGTGGTGTTGTAACTTTTACAGTTCTGGCTAGGCACTGACGTCATGTTTACGTACTTTCACATAAATTTCTTCACACCAGTAACAGTTGTGGTGAAGAGAATGTTAGGACTACAAGTGACTTCACCAGATGGAAAAAGAGACACTTTTTGTAGCAGTGAGAACAAGATTACATAAGAAGAGGAGATGACCTGTGAGAGCGCCGGACATGTTGAGGCAAGAAGAAGGAAAGGAACCGTAAGCATCCCAAGCACATTTAAGGATTACTAATGTAATCCTTAACATGGCTATGTTGCTTGCATGGCCACTACAGTTACATAAATGCAGCTGCATATTTGTAATAAAATCCAAATCGTCCAAACATGGATAAATAAGTCTCTTGCATTCCGACCAGAGCAGGAGGTGAGGAAAAATCACAGCACTGTGATAAACAACTCCCCTTTTTCCTCTCCTGCCCGAATCAAGACCTAAACATGGATGCTACATGACCTCGGGTTCACCAAACAGCAAAATATGCCATGTACATGTGTGTGTCTGTGTGTGTGTGCGTGCATCCGTGCGTAAAGCAGGGAGTAGGTTGCTTGTAAACAGCAGCCTGATCGATCAAATAAAGAGATGGACTTTAAGTTAAGTGTGACCCACCCAGCTCTCTGTCAACAGCCCCCCCCTAAAACCAGTGTGACTGCACTAGCCTTTCCTTCTTAATGGGTGTTCCTATATCAGCGTTATAGTCAGAAAACTGGTATATTGTATTAACTAACCACATGATTTTTTTCTTTCAAGAAAACACAATTATGCAAGTAAAGGACTTTTTTTTTTTCTTTGCATCAGTGGAGGTAAGTTTTACTTGTGTTCCACTGCATGGTCAGTATGAGTAATTAGAGGTTAATTAGATGAAAGTACATGTGGGGGAAGGGGCTGCCTGGAATGGGATTTGGGGGTTGTGAAGAATCAGAGGTGGCTGGCTGGCTCGAGAGTGGAAACAAAAATCATCCTGCTGAAAGCTCCTCTATTAGTGCTTGCTTTTACTGCACTCACAATAAACAAAGTCTTGCATTTCCTGAGGACAAAACCAACACACAGCGAGATGTACACACACAGCGAGGATCTAGCTCTCCTATATTGGGGTTTTGATGCAGTGTTTAGCTTCAGCTGGCCAACAGGCAGAAGGACTCTTGGTCATCTATCGGATGAGTCAGGCTGCTGGAATTCCAGGAATCTAACCTGAGATCTATTTACAAAGCACATATCCTCTCCATACGCTCAACACACACTGTCCATTCCCAGACTAAAGGAAGGGAGGGAGAAAATACAGAGAGAAAGAAGAGAGACTGAGAGAGAGAGAGAGAGAGAGAGCATGCTTACTTACAGTGCTGACAAATGACCCTATCAGCTATTTGCACATTACCGGCTGATTTGTGTTAGTTAGAGTTAATTCACACCACTGCTTGGATGATCGATACAGAACGCAGCAGAGAAGAAATGGGATATGAATATACATGGAGCGTGTCATGATTAATGTTGCAGTGGACAATAGACTGCACAGACATATCACCTGGCTATCTTTATCTGCCTTGCTTACAGAGTAAATGAGGGTTAGATTGTTATGTAAGCAGTGACCATAGTCCAAAACGTTGAGCATGAAGCCAGTATGAAGGAGGATCTGCTGAGAGACCCCCCTCCACTTCCCCCTTCCCCCTTTTGCCCAGGCTTGCACAGTGCACCAGGCCAAACTGCAGTCAGCCAATCAACTACAGTACCATATCTGAATAAACTTTTACACATCTCTAACCTAAAAGACTTTAACAACTCTAAATCACATGACAGAGTCTCAGTTTGGCTTTCCCAGTCAAACACATGAATCCAGTCACTCAGATTTATCTACTGAAAACAAGTTTAAATAATTTTGCTACTCCTTTTCCTCTCGTTTTATTATTTTTTTTAAAACTTTTCTTTCACTCTTTTTTTTGCCCCTGAGTCTTCTTTTTTTGAGTGACCCTCCTTCTCTCTGTGTTGTAGTAAAGACAGGATTGTGTGTCCGGCCCTGTGTGGTCAGTTTCCCCTTCCCCCACTCCTTTAGCTCACACACACACACACACACACACACACACACACACATGTGCAGAGGCTGGCCTGGCCTCTCTTTGCTTATTGTGTCCACTCATATATCAGGCTGCAGCTGACCAGTCCCTCCTCACGTCCTCTCCATCTGCCCTTCACTTTGCTCTTTCTCTGTCATTTTACCACCAGCAGCGTGGGTCTTTACTATAACCCCAAATGAGGATCTAAGTTGTGCTACAATTAGTTTAACAGGCTTCATTGACGATGTTCAGGATGATGTTTATGCGTCCCGGTATACTGGACTAATGAGTGGCCGTTGAAACCAGTTTCCTAAGGATCTGGCTTTTATTCACCGAATGGTTTCACCTGGGTGACCAGCAACTAATGCCGCACACTATCATTATAGACAGACCCCATAATGAGGTGTGGGTACTTGCTTGTGTTTGTGTGTGACAAGAGCAGACGTAGTTGTGGCTCTAATTTGACAAACAAACGAACGAAAAAATAAGTAAATGTCAGCATAGGATTGTGTGCAGTCCAGGTTTCTATGGGAAGAAATCTAGCATGACACTGTGAGTCTTTTTGAGGAAGGAATCTGACACATGCACGTTACTAAAACTTCAGTCTGCTGAGAAAACTCCCTGATTCTCCCTTGAAACTTCAGGAAATATTTTTTAGATGTCCCTTGGTTGTCTCTGTACATTTGCGTTGCTCTTTGGGACTCAAAATGCACATTGAAGTAAATCCCTGTTGCATTATTCCAATCAGGTTAGCATCGTAATCCTGTTGAAGCTTGGCCTAATCGATAAGCCAGTCAATCAATATAAGCATATTCATCAGCTTGGATAGAAACCTCTCATGATTAGCATATATACAAACTGAGACTATTCTGTAATGTGTCAATGAGATTTATGGGATTTAATCTGCTTTTACATATTGTGGTTATCAACTGCAATAACAATCAGAAACACAAAATGTTGCTTAGTTTTAATCTTCATACTGAAATAGCATCCTGAAGTAAACAGTTCATCTAGACTATGTTTTTATGGATCACGCAAAGCATACAAAGCTTTTACATTGAAACACAAGTTATTTCACCTTACATAAACATAAAGTAAATGTATCCCCAGAATCGCAAGGTATAACTGTACATTTGTTGTTATATTCAACATTTTATGTATCCTCCTACAGTCTAGATACACAGGCTGCTCCACTGTCCTTCAGTATTTCCATGTTGTTTCAAAAGGACAGACAGTGGCACTTTAGGTGCTGTCTGTTTAAACAAACAGTTAATGTAAAATATTCACATGAAGGGGCTGGAAAAACAGACACAGAACACTTTCTGTGAAATTCCTCAATGCAAAGCCTGGAGACTCAGCTGTTAAAGCCATTAGCATATCTGCCTTCTCAACCCGACTTCTCAGAGACCCCCCCCCCCCCAAAAAAAAAGCTCCTTGCTTCCCTCTACACAACCACAGGAGATGAGTCCTGGACAAAAGAGGATCCAAAAGAAGGAGGTGTACAGGAAAACACACTCATGCCAAACAGGGCCCCATCGTTGGAGATGAACGTATATAATCATAATCATCCAAGTACAGGCACTGTACTCACATGTGAAAATAAAATCAGTGCAGACTTACTGTATGGGTTGACAGGACTGAGCATTCTGCAGTCCTGGCCCCCAGGTGAACAGGAGAGGACTGGGTCCACTTGGTGCTAGTGAGGGCCCAGATGCATGCTCCGGGGCCTCCCTGGGCTAACGCTTCTCCTGCTGCTGGTGGTTGTGCGACTGCTGGCTCTGCTAGTGACTGTCCTCCTGTGCCCCTCCATGGTTCATCTCACACTTCAGCACTGCTCCGACACACAGCCACCTGAAGTAAGCACCCGTGCCAACGTCGGAGACAACAGATAGCGAGAGTATGACTAGGTTGTATATTTTGATTGAAGTCACTCAAAGTCAGATTCTAGGACATTTCAGAGAAACTGACAATTTATCATTTACAAGTAATGAAATAAGCACTCATTTTTTTTGCATTTATTACATGTTAAATTCAAAATTATCATTAGGGGAAATGCTTGCAGGAAGCAAATGACATTGACAGAGAGTTTTTCCATGCACTTTTGAATTAGCTTGCTTTTGTCTCTTTCAGTCTCTCCACGTGCTTATGTGTGTGCACATACACATGCATTTCTGTAAGTGACTGATCGAGAGTTTGAATGCTCAATGCTCTGACAGAGAGGGGGCTTCTACCCTCTGACCACAAAACTGCACAGCCAGCGGAGACAAGTTCCTAATTCTCTGAAGCCATCCATAATTTAACACAAACACTATGAACCACAACAGTAGAGAGAACTTTGTACTCTGCAGAGCAGGGAGGCTCTCCTGTCTAAAATAAAACACATGAAGAATGAGCGTAGAATAGGAGGGTGTTTGTAACTGCGTCCTGGTTTGACATATAGAGGACAAACTAATGAGAATGCCATGCACGTGTGTAAAAAACAGAACCTATATCATGTACAGTGGGGTAAGCAGATGGAAAATACATGGAAGAGGTCATATCACACAAGAAAGAGAGAATAGAGAACACTGAAAAGGACAGGAATGTGCAAGAAACAGCAGAATCATTGTCATTACTATTGAAAGGAGACAAAACCCATCTTTTTCAACAAGTGAGTAAATGGTTACTGACCTGATCATGCCTGGATCTACTTGGAAGAGTGCCTCAATTTAGAAGATAATCCACTATTCCACAAAGTAAAACCGAGGGATCCGACAAAAATGTGTGTGACTGGGTGAGTGAGTGAGTGAGTGAGTGTGTGTGTGTGCGAGTGTATGTGTGTTAGGCTTGCACTCTCTTCTGGGACCCTATCCCTCTCTCCTACACTCCCTCGCTCACCCTCCAGCTCCCTTCTCCCTCCCCCTCTTGCTCTCCCTTGCCTAGTGACAACAGAGCAGCACATACATCCCCTCCCCCAACCACACAACCCCTCCCCCTCCTTCTCCCTCTCTTTTGTTAAAACTATTTCAGCAGGAAGGGAGAGAGAGGGAAAAAGTGACCTATCATGCAGTGTCAGGGAAGAGCCTGTTTCCCCCTGCTGTGTGTGTGTATGTGTGTGTTTGCATGCATTTCTGCATGTGTGCTCCTGCATAAATTTGTGTATGATCTTATGTGCACGTGCGTATTCATGTTTTGATTGCAAAAACCCTCAATCTGATGAATACGCATGTGGGACACACTTGTGAAAAATATCGAATTTTCTCCTTCACTGATCACATGAGAAGTTCAGTTATTGTCAATGACTTCTATTGATCTGGTACATTGATCTTAGTATTTTTGGGAGGGCGGGGTTGCTACAACCATGTCAATATTACCTAATTCCTGTGATACCCCATCCCCCCCTTACGCACACACACCAGCCTGCGCACATGCATGGGCAGCAGCAAATGACCTCCACATTGGCCTCAAACCTTTGCCTAAGAACTGGGTTAATTTCTTCACCAGCAATTTATCAATATCATTAAAATATATTCTCATGCTTTTATTTCATTTTAATTTGTCAAGCTTATTTAACTTCTTCCCTCCAGCCCCTATTTTATCCCTAACCCCATTCCCTCATACATAGGAACACAGCTGCGGTTCTGCATTTAGAGTTATGGTGTAGGCGGGACAAGCTGCTCCACTCCTCATGTTACTCTGCTGTAAACACTCAAGGCCCTGCACGACACACTCCTTTTGCTTTGGCTGCTCTAAACAGCAGCCCCCCCCCCACACACACACACAAAAACACACAAACACACACAAAAACACACACTCATACACACACACACACACACACACACACACACACCCACACACACAAGCACATGTTTGACATGTGTTAGCCATGTTTTAGAAAGTGGTTGTTCATAGGACGAACTGTAAGTTTCCCCTGTAATTTAATGTTATTAGACCATAATCACAACAGTATGATTACAAAGCAGAGATTTAACAAAAGTGATCACGTCCTTCCTTCTTATCCCAACTCTTCAGCACTGTGGAGATGACATAAAGTCTTGGTGAGCCACCAGTGGACTATTATCCGAGAGTACTATGAGTTCAATTCTTGCCAATAATAGCAGTGGAGGTGGAGGCTTGTTACAAGAGCTTTCATCAGGTGACTTAGAGGAGTAATTGCTAGTGCAGCACTCAGCTCTTTCTCCCTTACCTGCTTTGCTGACAGACACTGAAAAAAAGCCATGCTGTTATTTTGTAGGCTAGGAAACAATACATCCAAACAATCCCAAATGTGCTGTGGGGGCTGTTCTTTTCATCGCAGAAGAAGTAGGCTGTTTGATACATTCTCACTGCCGAGTCGAAGCCCCCAGATGTGGTCTCTCATTATGTCAGAAACACCTTTACATGTAGCCATGTGGCCCTAAGCAGGTCACTGGGACAAGCAGAGGGACAAAGGGCAGAGTGTGTGTTAATGACAATCGAACAGAAAGGTGCGGCAATAAGCAGGTTGGAGAACAAGTTTACTGGCAGTGACAGAGAAGAGAAATTTCCTTTACAACTAAGCTACTGGAAGCGATACAACACAAATACCCACAAGAAAGCAAATTTACACACACACATGGACATGGTAACTCTAACCCTGGGTCCCTTTGGCCCTGTGGGTGGGATAGGTCACATGATAGCACCCCAGAGAAGCTCAGCTGTTTGTCACTCTAATTCTGTCTCAAGCAGCTGAGCACTGGGCCGCTGCTCCACTGAACTGCCCCAGTAAATGAAAACTGTGTGTGTGTGTGTGTGTGTGTGTGTGTGTGTGTGTGTGTGTGCATGAATGTGTATGTGTGTGTGTAAGTATGTGAATGTTGTGACAGAACAGGGAATGTAGTTAAGGATGAAAAACAAGTTTATATCTGCTGTTGCAGCAACAGAGTGAAATACCTTGAATACAAATTTCATTCCCACAAACCCAAATGTGTCCACAAATGATATGAGGGATGAATTATGAGACAGAGCGAGCAACATAGAGATAGAAAGAGAGAGAGAGAGGGCGCAAAACAGGAACAGGAAATCTTTGGAAAAAGCACAGGAAACGCGTGCATTGTGAGTATTGTCTCCCACAGGCGATTTCAGTGTCAGAGCACCACTGTGTTTATATCTGAAGGATAAGGTGGGTGATGTCCCACATTTTTCTTACTGTCAAGGAATCCAATGAAGAGAAAACTCATAGTGAATTGATCTCACGAACCAGCCTGATATAGCTTCGTCTTATCATTTTTGCCACTGTTGTCCAGAAACTATTGAAAAAACAAAAATTAGCGACACAGTGTCACTGGGCGACATGGCCTTTTATTGCAATTAACAAGGCTACTGTAGTGTATTTTGAATCAATCTCAGAATCACCACCCTGCTGTTACAAGTGCTAACTAGGAAACCAAGTGTGCTCTATCGTTTCCTGATTGAGAAAAACTCATTTACAACTATAGTTCCAAGATGTTTTAAGAAATTACTGAAAGATTTTTTTTTTTTTTTTTTTTGAAAATTATATACTATTTGTGAACCATCTTTAAAGATTTACATTTACAGTAGGGACCAGTGGGCTTTTGGCTGAATGCCATGGATAGGTTAGGGAAGTAGGAGTACTGAGATGGTCTCATGCATTGTTGGCTCTGGTCGTTTCATTTGTTAAAATTCATTCGTGTACTGTATATCAGCATTTTTACATATAGAACCTGGAGACAAGTTCATGTTATGGTACATACAAAAAGGAGTATACACCTTCTATATTAATATTACTAATGTTGATGATTCAATTTATTTTTAGTTTTATGGTCATCTTGTTTTGGAAACATGATATTGACTCTAATCCACTTCCTTAGGGCAATCAATAAATAGGAGCAGAAAAGCACAATGCTACACACACACACACAAACACACCAGGACATGTGTATGTATGCACACACTAACTCCTCATGTGTCCTTTCATGGTCTCAAGTGCAGAAGGCCAGTTAGCCAGCCTCACATTCAGAATACTGTTTGTTTCTTCAGGGTTAAATGGGGATGCTGTGCCAGGGATTTCCAATTTTAACACCACAGCAGAGACAGTGAAAGTCTGTGAGAAGTTTTAACTGTTGAAAGTACAAAAAGTATAATAATAAAGTACCAAAAAACTGACAGACTGAGCACAGTCTCTCTGAACAGGACAAAGGACATTGTTTTATACATAATCTACTAAAACAGTTGAAACTCCATACAAGGAAGCTTACTGCATGCACGCACACACACACACACACACACACACACACACACATGTGCTTTCCCCCTAACACACACAAACACACACACAAACACACACACACACGATTGCACACCACACACACATGCAGCATAGTGCTCTATGTTAGAGTGGCTTATTGTTCTCTGGTATAGAGGACACAATATCCAAGTCTGGTAATAGAGGTTAGATTAATTGCTGACAAATCTGTATTCAGCAGTTGCCTTTCTCTCTGCTTGACAGATTTATGACAGAGATTGATGGAGGGGAGGGACGAGCTGAGAACCATCTCTGTGCAGTGAGAAAAGAGGATAACAGCTCAGTGAGTCAAAGAGAAACATAGAAAATAAAAGAAAACAACAACAACAAAAAGAAGATTGTTTTGGTTGGATATTACACATTTTGTGTTTGAGCTCATAGGAAACATACACTAATTTATGCTTTCTAACCAGAATATAAATACTGTATATAATTTAATATCATTGACACTTCATACCATGAGGAATAGGCTTGTTTCACAGCAGACATTTTGACTTTTCATAGTAAGAAAAGCTTAAGTGTAGATAATAACATTAATAATTGCTTTGTTCTATTAAAGTTTCACAGTAAGTCATGACAATGTGACTGTGTGTGTACATATATGAAACCAGGACCCTGAAACCAAAGCTGCTACATGGAATTAAACCATCATTAAATATTATCATTTTTACCCATACTTAACAAAATATTGTTTGCGGAAAAAAAGTCCTGTCAGCTAAAACTGGAAAGCATGATTTAGTCAACTGCTCTAAATAAAGTAAAAAATTGAGTTAATGCCGAACGAATGGAAACCGCAAGCAGTAGCAAGATTTATCCACTTTGACATTTTATAAATTGATACCCCTCGAATTTGTATGGTGATTATTAGGCTACAGCCAGCAGCCAGTTAGCTTAGCACAAAGAATGGAAACAGGCAAATCAGCTAGCCTCACATGTGCGGGACTATTTCTTGGCCAGGAGTAGCTGCCAGGAAATCAGGGATGATCCTAGGAAGTTGCTGACCATAGCCAAAAAACTGTTGGGCAAATTATTCCCTTTGAAACAGAATAGTTGCTTTTACTCAGTGGTTTCTGAACAGAATGAAAAAAACAAGATATAATGTGTTCATTTGTGAGCTCCAGAGGCGTTGAAAGGTAGATTCTGTCACCTTTGTACAGGGCTATACTAGTTTTTTCCTTGTTTTCAGTCTTTGTTCTAACCAGCAACTAGAGGTGGCAATCTTCTAAACAATCATTTCATTCTCAGTAGAAAGAAAAAGGGAATATTCCCCAAAACGGTTAGCTGTTTCTTTAATACACTTATTTTTATTGTCAAAAACAGCTATGATTAATAAAATTAATAATGGCTGCATTCCATTCAGGTATCTCATTTCCAGGTGTTATGAATGAGGCTCATTATTACAGCTTAGTAGCAAACCCACATGAAACAGAGCATCACATTAATATTATTAGTTATACCTTTGCTTGCTTGTTTTGAAAATCTCCTACTGTGTAGGCAAACTCAAATCATTTGATCTTGAAATGAGCTCAGATGGTAAAAGAATAAAATATAAATGCAAACTATTGAACACATCTTTAATACCCCAATGAAGGCTAATTATTTAGTGGTTTTGTAACTGTCCTGCAAAAAAAAAAATCGGAGCATTCCAGCTCCAATTGGTTCATCAGCCTTTCCCACAAAAAAACCCCAGGACCTTCATATGAGAACAAAGGCTTTCTTTGAATGCTTCAGTCTTGGAACAGAGACATGAGGGCCAGGGGTCCCTCCTCAGCTGATTGGCGCTGCGCCTGCCATAAGCCATAATGACACTGGACCCACATGATAACAATCAATGCAATATACAAACAGACAAGCTGAAATTACACAGTGGGTAAATATAATGTATACTTTGGCTGACTTGACAACATTCAAAGATATGTGGGGAAAATAACATTGCTTAATGGGTCAATCTGATGTTGCTGATCCCTAATTCAATTCATGAGGTAAGAACCATCTAAAATGTCCTATCCACCTCCCTCCCTTTACCTGATGTCACAACCAGGGGCTTGTCTGATTGGTTGATGCCACAGCCCGCCAGCTGTTTGTAATCAGGAACATTTGGGAATGAGGATCACATGACACCCTCAAGGCACACATCCACACATAGATGTATACATACAGAGTGCAGTGCATCTTTAACCTCATACCCCTTCCCACAGGCTACTCCTTTGCAGTCAGGATCACCTCCAGATGTGCACACTGTGTTCTCACCTCAGGATAAAAACCGGGGGAGGGGTGCGGCACATGGAGGGAGGAGACAGTCAGATGAAAATGGAAACAGATTCAAGAGGGTGGGAGGATAGTAAAAGAGAGACATCTCATGTGGGTACTTCCCATCATTTGAGCAAGTGCTTATCTGCCCTAAAAGGATTAAATAGCCTTTAATTTGAATAAATATTAGGAGGCCAAAGTCCTCATTGGCACAGTCTAACTGAAATGATTGACTCTGCTGCCTCCCTGTGGGAAAACGTTTTACAAATATGAAAATACATAAAGCTCAGACGTGTAAACAAACATTTCAGTGGAGCACCTCTTAGTACTCTCCAATCATAAAGTTTAACCAAACCACATATGATGCAATAAATAAACAACAGTTTGTTTCATTTCGATTATAATTATTTATTTTCCATTGTTCAATAATCAAAAATTGAATTACACATACATATAAAACATGTAGAATTCTTTAGCTCAAGACTATTTATTCAGTGGTTGAAGATACAAGGCATCGCTCTTGCTATGGCTCCAATACTATAGGATTAAGGTTACTGCAATTCAGATGCTCTTCTCCCAGAAAGCTTCATGCTCTCTAACATCTGTCTCTCTCTCTCTCTCTCTCTCTCTCTCATCCTTTTCCTCTTCTGTCACCCTGACCTTGTCCTTGAAGCAGACACAGGTTTTGTCTTATACTCATTAGAAGGACATAGCCTCACACAGTGCACAGATTTCACTTTTGACTACACATAAAAATGAAGTAGGCAGGGAAAGAGGACATTTGCAACATGGGTCCTTTGCTGTATTTCTATGCGACAAAGAAATGGTACAATTGTCCAAAATGGGACACTGTAATGATTAAAAGTTTTTTTGAAAGCCTTTGTCTCATTACTGACTTTTAAAAGGCAATTCTTTTGGTCAGAAATAAGGTGGTCAAAGGTACACGCACAGCACATATTTATACTCACATTGGTCGAAATTTGTGACCTCTCTTGGTTACATGCATATGCAGTAAACCAACGCTGAAGGCATTTCACTCTGTTTATCACACATTCACATATACATTATGAGTTTAAAACCAACTTTATACGATGCTCATTAAAATTACTTTAACAGTTAATAAATAAATGATTTCTTTTGTCACAGCACATCTATGGTAATTGACACTGGATGTTTAAGTGTTTTTACAATTTGGACTAGTCCATAATGGAAGCATTTTTCACTTTCTTTTCTCAATTTACACGGTGATATTTAGGCTTTAGGCTACTATTTGCACTCACTCTTTGTGTCTCTGATTATATATTTACACAATGAATAATATTTAATCATGCCATTCATCAGTTTGGTTATGGGTCCTTAGACACATGAAGACTCTTCACATTCAAAAGTCTGACAGAGTCAAAGCAGGAGTACATGTCAACAAACACATAGTATGAAACTTTCATTCGTGTCTTGGAGGAGGTATTACTGCATGTGACATTACAGTGATAAATTACTGTACTTGTGCACGTCGCTTTAAAGACACTTGAATAGAAATGATGTGGCCTATGGGGGGAAAAGCCTTGAAAATGATTATAAAACAATTCACTAGCTGATATCTAATTGGGCAGCAAAACAGATAATGGATTCTAAACATGAGTACATGACTCCATCAATTAATACATCAAATATTTCAATTGGATTAGCTTTTAATAGATTAATTTATTTTTGACTGAAACTTCACCTGAAAGATTGATTTCAAAAGTTTGATTCTAAAATGGGGAGTCAATTGGGCATTTTAAGTTTAAAGTGGTTTAAACTGAAACTATGTAAGAAGAAAGAAGAAAAAACAAATTCTCCCTCTCTTAAAAAGAAAATGTATAATTCATTAGAAAAAAAATGCAACATTAGTCTATTCAACACACTCAGGGGTTTTGCTGCAGCCTTACCTGGCCTGGTATGACCAGTAGCTTTTGCTGGTTAGTGTTAGCGAACCCTAACTAACATTTCAGAGTCAGTCTATTTACTTGATATATCTTCTGTACTTATGCTACTGTATATACCCCTCTTTATTTTCCATTTAAACATTAATAAATAATTGTTTTATGAGCAGTTTCAAGATTTTCTAGGTCCTTCATTGAGGATAAAAGGATGTAGGAATTGCAGTTTATTAGACAAACACCTGATGTCTGCCTTCAGAGCTTGTGAACAAACCTGTGGTGGTATTCATTCATCACAGCATTATTTATGTGCTGCATTCTTCAGTCTTCTTCCTAGATCTCTTTGCTTATTACAGTATATACAGAGAGAATAGAGAACGTATTGGAATTTTATATCTAAAAATAAATAACTAATAAATTATTGTAAAATCATTTAATTGCTTAATGGATCTCTTGAAAATAAAACATATCACAAAGTCTTTATCTACAGAAAGTGCAACTACAAATAAAGTTATTAGTAATTATTGAAGAACATTCTTTTACACCGTAATCTCTCTTCTCCCTTTAGCTCTCTGAGGTGACACTAGTGTGTGAGACTCAAAAAGGTGAGTCCTATCCTAAATTATTCACTGACCATCAGATATGACTCCGATAGTACAAAATGAGGGCAGGTCACAGTAGAACCTTGTTAATCCAAATTGACTTGTCTCAGAAACAGCATAAAAAATTGAAACAAAAATGTTGAAAAACATCTTTCAGTGATGTGTAATTGTTTTCTTTTTGGCTCATATAACGACAGTGTTTTTAGGCTTCAAATCTTACACTTTTCCTGAACAGCTTTTATTTCACCCAGGGCAGGATAAACAACGTTGCACTGGTACAGAAGGAGCCTGATAAATCAAGAGTTGGGGTAAGGTCAATTTTGGTTGGATTTGGGGGAAATTATTGCTAAAAAGAAAGTCTTGTAACCCCCACCCTCCCCACCCCCACCCCACCGAAACAAACAAACAAAACAGCTATTATTTCCTGATACTCAAAGGCACACACCCACAGACTCCCTCTCTGTAATACACAAACACACACAGACACATACACACACACTAGTTTTCTGCTGTGGATTCCCCTTACCTGACGTCAATCCAGAGTGCCTTGTATTAGCATTCATGTCCTTGTCTGAGGTAAATAAATAAGACACTGTAATAACACATGACAAACATGACAACCAAAATTTGGTTGAACAACCTCCATCCTATACCATCAACATCCATAAAGGGAAAAATTACACCTAAAAAAAACATGTTATTGATGCCACTGCTTCAACTGAAGTGTGTCTTCTTACATTTACAATTTTCAGGGTAAATCATCACACAAAACTGACACAAAGTTTTATGCCCCCCAAGAGAATTTGTCTATATATCACCGAACCTGCAATGCATTTTTAAAATCTACCAAAAATTGACCAAATCACAATTTTTAAAAAAAGAACATACTCATGGCACATTAAATAAAAAGAGACTCTAGTAGTTTTAAGGAGTAATGACTAGCAAATCTAGTTAGATTAATAAAAAGAACCTGGTTTGTTTTTAAAGGAGCATTCACACTCCATTATGTAGCCCAGCTAAATATAAAGTCAAGAGGTGAAACCTTTGTGTTGTTTCTGATGAAAAGGTTGAGAATATTGGAGTAGAGAGGTTGCTGTTGTTGTTGTTGTAGTTGTTGGTGGTGGTGGTGTTGGTGGTGGTGTGTGTGTGTGTGTGTGTGTGTGTGTGTGTGTGTGTGTGTGTGTGTGTGTGTGTGTGTGTGTGTGTGTGTGTGTGTGTGCACTGTTCTATCTTTGTGAGGACCAAATGAGGAAAAAATGGGTAACTTTGTGTCGGTTCTCACTTTATACTCAACTGCTAGTTTATTAGGTACACCTGGTTAGAACTAATGCAGTGTTTAGTGTGTTCCCATTGATTTACTGTAAATGGGGTGGACACGTTATCATGTTTCATAGTGCAGTTCAACAACACTCCAAACTACAACCTTCAACCATGTCAACAAATGACCATTGAATCAACACATTTCTGAAACTGATTCAATAAAACCTGAACATGGCAAATGGGCATATTCTTCATTATTTCTGTGCTGGAGATTTTTGGAGATAGTGTCACTGAACTACTGAAATACTGTATGACTGACTTACTGACTGGCTGGGTTGTAAGGCTGTTTGGGATGTTACACCCAAATTATTTTTATATGATCATATGGCTTCCAGCTGTGAATCAGTAAATGTCTGCTTATCTCAGTGAAATCACTATGGCTGCCAGCAGCTGTCACAATGTCCTCGCACTTGTTTTATTATTTATTGTCAGTGGAGCAGGTTCAGGATTTGTCTCTAGATTGAATTATCAGAGTCAATCTCACTGCTTTCTGCAAATCAATTAAAAGTGAGCTGTTTGATAATTTCTAATCTCACAGGTGAATACTGTTACTGAAGAGAATGGCTTGATGTTTCATCCTTTACTATATATATATTCCTTCAACCTTTCAACTAAGATGGATGGCCAAAAGCAGTGCACTGGCCAGCACTTGTCACTAATGGCTTTCTTCATCCCCATCTAGTTTGGAAGTCAGATGGTTAAGATTGAGGTTGGGGCTAACCACTGATGTCAAGGTGTACATGAAAATAAAGCCCCAAGTCTAGATTATAATGATGGGTAAAGTGGCTGAGGCTAGGGCTAGTCTCTGGTCATGGAATCAGAGAAACAATTAGAGTAAGAATTGGTTATAATTTAAGGGGTTTGGTTAAGTGAAATAATATTTTAAATGTAGTTTATATTTCCAGTCCTCACAAAGATAAAAGAAAGCACATGCATATGTCTAGCTGAATGCAAGTGTGATGCACCCTTATCTTTGTCTGAGTATTTGTTGACTATGTGTTGCAGGTAGCTGGTAGAAATCATCGAGATGTGTATCTTTAAGCACAGATCGCAGCATCCTGTGGTCCAGAACTACGGTAAAACGACACAGTCAAGCCTCCCAAGACTGTGGACAATTGTCATTCGTCTATGAATGAGATCCCTTCAATCCTGCAGAGTAAAACACACAAATCAGGAGTTAAGACAACACAGAGTGTAGCTTTGCCGCAATTTGCAAATACTGATCAGTCATGTAGTGTTGGAGCAACAGCTGAAGAGCACAACAGAAGCAAGTGACCACAGGAATATTATAAATATAGCAGGAATATTTTCACATAGGGTGGGGGGAGAGAGAGAGGGTATGGCCTTGCCTTCTTAGCAGTCACAGGACGAGAGTCCTTTTGATTGGAGTTGAGGGATTTCCACATGGTGGTTTTAGACATTTCATCAGATATATTAATGTCAGAGGGGTCACACCTGAGGAGCACGGAGAGGACAAGGAAGGTAAGATCAGAAAGTAGATAAGGGAGGGAGATTGGAGAGTTGGGGTTTAGGGAGAGCTCCGAGGATGTTAGTACCCACAGGAAACACTTGAGAACAGATCACCACAGACCAAATAAAGCAAGCACACATATAGATAGACAGGAAGGTGAAACATTTTAGTCTTACCGTTCTGCTCATCTGCTCATTGCCCTGTCCATTTCATTGTGTGTAGCTGTATATGTATGTGTACTCACCTGGGGTCATGTGCTTTTAGGGTCTGAACAGGCTTGCTGCTCTCCATTTGAATCTGAACAGTAGTTGTATCTTCCTCCTTTGTACTGAGCATCACTTGTGATTCCTAGGGGACACACATGCAGTTAGAATTTGCAGTCAATACGTGCATATCTGGCTATCTAAGAGATTTAGGCTACCTCTTCTATCTTTTTGGAGGCATCATCAAGATTTTTTTTCTTCCATTCAGGCATTAAGTCATCCAGGTAACTTAGCTCTCGCTTAGAGAAGCACAGGTCCAGCACTTTGCGGACGAAAACCAGAGCAAGAACCTGCAGGCACAGGAGGGGGAAAAAAATGCTTTTTTATTAAAAAGGAAGACATGGAGAAAATAGTGAATCGAGACAGGATGTTGGCTGCAGTCAACTCACCATCATGGGGAAGATGATAGCAGCAGGTGAAGTCTTGATGACCCAGAGGAGCACCAGACAGGTGAGCTGGGTGAGAGTGAACAGGTGTACCTTCCTCAAGGGAACATGGCGCAGGTAGATGAAGTCTGGCTGATGCTTTGCTGGCATGCCGAACAGCTTCAGACGGTCAAAGAACTGAGAAGTGGTAAAGAATATGCCAGGTTATAGGGCGGTTAGAGACAGAGAGAGGTTTATGAGAAGTAAATTAATGAGTGCAGAGCAGGGAGACAGGTGATGAATATGATGAGAGAAAGGAAGCAAATATAGATGAGAAATTTAGCTAGATTTTATTTGAGCAATTAACAGTCAGGCCTCATGGAATTGCATCAGGAAAGGGCGTAACAGGGACAGCCAAATTAGTAAAAGGCTGGGATGGAGAGGGCAAGATAACAACTTGGGACATTTTGTATTTGAATTACTTCCAGCTAAAGTAATAAGTGTAAGTATAATCAAAGCTGAAAGCATATCTATTCACATGCCAGCACGATTATAGCATCTTAAATACTATACTAATCTAAAGTTTTTGATTGTAGAAAAAAATCTCTCAATGACATCCCACTGACATCTTGTAGGATAATGTCCCTGTGTCCAATTTATATATGTCAGATTGCATGTTACCTGTATTCCTTTTAATGAAGAGACTCCCATGTAAAGGAAAACACCATACAACACTGGCATAGGAATGAACTGAAAAAAAACCCCAACATACATCAGTGAAACTTGGTAACATCATCAACATTTTACTGTCATGCCACTGATTAAATGTCCCAACCAGAAGGGGGCAGCATCACATAGCTCATCTGACTAACCTGGAGGGCTCCAGTCATGAATACAGAGCAGCCCATAAGCAGGAAGATGACCAAGCCAGTGAGTCTCTGCTCTCTAATGCCCAGGAAGCGAGGCTGCTCTCCTGGGGCAGAGCTCTCTGACTCCAGCTTGAGGCTGTTGACATGAGAGATGGACAGGACCGTGGCTGCAACGAACCAGGGCAAGCCCATTATGGAGCACACCGCTAGCATCACCCCCACCATCAACAGGTCCAAGTGGTAACCACAGCCCTTCTGCAAAACACAGAGACGGACAGATACAGCTTCATGAAGCAACTGTATGCAAATTACAGTGATTTGAACATTCAAAATGTTCCTTGCCAGTAGCTTGTGCTCCTTGCGGTTGATGATGACTGCAGTTATCTGCTGGTCCATGAAGATAAGGATGGTGCAGAGAAGAGCAGGAATAGAGGCAGCCAGGACTGTCCACCATGGATTGCGTCCTATCGGATTGATCAGCCAACCTCGATCGTCTCTGGTGGGCTGCAGGAACACATTACAGAGGAGTCAACCAAAACTCTGTGAAGTTTTATCTCAAGGGCCACATTTCTCTTGGCATTTTCTCTATACCTGGAATTTGCTGGGCACTTTCAGCTTCTGGGAGGGTACTCCAATGGCATAGTCAAGCAGAACCATGATGACAATGGTGAGAAACACTGCAAAGTCACTGATCATGGACCGCACCTGGGCACGGGAAATGATAATACTCAGAAAATCAGTGGTTACTAATTTGGCAGGGTTGGTCAGGGTTGCCAATTCTTAGTAATCCCAGCGTAAGTGAGCAGTCAGTGTTAGATTACCTTGGTGGGGAAATAACGACTAGTCTTGAATTGTTTGAGAAAGGCAGACATGAAGAAGGTTGAGAAGAACAAGATGGTGGACCAGAAGAGAACATCCGGGGTGTAGGGGCCATGGTGACCACACGCCGTCCCAACAAAATGGCCCTGCAGACTGATACACTCCTGTAGAGATTCACAGGGGTTATATTAGAACAAAATTTGCCTCAGATGACTCATGAGAAAATAGATCAAAAGGCCATTTTATCTAAAAGACCTGGCAGACAGGAAGTGTGTTCAAATCAGAAAGAAAAATGAAAGGAGAAACAAGATAAGTCTTTTGTGTGCTCATACACAAGGCAGTGAATGGTTAATTTGATTGAATGTCCTTGTTGGTGTTTGCAAAGGTTCTTAAGAGAGGTTAACTGCTTGAGGGAAGGTGAGAGGGTTAGTTGATTTTTAAGAAAAGCAAACACTCTGGAGCAAATGTAATGTGTGCTATGAAAGTTCCACTGACATTAGGCCTCATAAGGAGTGAGTGTGTGTGTGTGTGTCTGTCTGTCTGTGGTTGTGTGTGCGTGTGTGTTACTTCATAGTTATGTTACCTTGGCAGTAAGGTTGGCCCAGGGTACAGCAGATGCTGTGATGTTTCTCTCACTCCATAGCTCTATGGTTTTATTACTGGGATTATCAGGCTCTGCACACCTACAGCTACAGAAGAGGAGAGACACACAGAGAAAAATCAGTGTATGGTGGCTAGTTAAAAAATGATGGGTTCACATGCTTTTATCACTTAAATTAGGCCATACATGAAGGGAACTGCATGCAAGGATGTGATCTGAAGGCTATTAGAAGAGAGCATTGCCAGGGAGACAGAAGAAAAAGCAGGAGGAAACCAGTAGAGTGACCACTGTGTTACTCACTATGCCAGCGTGAGTTTGTCCAGATTGCTGTTCGTGTTAAAGGGGTAGATTTCTCCCAGGTGGAATAGCTTCTCCAAGGCCTCGTAGATGAAGATGAGGCAGATGAGGGCGGCAAAGGCCTCCTCCGTGAACCGAGTGATGTAGCACACCAGAGAGCTGGCATCTGTAGCTACCAACACTAAACACAGCAGGGCCGTCCACAGGCCGATGCAGGTTCTCAGCGACAGATAGGACAGGTCGTAGTCCCTGAAGAGAACACGTGGGGAGGAAGACACAACTGTCTAGCAAAACTTATCTCACTGTGCTGATGATAAAAAAATGTCACAGACATTGTTCTAATAGTGAACGTACTTGCAGAACTTGAAGAGGATTTTCTCAAAAACCAGCACAGGGCCAGTGCTGCCCAGAATAGTGAGAGGCTGACCAGCAAACAGAGAGTAGGCCACTCCAGTCATAGATGCCCCGAATAAGGACTCTATTGCACTCTAGGAAAAATAGTTGGAATGCAGAAAGTATGTCTTGATTCCTATACCTTATTCAGTAACATACTATGCTGTATTCATGAAGCTCTAAAAACACTGCAGGATGTAAGTACAGTATTTAACTGTGATTGTGCTCTTACAATGCGTCCCTCTGTCGCCTCCCCTAGCAGTCCTCCAAAGGTGATGACAGGAGACATGCAGGCACAGTAGAGGAAGAGGAAAGAGGCCACACACTGGAGGCTCAGACCTTCCTTAAAGTCGCTCAGGTAGAATGGGGCTTTCCTTTTGATGTCCAGGATCAGACCACCAAACAACCTGACCACAACACATGAGGAAAGATGGGGGATGCTGAAGTTTAGACAATAAGCTGGTGACAAGAAAGGGCCATGTCAAGTTGAGTTATTATGGTTATTACGGGATGATTTTAAATTGGCTAGCATGAAAGTTGTGCTCATTAAGTCTGAGATCATTTCCATTGTTCCACTATTTCTTGCCGAGTTACTCCCCATAAAATCACAATCTATCGTTCTTACATTTGGTTTGTGTACAGATATAACAGACAACTTGTTAATTAGTTAGCTGTTTAAGGTGCTGGAAAGCATATTTTTAGACCTCTTCAGAGGACAGTGTGGACGTGGATGGACTGTCCGTGATTGACATCTCTCTGACGTCTTTTGGCACCTTAATGATGCGGTGAGTTTAGCGATATCATGTGATTCCTACAATAGTTCCTCCCCCTTCAACCTGAGCCTTGGTCTAATCAGCTAGAATAAGATAAACCGCAAGCACATGTGTGCATGTGCAGGAAATGTGGTGCATGATTGCCCTCAGGCTGTCAAATGTGGCCTTGGCGGTTGTCACTTGCTTGTCCCACCTCAGCTCTTGACAAATCCAGATTTAGATGTTGTGGCCCCAGCACCCAGCCTGCGTTATGATTACTAACTCAGCCCCACGCTGCAACACATCCCTCCAGAACCATAACTGGAGCATCCTTCATGTTCTTCCTGAGGCTTTTCTTATGACAGCATATCCTGATATTCACCATTTCTGAGGTAAAACATCTTGTTTTTTGACATCTGATTTTTTTTTCTATTTTTACCATTTATTATAGCACACATTACTGAAGCAACAAGCCTGTGTAACAACCCTCCATATGACAGCTTACCTTCCAGTTCTCTGCAGCTCTGGCCCATGGTGCTCAGCATGTAGCTCTTCCTCTACCTGGCAGGCTGTACCGTTTGGAACTCCGGGCAGCTTTCTCTTCTCCTGCACACACCCAGTGACGGTCCAGGAACGGACAAAAATCAAACAACTGCTGTACACTTTACCAATTTAGCCACTGTTGGTTTTATCAGCCAAATCAAAGTTGTAGCTAAATTTCAAACCTGAAAAGCAAATCTCTAAGTCACTGTAGCTTTCTACCTGAGAGGGGACACTCTTGGGAGGCTCAATGCGGATGGAGGGGTCCCACTCTCCTGGTGGCAGGACAGTCACCTGGTCCAGGAATTCATCTATCCCTGCAAGCAGGTCACCTCTGTCCTTTGCTTTGTATGCTACATCATGGAAGATCTGGAGCAGAGAGAAATAAAAGACAGAAATTTAATTGCCTGCCTTTGCGAGACATATGTTGAGATATAATATGCACTCTGAAAGTTTCTGAAGCTAGAGTTTGACTGACAGAGCTTTTACCTCATCTGTCATGATGGTTGCCATGGAGCGTCCAATCTCATGGTATTGCTGAGCCTTTCCATCTGGGCCCAGGAGAATAAAGAGGAACCTGATAGGTAGACAATTTTGAGTATGTACTGAATTTATATAAATTGATTTTATGAGTAAATCATTGCTTATAGAGATGTGGCTGTCTACCTGGTAGGTATGGGCACCTCAGTCAGGCCGCTGAGCAGCACAGCAGGGGAGAGGCGGACAAAGGCCACGATGGGCCTCTCAAGGAAGTCCAGCTCTCCCACCAACACATTGGAAGCCTCTGCGCCCTCTGGGATCTTCTTCATGAAGTGTAGGTCCACCTGGTGAGATAAGGAGGCTGTGAGTATTCACTAATTTTACAAAAAATATTGATTACTGAATTCCCACAGTAGAAATCTCTCCTTTAAGTGGAAGTTGAAGGCTAGAAGGAAGCTTTTATCTGTGTCCTATGTGGCCGTGCTTTACAGTCTTGAAGTGATGAGCTGAGATCCACTTAAGCAAATGTAGTTCCCCTGTTGGTTCCTAGGGGGCGCTATGTGATCTAGTTGATTTTGTTGAAAGCATGCCAAACATTGATTACAGAGCTTGGCAGATTTCTACTGCTGCACATATAGAGCTCACACTGCTATTGATTGATATGTTACCCTAATTATATCCACTCTTTTTTTAACACTCATGTTCTATTTTTATCTTCACATCATCCATCCATACACATACACAACAGGGAAACACCGCACACATCTGCGAGGAAAAGGACAGCGTGCTTGTTTACCTTGCTGAGGTCCACCTGAGTGCCTTCCTGTCCAGCACCGTTCTTAGCTGGTTCTGTTGCTGGAGGAGGCTGGACAGATGTAGCTGTGACAACAAGAGTGTGGGTGTGTATGTGTGTTTGAGAGAGAGAGAAAGAAAATCTGAGTCGGTGCATATATTTATTGGCCTGCCAAGCGCAAAGTGAAAAAAAAAAAACCATGAAGGCAGTAATTTATAGCCGCCCATATATCAAGCAGGAACAGTCAAAGGGGTTTCTGGCAGTCTGTCACTGAGTCAAGCATTGAGTGTCATTTTTAACAGACTCTTGCTTTTCTGTATTTCTATCTTATTTAGTTTTCTTGCCTATTAGTTTTTTGCTGTCCTCTTTTATTCCCTGGTTTTTCTCCCTCCATGATTCACATAAGAAGTCTTATGTAAAACTAAAGGAATACTCAGTCGACTCTTACTCACACCATATTCATATGATTATATGATTTAACATTGATTCTGTAACCTACAGAACAAAATTAATTCTAAATTCTTGACACTGGCTTGATTTTGAATTAGATTTATACTAAAAAATATCTGTAACACATGTTTTGATGCTATAAATTTTTTGACAGAGACTGACCAGAAATGTGTCTGAGCCACATGTAAAGTACTTGACTTTGGTATATACAGTATGAAACACACCTGTCAGATGGGGCTCTGACTGTTTGCGGGTTCCCTCCGTGATGGAGCGTACCATTGGAATCAGGTTCTTCTTCTTCTCATTCTGGTGGTGGTGTCTCTTCAGCAGAGCCTCACGCACCTTTATTCTTACGCTGTCATCCAGCTCATTGGACGCCTCCTGGTGGTCCAGCACCATGTCTGCAACACATGGACAAAACAATAAACCCTGACATTAGAGTGTCATCAAACTATATCTTGCCTGTGGCGTCAGACAGGTTTTACTTGCACACAATACACATATTTTTGGCTCTTAGAAGACCTTTAATCCATTTATAATCAATAAACTCCATGCACAAAAAATAGTTAATGAAGAATTCTAATGTTTCGACAGTAAAACCGTTCTTTATCTTTAAAATACTTTTTTCCATAATTGCTTTATTTAAAATAAATATGCAATAATCTGCTAAGGCCACTGTTGATATGTAAAGTTTCAGTGCAGACCAGAAGATGTGTGTTGGAAGTGTTAGGTCAATATGTGTCCAACACATGTGGTCATGTGGGACTGCAGCTCATAATCAGCATCTCTCCCATCTTCTTCCCCCAGTCCTCTCTTCTTTGTAGTGGCTTGCTGAGTCAGCACTGGATCTTTCCTTCGTTTCCTCCTCAACGGTCAATCAAACACACACACACACACACACACACACGCATATGCGCACACACATATACACTGCAGTGCCTGCATTAATTCTGAGCAAACTTTAATGCCAACGCTAATGCGTTGAGCTCAGTGCCAGTATAATCAGCCATCTTAATAAGGACAGTGGAACGAAAGAGCCTGAAATTGAATCAAAACTCAAAATGTACATCTTCTGTAGCCTCTACTTACACTTCACAGGCTTGAGATGGATGAAGTTATTTTTCATTTGAGACCATAACAGCAGCTCTGCTTCCTGCAATCTATCACCTCATAGATGACCATCAGTTACTCATTTCACTATAAGATCCATTCAGTACTATCAAACCATGCTCAAATAACTGGTGTTTACAGTCTTCTTTAATGTTTGCTCAAACACTTTGTTGCACTAAGTTAATTTGAAATTAATTTCAATTAAAATTCAGAGTTGTTATTAAAATGTCAGACTTTTTAAAACCTTTGGTATGATAAAAGCATGCTGGCCTGAGGTATAAAGCAGGGAGAACGATCTTCAAGCACTTCATCTGAGAGGTGTATATTTTCTCATATAGTTCTTCCTTTGCCACTGACATTTTGGTATAAAATCTTCAACACTTAGACTCCATCTATGTAATAGCTCTTTAGGCTTTCTCATTCTTTTATTTCAATATTGAGTTATTGTTCATATACTGTGGATGCAAAGGTTAGTGTATGCACTTTGTTAGTCTCAGTTTGCTTACTACCAAAAATAAACAAGTAAATAAATAGACGAATTTTTCCCTCTTTGTTTTCTGACCACGCTGGTTATGATTTGGAGTCCAGGTGCTTCTGGCAGGAGTCACATGGAGAAGAGAGGGAAGTGAGCAGAGTGGTGGAGAGTTGGAGAAGAGCAATGATTACAGGCAACAAGGCTGTTCACATTGTAAACCTGTTAACTTTTGACCATGAGGGAGACAGAGAGATGTAGACCTATGACCTATGTGGCTTTATCTCTTTGGTTGAACTGTATGTATATGAGTGTGTGTGTGTGTGTGTGTGTGTGTGTGTGTGTGTGTGTGTGTGTGTGTGTGTGTGTGTGTGTGTGTGTGTGTGTGTGTGTGTGTGTTTCTGGAAATGGATGTTGTCGTCGTCATTTACATGCTAGACATATGCAAATAATATTTTTTGCATTTGCCTCAATTAAAAAAAACAAAACAAAAAAAAAATCTAGATAAGATCAAACTATTATCTGTGTGTATATGAGTGTGTGTATGTGTGTGTGAGTGTGTGTGTGGATGTGTGTTTATGAAAGATTCAGACTGTACAGTTCATCTTTTTTTCCGAGACTGTGGTCATTCTCACACTCGTACATACATGGACAGTGCTTATCTAATCTTGTAATGCAAATACAGAAGTGTAATTAACTACATGCCTTCATACAAAGGAGTCTGGACTTTGGTAGCAGCTTTGTCTGAATGTAGATTTTATGCAAACTGGGTTCAACAGAAGCACAGCAAGCCTCTTTGTTCAGGTGTATTAGTCCAATAAAACACAGTCAGCTGAGCGTAGAGGTGAAGAACCAAAACTACAAGGTTTGATTACCTTCATCACAAAAGCTGAGCCTATAAATATAGGCAACAGTATGATTAAGAGCGTTACGCATTGCAGTTAAGTGCTTGTACGATATTAAAATCCCAAAAAATAATTTGATAGTCAGTGAGGACTTTTCTATAACTGTCAACTTGTGTTGCTGTGTGTCTGTTTTTGTGTTTCTGCATCCAGGACAATGATGATTCTTCCCTCAGGCCTTTACGGTGTGTGTGTCTCCTCTCTGAGGACGATAAATGGATTTGTAATAGAATCCAACGGGCATTTCAGCTGAGATATCGAGCCTGTTCTATATCATTGAATTTCATATTTACAAAAGGAAAGCGGCAAGAAGTGACTTTAGAGAGGAAGAAAGAGGAAGCAGGAAAATATTTTTGAAATGATATATCCATTTGAAGAAGAACCACTTGCACAATGGCAAACACTGAGTTCTTGTAAAGTCCTTATAAAGGATACTTCAAACATAACTTATGCCCTTTTCCATGTAAAATATGAATCTTTTTGTTCAAATAAAACTGTGGCTTGCTCTTTAAAATATCCCTTTTTCACAGAACTGTTCCACGTGTTAGCTTGAACAATTCTTACCGGCAATCTCTTCAATGCAGTCAGCGTGCATGTCAAGCAACACGCTGCCGTTGATGATGCAACTGCGGAGCTCAAACAGGCTGTGGAGGGAGAGAGTAGCAACGTAAGGCTTGCTCCACCTCTCCCCGCCGTCCTCCACGTCCTCCTCAAACTTCAGCCACCTGCAAGGTAAAAAACTTCTTAAAGTGAATTTTTATGTTTAACGTCAAGTATTATTACTTTTATCTTTCACTCAAAAAAAATGCTATTTATAAAATTCCTTACAACTTATAAAATTCTCATGAATTTAAGGAATGGAAGCTGCAGAGGTCTCTTTAGTTGGTTAAGAATAGATCTTGGCGTGACAGCAGTACAGAGACAGAGGGGATCATAATTCCTCTGAATGTAGTATAATTTGTATCATATCGTATATAGGATTGTGTTTATTAAGAATTAATTAGTTTAAGCCTATTATTTGTATTTCATTTGAGCATTTAATAAGATGTTTAATCAATTCTTCTTATATTTTGCATTATTGCAGGTGCTAACAACAAGAATAAAGCTGAAATTCATTTTGTTTGCAATCTCTTATTATCAAATTCTCAAAATTATATGCTTTCTCTGATGTACCTTGTTTATCAGAGTTTATTTCCTGCTTCAGGTTGGTTTTCTTTTGGTTTCTATTTCAGCCAAAAGAATTTATATGGCAGATGTGGCATAAATCCTTTTCTCTGACTGGTTAGTGCATTGCAAGAGGTTCTCTGTCTCAGGAAAGAACTTTTTAAATTATAAGTTGGGCCTTAAGATTAGGTGTAATCTTTCTAAAACATTTCTTAGAATTTAGAATTAATACAGGTCCAGATCAGCCTCAGTGTAGCTAAGACCTGGGGACGAATAAACATTAAAATGAAATATGATTTCCCTTTCAACAAACCCAGGAATGATCCTTTGACGTAAATGTCAACCACAATATTTGGGAAAGTCTGACATCAGCCTTTGAAACAGAGATTTGGTATTTGTTTGGCATGACTGAGATCACCGCAGCATTTACTATTTGTCATTTCTCTCTTTGGAGCTTTTTTCCTTGAGAATCAACTAAAAATGAACACTAAGCCTTAAATGTAATTGCAACTTGCACACATCCCTTTTCATAGCAGTGCAGCTGTAGAGCTGCTGGGCTGTCAGAAACTTTATTGCCAAGCACCGTTGTCAACAGCTCTCAGAGGAGAACCTGACCTGGCTGTTTCCTTCCACTCAGCATCCTTGCCATCCTTCACACAGATCTCATCCAGCTCAGTGAAAAGCTCGTGGGCCACATGTTCAGCATCCTCCTCTGTGCCCAGAATGAACTGGACCCTCTGGGATGGTGTGTCTAATGTAGTGAGAGGATGTGAGGGAGGGAGGAGATGTGAACTAGGGTTCTCAAAAGGCTTTTACACACAAGTAAGTACACAATACTACTTACTTTGTCATTGCATGCTTTTTAAGCTGGGTCCAGACAAGACATATTGACTAGACCAAGCAAACACACGGACACTTGCATATACACAAATGTGTCTAACCACCTGCACATACACACTCATGCAACATGCTGACTAGTTCCTGTTCTTTGGTAGCTAATTAGTGGGCTTATCAATTTTAGCCTGGAGTGCTGTATTTGTGTGTGTGTGTGTGTGTGTGTGTGTGTGTGTGTGTGTGTGTGTGTGTGTGTGTGTGTGTGTGTGTGTGTGTGAAGGGCCTTCAGTATTGATAGGCTTTGTTTAACATCTACTGCCTACTCTGTGAGAGTTGGATGTGCAAGCACCCATGCATGTTCTATACTGGGCCGTGACCAAAGTCTGTTTTTTCTCAGTCTCTCTCTCCAACAAATAAAGGACTGTATGAGACTCAAAAAATGCCAGATTTGAAAAGTAAATTACACAGTGTTTGTAAGTTTGAGCACGTGTGTGTGTGTGTGTCTGTGTGTGTTACCATGATTGGAGGTGGTTTTCTCTGTTCCCTCACTTTGTTGTGTTGCGATACTTCCTGCCCTTTTGTCTCTCTTGCGGTGGCGAGAGCCGTGGGCCTTGTGGTGACGATGGCTCTGCCTCGGCATCCGAACACCCACAAATAGAGTCCTGTGGCCTGGAAAAGAGGTGAGAGAAGTCGTGTTACTTTTATTCCCCAGTAACTCTCTTTTTTTTTTATCAATTTCATATTTTAATATAATCATCACTGTCTACTCTGTCACTCATAAGTCGAGACCAAAATAAACAGCATTTGATTATATATAATTACTAATCTGATAAAGATTAATAAGACTGCCTGTTGTCTTCAGCTGAGCTTCTGGCTTTTCTGAACTCTGTAAAAATAAATGTACTTAAACAAAGAAGAGATCTGTTAGGTCCAAAGATGTTCATAAACAACAGTTCTCTGTTTTAGTTTTCTGTGGCCTTTCCTAAGCCTTTTTTGTCTTTTATTTGCTGGCCCAGTTGTCTGATGGATGTCCCAACTAAAACGTCCTGCCTGTCATATCTGAATACATTTTTCACTTTGGCCTTGAGAGATTGATGACTCCTTTTTTTCCTTTGAAGCTCCTCAGTTATGGGCTGTAACTGTAATCAAATGTTTTTGGCGTTTGTTGGTACAAACTCTTGTTACCTTCACATTTTGTTATCTTTAAATCCAGTGTATTGTCTGGGTCCTGTACTTATTTTTTTGCTACATTCACTGGGGGCCAAGTGACACATACACAGGCAGACACAAACACCCACACCTGTTCCCCTATTGTGAAGACAGATAACCCCCCCCCCCCCACAATGCTCCTCTGGATAGATGAATTCATTATTAATGTTCAGCTTTATTCATCTCCAACACCTAAAAACAACTAACAATGTAAAATCATCCACCCACACACACACACACACACTGGAAAATGACTTAATCAGGCTTAAAACTTTGCTCTATCACACATAAGATATTTATGACATAAGTGGTGTTAGCAGGTCTGCTGAAGGCTGAATGAGGTCAGTTCACCTGTGGTGTAAGATAATTAGACGCAGTGTACTATCTTGACAAACAGAACTGAAAAACAGACATTTTTCTTGAATATTTCCAACAGATGTTCTACTTTGCCTAATTCTCCACTAGATTTCAGAGGGAATAATGCCGTCTTTCAGTTGCATTTCTTTAATTCTGTCTGATGGATGCAGTGAAATTAAAAAAAAAAAAAATCTACATGGAAAACATCTGTTGAGCTCATAAAATATGAATCATGGTTAGAGTTTGAATTGGCTGATGCTGTTATTGTCTGGAATGAAATTTTCTCAAGCCGATATGTAAACTGCAGATTCCAAGGTCATTGGTAGCAGATTGCTTAGTGGGTGAAAAGTGCATTATTCATTATGAATATGTTGTTGCCAAGTAACTGTTTAGGAAAAAATCTGGCCAATTTTGTTGGAGCTGAAAATGAACAAATAATGGAGCTCTGTAGTCAAAATTTAGAAACAGAGATATCTTTCCTTGCTGGTGCTTTGAGTAAATGAGCCAAATCCCTACGGAGAATGTATTTAAAGGGCAAATCCAAAATAAATCAGTTTCAGCGTCACAGTGGTATGAAAGCATACAGCTACTCTGGCTACTCCTTAGTCAGTGATATGCCAGCTGAACTTTTCCTTCAGCTGTAAATGGTAAAACACCTGCAGTGACATCACTGATTCAGATGTGGACAGATGTACAGCAAGGCTGAAAGTTTGAACCGTTAGAGAGCTGAGCAGCAGCTTCAGTGCTGAATTATACTTTGCCATTGTTTTGAAGAAACAAATTTGCCCCTCCTATTGCACACTTTCATTTTCTCTGTGTTACTGACTGACTAACTGTTGAAAATGTAAGGTGGATCGATTGGGGGAGGGTAAGTTAACCATAAAAAAGAGAAAAATGTGCAAAAGGGAGTTTTATTGAACAATGGCCTATAAAACAACCATCTTATAATACTGTAAAATAAACCATTCTTCAAAAGTGATAATTAAAACTGTGCCACCCTACTACTACTACTTATTCCACCCTACTACTACTACTTATTCCAACTGTGCACGTTACTCACCTTCTAGTTCCTCCTTCTCATAGTGGATGTTCAGTACTGAGCTCGTTCCTCCCTGGTCTACCACCACCTCCTCATCTGGCCTCTAATGGACACACACAGACACACAAAGGGCATGTGTAAGAATGATGTTACCGTTATTGGTTGTGATTTTAAATGCAGATAACAAGTATCTTTATAATGCCCTAGGTCCCCGGAAGCCCGCAGAAAAGTTCAACTTTCTAGGACACTTTCAGCCCTTCAAGATTAGTCCATGAAAGAAACCCTGAAAGGACAATGAATGTCTGGAAGCATCCTTTTAAAGACAAGCTACTGACACTGTAACAGAGCCTCTAATTGGCCAAACTGGCAACAATGAGCTTCAAATTCCAGACAGTTTAATCTTAGACCGTCTGGCACGCACACAGAGCACAGGTAAGGCAGGCACAAACGCTCATACCTCAAACATTCATACAAACACACACACACGCAAATGCCAGAGTTAAGTAAACAGCGTAGGAGTCAGTTGGAGAATGTGCTAGGCTCTCCTATCCAGCAGAGATCAAATAAATCAAATTAGCTACATCCGTCAGTGGTGCTGCTGTTGGTAGACTGCTACAGGATGTTATTGTGTGTTACTATCCCAGTGACAAGGCTTTCTCACTAGCAGCACTGTTTCCTCATGCGCAGGACTGTGTGTTATCCTTAGTCATGTATCAGTCCTATGATAATGAGGGCAGAGGACTGCAGGAACCTTTACAGTGACTCCAGAGGTACTGTGCTGCTGCATTGTCTGTATTTACACTATTTCACTTCATTCCTCATCATGAGTGCATAAAACAGTAAATCTTTAATTTCGGATTTCTGAGACCCTCCCACATGTTGTTGAAACAGACAGTTTGCACCACTGCATTAAAGTATAAACCAGTTCAACCCATCCCTTGTTTTTGGAATGTAACCTTTGACATAGGTTAGGATAATAGACACACATCTGGATGCTACATATGCCCGCATAGTATGTAAAAGACAACTGGAGCAGCTACAAATAAAATCAGTAGATAAAATCTATAAATAAATGAAAATGGCTGAGGGGTGCCTGCCATCGGCAACCTACCAGGGTCTTTGCCTAACACACACACATACATATGTGTATATGAATGCAGCTCTCTACATAATTGATGTTTCCGCCCACTCTATAAGAGTAGGTCTCTATGTCCTGGATGTGTTTCTATGAGCGAGTGAGGGTGGTGGATGCAGAATTGACTGGTACATTGAAATATCTTCATGAGACTGAAACACACTCTTTAAAAATGACTAACATTGCAGAAAATTGAACTTCTTGAAAAAAAAAATCAATTTTGAATTGAAATGTTTGTGATGACTAAAAGGACAGTTACAGAAAAACAGCACAGAGGAGGTATACATAAGAGGTTTACTGCTCGAGAATGCAACTCAGAGCAGAGCTTTGGTGATTTAGTTGGATAGTTAGTTAGTAGCTTAGTTAAACTGTTTACAGTGCCTCCTCTATTTTTTTTAGCATAATGTGCGATACCTGCAGCAGTAATGCAGACCTTTAATCACTGCCATTAAATAATCTGAAGAGTTCAAGTAAGAGCAGAGACAGCCTGTTACCTTTAGCGCTACTGATGTCCATTTGCAGTACGTGTGTGTGTGTGTGTGTGTGTGTGTGTGTGTGTGTGTGTGCTTCAGTGTTCATCAAAAGTTGACGGTCCTTCTAATATGCCTCCCTCTCAGAGTGAAAACCAAGTGAAAACACTGAAGATCCCTCTTATGTCTTTTAATGTAAATGGTCATTCTAATATCCAGTGAGCAACAAATGCAACATGCAACATGGCTGGGGCTGCTACATGATGGCCACAGAGACAAAAAATAAGCAGTTCGATTTGTCGTCATGGAGTGCTACTGGAAAGAGCTCATAGTTTCTTTTTAGTTGGGTGGAGATGAAAATGTCTTGGTCTGTAGGAGCAGGATCCTCATTTATTCTGGTGAAAAAAAGGATTTGGATTATGAGAAGTACAAACTATGGATCATGTTAATTGAAATGATTGGTCCCTTTATCAGAGCTTTTCAGAATGTAAAGCTACATTCTTTAGCTGCACTAAAGTACCCTGTGTGTATGTCTGTGTGTGTGTGTGTGTGTGTGTGTGTATGTATGAATGTGTGTATCATTTTAAGATGTTTGCATGGAGCAAGAGCGAGCAGTGATTTTCCTTAGTTGGCCTGGAGTTTATTAAAACACTGCACATGGTTTATTGACATAAAAAGTCCCACTTGTGAATCATGCTGGTTTCCACCTGCAGTTATGAAATGTGATAAATGGGATAGTGCTGTGTGGCTGTGTTTGTGTGTGTGTGTTATCTCTATTTGGGATTGTATTTAGACGCATGGTGAAGACCCTAAGCTGTTTTTTATCTTCCGTCTCATTCCTCCAGCCTCCCAGTGCTGCTACAATCTGAAAAGCTAAGCATATTAGCATAAGATTGTGAAAAGAAAAAAAACTAATTAACATAAATTACAGCCAGACAAATATCTTACCTTATTACAAGTGAAAATTCAAAACCCACTCCGAAAGGTTTCTGTTATGGTTTAATGCCAATTCTTCTGTTTTAGGCGCAGATGGCCATTTATGATTCACAGAGTAGTTGAAAACAGATTTGGGATCCCAAGGCATCCACTTAATTAACAGGTGTGGGTGGCCTGGCACTGCCTTCCTGCCTTCTTCCACATGCTCTCCACCGTATCGGTGCAGTGGGATTTCTTTCTGTTTCCATGACTGAGCACTTCTCTTTCCCAAGACAATTCTGTCCCTTTAAAGAATAAAGCCACCTAATTAGGAAGTCATGCCTGGGCCAAACACTGAATTCAAGGTTTTATAATTACATTTACACAGTGGGTGACGGTGTGGTGACAGAAATAAAAGGATTGTGACCATTTGTATTTACATGTACTACTCTTCTGTCCTCAGTGCCCATAAGCAAGGCACCAAACCAGCACTTATTCTAGTGGAGATGCGCAGTTGACTAAATAGTGGCAGCAACCTAGTGCTTGTACCAAGTACTAGGTTGCTTATAAGGGTGAAAATTCAAATAATACTATTTAATATATATAATATGAACATATCATCTTCATATCTGTAAATTAAAATTATTTTTTACATCATTATTTAAGGATAACTCTGGTGTTATTCTAGATTCCTATTCTCAACAATCCTCAAGAAAAGACTACACCATACACTAACCTAAACCTGAGCAAAAATGAACTGATCTTACTAGCAGGTAAGGTCCTTATTAATTAAATGTCTCTTAAAATATATAAAGCTTAGACGTATAGGTTTTTCATAGTTATTTGAAAAATTGCCACCATACATTTATTTGTTAAAGGCAGCAGGAGCAACGTGAAAATATGCACGGACTGAATTCAAGCAGCACAGTGTCCAAGTCATGGCCACGCGCATTTGTCTTCGACACTATGTTAAAGGTGCTGAAAAACCTGTGGCAGTTGTACAGAACTACACGATGCTTTATGTTAATGTATTAAATTTAAAATTTTAAGTACATATGCATGGTATTGATTCACACACACACACACAGTGCTATCGGTCAGTGCAGCTGTGAATTAGGTCTTCTATATGGAGTGCAGTTTCAAACTCAGGCTGGAGGCAGTCAGCTCCATTAGAAGTGGAGCTTTAAAAAACATTTAGACACATAACAAGAGAGACTGGACGAGAGAGAGAGAGACTCTAAAAGCTCTTTGTCCCAGAAAGAACAGTAGACCATCAGATCATCAATTAGTTTTGCAGCCATTTGGAACATACACCCCCACCCGCACAGAGAAAAGGAGGAAAATCATTCTCCTGAAGCTCATTCAATAACTATGATTGCAGAGTAGGCAAAATTGTGTGTTCCGGGGGATGGCGTGACAGAAAAAAAAAAAAATCTGTACGTGAGCCATGATTATGACGTCACTTCTCCGCAGTCCCTGCTCTTCATAACACAACAGACTCACAACCTGTAGTCTTCCTGGTCACAGTTCACTAAGAGCGTCTTCTTAATGGCAGCTTCATGCAGGTGCATGTTTTTTCAACAGGTTAATGGTTCCCTGTCATTCACAGCTCACTTCACCCATGTCACATATAGTGCTTCAGCTAATTAAAAAGCTCACATGGCACTTAAAAGTTTTGTTTGCTCTCCCTGTGGGTGGGCACATCTGTGACCCTCAAAGCATGCATGTGTTTGTGGTTTTCCACTGACAGGGCAGATCATTTGTGTTTTGCTGCCTGCCTCCATCTCCCGGCAACCGTCACTTGTTCTTCACTCTTGTCCTCTAGCTTTAAATCAGTCACAGTGCTCGGGAGGGATTATGACTCAAAAATAATTCTCCACACAGATTACTGCCACTGCGTCATAGAAGTCGTCTATGGCTAGCCCCAAAATGGCTGCCTATCCTTGAGATTCAGTCTTTTACTAGCATATCAGTGTTAACCACCCATGGGAAGATCAAAATGAAGCTGCCTTGTGGCACAATATGAAAGAGGATGCACATGATAACTCCACATCAAAGGACTTGAGGATACTGTCATGTGAATTTACAAAGGGAAAAATATGGATCTTAGAAGAATTGTATCCTTACTAACACTTTGACATTTTGCTCGAGCTAAGTTTTGGTTTTAGTGTGAGGCACTTAACAAATATATGCAGCCCCCCTGGATTATTCCAGCATGATGTTGATGAATGTTCTGTGTATAATGACATGTTTCCATTTTACTTAGGTATTGATAAAGTCATTTTACATAAACTAATCCATCTACTCAATGCATTTGTACATTTTTTGGTCCTTCTCACAAATGCACATGATGAGGACTTTCGGCAACCTAGTCTACTGTCTCAACATGTGAAAGCCAGAAATAGAGAGATGCTATCACTCGCCTACGTTTGGTAACTAAACAAATATAAGCTGCATTTGCTGGCAGGGCAGATTGTCCCAGAGAGATCACAGATTCCAAGAGCAGAACTGAATAGTACAGTCACACACAGTGTCCTACTTTTGATGCTGATAAACCTCCCTTTGATGCAGAAAATTAATGAAAATAAATAAAGCAAGCTGTTGCTTTATGACTTAAGAACTTTTTTTTTGCTTTGCATTTTTTTCCATTAAAAGCTTGATTTCCCTTCCTTAATGTGCTTTGATACCAAAGGGACCCATCAAGACTGTTTTGTCAGTGAGCAATTAGAGCTGTTTTGTAATTCTCCAGAATTTCTTGGAGATAAAACAAGATTTCTTGGCAATAAATTCAGGAAAAATCAGTATTATTAAAGTGCATCACAGGAAAAAAAACAATGAACTGGCCATCATCCTGAACAAATAGAGCAGCAATGATTTGCATCCCAGTCTCCTGACTGAACAGGGCAATCAATGTGCTGCGCCAAAATGCCCTCTCTCTCCATCAGGACTGTGACTGGAGCCAGCTTCATAGGAAGGAATGAGGCAAGCAGTACACTGTGAAGAGCCTTGAGATCCAGGGGGACAGCTAAAGAGACACATCACAGACTGCGAAAAGTCTAGCAGAAATTATTCTTGTGCGTGCCCATATTGTTGATGTAAGAGCAAGTTTATTGAGGGAGATTTTCACCCTGTATTAATATCATAACTACATCACCAGAGACAAGAACGGCACTATAAAAAAAAAAGGCAATTGTAGATTCATAAAAGCGCATCCATGATTCAGCAGCACTGCGTGGGCTTTACGAGTCTTTTAATGTCTGTCACTACAACAACCACTTTCCCTCCAACACTTGTTGACCATTTCTCTTGAGATAACTTCCATGACTATTCTGGATAGTGTTTCTCTCCAGTCTCCTATTTTTATCTGCCCACCCCCCCCCCCTCCCCTGTCTAAGCTGACCCCTCTTTCCTCCCCTCCCAGAGGCACCCTGAACTGACAGCAGGGATCCTGACTCAGACAACTGGGCCTGTCACTTCCAGACTGGGCTTTGTGTCTGATAGCCAGAGTTGGCACCCCCTGCCCCTTCATAGCAATGCAGTGTCAGTAATCTGCCGTAGAAACATGGAAGACAGTACTTCAATCAGAGGAGGGGTTGACATGAATGGTTGGAAGGAAGTGATAATGGTGGAGGAGATAGGGTGAGAGGGGGCGGCTGTTTTGACTGCCTCAGCCCACGGGTAGAATGACTCATACACACCTTATTCAATTCCACACATACAGTTCTGCTTCTCCACAGCCCTCGTTCTCTAATTATTTGCTTTCTAGACAAATTACTGTGGCCTTAGCTGGTTTTGTGAATAAAAGATGGTAACATACAGTATAATTAAAACTGCAGTTAAGGAATATTATGAATATAAAACAAACACTTAAGGTGCTCAACTCTTAAATGTGTTTAGATGATTGCAAATCACCATGTCATAGGATTTGGACCTGCTGTTTCTGGACAACTTTTTGCCACTCGCTCATTCTACTGACTAGTGAGGAGTTTAAACCTCTGTGTGTGCTTTCAAACTACATTAATCCCATTAAGTGGTGGCTTTGGTGGTGGAGTACTGCATTACTGTAACAGTTTTCAAACAGGATGTGGTTTATTGAGTACTTTAAATTATCAATTGAGAGTTCTGAGACACTTGTCACAGATACACAAAGTACACATCCACTCTTTAGATAGGCGACTGTGGATTGTCTTCACTAAATGGAATCTGTAACACCACAGTGATTAAAATGAAAGCTTAGGAGTGCTTCCAAATAGCTACTGTAAAAGGATTGAAAAATGGAACAGTGACAATCTTGTGTTCAGAGGACTTAAAGCTGAGACAAATTTATGATGCATAGTACCATAAATGATTACTTAACTGGAACTAGAGGCACGGTCTTACAGAATCAGGGCCAATACCAAGGGCATCAATAGCTGTAGTCTCTCATGTTTGAAACAATATATTTTTCCTAACATAATGATCCCGTTCTTGTTTTACCAGGGCTTATGATTCCCAGGTGTCTCTGTATGGTTATAAATATAAAGATTAACTTTGGTGTAATTGAAGAGGAAGCTATTCTATGAACACAGTGCTTCTCTGTGGTCCAATTATCAATCCAAAGCCTTATATCGACTGTCACCTTGGCAGCTAAGGAGGAACAGTATAACATTAAATGTATTCAACCATAAATATTGTTTCTCTTAGGTTTTGCTTTATATAGTTAGATTTTCCACTCTTTGGCATCACACTGCTCTATTTCTTTATACCTTTTGATTTAATTGTAAAGGATTGCTGATGAGTTGTCTTTCACCCAAACTCTACTTTCACACCTTCACTGTGGAAATGCTCATGTAATCCTGATTTGTATACTTCTGGCCACTAAGCAGCTCTTGGGCAACAAGAGATGTAAACTAATTGAAGCATTTACTGAACAACTTAAGTTCAATTTGAGGTGTTAGTACTGCACGGATAAGTCTTTTGTCAAGTTTTATCACTGCAGTATTACACTTAAATTGTATTTGCACTTGAATTATTGTACTTTTCACTACACTTACAGTGTCTTTGCATTTAAAACCTAAATACAAAACATATAATGAAGTTAAAAAATGTGAGTGTATTACTACAGATTAAAATTCTTGCCAGCATATTCATGTAGGGGAGATAAAACAACCAAGAGAAGTATAACTGTAAAATAATTTGATTATCAATTAATTATTTGGATCATTATTTCCTACCAAAAATGCTGAATATACTCTGGTTTCCAGCTGCTCAGTTCAAATGATTTCCTGCTTCTCTGTGTTTAATATAATGAAAACTGATTATCTCTGGGTCTTGGATTTGGCAGTAGGAAGACATTACTTTTAGCTTTAGGGAATCTGTGATGGACATTTTACAGTATTTTCTGACATTTTAAGGATCAAATACAATGATATCATACATATTACAAACACATGCATTGTGTAGTTGAACTTAGGACCACTTGGATCACCAACAACACTGATGCTGCAGAGCGTTGCTTCCAAATCCACACATCAATAACGTAGCACTGTCAATTGTTGCGCTTCTGCATGAGTACTTCTGCTTTTGATACATCACACTGCTTGTATTTCCCAAACTCTATATTAAGTAAAAATACTAAATGCAGAACCTTTACTCTTCGCACTTTATTCGAGTATCTTTACATATTCATGTGATTGCTTTTGCTCAATCTAATAACCTGAAAACCTCACCGGATACTTGGGACACTTCATCAGTGCTTGAGCAAACATTTCAACAGATCTCAAGTCAGGGGAGAATGAGAAAGATGCCAAGGCATGCTGACCGACTAGATTGCCACAGATATGGAGGACAGCCAAACTTACAGGTCATCTGTAGTGACAACGAGCTGGTACAACCCTACTGTTTGAGGAGTGAGGCTTCTTGGCAATTTTCCATCCCTGTCTGAAAGCTGTCTAATCATATCAGAGACTTCCCAGCTCACCTCTGGTCCTCGTCCATCTGTCTCCTGCCCTCAGACAGGATGCTATCATAACTGGCCATGGTGACATGACTGTGTAGGGGTAGGCTACATTAAGTCCTTTAAGCAATGATACTGCATGCCACGGTAGTTATAATCAAACTGTAAAAAAAAAAACACGCCGGCTTGAATAAACATCCCTGTTCAATGGTCCATTTGTCCTTACAGAGTCCTCGTTTACCTCTGTCTCACCAGCTGACCGATGGTCTTATAATGGATCAGCCATCAACAGGACATTAAGGCTCGAGCCCCCCCCCACAAACCTCACTTCTGTCCGCTCCCTCTCGCGGGGATTGGCTAATAAAGAACATGTATGGACACTCAGCACCGTGCGCTGCGCGGTGTGAGGATGGCGCCAAGGTCATTTGAGGGTAAATGTGAAAATAACACGCGAGAGTCACCGGGGAGAAGAAGAAAATAAAAATCCACCGAACCGTCCCATCCTTGTTATGCCACACACACACACACACATGCGACTTCAGGCGGAGCGGTTGACATTTAATGAGCGCCGTTTTAAAATGTGGCAGCGTCTGATCGATAATCTGCATCACGGTGATTTATATGCGCTCGAGGAACAGATAAAAAATAATTGAGATCACTCAGTGCATTGCGTTGCGATGCGCTCGCCTTAATCACTGCACGTGTTTGCGCCTCAGAATAAAAACTGTCAACAACACGCTGCGCACGAAGCAGCATCCTGCAGGGCAGGAAACACAACACAACTTAGCATCCTGGGAAAGAAAAACCAAAAACATTTAATGAGTCTTATTCTACATGAAACGTGCAAAAGAAACGATCACCTGAAAACACCGCAGCAGGATACGATCCGGCCGGTTTTCGGGTGATCGTTTCTGTGACCGCTTCCTTCAACGTGACACGGTGCATCCATGCGGCACAGAAATTAGGAGTTTCTATCAGAACGGGGAATTTCAAACAGTTGTTGGAGCTTGTGCACAGCCTGGTCGGTGCCTCTGCGCCGAGTCCGGGGAAGGCGCCGCGCGTCAGACACGTAAAGGGCACTTTACCTGGTAGCTCAGTATGCTCTCGGGGTCTTTGACGGGCATGCTCGTGGCCTGTGGGTTAACCTGCCCAGGATCCGCGGAGGGTAAAGGTGAGACTTTCACGGGGTCTGATCAGCCTCTCTGCGCCGTCTGAGGACGTTTTTCTTCTGAGGAAGAAGGAGCAGTCACGAGTTGGCGACAGCGGCTACTCCTGTCTCTGCAGACATGTTGTGGGGAAACATCTCTTCCAGATGGGGGAAACGATGTAACGGATAATTTTGCCCGCTATGTTATGATGATTTCCCGGCCGCGCTTCCAGCTCCCCTCCCTCCTTGTCCTGGCTACGGGAGCAGGATGCGGAGAGCATCACCGGGGCCTCAGCCAATCAGGGCGCAGAGGTAAACAACGGGCTGCGACGCACTGCTGCTACCCAACATAATAAAGCCAAGACCATTTTGCGCTTATGGAGCTACTTCACTTGATTCAAGTCCGGTTTGGCAGTTTTGGCTGCTGGACAGTGACCGTTGCGCGCAGCAAGTGGTTTAGTTCAGTTTCCTTCTTTCAAACATACTGGCACACAACACAGTTGCACTCCGCATCCAGCTATTATAATTAACAAAACGATTAAATGTAGGCTGAGGAATGGCACAATCCAGATAAAACTGCGGGTTTGCTCGTGGTATCTTACTGACTTATTTATTTTACTTAAATACTCCCCCGGTATTAATATAATTAGATCGTTTACATGGGTAACTTAATCCATTACAACTCAAAGAAAACTCATCTGAATCAAAGTACAAATTATAAGCAGCAAAATATGTTAAATGCATCAAATGTAAAAGATGTCTAAGGTTCACATTATTATATGAATTATATTATTGCACTATAATTGATACATCAGCATGTAAGTAAGAGCAGAGCAATTTTTAAGTATTTTATGCAGTGGTGGATATTTTCATCTATAATATAATTCTAACAAGCAAATCATAACTAAAGCAATCAAATACATGTAACACCAGATAAAGATGAAAATATAAAAAGTGAAAATATAAAAAGTGGGAGATTTAACACCCCTTTTCACACCTAGACCACATGCGACCAGGTCCACATCAGAACCTACTGGTCAAATCTGTGCCGGGTTATCCCAGAGTGGTTAGATGTTCTTCGTAATATAGTTTCAGATTTATCAAACCTTTTTATGATGTGGTGTAACAGAAAAATTGAATGCCAGATATTTTGATAATTGATTAATGGCTTAAGTCATTTCCAAACAAAAATGGTAAAAATTCGGTGGTTCTTGTACTCAAATGTGAGAATTTGCTTCTCTTCCTTGTCAAACATTATTTAGAATTGAATATCTTAGTGTTTTGGACTGTAGGTCAGACAAAAAAAATACATTAAGTTACATTAGTTACATCACTGAGCAAATAATTAGCTGACTAATTCATAATGAAAACAGTCATTAGTTGCATCCCTAAAGGTATTTAAATATGAGGGTGTAAAAGCCTGAGAGCTCCTGTAAGATTTCATGTACTGTTAAGCAAACACTGGATGGCAGCAAAAGAGTGTTTGTGATGAATGGCTGCTCCAAGTATACCCGAGTCTACTTCGATTACCCTGACCACCTTTAAGACAATTATAGGGATTTGCATCACAATTGTTGAGACAGCCTCAATCATTACTTTTCATCAGACAAAATTACTTGTTGTGTATCCTTTTTTCCTAGTATGTGCATTGTTTTGTTTTGTCAATGCATTTAAAACTAGTTTTCAATGACTAAAATTACACCAGTTTTAAAATGAAGGCGTGAGTCACGGCTATCATCACTAGTCAAAAAACATTAGAAAACAAGGCAGGAAAAAAAAAACTGTCACAGTAGAGTTATCACAAGTTACTGAACCTCTGTTAGCACATTTCTGTTTAACCATTATGAACAAAGAGAGCTTCATTCATCCACACTGGGAAGTGTGGAACAGGGCAAAATGACTTAAATGGTCACCAAGTGTACTGATATATAGTGTTCCATTTTAATGCTCTTCAGCCATCTTGCTAAAAAAAATATTTAAATTATTTTTGTAATTATAGCAATTATTTTCTGTATAAAGTACAGTGTAACACATTGTGCTTGTAGGGTTACCAATGGTGTTATGCATCGTTAAGGCAGGTAAACCCCACAACATTGGTGAAACTTTACTCCTCCCAGCTGTTGAAGACATGTATTCAGTAATGATGGGAGGACCTCCTGCTGCCAAGCTAAATGCAATCCCAATTTGTGACAATACCACTCATTTTATGATTGTGAAGGAACAGATTCTGGACAGTATTCATGAGACCCGCATTCAGCTGGAATCCAGCGACTTCACTGATTGTGCTCAGCAAATGGTGTTTGTGTGCAATGTGAAATGGCTCAGTGTCCTGGAAGAACTTTTGTTTTGCCATTCTCTGCCAGCTCACAATACAGCAGAAGGATTCTTCAAGGCCTTGGATGATTTCAATGTACCGATGGCGCAAGGGCAAAGACAGGTCACCACAGCAGTCTGGTGAAACTTGTGCAAGCATTTACTCCCCCACTGTTTGGAAGTACTGTAAAAAAGATGCCCAAAGAGCTGCATGGGTTTCTGGATGAGGAAGTAAAAACTGTAAACCTAAGTAAATCATGTGGCATAAATGCCCATCCGTTTCCATCCTCTGCGATGAGATGGGTGCTCCTTCCGACAGCGGCTACTGCAGTAGTGTGCAGTAGTGGCTGTCCTGGGGCAAGGTCCTCATACACTTGTGTGATTTGCATAAGGGAGCTCCTCCTCTTTTTCCCTGAATTCCACTCCCCACTGGTGAAGCATATGGAAGACATGAATCAGGTTGCACTTTTGGCCTATATTTCTGATATCTTCGACCGGATAAAACTACGGAAAATCTCTTTACGGAGTAAAGGGTGCCATATCTTTTCTGGAAAGGATCAAGTCTCTGGATTCATGGAAAAGTGCAGCCCATGCACCAACATCAGGGCCACATCTGTGCACCTCTGTGAACCTTGCAGCTTAAATGAATTACTTCAGTTACCTCAGTAAATTTGTAACTTTGGAATATAACTATTGTCGGAATATCGAGGAATGAGAGCACAGCTACAAATACACCTGGAAAAGTTTACAACCTCGGAAGATGTGTGGGGAGGGCCGGGCTGCAACTGGACAACAGGTGTCCATTGCACATTTGAAGGGGTTGTGTGGAGCAGTTTGAAGAGGAAGTTTTTCATATCTGCTGTCGCCAAGTGCTTGCTCATGGGGGAAATTTTGGGTCTCTGTAAATAATAACTATAAAGAGTCTGGTCTAGACATGCTCTGTGTGAAAAGTGCCCTGAGATAACCTCCGTTATTGTATGGTGCTACATTAATAAAACTGAATTGAATTGAATTAAATTTTCTCGTTCTAACTTGTGATGGACAGACCATACACGAGGAAAGAGGCCCTAGTAGAGCTAAACTCTTGTATGAACTTGAAAGAAAGGATGAGTGAAGTGTCACCTGCACACATTCCCCTTCTTCTACACTCACCTGTGTGATTCTCTTTTTTTCAGAATTGACCATAATTAAAAGTGAGTACCTGTCAAGGCTGCAGAGAGAGGATGATCTATGTTTACTCCTTTTTACAGTGCATCGACCACCTATGAGCAAAATGAGGCAAATTTAGCCATCAGTTTATTGCTAGGAGCATATATGGAAAATATTTACATACGTTGTTGAGGGGGGGCAGATGTTTTTATGTTTCCTGAGGGGTAAAGTGGTAAAGTGTTTTTGATTATCTCTACCAAGGTTAAAATGTTTTCTTTGCCCTTTGTCTTCTGTCTGACTCTTAGCAGGATTAAACTTGGTGGAGAGGTGGAGTTTGGGCTGTGGCTATCATTTACAGGTTACATTGACATTTTTTTTTTTTTTGCACAGTTTACATTTCATTGGTTGTTGTGAATATTTAAAATTAAAAGTAATGAAATGAAAAAATCATTTACCTATTAATTATATTTCTCTACATGACAGTGAGTGATAATATGGCCCTCAGTTGCGAAGCATGAATGCAAACATGAGCAGTTAGCACATATGAAAAGAAAACAAGAACAGCGATATTGTCGATCTGATTGATCTTTTAACACACTAGAACATACTAAAACTCTTGGATGCCACCATGTGGGAAGCACTGCGCAAAGCAGGATATAAATTCGTAATTCATACACATGGCATTCAGTGCAGGCGTGCAGGATCCATGGCTGGTAGTCGCCTGTATTCGTGAGGAAGTAAAATACACACTCACACACACACACACACGTGTGTAACATGTAAACTGAGCTGTCTCATCATGAACTCCTTTGAATAAAAAAGGCCCTCGTGTCCATCCACCTGAACAGGCTTAGCTTCACACTGCAATAAGATACTGTGTCCACACAAACCCCGTGGTGTTGTTACATTTAATTATCCTCTAGCTTGTCACCTATTTGTGTAAATGGCTAAAGGTGGTTGATTCTCTTTTCATTGCCCAACGTGGCGTCCTGTTTCCCCTGGGTTAGGTTGTTATAGCAACTATAAACAACACGTGGGAGCAGGCATGGTTGTTATGGGAACTGCCTGCGAGAGCATGAAGGAAGCAGGACCGAAGGAGTTTACGGACAGTGTGGTCGGGCCGCTGGGAAAGTGACGACATTGGGTTTGTATATTAATATTCAATGTGAAATCTCAGCTGTTTGTGTCTGAGCTGCATTTTAGAAATAGTTTTAATGCCTGGCCACTGTTATAGAAGACAGAGCGAGTGAGATGCACCTTGGATAACCTGAGTATCTTCGTGTTTTTTTCTTATTGTGCATGTGTGTGATGAGAGGCTATGACAGCTTCACTCAGCTCTGTTCAGATTTAGATGCCTGCTTGACCCGATTTACATGCTCCCTCTCACAGAGACAAAGTAGGTTTCACGTGCTACCCTAATTTTAGTAATGGCTTTCTTAGTTTTTTTGCTAAACTGCAGAAGAGACCAATTTTACATGTCATTGGTCAGTATTTGGAAATGAGAATATCTATCTATCTATCTATCTATCTATCTATCTATCTATCTATCTATCTATCTATCTATCTATCAATATTATCTTCCGATCTATATGAATAAACCTGGAAAATTGTACATTCTATAATATCATGGTGTGAAAATAATTGCTTTTAATACCACATTTCTGCTGACAGAGAACTTAGTACTTTACACTGATCATCTGAGGGGAGAACTTGAAAAAGTAAAATGCCACAAATGCCAGGTAAGAGAAAATGAACATCTGCATATACACATATAGACAAACATTTTCAGATAGGTTCTTATATATTTTTTTCTAAGTCTTACGATCCATTGCGGCTCCACTGGAGGGGAGGTTACGGCGCAGTGTGCCCACCCTGCCAGCGATCAAACCAGACAGGGTGAAAACAGCTAAGGCTTTGGTGGAGAAAGCAGTCAAGGTGACTCTATGTACAAACCAGATTTCACTGTAGCACAACTGTATATTAATGTGTTATCTTCTTTGGACTAAATCTATGCAACTATGCAACTAAATTTCCTTGTCCATTCGTCCTCAGTTGAGGAAAGTGTTTTCAGTGCAAGGGCCCTATCCTGTGATCCGTGCTGCCTTATTGGCCAGAGGGTGGGTAGAACATCATTTGCCCCATCCGGTCAAGAGAGCACCTAATTGCCATGGTGATGAGGAGGAGGATGGTGAGGAAGGTGAAGTCAGTGCTGATGTTACTGGTGAGACAAGGAATTTAACAAGAGAAAATGCATTACTGACTGAAATACTGGAACAAGAATGTGTGTGTGGGTGTGTGTGTGTTTTTCAGGGTCTTGCACACATAAAACTAGCAAAATATAAGGATTCTGGATTTCAAAAATTAAATTCATGCAAGTTGCGATTAAAAAACTTTTTCAATCATCCATATTTTCTTTATGTGTCAATCCAATGATTTAAATTTTGTCTAAAAGAAAGATCGATAAATAATCTTGTGTAGCTGTCAAAGCTAAAAGTGCAGGAGTTAACGTGTATGTAACCAGAGCACTAGTTAGACAGATACACCTTCACCTGATAAATGATACGTTGTGTACTACATTACAGGCCTATAACATAGACCCCTGCCCTTTAAGTCTGTACACACACACACACACACACACACACACACACACACACACACACAGACAAGACCACATACCCCTCTTTACTCATCTGTTTTTAGAGAGAGTGGATGAAGGTGAGAAAGAGGAGAACCTTGATGACATGTATGACCTCATGGTAAGATAACATTCAAGTGAACCAAACAACTTGAACCTGACATCTTGCACAACCTGAAAGCAACTGAATGTGTGCATTACATTACTTGGTTCCATGTGTCCTTTTTCCATGCCACTGTACTTTCAGGCTCAGCCAGCTCGCTAACTTAACCCTGCCTTAACTTATTCTAGTCTCGCCTGGCTCGAAACGAAACTCCATATTTCTACTGGACGACACGACGGGATTACATTGCCTGTCGCTCCTTACGGAATGACCAAATGATCAATCACTATGCAAATGCTGGAACTTTTACCACCAAGGTCTCATCTCTAAAGAGTTTGTAATGATTGACTAGCAAAATGCCAGTTGCTCAGCTTTGGCCAGAGTTAAGGACGTTCTCCCCGTCTCCTCCTACATATAAAATTCTGTTTCTTTCAGGTGGGGCTCTGTGTGAACCTACGTAACCTTCAATGGTTCAATACAGCAGATCCTGATACCTTCTTCCCAAGATGCTACAGGCTTGGGGCAAAGGATGAAAGGCAGGCATTCATAGGTCTGCTTCATGGCTCCATTAACATGTAGCCAAAAAGCCTTTCTACCATGTAAATGGGATATGGAAAAAATCATGTTCAGATAAGAGATATGTGAAATAGATTGGAAGGTTTACATTAACTTGTCACTCTTATTAATATTTTAATGAAACCTGCATGTCCTTTCTGTCTCTCACTCCATTTTCTCTGATAACTAAGAGGACTTCAGGAGGACAGCTTGCACCAGCCTGCTGCAGCATGTGGTTGAGACAAGTAGATGGAGGAGAGTGGGAGCAACACCAGCCAACACCAGTGTCTCTGAAAGTAAATTGAATAAAGATGTATGATATATCATGAGATGAATTGCAGGACAAGGTTAATGTTAACAAATTCTTTGCTCTGCACACAGGGTTTGATAATGTGGAGCATCGATTTGTTGGTCCAGAAATGATCGACACAGCTTTAGAAGTGTGTCAAAAGTTTCTCAGTGTTTTAGAGCACGATGACATAGATGTAACTGCGGAGACACCAGCTGCAGTGGAAGAACAGCAGTGGGCAGAGTTTCTGCAAGACTACTACATGGTTGCACAGTGAGTATATTTTCCCAGAGCTTCTAGGGTTTGCTAGAATGATCCCTCTTAGGTCAGACTTCATTAATCTGCAGCACTGACAGTACAAATTCATTTAGGTCAATAAAACTCAGTAGACAAAAAAAAAGAGTTCTTAGATGAGGTTCTGAAGAGTGTCAGAAGTATTACAAACAGTACAAACTGTACATATATATATATATATATATATATCCTAATTAGATCTTCTTAACACTATATGGAGTCCGTGTTAAGACTCAGGTTTGGGTTAAATATGGAGTCAGAATTGAGATTTGTGTTAAAAATGGGCAGTCCTGGAATGATACAGCATGTTCCAGTTGCATACAACTATATATGCAAATACATATAATATACATGATACTCCATGCTATTATTCATAGTACAGTATTTTGGCATTTGTAATACAAGAACTGTATACATCCTACAGTGTCATTTTGGAAATACAGATATGAAATACAGATATGAAATACAGACATTACTGAGCTGAATCTTCAGAGCCCCACTGCTTATTCAAGGTTTAAAAACTGCAAGATGATGCTTTCTTTTTTTGTTGTCTGAGTTGTGGATGGACCTGTGGACCCAGAGTTCTCTCCATTTCTCTTGTACATTGCATAGGACAGTAATAATGTGGGCACATTAGAGGTCATTGCGTGGGCTGATAACAAGCACAATTAATATCTGGAGTGAAATATAATAATACAGTATAATGAGTTAAATCAAAAAGTCAATCTGCAATTCTAATAAAATGTTTGTATGTAGTGAAGGTGCACTGATCAGAGGCAGTGGTGTTTTTGTGGAACGCTGTCAAGTAATGTTAACCAGACTGCAGGAGGCTTGCCCACAGCTGGGTACAGATGGACTAAATAATATCTGGATCATCAAACCAGGGGCCAAGTCAAGAGGACGAGGTGAGGCTTTCTCTCTAAGCAACATGACAGTTACCTGCTAATGTTATAAATTAATCTTTGACTGAAGCTGCACAATGCCAAATACTAAAAAAAAAAATAATACTGTCTTGGTTTTTTGTTTTGACTATTACTGAAGTAACATGACGTGTGACATGAAGATGTTGCTATTGCTTTTATTTTCTACATTTGAAATGATAGGAAATGATAATTCCTACAGTTTCTTTAGTTTCCTGATGATGAAGAAATGCTGGCCTGCATTATAAACAAAACCAAAATACTTTGGTACTTTGCTTTGAAATACTATGTCATCATGTTGTCAGCCATTGTAATTGTTGTCATTAATGCTGTTTTGATTTGTTTCAATCAGTTTTGGTGCCTTTTTTATTGTCCATGACACCAACCCACTACCTACATGCAGGCATTATGTGCATGAACCGCCTGGATGATATTCTGGCACTCGTTGACTCAGACAGAGCCATGATTAAGGAGAGTAAGTGGGTAGTTCAGAAATACTTGGAACGCCCTCTGCTGGTCCATGGCACCAAGTTTGACCTTCGCCAATGGTTCCTTGTCACCGATTGGAATCCTCTGACTGTGTGGTTCTACAAAGAGTGCTACCTGCGGTTCTCCACACAGCCTTACTCAACAAAAACTCTGGACAGGTCAGACAGGGGGTCAAACAAACAAGATAAAACAAACAATGTACCATACATACTTCTACTTTACTTATACAACACTTTACAGTTACCCATATGGCCTTAACTTGTTCAGTAATTTTCCTCAGCTCTGTCCACCTGTGCAACAACTCCATCCAGAAGCAATTCCAGCCATCCTGCGACCGCCATCCAGGCGTGCCTCAGAACAACATGTGGTCCTGCTCTCAGTTTAGGGCTTTTCTGCAGCAGCAGGGCTGTGGGGCAGAGTGGGAGTCAGTGGTGGTCCCAGGCATGCAGCAAGCGGTGATCTCTGCCCTGCAGACAGCCCAGGACCTGGTGGAGCCCCGCAAGGCAAGCTTTGAGCTCTATGGAGCAGACTTTATGTTAGGCAGAGATCTGAGGCCTTGGCTCCTAGAGATCAATGCCAGTCCAACTATGGCCTGTTCCACTGCTGTGACCGCCCGCCTCTGCCCCGCTGTGCAGCTGGACACACTGAGGGTTGTACTGGACTGGCGAACCGATTCTAGTGCTTACACAGGAGGCTTCCAGCTAATCTACAAAGAGGTGGGAATACAGTATATCTTTAGACAATTGATGTATATTTAATGGGAAATTCCACTGAATGATAGAGGCCATCGCAAATGCATTTGTCTCTTTTTTATTTTATCACTCTGCCAGACTGCAGTTGAAGTTCCTCATTACCTGGGTGTGAACCTGCTGGTTGAAGGAGCCTCAGTAAGGCGATCAAGACCTCTTCTTCATAGGCAAAATGTTGTTTCTAATGCGCCTCTCACAATCCGGTTCCCCACGGACCAGACATCTTCAGAGGAGGTTGAAACAACACATAAACCATCAGGTCAGAAGCCCCATGCGGTTGCTTTTTTTCGCCATTCAGGCAAAGAGAACCAATCTGTTAGAGAGAAAAAGAGGCAGCTGACATCAGCATCTCCAAAGAGGGCACATGAATGGAGAGCAGACATTCAGAATACCCAGAATAACTCCTATGTTCGCAGGTCCTGCCGCAGTATGGTGTCTGAAAAGCCTTTTGTGGTAAACACCAAACCTCAGAGGAAAGTGCAACATTCAGGTTTGAGTCTTGGTGCCAACTGGGCAACTCTAGTCCCACGGAGTCTTTCTTTTTCCCTCAGCCCCCCTCACAACATGCCACATCATAAAGCTCAGCCCCACCCAGGCTATGGTTCGCACATGTCCAGATCTTTCCTTCACCAAACAGATTTTGAGCCCCAGCATAGGACTTCCACCCGGGTCTTTCCTTCACTTCAGGGCCCCCTGCCTACCCTGGAGATCTTTAGTTTGCGACCAAACTTTGTTGCTGGAACCGTTGCCTGTTGCAATCCAAATTTATCCTCTCATCCCAGCCTCCACAGACATAACTTGTTTCTCCGTTCTAATAGGCAAAGCATGGCCAAATATATAAGAGACTGCGCAGGGGAACATAAACACTAGGGGTTTTAGTTTGAAGTTTATGGAAAGCAAAAAGTGGGAGTTGTTGAAGAGGTTTTGTCAGTGACAACATTGTTAATGTTTATATTCTAACGGACTGGAAGCCCACTGAACATAATACTCTCTTATATGAGGATTTAAACCTTAAAGCTGCTATGTGTACTTTTTTTATGTGATTAGGACATTATTCTGATGGCATTAGATTTGTTAATTGAAACTGAAGATAATCATGAAAGATTACCAAGTTAGGCATTTTCAGATCTTACACATAGGGGCTTTAGATATACAACATCAAGGTAAATATAAGTGAATTGTTACACATAGAATATTTTTGGTGGGAAATTTGAGTAATGTCTTATTTTGGATGATTTCTGGTCTATGTAGATTTATGTAGATATCTTATATGATAATGTAATGATTATACAGTCAATGTTGTGTTTAAGTTCATTTGTATTAAAACAGACAAAAACACTTGAATCAAATGGTTCTATGGTGTAGTAGCTATTCAAAAATGACTGGTCAAAAAAACAAATTGGGAAAATATTCACTGGGTCCATCTTTTGAAGGACAAATAATCGGCTCTAATTTGATGTTGGTGACAGGATGTAGGTATTGTAAATCCCCAGCAGGTGGCAATAAAGGTTCAATGATCTAATGGCACGTTTGTTAGCATTGCTGGGAGAGAGAATAAAGGAGAAGGAAAGAAATGGCAACCTTCATGTAGTTGTACATCTTGTCCAACACCTGTTTAATCAGACCTCTCAGCCTTTTTATATATAAAAATTTCTTCTTAATTCTAAAATGAGTGCTGCGACAGACCTCTGGCAGTGTCATGAAGTAGTTGGCCACTGCTTGATCAACAGACCTTTCCTGAATGATTTAGACACCAATATACACATAAAAATAATTTATTGTAGAAAATTTTTAAACAACTAAATCAGTTTGGGTGTCTGCCTGAAGTGCACTGCTAAAATAATAAACTACTGAAAAAGACCGACTGGGCGATATTTTTTGTTGGCATTTTTGCCCTTAATTGGACAGATTGACAGAAATAGAAACAGACAGGAAACTGTGAGGGAGGGAGAGATGGGTATGACGTGCAACAAAGGTCAAACCGAAGATGTCGTGGTTATGTGGTATGCATCTTAACCACTCTGACTCCAACTATAAAGGAATCATTAAACCACTCTGACTCCAACTATAAAGGAATCATTAAACCACTCTGACTCCAACTATAAAGAAATCATTAAACTGGCTCAAATAATGGGTAAGCCAGGCCTCTGACATCAGCTTGCAAATGGTATCTCATGACAGCAATTTAATAAATGCAACGCCCACAACTGGAGAAGGAACTAATGATGTTTAGGGTCTGGCCATAACCTTAGACAGTGGTTTGTGCAAAAAAGCCAAATATGGAATGCAACAACACTACCACAGCTCAGAAAAGATAGCGGACATAATAATAGTATGTGGTGGAAGATATAATGATGTTGGGCACTGACACCCGGAGCCCTGGGTCAGTGAAATGTGAATGTATTGATATTTGCAGCGTGAGATAAAGCTAACATTGTAAGTGCTATAAGAGACGAATGTAATTGCACAACATAGATTGTAGGGTTATGTAGTATTTGTTTTTATTCATGTTTGTTTTTTTATAATGCAAGATGTTTGAAGTTTGCAAGATAGTGCTTGGAGTGTAAATATAGGAATAACTGCATTTTATATTGATCATACAGCCATGGGAAAGGCCTCCCTGTCATGCAAATGGATCCTGATTATTTCCTTAGGAGAATAGCTGAAAGTGTTTACGTTCATGTGTTTACTTGTTTTGGTGGGCACAGACGGTTAACCAGCAGGACAGCCGGGCTACATCCCTTCAGTTACATAAGTGTTCCCATGACATAAACGTTTTGGTGCTGTAAAAGACCTAAATCTGAACAGATTGAATTTCATTAGATGTTTTCACGCACACCCTCCTTCTCTTTCATACTGATAAAGTCACATCAAATTTCCACGGGAAAAAAATATTTTATTAATACACTTATATAATGTATATCAACATTTATAGACAAAATATGTACATCAAACATCTTTCGTGTAGGTCCCAAAATATAAAATCTCAAGTACCTCTTTCTATAGAAAACTAATCTTCTGGTAAAACTTTTACATTCACTTCTTTCCTCCTCCCTCCTTTGACTCTAGTATTCATACGCAGTACAGAGAATGAACATCTGAGATTCATCAGCTTTTCACAAGTAAAAGGCAACAGCAAGAACAAACACCAGGTTTGACTTGAGCAGAAACAGATGTTGAGTATACAGACCAGGTCCAGCACAGTGCTACAGTATGTACACAGTTTCTGAGTACACAACGTACAATTGTCCACAATCTGCCCTCCTTCTATCTCTCCGGATGAACAGCGTGAAAGAACAGGTATCAAAAATAGAAATGTACAAGAAGTCTATGAACAATAATTACAGAAACTCCATCTTAATGGTCTGTCTGTCAATGAAAAACAAGACTTCTCATTCAGTGTGGTCATGTGGGGGCCCATTCCATCATTCGTGCACTGGGTGTACCCTTACTCTTGCCTGTACACACTCTAGGAAACCCTTGTATTTTATGATGCAGGTCATCCTTGTGTCCGGTTCGAAGGGCGTTTTCAGTGATAATAGTGACCTACGGGACATTGGCGACAAACTTTGGGGGAAATACTAAACATTTGGTGCAATGATTTCTAGAGTACAAAGATGACATGTCTCTATCGCAACAGCTACGAATGAGATGCATCAGTGTCATCGGCGTTTATACTTTAACAGCAGCATCTAAACATTTCTCTCTTTACATTCAGCCAGGTGTGTGTGTGTGTGTGTGTGTGTGTGTGTGTGTGTGTGTAGGGCAGGTCCGGTTTATATGATACATTTGTACTGAGTAATATCACTGAGCATTAAACATTCAACCAGAGCTTTGCATCCTCCGGGTGTGGATGGATGCTGCTCCCCTCTCCGTCTCTCCTTGATCATCTCCACAAGTCCTCTCATTTGCTGATTGACCTCCAGGCTGAGGAACAGTGGAGAGGAATGAGGATGCATTATGGAACGGCTCGGTTTTCTTCTCCCTCCTACTACTGTCTCTGCTTCTTGGTACTAGAAAAGGATCGTGTCTTCATTTGTCCCTCTCATCTCTCAGTCTTTGGTTTCCAGGTTGAGGGGTGGTACCTGCTTTAGTGCCTGAAGGAGGGCAGGGGAGTCCATGGGGGTCTGAGATATGGCTGGGGCTGGAGAGCCTCCCCTGGGAGACAACACTAGCTGAGGTGGAGGCGGTCTCTCATTGGAAATGGCGGGTGCGGAGCCTCCCACGCCAGGGTAGAGCATGGGAACGGCCCCGGGGTACCAACACTTCTCCAGCATTGGCAGGTAGGCTGCAGCAGAGGGTGGAATGAGGTAGAAAGGCATGCAGAGGGGATGTGGAGGAGGAGGATGGTTGGGAGATACGCTCATGTAATTGCCATAACCGCTAGAGGACGAGGATGCCGATGACTCCCCGCCTGAGAGCAGCTCATCTTCAGACGACTCCACCCGGGGTCGTTTGTTGCGTGGATTGTCACCCTCCTGCTTGATGCTGGAGTTCTGCCGCTCTCCCAGCACCCTCTTCAGCTGGCTCTCCTGACCGTAGTAATCAGGGTGACCCTGTGGCGCCCCAGATTCGTTCTTCTCAAGCTCTCCTCCATAGCCGCTGTCTGTATCCGTATCACTGCCGCTCTGCTCACCGCTCGGTGGAGCGTACACCCGCTGGATGACGGGAACACAATTCCTCCCGTAGCCCTCGCTGGGTTTAGGGGGTAAGCTGGTGTGCATCTCCTTGTGAGGTTGGTGCTGGTGGTAGGTGGGGATTTCCTCATGCTGGGGGCTGAGAGGGGTGCGGGGTCGAATCGGACTTTGCAGTACCTCTGCAGCTAACTTGTGGAGGTGATTGATCACATGGGATGGCATGAATTCTCCATCAGTCTCATGACTGGCCAGATACTGAAGAATCTCCTTGGCACACATGTGAAAGCCAGAGCGGAACATCTCCTCTGACTTCTCCTGGCTGACAGGAGGCTGCTCTATAAATACAGCAAGGAAACCACACTGTCAGATATTCTGCAATTTGGCATTGATGGGGAACTTTGCTGATTTTTTAGTCTCCAAACAATTGTTTTCCAAACACCTATAGCTATATTTAAAGTTACTCATTTGTCTTCAACTCTGCTTATTCCTGTCATCGTGTATTCATCTTGTTAATTTGCAAAAAAACACCTTGCTCTCCGTGTGTATCTATTTGTGTGTGCAAGTGGTCCTCGGCTCACCAATTTGAATGCCATTCTGTAGGGCGAGGATCTTCTGCTGCTGTTGCTCCAGAAGGGAGGTGAGGGCTTTCACATGCTTGAGCGTGAGCTCTAAAACCACTGCCTTCTCCAGATGGCCCAGAGTCTGCAGGAGAGACACACACAGTTAGCACATCCCCAACTCTTACATAACACATAGGAACTAAGCTTTACCAGCAAATTGTGCCTGATCTCTAACGTGCCCCTGACCGGTAACAAAAACAAAATAATGATAAGTAAAGAGTGTTATGATACAGGATAATATTAAATGCATGCATTTCATTTCGTCAACTGTATCAGCTGCAATAACTGAACTTATTTCTGGATCGGACCGGTTTAAAAAATAAAAATCAATACTTTAAACAGTCAAACATGGCAGGAGACGCTCCCCGCCTGCTGACGCACTCAGCGGCGGGGACGCAGTGCCGCTCAGCGGCCACTTGGTGGTGCGCGTCACCGCCCGGCGGGTCCCGTCAACCCGCCCCAGCCACGGCGTGAACTCACCGTGAGTTTCAGGTGCTCCGGTAATAAATCTTTCAGCTGCGCGATGCACTCGTTTATCCGGTCACGCCTTTTCTTCTCAATAAGTCGGTGAGGCAGCTTGTAGGTTTCCTGCGAGGACAAACAGATCGGTCGGGTCAAGTTCAGCCGATCCGAGGGCGCGGAGACGGATCTTTCTGATCGTCAGCGGTGACAGACAGGGAGGTCTCCGGGAGTTATGTCATAGCAGAAATTAGGTCAGCCATTTATGGGACTACGGGAATACTACCAGCCCGCTTCCTCCCCTCGTAGTTCACACCCTTTAATAAAGGCTCCCTGGTTTTTTTTTATCCAGACAAGTTTGTCAGTAAACAAAGGAAGAACATAAATAAATAAAAGCGACGAACCTTGCTCTCCTCTCCTCTCTTCATCCCCCGCCTGGGTTTATAAACATACATCGGGAAGTCAATCCTAAGGGAACATAAAGAAAATAAAGAGTAATGAGAGACGTGCGGGAGAAGTGCAGGAAACTGAAGAAATATTTATGGAGCTGCGGAGTCGGAGGCCACAGAGGAAAAGTAACTTACCCCTGCACGTCTGACAGATCCTGGTGTTTGGACAGCGGAGGAGGCTGCGCGCTCGGGATTCGCTCCATTCTTGTTTTTCTCTTTACTCCAGACGCTCAGTCAAAGTCGAGGTACTTTCCCAATGGAGTCACAAACGAGCACGCATTTATTTAAGCTCGGTTGGAGGAAAAAAAAAAAAGAAAAAGAAAAAGAGAAAAAGCGAAGCAGCAGTGTGCGAAATGCGCCGAAAACAAACAAACACAAAAAAAGGTCAAAATGTTCACTGGTTTGTCATCGCTTGTAAAACGGGTCTAAATCGTGCAAAAGGCTACTTGGGTTGTGAAAACGGTTTCAAGTTAGTCCCTGCGATCTCCACGCCGTGGTCCCGCCGAGGAAGGAAGGCAACCCTCTTGGTGGCGCGTAGGGAAAGTGGGGGAGGACGGAGCGACGAGTTAAATAAACCCTCTGACTCTCCGCTCAGCCTGACCTGCCTCCGTCACATGAGGCTCACGTGTCAAGCGGCGCTGCATCGGCGGCGGGGGGGACGGCCCGGTCCTCGCCGACCGGGAGCCTCAGTGGGCGGCGGGCGGCGGACGTCAGAGCCCGGGGGAGGGGCGTGTCGGATCCCGTGTACCACCACGCTGATGTGTATGGAAACAAGGCTACGCGCGCCACGGCGAGGGCAACGTGCCGGCGGCGGCGGACCGGAGGCGCGGCCGCTCCACGGGCCACGGGAGGCGAGCGGGGACGCGTCAGAGGAGACGGCGGATGGGGGGGGGGAGGGGCCGCCGGGGCCCCGCGGGGGAGCCGGAGCCGCCGCCGATCACGATCGACGTGAAACGTGCGCGTTCCCCGGTAACAGAGTATTGCTGCGGTTTAATGTGCGCGACGACCGGAATTTGGCGCAGACCCGAGCCGCCAGTTTACATCAATTAACCCCCATTGATAAACCCCCCCAGACCAGAAGTGTTAACGCTAAGAGCCCCGATGATAAACACCCGGTCGTCCGGACGTGACGCTGCGCCGGGGGTCCGCGGACCGCGGGTCCGCGCCGCCGTAAACATCGCGGTCACGGCGGCGGAACCACGTGCACCTGCGCGTGGATCCCACGCTCTTCGCCTCGAGGCTGCGCCGACCGTCACGTTGATCTCCTCATGGCCCCGCGAGCCCGCCGAGCTCACCTGGCTCGTCCAGCTCACCCGGCACACGGCGGCCGCACCTGTCCGCTGCGGGCTGCGGGCTGCGGGCACGCACCGCGGCGGCGGGGGCTCATCCAAACGCATTTCTTCCTGCGAATGGAATAGTGTGAAGTGGTTTGATGAAATTTACATCGCGGTTACCACGATTTCTCTAAAAAATAAAAAAGAAATAAAAATCCCTGTATGGAAATGGTAAGACAAAGAGCTCTCATCCCACATATTCGTTATTCATCTCTACGTGAAATGTATTGTTGATATTAAAATACAGCGAGGCTTGAAGAACACCTGAAAGAGTCAAAACAGGGGGGCACTACAGGTGAATGACCTATAATCAGGGATAGTCACCCTATTTCGCCAACAGGTTGCAGGTATCACTGTAAACAGGAGGCGTGCTTCCTGTTTTTGAGTCACAATCGGCAACAAGGGATCTTGAATCCATCATCGGTCCCATCAAAATCATCAACTTGTCCCGCAGTTAGTTGGAGTCGGTCTGGATTAATGACCCCATAATGAACCTGGGTTTTGTGAAGCTCTAAGCAATTATATCTATCATAGGAGGAATTATGACGGGATTATGATTCCTACTGTGAATTACAATCATAATCGCCTTTTTTTTCATCTGTTCCTTAGGAGTTTGCTTGGAAACATGACACACATTCAACAAAATCCCTCCAGTTGATTGAAGACATGCTTAAGATTTTTCTAGGGTTATAAATCTATTTTAATCTGACAAATTAAGGAAAGAAAGTAGCAGCTGTCACAGTTGTCTTCACAATCTTGGAAGACATCGATCTCAAAACTGGCTTTCGTGACACAAATTGTGAGACATCCTGATTGCTAAATATCTACAAGAATGTAGTAAATTAAATAGAAAAAGGATGGGCTACTGGATGCAGTAATTACAAGATGACCACAACACAAGGCACTGCAATTTAGTCATAATAACCACAGCAGCGATGGAAAGCCCCTTGAACTGGCCAAATGTAATACAATTAAAAACTGAATGAGATTTTTGTTAAAATCTGGACAGTGGTACCTTTATTTCAGTCATTTTTAGATCTTGTAACATTCATGGAGAATATTGGGGTAAACACCTCTTGCCCTGTCTTAAGATGTTAAAATATTGTATTAACTTGTGTGATAAATTAGCCCACTGACAAATGGAGAGATCTTAACAAAAGTGTGAATACAGGCTATTACAAAAAAATTGTAGGTGAAAAAAAATTTCTTTAATGTGCAAAATAAATATTGGCGTGGACTATATTTATAATATCAGTCTTTAGAAAATCCAATTAAACGTAGTTAATCAATTTTAAATTCAAAAAATGGTTGTAATGTACTGTGATAAAACCCAAAATGGTAAAATTAAAACTAAACATATCACATATAACCAAACTCTGTCTGTACTGATGTTAACATACTTCCTCATACAACGTGGTTACAAGATTAGTGTTCTTCCTCATGTGTAGAGGATAGCTGATAAGACTTCAGACATCGCCCGAATTTACTTCCTTGTGAGGCTCTTTGGTAATTGGACTCTGGCACTTTAGAGGGATGGCATCACCCCAGTTTCCAATAAGGAGTTACACACGACACGGTACTTGATACGGTATCAAAGTGATTCCCTTCTTGTAGAAAAAGTAAACAGACTACAGTCCATTCCTACTTACACACTTAGACAACCGCCAGCAGTCTCATTACCTTTAGCCTCACAGATGTTCTGATCTTACTCTTGACCTCCATATGGTCACAGATACAGTTTAACATACACCATCAGTTTGTTTTACACACTTGTTTATTTAAATAGACTCCAAGAATGGAATGCACAATTCAGAAACAAACCATCTATTAGTATAAAAGTTCAGTTTGGTCAAGCAGCACTTCAACTGACATCTTTTAGTTCATCTTTTTTTCCTCTCACACACACTCAAACAGTCATTCTGTTGTGGATCTTTTATAAAGTGACCCATCCAAGTAACAATCATTTGTGTGCTACAGAAAACATCAGTGCTTTAGGACTAAATGAAATAATGGAAGATTAAATAGTTCCGTGCACAGAAGAATAATAAATCTACTTTACCGTTGCTCCCAACATCCTTTAAGTTTGGTTCTATGCTTCAAATGTGATGCCATACAATTCCAATTATTAAGCACAAGCTTTGGAGTAAAGTGGTCACATGATTTGCTCTTTCTCTCCAGTAGGTTCACATAGGTCATTATTCAATATAGTTAAAAATGGGTTATATTATTACTCTTGACAACATCAGCATCAGTTTACCTTCAAAAGGCTTTTTGTGTCTGGTTCCAGTGTCCTGGAACAAGTAAAACCTTCATTTGATATTACAAAGTATTATGAAATGTGATAACAAATTGTTGCTCCCATTATAAAAACAAAGCAAACAAAAAACCAAACAAACAAAAACCAACAACACTGTATAGGTTTTCTAATAGTTTTTTCTAATAGTATTTTAGAAACATTGGAAAATATAGTGAATTCTTCATATTTTAGAGTTGTCTGTCTCCATATTTTAAATACATGATAATATAATTTCAAATGTAAAAGCAAGTATCAGTTCCCAAAAATAGCTCATTCTTATTTAGACATTGCATAATGTTAACTATTCCTATTGCTGTCAGGCAAAAGCAAAATATTAAATCATGTGTTGTAGAATTCAGACAGACCTTCAAATCCACACATGACCTGAGTTTGCTGGTGCAACACGGAGGATTAACACCTCAATATAAGGCCACTTGATAGGAATACTCCTTCAGGAACAATGGCTAAACTTTGGCACTTTGTCAGTGTGGTACAATGCAGAAGGCATTCATGGTAGTAAAACTGAAGTCAATGTTTTCATCTCCTAAACCTACAGGACTAGCTACGCAGGTCCCGAGGCACTTGGTGCACACTCCACCCACTCAGACACATTCGCCCTTGAGACCATGAGTATCATACTCAGATAACTTTCACTTCACAGACGCTCAGAAGCCCGTATGTTGTAGAAACACTTATTGTAGGAGTGTCTGCTGAAGCATACAGTCAGACATTGACCTAAATACATACTGGAGACGGACACATTTTTCTATTCTCCTGTCTAACATGTGGCACACTGTCAGGAGTGCTTAGGCAATAGGGTAACTGGCCCCAGGAACCCTCAAGCAGGCTGCTGGGGATTAATGTTCATGTGAGGGGGATGACCAAGGAGACCGATTCGTTGCTTCTGCTTCCTCTGCTCTGTCATCTGCGGGGGAAAAAAAGAGAACAGTTTAAAGTTGATGTTTCCTTCAGATATCACCTCTGTAATCTAGAATGAATTCCTTTGACCATACTGTATTTTAAAAGGTACCCTGTGGAGTATCTGACCAATAGTAGCACTATGTCTACAGGAGTGTATACTATATTGTTTGTATTGTAGTCACGCAGGAGGATGTTGATGCATGCACCAGTGACTGCTGCTTTGTTTAAGGTAGTAGTGTAGTAATGACGTACTGTGTCAAAAGGACAAGGAAGAAAAAGATATAAGTGTAAACAATGCACAACTTAAAATACACAAAAACTAATGTGTGAAACAACACTCTGTGTCACATGACATACCTGCTCTTTGAGCTCAGTCAGCTGTCCAGACAGGTTGGCCACAAGCCTCATTGTTGACTCCAGCTTCTCCTGCAGGTTCCTGATTTCATTCTGCTCACCCTCTGCATCGCTGCTCACCAGTGACATGGCACGCATCCGTGGAAACCAGTCCAAGTTGTGTTCCTATGGTCGACCAAGAATATCAGCCACTGACTTTTGTTTAATTCAGAAGTTTTGTAGAAGATTTACTAGGGGTTGATAAAGTTTGAGTTATGTAGATAAAGTACTGGTAATTCTAACAGGAAGGCATTACTGTTTAGCAATAAAGTGCTTAAATGTGAACTCCAAATGACATCGGTCTATAATTTTCAGAGGAACAGACTTGCATTGCATTATTGCTGCAGGCTGAGCATGTATTACAATTGAAATCCAAGTGAACTGACCAATGACGCCTTATCATTCTTTAATCAGTTTCAGGGTTTGACCACTGCTCATGCACTGTCCTCTTTCAGTGACTTCCTGTTTATCTACACCCATCTGTTCGTGTCATTAAATGTGTATGACAAGCATGTCTGTCAGTTGAGATTAGAAAAGAGGAACAAATTACAGTACTAAGGTGTGTGAGCCAGGCCAGTACATGTTTACGAGTCTGACGCAGCTGTGTAGCCTGGTGAACTCTGCTTGATCATAGTTACTGTGCCAAAACGTGACACGAAAGCAAAACTGCCATTATACTAATCATTCATTCAGGACTGAATATTGCAAATGGATACACCATTTCTACAGAATGGCTGTGAAATAACAAATATACAAGGGAGACAGTATATGTCATCAAGCAGTGAAGTAACTTGGTAGAGCTGACAAGCAATTTTTCTGCAGAAAAACGTGTCTTCTCTCATTATATTCCCTCTGGGCATCAATGATTCTGCTGCAGCTCAGTGATCTCATGCAGCATGTGGAGCATCATTACCTCTAAGAGAGTGTGGTCTGATTTAACCCATTTACAACAGACAAATTAGATCTGAATTATCACCTGCGGGGCTAGACGGATGTTTAAGGGTGTGTCCTTGCTTTTTGTTTACCTTGATCATCTCAGCCACGTAGCTCTCAGGGCCTGTGTACTCGGTGGAATCTTTAACTTTTACCAGTACAATAAAAAACAGGTAGTGCCACATGTTGTGCTCCTCTTTGATGTGTTCCTCAAAAGTCACTGTCTTATTGTCAAACTTGTCCCGCTCCAGGCCTGTAGAGGGATTGTGACACATTATTTATGGTAAGAAATTACACTATGGTTAAAAGGGGAAAAAAGAAAAAAGAAGAAAAAGAAAAGAAGAAGCTGTCTTTTATCTTAACAGTTTCAATTTCACAATATAATTTTGCACTAAGGTTTTTTGAGATAAACTGATACCTATCATTAGGAAACATGTCACTTTGTAAGAATAAATAATTGAAAAAGTGGCAACATTATGAAACAAAATAGTTTGGTAAGACATATAAGCTTCATTCATTCAGGGAGTCTCACAGAGATCTCTTTGGCAAGAGAGAGTTAAGAAAATATCATAACAAAAACAGCAAGGCACTCACAAAGGAATTAGTGTCTGGATAAATGAAGATAGATAAATAATAAAATAAATAAATTAAATAACATAAAAAAGAAATAATGTTAGTTACATTCAAGACTGTGCCTATCATCCACAATACTAACAATAAATGGCCTTTTAAGAACAACATATTTCTGAAATAAAACTATGCAACTATACAAATTTAATTTAGTAAACTAAATGACAAATAACTAGATAAGACAATATTGGGAATAAATAGCAGAGTACAGTCGCTTCTATTCAAGTATAAATAGGGCTCTTACAAAAAAAAGTACATCCACATTAAATTATAGGTTAAAGCTCCAGAAAATTGAGTATCACCCATGATGAGCTGTCATATGAGTGGTGCTAGTGTTGTGTCCTTGAAAGAGATGAAACAGCATATTTTTGTTTTGTGTTGAACTGCAGACAGAAATGAAAAGAGGAGAACGCCAGGGACACATTTGCTGTGGGATTTTTTTTGGGTGGCATTGACAAGCAAAATACATTTTAAATGTGGCTTGTCTGCTATAATTGAAAAACTAGAACAGCATTTGCTTCTACCTTAAAAGTGAACTCTACAGTAATATGCAACCATAGCAAAATAGTTGTTATAATGCATCATTACGGCTTCCTAAAGTAGATTAAGTTTTTTCTTCACAGTTTGTAGCACTCTTGTAAAACAGACTACATTCAATTTTATATCTATAAATATACTCTGTTGGTCTACAAAATTATCAACCATTTCCTGTGGATTGTAACAACTCCAGAATAACACTGATAATTTTCAATCGTCATTTCTCTCGTTTCAAACACCAAAAACACACATCTTTTCATTGTATATAAATGGTAAAAGGAGCTTCCAACCGCACAATAATGTTACTGATGTACAAATGGAGAACGGGCAAGACTCAGGGATAAAACCATCTGGTTAAACAAGCAGTGGCAGACTCAATATTCAGACCCATGTTTTTAGGACAACAACAGTATGAAAATTAAAGCGACACAGCAAAATTTCATCGATGTTAAGTAAAGGATGATACGTTTAGTGATCCATTATATTGTTCCTTAAAATGTAATCACTCAAGAAGAGAGAACAGCAACCATTTTAAGACATTCAGTCTGCTGTCAGTTAACAAGTTCCTATTTCATTTTCTCTATAGATGGTGGAAGGTACCATTTTACCGTGGGACTGAGTCTGACTCATTAAACAAAAATAAATCTGGCTACAGGTAAAAATCAGCCCTCCAGTGCAGCAAGTTCATGACGTAAATCAAATCTCTGGCCACAGACCCCAAAGATCAAAAAACTAATACAAGACTCTGAGAAAGTTTCATGGCTTATACAACCAAGCTAGAGGATGGGGAGCCGCTTAAGCCTGTTGAGATCGGCTTCTAATCTCTGCATCTCCTGTTCCCTCATGGTCCTTCTGGAAACCATAGAGACAGCAGCACCCCCTGTGGCCTGGCCTTATTTAATATGAGTGAGTCAGAGCTGATGGCAGGGTGGGTGACATAATAGTGTTCTCGTTCCATATGCTTACCACTTGTCCTGACTGCCTGACCCAACATGCGTACGCTCACACATGCTCTCATACAGCATGTACTGCTGTGCTCGCACTCATTAGGATGCATATGCACACACATACAGACTCAGTGGCATTTTCTTATTTAGGCATTCACACATATAATGTACATGTAAGGAATTGAAGATAATGCTGGACAGAGGGACAAAGTTTGGGTAATCAGCGAAGTTGCACAAACATATGGTATGATTATTAAGTGTGCGTGTGAGAGAGTGGAATAAAACGGCCTATGCGTGTGAGACAGACATGAATTATGGAGGCGAGCAGAGCAGTGGCAGGAAGCACTCATGACTCAGGCTTCTTTGGAACGACAGAAAAGTGAGAAAGGGGGAGGAAGAGAGGAGGGGGATGGCAACAAACTACATGCACCTTTACAGAAATGCACTTACAAGAAACCACTTATACTCCAAGAAATCAAATGTTCTGAGAGGGACAGTTGGGAATTTATTAAGTGAAATTATAAGGATTGTGGAAGAGTAGCAAAGACGCTAAGTCTTTAAACAGCGGGCCCTTCCAACAATAGAGCACAGGCTGGCAGGGCGCCCTATTTAATAGAAAAGTTATTCCGTCACTGGAAAGTTAGAGGTCTGATTCTCATGACAATATCCTTAAGAGAATATATCAAGACAAGCTACTGATATTAAGCTGAGAGAGTTGAGGCATATAAAAGATAAACGCTATAATAAACAAAGATATTCTAGTTCCCAGAGCCCTTATGCTTATTTTGTCTGAGCAACAGTTAGAAAAAAACCCCAAAAACCCTACAACTTCTAGTGCTCACACTGAAGCAGCTGGAACCTATAAATGTTCACTATTTCTGTTTGTGGGATTACATAAAACTAATCAGATTGTTTTTTTTAAATTCTATTGATCAAATAGTTAATTAAACAACTTATGTTATTGCTGAAACGCTACTTCACACAATTTTACAAAATGCGCCATGTGGCAAATGAACGATGAAAAAAACATTAGGGAAAACACAACTATATCGAATAACAGATCAGCCAAGCAGTCTCACCACAGATGAAGCAAGTTGTCTTCAGCACTTCTTCCTTCTTTTGCTTTTCACTCCTCAGGTCAGCAAAAGTGTCTATGATAACACCAAAGATGAGGTTGAGGACAATGATGATGACCATGAAGAAGAACAGCAAGTCGTATATAACTCTGGCTGCAAACAGTGGCTCCTGTGAAAGACAGAGGAAACAGGTTTAAGTATATAGTAGGATCAACAACGGCAGTTGCTATACAATTCTAACACTGACTGTTTAGAGCTAGTGACCAGAAACTTTATAAACCTCAGTAATTATTAACTTTCAAAGTGGCAACAGAAAGCTGAAGATTTCACATCATGGGGGACTGATTGGAGATTTCACTATTTAAATATATGACCCAAACTGCAGCTCTTCACATAAACATGTGCTGGGGATGGTGTTATGAGTCTAAAATGAGGTTAATCTTGGACACTGTGGATGTGAATGGAAACACAAGATCCCAGGAGCGACCTGCCAGATGCTACAGTAACAGAGACGGCAGAAAGCTGGTCAACCCAATGTCTTAGAGGGACACTGTTTCAGAAGATATTATGTTTATTTTACATTATTAGCAAATGGCTCTGCGATGGACTCTAGGGTCTTATACAGTTTCATTAACTTATTTTTCATTTTTAGTTAATCCCTTTCTAAAGTAATGGAAAGAGCTTGAAGGGAACTGCCCTGCAGTGATCACCAACCTAATGCATTTACACGATCACACTCACACTTGTTTAGGGTGGTTTATGGTGGACTGTAGCCAGCAGGACTTTTTGCCAAACTTGCATCATGTTGTGAATACGTGAGGCAGACATTCACATCCTCTTTTGACATCATAAGTGGTTCAGCCTGAATTCAGAGGAAATCTATTTTGAGGTTTAATTCTCAAACAAGGCGGAGGCAATGCAGCTGTAAGGAAACATTGTGAAACCTCCATGCTTTTGAAATAAAAACAAGTTCAGTACGAGATCGGCTCATAGCCAGCTCACATGACCCACGCTGCAGCTGTGAGTGCTACACTCCCTTAGCCCACACACATAGTCATGGGGCTAATCACAGTTGCACGTACCTCTTTGGAAGGTTTGCGGAGAACATCCCCAACACCCCCTCCACTCCTCAAGCCGTGACTCAGCACAGTGACGATACACATAAGTAAAGAGTCACACGTCCGCTCCATGTCGCTGTCCTCCTCACTGTCGTTTCCAAAATCTGAGGAAGCACAAAGGAAGGCCTGAATCTAATAATTTATCTGGCACAGGGAGGCTAAGGGCCTGCAAAAATAAAATTTATTTATCACTAGCCGGTGTGCATTTGTTTACATTTTGTGTAGTTAATATATATTTTCCTTTATTATAAATAACTTTTAGTAATATGTGTAAGAATAGGATTGGATGGCCTTATAGTCACATAAATATAAGGGTCCATCTGTTATTTGATTAGAAATATCCTTGGCGTAGTTGCAGAACATGTTATCTGTTTAAACCTTGTTTACATGTTTTAGTTCACAAAGCGTGTTTGTGGTTTGTCAGAGCAAAAGTGTATTTGTTTAGCTGGAATGTGAGTGAGCAGCTTTGGTTACACTTATTCTCAGTCAAAAGGAAAAAAACATTTCTAAATATTTTATGCAATCTTAAAAAGTTTAAAGGCCCTGGCGCAATTGTTAAAACTATTCACAGTAAACTTATGGACATGATAGAACATACTGTATCATGAACTCCTTGCTAAATGTGTTTAATCATTTGTCATATTATTCGTTGTTATTTCCCTGTCAATATTTTGAATCTCTACCCCTAAGTTATAAATTCAATCAAAGTTGGCTCTTCATGGATCCATGAAGTACGTTACCAGTTTCATACGATATGCCAGCAGAATGAACCGAGTCCCTCTTGATTTTGACATCTCCAAATCATAGAGGAAAAAGAACCAAGGTATTACTGAGTCAAAGGTAACTTTACTTGACATCACCATATTTTTGGGACATTTGCATTTTGATGTCATTCAGGGTCATTCAGGTCACATGTAAAGTTACTCTGATCAAATGACAGAGGGAGGGATGAATTAAAGCATGAATTAGTGTGAAACTGCAAAACACAAGAAAACAGTGCACTATTTGAGCAAAACGTTTCCTTTCACTTATTGTGGTTTGACAAGGACAAAGATGGTTTCCCAGTATTTCAAATAGCTTCTACAATAAATGATAGCAACATCTGTCCTTCTCTCAATCACCGCATCACTACGAACCCTTCCTATATGAACCACTTCCCGGATTGTTGTTTGTTTTTTCTACCTTTTCTGCATAAAATGACTTACAGCCCCTCCAGGAGCTCAGTTACATGGAATCAAAACTCAACCTCAATAAAGAGGTTGCAGTTTGTTTGCAAACACATTAAACAGCCAAGGTTTGCTGTTTACTCGTTAAACCAAGGTCCGCTTAGGCAGTAATAACGACATTAAAATTTGAGCTTGTGGTTAACACTTGCGCATAATTCATAACAAGCATTCCACACAAGAACACTGAACATTTAAATATTACTTATACTTACTACTACAGTTGATTGAATGTTTGAAATATTTAGCTCAAGACTCATTTCTCGAGCGAAATCCATGTAAAAACCAAATGTTATGGTATACAATACCTTCCTGCAGGGTCCCTGTGGTACAGTTCTCAATATTCCCTCCATGACACACTTCTTCCGACAGAAACTCGCTGGCCAGACTGGCACCACCTTCTAGAAAGTAGGAAGGGATGGTTCATATGTTTACTGGTCTTTTCTAAATGATGCACCTAGGACCTGTCAATTCTAGGGCTGTTTGCAAACATTATAAATAAACTTGAATGTCTCCTCACTCAGGGTTGTGTTGGGAATCCGATCCACTTCCAGAATGAAGTCATCTTTGAAGAAGATGTAGCCAACAATGGAGAACAGGTAGACCAAGATGAGCGCCAGCACTGCGGTAAGTACGATGGAGCGTCCATTACGTGTCACGCTCTTTATTACATTCAGTAAGGTCTCCTCTCTGTATACAAGGTCAAACAGCTGCAGGGAGGTACAACACACATTAAAAAGGACGCACAATTAGGGAAGGACCAAAGGCTCAATATATGACAATGATTTAATTGTAAAGTATCATAATGGCTCTCGGAAGGCAAAATAAGAAATTGTAAATGGGTTGCATTTATCTAGGTTACATACTGTCATCTTTACTAGTGGTACGAGCAGTATAGTAGAATATTCTGAAAAAGTGATGGTGGATGGTTAAAAACATGTTTGTGATGTGGCTGTTAAACTTTTTCCTCTTGCTTTGAATCCCCAGTTTTCTTAGTTTTCATTATCTTGTAATTCAAACTAATAAATATGGAAATATGTTCAGCAGAGGCGCTGCTTGGACCTGTATGAATGGAAAACATCTCCGAATACTGGCATATTAAGTCTGACACATTGTAAAGCAGACCCGAGGCACTGGCACACAGCACTTATACAAAAACAACAACAGCAGCAACAGCATTACAGCAGTAAATAAGGCAACGTCTGGCGTGCTAGCTGCATGTCCTTGAATGCACCATGATGGAAAGCTAGGTCTACATTCAGAGAGAGCAAAAGCACTACACTACTAGTTGTGTGTATGTCTGTGTGCAACGGTGTTAAACCATGCATTCTTCGCCTGTGGGTATGCACAGCATATGTTGTCTTCTCTCACCAAAAGACTGTAGAAAAAGACGTGAACAAACACCCCCAGACAGCAGATGATGAGGTAGATGAGGTGGTAGAGGAACTCAAAGTCCATCACCATGGCTTTGTAGCCTCTTGTGAAGGTTCCTCGGTTTCCCACAAAACTGATCAGGAAGATGATTTTATTACACACCTGAAAGATAAAGTCAGTCTCTCCTTAATAATTAGAGTTATGGATAATCAACCATTAATCATTTCAATATTAAAAACTCAATAATTGCTTTTGCTGGAGGCTGTTGTGATGAAACTAAAGTGTTGACAGCAAAATGGCAGGGGTGGATTTTAAGCTAAATGGGGACACATTAACTATGTTTTCATGCTCCTAAGTAACCTGGTTATTGTCTGCTTTCTGCAGTAACTTAATTTCTTTAATGTCATGTAAATGAGGAACCAGAGTGAGGGATTAACAGCAACCAGGTTGGCACAGCTGCATTAGATTAGCTGCATTAGCTCCTGCAGGTGCAGGAGAAACCTGACTTCTCAGTCATGTATGCACTTAACCAAGTTTCAAATGGGGTTTTTACAAGCGAGTGTGTAATTGATAAAAATTTGAGACAGGGAAGGTATCACTTTGACAGCAATGGGTAGGGAAGACAATAGTGCACCCTTTCATTTTGAATGATTAAATCTAGTCTGACTGAAAATGGCACTGGCAAAAAAACAAGTGTCTTTTTAAATTCAGTAAGTTTAAGTTGGCTTTTCTGAAAAATTCACACACCTGCAAAAAAAACAAATAAACAAAAAAAAACATAACACTCGGTTCAAAAGTGTCAAAAACACATTCAGTGAGACATTTGACCTCTAGCCAGCTGCATGTAAACTAGATTTTGGAGTAACCCGGTTACTGAAGTCCATGGTAACACGTTCTCTGATTTCCTGCCTTAACCTGATTTCTCTCAATAACCTGGTTTTTTGTGTACACGTGAATTCAGCAGCTGAGGGGAGAGGAGGGACAACACTGTTGCGTGCAGCACTTTATTTTATGTGTGTGTGTATATGTGCTCAGGAGCACATCTAGTGTCACTTTCTCTAGCGTCCGGTGACGCACTTCACACCCCATAACACACCCAGGCGCTGGCAGGGAGAACTGCAGGGGCAGGGGGAGACACCACAGGCACGGGTCTGCCAAGTGGGCATGAGTGTGAGAACAAGTTGAAAGAGGAACTGGAACTTTCGTGGTAGAGGTTTCTCAGAATGTCAAAGTACATACAGTTGTCCATGTGAAATTTAAAATAGAAGTACCATGTTTTTAGCCTTTCTCTGAGGAAAATTACAAAGAAACCACACGCTCACACAAAAAGTTGAGACGAGAACGCTTGAAAGGGTAGGCTCACTCAAGTAAAAAAAATTAGATCCAGATATTCAGATAGTTTTTTATTTAATTCGTCCATATTTGGAGGTATTTACCTCTTGAGATTTCTGCCCTCACCCCACCACGATGTAAGAAAATAAGTAAATTGAGGCTCTAATCTGATTAATCTAGTGATTTTCTCCATTCATTGATTAGTCCATGAAATGTCAAAACAGAAAGAAAAGGTCCATCACAATGTGTTTGAGCCCAATCTGACACCTTCAAACTGCTTAATGTCTCTGACCAACAGTCCAAAACCCCCAAATTATTGACTTCACAACAACATAAAAAATAGGAAGCACCATATGCATGCATTTGAGAAGCTTGGTCCAGAGAATGTTTGCTTGAAAATTCTGAAATGACTATCAAAGTACTTATTGTTTAATTGTCTCTGGATTGATGAGTTGAATAATTGACTAATTGTCTCCCTTCAATTGTACTGGGGTGGCAACACATATTTCAGGGAAGGACATCTCAAAAGCTGGGCAATTACAAACAAAACTAAGTGAATGACTAGATAGCACAACAAATTATTTTGGTGAACTGATCCTCTAAGGGAGACAACTCACATTGAAGGCACCCAGAAGGAAAAGGGTGGGCTCCAGGCCAACAGAGAAGATGAGACGGAGGATGGTGACAATGACCAGTGCACGGATGCCCAGCGGTTGGGGCATGATGATGATGATGACCAGTGTTGCCAAGACTCCCATCCACAGCAGTGCAGACAGGTGGGGATCCAGCATATCTGTGCAAGATAAATGCACAAACACACACAAGGAGATCAGCTGCATTGATGCACAGGCAAGCTATAAGGGATACCAGTTAAAACTGCCAAAACTGAGAACCCTGCTGCCATGTGTGGAATATGAAGACATTATGTTAAGAGGATGACTGTTCAGTTTGCAGCTTAAACAAAGCAACAGATTTTTAAGTGGCTTCCACTAGCTTCTGCCTCTCAGACAAGCCTCGGGCCTTCATTAGTGAGATTCTGAGCACAAAGAGAGACAGTTACATAACACTCTAAAGTATATGTCATACTTTGTGTGTGTGTGTTTCTCTTCGTGTTTGCAAACTAAGCTTTAGTGAGAGCCTAACTTGTGCTTCCCTTGATCCTGGGTCAAATCCAGGATTAGAATCCTAGTCAGGGGTTTCATCACTCAGGCTAAAACCCTTGGCTAGGTGTGGTCACCCCAAAAAACAAGGCCAGACCAAACCTGCTCTGTGTGTAACTCTTCCCTTTAAAAACAAATTAAAACAAAACAAAACACAGAACTAACATATGTGTCTTATAGTGTCAGTAGTGCATGAGAACATAGTGAAAATAGAAAATGAAAAAAGAAAAACAGATAAATGTGTTGCTGTTAAAACGGAAGAACGTGATCAAGAGAAAGCAGAGAAGGTAAAAGAGAAAAAATAAGGAAACTGGGGCAGAACTCCAAGGATTAAAAAACGAGAGGGAGAAAGCAGATGGGGAGTACTATGGATAAGGGAGCCCTTCTCTCCTCCTCTACTACCTTTCCTCCCACCTTGCTTCTCTCTGTCTCCTTCCCTTCTTCTAGCTTTCTCTCCCCCCCAATCCCTGTGGAGATCACATGACAGGTGCCACTTACATAACAGCCGTCTCTAAAAATACCTCAGCTGAAAGATTCATGAGGCGAGAGCAGGGAGCAATACACAGCTCTAGTGATGTGGCAGACTCAAAGAGTGGTGCTTACGTGCACTCACAAATTCTGTGCCTACCTCAGACCTCAGTATAATGTGCAGGCAGACAATTGTGTGCTAACATCTATAAACTCAACAGTGGAGAAGGCTGCAAGCGTGCACTGTCTGTGGGTTAGCATGTGGTATGATTGTGTGGTGCTATCCAAAGCTATTCATCATAAGGTAGTCAGTCATGCATGCAGGCAGAACACACTGACCTAGATCTCCTGCTCTTATAACCCTCATTCAAAAGCCCCAAGCAAAGAAGGGAGGAGAGCAGAGAGAGAGCACACAGTGTGTGTGTGTGTTTGTGTGAGATAGTGTGAGTAAGAGAGTGAAGGCAGGGGCCAAAAGCCATAAAACCGCCTGTTTAAGCAGGCCAAAGGTATGCTGGAGTCTCACGTGATGTCTAATGCACAAATCAAGTTACAGGGAAGAATGGAAATACAATAAGTCCTTACTCATGCTGTGCTCTCAGATTCTTTTGTACGATCAACAACCAAAGACAAAATGGAATTTAAGTTTTGTCATTAAGTTAAAATACTGATTGTATTAATCATTGAACAGCTGTATTTTGTGTAATATGTTCTGCTGATAGCAATCCTCATACAGTGTTGTTTTGTTACCCAGAAAAAACAGTTCCATCAGATATTATGACAAGATGGCTAACAACTGTTAAAAGATGTATACAAACTTATAGCATGGTGCAAATCTGTTTATATTCGGTTGATTTGGAAATTTTGAAGTTTTGGAAGATGTAAAATAACTGATAGATATATATGGAGACATGTTGAAATGTGATTATTTAGCTTTTATTTTTACTTTTTGAGAATATATGTAAAGGATTTGTGACTAATATCTTTTCATTTTGATCCAAAACACTCTTTATAGGAGTCCAAGCAGCCTGGAAGAGATTCAGATAGAGAACTGAACCCATTGACAGAATAAAACCAAGTAAACACACATCAGTAAGAAGGATTTGGCAGCTGAATAGATCTCTTTGTTCAGAGTGTAAGACTTAATGTATGACTTCTTTTTAATCATCTGATATTTAATGTATGAATTGTCCTACCTGAGCAAATGTAAGCTCTGTTTATGGGACAATAAGTTGCACGGGGCACTCCCTGTGTTTATTTTGGTCTCCATTGTGTGTAAAGTCAAATATGAACTTAGGCTTTTAGGCATTGGTTAAGGTTAGTCTGTGTATGCGGGGCTGTGTCTTAAACAAAAGCCAAGGGAATTTCAGGTCCTGCTTCTAATCCTGGTCAGGTGATTGGAAGTCAGGTGATCAGAATACTGAGGTAAAAGGAGATCAGTAGGTCAATTTAAAAGACAGCTCTTTAAAGTCTGTCTCTGTGGGTGGCTGCACCATGTGACACGCCTTTCCACATCACTTCCCAAGAGCATGATGTAAATGTAAAATTTAAAAGAAAACAACTTAAAAAAAAATGAATTTATTACAAACTAAAATGGGTGATACAATGGGTTGGTTTGGGAATGTTTTGCTCCTTAATCTCTACTTGCATACTGGAGCTTTATTGCTAGCTGTGGCGACTGAAGCCATAAATTTAATGTAGTCTATCAATGTAGGAGATCCCCTTACATGAACTCCATTAAAGCACTTTGTAGCGGAAAACTGTCCCTTTCCTTCCTGTTCTGCATCGGTGAGTGCATAAACTTTGTCTGACCCTGGTAGAGCAGTATGAACACAGGAACAGAGCAGTACATACAAATATGCCTCTTTGATGCTGCAACAATACAAGATCAACGTGCATGAAAGAATTCACTAAAGGAAGAGTAAATGTTTCATATGCGCTAAAGCGTGACAGGCTACGTCACCAGAGCAAAGCTGATGTCTACTTCATATTGAAATACTCAAAAAATTTCTCAGAATCATTGATCCACTGGAAATGAGAAGTGAGATCCTATAGTAATATTAGAAACATGAAGTGAGTAACGCCAGGGCTATTAAGAAAAAAAAAAAAAAGGTTCTCACTCTCAGATTTAAACTCATGTGTGACTGACCTCCATGTACCCCCTCCAGGGGGTAGAAGAAGCAGACCAGCAGGTTCATGAGCACAGCCAGGTTGAAGGAAACGTTACTCCACACCGACATGTTTCTGGAGCACCAGTACAGCACTGGCTGGGCTAGAGGGAGAGGTACAGTTGTTATTATACAATAGATCTTCCTCAAATTTGATCACATAAGATATGATTTAGGTAGATTTTGATCATCAAATGTATAAAAAAAAGTTGCCAATTCCAAGGTCCCAAGCTGACACTTTCAGGTCACTTGTTTTGTCCAAACAACAGTCAAAAGCTAAAATATATTGAATCAAAATAACATTAAACACAGAAAAGCAGCAATTCCTCAAATTTGAGAAGCTGGGATTGGACATTTTTGATAAATAATGATTAAAAACAGTGGCCTAAACCGTGAATCGATTCAAATGCTTTCAACTAATTCTCTGTCAAATATCGGTTTAATAGCCTGCTTGTTCCAGCATTAATTTGATTATCAAAAACCCAATCTGTGAACAAGCTGTAGGGATAATTTGAAAATAAGGACTTGAAAAAAATGAGCTTATATGGCTCACACACTTTCCTTGTCATAAAGAGAAAAAACTTAACAAATAAAGTAATATGAGGACAGTGTTGTAACACACCTGAGTGTTAATAATGTATGTTCAAATTTTGATACTGAAAATAAAAGTTCAAAAAGGTCAAAATGAAGAAAATAAACTGTACAAATGTACTTTGGCCTTTACTTTAGATGCATAAAATGACTTTTAACAGACTATTTTCTATCCTCCGCTTTTAGAGGAAAAGAAAAACAGATGTGGGGACTTTTCTCTGTCCATCCCCTTCTCTGAGTGAGAGACAAAATATGGCTTTGTGTGGGTATGCAGTCTAGTACATGTGTGAGCAAGTGTGCTCTCAGTTGTGATTCATATGGTTACTGTACAAATGTTTCACGGCTCATAGGATGTGGAAAGCCCCTGTCTTCTTTTCGACAATGGAAACATGCACACACATAACATGAGCACACACAGGATGACACTCTTAGCCCTGCTGTCAAGTTGGGGATGCATTGCATTTGCGCTGCATAGCCACTTATCCTGTTCGGGCTCGCAGGGATCGAGGTCTATCCAATTGAGTGAGTGGATGGGGGTACACCCTGGACATGTCCCCAGTCCGTCAACGTGACACATCTTCAGACAGCCACATTCACGCAGCTAATTAAGAGTTTCAAATTGACCTAACCTGCATGTCTTTGGACTGTGGAAGTAAACCTGAACACACAGACATATGTAAAATATGCAAATTCCACAGAGAAATCCCTCGGCTGGCCCGTGGGTTCAAACCCAACACTGTGAGGTGACAGTGGGGTCATCATTGAACCATTGCACCATTCTGCACCGAAGCTGAGGATATTCATCACATAATAAGGCAGAGTGCTATTTCTGGATATAAAAGGAACTGAACTTTTGTACAAGAACAGCTGATCATCCAAATCATAAATAGTCACCGTTATGAAGTGAGTACTAGAAATGTCTCTAAGTCATACTGCTTTGCTCCTACTTGCTACATGGATCTATACCAGCTTTGTGGACAGACTTCTCCCACAACCTCCTATTGTAGCCTCTTTGTCAGAACAGTGGTTAAGGTTTCGTACCCCCTCTCTCTCCCCTCATTAACTGCCAGCTATTGGAAATAAAGGAAAAAAAATCTTAGATCAACAGAAAAAAAAACCACAAAACAAAACAAAGATAATTGTCATTGTCAGTCTCTTTTGCCTTTTGCATTATGTATAGTGCTGAGATAATTAGTCAATAAATCATTTAGCTTATCAAGAGAAAATTAATCAACAACCATTTTAAGAACTAATATACAATTTAAATAATTTATCTAGGAAAAGAGAATTTTTTGTACCTTCTTAAATGTGAGGATTTACTGCTTTTCACATATTTATCTAATTCTAAACTGAATATCTCTGGGTTTTGTGTTGTTACCTGGATGAGACAGACAATATTTTTTGATGGGGATTCCTCATTTTTTGGAAAAGATTTTATGGATTAAATTATGGATTTAAAAAAAAAAAAAGTCTGCCGATAAGATATTAAAAAATACATAGTTATTTTTGTCCCATATATCAGGGATACACATTCAATTCAATTCAACTTTGTTTATATAGCACCATATCATAACAGACGTTATCTCATGGCACTTTTCATATAGGCCAGGTCTAAACTAGACTCTTTATTATTTACAGAGGCCCAGCATTTCCTAACATTGGTATGGTTCTGTCCTTTAGAGCAGTAATTAGCATTGGGGAGGGGTTACTGCTTTTCTCACTGAATCCTGCTTTGAATAATTGCAAAACTCCTTCAGAACAGCATCTATTTACTGAAATTCTTATGTACAAACATTTATATCTGCACATGTGGTCCTGTATTAACAGATATAAGTAACAGAATTATTATTAATGTGTGCTTAAACACTTATATGCTACTTCCTGACCCTACCTCTGAGCTTCTTCTGCCAGTTCATCTCATTGAAGAGGTCCTCTGCACGCAGGAAGAAGTCGTTGATCTTGCTGCCCTGCTCATCTCTCTCAGTGGTGTAATAGACCCGCAGCTTTGACTCTGAGGTAAGGAACTCACAGATGTTGGGCACAGGAAACACTATTTCCTCCATTGTACGGTCCTGACGCACAATCTGAACAGAGGGACACACAGTCACTTCTAATAATCCCCAAGGAGCAAATACATTGGCTGGGCAACTGCAGGCCCCACATGGCCTCATTTGTGACTATTTTTATACAAATATAAAATAAACATTTTGTCATGAAGATCATTCCTTTTATTTGTGTTTCTTTGGAAATTTAATCTAGAAGTCTTGAACTTGTTAATATTATGGGACAAGGGTCTTGTGTTATGACCTCTATCTGAGCAGTGTGTTTGGCGTAGAACTCCAAGGCCTCATCTCCCTCTCCACTGGCCCCTCCTGGCTTTAACATCATGGACAGCTCCTTGTTATGGCGCGCCAACTATATGACGGACAGACAACCAACGAGTAAGCTTGTCACAAAAAATAACACTTGTATAACATTTGTGTCTAATCACAGTGTCGCATGAATGGAGCAGTTATTTATTTTTCACAGTTAAGTAATATTGTGGGTCATGCTGTGCAGACTGGCATTTAAACATGGAATTCTACAAAACATGTTGCAGAGATGAAGAGCAGACCTGGTGAGCTAAAATGTAGATGTTGTGTCCAACATTCCTGGGGGAAGCTGCATCATGTTCCTCCTCTTCCCCGTTATCCTCCTCCTCCTTTGTTTCTTCAAACTCTACCTCACCCTGAAGATAGGCCTTTTTTATCACCTCCACCTACACAGACACACACATGTCCACATAACTTTATACAATGTATAGAATAATATGTGGTATTATTGCCCCGGGACACAGCCAAAGTGCGATAGCTGTTGTAGTGTAGATGTGCAAAAGGAGCTGAGAAAAGGAGAAGGTGCAAATCATTTCCTCACCAACTCTTTAGGCCTCATGTTGTACAGGATCCTCTCAGCATTCTCACTGTCATGACGGCTCTCCATGATGGCGAGCAGCAGCTTGGATGCATTGTTCTGAGAGTAAAAAAGAAGGAAAGGAGTAAGGGGAAAAGAGAGCTCCAAGATAAGAACTTAAGCTCTGTCAGTTTCTTCATCCAAGGAAAACAGACAGAAACCACGGTGCTCTGTTGCAATTTGTCTTGGCATGCACAAACGCAAGCTCAGCTCAGACGAACGCATGTCCCTTTCTTATACTTTTAGCTTGTTAGTGATATTCCATCCTGCTGGGAAAGGAAACTACTGCAGTTTTTTTTGTTTGTTTTTTGTTTTTTTGTATTTGGCTTGAGACACTGTGATGGAAAAGTACACTGTGAGTTATATATTTTTGCTAATGATGAAAAACTACTGACTGTAATGTCCTGAAATTAATTCTGCAGTGTACGTGACCATCCTCATACAACCTTCTGTCACGTCATTTTATCTGTATCATATATTTGTTTGAATAAGCCTGAGTTTTGCAAGCTACATGTGAGTCAGTCATGGTGACTACACCTACATAACTTTAACCTAGTTTATCATTATTCTCCTGTCTACACAATATATTAAGTTCTTCATTATCACAACTAACTGGTATGCAAACCAGCTCAAATGCTTTACCTTAAAGTTCATCACTATATGAGTATGGCAAACTGCGGGAACATGACCCCGTATGCCCTGTATCTGTGCTGTATCTTGCCAAGTAGCAGAAAGAGTATGAGAATAGAAGCAAAAAGAGGAACTTTACTCATTGCCTGGGATTATTCTCTGTAGATGTTGATGGTTAATATGCCCACTTGCAAGTGTTTGAATAAACCCAGAAAGACATCTCTCTGTTCTGTGACTCTGATGTTGCAGATTAAAAAAGAACTGCCACCACAGACCCAAACCTATTTGGGTCTGTGATTTAGCCTATTCCCCAGTTTCAAATAAAGTTGTAGATCTTATACCAGCCCAGCCTACTCACCTTTAGCTCTAACACCAGGTCCATTCGCTTTTTCCCAAGTGGGTTGATGTCATTAAGGATCAGAGCGATGATGATATCAATACCATTTGACTCATGAGTGGCAATGCAATTCTGGAGGGACAGGAGAATGAAAAAAATGTATACGAAAAACCAGAGTTGACTTAATAAAATCCTGTGGCATAATCTCTTGTGTACCTGGTTTTCATGGCAGGGGCCTTGGCAGTACTCTGTGAGACTCTCCAGAGTTTGGTTGATGAGGGCCACATTCTTCTCATTGATGTACAGTCCTAGGAGACCAAGACCCCCTGTGGTGCTGCCGCAGATACAGTCTAAGAACTGCAGAGTCTCACACACAAGGTTGTAGTTGTTCTTGTGGTTCTGACAACGAAGGAAGTTCTGAGAAGACAAAAAAGATTGAGGTTGGCAGGTTAATGTGACAATGACTAGTCTGTACAGAATGAAGCAGATATACACTAATCAAAACCACATACAAGTAAAAAAGCATTAAAGGCACAGTTTGATTAAAAATAATATGCCATTAACTACTCATTCCTCTATTGGTCAGAACTCACGGGAAGGTTTAAGAAAACCAAAGGCAGAGCAAATTAGCACCAATATTTTTGTTTTAGACTGCATCAGAACTGCTGAATATGATTATCCTATGAGGAGCTTCTCACTGCGCTAACACCGATTAACCCTAAAAACATCCCTGGTGAGTTGTACATCTTTTGTTTTCTACCACAGTTCAGAGGAGTTTCTGCATTTTATGTATTTTAAAGAAAAACAATGTTTGGGCTGAAAAAGTAAAAGACAACGAGACAAGTGCTGAACTTTTTGACCAACAGTAGAACTATTTCTGCAAAACTCCAGAAAAGACTATCCCTGAGAGGAATGTTATTTCAACATTGAAGATTATTAGTTAGAATTAGCTTTGCCATGAAGATATTCATCTTTTTTAAGAACTTTATGACGAAAGTTGAGCAATTATTTTCATTATCGAGTAAAACATCTGTAGGCATCACTCAGAGGTTTGAATAATGCTCTAAATGCAATAAAGTCCTCCAGCTGTATTATTTCTGGAGTTCACCCAAAGTAACTGAAAGTCGCCCTTTCCAGACTCAGTAAAAGAGCGAGTTGGAGAAATTAGCAGGAGGCTCACAAGAACACAAGGAGTAGAGTTGGGACTTTCATTTCTCTATAAATAAGGAAGAACCAGAGTAGCCATCTCAAGTAAGACATGACCTCTTTTACAAATGGCAATGATGATTAAGGGATTAGGAATTTGTAATAAAACTGCTGCGAAGAAGTAAATCATGCATGTATAAGATATTGCAACTATCAGTCAGAGGAAGAGAGATACTGTCGCAAAATGTGATGCACACTAGCGGGTATCTGTAAAAATAGCAGTGTCTGAAGCTCAGTATGTCCTACCTGCAGGTCACGGTTGTGATTCTCACAGAGAAGCTGGAGGAAGCGAAGAATAGGCTGCATTATAACGATCACAAAGCTCATCTCTCCTTCATCCTGGTTCTTGTCCCCAGTGCTGGGCTGGCCGTCCGCTGTGGTGAAGTGGTCCTCAGGGTCGGCCTCACGCCGGTAAGAGTTAAATGCCTTCTTGGTTGCAGCAGAGGCCTCTAATAGTTGTTCTCTGACATCCTCTGTCATGACCACCGCTGAGTCTCTGGCTAAACAGACACAGGCACCGAAGATGGACTAAGGACACAGTTGAATCCCACATAATCATCACACCATAAATCCTCTTTGCTTTGTGGTTTGCAAACAAATTTGAGCTCTATAGTTCGCAAGCTGCAGGTTGCCCCAGCATCTTATGGTGTTAACAATCTTACATACTGTAGATAAATACATTAGATTATGACAGGTGACCTCTAACCTTTTTTGCGGACAGGGGCATCTTTATCCTGGCTCTCATCATCCCTCTTCCTGTTACCCAGGTCGCTGGTATTTACTGTCACTGTGGCTTTGATCTCCAGCTGGGCCAGCTTCATACGGTCGTAGAAAACCCGGAAGAACTTTTCTGATTTCTTGTCGTCTGTCAGACGGCAAAAGAACGAACGCTGGACACACAGGATAGGAAGAGAAATGAGAGGTTATTCATCCTAATGCATGCAAAGTACATTAAATACCTGGTGTCACACTGTGAAAGTAGAATAAAATGGAGAATTGGTTACTGAAAGTCAGGTCTCACAAGTAATGGTATGAAGCCAGAGCTACTGATTGCTAAAACAATCAGTATATTTATCAATTAGCCAATCCCCCAAATTTTAGTCTGCAATTGTTTTGATAACCAATTAATCATTTCAATCATTCTTCAAAATAAAAAAACCCACCAAAGGTTATCTGGTCCTAGCTTCTTAAATGCGACTATTTGCTGTAGTCACTGCCTTATTTAACTGAGAACTGAATATCGTTGGGTTTTGGACTGTTGGTGGGACAAAAAAAAAAAAAACATCAAAAAATTATAAACAGCATTTTTTTCCCGCAATTTCCTGTCATGTCATATACAAAACAAGAGAAAACTGTTTAGTCGTTGATGAAAATAATTATCTTCAGCTCTTCAGCTTATGTAAACATCTAACATGTATACCTTATATATTACAAGGTAAGGACTTTATTTTCCCCTCCTAGTTTGTATTATGCAACTGATTAGTTATTCTGGGTGCAGTAACTGAGGGTCAAACCAGCGAACTTGAAGTTGGAATAGAGGACAATGACTTGGCCTAAAGTAGCCCTAAGTATCCAGTGTTAAGATCTTGTTTGTTTAAGATTCAGTCTGTCTCACTTATTCTACCAAATGTTTACTCTGAATTGTCTCATCTAACAGTAGAAAATGATACGTCACTCAGCCCGAGCAGACTGGTCTTGACTGGAACCTCACAGACCTTATATAACTATAGTGAAGCAAGACTGGATTTACTGTGATGTGAGGGGTTTAAACGCTGCAGTTTCTGCGGTGGAATGGGGTCATGCAGAATTAGAACACTTTCTAGTCTGCCAGCGCAACGCATACACCCTGTCCCAGCCCACAGGGCTGTTGTTTTGATTATGTAAGAGCTGTTATCTACTACAGCCTATGGAAAGACTTCGACCAGCCGAAGCTGCCTCACCATGCTAAAAGGGTGAAAAATCACAGGAGAGGGAGAAGCCTGGCCTACTTACACAGATAGAGAAACAGAGATGTTGGGAAGTGGGGAGAAAAAAAGGGTAGAAGCGAAAGACAGACACCAGAGAGGGAATAAGGGAGTAGAAAAGAGAAAAACGCAGATGACTGAGAGAGGGAAAACAAGAATAAGTGATAGAGAGGGAGAGAATGTTATCAGACTGTATCTAGGCCAGTTCTCAAAGTTTGTTACATAACCATCTTCCCAGGTTAGATGTAAAACTGGGCTGCTGGAGGAAACAAATAGATGATAGTCACAAGGAATGTGTTAAGCACAACGGACAAAACAAGCCTTGTTTCTCCTTCTCCAAGGTTAATGTCTGAGGCGTATGTACTGAGAGGTTCATATGCATTGGAATTTAATTTTAAACATACTGCTAAACCTTTTTGTTGAAAACTAAGAAGAGTGACCAACCGGTTAAGTAGCCAAACAAGAGAGTGTATGCAGCTCATCAACGAAACCAAAAGCAGCACTAACACAATTTTGAAGTTTTTTCCAAAGAAACAATGACATAACTGTGTGCTTGTGCCCCAAAGCAGATTCCACAGCCTTGTGCCCCACCCCAGCCCTCCACCACTGAGCAGCAGTCCTCCCGCACGTACGCACTCTGCCAACCCTCAGGGACGGGGAGATAGCAACGTGGGGAGGGGCTGCAGAGCAAGGCCATCACGTAATAAACAACTTGATGACAGAGTGGAGAAAGGAGAGAGGGGATTAGCTGCACTGCTTGCAACCCACTCACAGCTCACAACTCACAGCAGCATGCCTGAGGTAAGAAGGGGCAGTAATGGTCATGCCTGCCTGTCTGTCTGTCTCTGCTCACATAACTCTGTCCTCCATCAGGAGGCTAAAGCGTGGGCCTACAGGGAGGGGGTGAGGAGGGAGTGAGGGAGGCAGCGCGCAGAGGGTGAGGCACGGGGCCCAGGGCCAGGATAGCACACATCAATTAGAACGGAGCAAATAGAGAGGAGAACCCCCCACCCCCACTTACATAACTCACAGAGACAGACACATACACACATGCACTTGTACAGTACAAGCACAAGCAAGCTGAAATGAAAAGTGCATACGCTAATACACCCACTGACTTTTACACTCAGAAAACTAGGTCAACTGTCGGCGGCATAGGCACATGCCAATTTTAAGAAGACACACCCACATATCACACACATTCTGCAATACAGTCTTCTCTCCCAAACTCTGTGACTGCCAACTTTATTCTTATGTAATTGCATTCATCTTCCACGGCCTATCCTTTTATCAATGTCATAGCTCTCATCTCTAGGATATCCCAGGTTAGAGATACTGCATTCAGTCTCAGTGTACAGTCTCACTCACAGTGCAGACTTGGCAGAGCAAGCACCATGCCGGCAGGTGTATTTCATCTTATGGATCAGGGTAAGCTGAGTTATTAATATTCACTGCAGTAGAGGTAAGTTGTTTGATTGATGGTGGTTGGAGGGGAATGTATTGGTCATGTAAGATTTATTAATGATTTTGACCCAAAGTTCCTTTTGCAGCAGCAGACTGAAGGTGTCATTTCCTTTTTTTTTTTAGCCGGTTTCTAAGAACTGAGCTGAGCTGAGCTGAGCGGGTCGAGTGAGTCACTGAAATAAATACAAAACCTGTACATAAAGATGGAACACCACAGCAAAGAAAAACACCCCAGCAGGCTTTCATTTATGGTTTCTTTAGAAATGTATGCACGGTCGCGTCTTACTGTCAATGAATCAGAAGCAAAAACCTAAACTTTCGTGTCTAACCACATCGCTGCCTCGGTTGTGTTTTGATGCTGGTCCTTTCACACGTGATAACAAAATCTGCGCTATCGTATCAAGACGCCATCTGTGTTTTGACAGCACTTGAAAAAGCAAGGACAAAAGTGGCATGATGGAGGGATGACGTTACGGATATGTAACGCATGGTGGTCAAGGAAGAGAATGGAGCGGTGGTCACAGAGGAGGATGAAGGAGGTGGAAAGGAGAGGGACAAGCATCTCAGGGGCTCCCTGTAGTGTTGAGTAAACACAGAGCCTGTCTGTATCCATGGAGACAAACCCTGAGTGGAATGAGACGGAGAGGAGCAGGATGAGGTGGGGGCGGACAACACTGAAAAACAAGGTCATAGCGCTTTCCCTTCTCTCCTTCCGTTCCGCCACTTGGCATCAACAAAGGGATGTTATGTAACAGCTATTTATACCCGTTCTCCCTTTTTTCCTCTCACCCTCCCTCTCATTTCGGGCAGCACCACATGCAAACCAAATGGATCTGCTGCTCTGCTCTGCTCTCCTCCAAGTCCTTTTCCTCCTTTGCTTCCTTCTCTCCTCAAATCAGCCACTTTCCTTGTCATTTTTTCCACCTGAAGGTGAGCGCCCGCTCCACTGTTCTCTCTCTTTTGTTCAGGCTTTTTTATTCAACAATACCGGTTAATGCAACTGCAATCCAAGAGTTTTGGAGGGAAACGGAGCAGCATGCCTGCGTTTATATGCCAGATGGCTGATATGTGAAATGTCACAAGTTGCCATGCCACAACACAATTTACAGCTGTCTGAGCGTTCTCATAGCTGTCACAGAAAAACTGGAACGTGACAGAAATAAAGAAGAGCAGTGGGGAGCCATCAAGTCTAGAAAGCACTAAAATGCACTGACTGTAAAATATCAGAGTTCCTAGGACATTTACGCATTAGCTTTGCATGACAGCACAAAAGGAGTATGTGTGTAAGGGGTTGAATGTGCATGGAATCCTGAGACCTGTGTGGTTTATTTCTGGGCGCTATGTAGGTCACGAGTAAATAGTTGACTGTGTTACGTGAGAACAAGATATCCAAGACCCAACAGGTGCTCAGCTGGGAATGATAAATAAAGACACTGACAAAAGCCAACTGATGTTGGTGTGATTTCTTAAAGAGAGAAGTGAGCCAAAGTTGTCCGTTTTGTGGTTTAAGAATCCAGCTTCAAGTAAAAAGTACCTCACACTCTTTTTAAAGATAAAGCACACAGATGTCTGTGATAAAAGACAGGACAAGCTTTAGGAATGTATCCAGAAACCTAAAGAACTCAAATATTTGGACTATGTGGTGCATTTTTAGCGCTGCATACAGAGTAGTTTTTCCTGCAAAGAAATGACCCTTTTCAGAACAAACTTAAGAATGCCAGGGTGAGGAGAGCTCCAGTTTCTCCTCAATCCTCTCTGTGTTCCCCCATCCCCCCGCCCTCTCTCCCCACTGCCCCAGTTCCGGAGGCCCAGCATGACCCAGTTTGGGCCGGCAAGAGAGCGCGAGGGAGCAGGAGAGAGGCTGGAATGTTTTGAAGGCTTAGACATTCCTCATTGTTCATTCACACAGGCCTTATGTAACGCAGACGGATCACGTGATGTGGCTCTGCAGCAGCGGTGGGAAGCCAAAGCATTATCTCCGCCACAGTGGCTTCCTCACTCTAATCTGATTATGCAAGCCCCACACTTACACAACAACACACCGATGGACAGGCAGATGGAAGGCGGAGAGATCAACAGACAGAGCAACAGACGGATGGGCATGAAAAAGACGAGCAGAGAGAGACAGCTAGAGACAGAGAGGTTAGTTAGTTCAGGATGAAGCAGAAGGGAAACAGGATTCATTTATGTTGCCTAATACTCACCTAAAATAGTCCGAAGGGAAAATATTGAATACATGATATACTATACCCATCTACAAACTACTTACATCATCAGCAGCTTGCTCAGCCTTTGAGACAAATGATATGGGGAGGAGAGCTGCCATGGTAATGTACATGTGGCACACTGACCCACATACTGTAGATGCTCTAGTAATGAAAACTTGCATCCATGGGACGGAGGATTGTTTTCACTGAACATATTGTAGCAAATCAGATTGTAGGAGATTCACAGTGGGATAAGCTAGCCCTTTACAGATAGCAGGCTGTTAAATTAAAACATTGCAGATCACTTACAATAAGTGGAGCAGGTAAACACATTGTTTGCACTGTAAGAGTCTAACATGTTAGAGCTGTTCAGTTGTTCAACAATAGATGACAGATTCAAAAATGTTCCTTCAGTTTCCTTGCAAGAAACTTGAGGTTAACTGACCTGGATGGTTGTATTTCCACCTTCAAGTAATGCAATAGCCAGGAGGATGCTTTCTTGGAAGACTCGGTCACTAGTTGTGTTCATGATGAGGTCAATAACCAGGTCAGAGGCTCCCTCTTTGTCCAGGTGACACTGTACCTCTGCCAGGCTCATTTCACCACGACTCAGGCCCCCAGGCCCTCCTAATGCTGCACGACAGAGTCGAGGCAAAAGGGCAAAATCAGAATGCAGGAGATGAGGTATATGGCATATGTGACTAACACTTTTCAATGTGCATTCCAATCATGTCAAAATTAAGTGATGATAACTTCCCAGCAATTAAAATAAATGTAACTATTTGGCACCAAACTAAGTAAATTAGCAAGTGAAATGGTGAAAAAATAGGAAAAAGACAGCATGCTCTAAAAATATAGGATTTACTAGAACCTTGTCTTAAAACATCCATAAATGCAAAAACCTGATAGAGCTAAAATGCAAGAACCATTGTAAAATATCCAGATAAATACAAAATCTGTCTTCAAAAGAAAAATTAATATAATAAACGGTCTGTGAACAAAAAGAGATACTTTACTTTCAAAAAAAATATTTTTGCTTAAGTTTTGCTTACATTTATTACACAGCTTAAAGCTGCAGAGCTTGATACTGAGAGAATGAATATATGATTTAAGATATCACTCCTTTAGTCACAGAGCAAAACATTCATTGATCTGGGTTAACATGAAGGACGTATACACAATGATTTACTTTAACTGGCCACAAGGTCACTATGATTTCCAACCACTGCGATGCTAACCCTGCATTAGCCAGTTTAACTGTCCAGTTGTGTAATTCCTTGTACATGGCTTTGCCTGCCGATCCCCCCTGAGGCCCCAGCCTCAGGGTACATATGGAATTCTCAGCCTGGCTCTTGTTACTGCAACAGGTGCAAAGGCTGTTTTCACAGGAAGTAGCAGCCTGTCACCTAGCAACAGTGAAAAGTGGATCACACGGGGGAGGGGTATATTTCCTCTGGTTTGGATGCTCGCCAACATCTTGGTGCACATGGGGGAGATGGTGAACTGGGAACCAGGGTGTTTTCTCTCTGTCTTTCATTTCAGGTAAAACACTGTTTGCTGTATGTTTGTCCAAACATGTCATCATCTGGGCCATTCGTCGCAACTGTATGATATACAGAGTTTGCATAAATTGTGGTGTCACAGCCATGTCATACCGAATGTGAAAACACTGCCGTTTTTGCCACTGCATACACAAGCCATTCTGGTTACCAGGTATATATGGCAGCATTAAATCTATATATAAAAACAGACACATAACACTGGCACCAGTATGTCCGGTAAAATCTATATGCTGATTAAATGTTACACCATATATGCTTCACGTCAGAACCAATAGCTCAAACAGCAGGAGAAACACTGCAAAGAGATGAATTGCTTAAGTATTTTGACTGCAGATAGTGACACAATGACCGTGTTATCAGGCAGCGATAAGAGGGTTGTGCTCTCCGTGCTCAAAGGGCAGCTCGCAGCACAACCCTGGTGCTGATAACCAGCTCAGGGCCAGACAGAGTCCCGTCTTTATATAACTTTATTGAGAGAGCTTCGCTTTACTTCGAATTCAGAGGCTGAAAAAAATTGGCCTAACCAACAGGAAAAGGTTTATCCACACTTTGCCCCGGATGGTAGTTGTAGTCATTTATGGCGGTAAAAGTCATGCTTCTCTTTGGCATCAGCTTGGTTAGATATGTTGAATTAAATGCTTTCATAGCCTTGTGTGCACTAGTTAAACTACACCTCCTGCTGCAAAGAATTAACTGTCATGCATTCCCACCTGACTGGTTTTTGCTGGGTCCTACAGGACTGAGGGGGCCATTTGTAAATGACGTCAGGCTGTCCCTCCGCCCACCACTCCGATGGAAGTTGCCATAGTAACGGTTCACCAGAATCTGTCTCAGTGCCTCGCCCTATGAGAGGAAAAGACATCGAAGGATGTAATGACGTTACGTCAGCAATGGGGAGAGAGGATGTTGTATAACAGGGAAATATGCATCATCAGTGATATATTGTATATTCTGATCTCCATGAAGACACTAAAACAACCCCTGACATCAGAAAATCATAGCTTGCCTGCCATTATGGCTGTGATCTGTAATCCATATGGAGCGACTACGTATCAACTTCTCAATTTAAATATTTAATTTAAAGAATTCCTAAATATCCATGCAAGAAAAACTTGCAGACATTACCTAAATATTATTTCATTTACCACCCACACGACCGACAATGTTATGGTTATCCTCGGCAACAGGGACCCTATGTAGTGACGATGTGAGGTCCTGGTTTTCACTTTGACGGACCTGGGGCCAGCCATCCCACACTATGACTCATCCACCGTTGAGCAGTCAGCAGCACGACTTTGCCGTTGTTATGGCAACCGCAGCCCATTGCTACCTGACAGACCTCCCATGGGATAAACTGAAGGAAATTAAAGAGAAGGTTTTTTGGTGTGCTCGTGCGTGATTATGTGAAAATCATTGTCAACTGCGGGTGGTCCTTGATAGACAACAGTGGTATTATGTAAGCTGTACTGCCATAGTTATGCTCTGGAGGGCAGGATTAGTTTACGTTTGAGGTGTGAAGAACGATATTCTTATCTTTTTATCGGCGGGACGTTAATCAACTGCATGTATTGTGTGGAATACCAGGACACGATCAGCTGTAGCCAGAAGATGACTTCAGGGTTTCATTGTAGAACACTACCCTTTTCCTGAAGTCTTGAATCATCAGCCAGTCCGTTATGTTGTCCTGTCTTGACGTTATCTAAACTGTCAGTACAAACCTGGCATGTACTAAATATAAGCATAAACTATGAGGCCTCATAATAAATAGCCAGTAATGCTGATTTCTTGTTAGGGACATTTAATCAACACCTACATAGCCGCTGAACATACCTGCTTTCCAAACAATGTTGATGATGACAATTATATATTGATGTACTTCAATCAACATTACTATTCTGGAATATCAATATAAGGGCCAGCCTCTTTAATGAAAACACCCAAGGCTCTGTAAAGTCACTGCATTGCCATTAACACCATTAGAGAAAACAATATAGCATGAAAGTTATGTTATTGTTGTTTTTGGTCCCCATGCATGCTTGTTTGGGTTTGACAGCTCAGTGGATAGGTCTTACATTACTAGATGCAGTGAAGAGGACTGATCAGAAACACAAAAAACAGGGGAAAGGAAATGCACAACTGCTTTATGTCTGAAACTAGTCATCTCACCATGAATCTGTGTAGCATTGGAGTTTTTAGTTACAGTAAGCTGCCATGCTGTTATAAGTACCTACCCTCTTCTGGTCTGCCAAAAGCTTCTCAGGCTGGTTCTGATCCAGCTGCTGGGTGCAGTGAGGATTGTGAGCACAATGGTCCAACAGATATAAACAAAGGGTTAGTATTCATGCAGCACAGAAAAGGCAATTGTCAGGTTAATTACTGCATCATCTAGCCTACCTATTTGGCTGTTTTAAGTGGCTATGCAGAGGTCTGCTATGGATGAGACATGCATTTACTGCTATGTGGGAAACCAGGGCAACATTATGTTTGTGGAGGGTTTAGAGAGCAGAGACAGGAGATGTGTACGGTGCTGACTAATAATACTAGTAATAAAATGTTAAAGGTCATGTTCAGAGTAGTCTTTGTGTTAAAAGAGTGGAGAGACATTTTGGGAAGTACACCGATTTGTTTTCTTGCTGAGAGTAGATGAGAAGATTGATACTGCTCTCATATCTGTACTGTAAACGTGAAGCAGGGGCCAGCAGTTAGTTACTTTAGCTTACAATAAAGACAAGACACGGGGAAACACAGCTAGCAAGGCTCTGTCCAAAGGACCTACCGGCATTTCCAAAGCTCACTAACTAACAAGTCATGTCTACTTTGTTTATTCCTTTTTTACTTTATTCCTTTTTTTATTGACAGTCACAGTAAAGAGAAACAGGAAAGGCGCGGGGGGGGCATACAGCAAATGGTCTGGGCCGGATTTAAAACCAGGCCACAATGGTAAGGACTCAGCCTTTAAAATCCAGTACATGCTCTACCAGGTGAGCTACTGGGATGCCCTTTATGTGAGGATTTCTTCGCTGGATCTCACTTTGAGCCACGTTATGAGTAAGATGAAACATGCAATCAATTGTAGACAAATGAGATATGCCTAATGTTTGTTTTTTAAATTTCTTTAGCAGTTCTGATAAACATTTTGCTATTTCAAAATTGAGTACATCTATGTACGGTACAAGTTCACCAATGGAAAAGGACGCATGTTAAAGGAAATGCTCTACAAAAGGATTATGTAAAAAGACGCACTAGGAGGGGCAGGATAGGCGAGGCGAGGCGAGGCGAGGCGAGGCGAGGCGAGGCGAGGGTTGAGGGGTTAGAGTTACATAATCACCCCAAAAGGAACCAGGCCACTAAACCAGTGACACAGAGCTGCTTAGATCGGCCATATGTCACCAAAAACACAGAGGGCAGGAGATAGAGAGAGCAAGTGAAACGCAGAGGGGAGAGAGAATAGCAAATACAGTAACAGAGAGGGTTTACACACTTTGACACTTGGACCAATCTCTCTGTCAGTCTAGGTCAAGGGTGTGATTTATAGTATGTTTCTATACTTGCTGATGTGTTTACTTTTGGTATAGTGTTTTGCTTCTGTGTGCACCAAAAATGCTATGCTACAAGGGTTGTATCTATATAATGCAATGACTCTAGCAGGTTCTTTGCAGAGGTGTGAATTGGCACCATATCAGTTTGACTGAAGTCACACATTCTATGTGTTCAACCGAACCTGACCTTTAAGGACAGTGACCTTTGAGGCCTTTTGACTTATTCAACTTAACTTAACCAAGCACAGAGCTCAAAAATGATGCTGGCTGTTGTTCTGTGAGGATGTCATATACAAGGGAAGCATAGTTACAAGCTCCACCTCAGTCAGTGTTCAAAGAGAATTGACAACTATCACGATAGAAATGAGACAGAACATTTAGTTGGGCAACATGAACACAGGTAGAGGCCAAAAAACACCATGGATGTCCCTTAAGTAGCACAGTTAACATTGGATCAGCTGTGATATTTTATAGAAGGGATTATTGGTTTTCAGCTTTTTGACAATACATTATTTCAAATACAGCAATTTAAAGGGTTATTCAGTGTTTTGTTTTGGGTTTTTTTTTGCATAGGAAATATGAGAATTCTCTATTGGGGCAAAACAGAATGAGACAGAATTAGAAAGGGAAAGTGACAGACAAACAGTGTGAAAGTAGAGAGGAAAAACACAGGATATACTATATATGTAAATTATGTAATTTCAGCACACATTACTTAAAGGCTACATTAAAAAGTTGGCCGTGGATCTTGTGCTACAAGCTATGTCAGGCTTTCTCTCCTTATTATTATCATCATTATTATTCATGTATTGATACTATTACTTGTGATTTCTAATGTTTCCTTTCCCAAAGCAAAACAACTGAGTTGATTCTACCTAAAGACAACATAGTGGGGCTGAGCTCAGCAGTAGGTCAGGGGGCTACATGTTCAATACTCACATACTGGAGGAGAACAGTGTCCACAGACACTGCCTCACTGTCACCACATCAAACCACAAAGTAAGATGCTAATCAGAGTAGATATGTGCAGCTAATCGCCCCCAGTCTGACCACAGACACCACAGAACAACCCCTCACAGCTGCCACATCCGCCCTAACTCTAGTGCATTCCACCAAACTGGAAACTCCCTGGGGCAAACCCCTAATCAGTCTCACACCTCTCAATTCAACAAGAAAAAAAATAAATATGCGCAAACATCCACATGGAGGGTAAGGTTTTTTTTTCTTTTCCGAAAGCATGTAAATAAACATGTCTTTGTGTCTGTTAAAGCTTAGACTGAGTCATTTTTAAACCAGTGGTGAATGACATGAATACTGGGGTTTACCACTCGCCTGCTTGTTATCTGCAGACAGAAAAGCAGACTAAATTAAAAGACTCTACTCTCGCATGCAGCACTGTCACTGTAGCTGACCTACTTCTGTACCAGAGCTGTAAAATTAATTTCTTGACCGTGGGCAACCCCACAGTGAGTGTGGGAGAAAATGAGTTGAGTAAATTAAAAAAAAAAAAAAAAAAAAAAAGGAATGAGAAAAGAAAAGAAAAAAATAGAGCCAGATGCTATCTTGAAATCCAAAAGTCAAGAAGAAGATTTTTCCTCTTAATCGGTCCACTGAGGAACTTGCCAAGCGAACAAACAAGGAGGTGAATGGGATGAAACATGACTTTTTTTTTCCATCGTAGAGGGCTTGCATAACTGCTCTGACCAGACCACACACACATGAGGCCAGGTAAAGAGGAAAGCCTGAGAGTAAAAGCTCAACACTGTGTATCCTGAACTCCTCTGGCTCTTACATAACCATGACAGCCAAAGAGCAATGAATTTAGTTGATAATCACCACTCTGACATTTAGCAAAGGGGCGGTACACACACTGGAGAGGTCAAAAATACACCTCATTCTATCTGTTTTAAAAAAAATGAATTGCTAATGCCTACTGTTCACAACAATAAACCTATATTGCGTGACCTGTATAAGCCATGTTTCCTGTTAAACAAGCTTGCATATTCACCTCATTTCTTTTCAGTCATATGCAATGCTGTTTTGTTTCCTCAAAGGGCAACAGAGGAGAAGAGAGCCAACTACGCACTTTCATATCACACCTACAAAAACATTCACAGCCAAATTCATTAGGTTTACACAGAGTGGATGCGTGTTTGCATCCATGTGAGAAAGGGCGTGAGCGTAGAGTATTTGATGGAGCGAGGAACAGTTTCACAATGATTCAATGGGGCCAAAAGGGAGAGAGAGGAGAAAATAAATATTAAGATTGCCACATGGTGGGAGAGAAACAGGTTTCCATACAACTACAATATATCAGAGCTGATTTTCATGTGTAGACACACAGAGATAGAACAACAGTGTGGTGTGTGTGTGTCTCTCTGTCTCTCTCACACATGCCATGCCCTCCCACCCACTCACCCTCCTCCCTCTGCTCCTGCATTGCTGCACACACAGGTACACCCAACAGGTGTGTGTGGGATCATGCACACGCGTGCACACGCACGCACATACACACACACACCCCAGCACAAAACACACTCACACAAAGACACAGAGACAGACAGACAGACAGACACAAACACACACACACATGCGCACGCACGCACGCGCGCACGCACACACACATACACACACACACACACACACACACACACACACACAAAACTGCAGCGTGGGTAAACAGCTCCTCTACACTTTTATTGGCAATTACTGCTGAAGGTCACACATCAGCGGAGGGGCTGAGTTCCAGGAAAAAAAAAGCCCGATTCTTATGTAACCTCAGCCCAGAGTTGGCAGGGGCCCAGGAATCGTGCAGCTTGCAGGCAAGGAAAACTAGGACACAGCCTCAATGACTGCCACAGCCCCTCATAGCCCCACACGTTCATTTATACCCATATATACACAGCCCACACACAGTAACAGTGCCCCCTATTGGAGCCTAAAGGAAATACAAGGGAAACACCCTACAAAAAACTGAAAATTGACAGAGACAGTGTAACACCTGCATGGAAAGAGAGGGAAGGAAGTGATATGGCTTTATGGCTTTATTATCTCAAAATTACTTTTTTAAAAATGATATATAGGTTGGAACACCAAGTTATACATCATTAGGAAGCGGATCTCTTATTTTCCTTTGACACTGAGTATTTCTTTTGTATCCCTTGCTTGTTGACCTATCTTTTCAAATCTGTTGTCTGTTTGTCATGCTGTTTGTGAGAGTGTAAAATAAATTGGAAGCAAAACTGGAAGCATATGTTCCACAATGACTTTTACTTCATATGGTGAACACTGGCAAAAAGTAGGGCACGTAAATGTGCAGTGTGTAGACAGTGAGCAGACACAAACGCAGCGCTGGCAGCTGGCCCAGCCCTCAAGTGACTCACCTTGGGACTTGGAATAACACAACTTGCACAACTGCAACATGCAGCCAGCCACAGCACACATCTCTATCTCTCTCTCCCTCTCTCTCTTTCCAACCATTTATGTTGATCTACAAAGTGTTTTATGGCAACAGTGCAGCAGGTGTGGAAGACAGAACTGGCCTACCACTATTTGTTACCAGCTGTGCCTAGAGCCCCTGCTAACTACAGCACACATCCACAGCAGCTGCTACAGTACATTTACAGAGCAACTGCTAGTGTTACGCAGACATAAGAGACAGGAGCTCGGAGGAACAAGGGCATGAATACAAGAAAAATAGAAACAACCTTAGGCATATCCATCTCATCATCAAAGGCCCTGAGCTGAAAGAGAGCAGAGGGTTTAAGGGGTTAGATAAACAAACAGGAAGGAGGAAGCTAAAGCTGAGGTCAATGATACAGCAGTTAGTTAAGTGGGTTGAGTCTGTGGACACACTTATCAACTTCAGCAGTTTAGAAGAAATGAATGCAGTGAGCAGAATTAGTGCAGTCTCATTTAGTGGGGACTGTCGCCAAGAGCATTTCTGCCCTGTCTTATTGACTGCAGAGGTGAAAGTGACTGCAGGGACAAGCCAAGTCCCTTCAAAATAAGCGTGCTCTTGGCAGTTAGAGTGTTTGTGTTTAAATTGCAGCATGTGTCTATAGTTGTTAAATCATATAACTATCTATAAAACCTACATGCATAAACTGTATATATTCACATAAAAATAGAGTCATATGTTAAAAAAACTTTACATCTACATGCCATGTTGCTGTTTTTGTGTTAAGACTTTGCAACTTTTGATTTCTTTTGCATTTTCAAATCAATCAAATTATTAAAGATTGCACTTCTATGAAAAAGTTTTAAAAAATACTAAAATATACTGTTCAAAAGATGTACTGTTCACTAAATAAAAAAAAGGCTGTGGAGTGTATCATCCCACTATGAAAATACATGATGTTTGAGCTTGGCAGCTTCTCCTACCTTCTCTCCATAACCCCGGTCTTTTGTCATCATCTCTCGCAGTGTTTGCAGAACTTTGATGCACAGTCTCTCCTCATTTTCCTCCAGCAGCTGCTTAGTGTGTTTGATCAGCCTGCACAAGGACATTAGTTCACAGTCCTCAGTTCTAAGTAAACTTACACATATGTCAGGAATAAATTACGGAGATTATTATTATTGCTTACTTGCATATGAAACCTCCGCTCTCACACTTCTTGCGTGAGTCTGTGTTTTCAGGGAAGAGCAACTCAGGCCGATGCAGCACGTCCACCAGAACTGATAATTCAGCCTGGACCAACGGACGTAGACGGTCCTCGAGAGCAGACACAATATCCTACAGTGCAGACAATAAACACCCTTAATGCTGTTATGAATGTTAAAATCTTGAATGAGATATGAACACACACAAACATACTGTACCTGCAGCCTCTCAATAATGTTCCTGTAGTCCCGTGAAGCAGTCACCACAGAGTCTCTGCAGGCAGCGTTACGAGCAGAAAGTCTCCAGCTCATGGCTGTCTTCTGGACAATGTTGTTGGATTTTACAAACAGGTTGTTCACCTGATTATCCAGGTCCACTGGGATGGCTATAGCTCTGCCTTTGGCTGCCAGGTACACACACACACAGACACTGATTTAGACCTTAAAAGTATTGGCCCCCAAGAAGGGAAATTTTTGGAAGCTGATATGAGTGTGCAGACGGGTACTGTATTGATCTTACCAACATCAGAGAGCACCTTTATACAGTTCTCAACAGAGCCCTTCTGGACTGGGATCAGCCAGTTACAATGGTAGACCCTGAACACTGCCTGCAAAAGCTGCACAAAGACTGGCTGCCTGGTCTGATAGGAAGACAGAAGAAAAAGGCAGAGTAGCTGCAGATTATCACATTTATCTCTAGTCATGAAAGAAAGAAAAATGTCCCGTGAAAAAATTAAAAATGCCCATCTGTCATCTACAGAACCAACAGTCTGGACTATAGGCTGAGCATTTTAGTACCATACACACCTATGTGCATGTGCCACACAGGTGATAGCACCAGTAGTGAGACCAGGATGCTGACTCAGTTGTGTTTTGTTACTTTTTCCAAGAGAACCATCAATCCCGGAGCAGACATTTGCCCGAATTTAGCCCAGTGAAAATCAGACGGAATGGTCAAAAATACACACAGTAAATAACTAGGTAAAAAATTATTCTTCGGAGCCAAAAGAATCTTCAACACCCTGCTGAAGGAAATTGCAACAAATACCTGAAATATTTTCCCCAACAGAGACGCCTGCAGCAGAGGATACAAGCATTGAGGAAATTAAACACGCACAGAAAAAAATCAAGATGCATCATATGCATACTCCCAAAAACCTTACAATACATTTCGGAGACAGTTGTCAATACTGGAAACATGTAAAATGAGAAGTGTGAAATTATAGTTCAGAAATGCTTCTTTTTTGAGTTGACTGAAATGATTTATATATATTGTTTGGACAAATGACAGGTTATTTCTATGAATCTTTGAAGGCTTTGATATAAAAAAAAATGGGAATGTTTTGTGTTTCTACAAATAAAATGGTTTATCAGCACAACAGGATGCCAACAATTATGAGTAATTGCTCTTAACTTTGCACTGTGCAATTATCTCTACTGGACCATAAGCAACGGGAATCTGATTAACACATACAAATGGGAAGAGCAGGGGAACATTCCTTCTCTGTAACCAGGCTCAATGATATTAATCAGAAGAAAAAATTATAAGAACCTCTACGGAAGCACCGATTTTATCACTTAAGGAAGTGCGTCACATGAAAACACAGTAGTGGATGACTTAGTTGTAGGGTCAGTCTTTTCAATGAGGAGATTCTTGTAGGAATCACATTATTTGGTTAAAAATTACATGGGGCATCTAATACATATTCTATCTGTACTTACATTTTTTCCGATGGCCACCTAAAGCAAGTTTTATAGGATGGAGGTAACAGGTATTTAGATTTATTTATTTTTTTTTTTTAATTGTCTACAAAGGGAAATCCATTTTACTCAGGTCAGTATCATAAAATATAAACGTACTAAGAGAGATGATGCTCAACCATCTATCATCTATCTGATGTTATCTCTCTTTCTTAGAAAAGCTCCCCCCTCCACTACTCACTTTCTCTCAGATTAGATAACAGTTTAATGGTCTGGGTAAGATTATTTAGAGGTATATTCTAAGAAAGATGACCTTTTATCAAGAGAGTGCACAAGACATTTTAGACACTGCACAGTATGAGTGAAAGGTCATGAAAAGCCTGTAAGGACAGTTCATAGCAACAGATTTAGTTTACATCTGTTTTTGCCAACATTACACTGAACGCAACTCTGCATGTGCGACTGACATGTCCACAGCTACTTTCCTACATTAACTGAATAATCATAACCTAATTATTCATACCTCTTTCAAAATGTTTAATCAAAATGTATTTTCTTTTGAATCGGAAGTTGATTGAAATTCACATTATTTTAGTGCAATTCAAGACTACTGTACCTGCTTTTAAAATTCCTTGCATATTGCTTCATGCAGCAGTTGTTACTGTAGTGCGGTTTTAGTTGCATACCTGTAGACTGGTGCTCTGGTCAGAGAAGGGTGAGCTGAAGAAAGTTGTCACAATGCTCATGACTGTTTCTGTCACATAGCGCTCCAGAATGGTGTCTGCATGTTTACGATCACTTGTATTGTTGCACACCTGGAAACCCCAAAGCATAGAAAAATGGCTGAGTGTATTTTAGTATTGTTCTAATTTCCTGGGTTATGTTATTGTTTCCATGGAGCTGCCACTTGTTCCTTACCCTACAAATATCAACCAGGAAGTTCTCAAAAAGTTTCCACATGTGGTTGGAGGTGTAGATCTCCTTCATTTCCACCTCAGTGTCCACATAGCAGTGGTTCAGGAAGTTGATATAGGCAATCTTCACCTGGATGGTTATTATTAAGGTTATTGTAAAAGAAAACATGGTTCCAATCGAGGACGGTTGATAGACAAATACAGAAAGCAATACTAATGGTAGAATCTGTTAAGGATGGAAAAAAGTCATCAATCCAACAATGATGAACAAACAGTTTGCAAAGTGCAGAGTATGCAAAGTGCTACAAGGTTAAATAAAAGGAGACCAACAAAAAGTCAAGAAGTCTAGTTCTGTTGGGAGCCATCTAAACTTAACCAAATGTTTTATAATAGAATATAGATGATTTTTGATGGCACTGTGAATGTAGTCCTTCAATAATTACAAGTTTGGAAATGAGATACAATGAGAATCTTTTCGAAGGCCTCTGTATCTATATAGCATAAATTAAGTTTCCTTTACATCTGGATACATTTTTTCTATCTGAAGTCAATTCCTTAGTATGTCTTATTCTGTGGCTATTCTCACCTCAGGGATGCAATCTTCATGAGTTACCACCCTCACTATGTCGTCCAGTGGCAACAGGGAGTTACACTTGATCTCTGTGTAGACATTCTTGCCCTCAGTGCACACAGCCAAGAGCTCTACCAGGTGAATGTGGTACATCAGAGGACTGTTCTCATCCATGCGGTCCCGCTCTGATCGCATCATCTGGACAAGTGTCTGGAAGGAGGCTCGGTCATTATAGAAGACCAAAACATCTTCGCCAGCATTCACCAGCTGTAGGAAGCAACAAATATAGTAAATACATCGGGACATAAGGAGCCTGTAACATAGCTTAAACAGAAAAAGTTGGAAATGATCGGATGACCTCTGCCATGACAATGTCTTGACACTTCTTGATAAACTTGTTCTCTGCTTTGACAATAGTCTGCAGAAACTTTAGGTACTGGACGTTGCGGCCATGCGTTTCAATGCAGTGTACGAAATGCTGAACCACACGCTCATTGATCTCACTGCACAGCTGGAAGTTATTCATGAAGATATGCTGCATTGTGATGGCCTCTAAAATCTGGACAAGAGAAGAAAGGGGAGAAGCATCAGAACACAATGTTGTTAAACACTGATATCGACCTGAATCACTAGTATTGAGTGGTGTGTGTGATCTATAGCTGCTTACCCCTGGGTTGAGAAAGAGATTGATGTGCTTGTGCAGCAGGGCTTGGTTCTGCTGGTTTCCTGCACAGAAGTTCTGTAGGAACTGGTGGGCAAGCTTCATGATGTCCTGCATGCGCAAATCTTCTCCCTAGAGGTGAAATTAGCTGATGTGAAGGTTTGTCCATTTTATGCACACAAAAAGCATGTCAGTGAGCAATTATTCACTGAAAGCAATAGATACCTTCTCATACGGGATCTGTAGGAGCTCAAGGACAACAGCGTGAGCCCCCATGTTCCTCAGAAGTCTCTGCTGCTGTTTCTTGCTCTTCCTGCCTGACAGACCTTCTTGGACACACAACCTGCTGAGCCTCAGCAGGATCTGACAGGGAAAAGTGAGAGAGAATGATAGGAAGTGAGATAATAAAAAGTCTATTCACTGGGGCTATACAACATAATTTTCATTTCCTTTACAAAGAATTGAGATGGTTACCTCTTTCACCACTCTGTAGTTGTAACTGCTTGTACTTTCTGCTTTCTTTGGTTTGTCTGTGCCCCCAGAGTCTCCCTACAGAAAATTAGAAAAGGTGGATCAGAACAAAGCCTTACTGTAGTTAGGATACTAAAGTGTAGTTTGATTCGTCATTGTTTGATGGACAATTGACTCTACCTTTTTATGCTCTGGCTCCGTGGACAGACCCTCTCCTGCATCCATGCCTTCATCTGGCCCCTGCCTCTTGTAAACCCAGAGCTCAGACTTCTCTACAATAGAGCGCAGCTGGTCCAGGTCTGACTTTATTTGCTTGTAATTTTCCACATCTTGGCTGGTGACCAACAACTGGACCTATTAACACACCCACTCAGCTGCCACTTTACTATGCAAATTCTAGCTAAAACTAAAGCAGCCTAATAGTAAAGTTCTGCACTCAAACCTCCCTTCATGAAAGTTGAAATTTTTAAGTTTTTGTTAAAGTTTTTGTGCTGTATGATGATTCTGCAGACCTTGGTATGGGATGCTGTTGAATTTTATTCTGTTATACTCACAGGCATTTCTATTCTTTTTTCACCCCATTTATTTCAGTGAGGGTTGGCTATATAACAGAAACACAACTTTCCTTATAATCTAATGAAGTTCTACAGCATCAAAAACCACATCCCCCAAATGACCACAAGTTGAATCAACACTTCTCTAAAATAGTTTCAACAAACACTGAAATTTTTGATGATTTTTTTCTCATGAAAGGATTGGTTTATTGCAGAACTGTAATGATAGTCTGCATTTGTTCTAGCTGGTGTTTCTTAATAAGCTGAAAACCAAGTGTATATGTTGCAATATGCAAATGGAGCAGACAAAGTGGAAAGCTACTGTGAATACATTTGTGCATGGCATGTATGTGAAAAGGACAGTTCTTCAATCTCTTGTTGTTTATATAATAATTAATACTATTTTAATATTTTTTATCCCTGTGACCAAAGAATGAATAGTCGATGAGTTTATTTTGACAGTTGTGTGGGTGAAAAGTACACCTATGGTAATACAAATCTTGATTTGTATGCATTGTCAGAGTACCTGCTTAAAAGCCTGCAGGACCTCCTGTCTTTGGCTGAAGTGTCTGAAGAGCAGGTGCAGGGCTCTGGACACCAAAGGAGGATAGTCATGCATTGTTAAGTGGAGGAGGACCCTTAGGAAGGTACGACCACCATGATCGTCCAGGTCCAGTGGGGTGTTCTCTTCACTAAAATGACAATGAAAACACACTGACAATGAAAACACATCCAGTTATATCTATTTTAGGATTCTTTCTTTTTTTCTTTATTGAAACTGAGACTACCTTCCACCAAATATCCCCTCTGCCTGCTCTTCTATGTGTTCAAAATCCAAAGCCCCTGGAGAAAACAAGCAAAACTTTTTGTAACTAACAGAGTCATTTCATTATCCACATCATTTGTTTCAAATGCAGCCACATATTCATCCAAACCTGGCATATTGTTTGGTCCCTCCACTGATCCAGTTACAGATAAATCACTCTGGGAGTTACTCTCATCAAACTCCCGCTTAAATATAGACAACAGACAGGATATCCTGTAGTCCAGACGGACATTCAGAATGAACTGCAGGACAGGACAGAAATATATCAGGGGTTTTATGTGAATATTTTCACAAATGGTGGGACTGTGATTGATACAACATATACTCTGTATGTGTACAATGCCTATAGTGCATGCTTGTATATTCCAGCACATCCATCACCTGCAGGATCTCAATGATCTTGAGCTTAGTGTCCATGACCAGTATGTCCTGTTTCTCTGGTTCAGTCTGGGTCTTGACCGTGTCTCCATTCGAGCTGTTGTTGGAAGATGTCGGAAGGAAGCCTCCTCCTCTCAAAACTACTTGGGACATCAGCTCCCCGACACCGTGAATGGACCTCATGACGTTACTGCCTGGAAACATTTACACACACACACGCACACACACACACACACACACACACACACACACACACACACACACACACACACAGATTAACTTTAAGTAAAAGAAATATCCTTCACTGACCACCCAGACGGTTCACACCTTTACTCTCATCTCCTTTGTCTAGTTTGTTGAAAGGGAAAATTGTTGACACATGGACACAGTCCAGAATAGCCAACAGGATCTTGGTTAGTCTCAACAGGTCACTGAAGTTGTAGAAACCAAAATAAATCAGGTTCCTTGCCAGATTCACCACCTAAACAAGGAAGAGGAACGCATTAACTTTGGCATCAGGTTCACAAATGCCAACCTCATAACATGACGACTATAATGTCAGTGTTATTGTATACAAGGAGTGTCAGACTGACCTCGAATGTGAGCTTGTTCTTCTCTTTATCTGCAAATGGGAAACTCTGGCATACCACATCTCTCAGGTAATTCTCAACAAACTCCATAGTCTGCGAGAATCGCTCCTTAATTTCATCTTTAGATGTTCCATCATTGTCGTAGCTACAATACGATGAAACAGACACTAGTGAATAGACCAGAAAACAACAACAAAAGTTTCTCTCTGCTTCAGAGAAATATTTTGCAATTGAGCATCTATAGAAATTTTCCATCCGCTCACTCATCAATGGCAATCTCCGAAGGAATCTCAGACCAGAGTCGTGCGTATTTGACAGGCGTAACCTGCTCCTGAGGGTCACGATCTACATGCATGTGCAGCATCATGCGACAAAAGGAGGCTCGTAGGTCATAAGGCAGGTCTTCATCTGACATGCAGCGTAAGATCAGGTCCACATCCAACTGGCCAGAGATCTTGTTGATAGCCAAATACTGACGGTCCAAACACATTCTGGCAAACAGGTTTAACTGGTACCTGTAGTGGTATATACAGGCTCAGACTTATTTTGGAAGTGTGAAATGTTCCTAAACAAACCAAAGATAACCCATACAGTAATCAGCACCACTGGCTGACTGCCCTGGTTAAATCTTAAGTCAGATAGGGGACCAACATTACCTCCTTTATTCCAAACAATCACGTGGAAAATAAAGTCCAGTAACTACCTGTAGTAACTGATCACCTCCTGGTCCTCCTTCTGGCCCTCTTTGGCATCCTGGGCCAGCTCCCTGATACTTTTACTACGGATCTCTTTATTGCTATCCTTCCAAAACAGCCACACTTCCTCCTCATCTTCCTCTGACTCTACAGAGTTATCCCCGAGCGGCGCACCCTCGATCTCAAATCTCGACAGCACCAGTCTGCAGAGAGAGTGAGTGACGCAAATAAAAAGTAATGAAACAGACATTTTTGTTTTTCTGATGGAAATAAGCATATTTAGCAAATTTTAACAAAAGCATTAGGATTAGGATACAAAGACTGTGTACATCATTACTACCACCCTCTGAAGCTGTTAAAAAGGAAGTTATTAGCTTTGCACATACATTTACTAATCAAAAGACGTATCAGAATTTTTAATATATCCCACTAGGGCTATAACTGAAAATTGTTTTCACTATTGATCAATCTATAAAATTCCATTTCTAGAGCTCAGAGGAATGTCTTCAAATTCCTTTATTTGTTTGATATTACAGTAGTGAACTGATATCAAACAGAGGAAAGCAATGAAGACTCATTTAATTATTTATTAAAATACTGGATAATCCTTCTTTTAATCAACAAATGAATGAATGAATGAATGAATGAATGAATGAATGAATGGTCTAATTATCTAAGCCAGACATCCTCCAACTTTTCTCTGCACCTTTGTAGGACATGCATTTACCTGGTTATTTTAAAATACGGACTAATTTCATATGACAAGTTGGTTGATAGCAGATGATATATATATATATATATATATTTTTTTTTTTTTTTTTTTTTTTAAATGACTAAACATAATTTGGTTAGGAAGCAAGTGAAATCAATTGCATTTTATGCCCACGTACAGTGCTTTGGATTTCATGTAGGGGTTTTTGGCACGCTGCAGGAGAGAAGGCAGAAATAGGTGAAGGTAGAAGGGGAAGAACTCACTTTGTCTCTATAAGGATGTCTCCATTAGCTGGATCCAGAACTGCATTACAGATGAGCTCCTGAGTCACAGGAATGGACTTATTCATTGACACACACAAGTCTGACAGGTAGTCCAGGAACCTGGGTACACGTGCACGCACACACAAGATATGCAAAATTCAGTCACCTTTTTCAATGCCTTATGTCACCCTGCAAAATAATGTGACATCCTTCCAGTGTGAATAATATACCAGTGTGTCATGTCCAGTGACGACACATTCCAAGACACTTTTTATTTGATCAGCAGATTGTCCTGAAGAACATTGCGCTTCAGTACATTAGATTAGATTAGATTTATGTTAAAATAAATGAGGTTATGGTAGTTGATACAATTATGTGTATACTGCTTGCAGTGTAAAAGATAGCCAACTGTGTGCACTCATGTACAGAGTTATCAGGATATGCAGATTATAATCAGGGTGTACAAATACACAGTAACAAATTATCTTGCAATAAAATGATAAATTATTGTTAAATTATGTTGTCTTTGATTCTGTCTCTTCAGATCATTGTGTACATGGTATATGGACAGACAGACACACAAACCTTGGCTCACGGTTCTTGCGGACCAGGCTAACAAACGTGTCAATCTCTGCAGCAGTGATATGTTTCTCCAGCAGCTTGCGGTTGTTATGGAGCAGAGCTGTGATCGTGTCCTCTGCCAGGACGTCATAACCGATCTGTTTCTGCATGAAGCGAAACTGTTTGGCAATATATTCCTGCAGAACAGGGAGATAAACAGTCTGAACATACACCAACCAAAACAAAATGATAGAGCCATCACACAGTTAAGCTATATGTGTTTAAGAGAATTCAACTCTTCCAAGAAAAGAGGAATGTTGTATTTGACATTTAAAAGAATTTATTATAGCATGAACTTGTATCAAACTGTGGCTCTCTGCATTTACATCATCAGAAAAGGGCCTTAACAGGTGAACCTTGCATTATTCACACATATAATATTCAAGACCTTCTTTTTGCTTTGATGATAATATCAGTGCAGCTACAGGACCTCTTTCACTTATGATTAGACTTAATCAAGGATATCTAGAATACACCTTTATACGATTCCAGTGGCATGTACGTCCATGTCATACAATACCAGTGCTTATAGAGTTGACTTTTAGGGAAATCAAACTCTACCTGGTTCTTGCGATAGTCCTGCTGAGAATGACGCAAGACCCTGTAACACAGGCGGCAGATGTGTCTGAAGGGGGCATGACGCTGGTCAGCCAGCTCCTCCAGTCGTAGCATGGGTCCATCCCCACTGTCTGTGAAGGGAGCCTGCAGCAGCTTGAAGATCTGAATGCACAGATAAGGTTGTGACAGTTGTGACCATACTGAAGTTAAAGCCTAAAGAACATGCAGATACAGATATGGGGTCTGAAAACCATGGCACTTTGAGTTATGATAAAGACTGGTGCAAAGATTTGAGGAGGGGGTTAAAGGAGTTGCATGAGGTTCAAGCAAGTTTTCAATGGAAAATTTAATCATAAGAGCATTTTCAAAATATTTGCTTTCTTAAGACATCACCTGTTTGAGAATATTCTGCTCTCTCATGAGTTTCTGTCGTTCCCTGTTCGGTTTGTTGACCATTATTTCTAGAACGTCCTGTCCATTGTTGGGAATGTCCACAACAAAGAACACCAGATCCTCCAGAAGCTTAGTAACCGCTCTGGATGTAGATGGAAACACACAGACACAAAAAGCAGGAACTTGTGACTTTATTTCTCTGTATTCCTGCTTGGAAATTCACAGTTGGGGACCACCATGTATTTTATACCTCCTCTCATTCTGTGTGATGGTGCCTTTTTCAAGCTTTCCAGCGATAGATGCAAGCACTTTGCTGGCATCATTGGCAAAGTCAAGGTCTCTCACTTCAGCCGGGGAGACAGGCACAATGGCAAAAGCCTCTTTGTCCTCTTTGAGTGCAGATGTGCCAATCTTGAATCAGAAAAGAAATGTACAACTTAGTCATCTATCAGAGAAATATGGGAGCAATTCGTCTTTGGACCAACAGTTGACTACAGTTGACTAGTGACATATATACATTAGTGCAAATTAGCGGCAACTCACGCGCAGCATGACAGGTTTTTCCTCCTCCTTGTCAATAGGTTGGTTGGTGCTGTGAACCCATGTGTTAGTGCACAGGTGTCTAAGGCGCACATACGAGTTCCTGAAAAAACATTTTAATTTTGTTATTTTTGTTTGCATATTGTTTTCGGAGCATTAATACTAAACTGTATCACTTGTATCACATATCGTCTGCAGAAACAGATAATGTTTGAAGTGGCACACAGCATCTTCAATTAAAGGCTGCACACACCGAGCACTATTCTTTTTCTTAAGCATCCTGAAAATGTGCAAATCCAAGCAGGCCACAATTATAACCATGTTGCAAGAGAGGCAGTGGCAGAATTCAGATCTTCCACTTAAGTATGAGTACCAACAGTTTATTACAAGTAAAAAGCCTTCAGTAAATATTTAATTGGAGTAAAAGTATAAAAGGATTAACATTTTATTGTTATATATTTATATTATAGAATTTTTTTATGGATGCATTAACACACAAAGAGTGTGTTAATGTTCTGGCTAGTTGAGAAGAAGCTTTTTAGTTTACATACTGTTGGGTAGTTTTTTTCTACAACAATGCATATTTTATAAGATGATTGTATATTTTGTATTATATATTATATATACTGAAATCTTCATGTGAAAAGTAATGTGTCAGATACTTGAATTTAGTGGATTAAAAAGTAAGATGATTCCCCCTGAAATGTAGTGAAGCAGAAGAATAAAGTAACGGAAACTAGAAATACTAAAGTGGGGTACTAGTACCTCGAAAAAATGCTTAAGTTATCACTGAAAATAGTAACACACATTTGATAAATGTGGCCTGGTGCTCACTTTTTATTAGACTCATCAGGTTTTCAGATTTATCTCTGATTATAGAGACCAAATATTTCTTCCTTTTACTGGTTAGAATAGAACAGAAACGTATTAAAGCATTTTTACCTACAAGTACTTTGAATAGTTTTGGGAGAAAAGCCCAAGTTCATTACCCAAGAAAGAGTGAAGAGAGACAAGCAATTTGATGTTATATATGTCAAGCTAAAGCTCATGAGCAATATATGCTTAAGTCAAGCAACACATTTGTATTTTATTGGTGGGTTATGTTCCAACATCAGAAGAAAAGTGGAAGAGGAAGGGGAAGAGAAAGAGGAAGTAAACTGAAAAATTTTCATACCCTCAGCTGACCCACCTCACTATTTTCAGATAGACAAGAAGCACAACAGCCATGTCTTCTTGTCACAGACACATCTATGTGCTCAACATGCACGCATGAATGAAGGGTCATGCCAGAAGCATGTTTACAGCAATCTATTAGTGAAAATATCCTTATCTGTGTCACCATCATATTGTTTGTTGTGTGTACGTGACACACTCTTAAATTAACAGTCATTAACACACGCGCACACACACACACACATGCAAACACAAACCACAAGCTGTAGTTTATTGTTTTGCAACCATATTAAAATGACATAATAAACGGTGGATGTTCCCCTCTTGTAATCTGTCTGCTGTTTGGTTTTCAGTGGAAAGAGAGACAGACTAGGGAATAGACCGTGTCCTTCCTACAATCAACTTGCAGATGCACAGATCAAAGCTGGTGGGAAACACTTCCCCACCATCGTTGCTGCCTCCCTACCTTGGTACCAGTGAGTCACCCCCTCTTAAGGTGGTAGGGTCAAGCTCAAATATGGAGGAAATGTCATTTCCGTCAGGAACCGACACAAGGGTGTACATGACTTTGTCCTGAACATTTCTCAAACGAGCTCTTATGGCTTCTTGCTCCAAGTCCAGCTGGAAGAAAAGGTCAAAACACAGTCTGATCAGAAATTACCATGAAAAACTCCCTCTTGTAACCACACACAGATGCTCATTCTCAGCGACTAAGAGTATGTGATAAGATCGGTGTCAAGATCAACAAGAGTCAGGAATGTCTCTGAGAGGGTTCAAAATTACTGTGGAAAGATTCCTTGGAGCTGACTCAAGATAATGAAACGCAGTGGAAAAGGTGATGACTGTTCAAAAACCCCTCTCTTCACTGGACTATTTTTTTTAATTTTATATATATATATATATATATATATATATATATATATATATATATATATATATACAGACACACACACACACACACACACACACACACACACACACACACATATTTTTCCCCCTCCCCCTTTTAAATTCATTTATTTATTTAACTCAGGAGCAGGCTGACTGAGAGCCAGTTCCCTTGTCACTCCCTGATGAGCAAGTGGGAATGCCTTCATGTTGAAATCCACAGCTTTACTGCCATAACATAAAGACGCATTCACAGTGACTGGCTGCCATCTGCTGGTCAATGACATATAATACCTCCTCACGCTGTATAAATACATTCTGCCTTCTATTGCTGGAAATAGTAAATTCTACAGTAGTTGTAAAGCACTGGTGATCATGGTATAGAAACTTTATACCGACTATGCAGACCAGTCTTGAATGTCTTACTTACTGAAGAGCGGGACTCCAGGCCCTCTTCCTCATACTCTGGATTCACCTGCAAAAATACAAGGTGGTTCACCACCTGGAATGAAAAGCTAGTCTAGATATCATCTGGAACACATGATACCATAATTTATACTAAAACTAACTGATTAAAAGCTGCCTCACAGTCACATAACTGAAAGAAATAAAGAGTGATACTCTACTTTGCCTCTTCTTCCCAACATTCCAGTGTAAATACCTTAAGCTCTAATGGTAGTTCCTAAAATATGACCAAAATATAACAACAGTATACATGATAATGATGTAAGGTATCGGTTAAAATCTATTGAATTGGATTTTGTGAGTATGCCTTGTTGCTCTAATAACTGTTACTAAAAACACAGTGTCTACGGTTGACTAACCTCTGCAGCCAGGTAGTGTCCAGTGGCCAGGTGTTTGAATCTGAACAGGCTGTTCCAGTAGCCTGCCCCCCCTCTACATGGATCATGCTGCACAACCTGATACCGGAACAAACAGAAGTAAAAATCTTACAACAGCGGGTGAGATTTTTTAAACCGGTGTGGATATAATGAAGTGTTGGGAAACAAGACTCACAGTCTTATTCACATTCTACAGGACATACTACAACCAGCAATATTAACTAAAAATATTCCCTCTCACCTCAATCTCCCATAGGGCTTTGCTGCTTGTTGCCGAGGTAGCTGACTGCCGTCCAGTAGTGCGTAAAAAGACATATTGCTTTCTTCTGTGATCATCGCATGTCAGGAATTTCTCCTGTTCTGCATGAAATAGCCGTACCACATCACCCTGGAAGGAGAGGAATGTTACTGTCAAAAGTATTAAGCCTAGCCTCAAAACCAACATATTCCTCTGGGACAAAAAAAAATTAAAAAGGAAATATTTATTCTTGCAAGTCTACAGAGAGTTTCATAATTAATATATTTCCTGTAACAACCCAGAAGTTTTTCTAATTAATATTTATTCAACACATAATGTAAGATGTTTAGACCCCATTTGCAATCAGTGTAGACTGACACCAGTCTCAATAGATCATATTTTTTTCATATGGCTTAAGATTAGTTTGGTACATTTACAGTTTGGTCAAACATTTTGGTGAGGCTCTAGGGCTACTGTCATTGGTATTTAGGCCCCTAAACAATAAATAATAGAGCTGTTGATCAATACATAAAAATAAAAAATAAAAAATAAAAAACATTCGTTAAGAAACGAAAAGCATAGGAAGGGTTTGTTTGGTTGCTGCTTTGAAACAAACCCCTTTCAGGATGATTTCCTGATTGTCGCTCCATTTCATAAACAAGACAATCTTCCAGCTGGTGTTACAGTTGACAGAGTTCACCTGAAAAACAAACACAGTTTGATGAGACTGTAGCTACAATCTCCCAGCAGCAGTCCTGCAACAACACTGCAGATGTTAAAGGGATAAGTCAGTGTTTGTGGAGTTTTTTTTTTCCTCATCCCCAAACTCAGTCAAAGTTATTCATGACTTTCGCTTATTTTGAGATAAAGACAATATAAACTAAAATAAATGTTGTTGATTTATTATTTTTGATATTTCTAATATTAATCTTTTTGCATGCAACACAACCAAGGCAACAGAAACAGTGGTTTAAAACTTAATTGTTAGAATTATCCACTGCATTTCGACTCCACGATCAGGGGTGAGAGTAACTAGAAACATTTACTATCGTTACTGCAATAGTCTTTTTTTCCCCACACAAACACACCCTGTACTGTGTCTTTATTTCACTACATCTCGAAATCGCTGAAGGATAAAAACTCAATCCAACGACGAAGTAATGATGTGTGAGCAGGCCACACGTGAAAGGAGCCAATCTGCGGCTGCAGCCGGGGCGAAGCTGCTGGTGAGTCCGAAGCGTGGCGCTCCGCGGCCGCTGGGGGGCGGAGGGCAGCCGCCCCCGGCCTCACGGGCTCCGGGCTCCCGCTGACTCCGACCGAGGGGGTCGGCGGGAGCGAGGGACGCGGCGACCCCCGGTCCGACGACGCAAGCGGAATCAAGGACGGAATCGTCGGTTGGGGTTAAGACTCGCCTCGGCGTAGATTAACAAAGAGAAAAGAAAAGGAAGAAGGTCGCGCACCCCGAGTAAACGGCAGGAGTCCCGAAATCGAGCACATCCACCGCGTTGCGTGACCAACAGGTGTGCGCCGGGTGTTGCTGGACGCTAAACGCTAAACGCTAACATACTATGCATATGCGGTAATAATTCCTTGACTTAGGCCTCCTGGGGGTCAGAGGTCAGAGGTCAGAGGTGAACACAGACAGGTGAGCGCAGCGAGAAACCCGCTGTCGTAATTCACGGTGCCGGAGAGAGCGTCGACGCGTCGCCTAGCAACGTGGCGTGCCGCCTGCGCCGCGGGGGTTTACGTCGTTTTTACGTCGTTTTTACGTCTCCGCCGCCTCCGCCGCTTCCCTCCTCCATTGATTCAGTCAGACGTGGCGGCTGTTGGAGCCGTTTGCTCTAATATCGCTACCCACAGTCTGAGGACTTAGGCTTAATGACAAACGCTTCTCTTGTATAACGTGATAAAGCTCAACAGCACCACACGCTGCATCCTCCAGAATAAAGGTGAATCAACACCTCTCTCTAAAAAAGAAAAACCCATCAGAAACGTAACATTACGACCTTCATCAAGGCAGGATGTGTTGCAGGAATGTTGTAGTAGACTGCACAAGCTTCAGCTAGATAAAGCTAATAAACTGACAACTAAGAGCAAATTTGTAATAATGAGCTGAATGCAAAGTGACCTGATTGGAATTCATTGGTTGCTTTTGGTGCGTTTCTCACCTGAGCACAGTGTATATGCACTGGCATACAAAAGCATATTCACCTGCATATACTCCCGGTGGCCTTAAATGTCCTTTTATAGAGTATCAAATATCATTATAGTCACCATACAGACATACCGTAACACAGTATAATTTAGTGAGAGTACATTTTCACTGGCTGGCTTTGTACTTTTATCTTTTACGTGAGTATTTTTGCTGCTGTTTGAATAAATTTCTTTTAAGTACCAGTACATTTACTCGAGTACAATTTTCCAGTACTCTTTCTACGCCTGTCAAAAACTGAAAGAAATGTGTAACCTCCCTCCTTTGGTAAGGGCTCCTAATGATGACATCCATCATTTGCACTTACAATCTTACCATGTGAGTTATCTTTGAACTGTTCAGTGTCTTAAATAAGGAAAAATAAATATGTCTCACTTGTAGTAAACAGCAAAAATGGCACTGCCTCAAACCTGGCTAACGCCTTCAACTATCTCAGCCATTCTAAAAGTCGACTGTGAGGCCCTTTGATGAAATAACGAGGTAATGTTGTTAAGTAACACAGAGTAGTCTCGTGTTATGAGACAAAAACAGCACAACCCCCCAGATGTAGCATTAGCTTTAGCCTACTACTCAACTCTGCTGAGGGCTGAGGAACAATCCTGTACTGTTTCCCATCAGGCAGCTAATAGCCAAGCAGTGGTTATGAGAAAAAAAAGCTATAATTAGATTCCACACAGCAGAAACTCCCCCAGAAACATATAAGGAGTGAAGATGAGTTGCAGTGGCTCAGCCAAACCTCATTACACCCTGGATTATCCACGAGCTGGTGTGTGCTGGCATGGAGCGGCTGACCAGCATTCACTGGGTTCAGGACCACCTTGTCCCCGATCACCACCTGCCATCCGACAAAGAACACACACAAAGAAATACAAATAAGTGAAACAAAGGCTGTACACGGTAAATGTAGCACAAGCAGAGCTGCCAAAGAGGATTGTAGGGTCCGTGATGTTTCGTCAAAATACTCCTGTCATAATGCACATACTGAACTCATTCTGGGCTCCAAAAATAACAATGACTTGCATTTTATTTTAATTTTATTTTACTTGAATGTACTAAATGATTTAGTTCAAACTATTTACTGTATTTAGACAGTGAGTACTGTATGGAGGAACTGTATGTTTGTCTTCCAACCACACTGCAACACACTCATCATACATGCAACTTTGAATCTCTAACGTTGCGTAGGCAAGGATAAGAGAGCCACAGTATCCATTTGCATGTCATTGCCTCCATGCTATTTTCAGCAGGTAGGGACTAACTCCGATTTTCTTTTTGTCCAAGGCCTGGTTCTTAGGCCTTGTGCCATACCTACTTTGAGAGGAGCTTAGCAGAGAGGCCCGGTCTTTGCCGTGGTTCATTTTGTCCTTGGACATGAGCCCACTACTTCCTGCTGCAGGGAAGAAGAGTGATGTCCAACAAGAGCTTTGTGGTCAGGTAAACACCAATTGGGTGCTGGCACAGGTCCACCCAGGGATAGTTGTGATTGGATAGGTGCATTAGATCAAGGATTAGGATGGTAGAGACCTGTGCCTCTGAGGTTTGCACCTTGTTCCTAGAATCTTGACCTTATGGTGCTAATTTACTACTGTATGAGTGATTTAGCAACCTAATTATATTAAAAATTAAAATCAGTAGTTTTGTTTTCAATGAAAACTACAGTACAGTGTTCCCACAATGCACCATGGCCACAGACTTCTAGACATGATGACTTACACTGTCCCCAATGGAGCGTAGTTTGTAGAAGGGCTGTATGTAAAACCAGGAGCCCTCATTTCCAGCAGTGTCCAACATCACCCTCATGGCATTCTTCTCTAACAGCGCAGGAAGACGTTTGTTCACCGTCAGGTATTTATTGCTCTTCAGGTGGAGCAGCTGAACAGAGGTAATATACAATGTAAGACAAGACACACAACTGTATTTGACAGGCTGAAATCTAAGGTAAGGAAGAAGTGCTACTAATGTTGTGTTGACAACAAGAAAGCAGCTCCTATTCAAGGCACTGCTAGAAATTTGTTTCATAGAACACAGAACAGGTAAAAATTTGTTTTCATTAGGATTAAAGGATTTATTTTGTTATATTCATTAGGATTAAAGGATTTATTTTGTTATATTTATTTATGGTTTGACTTGGTTTCTCTCTTCATTTTCAATGGGACTAAGCCAATATTTAAAACACTGTAAGAATGTGCAAGTGATGATGTTGGTCTTTATTTAAGAGTCAATATTGGGGAACATGCTTAAGATGCAGTCAAGCTGAGGCATATTTCAAATTTAAGATATGAGACACTGGAGAATTTGTGAGGTTAAATCATCGACACTGCTGGCACACCAAGGCAATGTCAGTTTAATCAAAACTTTGTGGCTGTCTAAACAAAGTTTATATGGAATAAATACCAAGCAGATGACTTCTGTTTCAAAAGCACAAACCTGAATAACATTCCCATACTGAATTACTGTTCCAAGTAGTTTTTTGTTTTCAGAGTCGTTTTGCTTCTTCTCCAAGTCAGCTGCATGCTGGCAAGCAACAGAGAGATAAGAGAGGTGTTTAAAACTGAAAACAGAAAAATCTCACACTTGCTTACCAGTTTAACACTAATTTGGTAAGAAGTAATCTGATTGGTTAGTGCTTACACAATGCGTAGCAGTACAGAGGAAATGTTCTTAGCCAAAAAATGGATGCTTCACAAGAGGGGCTTCAACCAAAAACTCTGCCTAACATCTCCATAGAAACGAACAAGAGATCGCAATCTTCCATTTTATGACTGTGTGGTCAGATAGCAGATTGCTTTAAATGGTATTGTATCGCAGCAGAAAGAGAGAAAGGAGAGTGTAGAGGGCAGAAAGGTAGGACAGTAGGAGTGAAAGGCTTCCGAGATGTCTATAAAAGGACTTTGAAATTTTTACCGCAGCAAATATAAATAATCTCTTTGAAAACTGCTCTTAAACTGTAGTGCGTGCACAGCATCATAATTTCTTTACATTCACTGCATAACTTTACTTTCACTTTCATTCAAATCCAAACTGGAAAAAAAACTACACTTTGGGAAACGTTTGCCTTCTTTCCCTTTGTTCTTTCCCTTTATCCTGTGAGCCCTGTGAGGACAGGTCTATGTGTAGTGCACTGGTCTGTAGTGACTGCTGGGAGGTGAACATGTTGTCACTTCACTTACATGAAGCTTGTTGAGGAGCACTGCATCAGTGTTACCTCCAGGCTTTGCTGCTTTCCAGAACTGCTTCTGTGCCGAGTAGCGGTTCATAGGACAGAGTCTGAACAGACAGTCTGCACAGGGAGAGACAGGGACAGGAATAAATAGACACAAAGATTCATGGATAGATATGGAGATAAGCACAGAATGAGAAAAAGAAAGAGACTGTACTGAAAACTGCAGAACGATTCATATTCATATCTGATTGCTGCATACAGAGACAGAGAAAATACCTAAAAAAAATTGGTAATCAGTTGGTGAAAGAAAGGAGGTTAACCACAATGTTTACAGCTAAGAATTGCACATTGATTGCAATTAAAAGAAGAGAAAACAAAAATGATAAATAAGTTTAAAAAAAGAGGTCAACCCTACAGTGTGGGAAACAGGTCACTGCCACAGCTAAACACAAACCGAAAGACACTAAAGGTCTGAGTTGCTAAAACATATTGAGAAGAAATGTTCAACAAGCACATGACACCTTTCCGAAACATCAAGTGATATATTCAAAGACCTGTGAACCATAGAATATAACACATTATTTTCACAATACCACGTCCACGCATGTGTGTGTGTGGGTGTGTGGGTGTGTGTCTGTGTGAGTGTGTGTCTGTGTGTGAGTGTGTGTCTGTGTGTGAGTGTGTGTCTGTGTGTGAGTGTGTGCTTGCACTTCAAACACATTTCACAATTCCCCTGAATGAAGATCAAAGGGCTTTGTATGCTTCACAGAGGAGGGATGCGGGAAAGGAAAGCATGTGTTTGTAAGAGTGTGTTTTTATGTAGGTTATGATGTGACATAGCAATAAGTCATGGTCAGTCAGAGTCAACATTTGTAACCACAGCAACAATGAAATGATGCTGTCGTCAGCAGACTCCGATTGTGCTGCTCATTTTCATATACACTGTAGAAACTCATCAGGAGGAAAAAAACCGTCCCTTGATTTGCATGTGGGCACAATTTTAACATAGCACAGTTCCTCTTTTGTCCTAGGAGAGTTCCTCTTCTGTAACAAGCTTCACAACGACTGAAAGTGAAGCAGAGACTTTTACACTGGCTGAAAGCTTAGTTTTCAGTTAACAGTTACACATGAGCCAGTATGACAAAGTTCCCTACAGAGTTAAACTTCTGTCCACCAGCAACTCCTCCCTCTGTGTCCTGGCTTTCCTCTGACTTCACTTCTCATTAGACCAAAGCTCTCTTTTTTGCAGAGACAAGAAGATGAAAAAAAAGAACAATCTGTCCATCCTTCCCCTATTCTCTCTCTCTCCTCCTGCTTAACCGCAGTAACATGACCAAATAAGGCCAGCCAAGAAAAGGGGAGTGGGATGAAGAGAGGGAGAAGAGGGTGGGGACTCCCTATCTTCCCCACTCTATATTCTATCATCCCTCCTCCTGCTCTCTGAAGTCCTCTAACCATTTCAGCCTAATCGCTCCTTCAGATTTAATGGTCACTATCTCCCAAATCTTCCTCTCACCCTCCTCAACCCTCACACATCAGATATAGTTTCCTTTAGCTTGACCCAAAATACAGTCAGGAAAAAAGAAAAGGAAGTGAGAGAGAGAGAGAGATGATGAAGACAGGATGGGAGAAAAAGAATGTGAAACAGAGAGCATAGAGAAGGAGGGAGACCTGGAACTATTCAGTGCTGTAACTGGAGTAAATGTGTATTTATGTCCCACAAATGTTCACACAAGCTGATACACAAGTTGATTAAGTTCTCGCCTGCACTGGATTGAGCACGCCAACTTAGGAGTTTCCAGTGTTCATGTGTTCATTCTGTCTGACAAGTGAGTAGCACTATAGTTTGACACAACCACTTTTTCATTATCTAAACATATAATCACAGCATGTAAAGTGAGTGCAGTGTGTGACAAATGATTGAAGGTTTTCCTTTAATCACAGTCAGGCGGGAAACATGTCGTTTCAGTAACTTTCCTTGTGGGGTCACTGCTCAGGAGTTGTGGGAATAGTCCAGAGGGCAGAAAACCCAGTGATTCATTAATATTCCTGTGGCAAAAAAACAATCTTTCACTATTGGAAACACCACCCCAGAGACACAACTTTATTTAGCACCCAAATATATATTTAAGGTCATAAACAAAGCCCTAATTGATACTGGCTGCCCCCATTTGAACTTATAAATGCTGATCTACTATCAAGTAGCATGCTGGCAAAAAAGATAAAAATACTAAAATATTATCAGAGCTGCTTGTATGTTTATTTGGCAAGTCCAAATAAACTCTCAAGCAAGTCTGAAGTCCTTGAAGGCATCTCCAAGTCAAATCTTACAAGCAAACTTTCTGTTCCCTGGATGCTGACTATTATGATCGAAGTGCATTTGCACATTTTTCATCAAAGCTGTGTTTATAATATTTATTTTTTACAGTGGATAGACCAAGTCATTTCATCACATAAACCTAAGAATTAAGATGCATACTACAAGTTCAATACTAATTTGCAGGAGTATGCCTTTAAACAAAAGTTGGGCATTTTGGGAAATAAGCTTACTTTCTGGTCGAGAGTTGGAAAAGCAGACGGACATCACTATCATGTCTGCCTGTTAATATAAAGCTACAGCCAGTTAGCTTACCTTAGCACAAATACAAAATAAGGGGAAAAAGGGAGCCTGACTCTGTCTGAAGATAACAAAATCCATCTTAAAGCACGTTTAAAGCTCCCTATTTAACAAGTTGTGTTACGTTCGTTAATTTCGTGCAAAAACAAAAGTCTAAAAACGACAACTGATTATGTGCTAAACTATTTCTTGGCCCTAAGCTATGCCAGGCAACTTATGTGCTTTACAGGTGCTTGAATGGACAGGATGTCTGAAAGTGTGTCTTTGGATGTCAGCCTTGTTTATTTATTCCTTTTTTTAATTGTTGTTTTGTGGATGAAATTTAGTTTCAAATGTTTATGCTTTCAAGCGTCAATTAAGTTAAACTTTTTCTGAGGTCAAGTCTCAAGTACTCATTTTGCGTGATTTTATATAAATCTCAAGTCTCCTACTACAGGTACAATTAATACAAATGTCTAGGACCATGATTAGACTGACTTTTAGTCAATGTGATTTAAAGTTATTAAAGGCAGGAAATTGAACCAAAAACAAGACAAACTCTATGACTATGAAAAAAGGAACTCCTACAAAATCTGTACAGTGTAAGGCCTAAAGTGTTTCATAATGACAGCAGTTTATATGATATGTGTTAAAAAGGTGTCACGCCTAAACAAAAATGATCCGTCTTCATCAAACTCAACATGACTGTTCATTCTCTCACTCACACACGCACACGCACCCCCTGTGGAAAATGATGTTAGATTCTGGAACCACCTTTAAGCATTAACAGAGTATTACCCACCAGCTCTTAACGCTAATTACATGCATGATAAGTGGCAGCAAGTCCCCCAAACACATGACAATGGTAAAAAAAAAAAGATTCCTATGATGTCCTGATTAACATACATTTATGAAAAAAAAAAGATATACTCACTTCAAATCCTCTGATACTGTACTCAACCACAGTGGATTTGAAATGAATGAATCAAGATGTAATTGAAGTGTAGACTTTCAGCTTTAATTCAAAGGATTTAAAAAAAAAAAATTATATTAAATCTATAGGAATTACAGCCATTTTTATATATAGTCCCTCATTTTCAGAGGCTCAAAAGTAATAGGACAAACCAACATAAATATTAATATAAGGATTATTTTTGATACTTGGATGAAAATCCTTTGTAGTCAATGGATTCTGAAGTCTGGAGCCCATGGATGTTACCCAATGCTGAGTTTCCTCCCTTGAGATGCTTTACCAGAAATTTACTGCAGCGACTTTCAGTTGCTGCTTGTTTGCGGGGCCTTTATGCCTTCAGTTTTGTCCTCAGTAAGTGAAACATATAGTCAGTTGGGTTGAGGTCAGGTGACTTACTTGGCCATCGAAGATTTCTTTGCCTTGAGAGGCTCCTGTTTTGCTTTCACAGTATGTTTTGGGTCATTATCCATCTGTACTGTGAAGCACCATCCTATCAGTTTCACAGCATTTGGCTGAATCTGAGCAGATAGAACAGCCCTTTACACTTCAGAATTCATCCTGCTACTTCTATCAACAGTCACATCATCAATAAACACTTGTCACCCAGTTCTATTAGCAGCCATACATGTCCATGCCATAATACAGCCACCACGATGTCTGACAGATGATGTGGTGGCTTTGGATCATAAGCCATTCCTTTATTTGTCCTTACTCTTTTCTTCCCATTGTTTGATTACAAGATAATCTCAGTTCCATCGTGCAAGGAATATTATTCCAGAGCTGAGCAGTCTTTTTTTGGATGTTTTCTGGCAGTTTCTAATCTGGCCTTTCAGTTCTTGAGTGTTAACAGTGGTTTGCACCGTGTGGTAAACCGTCTGTATTTACAGTCATCAAGGTGTCTCTTGATTGTAAACTTGATAATGATACGCCTTCCTCCTGGGGAGTGTTTTTGTCCTGGCTAGATCTTGTAAATATTTTTTCTTCGCCACGGAAAAAATTCTATGATCTTACACTTTAGCAGTTGTCTGTGGTCTTCCAGGCCTTTTGATGTTGCTGAACTTGCCAATTCATTCCTTCTTTTAAAGAATGAAACAGATTGTTGATTTGGGCACTCCTAAAGTTTCTGCCATCTTTCTGATAGGTTTGTTTTTGTTTTCAGCCTGATGATGGCCTCCTTCATCTGTATCAACATCTTTTTGGACGGCATTTTGGGAGTTCTCATGAACAGTAACTAAATGCAAATTCAGCACTTGGAATCAATTCCAGACCTTTTATCTGATTAATTTGTCATGGAATAAGAATGGAACAGGCCACACCTGGCCCTGTCTGTCAATTGTCCAATTACTTTTGAGGCCACTATGTACAAAAATGGCTGTAATTCCTAAATGGATAATGTGATATCTTAAACCTCTTAAACCTGAGTGAATTAAGCTACACTTCTACACTTCAATCACATCTTTGTGGATTTGTTTAAAATCCATTGTGGTGGTGTACAGAGACTAACTTATGAATATTGTGTCACTGTCCAAATACTTATGGACCTAACTGTAACTCAGAGAACACCAGCTCTTTAGACACGAACAGTTTGATTAAAAAATAATAATAATTAACTGAAAAACCTCCCCAGATTTAAGAGGATCAGGAAAGATACTTATTGTCCTGGCAACCATAGAAAGTGTGAAAGGCTATGGAGCCAACAGAGATGACTTACTTTTAAGGATGTTTTATCATAGAGAAGAACCAGCACAATACTTTGGTGCAATAGGAAAAGCAAGAACATTAGCAGCCTTCAGTCTGAGGTACTGTCTTACAATCCAGGGCTGCACAATTCACAATGGTACAAAATTTAGTGGTCACGGTTTGTTAGGGGTAGAACTAATAAAGGCTCTGAAAATCTAATTTCCACTTAATCTTCTCTATATTTCAGCTACCCTAAGCAGCTGAAACACATCATGTTTGAAAAGTCCTAACATGCCCACATAACTAAGAAGCCATCAATGTTTAAACACAAGCAAGGATGCCTGCTTGTGCTACTCTTTCTGGCAGTAATTAGACAATACAGTGTAGCCATGGACCAAGAAACACTTCCAAATTCCAAATTACTTCTTCTATTCTGTGTTAAATCATGTATCCTCAAAGATCTGCCTTATATAAATTGTGATTTGCTCCAAGGTTCTTATCCTGTTTGAGATATAATATAGGAAGCAACTAATCACTTGTTGTGTATCTATGACAATAAATTGGCCAACTGACAGCAGCCTCCCTTGACCTTTTCCGGCAAGATCTCTTCTTTCTCAAAAGACAGGAAAGCAATATATGGGGTTATTAGGAGAAGAAGGGAATTAAGACAGAACTGTATCTGGTGTTTATCTCGGAGAAAACCACCCAGCTATTCTGCAGTGTGTCTCTGACAGCAACAGTGGTTAGGGCTGGCAACAGATAGGTGTTGGTAAGGAGTTAATGCTCCAAAGTGAGGTATAAATGTTTCAGTGTGCATCCACAAGGAAAACAACTTCTGAGTAAATTAAGATCGGAGACAAGATGACAAATACGTAAAAAAACAAGAAACCCAAGGACTGCGGATATGTGAAGCCAGGACAAGGAGACAGTATTACTTTAATGGTTTTCACATGCTATTGGTTTAGTGTCATGCTACTAACAAACAAGCAGAAAAATCATCTTGTTGTTCCAACATCTTTTTCTGTACAAGCAAGGGATGCTTTGATACCCTGCTCTTGGTGTTTCGTTTGGGATTTCTCAGCCTGTACCAATCACTTATATTCCCTCCTTTTTCCCCCATATATGATGTATTGATACCGATCAAAGATTTTAATTAAAGCTTCAATACCCCCCCTTTTTTTTTTTACTGGGTAAGTTGGTTGTGCAAACTGAGTGGAGAAATAATAAAGTTCATGTCTGATGGCTTGTGCTGACTCTATGGCTGCTCTAATGTGCTCATGGACCTAGTGTCTTCTGGCAAATAGTGAATATCATCTACTTCTGGAAAAGATAAATAAATAAATAAAACAACCAATTACCAAAATCCAGTCACCATCAATATTATACGTCAATGCTACTATGTTGAGTAAAGCTTAGATAAGCAATTACAGTTTTAATCTTTGAGAAATTGAACTGTCTACTATGAATATTGTGCAACATTAAAGCACTTAGACTATGTCTTTTTTATTAAATACTGAATGATGGTGATTGATGATTCACTAAAGGAAAATTAAAAGAGCATGACACATGAACAATGCATTATTCAATCTGCGATGTGCAACTTTACTACACAACAAAAAGAACTGCCACCATAGCAAATTGAAATTAGACAACCGGTCCCACTTTCAAAGGACTGAGTGATGAAGAATAAATAACAGAGACTTTGATACAAAGCAATATTACTGTGCTTTCTCCGTCTTACATGTTCTGGCATAGCTCGGTGTGCTCTGCTGAACTGTGTGTAGGTTTGTGATGGTATTTCAAATGCTGTCTGGGAGAAATACAAAGCAAGGCTGCTGCGTCCTGACGTTTCAGCGTATGCTTGAGCGAGAGTGTGATTGTGTGGAGAGTGCTTGTGTTTACATTAGGAGGAAATGTTAAGCATACCTCAGCAGTGACAGTATAAGGCCCAGTGGACACGGCTAGTCTGGCATTGTGCCCTTACAGCGTCCACTTAGTAGGATTATCTCTGCACAACTGTATCCCTCTCAAACAGCTGAGGAGCCTCCAAAATGAGGAGGGACAGAAGAGCTTTTGTGCTGCCAAAGGACACCCAGAGGACTCAAATTAGAAGTTCCCAAAGAAGTTTTGAGGAAAAAAAATACAGATATGTAAGCACACTCAGCCCGACTGTTTGTGGATGTTTAAACAGGGAAAAACCTGTTTCTTGTTTGGTTTAATAATGTTTCACACTTCCCGAGAGTTATCTACGGCAACTTCAAATCCATAAGGCAAATAAAGAATACACAAACCATACAAGGGGTAATCACAGCATTCTATTTGTTTTTAAGATATTTTTTTTATTTCATTTGTTGTCAGGATGTTATAACACTAACTGTGGATCACAGTGTGGCACTTCAGCAGAAAAGGCATCAGGTACAACAGGATTCTACTGCAAGACTTCCACTAAATACTGCTTAGAAGCTGGTTTCTAGTATGTGCAATGGTGTGTAAGTGACAAAGTACCCAAAAAAGTCAATATGCATCATTTTTGAGCATGCTGACAAAGGCCATTGTTCTCAATATAATGCATAAAGGGAATACTGCTGACAGCTTTAAAGTGCAATTGGCAGCAGTGTTCTAAAGTCACGGTTTACAGATTTACATATAATGCATGTATGGCCTTGTTTCCCGTTAGTTTAAAACATTTAAGTTTGTTGTTTTCTTGTCTACCAACTGCAAAAAAAATGTATACAGTAATTTTTTTTTACTGAAGACCTTTTGACATGTCACAGTAGGAAAAGCACTGATTTTAAATAATAATATTAATGATGGCTGAATTCCAATTAGCTGCCTCATTTTAAGGGCCTTGGTGTTGTGCATACTGTATCAAAGTGGGAGACACCTTTGACATGTCACAGCAGTAAGAAAAAAAATATAGATGAACATAATAACATTAGTGGTTACTCTGTTTCATTTAAGTGTTCCATGCATAAGCATGCAAGCACAACACCAGAACGCTTGTATCATCTTTGCAACCCAATTTAGATGAAACACTGCCCACTTCCGTATGGGCTTAGGTTTGGGGTCAAGGCTTTGGTCATGCGGAAGTGGGCGTGGATTCATCTCAACTGGGCTAGAAAAACGATGGACAGTGGCGGGACCAAGGAACTGACACAGTTTGAAGGAATGCAGCCATCGTTCATCTTATTAATTGTGTCGTGTGAAACACCTGTGTATGACAAGTCATAATGCCTGCTGTGAAAATAAAGGTCTACAGATTTGTGAAGTCCATTGCAGGTGTGCTGAGATGGCAATACCAAAATAAGTGTTGTCATTTTAAAGGGGTACTCCAGCAATTTGGTATTGCACTTCCATGAAGCTTAAGGATTTGAGAGAGAAGGAGAGATTAAAAACGAGGGGTCAAAAAAGAAGCAGCAGGGCCTTAGATATCCGGACTTTTAATCCATTGTATAGAACCATCTTCACCTCTTTCTGCCTCTTCTGGTCATGACCAGCTGACATGCTGGAGGACTTACCAGGGCGGCTGTAACAGCACTTGAGCGTATGTTCGTGTGCTGTGAAGCAAAAATCTCTTTAACCCACAGTTTTAACTCCAGCCTACTGTTTTCACAATGTATTGTGTCAAAATGGTCAAAATTTCTATATCATATATGGTATAGCCTGCAATAATTATCACAAAAAAAATTGGTGAAGGCATTTAGTATCCTGCCGGGGCTCAGCTTCAGCACAGGACTGAATCAAGAGAAAACCAAGTGTGGGAGGATGTAAGATTACATGAGGCTGAGTGATTAGTGAAAGCCTTACTTCATAAGTGAGCCTATAGGCAGCTTCCTCACTACAGTCACATGTTTGCGGCCAAAAATAGTCATGCAAACAATTCTAATTAAATTTACAAACAGTTTTCATCCTGAACGATTTAAACTACTCTCCAAGTCCTGATATACTACCGAGGATGCTACTACGTCTGTCTACATCTTCAAATTTTAGAGCTTGATTGCAGTAGAGAGAGACAAACACAATCATGCTAAATAAACTGCAAAATAGATGTTTATGATTGGCTTGGTGGTGAACATGGCTTGGATTAGAACCTACAGTTGTTAGACAAGTATATACACTGCTAGCATGCTTTTTTCCAACTCTGTGGGGAGCACTAGGGAATAAACTCAACTGTTGTGGAGATGCACACAGCAACAGAGGCAGAGAGAAAGAGACTCCTCTTTCATGTTGCGGCAGGAGTGGAGGTATCAGTCTGCACTCTATGTTTATCACGGTGACAGTCGTCCCTAGGGGGAGATAACCTGTCCTGGGACACCGAAAAGCCGCTGAGTAGCTGAGCTCTTAGGGTCGATGCTCACATCAAAGGGTTCTACTTTCTAAATACAGTACAATCTTCTTCATACCCTTGAGACAGCAGATAGCATCCTAAAGTTAAAGTGTGAGTGTGTGCACATAGAATGGATGTTTTCTAACACAGATCAAAGCCAAACTGCAAAACTTTAAAACCAAGTTGATTAACATTACAACAGTCAACAGATTTGAAATGTCAACAGCCATTAAAAAAAAAAAAAATAAAAAATACAAAGCAACCAAAAACTTTTTTGAAATCTGCATCTTTATGGTTGCAGCTAACAATTTTTTTCATCATGGATGAATCTGCAGATCATTTCCTCAGCTCTACGGGACTTCAACAAGATATGCTTATATGGTAAACATAGAGGAACCTTTCAGTCTGAAATTAAAAACAATGTATTAATTACAGGATTTTATTCATATATACCTACTTAAGCTTTTAAAAATAACTTATCTACCAAAAGCACAATAATGTTGCTTTTTAAATCAATACTTATTTGGCAACATCCAAAAAGTACTGCTATCTATATGTTGTACAAGACCCTGTAGCATATACTACAGAAGCTTTCAATACACTCAGATTCTGTGCACAATATTGGGCATGGCCTCTCCCAAGAGATGTGAACCTCTAGACGGCGAACTGTGGGACATGAGCTCTACTTCCTGTGGAAGAGCTAATAATAGCAGGTTCACCCAGAGAGGCATCTCAAGGCTTTTGTTTAGAATGCAGTTTTTCAAGTGGGTTGTTTTCCAGTAAAAACAAAATCAGACCTGATTCTCTGCATCTGCCTCTACCTCCACACACAAGATGTACGAGCAAGCACACACAGCTATAAATACATGCGCGTGCATTCACACTCACACACATCATTAACCTTGGCAAATGCAGCTCTGTTTGAAGTTCTGTGGACAGCGGTATTGTGGCTGTCACCAAAGAAACACAGCATAACACATTCAGCAGCATCTCTCACAGGGCCCAGAGTATAAACAGACAGTTAAGGCCTTGGGAGGACAAGGAGAGTCTCTGTCTCTTACCTCTGAACTTCTTCGGAGGGTTGTTGAGGTCTCCCGCATCAGGCTGGACGACGCAGCGGTCATCCACCAAGCTGTGAATATAAAGACACATAAAAATCATCATCGACTATGTCCACGTATTGTGCAGTATAAACACTGCTGGTAACCACTCAATTTGTGGTCTTTGTTTTAGGTCTTTTTTTTTTAGTAAATAATGACAAATATTCAGTGGTTCCTGTGTCAGAGGTGTGGATATTTGGTAGTTTCCTTCGTCATCGTCATAATAAACTGAGTACCTCTGGGGTTATTCAATAGTGAAAATAATCAAATAACAGTTAGTTGCAGCCCAATTCCAACCCAGTCCCTCTCTGAATAATGTTTTGATTAGTGGATTAATTGTAAAAAGACTGAATGTAGAAGAAACTGGAAATGATTCAAGTATGATTCCAATTTACTATGTAAAACAAAGAAGTAAAGTTGTAATTTTCACAATTTTTACTGTGCTTATTATATTATAGAATTACAACTACCTTTTTACAAATTTTACCTTTTATACTGTGTAACTGTAGTACTTTAAATATTTAAATTTTTATATTATATAGTTGTATTGCTTTACATATTTCATTCCCAAAATTCCCCAAATTGTCAGCATTATAATAAAGCATCATGAACAGACTTACCAAGATGTATTGAGATTGTGTATTGAGATTTTGCTCCTGTGTCCTGCTGTCGTATGCTACTATAATTTTATGTAGTTCCTTTGTGTTTGTGTCAGCTGTTTTGGGTGTATGTTTAAAAAAAAATTGTTACTCACAACATAAAGTTCTGCTTGTGCAAAAACCCACTGTTGTTTCCTGTTTTCATTGAGAGCTCTCATACAGTTGCAGCATATTTACTCTCCCACTCCAAACAATAATGAAATAATTCTGGATTAGATGGCCTGTGGGCAAACTGGAATTTCTGGTGACAAATTTAGCTTCTACTGGCTTAGAATAACACATGTCTGGACACCGGCCAAATCCCACATCCATTTCAGGCCTTTTTTCCCGGGGAATGTCTACAGTTGTCCAAACAGACCTGTCTACTCCTCCTCTCTGAACACCTCAAGGAACAGGGCTACAGACCCAGATAAAAAAGTCTGAAAATATCTCGGTAGAAGAAATTATACAGCATGTGTGTTTGTGGTCATCTGCGCATGTGGGAAATGCAGATGACTTGCTGATACCTCTCAGAGTGGTCAGTGATTAACACGAGTTTAATAGTTACACATCTGAACAAACAGGACAAGTCCTGCTGCGGGCTCATGGTACAAAGGACCATTTCAAACATCTTCAACTGTTAATTTGCGCACATACCCCTCTCTCCAGTGATCAAACGGGAACTGGGAATGCTGCTCAGAAGAAGAGGTTATGACTGTCAGAGAGTTTTCTCTCTTCTCAGTGCCTTTTTTTTCTCTAAGGGCAGAAGATTTGGAGAATGCTGCCGTGTTGGTGGTTGTGCGTCACTCAAAGCCAAAACTGTCAGTAACGAAAAATATGTGCGCTTGTATGTGTGCGCCAGGGTGAGTGTGTGTGTGTGTGTGTGTGTGTGTGTATATGTAGGATGCACTGGAACTCGAGAAAGGCCACAATGTCTCTATAGTGACTCAGTTTTTGCTGTGGGTTATTCCATTTTTCGTGAGCAGGGGGGCAGAGGGGGAGGTCCTGGACACTGGGCTGATGGCACTACTGATGCTAGACACCATATACAGCACCTTTGTATAGATATCTGGTATATGGTAGTTTCTACCAGCATATTTGTGCATGCTTTCTCTCATTGCCCTCTTTATATTTAGAACAGAAGAGGAAAGGTTAAATATGACAAATGTGAATGCTTATTGCATTTGTGATATTTTTGTGATACCTTAAGACCAATATATCCGTGCACAGGGCCATTCTGCAGTCCCTACAGTCAGAGTTCATGATGGATGTGCAAATTACTTTTGGAAAATCAGTATCAGTTATGTTGTGTTCCCAATATGATAGAGATGGAGATGGAGGAAAACAACACAACATTGCTGCCACTGTGTGGGTGAATCAGTTGCTTGTAAATACCACTTCACATTTAGTGTTGAGAGCTGCATGCAGCAACACCTCAGCGTTTCTTCCTCTAACTCTGCCCTTCACACCCACACCTGCCCCACCCTCACAAGTGCACACACTTTATCATCAACAGTGCATTCGTGGCCCCTACATTTCCTTTTCCCCCTGCACTATCAGTGGTGGGGTGAGTTGTGTTCAAAGCACCTTTTCAAAGGCCAGCCGCTGTTTTCAAAGCTTTTTGTTCTGTGGGATAAACTAAAAAAAAAAAAAAAAAATCACATCCATTTATTTTTCCTTAAACACTTAGTTAATCCAATTCGGTCACTGATTGTGGGAACTGATGCCTGTGATACATGCAAACGCATGTTGAAAAGGAAAAGCTCTTTTCTGATAGCACCAAAATGTGTCCACTACTCCACTACTAGTGCGATTTCCCTCCCTCCAAACGCTGTTCAGCTTGATGCTGAACAGAGAGAGAAGTGTGAAGCGGGCATACTGGCACAGTGCTGAGCCGGTAAGATTGACATACCCCAGGGTGCTGATGAAACCGTTGGTGGATCCCTCTGCATACAGGGAGCAGATGTCCCCGATGTGCAAGAAGCTGGACATCTTATCCGACATGTTCGACACACACACACAAGCCCACAAGGGAACACCTGCAGCGGGTGGAGGGAATAAAAACAAGTTATGTCAGATTAAATAAGTCAAAATTCAACACATTGTGTTCTGTATCTGAAAACTCTCAAAAGAAGACATCCTTACTCTGCAGTGATCTCTGATTACATTTTGTTTAGCTTCAGCTATGTGACACAGTATGCACTTGCAAACATGATAACAGCAATACACTTAATACCTGCTCTCAAACTACAGATTCAGGCGGCAGTGCAATTTTTTGTTTTATTTATTTATTTATTTATTTTACAAGTGAGGGTTCCCTGAGAGGTCGCGACTACACTGACACCACTGTCGGGCCCCGTAGATTTGCATAGCTGCAGGAAAAGTCTTTTGTTTGATATAACTGTTTGCACGTAGCCACCACGTTGCGGCTCGGGACCCGACGGTTAATGATTAGGAGACGCTGCGACCAGGAAGGCAACAGGTCACCGCCGCCGGAGCCGACGCGCGGCGGGCGCGGAGCCGACGCACGGCGGGCGCGGGGGCAGGTTCGCGTCGGCTCGGGGTTCAGGTGAAGCACCAGCCCCTCACCGGGATCCGTGCATCACAAAAGCACATGAACCGTCCGGGGCGGCTCCGGCCCCGTCGCCGACCCACGACGGCTTCAAATGATGGCACGAATGATACGAATGATACGACGCGCGGCTCTAAACCGGGAGAAAAGTTCCCGTCGAGCTCTCCAGCCTGTTTATCCTCTATAAAACACACACGCACGCACGCACACACACACACACACACACGCGTCGGCTCGGGGTTCAGGTGAAGCACCAGCCCTCACCGGGATCCGTGCATCACAAAAGCACATGAACCGTCCGGGGTCGCCGACGACGGCTTCAAATGATGGCACGAATGATACGAATGATACGACGCGCGGCTCTAAACCGGGAGAAAAGTTCCCGTCGAGCTCTCCAGCCTGTTTATCCTCTATAAAACACACACGCACGCACACACACACACACACACACACAATCTTGAGCCAACAGTTGCAGAAGGCTGTCAACCCCGGTTTCACGGCGTTTAATGCAGTTTTCTTTTTTGTTTTTGTTTTTGTTTTGGTTTGTTTTGGTTTGTTTTGGGGGTTTTTTTGCTCACTGTTGCGTAAACGAGAACATCACGAGAGTCGGTGATGGGCTGCGAGCGTTTTTTTTGTTTTGTTTTACCGTGTACGAAAGGAGAGTGGAACCAAAAGGAGGAGAAGAAGAAGGAGGAGGAGGAGGAGAAGAAGGAGAAGGAGACGGAGATAGGCAGGGGGACGGTGGGTGGACGGGCAGGGCGCTCAACTTTACCTCGGCACTGGTAAACGCTCGGTGTGTTCAGCCTTCTGCGGAGCGGCTAAGACAACATGACTCCGGCTCCCCGCTCCGCTCCGCCGCCGCCGCCGCCGAGGGCGAGGTCCAGCCGTCAGCGCCTGTGATTATCCAGGGTCTTTTTTTTTCCCCCTTCTTCTTCTTCTTCTTCTTCTTCTCCTGATGTTTTCTCTTCTCTCCTTGACAATCCTATCACCTTTCCGCGCCTGTCGCTACTCCGGGGCTGTGTTCACTGAGTCGGGCAACACACTGGCTGAGCTGAGCTGAGCTGAGCTGCCTGGCTCGCTGCCACTTCTTCTCAAGCGCTCGTAGTGTTGATAGCTGGGAAATGATGTCCATGTGGCCCCATCCTTTACCAGCGGGGAAACCTGAACTTATAACTCCCGCTGCAGCACCTTGATTCATGTGGTGTAGAAAAAAAAAACAAAAAACAACCGAAATAAACTGTCATACAGCGACTATTGGTGGTTTTTATTGAACGATTAATCGGATTGAATTTTCGAGAAAGTTTTTTATTATTTGCATATAAACAAGAGGAAACTCTCGAATTTGAAAAGCCCCGATCGTAATTCGCAAAAAAAAAAAAAAAAGGTGAGGATTAATGGGAACTTAGAACAGATGTTGTCTCCGGAGAGGAAGGAGTTAACAATCTGTTACACTACAGACAGCTGACCGATCACGTGACTTTGCGGAAATACGTGATCGTCAACAACATGGTTCGCCGCTGAGCCGAGTGCTGCGAGGATGACGCGCCGTTTCGCTGTGCTCTTCGTCCTCGGGTTTGCGGGACAGGGTCTGTGTCTCCAGGGTTCGTGCGGGGCCGAGCGGGGACCGGCCGACCCGCAGGGAGCGGCGGGCTGCGGCTGTGGGATCCCGAGGAGGGGCGCCGCCGCCGCCGCCGCCGGGGACCCCGCGGAGGACCGGGCGGCCTCGGTGGACCCGGCTCCCAAATACTCCAGAGCCGCCAGCGAGTCCACTGGGGGTCGGGGCGATGACGAGGAGATGCCGAGTCGGGTAGGCTGGGGCTCCAGCTCCCGTCGTGTGAATACCAGCGACTCTTGGGGGTTATTTTCGCCTGTATTGGACAGGAGAGAAGTGACCATTGGGCCGCTTTGCCTCGGATTTTTTTACATTTCTAAACTTTACCTTCAATATCACAACTTTCAAATACCTTTGTGCGTCTCATTGTTCCTAAAAAGCTTGTCAGAGGCTCCTATGGCCGCAGTGTTGTAGAAGTTCTCATACATACTTTACCCAGGTCTAGTCTGTCAGCAGGCTGATCCGGTATAGTTGCCTGCTGAAGTGTCCTTAAGCAAGACGCTGCACTATGCCAGCAACAGCTCTGACCAAGATTTTAGTTAAAGTTTTCCCCATAGCTGCTATTACACCAATTACCCTTCTGTGGTTTGGTTCACAATAATTTGGCCCCCCGAGAATCATGGTATAAATATTATGTCACCAAGCTGGAAGTAGGGAATTTAATGGATTCAGGGGCTTTCATTTCATTTCAAGCAGCTGTTTAAACCTACTTTTGCTTCACTATTATTTATAGATTGGTGTCAGCTTATTCTTAGAAAGGATGATGTGCTTTATACTTCACCAGTGAGATTGTTATTTTTGCCATTGATTACAGACAGCTGAGGTCTTTGTCAGGGTTTTGGCAGTCCTAGTAAGGAGGTCTGACCACCTTGCTGTCAGCTCAGAGCATGGAGGTTCCTTTTGTCCTGGAAAACCTCAGAAAAGATTACATCAGAGGCCCTGAACAACACACAGCTTGCTGAAGGGAGGTGACATGTGATGCCTGGATGTAATATAAACTGAATGAAAAATAGCATTTTTCAAGAAATTATTAAAAATATGTAATAATGGGAGTTTTCTATGCTAAGATAGCTGTCAGTCATATATATTTATGGTCTCTCACAAGATGTGTTTTTTGTCATTTGATATCTTTATCCATCATTTTTTATTTCTTCATGTGTTTGCACCTTTTTATTGCTGTGGATATGATATCTTAATTGTATAATGTGCCTCTCCAGCACGTATTGTGCAAAGATAGCTCTGAAAGCTATCTTTACACTCAGATCAGATTAGGTTTTCAGCCTTTTAAAGACTCATAATCCTTTTAATTCTGTAACGCTCTTCAAAGTTAAGAGATTCATAGGACAGCTCCTCTGCTCCCGGATACAGGCGGTGCTGATTCCTGGAGGACAATTCCTGATGGGAACAGACAACCCAGGAATCCCTGCAGATGGAGAAGGCCCTCAGAGGCTGGTGTATGTGGACTCTTTCTACATGGATATCCAGGAAGTCACTAACAGGCAGTTCCAGAGCTTTGTCAATGCCACAGGATATGTTACTGAAGTACGGGATAATTGTCATGTACCAAAGATTAAACCATAATCTGTATCGTTAGATTTATCATGAATCAATCAAACAGACATGAAAGCAAATATTTTACAGTGGTTATTGTAATGTTTTGAGGTTAATACGCATCATCTTTGCTGATTATGTTTTTTTATCCTTATACTTTTAGGCGGAGAAATTTGGAGACTCATTTGTGTTTGAGGGACTTTTGAGCAAGACAGTCAAAAACCAGATCAGCCAAGCAGTAAGTATGATTATTCAACAGTCGTCTTACCTGTACAGCCCACGTTTTCCCAGGAGTTGTAGAAAGACCTCAGACGTGTGTATCCCTTTAATTTTTAGTTTATTTCTTTCTCTGCACCGAGTACACGAACAAAAAATATACACAAACAACTAAAGTCAGTACACAGTCCGGCACAGATGCATGTTTACACATACACACACCACACACACCACACACACCACACACAGCCATGTTATCACTCACAGATGGACACTTGCTCTTTCTGGTTGCCATGGAAACTTGGAGCATTTGGGGCGAGGGTGAGAAGTTCCCACGCTTTGTTTTTTTAAGTTGGACAGAGTTTCTGCTTCCTGCTTTTAGTATCATCAAAAGTACCAGCATCTTTCTATCTGTCTATCTGTCTATCTATCTATCTATCTGTCTATCTGTCTATCTGTCTATCTATCTGTCTATCTATCTATCTATTTATCTCTCTGTCTGTCTATCTGTCTATCTATCTGTCTATCTGTCTATCTATCTATCTATCTGTCTATCTATCTGTCTATCTGTCTATCTATCTGTCTATCTGTCTATCTATCTGTCTATCTATCTGTCTATCTATCTGTCTATCTATCTATCTATCTATATCTATCTATCTATCTCTACCAGCCACTTTATTCAATTGACAATCTGTAAATGTTTGGAAATACTACTTATAACATTTTCATTTTGTCCAGTTGTGGTCCAGATTGAATCATCTTTGAATAATGTCGTTGCTACATTACATTTAATCTCCCACAAAAGCTATATACATACAGAATTCTTTTCAAATGCTTGAGGTACTTCACACCTTTTGAACAACTTGTTTGCTTGTTGTTGTTACTCACTTGTTCTTTTGAACTGTTATGCTGTTCCAACCATACCAGAAATAAAGAGAGAATAGGAAAGAGACTGCATTTTCCTATAGTATTAAAGCATGCAGAGTAACGGAAAGTTATTAGTTAGGTAAAGCATTTATCTCATAAAGCAAATGTTCCTAAGTTAGTACTTTCATATGCTCATTGGCAACTACAACCTGTTCCTAGAGCAATGAGGGACATCCAGTTTTTCATCAAGGACGATGTATAAAAGATGGCCCACAAGCCATGTCAGGCAATGCTTTTGAGTTTCATTGAAAATATAATATGAATTAGCATGTATTCTTTTTATTTATTTACTGTCAGTGTCATTTCATTCATGTGGTATTTCTTTAGTCTTCTTTAAACTGTGATTTATTTGAACATTTTCAGAGTTATATACAGTATGTATATTAAGCCTCTATCTGTAAAACCTTCAAAGTATCAGCCTGGGGTTGCACATATTTTTGGCTTTAGGTAGACATAAAGACATCCTGTATAATACTGTTATTTAAGAGTCTAGAGAATGATCACAGATGGGTTGTAAGAGCCCTGAGCACAGCAGGCCTCCCATAGACGAAAGCCAGACAGCAGGGAATTTGCTGCTTCATCTCAGCTGTCATGTGCAGCCTGATCATGTGAGTGAGAAGGTGCTGCATGCCCATTAGTACGGAAACCATTACTACCATTGCAGTACACTAAAGACAAATCCGGATGAACCGGGAAGAGGGTATGTAACGAGAGTTTAACTCTATTTAACAGGATTTTGAGAGAAGCATAATATCAATGTGTCACAGTTGTTAACCATCGCTTTGTTATTAGGTGGCCGCTGCCCCCTGGTGGCTTCCAGTCAAAGGGGCCAACTGGAGGAACCCTGAGGGTCTAGACTCCAATATCACAGACAGGTAGACACCCACTCTGCTTAATAACTTAAAGCTTCATAATGTTTTCAGGGATACCTGTGTCAGTGTTGCATATAAATGCCAAAGCAAACCCTTATTTGTCTTTTATTTCCTTTTTGTTATATCTTTTAGCAAAAGCAAACAGTGATAATGAAACAGGAGCTCAGTAATTAGCTTTGAACCTGTTTTTTTTAGGCTTGACCATCCTGTTCTACATGTGTCCTGGGCCGACGCTGTCGCCTACTGCTCCTGGGCCAAAAAGAGACTTCCTACAGAGGCAGAATGGGAGTATGCCTGCAGGGGTGGCCTGAAAGACAGGCACGATATACTCATTATGTGACTAACCAAAAGACAATTTTACAATGCTTGTCAATGTGCTGTGTGTCCATTTTAAATTTCCTGATAAGCTGTCCTGCATGTAGACTTTACCCCTGGGGAAATAAGTTGAACCCAAGAGGACAACACTATGCCAACCTCTGGCAGGGGGATTTCCCGAATCACAACTCTGGAGAGGATGGATACATAAAAACCTCACCAGTAAGTCAATAGAAGAGAGATGGAAAAATGCCATCATTTTGGTGTTTCAAAGACATGTGTTATTTCAGGTTAAGGAGGAGGAAGAGTGACAGCGCTCATGAGCCATCGTCACAAAAGCTGGAAACAGATTTATAATTGAGTTGCTGCTTATCTACAGGAAATGAAAGGTCCTGGAGATAAGAGCTCATTTCAGAGGTTGATAAAGTCACACCAGGAGCTCACAGCTTCCAGGGATCAGTCTAATGAATAACCATTAGTTAATATGAATCCAATCTTATTCTCTTCATGTAGGGGTGGGGGATGGGGGATGGGGTGGCAGGTAAGGCCTCAATTTTAGAAGTATCAATCATGAATGTATGTACTCAGGTTCTTTGAGGATATGAGCTGCTAAAGGGAAATTTTGCACTAATCTGCATCTTTCTGTTCCCACAAGCTGAAAATACACATCTCAGTAACTATACTTACACTGCATTTTCACTACAATGCAACATGCTTTTTATTAATGTCTGATTTAAGTAGCTGCAGACTGGAAATTAGTTTCACTGGCAAATGCAGCAATAGAAAAATACATAGAGAAAAACAGATGAGACAAGCGATAAATTCAGTTTTCCCTCTAAATGATGTGAATTGGTGAATCTGTACAGCACTACATACATAGAACTTATGTAACATACATTCTCTCAAAAGAATCAATGTTGTTTTTAGCAGTTTGTTCTATTAAAATTCTTAATTCGAACCTGCATTATTGTTGCATCATTTTCTCCATATCCCGCAGGTGATGTCTTTTCCTGCCAATAGCTTTGGCCTATATGACATGGTGGGGAATGCATGGGAATGGACTGCAGACTGGTGGACTGTGTACCACACAACAGACCAGCAACACAACCCAGTAAGACCACATTACCTCTAAGCTGTGGAGTTTTCCAGGTTTAATTTTGTCTCTCACATCTCCTCATCTTTCTCTCTTTCAGACAGGTCCTCCTTCAGGCACAGACAAAGTGAAGAAAGGAGGGTCATACATGTGCCACAAGGTAAAGAACACTTTTATGCTAATTTTTTTTTTTTTTAATTTAATCAAAAGATCAAAGATTGAACTAAAAGTCCAGATTGTCAGAAGTGATATTAGAAATACCTATATGGAGGCTTAATGACATATTAGAACTGTTAAAGTGGCTTATTTGTTATTTTGTGATGAGAGTGGATCTGTGAAAACAAAACAGCTTTGATGCTAAACATTTGTAAGAGCAAGTACTGAAGCTAAATAACAACAATTCTGACATCAGCATTTGTAAAGAGAGAGGGGAGTCCTCTATAATTCTCCTTATTTTTATTACATATGAAAAAATACAGCTGCTCTCCTATTCTGTCTTTTCTACCTCATACAGTATGCGGGGCTAAAGTAGTTTGTATGCAAATAAATGCGGAGTCTCTTTCTCTCCGAATGTACTTTCAAGACACAAAAATATCATAGTGCTCAAGAGAACTCGTACCAAAACATATGGTACATTTACATTACCTGCAGCACGTTTTGTGCCGCCCGCTGGTGACCACTCCAATTTGTTCGCCACCAGCATCAGTTGCCATGGGAATTTAACTTAATTGCATGCAAAATAAGTCCAAAGCACAGAGTTCTGTTTGTTTAATATGAATAAACCACCTGAGGGAGGAGAGGACAACAGTCAGACATATTTGGTGAATATGCACAAATAGGCCCGATAAAGGATGAACAAAAAAGTAACAAATTAGAAATAAATAGGTGGCTAAACCAAACTGGTCACTATGTGATTGTCTCCATAGTCTCTGTAAAATTCCCTGTTTTCTTTCCCCTCCCTTTAGTCTTATTGTTACAGATACCGATGTGCGGCCCGAAGCCAGAACACTCCGGATAGCACAGCCTCTAATCTTGGTTTTCGCTGTGTCTCTCAGGAGCTACAGTGACCTGAACAGCTTCTCTTGAACACTGGGTCCCTTATTCCAGCTGCTCCCAAACCCCAGTGCTGGTTTCAGATTAAATCCATGAAAGCAGTATTTGAATTTGATAGTGGGGCTTTTTATCTGCCGTTGCAAAAGCGTCTGAAGATGATTTCAAAGAAGAAGAAAAAAAAACAGAGGGCCTCACAACACACTGAGTTGAGAATGCTCTGCACTAGTGCCGATACTGTCAGAACTCTGAAACTTTAAATGTTTTTTTCAGACTTTTTAATTAGAAATGAAAATGTTTGTTTTCTATTCTCTCTTCTCCATACACCCCTGAGCACGAGTGAAGAGAAACTTGAATAGCTCATGTCATTGTTTCTGCTTGTTTCAAAAAACTTTTCAGCAGAAAAGATCAGTATGGTCTTGTAAATGTGAAAAGAAATCTTTGGGGGACATTATCAGATAAGGGCTGATCAAGATAAAGACTAAAGTCATTTCTTAATGAATCATGACATTAAGACTGTTGTAAAATTATTGCAAAATGTTTTTGTATGAGTTTTTTGAACATTGATAAAAGCATGACAAATGGAATCCTAAATCATCCCATTTGTCCTTCTTTGTCTATTTGTGTGTGTGTGTGTGTGTGTGTCTCTGCTTGTGTGTGTGTGTATGGTATGTATGTTTGTGTGTACATATGTGCCCAAATTGGAGGCTCTTTTTTTTCTTTTATTCTTCCAACTTTTTTTTTTTTTCACCTTATTAGATTATTTTGTGGAAAGGACTGGATTTCCTAAATGACCATAATAAAAAGAAATTGTGTGTTGCAACCACAAGGGGGCAGTAAATGCTCATTTATCTATCTATCTATCTATCTATCTATCTATCTATCTATCTATCTATCTATCTATCTATCTATCTATCTATCTATCTATCTATCTATCTATCTATCTATCTATCTATCCGTCTGTCTATCTGTCTGTCTGTCTATCTGTCTGTCTATCTGTCTGTCTATCTGTCCATCTGTATCAAGTATGTATATAAAAGTTTGTACATACCGATAGTGAGAAATTAAGCTGACACAGTATATGCTCTGTTTGTGCAGATAATTCAGGGCAGTGAGCAGCATGACTGACTGTGATTCAGTCAGTTTTGGACTGAGAAGTGCTTTAGTTCCTCTGTTCCGTGAGTGAGAAACTCCTTGAAACCAACCGTATCTTTCAAAACAGAATGATGTTATAATGACTGCAGGACTAGATTACGTACTGAAAAAAGACCATATATCTGCAAAAGAACCAAAAATTATTTATTTTGACTTCTTCAGTATACATATTGTATGTGAAAATAATTAACTAAGCAGTTAGTGGAAAAAATCTAGCAAAATAAGCATTAAATGGGGAAAGTGTTGGAAATTTTCTAGTGCACCTTATTAAAAAAAACAAAAACAAAACCTCAAAATATTTTAACAAACATTTGTATTTCTAGCATTAACATCACATTTATCAGCAAACTAAAATCCTATTCTCTTGCAGTTTAAATCAGAAGGTTCAAAGGTATAGTTGATACAACATTACTGCACAATTGCTAACATTCAGTAGACAGTTTAAAAAGTCTAATCCCCACTGTCAGCCTTTAATTGAAGTTAGTACAAACTCCATTATCTATCAGTGCACAACAGATTACCTGTTTTTAAAAAAATGGAGAAACACTGATCTCTACTTTATACTGCAAAACTGTTACCCCCTGCTGCTGGATTAACCCAAAAGAAAATGAGTTAAACATGTCCCAAATAAACAGAGCATAGCAAATAAGACAACTTGGAGGCTAAATACAGCTGCCATCTTGGGGAGTCCAAAACAATTAAGAGATAGAAAGAATCAAACAACGGCGATACGCTATACTAATAAAAATCCTGTCCTTGATCACTCTGCCTCTTATTAGCAAAGCTGAGAATACAAAAAAACATTTGCAACCTTATTCAATTTTTGCACCAAAATGGCAAAAGTGTGTCTTTTTGTGCTGCTTGAGAGGCAGCCAGGCCTCCTCACCAAATCCTCACCACATGTAATAGCTACGTGTGGTGTCAACAGGAGATGGTTTTCCCTCTGTGCTGCCATCTTTGTCCTTCTCGCCGTCAGCCTCCCAAAGGTTGATGAGTGGAGGGTAAAGCTCATTCAGGGGGATGGAGGAGGTCTTCAGCATGTATTTTTTCAGAGAGTGGTGGTAATTTTTCCGCTTCCATCTGCGAGCCATGTAGATGCCCACGGTGGCCAGACTGAGGAAGGCTAGCATGGTCGCCATGACAACAAGCACAGCCACACTTGGGTGCTGGTCTGACAGGTCCAAGGCAAAGGTGGCACTACGTGTTGTCACATTAACACAAGATTTGTGCGTCTGCAGGTGGATATTAGACACTGTGAGGCATACCTCATACTCGGTGGCAGGCTGAAGGTGTGTCAGGTTGTATTCATGAACATCTACAGGGACACGAGCTGTGTAGGTGATGTGTGGGTTGTCAATCTTCATGGTGGCTGATGCCCACTTTAGATTGGAGGACATAACATTTGAGTTGACTTTCCAGGACACCAGGATGGAGTGGGACTCAGTCTGCTTGACGAAGATTTTCATCACCTGGCCGCTGTCAAGAAGGGTGCCGTTTACACGGATGGTAGCAACTCGTGTGTCAGCCCCCTCCGTGTTCTGGGCCACACAGGTGTAACGACCAGAATCTTCCACCTGCACGTGAGATAGCCGCAGGGTCCCCTCACTGCTCAAGTGGTAGCGCTCTGACACAGTGTCTATAGTGATTTTGGTCCCGAGAGGAGTCACCCAGTAGATCTCTGGCTCTGGTTCGGCCATAGCCCTGCAGTCAAGGCTGACACTCATGCTCAGCTCAAGGTTCAAGTGGCTGGGGAAGGTGTCGTGGCATATGAGAGGGAGACACTGCTCTGGAGACTCCAGCAGCCTTATCTCTCGAACCCGCTGGCCCTTGAGTTCTGCTGGGGAGTTGCACAGCATGGCCATGGGCTCCATGAAACGTACTATGGTCCTGTTAGAACTCATCCACTGAATGACACAATCACAGCGCAATGGGTTGCTGTGCAGACTAATCTCCCGGAGATTAGGCAACACCTCCACAGCGTGCTGGTACAGGGCAGTGAGGGCATTATTGTTGAGCATCAGACTCTCCAGGGAAGGCATGTCCCTAAAGGCCAGCCTGTGCACATAAGACAGCTTAGGGTTGTTTGTTGCCTCCAGTTTTGTCAGTTCTGGCAGGTTGTCAAGAGCATAGCGGTCAATAGACACTAACTCCATCATATTGTTGATACCCAACTCCTTCAGACGTAGCATGTTCCTGAAGTCACCTTCCTGAATTTTGAGAACTGGATTTTTGTTTAAGTCCAAGAATTTCAGATTAGGAACTTTCTGAAGGGCCAGTTGAGGGATTCTGACAAGTTTGTTGTCGTAGAAGGAAATGCTTTCCAGGTTTTCCAAACCTACAAAAGCATCCGCTGGCACATCAGTGAGGTCCATACCAGCCAGAACTAGACTCCTCAGGCTGCCTAGAGGCTTAAAGTTCATATCTAAGAGGCCAATGACTGGGTTCTCTCCAATCATGAGGATCTCAAGGTTTGGTGTTTCTTCAAACCAGTGGCTGTCTATGACATGGAGCTTGTTGGAATTAAGATGGAGGCGCAATAAGCTGTGCAGGCCTGCAAATGCCTTAGGAGAGATGGAATTTATCTGGTTGTGGTTGATGTAGAGCTCCTGGAGGTTGGAGAGGTTTCCCAGGCAGTGGTCTGGCAGCTGACTGATCTGGTTCTCCTCTAAATGCAGAGTGGTCAAGTGGTTCATGCTTGTGAGGCCCACTGCTTCCACAGTGCTAAAGTTGTTCTGAGATAGGTCCAATTCTGTCAAGTTGAACAGTGCTTCCAGCTCTCCGCTGGTGTGTGAGATTGCATTGCTTTGAAGCAGTAACACCTGGGTATCTGCTGACAGGTTGGTAGGGATGTGTGTGAGCCTCAGGTCATTGCAGTCCACTGTAGTCGCCTCCTTGTAGGTGGACTGCGGGGTGAACCAAGGGCGGATCTCACATACACACAAACACGGACATTCTTTGCCATGTATGGGCGTCAGAAAGGAAAGAAGCAATCCCATGCACAGCAAGATTAAAGGAGGCCAAGGCTGAGAGCTGAGCGCCATTTTGTCTGCCCTCTCTGCTCACACAAAGCTTATATGAGAGGCAATGTTCAGGAGAAGGGTATGAAGGGAAGGTTCATGAGCACCAGTCTCCTCTGCTGCTCGCTAGCTGCTGTAGGCCTTCTTATTGAGTGGTGCTTTCTAATCCAGAGCAATGTATTTGCAGAAGATAGGCCCGAAGAACATCTGGCCCAAACTTGACCTCTGCAGCTCACACCTCCACACCTTGAAGTTTAAACCTGAAATAAAAGACAAAAAAAGGCAATTTAAACATACATTTTTGGATATCTGCAAAAAATAAAGAAAGGATTAGATAACACAGTAAAGGAGTGAAACCGGAAAACAGCTGAATAGAGAAAGATAGTTATGCTTATATCTTTCAGAGGCTAACAAATGAGACAAATGGCAGTTTTCCACAGTGCCACCCCACAGATATTCAGGAAAATAAGTTGAAGTGTCTAACTGGGCAGAATTAATCCGTCAAATTCATCTTGACCCGCTGTTGTGTAGACTTTCATCCCTACCTTTTAATGAGCTCACACACAGCCAGACACAGCTTCAAAATACAGAACAAAAAATACAGAAAATACCAAAGTTACCTCTAGATGTTGAAATGGAGTTCACTGAGACCATGCATGCCAAAATCTACTATGTCATCTCCTTTGCCATTGTCTTTGTTAAAGTTTTATGAGTGGAAGCGAAAGTTAATTAGACTTTGCATGCAAACCTATTAACCTCTTGTTATAAGATAGCACTAACAGGGGGCATGAATTCAGTAAAGGTATTGTTACAAAAACAAGATCAAAGGTGTACTGAAATACTGAATACATTTGTTCATGTGGCAGTGACAAAAATATACTTCACAGAATAAAGAATCATATAATATTGCTGTTCCATCACAAAAAGTCAATTTGCCTCGGTCTACGCCTGAACTACCAGATAGAGGGAAGCAAAATTTTGATACGTATGAATTCTTCTTGTCAGTAGCTTAGAAGATGGGATTGTTATTAGCTCTGCTACCCTGATGTGCTGCAAATCTGTCTCCCCAGAGATTACCAACATGTTTTTCTCTCCAGGCTTGGGTAGATTATCTGCATACCAGCTTGGTATCAGCGATCCTCTTGAACGAGTGTGTGGGGTGGGCACAGCCTGCAACTCTGGCTGTGAGCCCATTACACAACAGGCTTAATATACAGAGAGTGTGTGCTCTTCACTGTTAATCACTCACTACTTATGACAAAGACCCAGTGGAAGCAGTCATACTTATTTAAAGTGAGGCTGTGTGCATGCCATACTTGTCCAAGTTTTATTCAAACCAGACAGGCAGAGAGACTGAAGTAGACTGACATGCAGTGCCCCCAAAGTAAAAATAATATTTTACGCTTTTGCTCTACTCTGTTGATTTCATGACACAAACTTCTAAAAACGTCTTCCTCCCGCAGATTTGACACCATGAGAAATGGGGATGAAGAATCAGTCTTAAGATTCTTTGAACAAATCCTACAATGTATCCATGTATTTCATCTGTGTAACTGTAATGTTATCACTCTGATTTTCTTTTAAAAATTAGGAAATATAAAAACTAAATATTCTGTCTAAGTGAGGTTGAATTTTTGTGATAAGGGAATGATCAAAAATGGCAATTATCTAAACAACCAAAAGAAATAATCAGCTTCTAAGGTAGTTTACATTGGAAAAAGAGTAAAAGAGAAACTCTTGGATTTCTCTCACTCACTAAAACTAAATGCACTCAGTATCAGCTTCTAGTCTGACTCAAACTCATAGAAATTCACATTTATTCTCATAAATAAGCGAAGATTGAGCATCCTGTGTGTGTGTGTGTGTGTGTGTGTGCATTTGTGCAACAAAGAGGGAGAATCGGGCGTATTTTGTTCCACATCATAACTGACAAGTTCTTCCAATATTAACATAAAACGGATACAGATTTTTTCCTCTTTCCTGTCATGTGCTGTCTGTTCATGTCCTATGATGTGTTGACACTGTCTCACAGTTTCTCTTCCACATTTGCATGTAGAATAACATAAAAGCAGCTCGAAAAGTACAAAATAGATCACTCTACTATGCAGAAAAACAATATTATAAACTTGTTTCTAGAAATGTAAACATGCCAAAAGAGTGGCACTGCATAGCAAAAGCAGCTTTTCTCAAATTTGGCAAAATGAGGTAAATCAGATACAACAAATATGCAGCAAAAGCTTAAGTGTTTGTCTTTCTATGAGTAGGAACACATGGTGCCTGATAATAGGTGGCTGGTCCCAATAACCTGCAATAACCTGGCCACACTCGAACTGATCTAACCGATTCCCTCAGTGTGACTGAAATGTGGCAGCAGGGACCTGCACCCTTTCTTGGCTCTAGTCATAGATCCTGACCGGGAATAACTACTCAGCATGTTGTACCTCCTTCTGCCCTTAATCATTCATCATTCATTCTCTCCAATAGTCAATTCATGTCTTTCATTTAATCTACTTGCTTGCAGATATATAGAGAAATACTTAGTTAGGTAATACATTTGTCTGTCCTCTCTCCTCCTCTGTGTGCTGCGCTGCTCGAGTATTTAATTGGAGGAGACAGGCAGAATAATCGCTGCATTCATGCTGAGGCCATAAAACTCAGACACCTGGCACCAGGTTTTTGGCAGCCTGGCAGCATAATGGGGGGGTTGCATCCATTCTCACCTATGTCTCACTATGTGTACGTATTGACCTTATTGACCCAAGGAAGCTCTGGTGAGCACATATGCTCTTTTTTACTGATGGCCTGTTTCATAATCACTGCTGTATGCAAATTCATACTTACATGCTGCCCATTATACCCACAGATACCTACCGTTGGCTACAGACCAGGATCAAAAGTGGTCTGACTTAAGCATTGTCCTTAAGGATACCTTTATGTTTTACTGCAATGCCTTACTAGCCAAACACATGATCCCTCACCAGCTTCCCACCAAAACACCAAGTTTTTCCTGCCCCAATGCTCAACCAAGTATTTAAACTCGTGACCTGTCTGCTGCTCTTACCTCTTCCCCACTTCTGCTCTGCTACTGTGTGTTCAAGATAAGATTCTCTAGACGTACACATCACAGACAATTAACTAAGTTTGATCAGAAAATAGCTTTTGTGTAAATGACAATGGTTTTGACATACAGCGCATTAAAACACACACCACCATCCATCTACCCATTTTCTACACAGAATCTATCATATATCTGAATGAGCATCTATCATATATCTGAATGAACATAAATAAAGTGATTACAGCAACCAATTCAGAATTAACCCTTCACACTTCTCTCTTTTTCCATGACTGCCATCTCCTACACTGCAGTACAACACATCTGACTTCCACTTTGACATGGTGGATTAAAGCAGATGCTAATAGGAACAGTAGTTTGAAAATCTATACATGCATGCACTTATGTTCATTGGTGTAATTGTGCTGGATGAACAACTCTATTTATACCAAGTCAATCAAAAGATGAATATATTTTATATGTTAACATAGTAGTTACTATCAAGCTCAGAATACAAAGGTAGGTCATCATTACTGTTAGCTGATACAATCTGAAAACTTCTGATAAAACTGCATTACAAAATGACTTCCTCATTACAATTCCAAACAAATTGTTATTTTGGCATTTGCATTCTTTTACAAGATGGAAATGATGTGAATTGTGAGTGGAAATAGGAAACGTTTTTACTATACTTTTTTTATTCTGCTTCAGTGCTCTGGCTACGATTATTGCCTCAAAACATGACAAGAACTCCAACAATAGAAAAAAGGATCCCACAGGATCATATCTCAAAGGGAATTAGGTTTGTTACTTTGGCAGGATAACACCTTTGTGAACTCTTGTTCTCTGGGATGCAGAGATTAGGTCTGATATTAATTCTCTCACTACAGAAGCAGGGCCGAAAGAGTTGCGTAACAGCACCTGTATTGAGAAAATTTATTGCTGATCTCTTGGCAGAGGCAGCAGAGAGCAAAGATGCTGTAAGGGAACCTAATTAAAAATGCATGCATACAGATGTATTTACACCACACACTTCTCCACACTGTCACGAAATACACTTTCAGGTTTCCCACTCTTACTTGAATCACACAGTGTGATATGCATGAATACACAGACTACTGGCAAGAGACAGAAACATCCCTAAACAGCTTGGTATTATCCAGCTAACTGTCTGAACTGAAGCCTCCAGCAGGAAGGATTTACTCTCTTTGCTCATCCAATCCTTATGAGGTTTTGATTTATGTACATATTACACATATAAAACACACACATCTACAAATATACATCTAAAGTACCTTATATTACCATAGTGTTCCCATAAATCTTCTGAGAATTCCTGTCCCTCAGGTTCAAAACCAAGACAGCAAAATTTAATTGTGGAACATAATGAGCTTTGTCTGCTTCATGCTAAGGCCTCATAATTGCATTTATAAGACAGGATTGCTGGACAATACAAGGAGGAATGAAGATAATCAGAGCCGCTGTCAGATGCAGGCTCATTTTTCTTTAGAGCTTTGCTGTGCAGGTTTTTTTTTTTTGGTGTGCAAGAGGCAGCCACTGTTTTCAGTGGAAGCAGTAAAAAAAATTAAAAAAAACTTTGTGCTTTGAAAGATTTGTCAGAATTCTCTCTTAAGTTGTTGTGAAGTAATTTGATTCAACTTGATTTTCCACCCCATAAGAGTTTAGTTTCAATGCTACAAATACCACACTCCGCCATGTGCCACCGGTGCAGCCAGGAGGAACCTCACTTGATAGCACACTGCATCATTTTTCATAGGAGGCAATGCTTTGCCCCCTCCATTTCTGAGGCCCTTTTCACTGGCTGCAAAATGTAAGCAGTGTTTCTGGATCAGCAGTCGCACAACAGGCTCAGAGACATGCCATTGCCATAGCAACGGCTATGCCACCAGCACGTCTGTTTCATAACCAAATGAAGACATTAGAAGAAAGCTATTAGTGCCAACTCCCAGCTAAAGAAATATGGCACTGAAGAGCTGCCACTGGTACACGAAAGGGTAAGCAACACTAAACTATGTAATGAAATAACAGTGTTGTTTTCACACCATGACCAGTAAGTACAAACATATCATGCACATAATGCTGAAATGTCTGACTCTTTCTCCATATTGTCATACACCACAATGTAATAATATATTTCCAGATTTTCATGCTTAGGCTACCAGTATTCCAAGACAATCAGTTTCAGTCCAGAGCTCATGTGGTGCTGGAAAGTTAAGTAGTGCTGCCTGATGTTTTCTCCATGTCCTCACTGTGCTGGCCTGCCTGAGAGACATCCTGTTCCTACTCCATTAGTATGCAAGCGTCTCACTTCACATCACACAGGGCTTTGATGCAGCTGCTGATGGCAGAGGTGTAGAGCAGAGGAGGAGAAGGATGCATGTCCACTCAGTCAGAAAGATGAGAGAAAGTAAAGAGAGAGAGGATGGAGGGCTGTGCTTCATTTGGAAAGTCACACAGGAGGAAACTGCTGAACTGAAACCACGACAAAGCCAAAGGTAGAATCAGAAGACCCATTACTACAGTATAGAATTAAAGAAAATGATCCTGCTTTAAAATGTTTCTTCAGATTCTGTTAAGGTTTAAAAGCCAGAGCGTGGCAAATTGTCTCTGTATTCCTATTTACTGCAAATCCATATAGTAGCTTAATTTTTCCAGTGGAATTGAGATGGATCTTGACACAGTTTTTCTTCTCTGGCTTTCATTTTTTCTCTCCCCTTTTTAACCCCCCCCCCCCACACACACACACACACACACACACACACACACACACACACACACACGAGCTCTCCCTACAGTTGCAGTATCGGTGAAAAGCCAATATGTTGTCATTGGAGCTTCACTCAATCATACTGATGGTGCCAAAGTCTCTAGTCTCACGGGAATCCCCATTTGAAACAATACGGAGGTCAAGGAAGATTTAGTTGCACAGTCCAAAATGACCTCTAAACCTAAAAGATTGTGTCAATAACAATGCTTTAAAAGGGATTTTTAGAAATTTGCTTTTATGTAATTTTTTCAACGTTTTTTTCAAATGTTTCTGTTCAACCTAATCTTCATCACCCTTAGTTTTGAATTGATGTGTGATTTATTTTCAAAACGCTTTTAAAAGTACTGCACAGTGTTTAAAATCAATGGTTACATTCAGAAGAATTAAAGTCTCTTAGACCATATCGATCAACATAAAACACAGTGAAAAGCAATAACACAAATTCCTTTTCATTTTATTGGTGATAAAAACAAAGGATGGCTGACTCAGTCTTAACATCTTGACAAAACCTTTCAGTGGCCCAGCATGTTTCCATGCTCCCCTTCAGATCATACTCACAAAGAGAGATGGTCAAGCTGTTGCACCCTTGTCTCCCCACCACTGCTGTGGGAACCCCTGCACCAGCACATGCTGCAGTTAGGCCGTATGGCTCATAATGGCTCCTCCCCAAACACATGCAGACACACCAAGACAAGTCTTTGTTTCTGCATGTTCTCACACTCCACATCACTCACTGAGGAGATACGTCACTGTGCATTGTCAAGACTGGGGGAAGGTCTGTTATGCTCTCATTTCATTGGTTCATTAGCTGACATCTGGATCATTTGTCTCCATTTATTCAAGAGACAAAGTAAACTACACCAAGTTGTACGGTTGAGGTTACTGCAGAGTATGATAATGGTGCAATTAATGCGAGGCATGATTTTCTTCCTGCCCTGTTCAAAATAATGTAGCAACATTACCACTATGCTGTCTTGATAAAAGTGAATTCCTACTCTTTGTGTTGTGATCTCAGTAACAGGTGTGAAATGCAGCAGCTGAAACAACAGCAACCACTCAACAAAGGTGACCCTAACAATGCAGACTTCTCCCCGCTTTCTCAAACTTCTGAGTGGAAACACTGGATTGTCAATGTTTCTCCCCTGTGTCTTCCCTCTGTGGCAGGTCCCTGACCCTCAGGCACGCAAATATGTTTGATCTAACAGGAGCCCAAAGCTGCAGCTCTCTGCACCGGCCGTGATGCTGCAGTTTGTGTAAATGTTACAATACCTTGTTAGTTCAACCTGCTGTCACGGTGCAGTGAGACGTCAGGTCTGCTGGTAAGACTGTAGCTTTGATAATGAGCTTCTTAGAGACTCACAGCCCACATTAATATTAAGCTTTTATGGCAAAAACTGAATATTGCAGTCTGATGTGTAGCGCACTGATTTGGTACATGTTTTCTTCATCTCCTTCCCTCTGATCTCTCCAATCATTTCGTATTAATCAAGAGCCTAGACCTAAGAGGGGTTCATCATAATCATATACTGTGTGTAGATTGACTGCAGAGCACAGTGTCCTTGCAAATCTAACACTGCTATAATACATTTTGATAAGATTAACCCAGCGCTTGCATTGCAGATAAATTCTGGGGGGGGGCATCGATAAAATATGGACAATTTTCAGTATCTGTTTTCTGTCTAAATGAAATCTTTGTTTGCTGAAGCCATAAAAAAATGAGTCTATCCTCTTTGCGGTAGTAAGACGCGCTGCACGAGGAGCCCCAGCACTGAGAAGGAACACGTTATTGTTTCATTTCATCTTTGTTCATCTGTGCATTTCTTAAAGATACAAATGATGACTTCATCTTTACGAGTTTACCGCTGCAGATCAGACTGAAAAATCCATCTCTCTCTAGCCAGCAAAAAAAAAAACAAAACAGGAGAGGTGATTCATGGACATATGCATCAAAAATCTCTGCACATGCATAAAATAAACACGTTGCTCTCACCTATGAAGCGCTGTATCCTCCGCACGCTGCAGGCTACTGTATCTGACCCGCGCAAGGTCCGCAGCTCCACGGTGTTGCACGAGGGGTGCAGATTATGTTTTGGGTCATAAATAAGCAGCCTTATGAAGGGGAGTAAATCCTATCTGTGGAAAACACCCCTTCGGTTGTAACGTCGGCTCTGCTCCGCTCTGGCGGCCGGAGACGCGCTGATACACTTCAGAGGTGGAAACGCTGCGGCGCGCAGCTTCCAGTGAGGAGCAGCTGCCCGGAGCAGGTCGGAAACGCGTCTGGCACCGACAGCGGTGCCCGCACGGGCAACCTCGCCATCTGTCCCGTCACCGCCGCCGCGGGGGCGCAAGTCCCACCCAAAGGGGCCGCGACCCGCGAGGTGCGGACCGCGGTGAGAGGGGAGGGATGGAGCCGCCGGAGGAGCCGCTGGCGTCCGTCGTCCGTCCCTTCAAAATGCGTGACTGTTATCAGTCCGCAGGTCGAAGAAGACGAAATGTCCTCGTCGCGGATTTAGAAAACAAGGCTTGAAAGCCTCTGCGAGGCGAATGTATTAGATGGATCCGGAGTTGATATATATTTAATGACTTGCTAATAAATAATTCATAATAATTATGACATGACATGGACTTTAAAGTGGCTCTTTTAAGTCTCTCTGTCTGTTCGGGTACTTCTATCTTTGTGAGGATCCTAAATGACGGAACCCATCCCCTGGCCCCTTTCCCGACCCGGTCACAACCCTCGAACAGCCACCGGAGGTGTGTCAGAAAGTACGGACCGAGGATGTCCTCACTCCGAAGGTCTGATTAAAACTGATCCTCACAATATACAGCAATATAAGTGCACACTCACTCACACACACACTCACTCACACACACACTCACACACACACTCACTCACACACACACTCACACACACACTCACTCACACACACACTCACACACACACTCACTCACACACACACTCACTCACACACTCACTCACACACACACTCACACACTCACACACACACACGTGTTTGTGCAGCTGTCTTTGTTAGGACATTGCATTGACTTTCATTCACTGTTGTCAGTTCAACCTAAATCACAACAAATTCACACCTAGAGGTTTGGTCCCCGGGGCTGGGGCCACTGATCTCCGTGTTCATACCGGAAAAAGATCCCAAAGAGGTGACAAAAATATGTACACACACACACACACACAAACAAACACACACACACACAGAAACACATGCGCGCAAACACTCGTACACAGGAGTCTATGCTGAAGGAGAAAGACATCTTTTCTCTCAGACCTGTCACTTGTTTGGATTCCCTCTCCCCTCTTCCTCCTCATCCTCTCGCTCCTCCGCTTCTCTAAGGGGAGTAGTGAAAATGACAAGGTTTTATCGCTTGCTGTTTGAGCTGCTGCTGCTTTGGGAGCTGCCTGCCTGGTTCCTCATCCATACTGTAGCTACTGAGAAGAAAATGGATCATTCCTGCGTGAGGAAGAGGAAGCGTGCCAGGCAGACGTCACGTGCAGGTTTTCTCTGTTTATAATGGGGTTGAGGAAACTGAGGATCAACACAATTTTGGCTTCCTCTGGCTCTGAATAAACGGACCTCCCCTGGAAGCTCAGTAATTTTATATAATTTATGCGTTTGCCTTATTAATATGCAGCTTTGTGTGTTTAGCCCAAGGGTTATTTCCAAATACAAACACCCAAAAATTAAGGGGATCAGCAAAACTGATATTATCTAAGGCAAGTTAATATCAATTTTGAAAAGGTATTTAACAAATTCAGCTTTTGGAGGGTCAAGCATACTGAGTGATCAAATACCTGATTAATTGTTTATTTACAACAAAATCTCAATGTTCTATATGTTATTTAATCCACCTCTTCCCCATAAAGTTACACACCGAAGTCAATAAGATTGTTTCCATAAGCAGTCAAAGTCTCTGTCACATCACACTTGATATTTATAGTCCTGTTCCAAAACGTGTTATAAACTGTATTGTTAACATTCAGCAATGTAGAATTTCAAATTTGATCTCATATGACTGGATTGTTTACTTCAAATAAGAAATGCTGAGGATTTTGAAACAAGAAACAGACAGTATTTCTTGTCTTTTGGGACCTGCACTATTCACTGACTGAATATGAGATGATCGGCCCCTGGGGATGAGGCCTCCCCTTCCAGCAGTGTCAGGGAGCCCATGCTGCTTGCTGTCAATATGGAGGAGAGGTCTAAATGTTCTCAAGAAAGCCAGAAGGCACAAAAATTCACACTAAAAGTGTTTATTAAGACATATTCATTGTGATGTCGTCAGATTTAATGTTTAGACTTTAGGAATAGTTTTCCCGAAGGACTTTTGGGGTCTCTGTCATTGACAAGACTGAGTGAGCCCTTTTACTGCACCAAGAAAAATCATCAGTCACTTAAAGGAACAGTTTAAAGGAACTTCATTTTGGGAATTCCGCTAAGGATAAATATGAAACTGGAGCCAATTAGCTTAGCTTAGCACAAAGACTGGAAAAAGAGGCAAACCCAGGGAATGTCTGAAGGTAATCAAAATGACTGTTGGCCAGGAACAGTGATTTCCTAAAGTGTCTGCTAGCAGTCTCCCACCTATGTCTAAGCTGACAAGCTGTTGGCTCCAGCATCATGCTTACTGTACAGACATGAGATTTACGATTTAGTGCAGAGTGGCTACATGAGGCAAATATAGAATAATCTTTTCTAAATATAAATATATCAGTATAATTTAATTAATTTTGTTAAGGCCAACTGGAACTTGTTCAAAGGCCTTTGTGGTGTTTAAAAATTGCACTGTGGGAACCACTCGTATAATTCCACCACAACATGGAGAACTGAGAGTTGATTCACTAGTAACTCTGCATGTTAGTGGCATCCAGCAAATCATAATTTCCCACCATTAACCTGCAGTGCTCGTGGCGTGGTTGCCATGGCAACAGCTCCCTCCCAGGAAAGGCTATGCAGCATATCCACCGGTTTATTAGATCTCTGATCACACAGCTTCCTTCCAATGGCCATCTGGGAGAACCAGTCACACAGAAACATATGCCCCCCGTTTTACTTCTCGCAAGTCTTCTCATTTTGCCGCATTACGCTTAGCTGAAGAGACGACGAGGTGTAATTTTTCCTGTCGGTTCTTCTTTTTTGGTCATAGATGGATAGAATATTAAATGAGGAGTGTTGAGGACTGATGAGATAAGGAAAATAAAGTGAATGCTGAGAAGTTGGTTAAGACACACATGTACACGTGCCACGAATTCAATGCAAGAGCACCTTTTTTTGCCTCATCTTTACCAGAGGCATTTGTCAAAGTACACCCACAGATTATTTGGAATATGTTGAATGTCAGTTTGAACACAAGAGGGACAGACAGTGTTATTTGTTGGATAAATGTAATACTTTTTAATTAGCTTTTCTCGTTCAATCTGATCTTGATTGGTATAAATGTGAACAGCTTGATGCTGTCCAGCTGTAAGTGGAACAGATGCCCGCCTCTGAACATTTAGCATATTTGCTACCTTGTTGTGACATTATGTCACTGTCCCACCATTCCTTGTACCATTGACACCTTTTGCCAGACTCGAGCAAACACTGCTGATGAAATGAAGCACACACACACACACGTTTGTGTGTACATGACCATGACAAACAGTTTCACTTTCCAGAGAACAGTGTCAATGTCACTTTTGTATCCTTTTTCCACCTTCATGGTCCAAATCTCTGACTGTCTCCCCTCCTTCGTCTGCAGGATGATAGGTGATTCAAAAAATTGCATTTGATAGGGGGTGGTAACAGAAATACCTCTCAATGTAATGCAGTCCAATACAACAATAAATCACACTACAGCCTCAGAAGATCAGCACCTCTCAGTCTCAACATACACTAGCTTCACTGAGGTTAAATTTATTGAAGGAAGGTTGTATTGGTTTCCAGCCATATAATAACAGTGTACCTTTGATACTTTTATTGTTTCCCCTGCAGCCTTCATCTGGTTTTATATAGTAGATCTATGTCATACAAATTTCTTAGCTTAGCATAAAGACTAGCGTGAGTGTGTGCAAAGGACAAAAAAATCTGCCTGTCAGTGCCTGAAGAGCTCACTAATTAACACATAACATTCAATTTGTTCAATGACAAGTTGTGTTTTCACTCGGGGCTATGAGCTTGCCAGGCAACCAGAGGAGTCTCCAGGAAGTAACTGCAACCGGTTAAGAAATCACCAGGACAGCCCCTGGTGAAACCACAACTTTTCATTTTTTTCAGCTGTTTTTTGTATAAATTAAACAAACAAACAAACAAACAAACAAGATAGAATGTGTTAATTAATGAGCTTTAGATGTGCTGGTAGGCAGATTTTGTTGTGATTGTGATTTTGGCCAGAGCAGGTCTATCTGTCTCTCCCATTTCCAGGCATTATCCTCTAGATAAGCTAACTGTTTTTCAGAGTTCAGCTTTGTACCTTACAGACAATTATGAGAAGGGTATCAGTTTTCTTATATAACTCCCTGCAAAAAAAGTGAATAAGTTTGTTTTGCATAATGTTGAACATCTACATTAAGTATTTTCTCACTCATCTGTCTAAAATTCTTCATCAATTTTGATGTCGATTAGTCTCTATATAAAACAGACCACATATTTATATTTAGCTGCAGAAGCAGGACAGTTTGACTCTGAGATAAAGGTAAATTAAATCAAATTTACCCAATGGGGAGAAAACATCTGGGACTGTTTTTGAACTAAACACTGTATACTGTGAGTGAATTGAAATTTGCATGGCACACTTCTCTTGAATAGAGTGTAAAGTTTTTTCCATGCTGTGTACGAACTGTGTCAATCATTACCAATCCTGTATAGAAATGTAGGACAGGCCTCTTGCCTTGGTGCTGGACCTGAATGTTTACATCCAGTTGCACCACCAGGCTCAAGGTGAGCGTGAGTGTGAAATGTCTCATCAGAATCAGTCTTAATAGCCACAGAGGTGAGGAGGTCCTGACTCCCGTTACACATGTCACTTTGCATTAGTGTCCACATTAGAGTCTGCCACTTCACAACCAATCACAGACACTTAACAACAAAATCAACAGATCCCTTTATAATTGCTCCTGAGCAAAGCAATTTAGCAGTGGCTCTGGGGGATTGACTTTCATTTGGGGTTTGTCAAACACAGGCCTTCCTTGATTTGTTTTGGCCTAATGGAAAATTAAAATAGTTTCTGGAGCATGTGTGTGTGTGTGTGTGTGTGTGTGTGTGTGTGTGTGTGTATGTGTGTGACTTTGTGACATAGCTGTTTGTACTCATTTGCTTTATTCAAAAATAAATTAATAAAAGTAATTGTTCTTGGGTTTGCTGCCTTATGATAGAATAGAATACTGAAATAATAGCTTCTTGTTAATCAATTTTATTTATCATCCTTCTTATGTTCCTTCTCAGAAAAACAAGAGCATTAACTAGCTACGTTTTTTTTTTCTTCCATTAAGACCATCCCCATAAAATTTAAAAACATTAATATTTAATTGCCATGTGGCCTCAGCCACGAAAGAGGAGAAGAGAACTGCCTTGACTGCCAGAAGTCAACTTCTTTTTTGAAACTTCACATTTTAGCAACGGCTGGGAAAATGCCATCGACTTCAAGCATCCTTTTATAAATTAAAGTCTTTTCCATGCAATTCATCGCAAAGAAAGACAGCACAGTGTCTTTACCATCTGTCTCCCATCATTAAAAATTAATCAACAGTATGTTGAGCTCATGGAACCATACAGGCTGTGTTGCATCTCAAAAGATGAGTAAGGAAAGGTGCTGATTCAATAATGGAATTAGTTTTTCTCTGCTTTTAGACTTTTCTCTACGTCACAAGAAACAGCATGTCTTACACTTCACACTGGGAGTCAGCATATGAAGTGACATCTAAAATTTTCAGACAGTGTTTTTTTGTTATCTGTGTTGTAGTCCTGAAGGTCTGAAATCTTGTTTCTCCTCTGCTCTATTTTTAGCCTAGTGGGATGGCAACATTGGCTCTGATGGTCACTAAGGTGATACAACACTTTGGTCCAAACTGAAATAGATCAACAAATGTTTGGTGGATTAGCACAGATATTTATGTTTCCCAGATGATATTTTCTAATGACTTTGATCCCTTGACTTTACCTTTGCGAAATGTCAGTATGCTAACACTTTATTAAGATGGGAACATGTTATACCTGCTTTACATCAGCATGTTTGCTTGTTGTCAGACTGGTATAGGCATTTAGCTACTAGCAATATAAAATCAAGGAAGTGCCACAGGGTCTGCAGGGAAGCTGGACAACTTGGGAGAGAACTCAAAACAGATCAGTCCGCTCGGCCGACCTGTGGCAAATCTCACAAGCCAGACTCAGCCTCCTTCTTAGGGCAATTTATGTTACTCTGCCATGCCCCAGAAACCTCCAGCAGTGGTTTGGTAAGGAGGAGTGTGTGCAACATCACCAGTACCAGTCTACAACATATGCTGTCAGGGTGAGGGATGGTGCTGATGATGCTACAGATAGAGCAGGTCCTGAGTAAGCTGGCTGAAGTTTTGGAAGCCTACAGGAAAGCTGCAAACAATAGACAGCCTACAGCAGAAAAACATCTCATCCAGTTCATTAGACCTGATGAGAGCGTGCGAGACACTGACTCACAAAGCCTCTCAGGACTCCTTTCCCCAGGAATGGATTGGAGCTTAAGTGTTGACAATAGCAAGCAGCTGCATTACCCCCCAGAGATCACCTTTACACTCCAGCTGGACATAGTGCTTTAGTACATTGAGGTCACAATCCTTTGTGAGGAGAGAATACAGGCTGCCCACAAGCATAAGAGGGCAAAATACTCAGAACTAGCCCTTAGGGCATAGAGGCAGTATGGACGACTACCATCTACCCTATCTGGGGTGAAGCTCTGAAGAGCAACAGACGTCCTCGCCGAAGAAGCAAAGAAGGACAGTTTTTGACTCTGAAAAGGAAGGACAAGAACTGGGGCTCCAACTTATATGAAAGGGCAACCGCACGGGGGGCAGGTGGACATTCTTACCTGGCCACATTTTCTAGCATTGCTTTGAGCTGAAGTCATCCTTCAAGAATACAAATATAGTCTACTCTTAAACACAATATTATGTATATTGCATTATGTTATATTTAATATTCATTGAGTAAGCACAGTAGTGTTTAAGAACATGCACTTCAAGACTGAGGCTATTTCAGGTAGCACTGTGTATATGTGTGTGATTAGTAGAAGAAATTTTGCTTCTCTGCTCTTTTTGTGTTCATACAGAGAAAAAGAAAGTCGGTGTCTCTCCCCATCCTCCATCCTTATCCCTCCTTGTTCACCCCTCCCTCTCCTGCACCAGCTGAACAAAGACAACTGCTCTTTGTTAGCTGCATGCTCTGTCTGAGACTTGGAGTCAGAATCTGTCTCTTTACTGATGCTGGTGGCAGAGATGTTGGTACTGCTGCTAATGCATGCATGTCTGTGGGGGGGGGGGGTAATCTTGAAGATAATGTTAGGCTTTGTGTCTGCTAGGTCTCGGTTTAGATCATCAGTGCCTATTTCATACTCTTTCAATAGACACAGTAGTGTGTGTGGGACTGAAGCAGCATTCACTACAAAAGCACTTTACCCAGCAAATTTTCTCATTCAAAATACTGCACCTCTTTGTTCTGCTGATGTGGGTGCTTCAACTTGAAAATATCTCAGATTTTCAAACAAGCACTGAACCTTTGGTGTCAGGCGGATAAGATGTTGTTAAAAGATACAGCAACCACACACAGCACTTTCCTTCTCCATCACCACCAAACCACTTTATCCCTGCAGCCTGCTGGTGCTTTTCTGCAGGAAAAACAAAGAAAACAAACAAACTGTGAGCTCAAGGCTTTTGGTTAAATGACAGGGTAGGTTGCCCTGCTTGGGAAGAAGTAAGGTGAATAAAAACATATTGGGGTGATTAGGAACAGAGGGGAAGAGGATTTGCATTTGGAGGAGAGGTGATCGGAGTGATGGAATTTTCTATCCCTTCTGCCTCGCCCAGTTTTTTCCATATATGGCAGGACTGATGTGCTGGGGGCTGATGAAGTGGTTTACCAGTCTGTACTCTGAGGTTATTATTTGGGTGAGGCGTGAGGTGGGGGTTGGGTTGCCTCATTTGCTAGTCTGTTGTCTATGAAATACTTCTATGTCTACCTTTTTCCTATGTTCCACCTGCTCTTGAGAGTGCTGCTGTTGGGTTTTTTTTCTGGTTTATATGGTTATTTAAACTTTACCATAGTATTCTATAGGAGGAGAAAAAGGTATATCTTAATGCATTATTTCTGTAATGATAATGTTTGCATAATTAAATTGCTGTGTGCATGAGCAGTTGTCAGTGGGGTGAGTGTGCAAAGCACAAATGTTACAATGAAGTCCTTAGAGGGTAAATCCTGGGGACTGTTAAAATCACCTGGTGAATGGTTTAATTTAGCTCCATTTCCTGGCTGGCTAATATCAATAGATGGTGAGTTAACAAGCATGAAGAAGGTAGGCAGCTATTAGCCCTCATAAATCACGCTGATTCTAAAGAGAGAGAGTACCTGCGATAGAGAAAGAGCAGTGGGCAGTTGAAGAGTGTCAAGGACAGCAAGATTCCTAGAAATCTACTTGAAAAGGTTGTTTAACTCAAAATTGCCAGCTTCCTCTCATGGAGATTAGCTCAATGGAAACACGCCTGAGACACAAGACAGGCTGGTCATTGTTAGATCAATATGAAGGTGCTGTTATTGTATGTGAAATACACAAAGATGCCTCAGAAGTATGTAAAGTTTTAGCTAGAAACCTTTCCACAAAAACGAAATGTCCTGTCATAATGTGTTAGAATGTCTTGAAGTCTGCCCCTGCAGGCGATCCCCGCTCATCCCCACAGCACTCTATCAACTTCCGGTCTAATTGCAGCAGCAGGACTCAGTGCAGTAATTGGAAATCATTTGGGGTTTTTAAAAGAGAGCTTCATTAGGTTAAATCAATAAAGGCTGCTCTGTTAAAGAGACAAGAGAAGGAGGGTTACAACTTCTCTAAAATTATTACACTTTAATAATTAGTAAATATTATTTCATGTCAACAAAGGAAATGGGCCTTCCTCTCCAACCTCGACATTCAGTTTTGCAATGACTGACTCACATATGTGTTAGGCTTTCATGCAACCTTCCACCTTTCACAATAACTCTGCCACCTATATTGTAAATTTCTCACCCCTGCAAAGGGCAATTAGTTTGGAAAATATGTAAAGATTTCAAATCTAAGTCATCAGCACGCTACAACGATACTATGCCTTTGAGTTTGTTCTGTTTTGCTAAGAGCTACAGCCTTGAGATATGTTCTCCCATGCCTTAAATGATTCTGCCTCAGACATGGATATATATGTACATATCTACCAGTTTCCTCTTCACCGTCCACTGTACCTTTTCCACTGCATTGCTTCTTGGCCAATTCAGCTGAGGCGTGAGCCCATCAACCTCTGTGCCATTACTCTGCTTCACTCAGTTGAACAGATTATTGCTTAAGCAAAAAACTGGTGTGAGGCTGCTGTCCCTCTTGATTCTGTAGCCATGCTGCCTGTCACTAACTAGACAACCATTATGCAGACTCCAGAGGTATTTCCTGCTGTAGGCTTCTTTGAGGCATCCCACGTGATCTCCAGCGAAACGGATTGCCTCTATCACTGCCTTCAAAGGAGTTTACTTGTTGACAGATATCGTCTCACACAAGCCACTGGGTGATTGCAGTTAATAATCATTCTTAGGATGTAATACTCATTGTGCCGTTGTGAAAAGTGATACAAAAACAATACCTTCTGGACAACCTAGGTAACAGCGGGTGTCCCCGTTGTGGTTCAGGGGTATGTCCAGCAATCATAAATAAATGGCCTTTTCAGGTGCAGGGCTGCCATAGTGATCACATACTTTGTCAACTGCTGTCTCCACCAGATGGAAAGACGGTATAGCACAGGCAGAGCAGAAACAGTAAGGTTTAATTAGCTCTGGGTTCACATCAGTGACAACCTCATGACTTATCCACACCCTGCCTGCCAAAGCCCATTTTACTCCCCCCCAGCTCTGTGGTTCTAGTCACTAATCACACCTAGACAAACATGAAATTTAAATATTAACCAGCTCCTCAGACAAGAAATGACACGCACTCGGGGACAGTCATATAAATGCTAGTGGTGGCAGCAGGTTGATATCAGCTCAGTGAAACTACATCTGTACACCTGCCATGGTCAACCCACAGCCAACTCATTAGAAATTTACACTGGGGTGTGATCGGAATCCCACGGCATGAACGAGCCTGTTAGGGTCAAAGGTTAGGCACATACAGATGACTGCCAGTTTTGAAAATCATGGTTCCTCCAGAGGGTGCAGGGATCTTCTCGGTGTCGAAATCCGAGAATCTAGGCCTACATGTTAACTGAAAAATTAATGTTTTTTCCAAATTCAAAGGGCCCTAGTTGGCTTACATTAAAGGAATGGTTTAAGTACTGTGGATTAAGTGAGCAGAGGTTGCCATTAGCCAGCCAGTTTGATGACTATGCTGCTGAGCAACTCCATGACCAATTAGAGTCAGAAGCAGGAGGGTTTTATTGTGGTGCGTAGAGAAGCTGAATAAGAAGACAGGCATGACTGAGAATTTTACCTCAGCCACTGCAGCTGTGAAACATTGAGTTCACATCAGGGTTACAGTATCATTAGATTACTGTGCTATCATCCATCTCAGGCCGCAGTCAGAGACATCTCTGTTCGTTTGACCCAGAGCCAAAGGCAATGTAGTCATGCCAGAGGTACTTTTAAGGCTGCTGCATAATACTGTGCCCCCATAGTCCCAGTGTCTACCAGCAGCATCTCTCTCCCATCATGGAAATGAGCCAGTGTGTTCAAGCATGCCTGTAGTTCCCCAGCAGAGAGTATGGTTCCATTTGGTATTTAAATGGGTCAAACTGTGGTGATTTATTCATGCTCCGAGTCTTTAGTGCCACTCAGCCTGACAGCCATGCTGCAGGCTCAACCCCTCTGAATGAAAAAAATCTCATCTTTTGCCCCAAGTTCACACACAATATACAATACAATATACAGTCTTTACAAGTATTGTCCTTTTTCTTTATGTGTCTATGTATCTAAATACAACACTACATGATTTAAAATCTCCACAGTTAATTTAATTATTTTGTGCACAAATTATGGATAATCTCATATATGTGGTAATTTCTAATATACAGCTGAAAGGATGGGTCAATATTTGTAAATTCAATTAAGCAAAAATAAATTGTCAGCAACTTTGATAATCAATTGATTGTTTCACTCATTTGATGACATTAATGAAATGTTAATATTTGCTGTTTTTCATAGTCTTTAATGATAGAAAATTAAATCTCTTTAGATTTTGTACTGTTGGGCAGACAAAAGAAAATTTTAAAGTCACCTTGGGATGGGATTTGATTTATTTATTTTCCATCATTTTATAGACCAAAATATTTGCAGATTAATTGATAGTGATCATGATTGTTAATTGCAGCTCAAATATAGTATATTGTGGTACATTTCTTTTGGTCATTTAAAGAGAGGGCAAAGATTTCTAGAAATATAGGCCATAACCAAGGACATTTAAAATTTCCATAACATGAATCTAACACATTTAAAATCTGATTTCTGATCATGTAGGTTTGATTCTCACCTTGCTCAAACTCCTAGGAAACAATATAACCATAAAAAAACTATAGAACTGCAGCTCCTCTAATGCCACCTTAGCCTTAGCAGACCTGTGTTTGTATGTCCTACATCAACAAGCTTTCAGAAAGCGCTGTCAGACAAGAGAAGTATCCAAACCCTTTCAATCTCCCTTTGAAATCTGCAGGCTGGTGCTTCTGCTTTCACCGCCTCGAGGTCACCTTCATCAGAGAGCAGTATAAAAGAATAGCTGCACTGTTCACTAGACTCAAACATAAAAAAAAAAATACACTTGAAACAAACATACATTGTACAGCCTATGACACGCAGAGTCGTTTTGTGTGGCTTTTGACTCCCAGGAGAGAAAGGAGAGCAGATTGACAGCAAGAGGGTGGACCATGATTCACCTCCAGTGAAAGTCCTCACAAAAAACCCCACTCACGGTGTGACAAACAGGATGAGATTCTTATCAAGGTCACCAGGCAGCTGTGCTTGATTCCATTTCCTACACATTCATAGCCCATTGAAAGGTCATTGCCCTTTGTATCAAAACTGTGACTAAAGCTGCCATCTCCCACCAAAGGTGTCAGTCTGGGTGATTTAAAATATACAGAATTCTGATGTATGGACACAATTACACTGTAAATATACTGTACCATCGTCTAGTTCCACTACTTTTAAATAAGCCATGTCTGCTTTCGGCCTATTGAATTTAATGTTCTACCTTACAGTATGGCAATTTACATGCCTCTGTCTTTACGACGGTCATTCATAAATGGTTATAAATGGCCGCTTGGATGAAACATTCCTTTCGTAGCTTTTATTTACATAGGCAATAGCAGAGAGAGATGACTTAAGTAACTTAAGAGAGATGAAAATGCAACAAGTCACAAGTCGCGACCTTTCTTGAGGTAAAATCCGATAGCAACCAAAAGCAAATCTTTACATAGAGAATCTTTACAACAAACAAAATATGAGAACCTGACAGTATCAAGATTATTTCACCCTATGAAAATGATGTTATATGGTAAAGGAAACAAGAGTCAGTCATAATGTCATTGCAATATCAACATAGCACCAACTTAAACATTAGCAAAAGCCTACTTGAAAAAGTAACAATAAAGCGGGAGGTTATTTTGATAAATGTTTGAATTATGAGTCTGTTTTTCTCAGTCTCAGTTCAGTCTAAACCACCTGCAGATGCTGTGTGCAGAGGGGGGACCAGCAAGTACTGCTGCTGTTTTTAGGCCTGGGAAATCCACAATAATTACACTAATACGGCACCCTCTCAGCAGGCTCATTTGTTTAGTTTCCAAAAGAGCTGACCAGATGGTCCCCTGAGCCCAATGTTCTTCCATATTCATGAGATGAAGCTTGACCCTGCCACCTCTGAAGGGCTGACCTCTAACCTGGACTCTTTAGGACATTAATGGGATATGGAAGAGGGCAGAGGGAGAAGCATTGCACCAGGCACACCAGCCCCCACCCACAGTCCCACGGGTGAGCGCCCAATCCACCCGCCTGAAGGAATTGGACATGTGTGAACTCCAGAGTGAGCCCATTCTAGGCGAGCCTTCACAGGAGTTCCCAGGCTCTGACGGGGCATCGTCTCTAAAAGTGGACATCTGTCCCAGCCACACATAGACCTATACACTGAGTGGTGGATGGGGTTTGGAGTGCAAAGACAAAGCCAGGGAATCAGACTAATGATGTCAGACCGTGTCAACAGTCCTCAAGAGCATGGCAGTGAACTCTGACCTCCCTGCAGGATGTTTTTATGAGCAAACCCAACCTCTGGGACCATTCAGTGGGATTACCATCCAAATAAAGTAAATATAGTAACTGTAAATTAAGCAATTGCATAATTGATGAATAGAGTATCTGGTGTGAAAAAGAGACCAGATGAGACCAGTTGCCTATAGGTCTATTTCCACTCTTCCACCTCCTTTGCTATTTTGAAAGTGATCATTTCAGGTTTGTTTTGCACTAAGGAAAAAAGTTTGATGCTCATTAAGAAAAGAATAGAAAATTTCAAAAAGTTTCCACTGGGATATCTGAGCCACTAAATGACGCAACATGCTGCGCTTTGATATGAAAGTCACAATTAATTTTAAATCATAGCTGCTTAGGCTGAAAGAACTGGATTTAAATGTAACATTTCTGTTCTCAAATGGACTAAAAAGGCCCTAAATGTAACATTATCAACAAAAAAGTATTTACTGATATATCTTGTGTAAAACAGGCCTGTGTATATCAACAATAATTGCCAAGAAACGACAACAAAAAACCTGAAACCCTCAATCAGATTGTTTTAAGCAGTGCTTGTGTGGAAGGAAAATCTCATGATGAAGTAAAGCTCTAAGTAATAAATACATTTATATGATAAATAATAAACTTAAATAGTATAAAGATAAAACTTCAAGCTGTATCATAATCTCAGCAAAAACCAACCCACATAGACTTACTGTGCAAAGGTGCTCCTCCTGTGAAGGCTGTGAACTGCTGAGAAAAAATATATAAGAAATATATTCGGCTTCTGTGTTTTATTCCGAACGCACAGCCTGAAGCCAGAGTTAATGTACATGTCTGTTTACTCGCAGCCATTCTCCTGTCACTCATTCATTCCACATAATTGGCATTTTCGATAAGTGACTCCCAGAGACTGTGGTCACCTCAACTGAGCCAATAAAAAGAAATGTAAAAAGAGAGCAAAGCTAGTGGAGTGACTGGCAAATGGGGTCAAATCTAGAAATTAAATCTAGTTTGAAAAAGATTGAGACACAATCATTTCTGCTCTTTTTTCCACTCATCACTGTACATTTACATTTAACGCAGATTTATAAAGCCCTGGGTTAAGGCACATTGGCTCGGGTTAAAAATGTTTTCAGCTCTTCCCCTCAGTTTGTGCCAACTTGAGCCAATTCACACTTACTCGCTCGTTTCAATTGACTCAGAATACTATCGCATTGACTAATTCTACTCTGGTTCTCACAGTGAAGAACTAGACGTCCGGTTTCTGCTGCATCACTTCAAAAAGGTTCTCCTCCTGGAGCATGTGATGAACAGACTGAAACAACAAAACAACTCAAGTGTATGTAGAATATTAAATCTTTGCGGGTGAGGAAGCAGGTAGATTACTGCCTATTCAGGTACTGAATTGGTACTAAGTGATATGATTATATGAGAGTATATATGGCACCACACGTTGCTAACCTTCACTTTTTCCTCTTTAGCTGCTGTGATGGCAGAAATATCAGCATGGTTGTTCTTTATTACTGATCCTATCTGGGCCTATTCAACCACAGTAGTTTACAGGAGCTCTGTGCCTGCATGGTGGAGATGAGCCAGAGTGAAGATAACACTGCACATCCATCTGACTAATTGCCTCAACAGTGCAGGCAGGGGGGGTTCTGATTTATAGGGCTTGAGAATGCAGTTTCTCACTTTAAAAATATCTATCCTTCTTTATCAGCTTACACTCAAGTCTGAATTTAGAGGCCATTTACCAATTAAAAAATTTTGTCCCCGATCTCATTTGGGACATTCTGTCTGCCATGCCTAGTTAATATACGCCGATGATAGATACTTCTATTGGTCAAGCTCATTGTGGGTAGTTTTTGCTTGTTTGAGTTTGTATTGTAAAGCAGCAAAGAGATACAAATGTGCAACCCCAGAGCGATGCCACCTCTTGCAGGGCTAAAAGCCTTCAGAGATGGTTTGTGCAAAAGAGGTTCATCCATATAAGCCGATTATGTTCCTTCCAGAGATCATCGTGTAACATTTTATTTTGGGTGGCCATGATTTATCCACCAATTGTGTACACAATGGCATCTAATTAACTATTCATTCATAATTTGCAGCGTCGCTGTTATTGTCCTGACTCTCGATAAGCTTTAGCAGGGACATTGTTGGTTTTAGTGTCTCATTCATACAACTGTTCACTTGGGAGAATGTCATACACAGTGTCGACATACTATCTCATGACACAGGTTAGACAGTCCTGTCCAGGCTTGTCACGCCCCTCTGCACTGTCACCATGGATACATGTCACAATTTCCATCATCACACTTGTCACAGGGATTCCCGCCACTGTCGATACAATCCTTGTCACGATGGATCCAGGAACTGACAGCGGGGGAGTTTGTGGGAATTGGATGTTTGACAGGAGTGACATATATTTGACAGGGTGGGTACAGGACCTTATTTGGGATTCTAGCAGGCCCAGTCAATGTCTGTATTATACTATGAGGTATCCATGTCAGATCAGAGAAAAAAAAAAACCTACAAAAAAGTAAATACATTTATGTAAATATGCACCTTATTATCGAGGAAAACAATACTTACTTCCCTCCATTTGCAGAAAACAATATTTTAAGCTTCCATAACCATTTCCTTTAGTCTTCTATGAAGCTGATAAATGACCCTCACATTCAGCCATGGGCTGTTTTCAGAAGCTACTTCACATAAACTAAACTAGAGAGCTGTAACACATAATACTGTTATTGCCTGAAAACAGAGGATGACAATGAGAGTTTATTGTATTACAGTCAGGGAGATGTTTTTTAGAGTGCAGTTTTACCCACAATATAACAACTCTTGCTCTCCATCTTACATAAAGTTATCTTTTCTTAAGCTTTAAATTACCCCATATCTCAAACATTTTCTTAAAAGATGTACTTCGTAAAATGTTTACAGGGCTTTATTTAAAAAATGATAGTCTGTTGCTTTATGAGGGTTATGTGCTGGACTATTCTCTTGGTGTTTTACAGTGACTCTGTAGATTAACTGCAAATTGTTTTTTTACTCTTTGGTTTTGTATGGAATAAACAAGATATAACATACAAATTGGTGAAGTTCAGAAACATTAGTTTGCAGATCTGGAATGGTCAAACCACTCAATAATGTATAAATAAATTAACTGTATGTATTGAACTTTAGGTTGCAATGTTGTAAAAAAAAAATCCCTTTTGGCGTGTTGTTCATTCTCCTCTGCATCAATAAAGTCTGCCTCCTCTAGGAGCAGTTATGTACCTCGGTCTCCCTTGAACTCACCATGACTCTACGGTAATGCAATAAGGTTTAGGTGTCCGTGCAGACACTTCAGCTGTGACTAAGACTCACTTGCCTCTTGCAGGGATCAAGGGCTGCACAGTCGATATCCCACAGATGGTAGGGGAACAGTGTGATCCACACAGCCATTGGAGCTTCTTGACTCATTACTGGGGATGGGAGGCCCAGGGTAAATGGGGAGAAGCACAAGGTAAAGAGGTGGTAAATGATCCCACAGTTGTAGGTACAGGAGACGCTGCATTAGTCCTGTAATGAAGCACTGAAAGGTTATAGCCTGCAGGAAGCTTTTCATTTTCAGAGGGAAGTAAGCTGAGGGGACTGAGTGCAACGTGACACTAAAAAGATCAAAGCAGTGTCAGTTATCCACTATCCATGATATGGTGCTTTAGGGTAATTCAATCATTAGGTCAATGAGAAATTTTGACCTCTGACCTCACCCTGTAACTTCCATGAATTCATCTGCCATCTGGCTGGCACGCCTCATTAGGCTCTGGTGTTGGCTTAATCAGTTTAATGACAATGAAACCATTAAAGAAAATACATGTGCTTGTTCTGCATGTAACTTATCATTCTAAAAACATCCTGTAATGATGCCATTAGTTTGTCAGGGTGGAGGCTTTCATTACATTTTGTTTACCCCACCCTCAAATGTACCAGAATAAGAAGCTTGCGTATTAATTACTGAGACAGCAGAAAAATCAGTGCAAGGTTTCAGTCAAGTGTTTCAAATGCACCTTAGGGGTTTCTAAGACCAAAACACTGCAAAGGTCAGTTGACCTACATCGTTGTGCTTTTACATCAAACAAGGAGTCAAACATGTATCAATATACACACATTTGCACAAAGACCCTGAGATGGTTCTGCATATACTGAAACGAGTGATTGATCTGCCTGCCAATCATGTGGTTGCTCTGTGATGATTGAGTGGTTCCACTCAGTGCCCCCACGCCATCAGTCAGAGGGAGGAGAAACTGCCTTCATTAATATTAATTTTTGTCCTCATCTATATTCATATCCTCATTCATATTCATCACTGGTTACACAGAGCAGATTACGGAGCTTTGTGTGCATTTCTGCGGATCATCGTTTGAGATGATGAGGTGGAGGACTGCCATGGTCCTCCTGACAGTGACAATGCATTAAACTTTATTCTGGAAAGAAACTGGACGGAAAATACCTGAATGTTTTCTTGAGATAATTTTGCCAGGTTGTGTATACGAATAACAAAAAATGTACATAGTTTTTTGTGGTTTTCATATATATATATTTGGATTATTTTAAGGTGTCAAATGTGTTTAAAAAACTCACTGCTCCCTAGAACTATACTTGTTATTTTCTATATTGCGTCTCTTGATTTTTCTTACAGAAACAAATGATCAGATTAACCTGAAAATATTCTCCATTAAGTCTAAATGGGAACAAAGGGCAGGACTTTATGTGTCTTATTAGTATACTGAGGCCATACTAACTGTCCTGGGAGGCTGTGCAACAGTGCTTTGAGCTAAATGCTAACGGCACCATGCTGTAACGCTGATGCTTCGCAGGTATAATGTTTACCATGTTCACCATCTTAGTTCAGCATGTCAGCATGCTAACATGTGCTAGCACTGAATACAAAGTAAAGTCGACGTGACTAAAGTGAAGGTGATTTTTCAGCCGTGCATGTGACAGAACAGATACATTCTATGGAAAGCCAAATGTGCCAATGATAAATTTAAATTGTGTGAAAATAGAGGCGATTGAAGTATTAAAGTATACTTTTGGCTTTCTTTATTTCTCTCTGCACTCACTAACTCCTCACGTGGGCACAGAAGCACCAATACCTTTAAATAAATGGCAGCAGCAGATTTCTAGATGACAGAGCCAGGAAGATCGCGACAAAGCTTGAGATCCCCTTCTGTACATGTTTTAAGAAACATAAAAATACTCTGCTTGGAATAATCTTTGTTTGATTTTGTTAAGAAGTTAACAAGACTGGGTCAGAACCTAGAACATGGACCACATGGATGAAAATGGATGAAAGATAAGGACGTAGTTTAAAAACTACTGTGGAACCGCTGTAAACAACTACTGTCAGTGGAAGGTAGCTGAAGCGAGACACGTAGAGAAAAGCCTATCTTCGCCCTCGCAGGGGGGCTACTTAATTGTGTCTCGTCAACTGAGACACAATTTCCACATTATCTGTGAATTATCTTTAATATTTCTTCCTCATATACCAGGGGTCAGCAGTTAGGTTCAAACATGGGTCAGTTTTTTACAACATTGCTCAATGGGGGAGAGCAATTCATTTATTTAAGAATAACTAATTGTTTAGGATTCTGAGGTCAGATGTCATTTTTATCCTATTTTTTAAAAAAGAACTAACAGAGTTACAGAAGCTGACTAAGTTATTACTCATTTGTCAGAGAATGAGTCACATGTGTGAATGTATTGTCTATGTTCTACCATGACACCTGAGATGTAATGATAGACAATCCACACAACATGAAGAAGAGGCCTGCTTTAGGGCTGAATGAAAGATCTTGTTGCTGTGGATTTGGTTGTTGTTTGGGGTCCACAGTTCATCATCTGCTGACCACTGATATAGTCTACTGACATCTATTAAACCAAAGGACCCTAAAAACAGAAACGGTGTCTTTATCGTGGATCCTAAGACACAGTTATATACAGGACTATGAACAGTCACCAAAGTCAGTGGGGCCTGTGCTAGACTGAGTCGTTGCACCTGAGGGAGCTTTTGTGATCACTGATTTGTTGTATGTCTTTAACAATGCGGGTCTGGGATGTGTAAGTAGTAATAGAAGACACCAACTGGGGGTCAGACAAGGAAACACTGTGTCATCTCCACTTTGTCCTTATGTTTTAAAGAGGAAAAAAAATCTGTTCACTTCTTGTTACTAAATAAAAAAGATGTTGGTGTTTTTCTGTTCTTGAACTTATTAAACAAAAATTTAATGTCAATATTTTCCCATGGTGCTTTTAGTATAACTTAGTGATTGTTTAAGAAGAATCAGTTGTAAAATGGCATCAAGAGCTTTGTTTGAAACCTGATGATGTAGAACAAATCCTGAGAATGTTCAGGGTTCCACAACTTCACCACATCATCACTGTAGCAGAGTAGAACCCTGCATTGCAAGTCTTCATACGCCTTCATCAACCTGAACCTAGCACTGTCTCTATCTTCGGTGAACACGAGCAGTTGCAGAACAAAAACAATCTATATTTGCGTTTACAATTTTAACTGAGGTACTTGAACAACAGCCAAGAAAGATCCACCTCTCTGTAATACAGTTTCTAGTTAAGCCCCCGCTGCAGAGGACGACTCCTCTCTGCGTTACCCTTCAGTATCTTCAGTGAGCTGAGATACACAGGCAGAGCAGCGATGTAAGATTTTGTTATGGGGCCTGGGGAAACTTTCTCAGCACTGTGCTTGTCAAGACCTGTCATATTTTCCCTTTTTTAATGATACTCTGTCTAAACCTCAGTACATTTTCATAGATTGTTGACTTAATGCATCAATTTTTTTTTTGCAATGAGAAATACTGTACATCTAATATATTTTGATAAAATACAAATAGATAAGGATGATTTTATGATTGCAGTAGGGTTTATTAGGCACAAATGTGCCATCTTTTATTTCTCAAAATGGCAAAACAGTTTACTCTTGCTGTCAGTGTCCCTAATCAAAGGATTAAAATTTAAAAAAACAAGGAAAATTTATACTGTAACGTAACTAACCAAGCATGTGTATAAGACCTGGTTAGAAACCTCAAGCCAAATGTTATCCCTAAGTTTCACCAACATAATCTTCAGTAAACCGAACTTAACCCTACACAAACTCAGATGAAACTGAAAATAGATTTGGCAGCATTTCTGTGGTAATTTGGTAGCAATCAGAAAACGTAGGGAAAATAAAAAGATAAGCCCAACACTTAAATTATGATGTGGTTTCAAAAGATGTTTGGTTGGTTATAGGATATGTATGAATTTGAGTTTGTTCTGGTTAGATGTTGCTCTCTTCTGAGGAGTGATTCAAGGCGTCCTGTCCTTAGACTAAAGTAAGTGTACAGCTTGAGTTAAGGTGGGACTGGTCTTTTAGCGATGAAAAGCATGTATGTTAATATTTTTCAGGTTATGGGGCCGACGCAGGTTAGTGCTGTCCCTTATGGCCAAAACCAGACGGCTGCAGTGCAGCTGCAGCAAACTGTACAGAGCCTCAGAGACGCCCTCTTCTCTGCTATATGCGAGATAAAGACTCTCAAGGAGGTAAACAAGGCTCTGAAGGATCAGCTTAACCCGGTGGAAAATGGACGAAAGCAAACGGAGAGCCGACTCCAGGAGGAGCTCAGACAAAAGGACGAGCTCCTCAAAAAGGTCCAGAGAAAAAGGCAGGCTTGTCCGAAAGTGCACATAGACTGCCCAGACCTCCTTGCTCAAAAAGATAACGAGTTAAAGAGGAGCGAGGAAGAGCGGAAGGCCAGGTATGAGGCGCTGGAGGTGAGCCTACAGCAGGAGCTGGCTCGGAGAGATGAAGCCTGGGGGAGGAAAGCTCAGGAGACTGAAAATTAGGGGAACCTGCACTGTACTCAGGTACATTGCTTCAGCTGATCCTTTTAACTGGCCAGCTTGTTTCAGAACCATACAGAATTTGTTTTTAGATGCTGAGTAAAAATACTGTTTTTATCTTTTTAGAAGCTTGTCACTGATACAAAGGAACATGAGTAGATTAAAAATAAGCAAAGGAGGACAAGATTCATATAGAACCAGAAGAGAACAGTGAGGAAAAATGGAGAGCAAAGATAATGAGAAGGTGGACGGGGAGACAAAGAGACATAACGGTGAATATGAAAAAAGAGAAGAAGAACAGGGAAGAAGAGGGGGAAGAGGAAGAACAAGGGTTAGTTAGGAGAACATCCCTCCCCCAAAACCCCAACCCTTTCCTCCTTCCCTCTTCATAAGTCACCCCTTACCACTTTCTCCCCAAACAACCCATAATAAGAGCAATAAATTACTATATCTTCACTCGAAAGCCACTTCCAGGCCAGGCTGTCAAATTTGTACATAAATACTATAACCCAGTATGTACGGGAAGGGTTGCCATAACATCTGCTGAGCTGACTAGAGGACCCATACTTGTAATTCATTTGACAACTTGCCCTTTAATTTAGCGCCACTCAAAGGATGACATTTGTGTTTGTATAAGGTAGCCTCAAAATCCAAGTGGATTGCTGTGAATTTGTTTAAGCACTTGAGGATGGACTCTATGTGTCGTCCCTCCATTATCCTCCGGACTAAAACATGGGGATTACTGTCCTGAAATAACTGAACCCTGTTAACATAAGTGTTACCATGTGGCCTCTTCTCTGACATCTCCTTCAAGACAAACTTCATTCTTGTTTTATGGTGTATTTAATATTACAGCCTTGTAGGCCTGCTATTGTGTCTGTAGACTTGTATTCTTTTAGTCTTGTTGAAAAATGGAGGGTGCCATTAATCGCCTCTATTTTCATGAGTTTTACATTACAATACAGATTTTCACATCGGTTTATTAGTCAAAAACAGAGCTATTTTGGGTGCTTTAGTGAGGTGCGGTAAATTACTGCTTTTTATGTCATAAAATCCTTAAAAAATACTGCCTTTAATGTTGGGGGGGGGCGTTTTTGATCGACTTTGACAGCATAAAACCTCAAATTTTAATGTAACTCACTAGAGTGCCTGAAATGGCGTCAAAAACAGCATTTTAATGTAAATTACATGAAAATAGATGCAATTAATGGCACTTTTGGTTTTCAATACGATCTTATTTTAATCACTCCGGCTGTCTTCATAGGGCATATAAAGACTCATATTTCTCTAGTGCTAAGTGTATTTTTACCCCCCAGTGTATTTCCTGCCTTTTACATGTCTAACTACAGTGACTGTGTGTTGGGCTCTGAGCAATTCCAAAGTGTGGGTGAATTACAACTCAGTATTGTTGAAGTCCCACAAAGGGCCAGAACCTTCTCTGCTGCCTTTTACATGCTGCTCATGCTACACTGTCGGTCTAGACACAGTGTGAGGCTGATGGGAACCTCACTGGTTTGTGCAGGTATTTAGTTCAAAAAGTATTTGAGAAATTGAAATTTTGACCTGATGATAGCACTAGATGAGAAGTTAGCATATCACCATAGTTCGTCCTGAGAGGGTCATGACAAACTTCATAGCAAAACCATCAGAAAGTGGACAGATATTTCACTACAGAACAAAACTCTCAACCCCTTTAGCTGGAATGGAAAAGTCAGGGGGTCAACAAAGTTAACTGGGGAACATGAATGTCCACCAAGCATGTATGTGCCCGTCTTCTGAATTGTTCTGAGATATGTCAGCCTGGATCAAAGTGGTGGCCCTAACTGACTTACGGACACTCCAACGTTAATGCTAACATGCCTCCCTGTTTTTGGGGGTTTTTTTGAGGGGGGGGGGTGTATCAATTAAAAAAAAGAGTCAAAAATGTCATACACCAATTAAGATTACATCAATGCAGTACTTTGTGCCCGTAAACACCTACCATCATTTTTCTTGTGTTGTTGGTCTAGCAATGATGGCTCCCATAAGTAATTCAAATCTGACTCATTTAAAAGAGCTGTTGTTGTATTCCCCAGCGTCTCTCAGCGTTTCACAAACAAAGCCCATTCAGACAAGACTGGACATCCTCTCCCTCATCATTCATTATCAATCCCACAGAATAATTCACTCAGCTGTCTGACTTTGATTAATAACACCACAGCCATGAAGAAAGAAATATCTAGATTCTATGAGGATTGTCCCAATTAATTTACCCTTTTTGGAAAAGGTTTGTGTGTGTTTTTTCTGTTGTTCCTTTGTTTAAGCTATATTCCATCCTTATCTCTTCACCTGTCCTCCCTTTGCATCTCCTAACAACCTCTAGAACAGTCTGTGATACACACACACACACACACACACACACACACACACACACACACGTATACACAAGCACGTGCCCGCATGCATCCATGCGCACGCACAAACACACAATCACATTAACAGGCATGTATAACAGTGGCGATAAAGCAAAAGCTTTGCTGGAAAAGCTTGTTAAAATCTACTATGCACCTCATCCCTTTCAACTACTTTCGACTTTCCCTCTCTCTGCCTGCTTTGTATGACAGTGCTTTGTATGATATTTTACTGTGTCCCAAACTAAATGTCACGTCATGACCCACTGAGGTGTTTTTTTTTTAAGCATTTTTGATCATGTATGTAAATTTCCTGCTACGGCACATATCTTGCTTTTGTGTGTCCTTACTGTGTGTAACAATGTACCTAATGAGATGAGTGAATAGGTCTTGCATCTGCTCCTTTGTCACAGCTACACTTCTCCTGTAAATGCTGTAATCAGCAAAACATTTTTTATCGGCTCTACTTACCAAGCATTCTGTTTCTTCTATGCTCAGCTGAGTGAGGCAGAAAAAAGAATCACTGCTGGGCATAGCTCTCTGAATTCAAAGAAATTAAACAGTCTCCATAGTGCAGTGCATGCTAGGTATATAGCTATTTCACTATAGCCTTGGTGAATAACTTTAACAACACTTTAGTCCAACAGCCAGGGTTTTATGCTGTGGCCTTATTTTTTACATGGCTCCAGTCAATGCCATTTTCCTCAGGCAGTTTCGGGCATCTGAAGTTGCTGCGCTTTTGATCTCTTCAAATCATTACCTTTTTCATTAACTTGCTGTTCCTGGCCACTTTTTATACCAGTTTTGATATACCTAAATGTAACTCATTATAGTCCTCCGTTTGGACTTTCTTTCATGTTGTTCTTTCTCCTTTTCTCCTTAGGTGCTAAGCTTCATTGTTGTCAAGTATTTATTTGTCTTCTCAGAGAGCTTTGGTTAAGATGGTTGCAATTATCAATGTGCCCAATTAGACATAGAATTGGACATTGGGCTGTGCAAATACACTTGACTTGACTTTGCTGAGCAGGGTGTCCTCCAATATTATAGGTAGAGGCAATGATAAATCACAGTGTCTGAATGAGCAGGAAGCACAGAGACAGCTGCTGACTCCTATCGGGTTCTCTCCATGAGACTTTAAAAAGCCCTGTACCATCTGTGTGGAAAAACACTAGTTATTTAAATATGAATATCTGGCAAAACCGCACACAAGCTGCCAACATACTCTGTGGGTGCTGGCAACGTCCTGGTCACCTCGGACAAACTAAAAAAAGTTTGCCCATACACTCTCCTACTGAACAAAAAAAAAAGGATTAGTGCTGAAGTGCCCTTGAGAAAAAAAACAGGATCCATACTGGGAATCTTGCTTTTCTGACTCAGTTAAAACTGAATGATAAAGGGGCAGACACATTTTTTATTGGGGCTGATATAAAAAAAATACCCCCAACCTCCTATCCACATATGCATGCACAAGAAGTTGTGTAACCTGACTTCATGGCATTGTTGCCAAAACACCACATTATTTAAGGTGTATATGGCGAGACTATCAGTGAATGTTAAGTTTGATAGGGGTTTGTGCATCTAAGGCGTAGCTGTATTCATTACATTACATGTCATTCGTTTGCTAAAAAAAACATTCCCACAATTGGTTGAAATAACATTATATTGTATTATATTAAATGACATGCATGTATTATGCAAAAACAGAGAGTTGGGTCTATTAGACAAAATGAGCTATTAGTATAATATAAACCAATGCTATTACATTATCAATGTGGTGTCATGGAACAAAAATGCACCTAGCAATCTGAACAAGCATAAATAATACAAACATTCAATTTTGCTTATGAAGTTAAAATGCACTTAAATAGAAAGGACATTAAACTGATGAATATCTCTTTCTGCTTGTACATTGGTTTTTCCTTCACCAGTGTACTAATTTCTGCAGTCACACAGTAATAACACTGGAAAACAATTCCATTTAAAATCCACTCTCATATACATTCATTATGCCTAAAACAACACACAGCCTTTTCACTATGTCCTTAAAGAGGCAGGAAATTGTGACTGCTTGCTCAGCTTGATTTGCTTTATTCCTTCTATTTTTTCCTCCTCTTTGCTCTTGTTTGCTCTTCAGCAGGAAGGATCTGATTAAAAACACAATCAGCATGGCAGCAGGCACTGTGTCGTCTAATCAAACCATAATGGGAGATTACCTGTGCATTATCTTTGACTGGGATTTAATGAGACTCTAGCATGCATAATGTTAAAGTGAAATTTAAAAGCAGTATCTAGGGGGCACTTGTTATCCCATCCATATCTCTTTGCCAAGTCAGATTCAAAGGAAACAATGGCAGAAAAAATGAGGCGAGACTTGCTCCAGGGTGAGCTTGGATACATCCCTGCAACAGATGTGTAACCTCTGTTTGCTGTCAGGCCTCAAATGACTCTCCATCTGGTTGCTTTGCCCTTGTATATTTGTTTGGAACATGAATGTGGCATAGAGAGCAAAGAGCCTGTAATTCAACCACTGTAGGAGGCCCTGGTTTGAACCCCTTTGGCAGCAAATATCACCCTGCTTAGGTGGTGAGAATCCTGTGTAGCTCCAGGGATACAGTAAAGTAGCTGATGGGTAAAAACAAACAAACAAACAAAAAAAAAATCAATGTTTCTCTGTAGATCAATAGATTTTCCTAGAAAAATCTATCATTATAGCTCTAACATATATCATATATTACAGAAACAAATTAAGGTGAACAAAATTCCTTTTGTTCTGCAGAGTAGAGAAGCTGATACAGTCGTCTCCTACTCACATCATTACACCGTCCTTGCTTAAGTTCAAGTATAACCAATAGAAAAGGTTTAAAGATCAGAGTGTCTTAGATCTACCATGTTTTTCAAAATGCTGACTTATCTTTTCAGTTGTGGAAATCAAGAAATGTATCAGCTTTCAGATTCTTTCAACACTGCCATGTTACATATGCAGCACAACTGTTACTACAGTCCTTTTTTTTTTTTTAATAGTAACCACATGTCATCCCACGCAGCACACAATGTGCTGTAGGACACATTGTTGTTGATGGAGACAAAGGCCACATGTTGAAGGCATGTGACAAAATGACCTCTGGAGTAAAGAGCCTGATTGTGTGTTGATGCCCTGCTACTCTGGTTAAAGCCGGGGTGGAAAAAATTGATGAATAATTGATTTTACTCTAATGGGTGCATTTGTATTTGAGTGTGTGTGCTGGTGTATAATTTTAACTGTGTACTTGTTGATATTCACTCTACTGTACCTTTGCATGGCAAAACATTATTCCTGTTTTTTTTAAAATAATGTCTCATGTCTTTCCTTCTTTAATATTTAATTTGGGTCTTTTATATGAGGACAAAAATATACCATCATGTCATGAAATATAAGCAATTTTTTCTCTCCTCTTGCATATCTCCTGAATGTGTTTTTCTTGTTACAGTGTATTCAGTGTAATCTGCTGTGCAGTGATGATGGCAGGAAAGTCATCACCTCAGCATGTCGACTGCCCATAGGTTCACTGCTGACATTATTCCTGCAAACCTAATTAACAACAACACCCGCAATCCCTTGAACACATGACAAGCAGCCAGGAGAAGAGTGTAGAAGTATTAATATTTATGGCTCCAGTCAGTAGTGAAAAGAGAAATGGACTAAATTAGCAAGTCTAATGCTTTGCAATGCTGTAATCCACTGCAAGGGGAGAAAATTGATACTATCCACTATCCAAATCATTGGTGGAGCACTGCCATCAGGGATGATTTTAGAGCTGAGAGGCTCCACTTTGTGCTGCACATTGGGGATATAATGTGCCTCATGAAGCTGTATAAACTAAAGATGGGTAGCACATCTGCATTGTGGATCTTTTCTGTCTCTCTCCCTCCTCCTGCCTCATCCTCACTCCTTCAAACTTTTAATGAGTCATAATCTGTGCACAGCAGTGATTAGATTTAATGAGGTGCCAGCGACCTTGAGTTGACTCCACTGAGCTGCACCATGCTCACTAATTTGTGATATAGCACAGCCAAGCCTTGCACCTTATGACAGAAGTAACACGCACGTGAAAACAGGATTAAGGCGCTCCAAGTTTTCTTTTTTTTAGACATGTGTAATTGGCAGGGAGATCAAGTTTGACTGAAAAGCAGGAAGAGGAGAAACTTTCACATTAGCATTCTGTGGTCAAATTTTGTTCTTGCAACTTCCAAGGAGTTGGAGATTGTCAAAGATATCAAAGATGGCTGTGAAGATGGAGAAGAACATATGTGGACCTCTGCAGGGGGGAATCCAGGGACCAGCCAGAGAGAGGCAAAAGAGATCCATTACTGCCATTACAAACAGCTCTTATATAACAAGAATTTCAAAATTTTTTATTAACATCTGAAGTACATTAAAGTGATTTTTTGTTAAATTCTTTATTAAACTTTTTATTAATAAGTTAGTATTTTAAATATTTTTATTGGCACAGATGATTTATGAATTATCTCCTTCAATAAAAATATCTTACAGTTTTTTTGTCTGATTCTTGAATTTTTTTTTTCAAGATAAACATGCTAACTTCAATTATTGTGACTTATGTTACCAGAGATTCATTCGTTCATTTCTTACAGCATCATGTAAATCACCCAGTGCAGATTTATGACTCAGGACATCAGAGAATGAGCAAGCAACAATAAAACCCCTCCTGTGTAAACACTGATTTTTTTCATTTTTAATCATCTGACCAACTATCTGGCTGTCATCCTCATCAAACTGGTGAGGTGCAGCTTCTTTGGGAAGGCTTGGTCATAAGGTCTTGTCACACCGTGTATCCAAACAACCTATTGCCTTGACTTCGCACTTAACAAACCAGTCCTTGTCAGGCCATAGAGCGATGTGTTGAGTGCTGCCTTTCCACCAGTAATGAGCTACTTTAGCAAATCAACTCAAAGTGCATGTTTTCAATGGGATGCACACATACACATACACATACACACACACACACTTACACATAAACGGAGTGTTGCCATGATCTTCCTGTCCTTGATCTGGGTCATTCTCTCAGCAGTTGAGATGGGCTCTCTGTAGTGTGTCTGTGTGTGTGTGTGTGTGTGTGTGTGTGTGTGAGTGTGTGTGTGTGTGTGTGTGTGTGTGTGTGTCTGTGTGCACTCACCATGCCTGCTAGTTAGCTTCTGCAGCACCAGAATGAAAGCACTAGAAATGTGGCTTCCCTGTAGTGAAATTCATCTGGTATGATGAAGTGAGAAGCTGCAGGGATGGAAGCATCACAGCTTTGAATATGAGCAGACAGAATAATGTTGCAATATATAGAATCCTTTCAAAAAATACATTGAGTTTTCCATTTATCTTGTTTACTGTGAGTACAGCATAATGCATTTCTTTCATTATCCCCCACATCTCTCAGGCTCGTATCCAGGGTTCGTCTCAAGTAGATAGAAGCTTTTGGTTGAAGAGGAAAAATTGTAGAATCATAAAAGTGATTCATAAACCTCTTACATTTAACTTTCACACTCCAATTAAAACCAATATAGTAGAAAAATGAAATACAAAACCTGCATGGTAAAATTGCTAGATATAACACTCAGCAAATGTGTTTACTATACACAGGGTGAATGTCTTGATCTTACTAACTCAACAGCATAAAATGGAGTATAAAGATAGACGTGCATTTCAGTGTCCAGCAGGTGATTTGATATAAAAACAAATTTTGCTTTTCCAATAAAATCAGGTGATGTACGTGGGATAAAATTATGGTGTAATAAAAAAAAAAACTCAAGCTGCTATTTGCAGTTTTCCGTGGGAATAAAACAAAGCATGTTCCTACAACAGCTATATTTGCTTTCTTTTAAACAGTTTTAAATAGGTGAAGCCTATGTTATTCGCATGCAGGATTGGGAACTGTTGCTTTTTAGAACACTTATATGCCAATTTTTAATTTGTTCACACATTTAGATGCAAAGGACCATGTTTGTGGCATGGCTCTAGGAATATTAATGTCGATCTGTTGGTAAGTCCATCTACCCTACAATATGTCCATAGCCATTTCACGGATTGACATTTTGTTGTCGTGGTCCCTAGAGAATGAATCGTGCTGAATTTGGTCAGAGCCTGACTTTTCCTCAAGGCCACCAGCAGGTTGACATTTTTGTCTTTTTTTTTTTTTGCTTTTAATGAAATGTCTTGAGAACATGAACTGCCACAATCCATGGACTGGTAGAGATACTGATGGTCCCTGGCTAGAGGATGAATCCTAATAACTCCCCTCAGTTTTCCTCTAGCATCATCAGCAGATCAATATTTTTGGTTTATGACTAAATATTTTTCCATTACCCTCAGGTGCACATACATTACCATGCTAACGCCTCCAAAATAAGGTGTTTATTATGGTATATGTATTACCTGCTTAACATTAGCATTTTGGTCAGGTCTCTTGTAAAAGAGATCATTTGTTTTAAAAGTCGTTGTGGATAAATGAAGGATAAATAAAATACATTTTAAAAAAATAATGATATTGTCACTGAAATGTTGTTAACTTTATATCTTAACTTTATACACAGCTGTGCCTAACTATACCCTCAGAGCTATAGTTAGCTAGTTATAGTTAGAGATAGCTTATATTATTTTCTATGACATCTAGTCCATCTAGACAAAAAAGTCTGTACCCTAGTTAAATATGCAAAATAAAAAATAATTTATTTTTTGTTTTTGAGCAGTGTGGGATCCTCTTTGGGGATGATGAGGAGCAGTATTTAGGAGGAGTCAGATGTATAAATTATATCAGGCTATAGGACCGTCAGGGCGATATCTTACCCCACAGGGGGCAGACACTTGCCATCCAAAGCCAAGAGTGGGCAGATTTTCATTCTAATCAAAGACTATTCCAAACGATCCCTCTCATTAATTCATTCTGTTTGGGTGGATTGAAAACATACTCTTGGCACTGTATGTATTGCCCTTTATCTACTCCCTCATTGTCAAAAGAGCCCAACCTCCTACCCACCCTCTCTTCTTATGAGACCAGTCATCTCTCTCTCTCTGAATCATTCCCTCAAATGGGAACCACTCCTCCTTATTCACCCAACGGAGAGATTACAGGCCGGAACAGATGAGATGAAGCACACGGCGGTGCAGAGATATGGACCTGCAGCTCTCAGCAGACAGAGAAGGGGAGGATGACATTGGGCTTATGTGCAGAAATCCTAGTTTAGTGTATCATAGTTTTATGCCAGATCTCACTAAAAGTTCCATACAATCATAAGGATAATAAAAATCTTTCTTACAATCATTCTAACATTATTATTGTATTGACAAAGCCAAAACAATTTCAAAAGCCAAACTGTAAGGCAGCACAGTGTCCTTGCTGCCATGTCCTTGCAAGAGCAGCCAAATCAACTGATTAATGATCCAGGAGTAAGAAACACACACAAAGGCAAGCAGATACTTTGGGAATCTATTCATCACACTTTATTTGTGGAACACCAGCTGATGAAGTGGCTAGGGAGCAGCACGGTACACCCTCAGCATAAATGTGTGCACGTAGTCTCACACACACACAGAATAGCCTTAGCAGAAGACAGGTCCCCCACTAAGATCTCAAAACAATCATTTCTACCAGGGTGTGACTGAGGGAGTGTGTGTGTGTGTGTGTGTGAGAAAGCATACAAATTTTAGGAATACTGCTTAATTATAAGGAGGGTTTCCTTTCTCTTTCACTTACACCTCTTTAATCACACTGGATGTCACTGAATCCGGTAAAGTCACAGGCGACAGTACAACAGCGGGGTGGAGGATGTGTTTGGCTTATTGCAAGCTATGTTTAGACATACTGAGGATGCTTCATTAAGAGGGTGTTAGTGAGGTCACTGGGCCATCCCTCTGAGGGCTTGCAGGTGCTGGTTGAACTGGTCAGCACTTTCTCTGGCTGTAAGAAGCTGCTTTTCACACCACTGAACCAGAGCCTGCTGCAACATCCCCACACGGGCTCCCTCGAATCGTGCAATCTGGGAGAAACACATCAAATATGCATGTTAAAACACACATCACAGGCATTTCAACTGACAGGATGATACGCAATAAACCTGAGGTGTGGAAGCAGGTGAGCCATGTGGCAACAGGGGAGTCAAATCTTAAACTGGACGTTTTACCTCCTGTTTAGCAACTCCACAAATGTGATCGAACTCCGTCTCCGCTGCTTTCTTCACCTCCTCCATCTGAAGAATATGGAGAACATATCATCATTTTATGCTTAGTCCTCATGAGACTAAATATACTGATAACACTTGAATGTAATGTCTTCTCATTAGCTTTTGTCTTAATGGTCTACCCCCCACTACTGAATTGTTTCAGCAGAATGCTCCTGACATCTGCTGGTAATAAGAGGGCATGCACATCTGCTCCTGCAGGGAGTTCTGGTAATACACAGCCGCACACACTCACAGCAGCCTTCTTTACAGGTTTGGCCCTCTCTGCATTCCTCCTGGCAGTCTCTACCTCCACTAGTTTACAGGTTCTCCTGAACAGCATTTCCTGCGTTTGATATAATAGCCTTGTTAAATACAGCAATATTAGTCGGAGGTTTCAGTCTGACAGGTTAATGCACATGATGAATATGAACATAAAATCATTTTAGAACTACAAAACACACCTTTTCTGCCTCCTGGTAGCGTGACTCCAGGTCAAGTCCCAGGCCGAGAGTGCTCACGTTGTTTTCAGCAACACTCATCATATTTTTCTGCCCACACGCAATCACACCATGTGCAGATTATTTGGCAAAGCAATAGTACATTATGGTGGGAATTTATTTTTGTTTCAAAAAGGACACACAACTTACCCTCATAGAATCAAAGACTTCTGATAATTTCACACAAATTCTATGAGAAAAAAAAAGTGTTGTAAATATGTCTACATTTTTTTACCAGGCTAATGTGTTGTAACTTGTATGCAGAATTCAGAGGCATTCACTTTAAGTACATGTATTAAGGGCCTGATATTAGCTCACCTAGAAAAAGCCTGCTTGTCAGGATCCTCCCCTGCTTCCATGCAGAGGCGCAGAGCAGTTGAGAAGTGCCCACAGGCCACTGCTATTTCTGCAAAGAAACAGATCATGAAACACATAGTAACATCAGACCTGGGACGAATTGAATTGGTATTGTGATATGGACGATAATCAATGCACTATATATCCTCCTAACATATTAATTGTTGAGTCTGAACACACAAATAACACCTGTAATTTAGAACCGATGATCATTTTTTTCTGTTCTCACACACTCAAGAGTAAGAAAGTACTTTTAAAAGTGAAGCACTTTTCTTACTTTGCTCGGTTAGGACCACATCCAGGAATCTCTGCAAGAAAAATGAAAGTTCAACAATCAAACAAAGTGTGTATCTGGTTGTGTGTGAGGAGCAAAAAAGGAAGAGGGACAAATAAACAGGTGACTGGCTCACCTCTGATGCACTCTTGGTATAGCCGGTTAGGATGAGGTTACGGTCACGTTCATGCTGAAAGAACTCATCCACATCCTGTAGACACAAGTCATCACAGCATGAAAACCTCATATACAGGTGTAGAGGCTTTAAATTGTGTGCCTGTATGACTCCCAGTCGTGTACCTTGTGGCTTTCTTTCCTCATCTCTTCCACAGCTTGACTCAGCCGGTTGAAAATGTTTTTCCTTACTCTTTGTCTCCCTGGAGGCTAAACACAATCACACATAGAAGTTGTTGCATTTTCAAAGTTAAAACTGTTTAAGCACAGTATATACAGTGTATAAAGTGCAAAGTGAAACTCAATGAAAAATCTTTAGCACCAAGTTTATGGATACCGTATTAGCATTGGAAAGCTCTGGCCTCATCAAACCAGATTACAGTGCTTGTAAGTGTTATAAAGAGTGTGATTACACACACACACACACACACACACACACACACACACTCTTGGAAAGTCATTTGTCATTAAAGTCATTAGACATTTTGTACTGTACCACTACAAAATGGCTAATGTTCGTTATTCATTTTATGTGTGACATACAGCATTCCTGACTGGATGAGCAAGACCTAGTCAGTCAGAAAGGAACTGTGTCATCACCAGGACTTGAAACATGTGCAACATTGACACAAACTCTAAATTAAACACAGGATAGTGGAAGAAATACCCAGCTGGTTGTTTGTGAATATCTGAATATATACGTTCATTCCTGTATTTATAATAAATTTGTGATGAAAGATTGAAATGAGGAAAAATTAATATTTATTCTTTTAATTTTTATATCACCATTTCCCATCAAAAACATAATTATCTGATATAATCTGTATGTGCTACATGCAGCAAATGACCCTTCCCTTGTTGAAAGTTAGTTTGACAACAGGAACATTAATAATATTCTTCTTATACAGAGGTTGTATGGAAACGTGTTTCTTTGACTCAAGCATCAAGACTGTGAGGTCTGGTTTCACCCTCTTGCTGTTATTCAGAGGCAGACCCAGCCCGCTGAGAGCTTGTGCTCTTGTTTATTTTGTGGACCTCGCTTCACCACTTCGTCCACTTGGAGAATTTCAAGGTTCTCATTTTTTGAAATTTCAGCCTGTTGTGTCCCTGCTGACACAAGTGCATTTGCAACTGTGCGCCTTCTTCAAAGCCCACAGTCCAACCGTGAAAACTGGCCCATTTAAACAGTTCCTCCAACAGTGGCCATAATCTTCTATGGTTTTTCATTTTACCTAAATCCTGAGGTCAGAGTCTGTCTTTCTTCTGCTGCCCTCAGATTCCCAAACTCCAAATCCCCAAATCCAAAACTCTGCAGCCTGCCTGTCGCTTGTCTAATATTGTGCTTGTCTATTATTGGGCTTGCTTGTCAACTTGTCTTCAATTCTGGGAATATTACATGAGATATAACATTGTGGTCAGTCACATTAAAACATCTTCTGGTTATGATTGAAAAAGGGGAAACTATATGCACACATATCTACCATCAATTTCTGTATTGTTTGCAAGTTAGCCAGAAACTATGACGGTTACTCATTGGGGCAAATCTTCTGTGAGAAGCCTCAGAAGAACCATCTGAAGGAACCCTCAGGTTTGGTCTCTGAGCTACTCACTAAGAAGCTACACTGTAGACCATCTCATTAGGGGCGAGGGGCAGGTGCAGACCATTGGCCTTCACGCCTCCATATATTTGGAAGATGCCATATTTTTGCCATATATTTGTCACATGAATCTCTCCATTCTCTCTTCTGAATCATTGTCAGTTAAAGTTTAACCATTTACAATCTTTCCCTCGCATAAAAAGGTATAATGTCGCACTTCTGGGGGTAACTGTAAAAAAGAGGATATAAAAAAAACAAGAAGAGCTATTTATTTATGTCCACTTACATCTGAGCTAGTAAGGAAGATCTCCAGAGATTTATTTTTGTTGAGTATGCTGTGTGAAGCAACCTGCTGGAGGAAAGTTTCAAGTGCTTTACAGTACGGCTGCCACTCTCCCAAAGCAAGGAAACCTGCAGGGAAGCATTCAACATTTTGATCCTAACACTTAATATCAAACTCAGCGATTTACAACATGATAGAGACTGAAATGGTAAATATATCTGGCTGTTTTTACCTTCAAATCTTTTCGGTTCATTTATTGTATTTAATAACGCCTTGTGCAGAGTTTGTCCTCAGATGTACTCACCAAGCTGTTTCATAACCTTGGAAGACGCATTCACCTGAGCCTTTGCAGGAATAGGAGGAAACTTGAAGGGAAAAAACAACAAGAACATCATTCTATTCAAGCTCATGCTCTTTTTCAAAGAAAGATTCCCTTTTTTTAAATTCAAAGTATTCTTTCATTAGGTGACTTGGGAGTCACAGTATGCACATGATATGAACATTTATAGATCTGATGTTACACTTTATCTACTTGTCTAATACATCACAAACTCAGCTCTGCTCAACATTCACTCCCATGTCACTGTGTAGGAAGTGGTATAAAAAATATACTTCCTGATAGAAAGAAAGAAAGAAAGAAAGAAAGAAAGCATCTAATGTGACCATAAAGCTTCTACTTAATTTTCTACAGTTCTGGGGAAGCTGGAAGATTGAAAGCATTAACATCAAAAAAGGAGGATGTAAATTAGGGTGAAGGAGAAAGCAGTAGCACAATTTCTATCCTACGATTAATTCAGTGTATGAAGTAAACATTTTTGTTTGTGATTTTATTCAGGCACAGAAGCACTCTTATAAGACCTTTAAGTTATCCCTCATAGCTGATAAAGTAGGAATTTCAGTCTTCTATATGACAACAACTGCAAGCAGTTCCACAGAATTCACTAACTGAGCAGGCAAGATATTTCACATCTCCTTTACTGGAACCTCAACTGTCCGTCTAGGTTTACAAATCAAATCAAGGATTTTAGCACGGAAGAAAAAAAATACTGACAATGACTCCTTGTATCCCGGGAACACCCTCCTGAGAGAATAGGTGCTGTTGCAGCCATTCAAAATCCTCATAGGTCCGGTCCACATGGTACTCCCCTGTCCCAGAAAGCTGGCACACGCAGGAGAGACGACATGTCATGCAAGACAACTGTTTTGCATTATCACAACTGGCCTGTCCTTGTGGTTCGCTGAATTAATCTAGATCTAATTTTATCAATGCATGCACCAAATGACAAGTAAATTAATTATTTTCTCACCTTCTGAGAAACGATTACAAACGTAAGCGTGTCCCCATCTTCAAGCACCTCTGTAACCTTGATGTTATGACCACAGACACTCAGAGCGTTTGTCACTTCTTTTACCTCTTCCTGTAAGAAAAAAGCACAGATGTCAATATTGTAAATACAATAGCTGTGTGTAAAATTTAAATTTATACACAATCTAAAGTTAAAGCCGGGAAAAGAAACTTCACTTTGCAAATACTGTATAGATACCTGCTTAGATTAAATGGCTGTCACATGATACTCAGAGGTTGTGATAAATGACAACATTTTCAAGCTTACTTACCATCATGGTCAAGCTTGTAAGTTAAAGTTTCCAGTCTAACTTTTATCTGCTTGTAGAAAATGTTTTATCCTTTTATCGCGATAAAAAAAAAGCAGAAAGCTGAAAAAGCTCTTTTGTCTTATGTAGGGTTTAGTGTGCTCCCGCTCCAAGTGCTGAGAAGGCACAGGATATCCTCTGGGTCAAAGTGCACACCGGTCCTGAGAGAAATGGAGTAAACAGTGCCAAGTCTAAAGTGCTGGCGCAGGGGGAAAAAAGATGAGTAAATGCCGTTAGTCAGTAACTCGGGGCCCTCGACACACCCACACAGGAAAACTGCCGTTAACGGTCCAATCAGTTACCCGGCTGTCAGCCTTACAACCTCACAAGCCTGTGAACAACTGCTCAACAACTGCTTACAAGTCATCCCATAAAAGAGGCAGAGCACAAGAGGAGGTTTCCGAGCAAAACAATTTAATATTGAGACTTTATTATCAATAAAAGACAATGCATTAAAATGTAAAAGTGGTACATGATACGGGACTAAGGTATCAGATATCTAGTAGTCGTACTTTTCCTCATTATCATCCCAATCCCTAAAATAAAAGCTGAAGTCAGGCCCCTCGGAACTGTACTGGTCATATGGACCATCCTCATCCTCCCAGTCCGGATGAGAGCTCCAGTGGAAGTGTTGCTCCTCTACAAAGGCACTATCGTGGAAGAACTCTGAGAAACGGAAGTGGAAGCTTGTCTCATCCTCATCCTCATCCTCATCCTTGACGTACATGTCATTGTTGACGAAAGCCTCGTGGCCCACGCTGTCATAGAGTCTCCTCCTCTCCTTGTTGGAGAGCACCGCATAGGCTGGGGAGGAGAAAACAGAGTTGTTACTGTAACTTCAGCAAACGTAGGATCTCAGGCGTTGACCCTGATGAGGGGGGGGGGGGGTCTGTTTCAGGGCTGCTGCGTTAGACTGTGTAAGTATTAGACAAGCGCATCTGAGAAAATGGCAGCTGGTAATATCTATGGAGAACAAAGAAATGGGAGAATAAAGGAACGATCAAGATTAAATTGGTTTCACTTGTGCAAATTACACGTGCAGCGTAGATTAAAGTACATCTTTTAAAAACGAAAGGTCCAGCGCGTCGCGGGCGTGTGTTACCTTCAGCGATCTCTCTGAAAGTCTCCTCCGCGTCGGCGCTCCTGCTCTTATCGGGGTGGTACTTGACGGCCAGTTTGCGGAAAGCCTTCTTTATCTGGCCGGCGGTCGCCGTCGGCCCGACGCGGAGAGTATCGTAGTGACTGGTGCCGGTCCCCCCCGAGGCGGAGCGCAGGGCCTCGGATAAGCAGAGCAGCAGGAGAGCGCAGGCCCGCGTCCGGCGGGAGGCACCCGCCATCCCGGGCCGGCCGAGCGCACCCGAGGGGCCCGGACCCCCCGACGCGCACCTGGGGGGGGGGGCGCAGCCGCCCCGGGCCTCGGCCGCTTCGAGCCGGGGCCTGGTCGCGCACGACTGCGCTGGTAACAGCGCCGCTCGGGGCCACGGGCTCCCGATTTCTAACCGGAGGTGCGCAGAGTCCGGTCAACTTTAGATGTGGCGCTTTTTCTACCTGGACCGAGTAGCAGGTGGGGGAACGGCGCTGAAGGTGCATTAAAGTAAACGTGACCTCTTCCGTAGTTTTAGCGGCAGAGCGAAACCTGGATCCGTCTTTTGACGGGGCGTGTGCTCTTTATTTCCTCGTTTACACGGACGAGACAAAAAAAACCAAACAAACAAACAAAAAAAAAAAACCCTTTAAATTTACCTAGCTGCCGTTCGTCGTTTTCACCACTAGAGGGGAGAAAACGGCAGCAGGAAGGGGAGCGGGAGAAGAAGAAGGAGGAGGAGAAGAAGAGGGTCGTCTTCCTCGTTGGTCATGAAAGACAGACCAAGAAATGTGGTAAACAGGACGAAGGCCGTGGGGAATTGCCAAAAATTACACGGACCTGGTTTCTGTTATTAGCAGAAATATCCGTGTGCATTTCAGTGAATCGGAGCCGGGCGTTTCTATACGGGAGCCACTCCGCTGGATCCTAAGTCTAGTTTCTGTTTGGTGAGACAACATTAGCATTTAGCGTTTAGCCAGCGAGTTGTTTGACGTTCGCTAGCCGATTTATTAGCTAGCCAGACAGCCCGTCGGGCTCGTCGCACTGTTTTAGACCTGTGCAGGGATATGAGATGTCGGGATGCGCATTGTTTACCCGCAGACGGCATGTATGTCCATCTCAGCGTCGTCTGGTGTGATTGTGATAATTATCTGGCGTTATTTCACCAAAAACATCGACTGCGCTTTATTCTCCGGCGACGACAACAACAGTGATACTTGTTTACCAGTGATTGTCACATGCTAATATTTCAACCGAGTGCTTGTCAGGTTTAATAGGTAGGCGGGTTTAAAAAAAAGATGGAAATCACACCTGCAGAGCCAGATACTGAAAAAATACACTATATACATCAGTAGATACATTGATCAGAAAAACGGTGTGCAATTTAAGAAAGGCTGGATTGCATTAATAAGACCGTAACGTTACGCCCTTCGAGGCCATCTTTCATATCATTATATACTAAAATTACTCATATTTCAGCCTGTCTGTTTTTTATCCCCTTTTGCAGAGCTTTGAATAGCAGACTTCACTACTCCAAACCAAGAACGTTTCATGACTTCTTTACCTTCTTTACCTGTGTATGTGACTGTTTGCCAGGTCACGTCAGCCCCCCTCATACACATGAGTGCTGTTTTCTCCTTGAGCTGGGCCGAGCGCCATGCCTGACCGGGACAGTTCCTACCTGACAAGTGGTGGTGGAAGCGGTGGTGGTCTGAGTGAGGAAGGAGGACCTGGGTCTGGTTTTGCAGGAGGCTCGGTAGAGGGCAGAGGGGGTTCAGGAGGAAGTGTTGGAGGCAGCATCTCTGGCTCTGGGAGCATGGGGGGAGGAGGGGCTCTGGGAAACGGCAATGGTTGTGGGAACGGAGGAGGTGGGGGGCAAGGTGCAGGACTGGCATTGGATGGTGTCTGCAGGGACTTCATACGCAATGTCTGCAAGAGAGGGAAACGCTGCCGCTTTAGACACCCAGACTATAATGAGGTGCCAGATCTGGGAGTGCAAAAGAACGAATTCATCTTTTGTCATGATTATCAGAATAAGGAGTGCATGCGCTCCAACTGCCGCTTTGTCCATGGATCTAAAGAGGATGAGGACTATTACAAGAAAACAGGAGAGCTACCCCTCAGATTAAGAGGGAAAGTTGCAGCACGGCTGGGCCTGTCCCCCACAGATCTCCCCCATAGCCGTGGGGAGGTACCCATCTGCAGAGACTTCCTAACGGGGGAGTGCCAGAGGGGCAACAAATGTAAATTTCGCCATGTCAAAAAAGACTATGAATATGAACCTTCCAGGGTTGGAGTGGGTGGGGTTATGGGCCCAGGTGCCAGTGGAATGGTAAATGCTGGGGGAGGGATGGGTGGAGGAGGAGGGGGTACCTGTGGAGGAATGCAAGGACTTGTGGGAGGTGGCGGTGGGAGTAATATAATGGGGGTGGGCTGTCCCAGCTTGGGTGGATGCAGAGATCCAGTTATCTCAGGAGTTGGGGGAGTAGGTGGAGGTGGAATGAGTGGTTGTCTGTCAATAAGTTCCTCAGGACAGCGGCGTTATGACAGGAGTTCGTGCTCAGTGTATGATCCTCTACTTGAGAATGGGCTGTTTGATGCTGGTTCCCTGGAGGCCTCGCTGGACCACACTGCTCTACAGTTGAAGAGGCGGCGGTTGGAGGGGCTGCGTCTAGCAGATGGGAACGGGGGTGGACACTATGAGCTAGGAGTTCCAACAAGCTTGCCGCCACGTCCTCTTGAGTACAGGTTCCTGGAGGAAGAAAACTCCCTGCTGAGAAAGAGAGTGGAAGAGTTGAAGAAACAGGTTAGAATTAGAGAGGGGGAAAAATTATTTTGAACTTTGACAAAACAACATATTTTGATCTGAGGAATCCTTTTTTGAAATTTTACAGGACTGGTTAGACTTTCAAATTTGAAAAGTCCTTGTATTACACTCAACTGTACAGATATGTTTGTATTTATTTTCTATTATGATTTGTCTTTTTAACAACTAATGCCTAACGGCAACGGAGTGCAAAATAGCCATTAGATTTACATTATAATGAACTGCTATACAAATTTCAAACAAATGAATTTTATCAGCTCAGCAATGATAGCTGTTGAAACAATTTGCATAATACTGTCATTTTTACTTTTTACACTTCCTGTCCTAATGAATTAGTATGGTCTTTTCATGTGTCGGTATCATGAGAGATCCATTGAGCATCTTAGCAAATTTTTGATTGTCGCCTGATCAGTTAGTGAAATTAATACTTGAGAATAATGCTATTTTCATAATTTTACCTCTGTAAACAACCACTGGATTTAAAATGAAGCCATTAACATGTAATCGAAGTGTAGACTTTCAGCTCTAATTCAATGGGTTTAACAAAAATAATGCATTAACCATTTAGGAATTAAAGTAATTTTTAGAAAATTCAACACATGGACTCGACTCCAGACCTTTTTATTTGATTCATTTGGCATGAAATAATGAGAGAACAGGCCACACCTTGCAATGAAAACTAATTTTTTTAGTCAACTATACAAGTGCCTTTGAGCCTATACTATGTATAAAAATGGCTTTAATTCCAAAATGGTTAATGCGATATTTTTGGTAAAACTTAAAGGAGGAAATGTTGAGGTTTAGATCCAGTCTGTAACTGGAAGACATTCAACTACACATTGACCACAAAAAAAGCATCACTATATTTTATATAGGCATATTATCCCTTCTGATGAATTTATTTTGGAACAGTAGTGAGCCTAAACATGCAGTGATATGTCAGACCTCTTTTATATTCAGAAAATGGCCAACTTGGAGGGGTAATCCCTTTACAGTCACCTGACTAACAGTTCTTAAAGGGTTAAGAAATGATGGCTGTCAGTAAACTTTTTTTTTTTCTTGAATCAGCCATAATTGATTTAACGTGTTTACAGAGTTTTCTGGCTGTGTACTTTCTTGGACTCCTCCTAATCCGTGTCTTCTGTTCTCAGGTTTCAAATCTCATTGCAACAAATGAGGTTCTTCTGGAGCAGAACGCCCAGTTCCGAAGCCAGGCCAAGGTGATGACGCTCTCCTCCACTCCTGCCCCCTCCGAGCAGAGTCTGGCGCCCCCTGTGGGTGCAGTAAGCTCTTACAATCACAGCATTGCCCAGACGCACACCACCCTGAGCAGCGCTGGACTGCAGCCCCGGCCTGTCACACAGCAAGACCTGGTAGCTCCCACCGGTGCCCCTGCAGCGCCCCCAACTAATGCAGCCCCACCTACGGCTCCTCCGCCCCACCTCAACCCTGAGATAACCCCCCTCTCAGCTGCCCTTGCACAGACCATCGCCCAAGGGATGGCACCTCCTGTTTCTATGGCACCGGTGGCTGTATCTGTGGCACCAGTGGCAGTGTCCATGACGCAGCCTCTGCCTGGAATTACCATGAGTCATGCCACCACCCCGATGGTGTCCTACCCCATCGCCAGTCAAAGCATGAGGATCACCACTCTGCCTCACTAACTGATACATGGTCAGGACCATAGTACCCACAAGTCAGACTGTAGCAGCCTCGGCCGGAATTTTAACATGGGTGGACTTGACTGATCGCAAAATGGTACAAGAGTGAGGTCTAGACAATTTGTCCTTCTCCACCAGAGAGCAGGATCAAGACTTTTCTGTTCAGCCTCCCTCACTCTAGGGTCTGTAGCAACATTGCAAATGCATTTTTCATACAGACTGACTGACCTGTTAACTCTGGTGAAAGTCTGTATACCAAAGGGATTTTTTTTTTTTTCAAACGTAGGCACCAAAAAATGGCAACAAACAAGAGAATACGTGAGGTCCTCCATAGTGTTTCATCCATTTCTCCATTTCTGCAAGACCGCTGTGCCAACGTTGTGGGTTAAAAAACAAAAAAAAAATTTGAAAGTAGTTTGTGTTTATATTTTTGTGGTTTGCTCTGGTGTAAATTAACTTTGGTACTTTGCACAGTTGAAAAAAAAAACATGAATAACCACTCAAAAATGAATCTTGTGTTATGTGTCGCTTTGTTTACAGCTGTTTTATTCCACTCACAGTTATATATTCACACATGTGATTTAAGTCATCCTCAGACTGTCTATATTGTTGGGGTTTGTTTTTTTTTTCTAGTGGCAAATGCTCATCTTAACGCCCCGTTGCTTGAGTTGTCTGGGTGGAGTCACACTGTGTAAACTTGAACATAATGCCCCCTGTTCCTTTAGTGGCCTCACATCCGCGTTGCTCTCAAAATAAGCGGATAATTCGCTGCTCGCTTGCCCGAAGCAGAGGGGATCAAAGCGGGTCTAGGGATCGAGGAAGACTGTTCGATCTGCTGTTTTGCGTTGTTTCGTTTTCATTTTTTTTTTTTTACAATAAACAAGAGCAGCAGAAAGTGTTGGGGGGGTTAAAAACATCTTCTCCTCGAAATGAAGCTGTGATGAGCTTCGTCAGACAGGTACACGGGCTTTTATATACACGATGAAATAAAGCACACGCTCCAATAACACGCGTGGAGACGTGGAGGTTCCCAGTCTAACGTCGTGCCGCAGTAATGACGCTCCTCTGAACACGTCGTCCGCCGTCCCGCAGCAGCAGCGAAAGAGACAAAGATGCATTTTTCTGTTGCAGTGGGCGTGTTTTCATCCAAGTAACGGGACGGGCTGAGGGGCAGGACTCGCCGTCGACCTCTTCTCCTGGTCCGGGCTCAGTGAGCGGCGACTATCCGAGCCTGGAGCAAGAAAACGCGTTTAAACACCAGCGGGGAAAATGCGAACCGCGAACTAAGAGCAACCGAAGTGCGGCAGCAGCAGTACGTTTGTTTACGCGGTAGGTAGCTGATAGAAATGTAACGTTGGAGTAACTGTGACGTCCGTTTAACACGCTTTCAAAAACTCCATGTTTTTTTTTTTCTTTAGATCGATCGATAAGCAATCGGCGATTCGATCTACGTTTCAGGGAATAACATTATGCAGAACGATAAAGCGGAGCCGAGCGGAGCCGAGGGCGCCGAGGAGACGGCTCTGAGCGCCGCGGGCTCTCAGGCTCCCAAACCTCAGGGCATAAGCGCGGTGGCGGTGCTCTGGACGTTTGGCAAATGTCTGGGCGCTCTGCTTCCCGTCTACCTGGCCGGCTACTACCGCGTCAGCACCAGCCTGCTGGTGTTCGGGATGATGGTCTACACCGGGTGGAAACACGCCCGAGAGGCCAAGGAGGCTCGCCTGAAGTCAGCCATTCATCTGCTCGACAACGAGCAGGAGTACGCGTCCCTGAAGGTGTCAAAGATCAAGCGAGAACTCCCTGCGTGGGTAAGGAGTGAGCCCAGATGCCAGCCTTTATCTCCTGGCATCAAACATGTCTGTTTGGGTTATTCTACCACACGATAGCGCACTTCTTTTCTTCTGAACCCACCTTGACCTACAGTAACCTCACATGACGTAAATCAACCTAAAACCTTGCAGTGGTCACTGCCATCAGGATATGTCTACAGGGACTTGCAGGGTTTTAGAAGGAGTTGGTTTCCAGGAAATCAAATCGATAATCGCCGATTTTAGCTGCTATGGAGTCATATGATAGTCTTTACTCTTTCTCTCTGAAAAAAACCTAATTACTTTGGGTGTCCATCAGAAAGAATTTAGGGGAATTATTTCCTATATCCATTTCCCTGTAGACAGTAAGATACATGCATTTAAACATGCATGCAGCAACATGTGCCGATGTGCCTGTTACATGTTGTCCTTTGTTCCCCCTTCATTTCCTCCAATACAGTTGCCAGATTTGCTATGTGTGACGTTTGTATTTTGTTTGTATATCAAGACTAAAAGCACAATGAGGTATTCCTGACTGCTTTGTAACCACCACAACACTTAACTCCTACAATTCTTTGTGCAACTTTGTCTAAATCTGGCTGGTAAGTGTGCAAATCTTGGTTTGCACGCCATCCACCCTGATAGTATATATATATATCTCTAACATGAAAATGCTGCAACCCACATGGGTCTGTTGTGACTCAGAAGATCTGGCCACACCCAAATGAGGTTCCTGTGGATACTTGTTTTACTGAGTGGTTTCAATAACCGCTTGCATAACCAGACAGCAGGCTCCACATTAAAGTATTAAAAATTGGGCATCTCCATATTGCCTTCTAGTGCTGCTCTACAGTATGCGCAACAAGTGGTGTTTGTTAGGATTCCCTATAAGACAATCTTATGAAATAAAAACTGAGAATACTTTTCTATTTAAAAATATCCTTACACATGACCCCAGTGCAAAGATAAACCATGTAACAGCCAGCCTGGGGATTCAAACGGATCTCTGAATGACAGTGAACCGACAGTCACTGCGCTTACTTGCCGTCCCTTTTTCTCTTTGAAGTATTTGTTCAATCTACCGCCTGGTGGAAAAAGCAGTGGGACGATATCAACAGTGATATTGGTGACATTTCCAGACATGCATCAGCTATAACTGATTAATTTACCTATTCTGTTGCAAGTTTCATGTTCTGAGCTAAAATTTAAGTGTATACCTTCATTGTATTTCTTTCCCTCAGGTCAACTTTCCTGATGTTGAAAAGGTTGAGTGGCTGAATAAGGTAAAATATCAGCAGTGTCCTATTTGCTTCATCTTTTCACCATATGACTTTACACAAAGACATTGTTTATTCCTCCTTTATTAATCTCAAAGCAACGACACATGTCTGCCCAGCTGTTGTGCTGATTGACACTGGGCAGTGTATGCTAGGTAAATAGCCCGTGCTGGTGCTAGCTGATAGATGGTAGCACTGCTGCTGTTGTTGCCATGTTCCAGAAAAGGCCCCACCCCCGTTAGTGTAGCCACTCTGTCTGTACTGCAGCGAGCAGGCCCAGTGCCAAGCGAACCCTCTCAACATTTCCATTTCATTACAGGCTAAATCACAGGAAGGGGGAGGGGCTGCCCGGTCCCCCCCAAACTAAATAAAACTTTAGCTTTTTTCCCTCCCACCGTATTTCTCATCAAACCCAGAGAGACAAGGGACAATAATATAGCCCTGCAGAAATAGAAGTATTTGTGCCAACAGGACCACGAGATCTGAGCATCGGAGAGCAGACAAAGCAGAGTTTTGAGACTTTTTACTGGCGGGGAGGTCAGCAGATTCCCCTGTTGCTCAGGCTTCATCCTCCACGGCAGCAGGCGGCTGATGACTCACTCTCTACTTATGCTAGACTTTTTTTTTTTTTTCTTTTCTCCACAGTCACACAAGCACACAATCAAAAACTGCCTCTGCTTTTCATTCTTTTCCTGTAGGAATGAAGGCTTAGCAAGTTTAAGTAGCAGCATTAATATTTTGTAAAAAGTGAACAGAAGTAGGGAACAGGATTCATTGCAGTGTAGGCAAGGACCCGAATAAGAAGAGGAAACAGCTGAGGGGGCTCAACTGTCTACAGCTGTCTCTGTCGTTTTTCTTTTACTGCCCATGGAAGCCAAGGCATCTGACAGATAGTTTTGTTTTAGTGTACAAGGCTAAAATTACAAAGTTTACTTAAAGCAGTAATGCTGGGTATGTTCATCATATTTTAATTGTCCTACTAACAAAAGCAGTGAATAACCTCATGCTTGGTGGCCTGTACAGGTGCTGCAGCAGGTGTGGCCCTTTGTTGGCCAATATCTTGAGAAGCTGCTGGTGGAAACCATTGCGCCATCTATCCGAGCCTCAAGCTCCCACCTCCAGACCCTCAGCTTCACAAAAGTGGACATGGGTGACAAGGTGATGGCACCTTAACTTTAGTATGAAACAGATTCACACAAATAGTGCTTGTCCTTTATATTTTGCAAACAAATGTGTCTGCTGTTTACTCCAGGCCATGAAAGTTGTAGGGATCAAGGCACACACAGAGAATGACAAGGGACAAGTCCTGCTTGATCTGTATATCAGGTGAATATTTATCCGTTGCTCCAACAGTTTGTGAGTTGTCCTGGCTTCTGTGTTAAAGCTTGTAGACGGCAATTTTTTAAGTGACACTTTCCTTCTATTATCCTCAGCTATGTGGGCAATGTAGAGATCAATGTTGAGGTGAAAAGATACTTCTGCAAAGCTGGAGTCAAAGGAATACAGGTGTGTCTTCTTATCAAGCTTACAAGTATTATGTGTTCAAGTTGTGGGACAACAACATTTTTACCTTAGCTTAAGTTCCACCTTAAGGGTTTACTGAAATATAAAGAAAATCTGCTGTTGCAGTAGTATTAAGCAGTCATTTCACAAGCATCTCTGTCTCTTTGTCCTCAGCTACATGGGATGATGAGGGTGATTCTGGAGCCCCTGATTGGAGATGTGCCAATAGTGGGCGCGGTCACCATGTTTTTCATCCAAAGGCCCGTATGTCCACCTACATTGACCTCTGTCCTTTCCTTGTTTTTTCCACAACTCCGGTTCCTTTGTGCTATCATGTATCTCAGTTTAGTTGCATGCTATTGATTTCTCATCAGTACTGATTGATTTGCTACATAAAGTACATTTGTCTGTCTTATCTCCTCTCAGAAACTGGACATCAATTGGACTGGGCTGACTAATTTGTTGGACATCCCTGGGCTGAAGTGAGTCATGCTGAAATAAATGTACTTTGGTCCACATATTAGTAATAGCCACAATATTGTGATAATAATAGCCTCACAATATTTTATTTCTGTGTGGATTTTTATTATACAGTGAATAATGAACTATGCAGGCAGTGCAGCAGAATGTTTTACACTGAACTTACTTTCTCCTTGGTCCCAGTGTCATGTCAGACAGCATGATTATGGACGCCATTGCCTCCTTCTTGGTTTTGCCCAACCGCCTAGTTGTGCCCCTGGTTCCTGGCCTGCATGTGGCCCAACTACGCTCTCCTTTGCCCAGGGTAAATCCTGAATATGCACCTGTAGATGATGACAATATTTCCCATTTCCGTAAACACCTGAATATTATAGCTTCAAGCACTTTTTGTTTCTCAGGGTGTGGTGCGCATCCACCTGTTAGAGGCAAAGAATCTAGCAGCGAAGGACAACTATGTGAAAGGGGTCATGGCTGGCTTGTCGGACCCCTATGCCATATTGAGGGTGGGCCCTCAGACCTTCACCTCTCAACACATTGACAACACAGACTCTCCCAAGTGGGGAGAGATGTATGAGGTAGGAAGAATGCAGAGTTTCATGAAAGTCTGAAATTTGTGTCATCATTACTCTGCATGTGCAGGTCTTAGAAGATTCCTAATTTTTCATGGCGGTCATATATCATTTCACCTTGTTCTGTATTTGAGATATAACATTGTTACATTGCTGAGAATGTTCATTTTCATTCATTAGGCCACAGCCAGCTTCCATACAAATCCTTCTGTCAGTCTTCATGTCCTTATGTGTGTCTGGTACATCAGGTTATAGTCCATGAAGTGCCTGGTCAAGAGTTGGAGGTGGAGGTATATGACAAAGACACAGACCAGGATGATTTCCTGGGCAGGTACATACGCATAGTTCATGTCTCCTGTGTGTATTTTGAATTTCATATTTTCACCTTTCATCTACCACCTTTCATGGCCAATGGAAAAAAAGTACACCTTGTTTTTTTTAAACATATAATTGTACTGTTAAAGTGATACCCGTCTACGCTATGATCCGGCTATTTTCAGCAGTACATTTTTTCTTCCTCCCACTCCTCCTCCATACAGGACCAAATTGGATTTGGGCATTGTGAAGAAATCCATAGTTGTTGATGATGTAAGTAGTAAGCTGTCCTCATTTCAGTCACAACAGTCAGCTTGATAATCACGTTTAATCTTTGGATTATAAATGCATACCTTTGGCTGTCTTCCCAGTGGTTCACTTTGAAAGACACTCCATCAGGACAGGTTCATTTCAGACTGGAGTGGTTGGCCTTGCTGCCTAATACTGACCGTCTGGAGCAGGTTTGAGTCACTCATTTCCACTGATTACTCCTGGTTGATTCTACAGAGAATTTTTACGTGCCCTTAGTGCTCCTATCTCCGTGTCAAACAGTTACAGTGGAAAATGTTTTATTTTTTCAATTCTTTCCCAGATCCTAAAGAGGAATGAGAGTGTGACTAGTAAGACTGCTGATCCACCTTCCTCAGCCATCTTGGTTGTATATCTCGACAAGGCTGAGGCACTTCCTGTGAGTCAAGTATCTCTCCCCTCTCTGCCCACATTCATGCTCAGCTCAGAGCTGCTTCCTATATGTGGTTAAACAGAGGCAGAGTTGTAACTGTCTGACATTCCACATTGTTGCTGCCCTGGTCCACAGCCCTGTTCACTTCATTGCAGTGTGGATGAATGTAACTAACTTTATCCAAAGCTGTTGAACACACGTCCTAATTTGCTCATTTCTACAGTTATATCATACGCAAAAGGGAACAGTAATGACAGAATCTCTGGAATGAATCTCCGTCTCTGTGGTCTTCAGTGCAGATTTATACTTCCTGATTTTACAATGAAACATGGTGCTTCCTTTTAGTTATTTGTACTGTTGCCATGGTAGCCTTATACACATTGTTGCTCACACGAACCACGGGCTGCTGAAATGGCAGAGAAGTCTATTGCTCTGCTCTTGGTTACGGAAAGTCTTACTGTGTAATGATGTCCATCTATTACTGTTTATTTTTTAGATGAAGAAGGGAAATAAAGAGCCCAATCCCATGGTGCAGTTGTCTGTGCAAGATGTGACTAGAGAGAGCAAGGTATATCTATTGAGAAACCCTATTATAATACTGTATTGTACAGTACCGTTTCATTTATTTCTATTTTATGTGCATCTGGAACTTCTAACTTAAATCAACCGTACTCTCTTTTCTTGCTTGTAGACTTGTTACACAACTGTTAACCCAGAGTGGGAGGAAGCTTTTACCTTCTTTATCCACGATCCACTTAAACAGGACATTGACATTCAGGTAAAAGCTCATAAACTCACCAGCAAGTCTGCACTAAACTTTGTGTATGGCAGTCTGATAAAGAAACTTGTTGTAGTCTTATTTTGGCTTCCCTTCATTTTAATGTAACCAGGTGAAGGACGCCGACCGTGTGCAGACGCTGGGAAGTCTAACTATTCCTTTGTCCCGTCTGCTGTCCAATTCCAATCTCTCTCTGGACCAGTGGTTCCAGTTGGAAAATTCTGGATCTGCCAGTCGCATCTATATCAATACAGTTCTCAGGGTAAATAGCAAATGGACCCATTTACTAATCCTGAACTGCATTACATGAAGTAATGACTAATAAATACAAATGAAAACAAGCTCCATGTAAAAGGTTTTAAATTTATAATTACAAGTGTCTGATGGAGTCTAAACTGAAAATTGATTCTGGCATTTGGTTACATTATGTCTCTTATTATTTCCACTTTAACATAGTTCCTGTGGTTAGATGAGGAACGTATTTCAGCTGATGTTTCCTCTGATCTGGCGACTGGGCTGTCCAAACAGCTGCCCCAACAGACGTCCCCACATCCTAGCTTTGCCACAGAGGTAGTAGAGAATACTGGAATTATGTGTTTTTATTTCTAAAGGTCTGAGCCTATACTTAGCACATACTTAATTTGGAGTTTGTATTTTTCTCTTCAGGGACTGCTTAGAATTCACCTGCTGGCCGGCCAGAATCTTGTTCCAAAAGATAACCTGATGGGAGGTATGGTGAAAGGCAAGAGTGACCCCTATGTCAAGATCAACATCGGGGGCGAAATGTTCACAAGTCACGTTATCAAGGGAAATCTTAACCCCACATGGAATGAGATGTATGAGGTAAATGACAGGAAGCTATGGAAAAAACACATTTTTTTAAATTCAAGTTTCTGGCAATCACCGTGAAATTATATAAAACCGAAATGTGCGAGTGTTTATAAATGTCTTGTATAATTGGTTTGAAAGAGCACTCTGAAATGTGTGACTTTGTTGACACTTCAGGTGATTCTAACCCAACTGCCTGGCCAGGACCTGCTTATGGAGGTGTTAGATAAAGACATGGACATGAAGGATGACTTCATGGGCAGGTAGCCATATATAATTTAATCATCACATATGCTAATTAGTTTCGAGAAGATATATTCTAATCTCATATTTCTTGACGTACAGGCTGAAGATCAGTCTGAGGGACATCATTGATTCCCAGTACACTGATCAGGTGGGATACTTCAACAGATTGCTGCATTTTTCGGTCTTAGGAGTGTAGTTAGAATTAGGGAAAAGCTGTAAAGCAAGTGGACATTAAACCCTGTCCAAAAGTAACCTAAGTTTGGTCAGAAACATTTTGAATTTTAGAAAAAATGGAAAGAATAAGCCTTAAAATGGGCAGTCTTGTGCTTTAATGCTGCCTTTAAAATTACTTAACAATGGAACTTTATATGTTGTTACTTTTTTCTCAGTGGTACACTCTCAGTGATGTGAAGTCTGGTCGAGTTCACCTGGTACTGGAATGGGTTCCAACAGCCTCAGAGCCGGACAGACTGGACCAGGTCAGTATTTTCAGATTGAGTTATGGATTAATGGACTCTATGGCATATGCTTGATTCATATTTGTCCATCCCTTCCTGTGCCTCTAGGTTCTTCAGTTCTATTCCAGACAGTCCTACCAGAACAAGGCGGTTCCTTCAGCAGGCGTACTGTTTGTGTTTATTGAGCAAGCAGATGGCTTACCAGTGAGTCCTTTAATACTGCTTTGGAGGCTAATTTGAAGGGTTAGCAGATAGCCTTTGAGCTCCCGAGGAACATCATTGCTGATACTCTCTCTCTGCAGGTGAAGAAGAGTGGAAAAGATCCAAAAGTGGGAGCAGAGCTTACTCTTGGAAAAATGTCCCGTAAAACTACAGTAAGACCTAAAGATAAATAGATAGATGGATAGCGGTTACTGTACTCCTCCAAATGACACAAAATCTGTCTGCATCTGTTCTGAAGGTGTGTGATCGCACCACCTCACCTGAGTGGAATGAGGCATTCTGCTTCCTGGTTCAAGACCCCAGAGAGGATATTCTTGTAATTAAGGTAGGCTGGATTCAGTGCCTAATAAAAGCACAGCAGCTACAAAAGTTATTATTTCTGATATACAAATACCCCCCCCCCCCCCCCCGTGCTTCTCCAGTTCTCCCACTGCTGGGCCCTGCCCATGGGCTCCCTGGTGGTTCCTATTAGAGAGCTACTGTCTGAACCAGAGCTGGTCCTAGACCAGTGGTTCCATCTGGATGGAGCTTCACCTGAGAGTCAGGTTCTTCTAAGGGCTGAACTTAAGGTGGGAGAACTCTGACTGTCGATGTTTCATTTTCCCTGTATGTCTTATTCAATATTTTTAGCATGTGTCCTTTAGGCTTCCTTTTCTCCATCTATTTATCACTTACACTGCATGTCCCTTTCTCTGTCTCTAATCTTTCTTTGTCATTTTCACTGTTTCATTTTCTGTCTATGTAAGGTACTTTGTGTGTAACTGTAATATTGTTATCTTTGTCTATATCTGTATTTATTTTACTCTGTGTAATATCTCGTTCTGTTTCTTTCTTATCTGTATGTCTCTGTCTCTAATCTCCCACTCAGTTTGTCCCCTGTCTTTTCTTTGGCCTTGGACGCAGTATTTTAATTTTGTACTTGTTCTCCTGATATTGATATTTACAGTCATGTCTGTTACAAAGCTGATTAACAGAGTGAAATAATTATATCAATTGTATCAACTGCAGATGCTGATTCCCAGCAAATGTCCCGGTGCCACTGATAAGGCTAAGATGGCTTCAGTGTCGGACCCTTCCCCTGCTCCACAAAAAAAGGACACGGACACAGTGCTGGGGTTAGATAATTAATTCCAAAGACTCTGTTTCATTTCTCCATTTTCTCTTCCATCAACTTCCATCAATGCAACTCTTTGTGTTGTTAGGTCAACTTCAGTGGACGATCCTCCTGTGGAGACTGTCGTCCCTTCAGTGACTTTGCATGAAGATGTTGACGTAAAGGAAACAGCCGCTGATGTGATTGAAGACAAGGTGGAAGAATCTCCAAGTCCTGCCATATCACAACCTCCTCACACTTCTCCAGACCTTAGCTTTGCCACTGAGGTAACACAGTAAAATAGTGATCTACAGCACCAGATACAAGCAACAGGACACAACACCATCACATTTACTAAAAGAAAAAAAAATCAATAAAGTTATTTGATCTGTTCCTGCAGGGGCTGCTGAGAATCATCCTGTTGGAGGCTCAGAGTCTGGTTGCCAAGGATAACATGATGGGCGGTATGGTGAAGGGCAAGAGTGACCCCTATGCCAAAATCAAGGTTGGAGAGTTTGCTTTTAAGAGCAGTGTGATCAAGGAGAATCTCAACCCAGTCTGGAACGAGATGTATGAGGTGTGTAGAGGTGAATGTATGATTTAAATACCCCCAAGCATGATTTCAAATAGAAATGACAGTGATAATCACCAACAACTGTTTTAACTGTTCCCACAGGTTGTGCTGAGGCCTCAGTCAGGACAGGAGGTGCAAGTAGAGCTTTATGACAAAGACATGGACAAAGATGACTTCCTGGGCAGGTGAAGGCTAATTTAGGGGTTTTCAGCTGTCTAGCAATTACTAGGAGGCATGGTATTTAGTAAATAGGTGTTCCTATAGGCCCAAACTGTAGTTATTTGACCACAGAAATAAAACACTGGTATTATGATCTGCTGTGTATTAGAGAATTTTGACCAAATTAAAATCTGCATTTAGTGTTTTAACTGATCATATTTGAAAACATAGACTTATACAGCATAAGAGACTATCGATACTTCCAAATGAGTGTTTTTGTCCATGTGTAAAAATGAACAGTCATTTTAAGCATGTTATTGTCTAAAATGTGCATTTTCTTCTCCATTGTAATTAGATTCAAAATCAGTGTGGCAGACATCATTAGTTCCCAGTACACAGACCAGGTGAGTGTTCCGTGAATTCTGTATGTAATCATGTGCGTATTCCCCTGGTGTAATGTGGGCTCTGATTCAGTAAGGGTACGTCTCTGTTTCAGTGGTACACTCTGAATGACGTAAAGTCTGGACGTGTGCACCTGATATCAGAGTGGGTTCCAGCAGTGTCCAGTAATGACAGCCTGGATCAAGTTAGTGCAATTTTTTCATGATCTCTTTAAGTTTCTTCCCTTATTCATGCACATATGTATATGCTTTTAAGCATACAATTATAATCTTGATCATTTCTGTCACCTATTCCTCTCTCAGCTGTACAGTTCCTGCCCAGCACATTGGTGCTGAGTCACTGTAATGTATTTTTAATCTGATTCTCTGCTGCAGGTGATGCAGCTGCAGTCTCTCCACTCCTACCAGAATAGGGCTGTTCCCTCTGCAGCCCTGCTCTTTGTCTATGTGGACAGAGCACACTCATTGCCTGTGAGTGCCTTGTAATCTTTTGTTCACCAAAAGCCACTATAATAAGTGTTCTGTCTCTGAGTTATTGATAGACTTAAGTTTGAAAAGCATGTGTCGATAAAGAAACTCTACTGGCATAAAGTTGAAATAAGTAATTCTGTTTCTTAAGATATTGTTTTTGTAAATAATCACAAAAATAATTAAAAGACTGAAAAATGTTGTTAGTTGAGTAATAATCACTGTTGTTGGATTTTATGAATCCATGATGTGAGTCAGGAATAATTTATTTTTAAAAAGAAAGGCAATTTGAATATCTTTGCCTCATCTTTGCCTTAATTACAGTTGAGTTGGTGAATACAAACTATTCAAAAATTGTTATGTGTTATGTGTCTTGCTGTGTCTAGTTTAAGAAAAGTGGAAAGGAGCCTAAGGCTGGTGCTGAGCTCATATTTGGTAATGCAACCTACAAAACCAAGGTATGACACTGATAATAAAGAGATGAAAAACCCACAAACAATGGCTATGCAAGTGTAGGGCTGCAACTAGTAATTATTTTCATTAGTATCATATTGGTTGATCTATTCATTTTTGGATTAATCTGTTAATCAATTAGTCAATAGAATGTCCTAAACAACTTCCTGGAAACCAACTGTGTTGGTCTACAAGTGTGTTGGTAAATGATGAACACTTATTCGATAAACGACTAAAAGGTTTTGTGTTGAGTCAGAAATATTTAAAACAGCTTTATATAAGAGTAGTAAATGTAGAATTTTGTTATACGGTCTAAGGATCTACCATTACCCCCATTACTGTCTTTTTCTTTCTGAAGGTATGTGATCGCTCCAGATCTCCTCTGTGGAATGAGGCATTCTACTTTTTGGTTCAGAACCCCGGAGAGGAGATGCTCATAGTGAAGGTGAATGTACTGTGTGTCTCACAATACTAATAAACCATATCTAAGGTGTGCGGCAAAACATCTCAATCTCTCACAAACATTATAAATGTCCCCTGATCTCTATAGTTGTCAAGTGCATGGGAGCAGCCAATGGGATCTTTGGTAGTTCCTGTGAGAGAGCTGCTCTCTGAGCCACAGTTGGTCCTGGACAAGTGGATGCATCTAGATGGAGCTTTGCCTGAAAGTGAGATCCTGCTAAGGGCTGAACTCAAGGTATGAGAATACACACACACACACACACACACACACACACACACACATACACACACACACACACACTCACACACACACACACACACACACACACAGGGGATTAGTGCCATTCTCTCTGATATAAAGTGAAACTGACTTGAAATTGTTGACAGATCCTTAACTCAAGGATGACTGAAGTGCCACAGCCTTCTGCAACTAGTTCAAAGAAAGAAGAGATGATTACCACCACTGACGAGGGATTCAAAGGAGCTAGGGAAGATGAAAAAATCTCAGAGCTGCCGACACATGAGTGAGTGTTTTTGGATGATTTGATAATGCAGACTAACCATGCTACTGAGTACTATACAAATTTAAGGAAACCATAGCAATAAATACACATTTGAGACATAAACCATCATTAATGAACACTAAATAAAAAAGTGCAGTGCTTGTGAGTGAGAGTAGGATTGGGAGAACAGGGCATCCAAGGAGGTATATTCCTTTAAAAAATGCTTTGTGCTAGGAAAATAGGATAGGATAAGTGTGCAAGTTGGTTTATTGCTTGGTGAAGCTAAAAAGAGATACTATTCAGTCTTTTTGGTTCCAGTCAGCAGTCTGGCTGTGGTGTTTTGTGACAGCAGTGTGTGTATTCAGGTCCATTGCAGTATCCAACCAGGCTAAGCAATCTGAAGCAGCAGAAGCACATGTCGCAGCCCCTCCTGAAAAGGCTACCCCCACTGAACCAGCTGCCATTCATACTGCACCTGATACATCCCCCGCAGCTGCAGTGAGTTGCATCACATAATAGTCAGTTGTTATTATGTTCTGTCTATTTTCACCTTCATAACCATAATGTAATTTTGTTCAGCTGGTGGAAGAACCAACAGATGTAGAGGAGCATCCCATACAGTCAGACACAGCGATTAAAGGAGACTTTGAACCACAGCAAATACAAACAGAGGAGTAAGCTCCACATTGCAGAAAATAAAACTTCTTTTTTTCCCCTTTCATTGCTACTTAAAAAGAGCCATCAGTTCAAAAAAAACAATAACAAAATAATGATCAATCCCTTCACCGCAATGAAACCTAACATTCAGCATGTTTAAATTTATGCACTGTGTGTGTGTGTGTGTGTCTATCTGTGTGTGTGTGTGATAGTAGTACTGGTCTAGATAACCTTGCCCATGCCACAGTGACTGGTCTTCCGGCTGAAACCTTGGGCCCAGCTGATCTCAAAGAGATCCCTGAACCTGGGGAAGTTCTTCCATCATACACCACCACCAGCGTGGACTTTGGTAGAGAGGTGCGTTAGATTATTCCTTGTTGTTCCTTGAAGTTACGCTCCGGCCCAGCACCTAATGGGGTTTGTTTCCCATCATAGTCCCGCTATGATTTCTCAGATATTTTCATTGTTTCAGTGGAGAGCATTATTTTAAAATAATGTCACAAAAATTATTTAGAAACCATAATATCTAAATCTGTCAGGGCTCCACCAAAGACATGTGTCTGATAACTGTTCAGACTGATTAAGAAACAAGTCTTGCTCCATTTTGTCTGCAGTCATTTGATGGTGGATAGTTAGGGAACTTGTGCTGCAGGCTCTCATTATATCAGGTTTTATTTCTAATAACTCCTCACATCCTTTTTTTCCAAGCACTATGAATGTGCCACTTCTTCTTGTCTCAAAATGTAAGGCTGAGTTATGCTAGGGGGGATTTCAGCTTCCTCTGCAGAAATCCCCCCTTCTGGACAGGAGGCCCAAAATAAACTGAACATTTGTGAAACATTGCATCATTGATACAATTTACAGAGGTTTGAAGAAGGGACCTTTACTAAATGAAAAACACAAGAAAAACTCAGTCTCATAAAATAAATTTTTTTGTGTTACAAAAGTTAATTTTTACCTATTACAGTGGCAAAATGTTCCCCTAATGTCAGGAATATTCATATGGGTCTATAAATGAGCCTGTGTAAGACGGGAAACCACCAGGCGCTCTAGAAAACGCATGAGGTTTAAGAATCTCAGTGTGTTTGAACACAAATCAAAACGATGCTGTGTGGTCAGACTTTCTGTATGTTTTAAATTAAATGTTCACCCTGCAGGGGCTGCTGAGGATTCATCTGCTGGAAGCCCAGAATTTGATTGCCAAAGACAACCTGATGGGGGGCATGGTGAAGGGCAAGAGTGACCCCTATGTCAAAATCAACATAGGTGGGGTTACCTTAAAGAGTCACGTTATAAAAGAGAATCTCAACCCAACTTGGAATGAAATGTATGAGGTATGAAGTAATCTATGTTAAAGCATTACACATTGTCTGTATCTCATTGTGTATTCAGTTTTTTGTTTTACAAAGTTGTTTTTTTGTTTGTTTTAACAGGTTATTGTGAGGCCGCACAGTGTCCAGGAGATCAAGTTCGAAGCCTTTGATAAAGATTTAGATTCTGATGACTTCCTCGGCAGGTGTGTGTCTTGTACACTTCTCAGTCTTGGTTCATCAGTAACTTAAATCAGTACTCAAGATGAAAACTATAGTCCTGTTAACTATGATCTGCATGGGATCAAGTACACCTGTGATTTTCCATAATTTTGCCTTGAAATGCGTCAGTGTATAAGAATAATTGATGAATAAATTATGTGGGGGTTTTTAGTGTTAAATACATTTTACCTAAATACGATATTTGTCTTTGAGCGATGGGCATTAGCACAGGCTAAGTTTTAAAAATGACAATTTTTAAAACAAGAGCAGCTGCTGGCACATATGCTTGTATTACAAATTAAATGTACTTGCTTTTTGGCTGTTTACATCATGTAATGTTTCAATAACCCCAGCTGGCAGCAAAGGAAATCTCTGTCTCTGGAAGTAATAAGCTGAAACTAAAATGTCTGTTTTCATTTTCACAGATTCAGTATCATGCTGAATGAGGTCATCAGATCACAGTACACAGATCAGGTTAGTCAATAACTCATGATCAGAAGTCATGCGGTGTGATGCCTAAACTCTTTCATTTCCTTACATGAAAGAGCATTGCTTTGCTTCTTTAACTGACTTTATCTCTGATGCAGTGGTACACCCTGAATGACGTCAAGTCTGGGCGGGTTCACTTGATACTGGAATGGGTTAATACAGTGTCAAATTCAGTGAGACTCGACCAGGTTGGTCCATTTTCATGTTTGCCTATTTGTCACCCACCAGCTTTAGTCTCTCTTTTTATTCAGACATTCTTTTAACACCGATTATTGGAGTGTATCCAAGACAGCAGCCTCCTAGGTGAAGCTGTCAGGTCACATTCCAAAACGCAAGGCACATTCGATATTATCAGGCCTTACTGGCTGTGTTCCATGTCACAGGTGATGCAGCTTCAGTCTCTCCAGTCTTTTCAGAACAAAGCTGTCCCTTCTGCTGCTCTGCTCTTTGTCCATGTGGAAAGAGCATATTCTTTACCTGTAAGTCACCTGCAACAGTTCATTTATATATCCTGCAAAAATGATCCCTCATATAATAAAACTACAATGCCTTTCTCCTCCTTATTAGTTGAAGAAAAGTGGAAAGGAACCGAAAGCAGGAGCCGAGCTTGTTCTGGGTGAAACAACATACAAAACCAAAGTGAGCCTTGTAATGTGCAGTTCTCTTTACTCAGTCTAATGAGAAAGTTAAAAGTGCAATGACCAGCTTATCTTTTCATCATCTTTCTTAAGGTGTGTGACCGCAGTACCAGTCCTCAGTGGAATGAGTCTTTCTGTTTCCTTGTCCGTGACCCTAAACATCAGATGCTTGTAGTAAAGGCAAGATGTTTATTTTACATGTATTTGTTTGAAGAATCTGAATCTCAGCTGTTGATTGTTGCATCAGTTTGTGGTCACAGGCTGTATCTACAGAAATTTCAGAATAATTTTCATTCCCTGTCTCTCTGGCATTGCAGTTGTCGAGTGGCTGGGACCAGCCAATGGGATCTTTGGTGGTTACTGTCAAGGAGCTTCTTGCAGAGACACATCTGGTCCTGGACCAGTGGTTTCATCTGGATGGAGCCTCACCTGAGAGTCAGATCCTATTGAGAGCTGAACTCAAGGTAAGAAGGCAGAAACATCTGCGCTTACATTTAGTAGTATTAAAATGTTGCATGTTTTGCCAATAAGCAAATGTTTCTTTGATGCAATTCCGAATTTGTTTTCAATAGATTCTGGATTCCAAAATGGTGGATATGATCAGTGCAGGGACTCTGCCCTGCGCTACCTCTGGATGTGGATCTGGAAATGGGCAGGTGAAGTTGTCTTTGTCCTATGCCACACAGGAGAGAAGGCTTGTCATCGTCGTCCATGCTTGCAGGTGTGCTTCCTCATATGGTGTTCCAAAACACTTTAATTAAGATCTTGTACACACCAATTTTATAGATCATGTAGAATGGTAATTATTTGAGGGGAGGTTAAGGGAAAGGCTCATATTTCCAGATACTTAGTATTTGGACATGTCTATATGTTCATATCCTGTTGACTTAATTGCAAATTCACCAACTGCTGTTGGATGTAGACCTGAAAAATAAATTCAACACACTTCACCTTTACAGAACCATCTGTCATTTCTATATATGCTAATATTGAAAAACGGTTTATTACTAAACCTATGAAACTATCCTTCAAGAAGAACCTACAAAGTGAGGACATTGTTGATGATACATCAAATGAAAAATAAGCAATGCACACTTTGCTCATTGCACTGTATTTACAAAAAAGTATTCTACTGCTCGAGTGTGCTGGGACCTTTTATGTACCCTTATGCTTTAACATGCCAAATGACTTAAGATGTATTTCTTTTTCTGTTTACAGAGGTCTGTTGTCTCAAAGTAAGGATGGTGTAGACAGCTACGTCTCCCTCATGCTTCTGCCAGATAAAAGCAAGGCTACCAAGAGGAAGACAGCTGTGAAGAAAAGAGACCTCAAACCAGAATACAATGAGAGGTAATCAGTGAATTAACTTATTGCATTGTGCTATAATGCCCAGGCAGTTTTTTTTGTTTGTTTGTTTTTTTTCTGTGAAGATCCGTTAGTGTCAGTCTTCACATCTAATCATTGTTGCCATTTTCTTAAAAGTTTTGAGTATGATCTGCCTTTGGAGGAGACGAGATTCAGACGCCTCAGTGTATCAGTGAAGAATAACTCATCTTCATTCAGGAGCCGCGACGTCATTGGACAGGTCAGTCTGAGACTCTACAGTAATTAAACCTGCTCTTCGTGTGGCATTGGTCACACCGGAGAATCTGAAATTCAGAATTATAAAATGAAGTGCATTCCAGACTGACTGATTTTATGATATTTTTGGAAATGCTATGTAGTTAAGAAGTAAATAAACAAGTGACCTGTAGAGTAACCAAATAATATTGCATGTGACTAGTCCAGATCAAAAGCATTAAGAAAATTTGGTTAAATCCACACTTGTCCAGGTCAGGCTGTATGCTATTATTAGTTAGACTGGTAGATTAAAGTTATTGCAGGAGTTTATCCCTAGTTTTCAGATTCTTTCAGATTCTTAGGCGGGGTGAATAATGCATGCAGTGCAATAAATCCATGCAGAAATATTGCTTTTAATACGTCCTTCCTGTCCTTTAGGTGCAGATCGACTTGGCTGAAGTTGACCTGATGTCCGGTGTCACAGAATGGTGAGCAGAGCTGACTGAACCTTCTTCAGTCTGCATTTGTGTTTGTTAATGTGACACGCCACCCAAAAATCTATTTTGTATGTATTTAATATATTTATTAGAAATAGTAGGCATTCAACACTCATCATCTGTGGCCATGTAAAAAAAAAAAAAAAAGTTGTTTCCTCAGTGACAAAAAAGCTAAAGGTGTAGACAGCTTTAACTTTCACTGATATCTATCCATATAATTAGTATGTTCCAGATAATTAGCAGTGTAATTAGCCTGTTTAACTGTTCCTCTTGTTTCTATGGACATTTTGAGTGGACTATCATTTAACTGTGCACTTGTTTTCTTCATTTTTTTGCATTGTTTGATGATAATCATCACTTGGTTTTCATTAAATGGCTTTCCCTCTATTTATTCTAGGTTCACCCTGAAGGATGAAGCTGAATAGTTGTTGTGTTTGCTGGTGACATTGTACAATGACAATGACGTCGTCATAACTCAACCTGGCATTGCGCCATTGCTGCAACTCACACTGATGCCTTCTCCTTCCCACCTCTGCATACAGTGCCACTGTGGCAGCCTTACCTGCACCCACCCAGCTCCTTGTGTATTAACATATAACATAGAAGTGGACTGCACTGTATATTCACATTCATCAATTCTGTCACCAAAGACAAGTGGGCTGAAGTAGGTGAGTTGACAAGGATAATGTGCAAGTTAGTTTTGACTGAAGGTTAAGTTACTATATGAAGGTACAACAGTTTTAAGATTGAGTGGAGGAAGTGAAAGATGCACAAGCCAAAAAGGAATGAAGTCATATTTTTCCTTTGCCTTTTTCCTCATTTTGCTTTTACTGCTGCAAGAATTTTTCACATCTGAAATTATCTTGGATGAAAACAATAACATTTTTTGACTATCGTTTTTTTATGTATTGTTCATGAATGTTTATGCCTTTTCAGTATTTTGGATCCATTGTATTACAGGCTTACATTTGAGTTATTTTATATCTCACATCACTTTGCACATTTGTGTATGAAACTGCTTTTTAAAATAATTTCTTTTAAGATTTCTTTTCTACAAGACAATTATTTGTTACACTGATGTTACAATTAAATCATGGTATATTTGATTTTGTGTATATTTGCAGAGGTTGTGGAGCAGATTGGATGCTGTGTGTTGAAAGATGAAAAATAAATGTATTTTGCACATCTAATTTGGCTTTTGTGGAACCATTTTTCACAGGTTGGACAAACAGTTTTATACATGGTTCTCACATGATTATTTTATTACCATTTGTACTATGCTTTTGTAAAAGTGACAGTTCTACGGTGTAGATGTTTAATGCATAATCTATGAAGTAACTACAGCTGTCAAATAAATGTGGTGGGGTAAAAAGTACATTTGCGTCTAAAATGCAGTAAAACTGATAGTAGAAGTACCTCAAAACTTTACTTAAGGGCAGTAGTACTAGTAAATGTACCTTACAGGGAATGTTACATTTAATCAACATTGCAGTTGACAGTAAAAACTTTTAAAAATACGTCGGTAACAGACACAACGCAGCTGCTCCGATTGATAACGAAAACTAAGTCGGCAGCTGTGACGTCGCTTGCAGCCGCAACAGTTTCACTTTCATTTACGAGGAAGACGCTTCGTCCGGAGCCCGAAGTCAAGCGAGAGTAAGATATATGCGTCAAAAACCCGGTTGACTCACTCGTACCTGCCGTGTTTTAGTTCAGATAATAGACCAAAAAAAAGCAACGCGTGTCAAGAGTTCGCGTTAAAAATCTAAAGTTGAACGTCGAGGTAAAAACCTGCGGAGGTTTGCGTTGACCTGTCGCGACCGAAAGCGAAGAGCGAACGTATCCTTTCAAGGTAATGTCCACATTTCCTAAGTGCATTTAAAAAAAAATATATATACTAAATATACTAAAAAAAACCCGTCGATTGTTACAAAATGGCGACAGTGAGTCGCTGCCGTGATGTCATAAGTTCCTGTTGTGTTTTAAAGGGAGAAGACTGTCAAAATGTCGAGCGACGACGTGGAGGACATGGAAACCGTGAGTAGCTGTATATCTATATATATATATATATATATATATATATATATATGTATATATATATGAGCCAGGTTTGCAAACCGGTGCAGATCGTTGGACCAGAACGAGGGAGACATGTAGTAAGAGCTTCGGTAGAAATGATGCTGTTTGTGTCTTGAAGTGTCCATCGCCGCTCTTCTCTCTTTCACCTAAATGTCCCGTCCTCCCTCATGAGGGACGTAGTGTGAGGGTGCCGGAGAAATCAGGCCGCTCCAGGCCTCTTACGATGAGTCCGCTGGGCTGGGTTATGTCTTTGACTGTGTGTGTGTGTGTGTGTGTGTGTGTGTGTGTGTGTCCAGCAACAGGTGTCCCTTCAGCCCATCCGGTTTTTTGATTTTAAAGACCGGTGAAGAACGTAGACACTGGCAGAGTCAAATAATCTCTTCATCAGACATGAGCAGTTAGAGAGTCAAAAACAAATGGATAGAAAATCCAGGTCAAGTTCTATGTTCTATGAGGCGCAGGTTCCCAGGACAGACTACGCTAGGTCCCAATAATCGCAGATGCTTTCTGCTCCATAGAGGATGTCCACTTCGGTCACATGTGTTAGCATATGAAATGGTAACTACATTCTTAATACTGTATGAAACTCTAATGAAAATAAAGCAATTTTAATTTAAAACAAAAAAAAAAACATGTCCTCCACACACCACACATACAGTATATATACATCATCCAATGTCTAATATATATGGTTTCTGATGGTACCGAGATAATACATTCAAAGTTATCAAGACGGATTTTGTGCTATGCCGATTATGTTACAGTGTCATTAATGGTATTAATGGTGTCATTATGGTTTTAATGCTCTGATGACTTTACTACAGAATGAAGATGAAGTTTTTGCAGATCTCTCGGTCCTGTGGTCAGAGGATTTAACGCCACACAAGTGCAAAATGGAGCTGATAAAAGTTCTTCAAAGCTGGGCCAACAAAAATAAATATGTCAGAGAATGCAGAGTTGCAAAAGTCTCAGATGATGGGAGTGTGACCATAAAGATAAAGCCTGCTTCAGGTGAAATTATCTGTTTGAATTTTTAAGTTAAAATTAAATCTCACAACCAATACAAAATTTTTTCTGTTGACTCCATTACAATTCATTTTAAGCAACATCCTGTATTAACATTGGTCTTGCAATTCAATTTGTTGTTTGTTTCTTTTATTTCTTTTGGAGAAAAATTAATTTGTTTTTGTCTTTTTTTTTTAAGGCCTAAGTGAGTTTCAGAAACTGATTGGACAAACATTAACCAGCAAAGACGAGAAAAGGGTCAGGATTATGTCTTTTCGTTTGAGACCATCAGAGCTGGAGACACCAGACCATGCTTTAACGAATCTCCCTTCTTCATCTGTGTCAGACCCACAACGTGTATGTACTGTGTAGTAAATCAGTAGAAATCATTTGATTTTTTTTTCTTTTTTAATGCTTATTTCTAAAGCAATGCATTGGGTTTCTTTTTTATCCAGGAGCAACTGCAACTGGGGCAACAAAGTAGTTGCTCAACAGGAGATTCTAAAGGTGGAGAGGAGACATGCGCTTGTCCTCTTAGCTGTTTCTGGTATGTGAGCCATGTCTATGCGGAAGAAATAAAACGTATAGAGAGAGAGAATAGAGTTAAATTTGCAGCAGAAGTGAATATAACATTTCAACCAAACCAGGAAGATGGAAACCCAAGCAAAGCTCTCTCTGAGTTTACAAACCTTGTCCAGAGCTCCTTTGCTGAATCCAGTTATTCAACCATTCAACTCACATACATAGATCTAGAAGGCCTGAGGGGCATAAGGAATATCATCCAGGATAATGAGAACAAGCTTTTGCTTACTCTATCCTCTGAAGGAATGACTGTATGCGGGCCAAGCAAAGGTCAAGATTTGATCAGGAAGTGTTTCAATATATCCCAGAAAACCTTAATGGATACCAACACTGCTGCTGGAGAGTCTACATGGGCGTCTCATGACACATCACCAAGGATTGGCATTAGCATCGAAGACCCTCTCGTCAATGCAGGACTAACCATGGAGCAGAGCTGCTGGAGGCTGATGACTTCCTCCCACAATCAGCAACTAGCTAAGATCGAAGCGAAGTTTGATGTGGATTTTAAGGAATCAGGCAATAGTGAAGGAAAGGTGAATGTCAGAGCTTGCTACAAAAGACCTGGAGGAAATGCATCAATGGAGAGCCATGCTGTCAGAGGTCTTCTTCATCTGTACCAGTTGATTACAACATCACCCCTGAAGCTCACCCACCATGGTGCCAGTGGGATCAATGGGATCAATGATTATCCGAATGGTCAGTCAGGACACAGCATGCAAAATGCTGAGGCATCCACAGGAAGGGCAGCAACAGTAGGAGATGATAGGGACGACACCTGCCCTATATGCATGGATACATTCATCAATAAGAAACAGCTTAAGTGTAAACATGAATTTTGTGAGGAATGCCTAAAACGAGCAGAGAGAGCATCCGGACCCATCTGTCCTTTGTGCAAAGATGTCTTCGGTATCATAATTGGAGACCAGCCACCTGGAAAAATGGAATGGAGAAAACTGTCCTCATCCCTCCCTGGATTCAAACAATATGGAACTATTGTCATTTATTATATTATTCCAAATGGAATACAAACGGTAAATGTCTTAATTTCAAAATTTAAAGAAATAATGTAAATTGTTAATTTTGTACACTACTATGTCCATTTTAAAAAGTTTTTAATTGATAAAATATTTCACCGTCCCTTTGCAGGAAAAACATCCCAAACCTGGAAAGCCATTCAGTGGTGTTCAGAGAACAGCATATCTGCCGGACAGCGAGGAGGGCTCAGAAGTGCTGCGCTTGTTGAAGGCAGCGTTTGATCAAAAGCTCATTTTCACTGTTGGGAGGTCCAGAACAACTGGGTTAGAAGACCAGGTGACCTGGAACGACATTCACCACAAAACCTCCCCTACAGGAGGACCAGAATGGTACCGTTGCTAAATCTCTTTGTTCTCTTTTATATATTCTTTTTTCACTCACAAGTCTATTGATATTTTCTCTTAACTTTTGTACATACTCTCTTTATACAGTTTTGGGTATCCTGACCCTTACTATCTGAGCAGAGTGAGACAGGAGCTGAAGGATAAAGGCATCAAGTGAAGACTTTGATACAAAGTGACAAAAGCTATGTGTCATATTTTATTTAAATACAATGACTCAATTCTAATAATCTAATGTGTACCAAATAAAAGACTGTTATCGCTACATCAAATATTTGTCTTAACTTTTAACATTCTTTAACACATGGCTGACACATTCCTTACAGAGGCAGTAACTGGGACAGATATGGGGGCAAAAAAAATGGAAAAGGTACCATTAAAGGGGCACCTAAGTCTAACATACTGTGCAGAATTGAAAGAAAAAAGGGTAAAGGGAAAAAACACAACTAAGTTCGTTAAACTGATGCTGATCAAGACACAACTTAGAAATGTGGAGAAGGAAGGCTGTTAAATCTGCTGCTGCTGTCCATTAAGAAAGACATTCCAACGGACCCTAATAAGGTCATTATCATTTATAAACCCAAGATTTCACTGACAGGGCAGCTCAAAACAGCTAATGTTTTTCTACAGATGTGTCTGAAAAACAAACATTTAAAACCTTTACCCTTCCCCTAGATTTTTAATATAGAAGCTTTGTTTAAATTAATTCTGAATCAACCTATAAAATGTTAATTTGTAATTGGGGATGTAGCCTTCTGAACAAACACCATCTGTTCTCTGCTTAATGGGGACCATGAATGTATCAGGTGCCCTTTATATTTCTGCAATTGGACTGTTCTATGTTCATCACATTTGAAGGATCATAGTTCCACTTTTTTGAGCCTTCTTGGACGTAATCCATACATCTCACATTTAATACTATAAATATATATAATACTTATACTGTATATATGTATATTTTGTAGTTATTATACTATATTTATGATCATTATATTTACCTAAAGAATTTGACTTTTCCAGGTGTCTAAGATGTGTTTCGCTAAAACTTTGGAAGCCCCAAATGTGTAATGCACTGTTGCATGAACTGGCATAATAAAAATCAGATCGAGCAATGGTATTTCTTATGAACACTAGAATGGAGCGCATATTTCAACCAAGGCCCATTATCAAACAGCATGCACCAGACTTGAGAGAAAAAAACTCAAATTCATGGTAAATGATCCAGATCTGCCCCAAAGTTTAATGGGTTCGTCCCTGGCCAATGCCCCAATTCTTTACAAAGTTCGGTGCAAATTGGTTCAATGGTTTTTGCGTAATCTTGCGGACAAACAAACCAATAAACAGACACGGGTGAAAACAAAACCTCCTTGGAGGAGACAAACATTAACAAGGCTAACATTTAACATAAATTCTGGGTGCAGTCAAATGTCACCGAAGAACCGATTATTCTTTTAAACTGTGCTCAATGAATCTACTGAAAACCCAAGTATGTATACTTATTGTGGCTTGCTACTGTTTACTATGTGTTAAAGAGAAACGCTTGTCTTAACTCAAATGTCGGGTACAAAGAAGAGCCCGTGTGTCTGTTTAACCAGCAGCCCAACCCCTACATTTTTGTCTGGGCCTTATCGAGGGGACTGTGTTCAGCAGCAGCTGACTGCTGGGGATTGTTGCAAATGCTGCTTCTGGCAGCTCCAGGTTTATGGGTCCAGTGTGTCAAGAACAACTGACAGTAAGTATGTCACTGAAACATTTTATCCTTCGGGCTGATTCTCATCAGTCTGCACGTAACTAGTTTTGTCAGAGAGCAAGTGATGGATGTGTATTTACACCGGAGGTGCCTGCAGAGATGTCAGCTTGATGAAAGTTTGTTCAGTCTAGCCTTCAAAGACTATTCCAAACATTTATCAGCTTTTATCAGCTCCTTTCCGTATTTTCACAGTGTAAAACAGATAGGATAGACGTCAAAGGGTTTCACATGAGGAAAAAGCTGGATCTGCCCACTTTTTCACTACATTATCATTACACTCAGCTGCTCAGTTTAGCTGTGAAGTACTGTGTGTATACTGTATGTGGGAATTGATAAATGTATGTTGACAGGACCTTTCTGTCTTGAGGAGAGCACAATTTGTGAAATTTAAAGTTAGTCCTCTTATTTTCCTTCCGACAGCACATCATCAGGATCCCTGCACCAGCATCACAGCATGTTACCAACATACAGTATATGATGCCAGACAGACCCTGCACCAACAGCCTCTGGGGGCATACTGCTGTACACGGAAACACATGAGGAACATATCACATGTTAAAATTTGTAAAGAAAAAATAATGATATTGTTTGTTGGTGTTGGTCCTGGAAGTCATATATCAGTTAGTATGTAAATATCTACTCTACTAGACATACTTTATATGTAATGTGTAAAGGAAAAACACTGGTAGGGTCCTTATAGCCTTCTTCTGGATGTCACAGGCTTTCCCTAACCCTGGATGGCAGCCTTCCTTCCCTACAGACAGAATACACACCTAATGCAGAATATTTGAGCAGGTTTTTCTGCTTACCTTTTAATGATCGACCTTTTCTGACAATTTAGTCTGTGGTTCAAGGCCTGGGGTCCCAACGGAGTCCTCCTGGCTGGCTCGCCAATCCATGTGGTGGATTCTCTCTTCCATTGTTCTGGGCTCCAGCAATTTAACGTTCTACGTAGAAAAGGAACCTGTAGGTGAGGTACCAAAACCCCTCAAATATAGTAACGGGCCTCTTAGAGAATTTTCAAAAAATGAATCCCGGAGAGTTATTTCAGTCCAATCCACGTTGGTTTATTTGTACTGACAAGCAAGCCAAGTTGTCTCAAGAGCCACTGCCTGTCAAAAAAAGCCTCAAGATTTTATACCGTTGGCTGCTAGACCCTTGAAAGCATTTGTCTGGGGTAGAAAGGCACAGACTTGAGATTTGAAAAATCCTTAAACAATAGACTGTCCTTAAAGGTGTTTATTTTTAAGCCAGTAGTTACCCTGTCTTGCATGCCTCTTCTACTTGATGCAAGGTCACAGTGACCAAGCACCTAGCACCTAATGACCTTTCATTGTATGGCTGTTAATTTTACAATTGATACCGTCTGTTGACCTAGTTGAGTTTACACAGTTTCCTGGTCTCTCACCCCCGTTCTCAGCCACTGTCAGTTATCTTTCAATTAGCCATCTAATTATTTGCCCCAAATGTGCTTGCACAATAATCAAGGCATGTGTATGGGACAGTTAAGAAAGAGCTTGGTTATTGATTGCGTGTTTGCATAATCATTTCTATGCATTCTAGGATGAAATCAGCCTGCATGATATTGAGAAGACTATAGAATAAAAGTACATAATAGGTTGTGATACATCTTGTGACGGTAATACAGTAATGGGCGTCCATAGTATGTGATGATCTTTCACTATTACTACTACTACAGACTACATTCATATCCTATTCCCCGTAGATGAAATTCATAGTATGCTATGAAAGCTAGATTAAGAATCAAAAAATAATGGTGAATTTGTCACGTCACTGGTCAGTTTGATTTCAAATTTTTTTTTTAATGTCATTTTGGTTTCTTCTTGTAAACAGACATTAGTACTCTGATCACCTTGCATCTTGCTAAAGAGATGCGTCTCCTTCCTCCTTTTCAAGACTGAATTCACCTGCAATTGTACTTAAGTGGCCCTAATGAAATAGTATAATATACAGGTAATACTGAAACCACCATGTTTTCCTCATTATCTGAGTGATCTGATGAATCACACATTCGATGGACCCAGCAGACTCTACTGAAAGTATGAGAGATCATTAGAGAGGAAAGCTTTTGCTGGCTGGGTTCTTTGCCTCAGTCAAGTGACTGTGTGAAGACAGCATAATGTCCAGCAGCATCTGAAAGTGTCAGGGTAACAACAGGAAGACACTTCAGGCTGACCACTCAAACTTTGTGCCCTGAGAGCTCCAGCGCCAGCTGACACTACTTCAGTATACAAGAGACCCTTCACCCCAATGGAGGACATGATCCAGACTGTGTACATTCAAGTTATGGCTTTGCAACTTTGTGCATCATATATACCCAATTTTTATTTCCATTTGATTTGGTTAAACTCAGGCTTTTTATTTTCTGAAGAGGGTTTTGTCATTTTTAAATTCAATAGTAATAGAAATGTATTATTTTCCTTCTCAAAGTTTTGTGTATTTACACTGTTTAAACAGGTCATATGAACAACTTACCTGATTCAGTCAACATCCTGAAAAATGGATAGAAATATGTTAAAGAGTTTTCTAAGTAACCATTTACTCTAAGGAGAGAAAAGTGACTAAGCAAAATAAGACATTTCTCTGTTTGACTATATTACACTGCTGATAGATCACAAAATGTATTAGACATTATAATCAACAGTATTCTGAAAAGGTAAAATGCACTTAATCTGAAGCTTTGACAAACATTTTAAAACTAAAATTTTGCAATAAATGTCTGTGGAGTCATGCCTTATTAAATATGGATGCAGTACAGTTAAAGTATCTGGAGAAGCTGCAGGGACTTGGGTAACTAAGGAATTTTCAAGCATATTACATTCCACTTTCAGTTATGTTGACGCAGTAATGAACAGTCTACTCCACCATGTTGCTGACTCATGAAGTTTCACTGGTCCTATATAACTAATGTGTACGGTAATAAATTAGGACAGTGGCCAAAATACGTGCTGTACCATTAATCTGATTACTTTTTTGTTTATTAGGTGTCTTCCTACCCTTCCACATACTGACAGTTACTGTAGGTGTTCATGGTATAACACGTCGTGCTTGGGGAAGGATAACATTACACTTCATACACTTAACTTCAACATACAAGGTGCAGTAAATGGAAAAAAAATCTAAATGAAATCATTATTAGTGTGACCACCCTTTGCCTTTAAAACAGAACGAGTTCTTGTTACACCTGCGCGCAGTTTTTCAAAGTACCTGGCAGGAGGGTGTATGGAGAACCTGCCTCAGTTCTTCTGCCGATTTAGTCTGACTCAATATCTTCTCACTGTTCATGTTATCCCAGACTGACTCCATGATGCTGAAATCAGGGCTCTGTGGAGGCCAGACATTCTGTTGCAGGACTCCTTGTTCTTGTGTCTGAACTCCGTTTTTTATGACTCTGGCTGTGTGTTCTGGGTTGTTGTCCTGCTGCTGAATGAATTTGGTTCAGACACCTCCTTGATGGTATATCTAATGTGCCTAAAACTTTTAACAGTACTTTATGCTTCAAAGGAGACTTACACAGAGAGGAATTTGTTAGTCTAGGGTTTGATCCCTATCTGACATATCAGCCTTATGTCATTAAAATACCTTGGAAAATCTTCTTCAAAAAGAGTGGGACCTTGTATTTGCAAAATTAATTTTTACTTTATGTCGGCAGTACACATTAGCTCATTTACTGCTGTAGACAAACTCATCATTGTAGTTCTTGCTGATGAAATAAAATAAGAAATACAACAGGTTGTGAACAAAACACAAAACACACTGGCTTGTTTTCTGTACAATTTTTAAAATTTTATTTATAACAATATCTGTAATTTAGTTTGTAAAGTACTCCAGCAAAAATTAAACATTATTCTCTTTCCAGAAGAAAGTCTGAGCCTCCATGCATTGTGTACTATAAAAGCTATGTGTCATTTTTCATAAAAAAAAGGACTAATCAAAAAACAATTTTGAAAATGCATGTATGATTTTGCAAAAATGTTCTTTAGGTAAAATGATTGTACTTCTCTCTCAATTAAAGACAAAACATATACAACAGCATAAAATAACACTTGCTGACAGGTAAGCAAAATAAAAACTTGTTATTGTAGTTACATTAAAGATTGGTGTTACTTTTCACATGCATTAAGATATGGCTGACACATGTCTGACAGAAGCAGCATTTTTGGGACAGAGGCTGAGTGTAAGGATGTGTCAGAGCGACCAGAATGGTAGCATTAGCAGCAGCAGGGCAGAGAGTGAGGGACCAGTAAGAGCTCATTAAAACAGAAAAAGGCTGAGGACCAAATGAACATAATGCTATTAAGACTAAGTCATTACAAAACTGTGAACATACAGACTTTGATCTTCTAAACGTAGAAAGATAAATCTACTCACAAAGCCAGCTATCTGGTTCTTACAAAAAAAATTAAAAAAAAAAATGGACTGGAGAAATAGACAAGCAAAAGACCCATCTCAATCAATTCTTTTCCTCCCATTTTACCAGAAATGCAGCCTCCCTTTCCCTCTGGAGGAAGACCCTTGTAACAGACGGCTAAATGGTGCAGAAATTAAACTATCAACTGAAGTCTTGTATCTGCTATGGCCCTCCCATTATTAGCCAGCTGTGTGCACAGCCAACTGCCTACCCATGAAGGCATTCATCCCTACCATCTCGTCCCATCTGTGATCTCCATCCATCATTTTGACTGGAATGTTTAACCCATGACCAACTTCCTCATTCTCCAACTCCATAATCACATAATCGCCTCTCATCCTTTCATCACAGCAACACAAATTTCAGCTCCAATGGTCACACGATGTGATAAAAACAAACATACCTGCTTTACATCTTACGGTATAAAGCCTACAGTATACACTATACCGTAAAATATTATAATCTGTGCAAGGAAGACAACACAATCATTTCATGAACATTGTTCTCTGAGAAAAAAATTACGTGGAAATACTGTAGTTGCCATCTGGTGCTGACATTTTACATGTGCTATAAACAAACGGTGCTATTCAAATCTGTCTCGCCACCACCTTGCCAAGAAAACCCAGCAAGACAACATATGTACCGATTTAGAAAACTTTGAGTTTTGCTTTTCCCGCTCAAAGTCAACACAAACAACAAACAGTTGGCACTGGTGAAATGGAACAATGTTTTTTCTTTTCTATACAATTCATACAAAAATAAAAAATTAAAATTGCTCCAATGATAGCATCTTTTCTTCTGATTTCCTTGTTTCCATTTCATTTTGCACAGAGGTAGTGGCTATTTAGGTAAAGGGTAAGGGACAAAGTGTAAATTAAAAATCTCTCATAGAAAATGTTATTCATTTTTGACCAGAGGAATCTCAAAAGAACAAAATATAATACTGCAATCACATACAAAAGTAGTCCTTCATTTTTGTACATTTTATACAGTGTTCACACTTTTTATCAATTTTCTCTCACACTTTTTATCTTTTTTTTGTTTCATTTTTCTTTAAAAGGCAAGAAGAGGGGTGAGTTTGGAATAGCATGATCCAGGCCTAGGACAGTCTATGCCAGTGGGTCCACAAGGGGCTCCTCATCTCCACGTGATAGCAACTCCTTCTTCTCATCTGTGCTGGCCAGAGAGTTGCGGCTGTTGTGACCTCCCATGTACAGAGTGGCATATACTGGATTTGTGAAGTTAGTAGGCTGGAAAGGATCAAAAATCATCGATCAGGTATTATATTATGTGCAGGAGGTAGCGGCATGTATATATACATATATGCATTTTCTACCTTGTCCGGGTCCAGTGTGAAGTCTGCATCTAGCAGCTCCCCAGCATCATCATCAGGCTCGCCCTCGTAGATCTTGTAGGCAGGGTTTCCAATCTCAACATTCATGGCCCCGTTGGTCATCCTTTGGTGCTGGAAGCCCTTGGCCCTACATAAAATATTAAGGGCATTGTCATACCTTTGTGTCATATTCAAATTAACAGGGGCCTAAAGATGGCAAGCAGGGAACACAGCCACATTACGAAGGGAGGGAAGAGGCATCGCCAGGCTCTCACCACCATCCAGGCTGATGGAACTAAGCCACACCACAAGCATCTACACAAACCCAGCATTCAAATAGCCCAGGACAGATCCAGATACCATGGACCTGGACATGGGACCGTTAAAGTAAGGACTATCCTTTCAGACCACAATACACCCAAAATAGATTCTCTAAAATATGCTACGAAAATCTGCGTTGACTATGGTATCTACCTATGAGTAAATGCTGGATTTTTCACATTGCATTTCCCAATCTGAGTTTGGAAGAATGCTGGTGCACTGTCCATGTCTCAAGTATGAGAGATACTACAACAATACAAACCACAGCACGGCACAGTACGAAGTGGCACAATATGATGGACAACAGTATGGAAGATATACAGCATTGACAGATCTATTCAATGCATCTTATCAATAGATCTGCCCAGGAGCTGCTCAGTAGAGAGCAATCAATTTAGAACATTCACCACAGGACCAAACATTGCACAGCAACCAGACTCATGAGTGAGGGAAAGTAAGAGAAAGAGAGAGCATCAGGATGCAAAACCGAATGAAGGTATGGAGGGAAAAATGTAACCCTGGCAACTGTTACCGCAAGCGTCTGGAGCCGGTTTTGCCGGGCCGGCTAGACCTGAGGAGCAGAAGAGATGCCATTACAGAGAGGAGAGGAAAAGTGCAGACTGAAGAAAGGATAGAGAGAAGAAAAAGAGAGAGGAAAAAAGGGAATACACAAGGACAAAAAGACGTCTGCCCTGTCTCCTGTTGTGAGTGTGTAAGATTGTTCCTCACCCTCTCATCCTTCTCCTGTACCAGAGCAATGCTCCTGCAGCCAGCAGAACCAGCAGCAACAGTAACAGCACAGGGATCACTATGGAAGCTGTGCCTACACCCACCACACACACACACACACACACACACACACACACACACACACACACACACACACACACACACATACACACGTATATGAATGGTGCAGGAGGGAATTTTGACAAAGTCACATTCAATCATATCGAATTTATGAGTGTATCTACTTACGCCCGCCTGAACCAGGGACATTGTCACTGTTGGCCACGGACTCACAGCGATGCCCCGCCCAGCCTTGTGTACATCTAAAAAAACACACGCACACACATACACACAAACAGAGAAATTAGAGATATATATGTAAGCCGTGAAACACTAGAGATATTCAAATGGAAACAAATATGGATGAATACAGTCTGCTTCTCACCTGCACTCTGGAAGGCGACTGACAGGGTTTATAGAGCACTGGCCATTTGCACAGTACTCATTTGTATCACATGTGTAACAGCTGGGCTGGACTCTGCCATTTGTGCAGCTGTTGAAGACAAAAAAAAAAAGTGAGAAAAACTGAGAAAGATGAAACACCTTTGCATGTGTATGTGTGTTTGTGTCTGTTTGAAGCTGGGTATATGATGCCTCCATGATTGTTCTTACCGGCAGCTAAAGTCCCCTGTAGATGAAAAACTGTTGCTGGGGATACACTCGCCATCACGACAATAGTGACACTTGTCAATCTCACATGTGCTGCCAGTGTACTGGGGCAGACAGCGGCATAGCAGGGAGCCATCTTCCCTCTGTAGACATGTTCCTTTGTTCAGGCAATGGCCTTCACAGCTTCCTGCTCACACACACACACACACACGTAAGTGCACTGCTTACCAACCATATTACAATCATAACAGATACTCAGATTGCAGTTCTGACTTTATTGCAGTCTTCTTCATTGGTCATTAGAAATATTTAAACATTTTTAAACTCACATTAAACCCGACTACAATAATGGCAACACTCACTATACTGGCACTGGTTGCCCAGGAAGTCAGCGGGGCAGCGGCAGGTTGGCTGGTTTCCAGCACTGACTGTACAGTTGCCTCCATTCTTACAATAATCCTTACATGTGTGCAAGTTACAGTTTGGCCCCGTAAAGCCTGTCAGGCATCGACAAGTAGGAGAGCCTGTAGAAGGACAGACATATATGGGGATAAAGAAAGAGGGGAAAGAGAAAAATGTGTCACATTACTGGGCTAACAGAAAGATAAAAATTACTCTTATTTAACGACAACGTTATCATCTACTGTACTAGTGAAAGAAAGAAAACATAATGTGCCATAACCAGCTTGCACAGTCCAACTCTTACCTGTAGGGGAAGGTGTGCATGTGCCTCCATTCTTGCAGTAGTCCCGGCACTGATCAATCTCACATCGATCTCCTCCATAATTAGGCTGACAGCGACACTTTGGCTGCTTGTGGGCGTTCAGGAAACAGCTGCCACCGTTCATGCACTGGATCAAGCAGGGACCACTGGGGGGAGCTGTGGAGGATGTTGAGGAAGTCTTTCAGTCACGAAGAAAGATTTAGACGCCTGTTCCTGAGTGGGTTTGGTATGTGTGATTGTGAGTATGTGTATCTGTGTGTACACTCACAGATAGGAGACAGTGTGGGAGTGGGCAGCTCCACACATGTGCCGTTGTCCAGCGTGCGTCCATTGGGGCAGGTGCAGACTGGTCCGCTGGGGCTCAGCAGACACAGCCATTCACATTTCTTCCTGTCACAGGGATTTGTCACTGACAAGGACAGACGGAGAAAATTAGGATAAATAACTACCTGCTTTAGCCTCCTCTTTCTCACTGTCTATGTTTTAGTGATCATTTCTGTCATTAGGAGTTTCTTCATTTTCCTACTCACTCTCAGGTTGTTTGTAGCGGTGGTACAAAACTATATCAGTGGCATGGTTCATTCCAGTTGTAAGGTTCTCAATGGGGCCTTTGCCAAATTTATTCACTCGGAAGACGTAGTTGTTGATGTAGGTGACGCCATAGACGTAGTCTTCAAACACATCAATGCTGAAGGGGTGATGGAGTTCTGTGAAGAAACAGAAAAAAAAACATGTTATGGAAGTTTCTCCGACAGCATACATGCTAATAAACACAATCTTGCATAGTCCACCCACATAAAATTGCAACTGAGTCCTGACTGATAAACACTTATTGTTAGTATGGATTATGGCACAAGCTGTGCCATTGTGAGAGTGAACCACTCAACTGTTCTTAATGCTGTTGGCAGCAACAACGGCGTCGCTGCCATTCAACCTCACGCTGCAGATCAGGGAGAGTTTAGCATCGGCCCAGTACAGGCGCTCGTTGAAGTAGTCCACCGCCAGGCCTGTGTAAACAGAGAACAGTATTAGCAAAAGTAGAGATTAAAAATTCACCCTTTGCATTTAGTATAGAACAAATTATTAAGGAGAGGAGGAAGTGTGTGTGTGTGTGTGTGTGTGTGTGTGTGTGTGTGTTTGTTTTACCTGTTGGCCACTGAATGTTCTCCTCAACCAGTGTCTCTCTCATGGTTCCATCCATAGCAGCGGTTTCAATCTTGGGGTGGTTCCCCCAGTCTGCCCAGTACATTTTCCTAATGGGGAAAAATTGAAAGCTTCCTCTATCACTGCCGTTATCACAGTTGAATCTGCATTGCATTCTTGTGATTTTCTCCAATAACTCTCTTTTTCCTATTTCACTGCCCCCCCAGTCTCCCGAGCCCCACTCACCCTCTCTGGGGGTCGACCACAATGGCATAAGGCTCATCGATCATTCCGGAGATGAGGGTTTTACGATGGCGTCCTCCACTTATCTGGGCCACCTCAATGACATCTCTACCAGAGTCAGTCCAGTACAAATTCCCTGCCACCCAGTCCACAGCAATGCCACGGGGCATCTTCAGATCGGGGATCTAAACACAGAGACCCAGAAAGTGCAGTAAGAACCTCCAAGATCTGTCAAACTATAGCCATGTTGTTAAGTTTAGATCATACAGACAAGAAAACAACATATACACACTCACCTCCAGGTTGGTGACCCTCGAATCACTTTGGCGTCGGTTGCGGTTGCTATTAGGGGAAGAGGAGGAGGAAGGCAAATCATAGGAAGAAATGCGTCCTGTGTGCCAGTTCGTCCAATAAATGCGGTTCGTCTTGACATGCAGGTCCATGGCATCGATGCGCACGTTGGCATCACCCTGGAAGATCTGCTCATAGCGCCAGTTTGGCATGGAAGGGTCCAGACTGCGGATTTCATTGTCATCCGCGATGTAGAGCAGTTGTCTTAGAGCTGGGGATGAACAGAATGTTATTTCAGGCCAGAAAAAGAACAAACAGATCATTGTAGTAGAACATAGATGAGAAGAATTAAAGACAGGAAAACAAAAATCAGGGTAAATAGTGCACATTCTTATAAAACATTATCTTAAAGAGCTGATGAATGTCAGTTGTGGTGGTAGTACTCACTGTCAGCCTTGCAGGTGTCATTGATTCTGGTGAAGTACTTGTGGCAGCTGCACTTGTACGAACCCTTAGTGTTGTTGCAGATGTGGGAACACACTCCAAACTGCTTACACTCATTTTTATCTGTGCAAAATCCCAAGGCCACATGGTACACATTACACATAGTTTCTAGTCTACGAGCAAACTGTAGCCATAACTTGTTATGTGAAAAATGAGGCCAGAGCAGAGAAAACTGTACCTTCACATCGGTTACGTCCTTTGGGCTGAAAGCCGGGCTTGCAGGAGCAGAAAGAGTCTGTGCCGTTCACCACACAGTGAGCTTCATCACCATCTCCACACACTGTCCTGTTACTGCGACAGTCATTCAGCACGGTGTCTGGAGTTGAAGAAACAGGGTACATGCATTCACACCGATTGCCACGCAGAATATACATTCTAAATATGACGAATACCATAATGTGAAACAACAAACCTTTCTTATTGCAGTTGATTTCATCTGAACCATAGTCCTCGCAGTCGTTAAAGTAGTTGCAGCGCAGGACAGAGCTGATGCAACGGCCATTGGAGCACTGGAACTCATCCTTCTGACACACTGGTGTAGAAGGAGGCACTTGTGGAGGAGTACAGGTTTCACATAGTTAATACACTGACTATTATGTGCGAAACTTCTTCTCACTCTGTCGGTCTATTTAGTAATTTTGTTCTACAACAAGATTAAGGAAACTCACAGCAGTTGAGTTCATCACTGTTGTCCCCACAGTTGTTGACTCCATTACAGCGTTTTGATATTGGCAGACACACGCGGTCGTTATGGCAGCGAAACTGCCTTGTGGGCGGACACTGGAATTTAACTAAGTCACAGGAGGAGAGAAACATTACAGGTTTAGAACAGACTCTTTGCAAGCACGGTATCAAATGGTCCTCAGGAATGCTGTGAAATGCTGTGATTCTCACCACACTCCTCTGGGTTCTCATCTGAGTTGTCTCCACAGTCGTCCTCACCGTCACACTTCCAACCCAGCGGTTTACAAAGAGTGTTGTTGCACTGGAACTCGTCCAGGGGGCAGTATCTACCCACTGAAACAAGAAAGTGAAAGAAGAGGCAAGAGGAATGAATGATGCATCAAATCAGCTGCAGCAGGCGTCCACAGTTTCAGCATTATGTTCGACCAAACACCCAGGAGAAAATAAGTGTGTTTCTTACCACTACTGTTGCATTTCTCCTCATCACTGCCATCCATGCAGTCAGCATCAGCATCACAGCGCCAGCGGATGGGGATGCAATGGCCATTTTTGCACTGAAACTGATCACTGTCGCACTTCACATCACAGCCGTTCTGAAAACAGAGAATTTTCTTCATTAGTACCCCTAGCATGTCAAATTTTAAATCAGAAATTTAATCAGGAAGGAAATGGTTAAGTGATACCTCATCTGAACCATCAGCGCAGTCATGGTCCCCATCGCACTTCCAGCGCCCAGCAATGCAACGGCCATTTGTGCAGGCAAACTCGCTCTCCGAACACTGACGAGGCACTGAGGAGAAAGAGAAGACACTTAATAAAGGTGAAAGAAGATAATTACTTATGAAAAGAGAGTAGAGGCGAGGAGCAGGGAAGGCATAAGGAAAGGAGAAGAGAAGAGAAAAGGTGGGAATAGAGCAGACTGCTAAAAGAACACAGGGTTCTCTGTTGAGAGCTGGATGTACATGAATAAAATAAAGCTGGTTATTCAAATCACAAGGTTGACTCATGGGGAACAGAGGTGGGGATGGTACAGCATTCTGCACTGAATGCAGTGGAGGAACTAGAGGAGCCAGGGGGATTGAAAAGGAAGGAAAAAGCTCAGAGCAAAAAACATGCTGGGGGCACACAAAGTACTGGTTACCTACCTCTGGCTCACAGCAACAGGCCAGTGTGAAATGCAAAATAGACATGAGATGATGTGAGATGTGCAAATGACCACAGAACTAATTAACTAAAAAGAAATCAAAGTCTCAACCATGCGTGTAGTCGAGTGTAGCACGCACACACACAGTGAGAGGTGATACGATGCTTACCGCTATAACCTGGCAGTCTGAAGTCTGCTCATATTATATTATGAATCAATATTTTCATACAGACAATGAGCTGTGCATGTGACTCTGTGAGCAAGCAGTGTCCCTCCGGAAAATAAAAAAACAGGAGATGCCTACCACATTTGTCTTCATCAGAGTTGTCACCACAGTCGTTGTCGTAGTCACACTGCCAGCGGCCGGGCACACAGCGGTTGTTCTTACAGCGGAACTGGTATGGCTCGCACGTCCGCTCATCTGTGCACCAAACAGACATACTAAGTAAAAACATGGCTGTAGCGCTGTTTTGCACCCAATATCTTCTCTAGCACTAACTTTACCCCCCCCACCATTCTCTCCTTACCGCACTCTTCCTTGGGTTCATCTGAAGCATCTCCACAGTCATCCTCTCCATCACACTTCCATCGTGCCGGGATGCACCGCCCCGAGTCCTTACAGCGGAACTCATCCACACCGCACGTCATTTGAGCTGAAACAAAGAGGAGTTAATGATCATCCTCAATAATGACCAACTGAATATTCAACAGCTTAATAAACATGAAGTCAAGATCAGCGCTCTCCTCCTTATGTGGCTTTATAATGTTAGGTTTTCTTTTTAGATTCCGCACCACAGTGCAATATTTTTGAGAGTTAGTTTTTCTCTATCACTGACATTCACAGCTTCCCGTCAATACAATCCCACAGGCTCTATTAGAGGACCAATTTCATGCTGTAATGGAAACTTATTTCTTCAATATAGGTGTTGTTTGATGCAGCAGTAATAAGCTGTATCTTACTGCAGTTGGCAGGCTCATCCGATCCATCCACACAGTCATTGTCCCTGTCACACACCCACACCCGTGGGATACAACGCTTGGTGATGGCACACTGGAACTGGTTGGGGGCACATGTCACTTCCGCTGCACAACAGACAGACAGATTAGACCACTTACTTGCTAAAACTAAATGTAAAAGAGCTGCTATCTAATCACACATTTCACAAATTTATAAAAAAGACTACGATGCTAAAGTCCTAAGGTGGAATTTAGACTGCAATATTTATTTAATAATAACATGGTGGTGTTGCTATTCTTACAGCCTTGCAGTTCAAGGTGGTAAAATGTAAATTTTGACCCCAGAATGGCACTAAGGAACTGTTCATGTAATCTCCCTCTGAGGAGGAAGAATATGCTTAGCAAATGTCATGGCAATTACATCATGCAACATCATTTGGCCTTCGGGCATTGCTAAAGGAAAGGTCAAAGAGAGTTCCTCTGGGGAGTGTGAAAGTCTTCAGCAATTACCTATCTGTTCATTAGAAACTACGGCCTAAGGGAAGCGATAAAGGAGATGTCGAGGGGCCACTACAAATTTTAGCCTGGGTACAAATTGTAGAGCTATCTTTTTCTGGACCAAAGTTTTGATGAGATAAATTAGCAAACGGGGAACCTGTAGTGACCAAAGTCACTCTGCTTAGGCACTGCCACTAGCAGTGCAAAACCTGAAAATTATGAGGAGCAGCTTCAGGGGAACAACAAGACTTACGACAGTCTTTCTCATCCTCTCCCTCGCCACAGTTGTCCTGTCCATTGCAACGGAAGATGCCAGGGATGCAGCGACTGGGGTGAGTACATTTAAACTGACTTGGCAGGCACACGTGGATGTCTAGAAACAAAAAGACAACAAATAATGTGTGACAAGGTATATTGGTCATTATAGGCAGAACTAAAGAAACATTTCTATCTCTAGGTATATGTAGGTGTGTGTGTACCGCAGTTGGCCTCATCAGAGTTGTCCTGACAGTCATCGTCTCCATCGCAGATATAGGCTGGGTTGGTGCAGATGCCGGTACCACACTGGAACTGGCCTGGTCTGCATTTAAACTCAGCTACAGTGAGAGAACAAAGCAAATTATTAACGAGAACAAACAAAACAATATGCTACGACACCGAATCAACAGGAAATGACTCTCTAAGCTGCAGCGATTACTCACGGCAGTCTGCAGGCTCATCTGAGCGATCCCCACAGTCATCTTCAGTATCACACTTCCACCAAAATGGAATGCACTTGTCATTTTTGCAAACAAACTGAAAGAGAAGGAGAGTGACTGAATTAACTTTTCAGATTAATAATGTGTTAATACAGGTAAATGTCAAAAATGATAACCTCGATAGCACACCTGACTTGCAGTGCAGTTCGACAAGCACTGTCGGCCATCAGCTGCTAGGTAAAAGTTAGTGGGGCAAGCACACTTGTAGCCCCCTCCAGGTGAGAGCAAACACAGATTACTGCAGCCTCCATTGTTGACTTGGCATGGATGGTCAGCCACTAAAGAACAAAGAAATGTAGAAGTAGAATTACAGGTAGAAATAAGAGCAGATCAGACAGGGACCAGGACAGAGATGAAGATATACATGTGGTTAGGACTGACTGCCTGGGGAGTTTGTTTCTACCTTCAGGCTGGCGGTATGGATGATAAATGTGGATGTCCATTGGTCTGTGTAAGGTGCTGATAAGCATGGTCTTATTGATTCCAAGTGTCTTATGAGCTCTGTTGATGGACTTTGTCTCCCAGTCTGTCCAGTAGATGTACTCTTCAAATAGGGTCATAGCAAAGATGTGGGGGATATCCTGGGCCAGAACTGCAGGGGCACGGGTACAAAGACAAAAAAGTTGGTAGCAACAATGGGAAGGTGTGCAAACACACTCCTCTGTGTCAGTAAGTATGTTACCTGTGTGTCTGTTGGTTCCATCAAGGCTGGCAAATGCAATGTAGTCCTCCCGTGCATCAGCCCAGTAGATGCGGTCATTAACAAAGTCTAGTGTGAGACCATTGGGCCAGGTGATCTTATCCTCCACTATGACACTCCTGTTTGTGCCATCCATCCCAATCCTCCCTATGTGGGGGTTGTCACCCCAGTCTGACCAGTATAGATACCTGTCACGGAAGCGCTGTTTTAGTTAAATTTACTGGTCATAACAAATCACAATTTAAAATCCACTACGTTCCAGATTTCTTGCAGTTTCAAACACTTTAAAACATCAAGAAAGTACAAAATTTAAAATTCAGTCTATTATACTTTTACTTTTTGTAACTGACATTGAAGTAGGGAGTTTAATTTCAACTTTTAACTCATTTGTGCCAGATCCTCAAAAGTTGGGCTGCGTCTCACCCATATCGTACGTCCACAGCCACAGCACGTGGCTCCCTCAAGCCACTGTTGACCAGAACCGTCCGGTAAGCTCCATTCAGCTTTGACACCTCGATAGTGTCTCGTCCCTTATCACACCAGTACAGGTTTCCTCCCACCCAGTCCACTGCCAAACCGTCTGGGTTGCTGAGTGATGTGCGATGAAGGACCTAAAAAATGACCAAGCAGTATATATTTCCAGAGTCTGTGCCTAACAATGAAGGATTTAATTTGTTTTCTAGTGCAAATACACATGTACAAATGAGGATTAATTATTCACTTTAAGTGTAGGTTTTATAAAGAGATGGAAAGCCAGGCAGGTATTAACAGCACAGTTCACTGTCCTGTATCTTCCTTAGACGAGACGCTGCTACACTCACCTGAACATCACTGCCGTTAATGTGCATGCGTCGGATCATGCTGCCCTGGGTGGTCACATCTGTCCAATAAATCATCTGCTGGCGGTAGTCAAAGTCCAGAGCCACAGCATTGTTCAAGCCCTGTCAAAGCACAGGAGCTGCATTAGTCTGAGCTGGTGATAAACTCCTGCAGAGGGTTTGCAAGACTTTCAGGCACTTCAAAAGGACATTCTGAATCTGTAAGTCTCACCTGTTTGAGCAGTGTGTAGTTTGATCCATCCAAGTTGAGCTTCCTTAGGTAATAGCGGTTGGCAAAGATCAGGAAAGGTTCCTCTTCTGCAGGGACAGAGACATATGTGAGTGGATTTGCTTTAAACACTTACCTGAATGTCGTTAATCTATTATGTTTCATACCAGATGTGGATTTGCATATGGTGGGGTTCTCAGCACTAAGCTGGAAACCCTCCACACACAAACAGTGGAAGCTGCCGTGTGTGTTGATGCAACGCTGCGTGCAGGGATATGTGGTCGTGCACTCATCCACATCGACACAAGTCTTCCCGTCATCTTTCAGACGGAAGCCTGGGTGGCATCTACACTGTGAGGAGGCAAAGTACAGAGCAGGTAAAGCAAAGATGCATACGTTATATATTTCACATTCATGACTGGAGAAGTCGAGTCAGAATCTCACAGTTTTCACTTACCTTAAAGCCTATTTTCAGGTCTTCACAGAGCTGAGAGCAGCCACTCAGTTTGCTGTTCAGGCACTCGTTAATGAAGCAGTTCAGCTCATCAGAGCCATCACCACAGTCGTCTTTATGGTCACAGAGCAGCATCTCATTGACACAGTTTCCATTATTGCAGGCATACGTAGTGTCGTTGCACTTCTTCTCTGTTTGATTAGCGAAAGAAATTAAATGGGAAGCGAAATGAAGAGAAAAGGTCAACGAGTGAGAGTGCTTTTCTGTTGCCAAAAACAAACAAACAAATTATAGTGTCATATCATCTTTTATTTGCATTAACACCCAGTATTTAATTAAACTGGATGTGACTTCTCCATCCTTTGTCTTGGCTGCATTTTTCTTTCTTACATCAATATGCTCAAAAGCTTCAGATTAAAATCGGACATCCGGATAAATCTGTCAATGTCAATAAATGTAATGATTCAATTAGATAAATTCATTCTTGCGTGTGAATTTTACCTGGGCCATGGCAACGTTGGTTCTTGGGTGCTTCGTCTGAGTGGTCATGGCAGTCAAAGTCTCCATCGCACTCCCACGAACCCTGGATGAGGCAGCGTCCATTGGCACAGCGGAACTCATTGGGTCCACATGTTGGGTATTCTGCAGAAGAAAAAAAAAACACACCAGAGTTAAGGACAGTTGAGCTTGTTAAACACAAGAGTGAGGAAAAGAGAGCTTTATAAAGTGTTCCACCAGGAACAGGAGGTCATGGGTCCACTCACCACACTCCTGGGACTCGTCTGAGCCATCGCTGCAGTCGTTGTCATGGTCACACACAAAGTGCTTGGGGATACACTGTCGGTTCTGGCACATGAACTCATTGTTGCCGCATGTGTTGTTGAACACTGAGACGAAAAAATATTGGATGAGTAAATGAAATGCTCCAACAGGTGCAGATTGGATTTACGTCTTCCTTAGTCTCTCCAGACTGCACTCACCACAGCCAGCTTTGACACTCTCATCAGCTCCATCAGGGCAGTCTTTGTCCCCATCGCACATCCAGTGCTGAGAGATACACATATGTGATCCAGGACACTGGAATGACTCGGGACTGCAGGTTTTGGTCTCTGTGTTGGATAGAGGTTATTGAAGGTGACTTTAATTCCTTTCATTGCCCTGAGAAATTTGTGAATATACTGTTTACTCCAAAAACAGTTGACGATCACGGATCATATTTTTGGAATATTTAAGAGGCAGAGTGGGAACTGTTACGTTATTGTTAATAACATAAACATATTTCAAATCCTAAATTCTTTGCATACATGCCAGTGTTTTATTCCATATAGCGTTAGAGTAATTTGATGTAATCACCATCACAGTTGTCATGCAAATCAGATTAAATACAAAAAGATCCAAGCTCTAGCTAAAACAGTATCAAAATAACAGTATCCTTAAATATTTCTTGAGAATTCATCACATGCTCATATTTTCCCATAGAAATGTCCTGCTGTCAAAACGCTTTTGGTTCTAGATTTGTTAACACTATGTTTGGGTCTTTTATTTGTGTTCACTGAGGGTTTTTTTGCCCAAAACTCACTGCACTTGCTGTCTTCATCACTACTGTCACCACAGTCATCGGCTCCATCACACACCCAGCGTTTGGGAATGCAGCGGTGGTTCCCACACTCAAACTGGGAGGCTGAGCAAAACTTATCTAAAGGACCAGAAAGAATGTAGAAAGTACAAAATACAAGTGCCAAAACAAAGTAATGGTCTGTTGGATTTCAAATTGTTTAGGTTCTCGTAAAGGATCTAAACATACCACAATTAGCCTCGTCTGCGCCGTTCTCACAGTCATTCTCCTTATCACAAGTCCAGCTCATAGGGATACAACGGCCACTAGGACAGGCAAAGAAGGGTGTCGGGCACTTTGTTTTCCCGCTCCCTGGAACAGTGACAAATAAGTGGTGAGTTAAAGAAGAAAACATCAGGGAGGTAAGAAAATTAGAGGAAGAAATTGAAAAAATTAATTCACTTTAGTGTTTTTCAGAAAGAATTTCCTCACAAACCTCAATTCAATGGATGGAAACATTCATTGTTTTAGTTTCTGTTTCAAATTGGACTTTTTTCTCCAATCCATCAGTGACAAAACAATTTCACTTTTTCCTAAAATACTAAGAAAATGTGTGTATGTCAGAGGTTGTTAAAATACCTGGGCAGTTTCTTTCGTCAGAGAAGTCTCCACAGTCATTAGCTCCATCACACTGCCATGAAGGGGCAAAGCAGAGTGTGGTGAACTCGCACTTCTGAAATGTCACTCCCTTCACTCCCAGATGGAAGTAACTGGAACAGTCTGTGGCAGCTTAACAAAGAGAGCAGAACTACTCTTTACAAGGGCTTGGGAACTGGTGTTTAGTTTTCTAATTATAGATACTCTGATTATTGCTGAACTTACTGCAGTTCATCTCATCACTGGCATCCTCGCAGTCCACTTTTTGGTTACATTTGCTGGAGTTGAAGATACAGCCTCCGTCTCTGCACTGGAACTGATCGGCCGAGCACAGTGTGGCTGACAGATACAAAAACAAGATAGTATTTAGGTAGGAAATAACTTTAAAATATCAAATGACTGCAGGCGGCAGAAGATTTGTTGAATCGAAAGACTTACTGTTACAGAAGAGCTCATCAGAATTGTCTCCACAGTCATCCTGCCCATTGCACCAGGAGCTATGGCCCACACAGCGGCCATTCACACAGCGTCTGTAGCCCTTCTTACACACACGGTTGGCTGAGAACAAGACAGGATATGATGTGGACTCAACTTACAAAGTCAAACAATAAAAGAATGGCGGACATCATTCTGACAGAAGAGAAGGTTTCACTCACCACAGTAGGACTGTTTCTCATCAGACTTGTCCTTGCAATGGGCCATGCCATCACAAGTCAGGGTGTAGTTAACACAGTCTCCATTCCCACACTCAAACTCGTCAATGTTGTTACATGTAGTGTTAAGGGCTGTGTGGCAAGGACAGAAAAACGCACTTAGGAAAAGATGCCTTACCGGGGGCATGCAGCTTGGGCTTTGTCAGTGTTCATGCAAATCCACTCAAAACCTTTGCTTTTACTTCACTACATTTTGGACTGGACAAGATTTTAAGACAAACATTTGCTTTTCTGAATGCCTTGCTTGTATTGTTACCTATGCAAGTGTTGTCCTCCAAAAGTTTTCTGTCACCACGGCAACTGCAGTTGACCCTTCCCTCAGAGGTCAGGAGACACAGATCCTGACATCCTCCATTGTTAACACGACACAGAGAGAACTCACCTATGCAGACATTAGGAAAGTTGAGGACACACGTCACACAAACACCACACACAAACACACACACACACACACACACGCGCACATGCGCACACACACACACACACTTGAGTGAATAAGTATTTCTGACCCCACATCCACCCTTCTGACACACAAGCAAACACTTTCCCCCTATATATGCATCCACATCAGCAGACAGACACGCCTGCCTGGATGCAGCAAATAGCTCTGCTGCCAATGAATGCATAATTCAATGTGACTCAATCTAAATGGGATTTGCAGCCATTTACCGCAGGCTCTCAGCTTGTATGGTCGCTGTGGGTATTGGTGCGCGAGAGAGTTTACAGAATGAGGAAACCTGAGGGAGAAGATGGCTGACGATAGGGGAGAGGAAAAAGATACAGAGCTGCATTGATTTAAAAGTATCCCGACAATTGGAGATGTAAAACAAGATGAGTTGGAGGAAGAGGTGAAGTTGTATGGATAAAAGTGATTCGCAATTTAGAAGGTGTGTGTGTTTGTGCATGGTAATAGAACTGATGTTGGGGCTACAGTGTCTCTCCATGATTAGTTTTGTCATCCTATTAACTGCTCAGATGGGGCAGAGAAACATCTTAATCGTGTCTTTTGTGCCAGTGAATGTTAAAGTAATTGCTTAGAAAAGCCTGTGTTAAAAATTTTTTGAACTACTTTTATTTGTAATGGCTTTACTAATGTGCTATTATCATCGAGGAGGAGATGATCTATGCTCTATTGAAATTTCATAATATATAACCTCAGGTTCTACCTAGCGAATAACTGCTCAACTTGTAAATGTAAAAAACGGTGGTTACATATTCTAAGTCTTGAAGCATGTACCACTGTATGGTTTAGGTATGTGTTGAGGTGCAAAATGAGATGAAAAAATTAAGTCAATTGCCAGAGATTTTGCTATACCTTTTAAATCATTTAAACCTTTGAGTTCTTCAGTTTATTTGTCTACGATGACATTTGATCATCTTGCAAGGTGGTAGATAAATGAGCTATATGACAATTAATGGCAATATGACAATTTCTAGGCTTTGACTTTTATTTTTGTACCAATGTGATGAAGTTCCTTGATTTGGCAGGTATTTACTTTGCTGGATTAATATAGTCAAATATAGTCATTCTTTCATGTCTAAGTAGTGCCCTAATTTATGTCGACAGATAATTTGCTAAATCAAATTCATAAACAATAAAAAATAAACTGGGATCCTTTTCTAATAATACCCAGTTCTACAAATTATTTACTTCAAAAATACTTTCTCACACACACACAATCACACATACAGAGACACACAAAACCACTTGTGTGTAAAAACTCACAGCTGTTGGTGTCATTGGCCACTGCGACAATACCCATCGGCTGCTGAGGGATGTCAGCACGCAGCACCTTCATGTCTCCTCCTGTGTATTTGTCAGCACGAAGCACAGCCCTCCTCACCCAGTCAGTCCAGAAGATGTAGTCACCGTACACAGCAAGGCCAAACGGATGGACTGGCTCATTCTTCAGCACCACCTGCAGGGGGAGGCACAATCACAGCCATGACCTCATACATTCAGGAAATTCCAGCCTTTCAACAAACTTAAAAGCATAAACAAACTGACAGTTGTTATTAGGCGATCCCATAAAGCAATTATACTCTGGTAAAAATATTTTTCTTATGCTTCATTATGTGTGTATGTGTGTATCTACATGTAAGTGTTGATGTCACTCACGTAGCGCCGAGTGCCGTCATACTCGCAGCGCTCTATCTTGTCCAGCGTGGCATCAGAGAAATAAAGTTTTTCGGCACGGTGGTCTATGGCCAGGCCGTTAGGGGTTCGGATGTCAGTACCAATGATCACAAGGACGTTGGCACCAGTCAGTGTGGCACGCATGATACTGGGAGACTGCTCGTTCCAGTTGGTCCAGAACATGAGGCTGCAGGGAGAGAGTAATTATCAGTGATGTAAATAGGCGTGAAGTTTTGGCATAATATAGGAGCAGTATTGTATATGAATAACTGAGTTAGTTCTAACCTCTGGCATTCATCAAGGACAAAGGCTCTGGGGTGGTCATCTCCAGACATGGTGACCACCGTGTGTCGGTCAACGGCCCCCCAGCGGCTCTGATCGACTGTGTGGCGGGTGATGGTGGAGGTTGTGTAGCTGGTCCAATACAGCATATCCCAGCCCCTGTGGTACGCCAAACCCTCCACTGAGCCGACATCTGAAAACGAAAAGAGGAATGGAGAAAAGGGGAAAGAAACAAAGATAAGTCGGGAGAATAGAGGGTACAGGAAAAGAACAGGGAGACATTAAACCAGAATCAGAGAGAAGACGGAAGAGAAAAGAGGGAAAGGAAAAGAAGCACGTCAATCCCAGTGCTTTGTTAAAAGACCAAGTGTGGACTTTCTGGCAGCGGCTCAGTGCTGGCAAACTGCTGTGTGGCAGCACAGAGTTAGGGCTATGGACACGACAGCTTTGTATTAAACACCAAAAACACAGTGGGATGCAAGGCTTTTATCCAGAAAAATAGCTCACTAAAAAGGTTACAATAACAGTTACCAGCTAGTGTATTACTTTCCATCACACTACCTCATCAGCAGATGAGAAGTAAAAAGGAATTTCTCTGCTCCACAGCCTTGAAATGAGTAAGAGGTTGTGCACTCCTCGTTTGCACGGAGGCCAGAGGACAGGCAGGAGGCAGCCAAGATGGAGGAACACAAAGTTCTGTAGCAGCAGATAGAGAACAGCTGCTCTGTTGCTGAGAAACAATACGTGCACACATATATATGTGCATATCCGGATGAGTCAATTTAAAAATAACCACGCATCAGGTCATACCAATGCCAAATAACTGTTAATAGTTGCCTTTTTGTTATTGTTACTGCAAAGGAATAGTGAGGGTCTGATGGTTACAGTGGCATTTTCCAGGGCTGGAGATGACGTCACTCTCTCAGACTCCGTCCAGTGGATCAGTGAGATTCACCACAAGGTGGGACACTTAACACTACACCTACAGTGAAATGCCATGGACATGAATCAACATTTGTCTGGCCCATGCTATGAGACTGATGAAGCTACTGGAAAGCCAAGCAGAGGCTTGTAATGTGAAAGCAACTCCTCTCTGCTTCTCGCAATCATAAATCAATGCCCTAAAAGTCAATACAGAACAACATGAAATCCATTCACCCCTATTTCCTCTTTTGTCAGTGCTGTTAATGAATTGTAAATCTCTAGCCTGCAGTGCTCTAGACTGCAATTCTTGCTTTTCACCTCTGTTTATCTTCACACTGTTGTTGACCTAAGCCTATCTAGGGTTCTGTACACTTCCGCTTGGTGTTTACAATAATACAGATGAGCTGAATTTATAGCTGTTGAGCTCAGCTGCTTATACTCACACTGTTATCTGCAGTGGGTGTGATAGTAGTTCAGTGTTAGCTGTCAGACTGGCAGACAATAATTACCCTGATTTCTGAAGGCAAACACCAATCCACTCTGTCTTTCTTTGTGTATACACTGTATCTGTGTATGTTCTGTAGTGCAGGGATAATACTTGTAGAAAATGTAAATCCTTCCAGAAAATGAAAAGAAACAATAGATTCAGAGAAAAAGCCATATCTGGTCTGGTTAGACCCTCCCACAGAAAGCAGGCCAGCCCATCTCTGTCCTGCTCTGTGTTAATCAGTCCAGAGTTCACCTGCCGTTTACTTGGTTCATCCTCTCTTACTGTTGAGCTATTCGCTTCTCTTTTCCTCTTCTGCTACCATTGTGTTTCTAAGGAGATTCCCTCCTTGGAGGCAGGAGGAAGGCTGATTGTGGATTTCTGAGCACGGGGCCTGATTAAAACATCATGTGGAGTAGCTGCCTGCTAGGAGGTGACGGAAAATCACACAATCTCCAGCAGTAAGCTTTCAACACACGGGTGCTCTTCACAGGACGATGTGGGGAGGGATGAAAAACCCCAGCAACTGAGAAATCAGTGGTGTCTTGACTTCAGTGGAGGGGGTCTGATGTCATTTTCTACTGCCGCCAGCAAATCAAAGGTGGAGCTGATTGTGAGGATTGTGAAATGGCTTGATTTGCATACAGCACTTGGAAAGCAGCTTTGACACAACTATGTGTTTTCAAGGACAATTTCTGGGAACTAAAGTCATCTTCACACCGTCAGCAGGAACATGAACGTATGTAGAGTGTGTTAATGTATTTAACAATCACCTTTAGTCCTTATTGGCTGATCTTAATTATCCACGCCCTGGATTTTAAATGACTGGAAACCTGTGTCGATGTTATTTCTGAGGACACCGCTGTTGACAGTATGGGCAATCATTCCCACGTGTATTATCAGTAGTTTTATGACTGGCTTGAGCAAATTGACCCAACCAAAAGCCAACAGTGTTTTCACAGTAGCAGTATGACTGAAGACATGATGCTGCTTAGGAACTCTACAGGGTCAGAGGACCTGCTAGGGAACAGCAGTGACACTGGGCTGTGCAATGTGGAGCAGATCCTAGTCCCAATATTAGATGCACTGATTCTGGTCTTGGGGGTCGGGGGGCACACCATGGTGATGGTGATCCTGTGTGGGAGGCGGAGAAGGGGGTTGGGACATACTGGACATTCTCCTCACAGCTCCATGACAGGCACGGGGACAGACATCCTCCTGCTGGTTCTGAGTGCTGCAGACCTGCTTTTGCTCTCAACGCTTCCCTTCCACACTGCTGCCATAGCCCTGCAGCAATGGCCGTTTGGAGACTTCATGTGCCGTCTGGTGGGCTTCTTGGGATCGGCCTGCTCTTCAGCCAGCGTCTTCACACTGGCCACCCTGGCTGTGTCGCGCTATCTGACTGTGGTGCACCCTCCCAGAGCTTACAGTCTCCTCTCCCCTCGCCGTGTGTCTATAGCGGCTGCGCTCCTCTGGGTCCCGGCTTGCTGCCTGGCTGCCCCCCAGCTGGTCTTTCGCTCTGTGGGAACCCCCCGACAAGTCTCTGATGGGTTGGCTTGCTCTGCTTTCCTGCCCCAATCAGACCAGCTGATCTATGGATTGTTTCACTTTTTCTTGGCCTTCTTGCTTCCATTGATTACCATTGCAGTGGCCTATGGCAGCATCTACGTGTTCCTGTGGCGGAGTCAGCAGGCCGGCAGGGCCCCCCAAGTAGAGCGCTACCAGAGCAAAGTGACCCAAACCTCGGCCATGCTGGTGCTGGCTTTTACCGTGTGCTGGCTGCCATCCTATGGTCTGACACTGGCCTTACTGGAGGATAAAAGCTCAGGGGCCACTGGCACATCCCCACGTTATGGCACCTTCAGTGTGTTTGCACGTGTCATGGCAACTTCTTCTACAGTGATGAACCCTCTTCTCTATGTGCTCTTGTCACAAAAGTTCAGACAAGACCTACTGAGGCTGTTCAATAGAGGAGGGCAAAGAGCAAATAGGGCTGCGGCTATGGCTGCTGCCTGACAGTATTATAATCCGCAGCTACTTCAACGTAACTGAACACCTGACACACATAAAATCAAATAGAGAATCCTGACTACTGGGAATTACAATTTTAAATAATTTCTGTGTGAGTTGCTTTGCTGAAATAGTCATGAATAAAATGGCCAGCCCCCTTACAAGGAAAGTCTACTTAACATGGAAAAACAACAGCAATCGCAACATCTCTCCCTCTTAAAATGTTCACCCTTATCCTGGATATTGTAAAGATCAAACCACTTGCCTTGGGAGGTTCTTCTCTACAAAAACAGTGGGACAAGCAATGTTGAATCATGCATTCCTTGTAAAACAGATTAAAGGAAACGCACTTTGGTAAACCATTAACAGTGAACCTGTGGTTTGTTGTGCTGAGATAAGGTGAGTGAAGGTCTATCTCTCTCTTGGCCTGTTTGTGTTCGTATAAACTCTGTTGTCAAAGCACAGATGAAAAAAAGATCTTTCTTTTTGTTTCTAGTTTGGCTACGTCTTCAAAATAAAAGCTTCCTGGTTCTGTTTATATCCAGCTGTTTTCTGCCACAATAACATGTCTCACTGGGGGGGGGGACTGATTTTCACCACTCTGGTTCTTTTTGTTATTCAAAAAGGGTGGAATAACAAGAAACTACTTGACTAATGACAGTGGGAACAAACTGGAGATAAACTGGGAAGTAAGCTGGATGGGGGTTGACTGGTTAAGAATGAGAGTATGTAAAGAAAAGGTTTACACAAACTTAATATGTGGAAATACTCACTCTCTACTACAGTCTTGCGGTCAGATCCGTCATCACTGATCTGCTGGATGTTGCCAAAGTGGATGTCACTGAAGAAGATACGGTTAGCTCCCTTTCCTCCACCACCTCTGTAATCAAATGTCAGTGCAATGACATTCTTCATGTGCTCCGGGTCTTCAAATGGTTTTATGGGTGCGTTCAAGTTGTTTTCATCTGACAGGTGGACACTCTTTAGTATGGTGCGCTCCGAGTAGAGCAGGTAGCCATCATAGTCACGGCAGCTGCGGCCATCTTCAGCTAGCATGCCATGGGCACAGGCGCAGGTGTGTTGCCCGTTGCCACGATAAAGACAAAGTTGCTGACAGCCACCATTTTTGTCTTTGCACACATTTGTTCCTGTAAACAGACATTTAATCCATGTAATTATTATTAACTACACTTTTCAATATTAATTTCTCAGCTCTCAAAATTAAAATGCAGGAAAACTTAAAGAGCATTTAATTTCCTATTAATTCCACAGATTCAAATCCCTTGTAAAATGCTAAATTTTACCTATTTACATATTTAACAAATACCCTAGTGCTTACCTTGCTGCCTGGCCCTGTTGAAAACCTTGATGTCTTTGAGCTGCACCCCAATACCAGTCCTCAGAGACACAGAGTCTGTGGAGTTGTCCTTGCTGCCTCTCTTTATGGAGCCGTTAGCATGTGTCCTAAGAAGCAGACAAACAGCATTACACAGAGGCTGATGCTTGCAGATATTACAGAGAACTATTAGAAATATAAGAAATAATAGCAGGCAAACTTCACTCACAAATATTCCAAAAGTAAGGACAAGTAGGGTAAATCTGACCTGTCACTCCAGTAAATGTAGCTCTCAAACACCGACACAGAGAACATGTCCATGTTATTGTTGGCCAGCACCACTTCCCTGTTTTCTCCAGTTTCAAGGTTGATGCGCTCAATCTTGTCCGTCCTGGCATCACACCAATACAGCAGACCCTCCTACATGAACACAGGGTAAGGATGGAGATAATGTGATGCAAAGTTCACTGTCTGACTCTAACAGAGAATGCTAGAGTGGTTTGTTATGCTTTACCTCATAGTCGATGGAGATACCGTTGGGCCAGCTGATACTGACATTGACCAGGACAGCCCTCTGAGAGCCATCCAGACGGGACCGCTCAATACGAGGATACTGGCCCCACTCTGTCCAGAACAGGTAACTATACACATCAACACAGCAAAAAAAGGGATAAAGAGATCACTTCCTCAGTCATTAGTAGGGAGAGAAATTAGAGAAGCAGAGGGTAATGACAACTGGAATAGTAACTGGAGCTACACCCAGTGTTTGCTCCTCTCACCCTTTCTCAGGGTGGACAGTGATGGCACGAGGCTTGTCCAGGCCCTGGGAGATTACCACATAGCGGAAGGAGCCATTCAACCGGGCTACCTCAATCACATCAAAGCCTTGGTCCGTCCAGTAGATGTTTCCTGTGGAGGATGGAGAAGGATGCAATGATGTACTGGCTGATCCAGAGTGTATGTATCGGTGTAGAAATGAACCCTGTCTGACCTCTTTTGTGACACTTAAACAGTGACATTGAGTGACCTTGTTTGCTCTATTTCTGCAATAGGTTCTCTTTGCTTGCAATTTATCTCCCTTTCCTGCTCTAATGCCTGGTAACAGACAGTGAAAGTCTGAGCAAGAATGATAGATCCACTGACAGCCAAAATGAAACACAGTTTAAGTCTGGGGTTTCTCTCACCTGCTATCCAGTCAACAGCGATGCCTTCCACTCTGCCGATGCCATTAGTGACCACATCCTCTCTCCAGGTCTGGTCTCTCTTGGCCCTGCTGATGGTGCTCAGGCCCATATCCACCCAGTAGATAGTGTCATTGTCTAGGAAAACACACATTAAGCGTTGCACTGAGCAGAACTTTCATTCACCTTTATACAGTAACATAAACTTAATGCTGTGATGAATAAAGCCGTTATTTCAGCTACATCAGAGAGACAAAATATGTTTGTCAGTGAATTTCTTTTTTTTCCTGCTATTGAGAAAAAAAAATTGCATGTATGTGAGAAAAAGTCTTACCAGCATGGAAATCTATGCCCACAGCTAGGGATGTGCCTGACACTGGTACAAGAGCATCAGACTTGTCTGATGGATCCAAAGGAATACCCCGAATGCCCTCATGCACAGAGTACAGCAGGAAGGAGCCAACACCTACAGCAGGCAAATAAAATCCCCAGGTTTCAGACACTGAAAAGTTAGTTTTCCATCACACAATTATCATTTTCATCAGTTTCCTCCACCTGAATTTGGCCCAACCAAGAATACAGTATGTGTACGAATGTGCCGTACCCTCACAAGACTGCTGTCCTCTGCGCAGGCTGTATCCTGCTGTGCACATGCAGGCTCTGGTGGTTGGGGAGGTGGGGAGACACAGCTGGGAACAGTCCCCATTGTTATTACTGCAGAGATTGGTGCCTGGGAACACAAATGCACACAAATACACAAAACAAATCAAAAAGGAGTTACAGACAAGAAGCAGATGTGCTTTAGTGGAGATAAATAGGCTACATGATATAGGTAAACAAGACCTTCTATGAGTCAAGGACATATTTTCCCCAAGGTATTTAACAAAAAAAAAAACAAAAAACAAAAAACAGCCCTGCACCTTTCTGCACAGTTTCATTGTAGATTTTCATATGCATCATGGGGGATGTGCTGTTCCTCAGGACTTTCCAGTTGCCCCCATCCTTCTTGTCACAGGTTCCTATCTGGTCAGTTCCTTGATCTGCCCACCATAACTTGTCTCCTGAAGGACACAACACACAACAGGATGATCCACATGCTCCACTGGGACCAGATCTAACACTGGAAGGAACATATAAACCTTATGTCTCGAAGGGATTTTTCCTTGCCATCATCTATATACATTACTGGCCAGAAGGAACATTTTCTGGAGTCATACCCATGATGGCCAGAGCAGTGGCCTTGGTCAGCTTGCCCTTGACTCCCTCCAGCACCTCCAGTCCAGAGCCATCCAATTTGCAGCGGTTGATGGTGCTGTTTCCTGAACTGATCCAGTAAAGCTGCTCTGTGTCAAAGTCAATGGAGAGACCTGGAAAACAAAGAAAGACCTGATGTGTGATGGCCTGCCCTGAAACTAGGGCATGCTGTCTCTCATGCAGTCACAGCACGTCACTCACCGACAGGGCCTTTCTGGCCGGTGAAGAGGACACTGCGGTTGTTGCCGTCGGTGTTGGCCATGCTGATGTTGTCCCCATCTGTCCAGTAGAGTTTCCTAAAGGAGGCAGACAGAGAGAATCAGCAAAATTACAGCACAGATCAGAAAGGGAGGGAGAACTTTTGATTTATTTTCAGAACATCACAATTTGCCTTTGTAAGGAAAGAATTACAAACAGCTGGTAAGGTAGATTCTTTCATTAACATTGGAGATTTTAAAGCTTCATAATATAATGTTAATGAATCAGGGATTACGCTTATGAATCTTGTAATTGTTTTTCTTCATTTGATTTCTGGATGGATTTGCTAAAAAAATTATCTTGATTTCAACAAGACTACCTTGTTTAGTGAAATAATAACAATAGTAATAGCAATAGTGACATAAAATACTGCAGAATCTGTGGAGCTACAGGTCGGTAAATCATACCAAACCATCTGTGACCTTTATATGAATGTAGCTGAGCTGGCAAACTGGACGGTAGAGATACACTGAAAATCTTTTTCAGGGCATTGAGATCAGTAGCTGTAAAATGTCATCTCCAAATCAACATCCCATCATTGACTGCATTACTCTCCCAAACATAACACGCACACTCATAAACACTTTGCTTTTTCTTTCGAATTCCATGCTCCTAGGGCTGGACAAAGTCCTCACTGAACATACATACTGTATGCACCCACATGTAGAGTATCCTGGATAATATGCTTGTATGTGACTGTGTCCAGAATGTGTGCAGTCTATGTTTAATTTGCATCTATCCTCTGCCCCCATCACCCACTTCCTGTTAAATCCTACCACATCCACCACACCCTTCATTTGTTTGTGAACATGCCTTTAAATAAAGTTTCTGAGGCATTTAAACTCCCACTGTTGTTCTTTAGTGCGTGCGCGCACACACACACACACACACACACACACACACACACACACACACACACACTCACACACACACTCCCTATGTGTCTTTGCCCCCACCCACTCCTGAACATATTTTGGGCAGTGTGTTTGTGTGCCAGAGAAAGAGGACAGCCCAAGCATATGGATCCAGCATCTGCTTCTCATTTACCCCCATGCCAACAATGCTCAGATCGGAAACATTCCTCAGCTTAAGTAGGCTAAGTCTTTTAAAGAGAGGAAGGAGTACACAAAAAAAAACAGAAGGCAGAGACATTTCTTTAGAAAATATCATTCCTTCATCCATCTTATATACTAAAAAGCATGCATATTCCTGCAAGACAATAAATAAATAAATATTTATAGTTGGTTTGTCTCTGCTGTGCTGGTAAGAGCAGAGGCTGAAGTTAGGTTATGGAGCTGAGAAGGATGAGGTTTCAATAGGGAAGACAGAAGGGAAAAAATGGACATTTGCTCAACTAGGAAGGAGGGGACAGGATATAAACTAAACACTAAAACAGAAAAAGAGACATTGGTTCTGAATAATTCATAGTCTGTTTAAGCACAGAAGCTATCTTTCAAAATAGAAATGGAGCAAGAGAGAGAAAGAAAGAGTCACAGGAGAAAGATGATGCAAGGGGAGAAAAACTGGAATAACTTCCCGAGAGAAGAAACAGTCAGAGGTCAGCAACCTTTTTTACCAAACTTCTCTGCCCATCATCACTGACTGTAAACAGAGGGGGCATGACAGCCAGACACTGTTTAAGCGTGTATGACTATGCGTGATCACTCCTGTGTCTACGTGTCGTAGGTTAAAGAGGAAATCAGGAGAGTGTCTGAGAGCAATTTTTGAAAAATTAATTTCAACGGTGCGTATGTTTGTGTGTGTGTGTGTGTGTGTGTGTGTGCATACAACCAACCCTAGTATTGGATGCAGTACTAGGCAGTGGGGTTTTTCCAGGCCCTGGATGACAGCATTTTTGAAGGAGCCGTCCAATCTGGCAACATTAATCTGTTTTTTATTGGCATCATAGCTGGTCCAGAACAGATTTCTGGACACCCAGTCAACTGCTAGGCCGTGTGCATTGGGCAGATCTGAAAAAAGATAAACAGAATACACACAGAGCCATTAATCATCCCTCTCCGTCATGTTATATAAGGAACAACAATTGAGAAATGCCTTTTGCGTCTCTGTCTAATTTAGAAATCGTAGAGAAAGGGGAAGGAGCTTTAACAAAAGTTAAAATTGAAATTGACGCTTCATTAAGTTCCCCTTTTTTACTGTTGCTCCACCTCTTTAACACATCACTTTTAATGATAACTGTGTCTAAGTTATGACTCAAAATTCCAAGTAATTTTTGAAACAACATTCCTTTGTTTTCACGCAGTAGCAGACAAAAGACGGCCTCTCATTTCTAGCCAACAGCCATTCATTTAAGCAGCTAAACTGTCAATAAAAGACTTAACTGGCTGCAGCTAGCAAGATAATTAACATTAACTCCGTAATTCAGTTGAAAACCTCATCCTCAGGTGACTTTTTAATGGGTCCTGGAGTTCGAAATCAATCAAGGGGTCGTAAATATGCACTTTCTTTGCATGCAAATTCTTTGCATGCACAGCATCACAATTTTTTTTATAATTGTGTCACAATACATATTAGTTACAATACTTTTTTCTTTCTCTCCAAATAAATCTGATGAATTATCATGGCTTCTTCTGAAAAAAAAAAAAAAAAAAAGGCAATAAAGTGCAAAATTCAGGTAAAAAGCTGAAAAGGTTGTTTATTATAAACAATGAGTTATGTATTTTAGTGGCATCTTATATCAAAATAAAATCTGAGTAAAATCTGTTTAAAAAAAATCTGCCTTTTTCCAAAATAATTTTTCATAAAAACAAAAAAGAAAATCTTCACAAGCTAAAAAATGTTGAGCCTTCAGTATGGTGTGTATATGGCTGCGTTGCCTTCTCCATACCAGCAGAGACTACAGTCTCGACTCCAGTGCCATTGATGAAAGCTCTCTTGATGGTCTGCGTGCGGACATCTGACCAGTAAATACGGTGCTCCAGAGCATCATAGTCCACCACAGTCACATTGTCTATGTCAGGCACAGTGAAGGAAATAATGTAGTTGTAGTATGGGTTGTCGATGTCCACTCCTCTGATCTCGATCTGGCGAGCATACAGCAGGAACTGACGAGACTCTGCGGGGGGGAGAGAAGATATTGACACGCAACCTTCAGCATTCAACTGGATTAATCAGGAGTTAAATGCAGCATCAAAGCAAAAGTCAAATACATGAGTGAACACTCATGCCCAAGTTGTGGATTAGTGGTTGCAGTATGGATGGGTGCATCTGCACATTATTCCTGCCACTTGAACAAATAGTTAATCCAATTGCATCTCTGACTCTTGCAGATATCTCTGGTTGGCGAAGTTAAAAGTACAGTTGTGATAGCGAAAGTGAATTCGTTAGGTGCAGATAAATTACAGCTGCACTGGTCTTAACAGTCCTATCATCATTGTCCTTTTTGCAGCTTAAATGATAGACAGGAGGAAAGGGAAAGAAAGGGAGAGGGGAAGAGTAATGACAGTGTCAGTCTGTATCAGGCAGGCCAGACTAGGTGGTAGATGTGGAGGATTGTGGCTGCTGCCTACATCAGACAGAAAGGGGCTCTCCATTCCATTACCCCTGCAGATAATAGAAAGTGCTGCCCTGAATACTAAGCTCACGCACTGAATAAACAGGCCCACTCTCTGTTTTCATGGACAGACACTTCAATGTGCTGCAAAGCTGTCACAGCAATAGCACCTCAAAGTTAAAAAGTCTAGATTGTTTAATCGTCTCTCTCTTTCACACACACACATATACTCACACAAATGGATGTAAACAATTCTGCGAGGACAGGGATTACGCTGTGGCATTCACTTAGAGTTTAGCCGAGAGAGCTCGGAGGTTTTCCACAGTAACTGCATGTATGCACAGTATGTGTTCATCCTCACCATAGCAAGTGCGTTTGTCAGGGCCCAGTTTCATGAGGTGAGGGCAGGCACACGAGAATGTCTGATTGTAGTTGATGAGACACAGATGAGAGCAGGGCTCCTTGCCATCTTTAGCTGCACATGGGTTGGGAGCTGGGGAGATGTGAGTATGGAACAACAATTCAGCAGGTGTTCTTATACATGTTTTTGCAAGGTCGACAAAGGCCTGCATTCTCTGAATAAACATACTAGCTGTACATGAACAAACTAGTCTCTTCAAGCTTTTCTGCAGTAATATTTAAAAACTGCAGTTCGAGTATCTGCATCCGTGTGTTTCACACCTTGTGGTTGTCTGGATGGATGGTACACCTGGAGGTCAAAAGGCTGTGTGTTGGTTCTCTGGACCACGGTGACATTGCTCCCAGTCCACTTGTTTGCCTTGGCCAGTGTGTTGGTCCTCCAGTCTGTCCAGTAAACCTCTCCACCATACATGGTGACAGCAAAGGGATGTGACAGATACTCGTGTCCTCTCAGAACCTCGATAAGCCCCGAGCCGTCATACTTGGCTGAATAAATGGCATCAGATCTACGTAGAGCACAATTTTCAGTTACATTTCTGAGCATAACAAAAACATACCATTTGCACATCAAACAAAGATGTTCGTGTGAATGTGTTCATGTCTGTGCCCTCTGTATGACCTGGCATCGATCCAGAGGATGCGGCGCTCTAGATAATCCACAGTGAGTCCATTTGGCCAGCCTCCATTGCCAGTTTCCTTATGGATGGTCTTCCTGCCTTGTCCACTCATGGATGCAGCCTCAATCCTCGGTAAGCTGGCATCCCAGTCTGTCCAGAAGAGGATTCTGCAATGGCATGCCACCACATGGACACGCCGTTAATTAAAAAATAAGATACAATAGGCACTGGATCAGTGCATAAAACAAGCCCAAACATTATTGAGCCAAAACATTTAGGCTTTAAATTGTTTAAAATGGGTTTTGTTTTGCAAGAGCAGGAGATTAGAGAGAGTAAGCAGTGAAGTCATTACCCGTCCCGGGGGTCCAGGGCAATAGCTCGAGGGTGCTCCACCTCCCCAGCCAGCAGTGTGGTCCTCATGGTGCCATCCAACTTGGCTACTTCTATCTGATCCAGGTTACTTTCCACCCAATAAATGTTTCCTGCTATCCAGTCCACTGCCAGACCCTCAGGGGTGGCCAGCCCATACTGGATTACCACATCAAAGCTGGTTAAAGCTAGGAGGAGAGATTCAAAAGGTAAGAGGGTCAAACTTCATGTTTTGTTTTGTATGTTTATACTGTATACTGTATGTTACACCTCCATCTATCTGTCTATCTATCTATCTATTGTAAAGGAGAAAAAAAAGCAAGATACCACTTATTTAGATTTTCTTACCAGGATATTGGTTGAAAACCTACTGTGTCATCCAACTTTATTTAAAACTACTAGTGAAACCTGATGTAATCATATTTAGACTTGCTACTCATAAAATAAACACTCCTCCAGGGCACTTAAGTTTCCTAATGGATTCACACAGTATTTCAATATCTATGGATAAAGGCCTCTGGGATTTACAGATTGTGCTGTATTCCAAGGCACTGATCTATTATGCTTCATTATTTATAAGTTATGAAAATGTAATTACTATTGCAACTAAGAGTGTATCAAAAACTGTATTTCTTCTACTAAAATGACTAGAAGTTATGTTTGTGGGATAACACATTAGTACAAAACACAAAAGCAAGATTAAATACAGTAATACCACAGCAGGGGATGTGATACCGCAATTTCCAAAAGGGCCTTAGAAAATCTAACCATGTGGTGTCTTTCATGGCCACAGAGACATTTCCCGGCCTAACACTTTCATTTTCCACTGGGTCCCTAAACAGAGGGACATGATATTATCTGTGATGAGTCATTATCCTGTCTGGAGCAATGAAAAGACACATTTACCGTATGTTGCCCATAATATTGAGCTACATGTCCAGCTAAATACAAATGAATGCAACATGACTTCAGTCTGGACTTGCTCATTATTACTGCTGCAGTGATGGTAGGGCCTTTTTTACCATGTCCACTTTTTCTGGTCAGTACCAACAAGTATTCTTTCTTTCTAGGCAGTCTCTGTACAGGTTTGTTTACCTCAATGGAGCTAAAATGTACTATATTTCCCCAGTGTGCAGTACTGTATTGAGAGATTAAAATTTTACGACTCATAAAGTCCCTTGAATCCCATAAAACCCAGCGCGGTTACATGTACTTCACACTTTATCCTTAATATTTTTATTTTTTGTTATTTTTTATTAAGCCAAGCGTATTACAGGTTCATTCTCTAAATATATGTCTTCGCTTTTTTGGTGTTGTCTTAACCAGAAATGTCCGCTAATGTAAACTTAATCTCTATCTGCTGATGAAGATCATGTAATGAGGCAGAAAGCTCCAAAAGAACTCAAGTGGATCAGGATTTTTTTTTTTTTTTTGTCAAATGTCTTTACAGCATATTTACTCTTTGGCAAAGGCTCACCTCCATTCTCTGACAGCTTCCCACGATAGATCTTATCCTCCACCACGTCAGTCCAATAGAGGGCACTCTGGCTAAGATGGAAGTCAAGGGCAATGGTGTTTCTTAGCCCTGGCACCAACACACTGAACTCTCCCTTATTCAGATCAATGCGGCGGATTTCATGGCGGTTTGAGAAGATGATGAACGGTTTGAAAGGATCTGGGGATGTGAAGAGGAAAAATCAGAGGCCATCTTCAAAAGGAGAGCAAACCAGATGGTAAAGGGTTAAAACTGTTTGCTTGATCACTGTTTATTGTTAATCAAAATACTGCAGAAAAGCTCTGCCTGAAGTGAAAGAGGAACGGTGTTGACAGTGACTCTAATCCTGGCTAATTAAAACGCAGTGTAAATAAGGCCGGAGTTATCTGCACCTAACAGGCAGCCAGGCAGGCAGGAGGATGAATGACGGGGAGTTCGTGGCTAGTCTCTAAGACCTGGAAGTGAGGAGCACAATCATAAATTCATGTTTCCTCATTGGCTACTTGCTGCAGGGAGAGAACTACATACTTTATGTGGATGATAAAATTCAAAGCTGATTTAATGTCACTGAGCAGTTTCTGTTTTTCGTATCTTGTCCTCTTGCTGACTTTAATAAAACACAGTTCTACTCTTCACTTTATACTAACTGTTGAGATTTTTTCATAAATTGGCTAACAATGATAACATCAGCCAGAAAGCAATTTCCAGATCTTTTCAAGTTATCTCAGTGAACTGTCTTTTGTCCAAAGAAGTATCAAACATTGGCAAACTGCGTCTTCTCCGTACCACAGTTTCCTCTTGAGTGGTCTCTCCTCTGCTCAATCTCAAACCCACACACTTCTTGATTCACAGTCTTGAAGCCTGACAAAACCCAGAACCTGGTCACTTCTCCCACTTCCTTCCTTACTGTATAGCAACCATCCTCATTAATGTCTTTCACCTTCCCCTTCAACAGTCACCCTGAACATCTTACCCTCCTGTTTCGTCTATACTTTACCAGTGCTCTTGCAGTTCTCCATGTCAGGCTCCAGTTCCCAGCCCTCGTAACACGAGCATTTCACACTGAACTTGTCCTGCTCACAGCGTTGACTGCACTTAAGGTGTTTGGCACAGAAACTCTGGATCTGACAGGTCTTGTTGTCGGCCCCCAACTCCATGCCCAGTGGACAGGAACAGATCACTCCCTCGCCAGGGGCCACTGTGCAGTTATGGCTGCAGTCGCCATTTTCCAGTGAACACAGGTCTGTAAAACAGAGAAAATCAGAGGACTGATACAGGGGAAAGCTACAGAGAACTGCTATCAAACAACTGAAGACATGTCTTAAGATGTAGAGTTTTACCGGGTGTTATGGGGCTCCCTGTACTGAAACAGTGTACTATTGTCTCTTACCACAGAGTTTCTCATCAGAGCCATCTGGGCAGTCATCTTTGCCATCACAAAGTTTCTCCGAAGGCAGACAGATGGTGGAGTCATTGGCACACACATGGTGAGAGAGCTTACACACCAACGCCTCACAATTGTCCTCATCTGAGTTGTCCTCGCAGTCACTGTCGCCGTCGCACACCCAGGCTTTGCTGATACAGCGTGCTACAGAGAGAGGGCAGGGTTACTTAAAAAATTAACACTTCAGCTATCTTTATGCATTAAAATACATAAAGAAGCATGGTCTCCTCACCAGAGTCCCTGCAGCCAAACTTGACAGCTGGATCGCACATATGTGTGACACCCTCACAGTTCTTCTCATCACTCAGGTCCATGCAGTCAGTGTCGCCATCGCAGCGCCAGCGCAAGGGGATGCACAGGCCGTCCATTCGACACTGAAACTCATCTGTATGACAACCCCCGGGAGGACGCGTGGCTGTGGAGACAAGGACATCAAGAGACACAGAAATGACTATGTCTTCCCTCGATGCCTGTATTAATCAAATCAGGGTAAGCAGAGAATATGTGCAACATCAAAAGACTATGAAAACAAAAACTGATGAGCTGTCTGCTAGGAATCTGGATAGCAACAAGTCTCTGGAACGTGAATGACTAAAAGGATTCAACAGTGCATTCAGACGGTTATTGTTTTAGTCTTTAACCCCATCTGACAGTGAATCCATTTTGTTATTGCTTCACCTTTAATAGAAACACAATTACTAATAGAAAAATATAAATAGGTATATTGATATAATTCTTTGATATTTTAAAACTAACCGTTATTATATAATTTATTTTGAATGACTAGTGAGAGCTGTTAGGTGTCAGGGTTGATAACCTTTACACTGGTGTGTGACTAATAGGGACCAGGGACTTTTTACATTTGCTGACTGAAATGTAAATACTAGCAATATTTTAGTGCAGAGTTTACATCATGGAATAAGATGACAGAACAGTCTAGAGATGCAACCACCCACCCATGATAATAACAACCACCTGTCACAGCTGGGTTCCATAAATACTGTGATATTCTTGGTTATTAGGAGCCATATTTCCTTGAATCAAATACACAGTATTTATCGCACTCTTGTGCAGCCCCTATTGGCGTTTTCATGTCCAGGGGTGCACAGCATGAAAAAAGGTAGGGAATGAGGAGAAATCCATTATCATACATTTTTAGTGGCTGGGCTGGAGGCTGGTATCAACTGCAGTGAGTCCCATCAGCTGCAGCAACTCATATTTCTAAACAGCATCTATTTTCTTCAGGTCTTTGCTTTTCTGATTTTATTCAGGTTCCAATTCTGCATGTAGAGTTGGACAGCAATCTTGTCACAAATAACTGCTATTGAGATGAGTCTCCTTTTAGTTTAATGTACCATTAAACCATACCCGATAAAGTGAGAGATTTCATAGACATTTAAATGACTTTAGTTGTTGTAATTAAAGGGTATGGCATTCTGAACAAGGACAAGAAATCAAGGGTAAACCAGCCTATGAAATAATCACAGACAGACTTTGTAACAAGACATCTTTCTTTACAAGATAACCTAACTCTTGCCGTAGTGTTATAAAAAGGTGTGAAAAATCCAAGATCTGTGTAGTTTTAATATTTTATAATCTATAAGGATTTATAGATTTCCTATTTCTTAATTTCCTATTTCTCACATACAACAATCTGCTGCGGTTACAGGTTTCCTAACCATCAGGAGAGACTGACCCTGATTGGTGCAGTTTGCGTGGGTCTCGTCACTGTAGTCCCCACAGTCGTTATCCCCATCACAGGTCCAGTAATCTGGGATGCAGCGGCCACTATTACATTTGAACTGAGCACTGGAACAGGAGTGACTACAGCCTGCCTCATCGCTGTTGTCCCCACAGTCGTTATCTGAAAAACAAACACAGTCAAACAACACCCACTCTCTCACATTATGAGGCGCCCACTGCCTCAAAGGGAAAATATATATACATGTATAAATATGCAGAAAGTAATTGCTTTTCTTTTTCACAATTAGCACAGTGAAAGTGAAAATTATGGAATACAAATGAAATAGAATATGAGAGCTGAGAGTTTAAATAATGACAGAAACTGCATAGATCAGACCATGCACCATGAGGGAATGTACCCAGCGCTGATACATTGAGCGTGGCAGCACAGCATCATAAGCACTTTTTTGCCCATATTCATGTTAAAGGGCAACCTAATGTAAAACTTCTGTCACATTTCCAGTAGTTAAATTCAGAGTAATAAAAGAAAGAAAATATATTCTTTGGTTAAACTTCCTCTTATTATTTAACCTGATTAAATCTATGCCAAATTAAATCTAGTTTCATCATTTTAATTGCTCACACTTTTGGTTTTCAAGTATTTGGCAAACTGAGTACAGCACTTACAACTTATCAAATCTAATTTAACTGTAGCAGATTAAATGAATGGCAGCAGTATTGGCCTCAGCTGGTGGCCATGTTCAGTTAGCAGAAAAGCAGTACTAGACTCTCCCTATTCCAGTACTAGAACTAAGCTAGCATCATGGCCGCTGTGGTGCATGTTGATCTATGCACTAACCGGTCAGGTTTGGACAATTCAACTCATCAGAGCCGTCCCCACAATCCTTTTCTGAAAGACAGAACCAAGGGAAGACAGCAGAGTGGGCGAACAGCACAACATTGAACAACAAAACCAATAACACAGAACAACAAAAGACAGGAAAGAAAGGTAAAAACAGACAACATACACAGTTGCAAAAAGGAGAGTGTATGCCAATATGAGGCTGGTGGCAAAACATGCACAGCAAACTGTGACGAGGGGAAGTGAGGAGTTGCCACTATAAACAGGCACACTGGAGAGGAACGGGGAAGACTAGGGAGCTTACACCTACCATTATCACAGCGCCAGTTAATGTTGATGCAGCGTCCATTGTTGCAGGTAAACTGGGTGAGAGGGAAACATGTGGGGTAGGCTGTGGACAGAACAAGGGTTTAGACACGTTGCTGCTTATACCTGCTAAAAAAAACAGCACACTAAATTGTCAAAACAAACCTCTACAAACAGCTATAAATCACCCTACAGCTACTGTATTTAGAGAGATTACGTTGACCAACCACAGGAAGCAGGTTCATCTGACCGATCACCGCAGTCATCATCCAGGTCGCATGTCCACGAAAGAGGGATGCAGCGCCCACTAGCGCACGAGTACTGATTAGGCGGGCAGGTACGAGCTGAAAGACAACATGGCAGAGCTTATCACATGTGAACAACAAAATTCACCCACATCAGATGTCAGTATGGGAGTATGTTTGTTTGTGTACCGGAGCAGGTGGTGTTGGATTCGTCCTCATCGTTCCCACAGTCATTGTCCCCGTCACACAGCCAGCGCAGAGGGATGCAGCGGTTGTTCTTGCACTTAAATCTGTCTGTGGGGCAAGTGTGCTGGTCTGGAGAGAAGAAAGGACACATTGAATGTCGAGAAGGAAATGAAGGAAAATGAGAAGCCATGTGGGGGGAGGCTGATGCGGAATGGAAAGGTGAAAGAGTGGAGAGTTGTTACGTGCAAATGAGTGCAAGAGAGAGCAGATATTCTAGCTGTTTTCAGACTGGATTTCTATTTTGTCTGGAATGGAAACATGTCGGCACTTTGACCACAGACAGACAGACAAGCAGACAGAGAGCTTTTCCAGATTCACAGACATTGCTACATTCCTCCCCTGCATACACACACACACACACACACACACACACACACACACACACACACACACACACCGTGTGCTAAAATATACACACAATTTGTGCAAATAAACACACACACTCACACAATTCAGAGACTGCTCTCTCATTTCATTCTGGCAACACTGGACTGTCAAATTCAGACTGCCAGAGGTCATCTGAGTCAGTACCAATGGGAGGGGTAGCTGTTTCAAAACCATGTTAGATGAGCCGTGTGTGTGTGTGTGTGTGTGTGTGTGTGTGTGTGTGTGTGTGTGTGTGTGTGTGTGTGGAGTAACTCACGGCACAGCTCAGGAGCCTCATCACTGTTGTCCAGACAGTCATTGTCTCCGTCACACTTCCAACGCTCTTGGATGCAGCGGTTGTTCTTACAAGCAAATTCTCCAGGCTGGCATTGAGGAGGGGGAATATAAGATGGATTGGCTATGGAGGGAGAAGTAGAGGGATAAAAGAATGTGAAAAAGAAGTCACAGCGGACATAAAGAGAAGCAGGATGCAGTTTTAGATTTCAAAACTTTACAACAGAGGGAAAATGGAGGGGGTTTGTGGAAAAGTGCAGCTATGTGAAATCTAGAAAGCCATTAGTCAAAATTCTCCCCACCCATCTTGGCTGGAGGTTGACTGACCAGTAACTGTATTAATATCAAGACATAGGTGGACAAAATAACAGCAACACTTGAACAATAAACAAGGCTGCAATAACTTCCTTAGCAAAGATTTTAATCTAGTGCTTGATTTTGTGAGCTTATGGTCTTGTTTTGTAGATTTAATTTTATTTTTATTCTATCTGAAGATCTGGTTTTTATTTTACCCATCTTGGTGGGGGGCAACATAACAGAAACATCTTGAATATTCTAGACCTCACAATGGCAGTATTTACTGCAAGGTTTGTTCTGGATCACATTAAATTGTGCTGCCTTATTGTGGCCACCCCTGGGGTGTTTGCATTTGTTGAAATATTTCATGGCAAACAGTTCTAACAAAACATAAAGTAACTGTCACACAGCTGGATTCATCTTGTCTAACCGTACTGGAAATAAAACCTTGTATAAGTCATGGAGCAAAATCAGTGTCATGGGACATACCCTTGACAAAGCAACCATGTTTGCACCTACCTTTGCAGCTGGTGTTGTCAGCTGGGTCTAGTATTTGGTCTTCTGCACAGGCACATTGTCTGCCCCCTGGTATGGCCAGACACAGACTGCTGCAGCCTCCATTGTACACACGACACGCATTAGTGCCTGTAGATGAACAAAAATGTATATCCAGAGATATGATATGGTCAATGCAAACACAAATTAGCATGAGCTATGCCTCATGTATGCCACTCTGCGTCTTTGGACAATCATAACTTTTGAATTCATGCGGAAGACCAATCTCTGTGTGGTGAGTTGCCCGTGTACCTTGCTGCTGCTGAGCGTCGTACATTCGGATTTCAAAGATGGGCGGTCGCTCATTGCGTAACAGAGTGGCAGTGCCAGTGGTGGTGTCCAACTTGTAAATGCTGCCACTACGGTACTCGTTCCAGAACAAGAAATGTTTATAGTGGCACAGACCAAAGGCATGGTTCAGTTCCTGACCTTCGTACACCGTCTGGTTATTTGAGAAGAGCAGCAGGATGGCAAAATTTAATGTTACTGAACTTTTTGGTTTTCTATCAGATGGCATTTAAGTTAATTTTACTAAAAATCCAACACTGGCTTTGGCTAATACATCCCATAACTACACTCAAGTAAGGCCATTTTATCATGAAAAGTAAATCGTAAATCTATGTGGCCCTAAAATGCCTTTTTCAGTGATATTCAGACTATGTATGTATACATCTATATTTCATTCATTCTCTATCAAGTTTGATCAAGATTTGTATTTTTTGCAATTTGAATTTTAGATGTTAGAAACAACACCATCAAACCACAACATCAAACCACAACATAACCAACATAAATGCCAAAGAAAACAAAGTATCAACAATTTAACCACAATGAGTGAGCAGAACTTAAAAAAAAAAAAGAGCCCAAGCCCACATACTCTGAACTGCATTGTGTTAGACCACCCACAGTCTCCCACTGCTTTAAAACTCCTTATTAGCTCACTCACAGCTGCTCAGAACAATTTCCAGGTCTCATTCCACTGAACCACTCTGTCCCTGGACTGCAGTAAAATGATTCTGATGATGGCGGGCACTGACCTTGCGATCAGAGCCGTTAAGGTGGACCATATCAATGCGGTCGTAGTAGGCGTCCACCCAGTAGAGGATGCCCTGTGGGATGTCCAGACTCAGGCCGTTGGGCCACAGCACTGTTTTGCTGGTCAGGAACACGTTCCTGTTGGAGCCGTCCATCCAAGCCCGCTCAATTTTGCCTCGCTTGCTCTCCTTAGGGTCTTCCTCCCAGTCTGTCCAGTACATCCACCTTAGGAAGCAACACGGGTGCTGTTATGAGTATGCATGTGTGATATCAAGATGAAAAAGGAGAATATTTGTTGGGGCATCTTGAAAAATCTCTTGGCGTTAAGAGCGGAAATTTCATTCTATCTAACCTCCCTAGTGCACAGTGAACAGAGCATCTGGTGAGGTGGCTCCACAATGTCTCTCAGTTGATCTGTCCCAAGGAAAACCAATGATCGTAACCAGGTACTTGAAGCCCTGTCAATGTCACCACTGATCTCGCCCCAGCCTGTGAGCTCTGGCTGTCTACAAATTAATGCAAAACGAGAAACATTCCTCCTCTGCTGGAATATGACTGACACTAGCATTAATGAGTCATATTTTCTTTTCCATCCATCTTTTTCTCTTCCTTTTCTGTTCTGCAAATTTCTCCCCCTCCTCCTTCTTTTCTCTCAGCCTGACTGATTGTAGACATTAGTGGAGGCGAGTGCCTTTCCCCTGGGGATTGTGTGGACACACATCACCCTGTCACAAGCAATCCGAAGAGTGTGTGCGTGTTTATGAGCGTGTTTCTCGAAGAGAGAGGGCCCCAGAGGTCATATCAATAAGACACGTCCATGCGTGGCAAGATTAAGAGCTATTTGAAAGCGTGCAAGAGAGATATGCCTGTACATTAATATGCTTGTGGAGGAAATCTCGGAGGTAATGTGCAGAATACTCCTTCGGTTTTAATAAATAAGTGTGTGATATGTGTAGTCAAAAGCGCTGGTACATTTCACGGCGATAAAGGTCCAAAACACAGATAGAAATTTATAGGTACTCTGCCGGATATTGCGAAGAGACACAGACAAGAGACGGTGAAGAAAAAAATAAAACCAAGGAACAGCTCAAACAGAAGAGATAAGTGAAACTGCGACAGAAAGAGAGCGAACGGAGAAACGAGTCAGGTAAAAGGAGAGTCGCAGAGCAACTGAATTATGTCAGTCAGTCATCACTCACCATATATTATTACATGACCACAAATAATGACACAAAGATAGGAATGCATCATACTTCATTAAGCAGCGATCTCTAAGCCAGCATCATTTCAAGTGCTGCCTAAAACTTGAACCTGGAATGAAAACACCAAACTCCATCACTCCCTCTATCTTTATCCCCCTTACCCGTTGAGAGGATCCACTACAATGGCGCGAGGGTGAGTCATTTTTCCTTCAATGAGGATTTTGCGGATCTGTGAAGCCTTTTCTAGCCGAGCCACACTGATGGTTTTCTTGGGCCCGTCATCTGTCCAGTACAAGTTGTCAGCCATCCAGTCCACAGCTATGCCCTCGACTGTGTGGATTCCTGAGACAAACATAAACTGTTTGTGAGAAGTTTCTTTCTGCAGCACAGATGGTTTTCCATAAGTCTGTAAATCTGTAAATCAAACTGTAAATCAAGAATTTAACTTTTTATACTTTTTTTACTCATACTGAATCAATACCTAATGATGCATATATCTATAAAGGCTTTGTTTTTTCTTATTATCGTCAATGAGTAATTTTATCATGTTGTCCTTTAAATGTTTTCACCCTGTTGCAACAAAATTCTTGATCTCAGTAGTAGAGCCTGGATTAATAAACATAAAACAGAGAAAATTTGATTTTGTTTATAAAATTCTGAGCTTGTGAAATCATTTGTGGTTGTTTGTTATCCCTTGTAAACCTTAAAAAAAAAAAAAAAAAACTTTTACGGACAAAACCTGGACCACGATTTGTAATCCAAATGTGTGTTTTGGATGTGTTAGTTCAGTGTCAAACAGAGTGTTGAAATTTTGAGTTTCCTTTGCAGTGTTCTGCCTTGTTTCTGTAGTCAGATGATATTTTTTAATTATTTTTTTCTCTCAAATTAGCTTCCATTGCCCTACCTTCTTTCAGAATTGTATCCCTCTCAGTTCCATCAATCTTCTGTCGTCCAATGATGTAGCTGGTGGCATCGGCAAAGTAAATAAATTCGCTCTCAGCATGAAAGTCCAGAGCTCTGGGGTTCATCAGATTTTCGATGGGGATCATGTACTCATCCGGCACCTTGGCATTCATGTCCATACCTCTGATGACCCCTGGTCGACCTTTACCATAGACCAGGAAGAGCTCATGTTCGGGTTCTGCAGCAAAACAAGAAAACATAGAGAGCTGAGAGAGAGAGCAAAAAGAGCGTAGCTTAGGGCTGCATCCATATGTATATTTGTCTATTAACTATAATGTGTATTGATTGGACAAGTAAGCAACATGCACGATCAGCAAAAGCCCTAAATGATTATTAAGTGATTTTCAATTCAGAGGCAGAGGGGGAGGAGGAGAAATCGCCTTTAGTTAAATTAACTGTGCCATATTCAAGGACAGTCTATTCTCAGCAGGAAGATCAATACAATGTTATTAATGGCTGATACAATATTAAAATGCCTTTCGGAATAAGCTGAATCAGGCTGACAGCTTTCTTGTAGGAGGTTAGAGGAGAGCTAGAAAGCCAGAATAAGTTATGATGTTGCTCAGCTACTTTGTTCATAGCGCTTTTCCAGTCTAGAGCCCAGGGGAGAACCGTATCCCTGAACCGACCTCGGCTGCCCTTGGCTTCAGGTCAATAGAGCTGAATCACTGTGGCTCCCAAGTTCATATTTGTTGTTATGCTTGGAGCAAGCACACATCAGATCTGAATGTGCTGAATCTATGCTATAGTGCATAGCGGTTCTCCCTTCAGTACCCCGTCATCAACACCCCCATCATGTTCTAAATAATGCTTTCAAATTGATTTTAAACGAGGTATTATTTGACAGCTATAATATATTGAAGAATCTCTCGACAGGTAGACTTACAATGGCTACTGGAGCTTCTTTGTGAATAAATTAAAAGAATGTGTACTGATTTGCAGTTGCTGAAATGTAATCATTGTTTTATCACACCAGTTGTCCTACTCACTTTTGCAGGACTTGCCATCACTGCCAAGGCTGAATCCAGAGCGACAGCGGCAGGTTCGGGTCTTGTGGCCATTTCCCAGCAGACAGATGTCTGAGCAGCCTCCAGCCTTCCCAAACTGGTCCACCTCACATGCGTGGCTACGCACTAGACATGAAGAAGGTGGCAAATACAGTCACAAAACCAAATAAATTAATACAATATTCAGCTGTGTATAACACACTAATGTGTGTTTGTATGTGTGTGTAGCCTGCCTGGAGGCTGTCGTCTCTGGTGGTAGACGTGCAGCGCTCCTCCCTTGTCCACTCTGGTCACTACTTGGTAGTCTGTGCTGTTGAAGCGATTGACCCTGATCACGCTGGTCTTAGGCTGCATGTTAGCGTTGTCTGAGTTGGTGGCATACAAATAGTTTTCAAACACAGTCAGCCCGTACAGGTGTTCAATCTGACAAAGAAAAGGAGATATGGAAGATTAAAGAAGGTGTGAAAAACCAAGAGAAAAAGAGGAGCGACAGTAGTGAATCAAAGGAACTATCAAACACAGTTCATGGTATTCCTGCTCTATGAGAGAAAGAGAAGTTCTTCCTGCAGCTAGACGATACGTTTAATTTTTACATATAACTTAGTCTGGATAAAAACTCCATTTTCCAATTAACTCTTTCCAATAGTCCAACCACTCATATAAGTTGTTGCTATGCGTGACCATGAGACAGATCTGTCTGAAACACAGATTATAAAAAAGATTTATATGCTCTGATAAGGGGCTGTCTAGGCAGGAACACATTGGTATTACCTTTGTGTGATAAAATCCATTACAAAGTGATTTGACTTTGTTTTTTACTTTGGATGAGCAAATGTCTTCTAAGAGCTATTTTCAGTGTTGTACTCTCCCGAGTCACCTACATACAGTTTCTTAGCCTTATGCAATGTGAGCAATCCCATGGTTATTATCCTTGTAAACAATAATACTTTGATGTGTCCTCGTATATGAAAATAACAGAAGACCATGGATCAAAACAACGGCACAATTCGATGTGAGCTGGCATCTTACTAAATCCATTATTTTCCATATCAGGACACAGCGGAGGCTGTTAACATGCCACCTGACCACAAAGACAAGACAGGCATTTTTCAAATTATCCTCCATGTTTTAAAGATTTTCTTGAGTCATTTTTTCCCCAATGGTTGGTTTTATTTTTCAACTGAATCTTAACTGGTAATGTACCAGGAAGGAGAAGTGCTGTTGCCATGGTAACCTGCAGTTTAATAAACCATGCACACTGATGTAAAACAGTGGTTAAACTGTTTGCTGTAGGTTTTTCTGACCTGTCCTGATACGCAATTTTCAAAGCCGCTCACTCAGAAACTAGTGTATTCCACGGCCATAGTGTAAAGTTGTACTGTAATTCCACAGTCCTCAAAGGACAGAAGTCACGGACAAAAATAGTCTCTATTTGACAAAATCAGGAAGAAAAGCGAAACAAGGACTTTCAAGATCTGAACAGGCCCCTGACTCAGTAACCGAAAAGGCTGCATCAGCACCAGTATAAAAGCTGAGATGGGATTGTGGTCTCTCACAGCGGCGCTCATAGGGCCATAGAGAGACATCCAGGAAGATACACAGAGTTATTAACAAAGGCTGGAGGGCCACGCTCTGCTGAGGTGATACAGTCAACAGACACCTATTAGTATTTGACTGTTAGGAAACATGACTGTGCACTGTGTCAGCTTTACCCATGGATCTAGCCATGACTAAGCAGACCAGAAAAAATGTGTTGAGCTGCCTGACTCCTGACACTTCAAGCTCCAACTGGCTTTAAAAATCCACAGCCAACATCAGAACTGTGACATGTCAAAATGTAATGAATTTAAGGGGTCTCAGTAAGCATGGGACACATGGGACACTTCTTCTCTAATTAGGACCCCCTGCATCTTAGTTTGAACTTCTGTACAGTGTTCTTATATAAACAAAGTTTCCAATGCCGATTAAAGAGACCACTCAGGCCTTAATAAACACATATCCTCCAGACCAAACAGACAAAACTTGGAATCATCAATGACCAATTTACTTTTAACCTTTACCTGAGGGATGTGCATGTACTAATTCCCTAGTACAGACGCACACACACACACAAATGTGTGTGTGTGTGTGTGTGTGTGTCCTTGTGTGTGTCCGTGTCCTCAGGCTCAGTGAGTAAATGAAAGCCATTACTTCTCCACAGATATCAGTAAAAGCCATGTAAACAGGTTTAGGAGCCACCATGCTTAACCAGCATTGCAACATTAACAGCCTCAGTATTAGACACTATTAATCAGCAGCTTTAATGAAAAACAAAATGTCCACCATCTTCTCTCTACTCATAACACACTGGCAAAGAACAAATTACAGGAAGAAACACAGGAGAAATATAAGGGGTATTATAGATATATAGGGAACCATATAGCACACCAGATTTTTTAGAGCATTATGAATAGCATACACAAGGTCAGTAAATTTAAAAGAGTTATCTTTCTGTGGATGGAAGATATTAGGAGTGTGGTGTGTCTAGTACAGCTGTTCTCACCAGAAGGCCTTGGATGATGGTGTGTCGGTTCTTGCCTTCATAGTCCACCACCTCAATGTAGTCCAGGTAGGCATCGGCCCAGTACACGAGCCTGCTGACAAGGTCCAGCGTGATGCCATGGGGGAACACAATCTTACTGTCCACGAGCTTGGTACGGTTCTGACCGTCCATGTCGCAGCGCTCAACCTTAGGGATCTGACCATAGTCTGTGAAGAACACCTTCCTACAGAAACAAAGGACCAGACCTGAGTGAGTACAGATGGATGAATAGATCAACTGAATTGGCAGACTTTTTCATTTTCAGCACATCTGGCTTTTTTATAATTGCTTGCTCACCCCTCAGAGAGAAAATAATAATTTAGCTATTTCAGGCAAAAGGAGAAAGGTAGGAAACATCCCTGACTCAACACAACAATAACTCAATAACTCTCCTAACCTAAAATGTTGAGTTTCCTTCTAAATATTTGAAGTTTTATACGGTATAATAGTCTAAAGGAACCGATTTCCACTGTAAATCTGATTTAGCACCAAGTAAAAAATGTCAGAGCATTGGCATTATTTAAGTTTTTCTGTGAAGCCAAAACAAAACTTGAGACTTATTTATAGCTTCAAATAAAAAATCATGCTCAAAGTCCTTGTAAATGTGTTGGCAAGCAAATTTAAAAAAATATTTTTTTTTTTCCACAATTTGACCGCTTCAACAGTCAGTGTGGGATTTCAGGAAAGGCTTGTGGTCACTAATTAATTTCACTATCGTATTGTTATTATCGCTGTTCCCCCTCTAATGACACTGCAGACTGCAACAAAAAATCTACAATGAATCTACCTGGTCCTGTTACTGGAAGAACCCATTACAGCAGAGGAAATTGGGTGAGATGAAAATGATGCATGTAGGCCCATGTGATGTGTACCCGCACACTCATGCTGTCTTTTTTTCCCCCAAACAAACAAGCTCTCAGATAGTCACACAAAAGCCTGCACCACAGATATACACACATTTTCGGGAATTTAGTTGGAAAGTCTTGTTATAAACAAAAGAGCTGAAACTAAAACACCCTTTTACAATCAAAAGCTATACAGTACCACATCGGGACATCTGTGCTCAATTACACTGTAAAACTTCCTTTTAGCCCCTTGTCCCCATTTCAAAGTTGGATAAAAATCGCAGATGACGGAAGTCTGACTCCAGTTGATCATGTAGACTACGAGTTTGCATGAGTAATTTTGATGAGGATATCTGCGTGAGTTCATTTAGAAAAGGAGCACATATACAAATAGGGTGCCAGTCTCTGTAAATGTGTTTGTTTGTGTTTGAGACAAAAAGTTAGATTTTCAAACTGACCCCATAGTGGGGTCCAGGGCGATGCCTTTAGGGTTGTACAGCTCCTGGTCCAGTAGGGTGACACATGTCTGCCCATCCTTGTCACACACAAAGATCCTGTCATCCACGTCATCCACAAAGTAGAAGTTTCCGGTAAGCCAGTCAATGGCCATCTGCTCCACATCTGGACAGAGGAGAGGGGGGAGGGGGTAAGATGGGACACAGGAGGTGCAGGGGGTAATCGAAAACAGGGTTAAATTGATTAAAATTGACTGGTGCGGAACTTGACTGATAGTGTTATGATGAATTAAATTAGTCAGCAAACTGTGTAGCAGCTACCTCAACAGCTCTCTCTCTCTCTCTCTCTACCCCACTCAAATAAACCTTCAAACACAGTCCAGATTTTTGGGTTTGGACTTGTGGCAGATTTTTAGACTGACGAACGAATTGACAGCCACCTCCAATTAGAAAGTGTCTAGGTAATGTGTCTGTCATTCAAAGTCACTCAGACAGACAGAATATGAGACAGCCTGTTTGTTGCTTCAAAGTGTGCGACGCTGCCGCAGCTTTAACTGAACGACGGGTGTATTTTCCGCTGGGTTTATTTTTGCGAGGCTCACCTCAAGGGGAAGACCAGTGCCCCACCCATCAATAAAAAAATCAAACACCTAGACCCGTGCAAATGGCACCACACAGGCACTGCATGGAACATTTACAGCCTGCAGAAGTTCAACACAGACAAGGCTGGAGAGGGATAAACTGGAATACCCCTGATCTATCCAAACTGTTCTGAATGTGGTGCAAGACCAGACCACATAGGGAGGGTCTGAAAGGGGGAGAAAAAAAATAGTGAAAAAGAATAACATGAGACGTTAATATACCCCTCTCTCTCTGGTTCTCCCTTTCCCTCTTCTTCCTTCCTTTCCTCAAACACCAGCTCAGACATGCTGAGTCTGAGCCATGGATCAGAGAAAGAAATCTATTGTTAAAGTTGATGGAAGGAGATGTGAGAATATTAAAAGTCCAGAATGATGCATTTCCTGTGGTGTATTTACTCAAGTGCTGTACTTGGGTATGATACTACTTGTACTTCATATTTTTTTTATTTGTTGTTTTCTTGTTTTTTTTTTACTTTACTATATTTTATAGTAGAGTATTTTCTTCTCACTCCACTTTTTGACAGCTCAAGTTACTAGTTACTTTGCATACTGAGATCCTAAAAATGTAAAACAAGCATCTAAAAGAGGTTTACTGTACAGAATATTAAACTATCTAACATCATATAAAATAGTTATTATCTCCATACATTATCTCCTTCTAGACCAGCTAGATGGGGGGGGGTGTAAACACAGTAAAAGTGTGTCATGAAAAACAAAAACAATGAGCTGGAAGAAATTAAACTGCTCTGTAGATCTGAGGGGAACTGCAGAGTCAGATGATAATTACCTGTGGGTTTCATATAGTAGTCGTGTGATCTATTGTTAATAAAAATACTGATTAGACCCAATTCAAGTACCATACTGAATGCAAAATTTTTACTTGTAACTGAGTATTCTTATTTAAATACTTCCAAAACTGACTGCAGTAGTTTTAATTATCAATCTCAGCACTGACAAGAAAACTATACATGTGCATAGGAGCTACAGAGAGAAAGTGAGAGAAAGAGTAAAGATTAGGGCTTCCCAAACCACAAGACTTGTGTTTTCACAGCTGCCATGAGCTCAGCTCTGCAACGAACTGTCCTCACACATGTACACAAACCCCTCAGATATAGGACTAAAGCCATGCTGCAGAGGTCCTTGATCATGCATTACTCAGTGGTAAGGGTGGAGGTCTAATGTGGTGGTATGTTTACCAGGGTGTTGAGGTCACTGTGTCGATTTTGGAGAGAGCAGAGGATCGATTTCTCCAGGAAAGAGAAAATGGGGTGGGGGAAATGACGAAGCAGATTCTTCTGTATAAGAGAGCAATAAAAGTGCGCACACCGAAAGCTCACCAGCTATGGACCAATAAATCTGGCAGTAATTCCAGAGGAGCCCTCTCTGTTTAGAATAACTGACACATTCCTCTGAAGAGCACGACCAGCAAAGGGAGGGAAATGGCACACTTTTAAATATTTTGGGTTCGAGTAAAAGTGGAAAATGGAAAAATGCAGGGATGGAGAGGAAAGGAAGAAGTAGTGAGGAAAAAAAAGACAGAAGACAGAAAAGAGAAGAAAGAGGGAGAGACAAAGATCTGATTTCCACCAGGGAAACTTGGCCATTGTGCAGAAGCATTTCTGAGGTTTATGGGAAGCAGGGGCCGTATTCCCAACGGTGCTCTTAATTTTTTTACACAGAGTTCTCTGTTTAAATGCTTCCAGCTGCCCAACAACACACTGATTCACTGATTAAGCAATGGATAAACAAAGAGGGAGAAAAGTGGAGATTGTGTAATTTTCAAAAAGTGTGCTAAAACCCCTGAAAAAAATGTCCGTCCTATGTTCACTCACACCCCATGTTCTCCATTTTCCTCCACTTCTGCTAAACAGAAATGGCTCCAGTGCTCCAATGCCAGAGACTTTTTTTTATCTCCTCCCATTCTCCTTCTCTTTCTCCTCCTCCATGCATCATCCCCCTATCCCTCCCCTTTGTCTACTCCCCAGAGGTGGCGAAACAGTCTGGATTCATTAACTGCAGCTCTGACTGTCTGAAACTATGCTATAAAAAAAACAGCACAGCATAATTGAAAAAACAGAGCCGGCTGCCTTATTCTTTTTTTCCCCTCTGCTCTCTAAACAACTTGTTTTCTACATGTTTTTTTGTCCATCTCTCTGCTCCCGGTTGGTCAAAGAAAAACAACAGCCTAGTGGATGTCTAGATAATGTATTGCTAAATGGAGCAATGCTAGGCAGGGTTCTAATCCAATAATTATCTGTAGAAGTAGATGTGAGGGGCATAGTTCTTCACAGCAATTCACTGCAACACAGGTGATCAGTAGTGTTAGTCTTAACGGAATAGATATAGTTTTCATACTTCTCAACCATCACTTTTAAACAGCGACCAAAGTTTTAACATACTGCTCATACACCCCAACCCCCATTTCCCCTTTCCCACCTCCAACACTCCCAAAAATCACCCACAACCCTCCCAACTGGAAGATGCCTCAAGAGCAAGGAGATTGAAAATATGAAATGAAAAAACAAACAAACAAACAAACAACCTTTTTTGACTCTAAATGTCCACTGAAGCCATAGGACCAAGGGATAATATGAGGGATAAAAGTGTAGACTAAAAAACTATAATATCTTTTATAATTCAGAGTTAATGTGTGTGGGGTAGAGGAAAGAGGAAGAGGAAAAAGAGGGGGGGCAGTTAAACCTGAACTACGTGTTGAATGGAGAGAAGATTTGAAAATGTGCTGACTGGCTTGCCTTTTAACAGCACATGACCTCTTAAGGAGATTTTAGGCCAGTGTCTGTGTTAAGCAGCACACTGTAGCTCGCTGTGGGGTTGGGTGGGGGCAGGTACTGCAGCTCTTACAGTACAAGGAGGGAAGGGAGGCTTAGTGACAGCTCTGGGATCAGCCCTCCTGTGCATGTGGAGCATCAGCGTCGACTTTACCTCTATTTCATTTCTAGGTTTTCCCTTAGGTGAGCTCTCAGCACACTTACATTTGAAATTTCTAACTGATTTTGACCTGGACTACATGTACCCCCAAGTTGTTTGCTTCCTTTTTCTATAAGGCATTACTCCATGGTTACAATAAATGATGTCTGACAGGCACAACTCATTTAGAAAAGGCTATATTTCATAGAAAGTGGTAAGATTTAAAAATAAAAGCTAAAATTAGTGGAAACAATAAATTAAATTATTCATTACCACACAGATTATTTGATACATCATCATTTTTGTGTGTTATCCAACATTTTTGAGCGACTGGTATAATTAGTGATGGTGAAAAACAGGCAGTTAGTGTTTGTTTCATGGACTTAAAGCAAAAGCTTGGAGTCAGTGAAAGAGAGGTTGTGGGGGGTATGTGTGTGTGTGTGTGAGGGGGGTGGTGGGGGGGGGGGTTGAAGACACATCTGCACAACTCCTCTGTATCATACTGAGGTCCTGCGTCATTCCAACCACACGAGCTTCATTTCCTGTATGTTCTTCCCTTTGCAATTTTTTGCTCTCAGTTTCTTTCATGTTGACTGTAAGCATAAACCTTTTCCTCCTGTTCTGTCATACTCACATGCCAGCAGCCTGTCCAAAAGATCATCTCTACTGTCTGAGCAGTCACTCCAGATTATGGACTGGAACAGATGAGAAAATCTGGCCTTTGTATTGTATATTTTTTTGTGCTGACGCTAAGCATGCTGTTTGGGGTCGGTTGGGTGGTCAAAGTATATGTATATTCCAGACATCACCATCATAAATATATAGCTGTATACTTTTCCAATGTTTTATATTATATCCAGCCCCTGTTTGATTAAAATGTGGTTGCTTTTATTCTGAAAAACAGACACAACCAAGACGCAGTTTCCTCTGTATGTTTAATTTGTCTTATTAACAGTTGAAATCCCTTCATGTGGCATTTCTAAGCCTTTTTCTCATCTCACTCATACACATAGACATGAAAAAAGTAATATTTTCACTCGGATATGGGATGTGCAGTGCCCTCCAATTGCCTCCTTTATTTCAGCAAAACAGCTCTTATCCATCATCATCAGTCATGCACATCCTGTCCTTGTTCCTAAATGCAGCCACTTCTCCATTTCGTGTTTGTGTGTGTGTGTGTGTGTGTACTTGTATTTCTATCTTTGTGAGAACCAGTGGGACCTATATACACTATGGAGTGAGGACATTTTAGCGAGTCCTCACACCTTCAAAGGGCTGTTTGAGGGTTAAGACCTGGTTTTAATTTCAGGGTTAGAATTAGATTTAGGTTATGTTTGGGGTTAGGCATTAAGTTGTAATGGTTAAGGTCAGGTTAAGGGGCTAGGGAATGCATTGTGTCTATCAGTGTCCTCATAAAGATACAAGTAGAGTTTTGTGTGTGTGTGTGTGTGTTTGTGCGTACACATGTATCTATCAGTAGGTGTCTACACATGAGCGCTGCAGTGTGTGTGGGTGTGCATGTGTGTGGGGGAGGCATGGAGAACCCAGCTGAAGCTCCTGGAATTTCCTGCAAATTCTTCTGATCCTTAAATTGCAGAGTCAAATGTGAGCTGAATCACAGCTGCATGATTATAGCAACAGTGTTAATTCTTGTTTGTTTTAAATTATGCACAAATGCAATTTTCCTAATAGGAAATCTCTATATCAACGTGGCACTGAGTCAGCCATTTTGAGATGAGTGTAATAATGTCTTGTTTTCTGCATGAGTCTGATTGCTTAAAAGATGCATTGTACGGATTAATAATAACAGATCTGATTTTTACGAGGCTCAAAATAGGCAGAGAGGGTGAATCAAGCTTTTCCATCTTATTAATGAGAGGGATGCCAAATGCTTCGTGCATAATTTTCATTATTTTGCAAGTCTTATATATCTTGTGGTTTGAAATGAACATATTTCGAAATGACAGCTAGACCACATTGTGCGTGCATGTGGAAGACAGAGCTTCCCGACTGTCATCATTTGGTCTTTTCATTTCTCTGATGGTCTGTGCTGAGAGAGTCATTTCTGTCATGTTAATGCATTCTTTTGTCACATGGAAAAGGGGTGAATGGAGACAAGCTGCTGCACACAGAGTGGATATGATCGGTCGCAATGTCTGCAAGTAAAAACAGAGACACTGAAAGAAGTAAAATGGAGATACATACAGGTCCAAGAGTACTGGGAAGGTGACACATATTTGGAATTTTTTCTCTATACACAACCACGATGGATTTTAAATGAACAAATAAAGATGTGATTGAAATGTAGACTTTCAGCTTTAATTCAAGGGGTTTGAGAAAAATATTGCATGACACGTTTCCTTTGTTTGTTCAGCCTAATGATGGCCTCCTTCATTTCTGTTAACATCTCTTTGGACCACATATTGAGAGCTCCCACAAACAGCTACCAAATGCAAAATCAACACTTGGATTCAACTCCAGACCTTTTACCAGCTTAATTTTTCCTGAAATAAAAAGGGAACAGGCCACACCTGGCCATGAAACTGACTATCAGTCAGTTGTCCAATTACTTTTGAGCCTTTGAAAATGAATGACTATGTCTAAAAATAGCTGTAATACATAAATGGTTAATGACAGCTTTGTTTTATAACCACTGTGATGGTGTACATAGGAAAAATGATCAAAACTGTGTCACTATCCGAATACTTATGGACCTAACTATACAGTGACAGTATTTGTGCATGACTCTAAGTCTTATGTAGCGATTAGAAGTGGAGATGAGGGATTGTGGTGAGAACTGGGGAAGGCAGAGAATGTTAACATAATGACTGAGTGAGTGCAATGCTGTTTTGATTGAAGGTAAAGTCCTTTAATTAACATTTATAGATAAGTATAACAATGCAGATGGAACAAACCATCTGTCAACCAACTCCCCAAAAGACAGTATAATGAGGGACCCCTGTTGGCTTTGTAAGGAAGAGGTTTTCGTTTCTACTCCTGCTTTCCTTCTGACTCACTGAAGGCAGGATGCCCAAAAACCAGGCCATGACTTGGCTGGGAAGATGGGGCTTGAAGAACAGTAGTGATAAAGGGAGGGAGGGGAAGCAGGGTGTGGGTGTGATGGCTTTCAACCCGCAGGTCGTCTACAATCAGGAGTACGCATGTATACATGTCTGCATTCAATCACGTTCTTTAACATCTCCACCGTCTCTGACTTAGTTTCATTCCTTCAGGACAAAAGAGCCTTCAGTGTTTTGCTGAAAAGAAATTTGAGCCATGGAAAAACAGCTGCTTTTAATGTGGTATCATAATATATCTGATTCACAGGCGGTGCACAAGCATAGAGAAGCTTAGGACACGTCTGTTCCACAGGTTTTGATGCTCAGTTCAGTTTTGGCTAAATGTCCCGACTTTTTTATGGCCACCTGTTTAAATTTTACATTAAAAGTGAATTTTATTTAAAACAACCCCCAGGTGTACATAAGCATATATCCATCTACAAAGGACGCAAACGAGACAAACACATTCAATCTAATGTGAGGATCAGCAGGGGTCTGTAGGCAATGGCTGGGCTTTATTATCCCCATTTCAAAACTCTGATCTCTTAGATGAATGTCATCTGAATCCAATATCAAATAGCAGTAGGACTTGAAACAGACAAGAACAGATGAAAACATCTGGGCAGTTTGACTGTATTTACCATGGAATGTAAAGGCCAACTTCTAGTAAATACGGTTCAGGCGCGTTCTTTTAATTGTGTGTTTGTGTCCTACATATGTGTAACAGGCTTATTTAATAGTTTCAAGGTCTGCCTGCTGCAAGGGTAGTGTATCTTCATTTTTATGCATCTGCTGTATGCACCATTTCTTTGCTTCTCTCTAGCCAGACCGGCATGAATAATGGAACCATGAAATAAGCTTTTCTGAGTTAAATGCTACAGAAATACAGAAACTCGTCACCCTCCATTGTTTATGAAGCAAGAGCAAATGTGTAATTGCTTTTTTCACACACAAGCAACGTGAGCGATGTACAAAATAAAATTCAAAATACCTTTTCTTGAGTACGGTGCAGGTTTCAGGTCTTTTTCACTGTGTGTACTAAAACAACACTACAACCAAAACTGGAGGATTAAGCCTGAAAAAAATTATGAGATGTTTGACCACAGATGGTATATATGCCTCCAGACTTTGTGCTGCTACTGCAGCACAAACTAATGAAATTTGCAGTGAACATTAACGTTATGTCTACATGACATTAATGTTCCTGAACAATTGTGTGTAGTATGGTGTGGTATTCGGTATTATATGTGGAGAATCTGTCTGTGATTTTTTGCTGTGTACTCTGGCCTCTGCATATCATACTGTGCTGACTTCTGTGCTGGAGTCCTACTGTTCACTAAATGCTGGTTGAACCGCTACAGTGGGATTTGTAAATGTTGTGGTGTACTCACGGTGAAGGCTGAGGGAGATGTTGATGACTCTTTCCTCTGTGAAGCTCTTCAGGTTGGGGATCTTAGCACATTTGAGGTGTGTGGATGAGGGGGAGTCCCCTACGTGGATCCAGCAGACTGTCTCCTGAGCATAGAGGAAATCCATGGCTGTGGTTTGTTTGGTGCTGGTTGATAATAGGCTGTGGACTGTGGTGCCACTCAGAGAGGTGGCTTGGATGTTCTGGGAGTTGGCAATCAACAGGACAGGCAGACGGTCTACTGGCACTGGAAATGTAAAATGATGGGCAGAACCAACGGTGAACAGGATGAAAATGAACTTAATGTCTCTATAGTCTCAGTCAGGGATTAAGACGTGCTGTTGTCTGATGGTACTTACCATTCTTGGCCTTGCAAGAGCGGTTATCTGGCTGGGAGAGGTAGCCCTCCACACAGGAGCAGGTAAAGGAGCCTTCGGTGTTGGTACAAGACTGACTACAGGTCCCATACACAGTGCACTCGTCAAAATCTGCACCACGAAAAACACAGGTGCACTTATAATTCAGTTAAAAAAAAACAAAAACAAAAGTCAGTTCAGAAATAGCACAAACAGATGATAAAATAAAACCTTAAGCGTTCCACAGATGATATATTAAAGTGCTGATTAAAAGTAATCACTTTTCTTAACCAAAAACAACTGCTTCAATGCAATTTTGTGTTTATGTTTAGTTTGCCAGGTTGAGTTTGTGATTCATTAAACTTGTAATATTTTATTGGTTTGTTTCAAAAAACACCATTATATAATTGAGCTTTGCAAGTGTTGCTCATCAATACTAGTCAGTGTTCTGTAACAGCAATGGGTGTTGATATTTCAATATTTCTGAACAGGCTTTTGTGGAAAATACCCCACACACCACAGCCCCTGAACTACACCACTGTGTGCTCTGCACTCGATTTAGTTTCTCAAAAACCTGAGTAAACACTGTTGCAGTTTTAGATGCTGAAAAAACTTTATTACTGATGTGGAGTTACTGGACAGGGAAGCACGTAAGCCAAGTTTATGTTTGTTGCTGATGCTGCATAGCAAACATTTTACACACATCTAGTGGTATTCGTATCCTGTCTAATCTAGCTGTTTGTGATTTCATGGAGGGATAAAATTCAAAGATTAGCAACATTAAGATGAATCATCTGTTTTTTTTCCAATGCGACTTATTGATTATATGCTTGTAGTACATACTAAACTGCAGCTACCAGTGAGGTGCTTATAGGAACTCACCTTTACATGCCTTTCCATCCGGGCTGATCTCAAAGCCACTCTTACAGTAACAAACAGGCCCTGCTGGAGTCACTGCACAGTGTTCCTGACAAGCCATGAGCGAGCAGTTGGATATATACTCTGAGGATAGACAACGGAGGGGGAGAGAGGAAAATGATGTAATAAATGCAGGAACAAGGGAGGGGTGCGTGTTCATGGTCTTTTCTTGTTTCCACATTGTTATTCAACTGAAAACACAGCATCAGCCGGTCTGATGGGAAGTGGAATTATGTATAATTGTGTAATAATCCCTACAACATACCACTATAAACCAAAAAAATTAAACTGTGAGGTTGTCAGGTTTTGTTCATCCTGCTCTGTAGTATCTGGCAGAAGACAAGGAGCTCACAGCATGCCTGTAGGTATCAGGGGCAGGTGCTGCTGAAGCTGCCATTGTTCGCTCTCTGGAGAATATTTACAGCCCTGCAGGGAGCCGAAACGCATAAATACTTGACGTGTGTGGCCAAGTTGTTGAACTACACTCTCTGAAGCCTCTTCCGGACAATGGGGCACGTATTGAAATATTCAGAGTCAACTTAGTTATTCATTAACTAAGCATTAGAACTGACATGGGATGCAATCTACAGTTAGTGTGGCTGAATGTAGAGTGACTACATGTCAGCTTCTGAGAAAACTGAAAGCTTCACAGATGCGGTGCCTCAATCTGGCCCTGAAAACAAAAAACATCTATTCAACCATAATGTGTCATGTGTCAGATCTGCTTATACAATGGTTCTCAGAAGCAAATTCTGGCCCAGCTTAGTGCATGATTCCAAAACTGAGAAATGGGATTCTTCTGAAGTGCCGACATTGCAGACAATCACAGCTTGTCAAGCTAATGCATCATTACACTAATAAGGAAGACCATCCTTTACAGGGCATATGGCTACAACCACCACTCAACATTATCCTTGACCCATTTCACAGAATTACAAAACAGAATCAGGATGTAGAGGCAGTCTAATGTCAAAACGTTACCAAAAGTTCAGGTCACTCATATATTTCAGGTTTGGCAACTGAATATAAATATACAGAAAAGAGAAATTGGTGAAATGCATAGAAGTTATTATTGTTACTACTAATGTAAAGTAAATTTCCTCTCCAAGGAACACTCAACAAATTTTGGTAAAGCAATTTTCCATATTGGAAATATTTATTACTTCTGCTTATTGCTATAGAAATCATTAAATTGACTGACTCTTTATGAGTGATTTTTTTTTGAGTATGCAATTGCTGAATGTGAGTTCAAAATATTTGTCTGGATAGAAAGACTTAAACACTACTTAAACTTAGACATCAAACTGCAACATTAATTTTTTTGTTTTATATCCCTGAAATATGTCCTTTCAAAGTAAAAAGTGATGTTAATATGGTTTGTTCTTTTAAGTAAGATAAATATTACATTATTCCTCTGGATGGAATGCAAAAAATACTTCTGACCCGCAATTACAATCAGTACCTTCCTGCCAACTCCAACCAACTACGTACAGGCTACACACACATCAAATATGGAAGGGCACAAATGGTTCAGGCTCCAGTCACACCTTCCAGTCAGCTGACTGACTGCATAATGGAATCTCAACAGAGTTCTCAATGGCATAGTGCATATCCTGTGAGATATATATGACAAGGCAGAGTAAGTCATAGTCAAACAGACACAGCCATGTCAAACCAGGCTAAGCTCCATTAGACACAAATGACTCACTCTGCCCTGAAACAACAGCAGACAAGTCACACTAACATAACACCTCCAGGGAGAGAGGAGCGGATCGGGATCAGGAATCTCTTCTTCAAGGCACCACCCTCTCAAGATAGAAGAAAGAAAAACCCACAGTTCTGTTCTTGTACTGTACAGGCTTTTGTGCTTCTGACCAAATTAATTTCCTACATCAAGTGAAACTTGAACCTGAACGGTTCCAAACACCTATAACTGCTCAACAAAAACAAAACAATAATCCAATGCTGCCAAATCCTTTTACAGCGCAATGAATATTCCAGACAGGCAACAAGTGAAAAAGTTTTCCTGTTACACTCCAGAGGCCTGCTGGGACAACCGCAGTTCAAATTACAAACTTGCCCGGAATTTTCCAAAACAAGTCTGAGCACCAAACAAGTGAGATGTGTTTAGAAAACCAACATGGGCAACAATGTAAACAACCTACCATGACACATACCACAAAATATTTATTCTGGAGCAAATTAAAGGTACATAAAATGTTCTGTTTTGGTTCAGATTGCAAACCAAATTGCATGACCCCCGACAGGGACACTTGACACCCCTTGGAGAACAAAAAGTTGGATGTGTGTTTCAGATACGCATATAAAAGTCCAAACCATTCAATCTAACTCTACCTTAGACCTTAAAACCGAAAAGTCTTAGCTTCAACCGGTAAATCGCACATTTGTCCCCAGAAAGCTGTTGTGCCCCACGTGTGGGCAGATTTTTGTCCTCAACATGAGGAGAATACACACGCATACAAAATCCTACTCATGTGCACACATTTGCTCGCATGCACAAGTCCATTTTAACCTCAAAGTAAAGCCAGCCTGAAAGTCCATGAAAATTTGATGTCCTTTCCCGTGCCTCTTTCCATGTTTCTTTAATAAATATTTCATCCATGCTCAGTTTTTAACCGAATATGTAGTGAAGAAAAAAGAAACATCTGGAATATGATAGTAAGGGAGAAGTATGACAGGTTGACCCTCAGGAAAGAAAGAGGTAGTTAGGTTAGTATTTAACTCTGACTCTTGGAGAGATAATCTCAGAGCCTTAGAATAAAAAATAATTAAATCTTTTGTTTCAGTTACTTATTTTAGCTGCTGGTATCTGTACAGGCTGGATGTGAGGGAGAGAGTTTATGTATACATCAGGAAATATAAAACTATCATTAATAAAAATCAGGATTATTCAAGCATAACAGCATTAATGATGCTATCTTAATGATGTCTGCTGGCCATTCTAACTGTCATGTAACATATTGACTAAGTACTCAGTGCAATTGAAGTTCCGTGTACCTTCACCCTTTTCTGGAATAATTCATCCATCCAAGTCAAGATATACAGTACTTTTGCACAATAATGTTCTATTTTCTTTCAGTGTGGTCAAGCCGATCAGCACATTCCTAATGCTCATCATAAATAACTTCCTAGTTTCTCTTGTTTCACAATGAGAAGTTCCCTATATTAATGTGTACTTTGCAGAATAAATTCATGGTGGCCTTGCTTCAAATATAAAGGCCACTGATCAAGAATGTCAAACAGACAGTAGTTTGCCTACCAATGTGCGGCTCGATGAAAATAGAAAACAGCACATATGCCACAAAGTACAAATGAATATTATCAAATAATGTAGTGAATCAATCTGTTACTGTGACTTCACTATTATTTCAGTGTGAAGACTTCAGGAGAACTAACTGTACGAAAAGTATGTGACGGATAGAACAATATAAATCCAGTCGGACTTCCCACTCCCATTTCTTTCACACAGAAAGGAAGTACTTGCACAAGAATGGTATTATTAACTCAATTTTACACTCAAATTAACAAAAAAATCTAACAATCTAGTATAGACTTTGTGATACCTCTGCAGTGTGGTCCCTCATCCCAGCCATCAGTACAGTCTGGAACCCCGTTGCACAGTTTGCTCATGTGGATGCAGAGCTCTGTTCCTCCACACTGGTATTCATTGGGAGGGCACCGTGACACAGTACTGTGTGGACCTAAGAAAAACAAATACAAATATGGTCACCTGAAAAGGGCAAACTAAGAAGTGAAGTTGTGTTTATAACTATTTCCAAATACATATTTCCCTTCCTTTTTTCTTTATTCTGTAACATTCCATCAAATAAGTAATCACTTGTCAGTTATGCTGTTCAAATTGTTGCCAGTTCTGAATTTACTGAAATCCTGAGGAATTTTACATAAAAGAATTCTGGCTCTTTTAATGTTTCACCTTTATTAACTATTAATTTGTTTATTAGCAGTTCCACTGATTAGACATGCTGTTTGACCTGTGTGTATTACATGTACTGCATCAAACAAATCAGAGACAAAAAAATGATCCAACAGATCACTCTTGCAAAATGGCTTGATATATCTTTTGATAAGCATACTGGTAATAATTACCAATGATGATTGTTTTCATTATCATATATCTTTTTTTGCCTTTGCATAAAAAAATACTTAAATGATGAATCAATTATCAAAATAGCTGCTGATTAATCTTTTGTCAGTCAACTAATCCATGAATTAACTAAACATTTCAGCTCTATAATCAACTCATTAATGAAACCCAAAACGAGCTTCTTCCTTAGTCTAATAAATAATTTTTACTTCATGTATATGTAATGTGTACTTGACTGGAAGTAAAAAAGGCTTTTCCTCATATGGTTCAATGTATGTCGGTGGGTCTGTCGGCACCTCTGCTGACAAAATTCATTAAATTGTTCTTTCTGCTTGGGTTTTCAATAAGAACCGCTCTCAGCAGGCAGAACACAAAGACAATGTCATACAAAAATGATTATCACTACACCACCTTCTTTGTGAATACAGCTCTGGCTGTGCCCCTCCACATACCCTGTTGCAAGTGGATTTGTTTGGCGCCATAAAGGCACATATATCGAAATACCACATAGCCATAATTTCCTAAGATTGGATTCACCATAGGCCGTTTGTCATATGCTTTCTCTCTTTGTCCTTTTCATTTTTCCTTACTATAAACTGCTCAGTGAAGCAGAAACGTTTTAAAATGAATCTTTATAAAATACCACCCTTCATTCCTTCAGTCGATGACAGACTTACTGACAGGCAGCGTGTACTATGTGCGGCTGACAACATATTTGTGCCACAGCACAGAAATGTTTCCTGACCATCTCGACCACTGAGTGCACATCTAGCTATCTGCTGCTTAAAATCTGTGGTTTGCTCCACTGTGGTGGGACTCATCACAAACCATCCTTCTCCCAGATACGAGACAGAGGTGACCTGCAGTGGCTGTGCAGCAAACACTCTGGCCATGAATACACTAACAACAGGAAATGAAGACTGACTTTGAAGTATCCTTCATACTTCCATTACTGTGAGTCAATGGGGCAACTTAGTTTGGCAAACTAACTAGCAGAACCCTTAAATATTATTGGACAATTATTACAGTGGGCCAACAGATGGATATATTCTGCCCTTTGGCGACAAAAGACACTGAAGATCATGAGGCCGTTCCTGATCAGCAGATGAACAAACTGGTCTTTCTCATCTTCCAAGCCCAAAATCAGCTGTGTAGTGGCTTTACCTGTCAGCTGGCCCCTCGTTAGTTTAAACAAACAACAGAAAGCAACAGGACAAGGATAATCTGCAGCATCTTGTACTTTGAAATTGCACTAAAATCTCTTGTGTAGTAGACTTCTTCATGTTCTTTCCAAGAGGTTTTTCACTGCTTAACCTGCAAAGAATTGCTCTTATCATCCCTCTCATTGAACCAAAGACACTGGTAACTCTTAATCACCACATTGACTCCATACTTCCCCTTATAGTTTGAGGGGCTGCCTATATCATTTTAATATCTTGTTCGTCCCAGTCCAGGTACTGAGTGTCAAGTAGTGAAAAATAAAATGATGTGGTCCGTTGTCTGTCATGCATAATAAAGACCACCCCAACTAAAATCTTTTACAAAATATAAATATTGTAATTTTATGCAAAATAATAGGAACCCTCAGGAAAAAGAGCAGATGCACTATAATCACACAGCATAGGCCATTTATTTACTGAGTGAGGAAACTGTTTTGAATATTATGAGTAACTACACTCATGATGAGACAGTGTATGACAGGAAATGTCTGACTAAGTGAAGGATCAATCACACTGTTCTCTTTCAAATAATTAATCAGAGCTGCATGTTGTAATGGCAGGAAAACGAGTTGGGAAACCAAGCACACTGTTTCATAAACAACTGTGTTGTCAAATCAGAATGTTTCCACCAAGTGTCTTTGTAAGCTCATGAGAAAGACATTCATTTCCATTTATCAGAGACAGTTTGGATTCTAAAATTGAGTAGTTTGTTCACGAAAAACATGCTTGTCTGCCTCTGTTCAACTCCTTTTCTAATGCTGCTTTGTTCCTGTACGTGGTTTCTCAGTACTTCTCCTTTCCCCTTCTCATCCTTCATGGATTTACATTCATCTTTTCCTCTTGCCAGCCTACCAGGCAAAACCACAGGGCAGTAATCCAAAGAACCGTTGTGGCAGCATAAGATGGCCACTGGGGAAAACTAGCAGGAACTACAAACACACCATTATCCGAGCTGGGCCGAGCCAAATGACTACCTTCACTACATCTAAAGCATACACACATCCATCCCAGAGGCAAAACACCAACAATAAGCACACCAGTGTAGTGGCATGCAGGTCTGGAATAGTAGTATGTGCTAAGAGAGGACTTTGGGATCCCTGAGAGAGAAAACATATTCGTCTTGGGTGAATATGACTTTCGCCTAAAACTACTCCTCGTCTAAGTCACTAAATTGTGCAGCTTTGACTCGATATGTGAACTACTCCTAAAATATACTCCTAAAATCCTTTGCAGGCACAGAGGGATTTCTCTTCCTAACAACCTTAATATTGAACTCTTTTACTTGGATGTCGTCAGCCGCCTCATGACTCTGACCAGACTTTCATCCACAAAAAGACTTATGACTCAGCACAACTTCCTTAACTCCAACCAGTCTACGTGTTGCCAACAACATTGTGCTGTTTCGCCAAACTGCAAACTTTGACACAATAATTCAAAACAACCTTAGCCACAGTGAATTTTGACAGCATTTTTGTTTTAATGAAGTTATTAACCAAAATTGCTTTATTGTAACCACTCACATGAAATATTTGCCTGTTACAAGCACATTTGTTGAACTGTGTGTTTGAATCATAGCACATAATGGGTTGTTTCTCTTAAAGACATAATAAGAAGTTAAAAAAATGCTGATAGAGATGCAAAGACTTTTTGTCTTTTCTTTCTCCCACCTTATTTAAACTAATACAGGGCTCATCTTTCTCTGCCTATGAGAAAAAGTCAGGGAACTGTTGGTTGTCCCACCTCATGCTCACTCCCTCCAAGTCTTTATCTGTTCCCATTATTTCCCTCCAACATCTGTTGATCCATTTATAGTAGGTGTATAAGAGGGAGGGCAATATGTGGAAAATGAAAATGGTGAGGCACTGAGAGGGAGAGAGAGAGAGAGAGAGAAAGTGAGAGCAAGCAGAGTGAGACACAGAAGACCAAGTGGAACACCTCATCCACAGGAAGTGGACAGAGCCCCACAAGGCTTCATTCTTGTATGAGCTGGCAGCGAGGCTGCAGTGGAAAAGGCTTTGCTAATTTGAATTAAACAGGGTCTTTTATTCAACATCCCTCTGCTGTGAAGGAGCCAGGTTAGCAGGCCCAAGCCCTTTTTTTCTTTGAGAAGTTTCTATTTCCTCTATCCCTCTACGCAGTTTGTTGGCTAGTTGGTTGAAAGATCTACACTGGTTCAGATTCAGTTATGATTTCTCTAGCTAAATTAGGGCATCCAGGGAAAAGGAGAATTATCACAATTTCCCTGTCATTGACTCATGCAAGCTACAGTCCAAAGAACCATTAGAGCCAAAAAAAAAAAAAAAAATCCCAACCCCTTCTTCTCTAAGCATCTATCAAAACAAGATTGCAGCTTGCGCGATTTCAGACACCTTGCACGAGTGGAGTCTTTAAGCTGCTCCACACAGAGGTAGATCACATGCACTTTTCCAGTGTGAGGGACTGGGGGCAGAGGGGGTGGTGAGGGAGGTTGGGGGACAAGAGAACTAAGGCCATTGTTTGGATCACACAAATCGGCTGTGGCCCCCTACAAAGCAGGCTGAGCTGCGGTGTTGTAAGCAGTGTCACGTGCGATGCCTGATCTGAGCTGTGGTACAGCCACATGGAGGGAGAGCTGGGGAAATGGTGAGGGCCACAGGGGCACAATTATGAAAGGAGAGGGCTGGCACTTTCTAATTATGAGCTGTTTCAGGATTAATATTTTAAGACACATTCTCCTTAGTATTGCGTCTGCTGGGATTTCTCATACTTTTCTAACTCTTGAGCTTTTTCATTCTAGAGCAACAATTTCTGCAGAATTATTTATCATGGAAACTGTCTCTTTATCTTAGCTTCTTCTCCAGTAGTAGAAAGAGGCCCTGCTGACGAAGAAGGAGTCCAGATCTGGGCCTGGATCAGGCTGTCTCTGAGCCCAAAGCTTGTTAGGCTGTGGGGATTTTCCATTCACTATTTCATGCCTCCCCTCCATATGCTAGTCAACAAAATGCTTATTCAACCAATAACAAATACAACAACAAATAACAAGATGCTGCCAGTGCTGGAGCGAAACATAAAAGGGACTTTATTTGAGCCACAATGAGGCCAACTGAGAGCAATGAGACTATCCACTGCCTTGAGTTTTATTTTAAATATTACAGAAGCTGCAGCATATGACACAATGGTAGATATACACATACAAAGTACAACAAGAATTAGATAATTTAAATAATCCTGCTACTTTTCACTGACATCAACCACTCAAACATAAATTAATAATTTAATATACTGATCCATAAATATACCTCATGAATAAATACTGTTGCACCACTTTACTGCCAGCAGCCCTTAATGACATACTTATACTAGGTCTCTCTGACCACTGATGACCATGTCTTCACAGACCGGCTGGGCCCTCTCTATGATGCTGTTAGCCCACATGACACATTCTTGGGCCGAACACCCAAGTCCTGACCCAGCAGCCCTGAGGCACCCCTTGACCTCCCCTCTGGTCCGCCCTGCCAAAGGAAGAAAATCCCAAACAACTAGGACATGGCACGGAAAACAAGAGGCAACATAACCAGAGATTCATTTAAGGCTAGGAGAGGGCAGATTGGCTAACATTGGAGTTTGTGTTTTGATGTTGCTACTCAACAGTCTTGTCAAAAGGCTCAAGGGCAACAAAAGAGCAGGCACAGCAACAGCTAGCAGTAGAGTGCTGAAGCTAATGGTTCCTACACTCCACCACTGTTTATTTCTGACAGCTATCCTATAAAAGCTTTACTCTGCCGGTGAGAAACAACACATTAACCTGCCACTCTAACTGCACCTGTGGGTGTCTCACAAACACTAGCCTAAGTTTATTTTCAAGGATCTGAATTTCCTTTGTCCAGGCAATCGCATCTCAGTATAACCATGTTTTTAAATGTTTTATCATGTCCGGCTCATGGCTTTAACCATGGCGGCAGATTGCGTGTCCTCTCTGCACTCTGCATGGTTGGATCTTTTGGTCTTTTGGCTATCTGTTTACCCTTTTCCTTCCAAGATATCAACACCACATTTTCATTCTTTCCTGGGGGTCTTCTGGGGTGGCTGGCAGGGGGACAAGCAAAGCAGGAAGGCTAAATCCAGCTCTCGAAAGCACAACAAACTGAGCCTTATCCAAACTCAGCAGCACTACTGCTCCTCGGGGCAGAGAAACCACTAAGCAAACAGCTCTATCAGCAAAGTAAATTGCAAGATTCATACAGGACAACTGCACCAGATACCCAAACCTGATAAACAGATTGGGCCTATACCAGTATTGTTTATGAAAGAGACAAAGTAAAAATATATAAACAAAGGAAATCAGGTTAAACATCAAGACGTTTTGCCATTCGTCCCACTCACACCTGCTTCCCTGGGCTTATGCATTAAAAAACACAAGACACAAGACACAAGCACACCTGTCACACACATAAAAGGCAAAATGAATCCTGAAAACACTCTCTCTCCATCTCTCTCTCCACTTTTCTCCTAAAAACACACAGATGAAAGAAGAAAAATAGCCCTATTGCCATCTGAAAAAGTTCTTGAGTAGAGTCTCTATTTCTGAGACTGAACAGACCATTCATTTGATCAATCCACCTATTATTCCATCACAGTGGACTGAGGTTTAACTTAAAACTATTAGTATTGTGAAAGTTTTTCTTGCAGAAGGGGAGAGGTATCCGTACCGCTACCTCATAATGACTAAATATCTGAAAGGCATTTAGTCTGTTTTGGCTTCGAGTTCTTACCAAGAAAGCAAAAGACTAACTTAAGCACCAAGCCCCTCTCCTGACAGTCATTTTCATTTGTTACGAAGAGCATTAGAAAACTAATTCAAAGGACAGACAACTAATTATCAAATAGAAAAACAGCTATGCAAATGCCCGGAAAGACCCAAGGGGGCTGGAAAGAAGGATGAGTAATTGTCAGAGTAAGAGCCAAAAAACCCGAGGAGACCAGAGTTAAACAGCCAGTGCAGGAGACAAGCTGTGTCTTCAATAATGCACTCTCACATACAGGATGTAATCATGTATTACTGCTACTAATCAGACACAAGGTAGTTTATCGTACAGAGAGGAAGACTAGCCACAAGGCAAAGACGGGTGTTCAACATCTATGTGCCTATACTTTCAAGATACTGGGTGGGGGCTTCCATTACCCAAATTTTCATATAATTATTGTTTATGTCTCTAATTCCTCTGCATCATAAACCCCACTCTATTGCTCTTCTTGTCCCAGGCTTGCTCCTCGTCCCCCCTAAGGGTGCCTCCAGCCTACCCCCCCCCCCTTCTGCAAAGAGCCCTGCTGAGATTACATAATGCTCTTTTTAAAATTTAAACCCCTGACACGCTTTTTTTGGCTGAACACAGGCCGGGCTCTCCTGTCCTGCTTCAGGGGCCAGCTTTGCCCTCTCTTCTACCCCAGCTTCAACTCTCATCTAAAAACAGCCAACTGTTGGCTGGTGGATGCCATCCGGCTCACCACAGCCTTAAACAGAGCATGCACTGTTTAGGTTTTACGCACACTCGCACACACACACAAATATTTTCATATATATATATATATATGTACATACATATATACATACATATACACATATACATAATACATATACATATATATAAGATATATACATATATACACATATACATATATATACACATATACATATATAACATATATACAATTAAATATATATATATAACATATACATATATACATGTATATATACATATATATACACATATATAAATATGTACATATATATGTATATATATATATATATATATATACACACATATATATACATATATATACATATATATATATATACATATATATATATATATATTTATATATATACATACACATATATATATTTATATATATACATACACATATATACATAGAATACATATATATATATATATATATATATATATATATATATATATATATATATATATATATTTATATATATATATATATATATACATAGAATACATATGTATGTATATATATATATATATATATATATATATATATAATAGTTTGTATTTTATATATAGTTTATATTCACTATATACTGAATACTATATTCTATATTCTGAATACTATATTTTTGAGTATTCAGAATTTGTTACGTCTTTGATTCAATTTAAGTAAATTGTAAAACATAACTTATTACAATGTATTGTATTTAGTGCAGTTTTTATGCAAAACATTCTCTGCCAAATATATGGAATATGTGTTATGTGAGCTGATGAATTTCAAAGTACTGCACACTCATGGTGACAAATCTTCTCTGGTGGTCTGTGACATAGTGCTAGCATGGATACTTGTGTTAATGTCTGTGACTACTGGAGCACCCCATTTGAGGAACAGGGTTTATAGCATCAAAGGTTGTTTTCCTTGACATGTCAATGGCTACGTGGACTGGGTGGTGGCTGCTTCTAGGACACAGTAACAGGATCAAACAGATCTCCTCTTTCCATATCTGCACTGTATAACCGCTGGCTTTGGGTCAACTGTCTTTTAAATGAGACCGTTGATTAAATATTCACCAAAAAATAAACCCTTTCATGTTTCATTAAAATTGCTGTGGGTCTAACTTCTGAGAAAGTAGATGAGATATAAAACAACCCAGACTTTACTTCTTGTCAAGGCACTCTTTCATTTTTTTTGATAGGAGTCAGTGAGATGCACACTTCATCAGGAAAGATGATGTTTTCCATTCTGAAAGTGGCTTTTACAAAAGTGCTTAATATCCTAAAAAGCTGATTGTAGCCTAGGTGGGAACTGTCTGTAAAACTGCCCTTATTACAGGACAGGAGCTGGGGATGTCATTGCTGTGTTGCACATTTCCTGTGTTTCCAGGGCACACTCACTGCATTTTGCAATATATCAGGACCCTATTAAAGTCCACAGCCCAGGGAGATGGCAACTCTACAAGACCCTACACCCTACCCGAAGGCTATGGAACAGACTGTTATCCTCATAACATGGCTTTCAATTGTTCACTGATTATCAATACAGATCAAAAGTCCTACATAAAAGTCATATGTCCAGACATCCATTTTGTTTTTGTTTTACTCTTTCAGCATCCCTCTATGCCAGTCTGACCCAGCACGCCGGGGTACAAAGAACAGCATTGTGGGGGTTACACAGCAGGGCAAAGCAGCTGCACTGGACAGTGGCTGACTTCACTGGCAATAGCCAGCACCCCAACAAAGGCCACTGTGAAAGCCCCATCCACATGAGTGAATAAATAAAACCTCTCTCATGCATCTTTCAACCAGAAGCTTCTAAAAAGAGCCTTTATCGCAACAATTAAACTACAAATGTTACTCAATAAATGGATGGTGTACATACAGTTTGGAATAAATTTCTATCACGTTTTCATTTGACAACATGGCATTTCAATCAGTTTTTAATTTTCTATCCAAGGGACAGCTCCAGCTCGAAGAAAGTCGATTTCCAGTTTTTCTGTCAAAAATGTGCATAGTATGAGCTACTAAAATGCTCAGAAACCACATTTAACTGGGCTGAGATTCACACAGTGCTCTATAGCTTCAAAACCCAACATCTACTCTGTAGCACACATCAAGATTTTCTACCTTTTTTGCAAATGGAATTTTGTTTTTATAGGATAATTTGACAGTGATGAGGAACAGGAAAGTTGGGGAATGAGATGTGAAAAACTTTGAAATTGAATGACGGATGTGGTGGTTTTGTGGGATGCCCCCTAAAATCAGGATGCCTCAGCAGCCTTAAAGAGCAAGGTTTTAGCAATGTTATTCTTCAGTTGTCAGCAAATCCCAAGAAAAGACCAAAACCATTATAAATTCCTTTCCTGTCCGTGACAAGCAGCCCCAAGACCACTGGTTCTAATGAAGAGGTCATTTTTTATAAAATGTCACATATATTTTTAGGTTTAAAAAAAAAGGTAATTTCCTAGATCAGCTGGGCACTGTGGTTTTTAGCAAAACATTACCTGAACAGGAGTAAACTGGGGAACTATTGAGAACTACTCTCAACAACAGATTTGGTGCAGTAGTATCTATTAACTGCAATGAAGTACAACCGTCAATAGTAAGCCACTATTCAAATTGAAACCACCCTTACAAACTATTTAACCCTCCATACTGACCTCTGCACCTGGTCATTCTCTCAAGGAGCAGATAATTGTATTCACTCCAACCTTCGTAATGTACTTGGCAACTTTGCTCAATAACAATCTTGCATATATTAACATCTTCAAAAACATTTAAATTCTAAGAACACTGAGATAACACTAGCCTTTCTTCTCTCTCCCTGACTCACATCTTCAGAGTTTTTTGTACTAACCCAGTCTAAAGTCCGGTCCCCTCAGAGCCTAGGTCAAATTACTGTTGTTTTTGAGAGAATCTGGCATGAGCTAAAGAGAGTATCATGAAACAGGGGATGCAGTCACTGTTTCTGTCCCAGATACAGACACGGAAGGAGGTTGGCCCACAGATGAGAAGAGGGGAAAGAGCAGGTTGTGAAAAACAGCAGGTTTCTCCATTGCTCTGGGCAAGTCTCTAATGACTTCAAGACCTACTCTCATACAGTCTCCCCATCTAGATCTCAGCTAAAGTACTCTAACTCAGCCTCAAGTACACACACACACACACATACACCCAACCCACCAACCCACCCACCATCACCACCACCACGCCCACTTAGAGCCCTCTGTCCTCTTAGAAAGCTAAAGGCGTTTCAGCCTGAGAGACCGACCGAGAGGACACTGCTGCTTTCATTCACTTCCCAGGGATTCACCCTCAAAGCATCGCAACTCTAATGAAGACTTCAAAACGACAGCCGTCTTTTTGTAGTAGTACTTTTTATTTGGTTTTGTCTCGTGACTGCATCCTCCGTGGCTCTGAATGCAAAAAGAAATCACATCTCTCAAAGAAAGACAAACTTTGTAAATTTCCTAATTGGTCACGGCAGGACTGTGTGACGGCAAAATGAACTCTCTTGATAGCTGATAAAACATCCCATTGTTGTCTGGCTGTGGTTAGCCAAACATATCTAATAGCCCATCAATCTCAGTCTGTTAGCCCATGACTGCATTTGGAGTCTGTTTGGAGGGATCAAACGCTACAGCAAGGTGTTAGATAATCCTTGAGATTGCAAAAAATGTCTTTTAAATCTACCAAATCTGTGGGATCTGCATCTGTTGAATGATGTTCATGTCGAATCAATCTACATATTTCACACATTACTAAAAGAACATCTTCAACACATATTGGCTGAAGATGTTACATGAACCAACTATGAGTTGGCATTTTTTGTGATGAAAAAAAAATAAAGGCCAACATTAAGATTTATACTGATTTCTGAACATGCTCCCATTATTAACCTAGCTTAAACACTCCCTTATTCATATCAGAGGAGATAAGCAGTGAGAGGTTGTGCGCATCCTAAACCCACTTGACCAGGTGTGCTTGAGGTTATCTGATACGCATACTTAAATATATATATATCTAAATAATTTGAAAAGCCTCTCTCTCTAGGCTTCCATTATTTACCCTGAATGGTTAAATGTCAGCCAAACTTCATTCTGCTGTGGAATCATCACAGTACACAAGGTGGTATGTTACAGGTTCTGGATATGAAATGTTGGATAGTTTCAAATAAGAAAGACTTACAAACATCAGGCTCTTCATCAGAGCCGTCTGGGCAATCCTTCTCCCGATCGCAGCGCCAGCCCTTCGAGATGCACGTCACCCCGTCTTTACACACAAATTGCCTTGGGCTGCAAGTCTTTGGGGCTGAAAGGAGACAAAGAAAAAAAGGAATTGGTGAAGAGACTTCTGAAAAAAAGCTCCTTTTGTGTCAGTGATCTTTATTCCAGAGGTCTCATTAGCAAGCCGAGTCTGTTGTGTTCAGAGCCAATAGTGGCCCTCACTGACCCTAATTAAGTGCTGGAAAGTTGCTATTTGATGGAGAGGATAGAGAATGGATACACAAAAACCAAAACACACAGTCATGCAGGCTTTTCATAAACTTGCTGCATCTAAATATCCAGGTCAGTGTTCCCAGGCCATTTGTGGTGATGCAACACGTCTGGAAGATATTAAAAAAAAAAAAAAAAAATCTTGTTCATTGAATTCCCTCCCCTCATCCATTTTCCCTTCAATCCAACCTTCCATTGAGGGGAAAACCTGCCCACACCATCCACAACCGAATGGACGAGTGTATTCAAACCCACACCAATTCGAGTCCTCTCAGAACGACACATAAACATGAATACAGTATACACACAAGTAACGAAGCTGAGTCACCTTGTCTTACTTAACATTTTTGTCAGTGGTACATTGTATTGTACACTCAGTACTTTGTTTGTGTGTTACAAACGCAAGTGGAAAATGTAAGAGCAGGCCCTAGCCCCAAAGTTGTCTATTCGGCTTCTATTGAAAAGCACAGAAAATCAAGGATTAATGGATACTTAGATATTAACTTCATTATTCATACTATCCTTGTTTCATAAACAGACCCTTTATTTCTATGCCTTCAATGTTATTTTGAACTAAAAAATTTTAATATCTAAAAAAAGGCTCATTCACTAACATCTCTCGCAAAGCAGTGTTTTACTCTGAACAGACCTATTTAATTCTTTAATTTCTTAAGTTAAACTTTAAAGGCTAATGGTTACTTGTTAGTCAACAGGAAAGAAATTACAGAGGTTGATTAATTTCTCACTAGCAAGAGTAATAATTACATTACTTTCCATTAACTGCAAAGCCTCTCACAATATTTCTTGTGTTTTAACACACAGCCAGCCTACAGGTCGGAGGCAGTGTTGCCAAAATAGCCGGTTGTCTTCCCAACCGAGCAACTTCCTCTATAGCTGGGTGACTAAAATGGATTTGGGCGTGTTAGTATAGTTTGAGACAGTTTTTGTACCATTAGGAAGGTTTCCACCTACCAAATGTTAAGCTACATGGCAGAAGTTTTCAAACTGCAAGGGAAGCACAGGAGAATTTCTAGGGGGAGCTGAAGAGAGAGACATGTGAAGCAAAGAAACCACATGAGGTGAAAAGGACCGATGCATACAGGTGTTGTAAAAATAACAGGAAACAGTGTTTTTTGTAGTCCTGCTTATCAACCTGATCGACATTTTGCTACAGCAGCAATCTCAGCAGCAATTTCAGTGATTCAACCTATTTCAGTATGTTTTTAAAGTACTCATGACTGAAAAAGTTCTTAACATGTTATTCACTAAATTGTTTATGCCCAACACTGATTATTACAAAAAGCATATTAACAACACTGGCAAGTTGTGCACAAACTGAAAATTCCAAAGTTACAACACTACGGAGTTAACAGTGGAAAAAAGAACATAACATTACTATGAACTTTTAGCAATGAGATCATAAAGGATAAAGGCTACTTACAAAACAAGGTTTTTGACCACCGAGTGCTGTTTTCATAAAACATTATTTTTCCTAATCAATTTATTCATTAAATTAAAATAAACCTTTTGCTAGTTGATATTTAAAAAGACCAACAGACAGTCCCGTACTTTAATTGGAATTGTCACACAGAGGGTTAAATGAATATTTATCATCAGGCTGTGATTGAACTAATGTTTTACTGTCTGCCATCTACTACTTTACTTTAGTTCATGTTTCTCACCGCGCTTCAGGCTTCCTATACATAAGGCAAAATATCTTTTTATACATACTCCACTTATATTTCTTTCCGTTGTTTCTGTCATTATGTTGAACATCAGGGATTATTCTTCCAACAGCCTCAACCAACTGAATCAATCTACCAACCTCAGCACTCTGACATGACTGTTCCTTTACATTTTTTATTGTTATTTTACAAAGTGTAGTTTTAAGTAAGCCTTTTAGGGTCAGAATATAAGGCCCTGCCTGGAAATGGTGATGTAATTGTAAACTCGAAATTATTTAGGCATATAGCTTGACAAAAAGGGAAGGGGAAAGCACGAGATAGAATAGAGGTGGATGAAGGGATGAAGCAGGATAAACAGGATGACTGTATTTACATTTGAAGCTAGCCTCCAACTTCAGCAGTGAAGGAGATCTTGAAATGGAGCTCAACCTAAATACCAGGAATTCAACCTGACATATTGCTGCGCACATTCACACACTCCCCACTTATCCTCCTCTCTGTGCTGCTGCAATCGGTGTGTGTATTTAAGTGTGTGTGCATGTGGGTTTCTGAATGTGTGTGAAGTGGGGGCATCTTTTTCTCTCTAAGAAGTCATAAGGTTTTGAATTATTCATAAAAGGCAGCCAGGCTTGTGTTAAAGCATTTCCTCTTTGCTCCTCAGCCTTCTTCTTTAGTGCGTAGCGTGCATGTTTATTTGTTTGTTTGGAGGAATCAACACCAGCCGTAGCAGGCAGATAGTTGTGGTGCATCTGTGTACTATCTGTTGTTTATTTAGGTACTGACATACTCTTACTTGAAATGCTGTTAACCGCACTTCCAATAATGGCTTTGGGAGGACTGCAAACCCACCTCAAACCACCGGATACTGCTGACAAGAATAAATCAGAGCACAGGCAGTGTGTCAGGAGGTTACTTAGCTGAGTGTGATCCCATGAAATACTAAGGGTTACTGTACCAACACCTCAGATTGCTGTGATAGGTGGAGGGAAGCAAAGGGAGCATAGACAAAGGCCATGTTCACACCTGCCATTAAAGTCACATCTAGACTTAAAAATACAAAGCAATAAAGAAGTTATTTATTCAAGAAATAGTGTGGGAGGCTTTGCAGTTAATGGAAACATAAGGTTCTTTTAAAGAAACTTGTTAACATTGCTGTATAATCATTTACGCAAGGTAATGAAATATCTATTTTAAGCTTTTTCCCCTGCCCATGCACACTATTTTCCATTGCTGGTTTTATGTCTATTGTCTGATTTTCACTTGTACAAATAAATCAAATTCAAAAACTGAGATTACAGGCAGAAAAAAAACACACTGGTGGTCAGGGAGGCAAGTTACAGACTATGGGTGCATCTCAGCTCCCTTAATTGCCTCCACATTTTCCTCAGTTGCATCTCTCCCTCATATCTTATTGTCTTCCACTGAAGACTTGAGGAGAAATGCAAAGACCAGTAGTTTTATCCGCACCTGCATTACACAACAATGTTCTGTTTCTACACTGTGTAGAGACAGTCTGTGAGAGGACTTTGCTTTTTAGACACTGACTGTATTTGTGTTGCATTTAAATACATTTTAATATGATTTTTTGAAGAACTTCTTCCATTTATGATGAGAATGAGAAGGAATTTATTTATTTCTGAATAACAAGAAATTCTCTTGCTCTCCCTGACTTTAACATTATCCATATTACACGTTACGAGACGAAATGGCAGATCATGGAAAAAAACCATCAAAGTTATTTATGGTTTCTTTGTTAAACAGACCTACAGGAAACACAGATACAAACATAATAACTGGATCATGAATAAATAAAATCTAAAATTTAGGTTATCAATACATGAAAAATCTTGTTAAAAATAGTATATCCAGGTTTAAAGTGAGACATTGATAACTGTATGTCAGCAAAAAATTTTTTGGCTTTAGAGGTATTTTTCAAGGTTTTTTGACCTGGAGCATAATACAACAAGTCTCTTGTGCATTTGTCTTTTGTTTAAAAAGGAAATTATGCTGTGAGGAAGGGGATGAAGCAAAGAAGCAGATGCTTACGAGACAGGATGACAAAACAGAACAAATTAGATCAACTGCAGCAATCAGAGCAAACAGATAGGTTGGTGTGAACTACAAGTCAAGGGGTGGGGGGGGGGCTCTCACAGCTGGGGACAGGCCTGCAGATCTGAGAACAGACTGAGCTGGGCTGGGATACTGAGATGGGATGGAGGAATGTCACACTTGCTATCAATGAGCTGCCTGTGTGTTTACCAAAGTGGGGGCTGCATGAAAATGCTTTGGGTCATCGCCATTTGGGCCCGATTGCAAGTCCACTGCCCTCTGCCCCCACCTCTGTCTGCTAGTCCTCCAGGTTGAGCTCAGTCTGGTTGGGAGGAAGAGTATTCTCCTGAGGCAAACACGAGCCTCGCCCCCAGCCACTGCCCCATTTCCTCCGACACCCACAGCACAGCTATAAATAAGTTGGGAGCCTGCCCTCTGAGATCAACTGGGGCATTACAAAGCTCCAGCAGACACTGAGACTACCGCCTCATTGCAAACCACTCAACAGCGGTTGAGCTGAAGGCGGACTTAAAGTGCTGTCAACAGCTGTTCTGAAAGGAAGCCTGAGCAAAATGGAATCCAGTCTCCAAAGCCGGCTGTGTAAGGTATCGCAGAGGGAGACCTGAGCAAGACAATCTGTACCTGATCTAGATCTGCTGTTCTGTAACTTACCCAGTGCTCACACGTCACAGTGGACGCACACCAGACACCGGAATTTTCCCTGCAGGGATCAGATCTGCAAACCTGGAGACCATCTATCAGATCAGCCCCAGTATAACAAGACTAAATGTCTACAAACATGTGTGCAGCTCTGTGGGGTTATATTTAATTGCAACGGTGCTTTGAGCTAAATGCTAACATGCTCAAAATGATAATACCAACATGCCAATGCTAAGCATGTATGATTTTTACCTTGTTCACTGTCTTAGTTTAGCATGCTAACATATTAACATTTGCTAATTAGCATTAAAATGCAATTTAAAGCTGAGACTGATGGGAATATCATCCGTTTTGCAGGTATTTGTTTCAAAAACTTCGGTGTCTGACAAACTAAAGTTTCTACCTGATGTTAGCGCGCTATGAAAAGCCAGAGGGTCCTGGGGGGGGGTGTGTAATTCATTCTGGACAAAAGCAGTGGACAAATCGACTGACAGAAAGACAATGACATCTCCAGAACCATGTTTTTGTAGCAAGGCTAAAAAGTCTGACTGAATGGGCTTTTTATGGAATAGTGTATAATATGAACATGATGGATGGTTATCTTGAGGTCAGATCAGTTACACAAGTCTGGTCTCAAAATCTGGAAGCTACCAGTGAAATAACTGAGTGGGCTTTTCCCTTGACTTTAGTGAACTTGAGTCACTCACATCCACACCTTGCATATGTCAGGATCAATATTAGAGGCCAAAAAGGACAGAGGAGGAGGAACACAGTCATAAAGATTTATGTTGTGCTTGCATAAGTTAATGCTTTTACATAAAAACAGATGCTTTCCTTTACTACACAGAGCCCGAGTAAACATCCTCAGGCTACATCTGCTCTGATCTCACAAGGTGATCCTTTCTAGTTTCTGGAGAATCATAACTGGTGCGGATTTATCCTAAACTGTTGAGAATAACAAACCTGGCGCGCCACCCAATAGCAGCAGGTGGGTTTGTTGGAAAAAGTAAGTGCATAGTGAATCATTCAAAATGCTAAAAGAGACTGTTGCAATGTCTGTTGGGAAAAAAAACATCAAGTTTATTCTACAAAGGAGAGCATGTACTCACACTAGTAAAACACCTCAAGAATTTCTCAAGGCAAAAGGACAGTCTTGCTATCCCAAATATTAATCGCTGTTAGAAGTGATAAAGCTTTATTGTGTTTTGAAATATTCAGCAGGGAAGGTTTATATGAGGGCAAGATAAACATCTTGAAATGTATATAATCAATCTTGAAATTGACATTGTCTTGGCCAAACCTTGATACATACGTCATCTTTATGAGAGCCACAGACTGAATGAATAATAAAACACAGCCAGTTTAACTGACTTGACTAACTAGCTAAATATCTTGACACAATGAAGTTCTGTAGGAAATCAGTGATAAACAAGTCAGACATGGAGCCGATGAAAAATATCAAGTGAGAAATGTTTTTTTGATATTTTGTGTTAAGAGGCACCGCAGTCCTCTGCAGACAATGCCCTCGTCAACTTCCTTCTGAGATTTAGATGACACAAGACTGAGTTTGGCAAGTAATGAGACAGCAAACAGCCACAAAGGCCAAAAGGGGGAGACTTATAGGAAGAGAGCGTAGTAAAAAAGAAAGCAACAGGCGCAGGGGTCTATTTTCCTGACATCTGGGCTAAACTAAGGCGAGGGGGGGGTGTTCTGCTAAGGGCCAGAAAAGAGAGAAGAGTCTATACTGGCCAGTTTGGCTGCTGCCTGCCAACTCCTCATCCTCCTCCGCAGCCCAGGCACAAACGCTTCAGGATTTTGTAATGGAAGAGGGTGAGAAGAAAGAAGAGGGAAGGGGAAAAAAAGTTTTCCAATTTGTCATTTGTTGTAGAAAACAGAGAAAAAGAGGCTCCAGCTGTGCCTCTTAAATAAACCTTTCCGGCAAAGTTCGAAGGGGCCGTGGCAGTCTGTTCACTAGTGAAAGAATAGTGATATAAGAAAACAAACGTTCAGACAGATTTAATATCAATATTTTGATAAAAAAAAAATATCAAAATGAGTAAAAGTTTGAAGATGTTTCTGTCTGCTTATACACCCTCTCATCTGCTAACTTTCTGGATGTATTCCTAATTCAGTCTTATTTTAATGAGATGTTTTTGAGCTTCTAAGACACTCTGTGGGTTTTTACTTCTACATAAGTGTGTGTTATGCATACAAGTGAGGAGAATTAACATCAGGAATGTGCTCATGTCTGGTGATAGCTGCCAAGTAAAATGAAGCTCCGTCATGCAGGACAACACGGTCCTGCCTGAGATTGTTTGGATTTTACAGGTCAGACTCGGTGAGTCTACACAAGCCTTTGTGGTATTGAGAGGCAGAACCTATTAAGCAAAGCAGAGTAATCAAATGTGAACTTAATTAAGAGCTATTTGGATGTCTGGCTGAGATTTCACCATGTCTCAACCCCAGAGTGGTAATCAACCATGACTGCTATTTGTACTAGACTCAGTGTTAGAGCTCTGAGGGAGGGGGCTACAACCTCCTTCACTTCCTCATAAGGATTAAAGCAAATTCAGCAGCAGAGTGGGGACGAAGCAGAAAACCACAAGGTGCGATCCACCATTATCAAGTTAGTCAGTTCAGACAAATCCCTCTTCCACACCACCACTAGAGCACACGCTGTATGTAGCCACACAGGGAGAAAAATGACAATTAAGCCTACTTAGCATGCTGCAGAGGGATACACATTAAAGGAGATTATATGAAATTCTTTAGTGCCTTTTCATAACACCAGTACAAGCTCCAAGTCCCAGTGTGACGCATGAGTTCCATGAAACAAGACCAGAATCTCTAGAACATTCCTTCACATTCACTCTCCATGCGCTTAAGCAACCTTAGCACCTTTAACTGTGAATAACACCTCTGGTGAACTAAAAGTGGTCCTCACCATCAACTTCTGATGCTGAGTAAGACGTTTGGTTGTGACACAGTAAAACCTAATCACTGATCTCATGCATTAATTTATACAGTCTTAAATCCAAGCCTGAAGTTTGCTGTCATGACATGTTTTGCACACCGCATCTTGAATAAGGCTAGATCACAGTTTAGAGCACTTTCTGTACAGTTTGACATGGAAAATAGACCTATTCGCTTTCTGGTGGAGAGCAAGATGATAGGATTGATACCACTTTACCATCTGTCTGTTCAATGTAAGGCTATGCCCAGCAGCTGGTTAGATTTGATTAGCACGAAGACTTAAACAAGGGGAAACAACTAGACTGGCTCTGTCTACAGCTCACAATCCCACCTATCAGGAAGTCGCAAGCTCACTAATTACCATGTTTTATCTCTGCTATGTAAAGCTAGCTGTTCCCCCTGTTTCCAGTCTTTGTGCTAAGCTAAGCTAACAGCTAATGGCTGTAGCCTTATATCTAACAGACAGATATGAAGGTGGAATTAATTTTCTCAACTTACGCTCCACTAGAAAGTGAAAAAGCCATATTTAACTTGGAACTATTCCAAATACTCCATTTCAGTGATTGTGAAACATATAGGTAAAAATCCATACATTGCCTATATCATCTCCAAATTCTGACAAATAATGTTTAGGAACATTTGCAAAATATATATTCCAATTAATTACAGTCTGTAAAGGTTAATAAGAGTAGAGCAAATAGCCACACGTTGTCTTCCCAGAAGCACACAACGCACAAAATCAGAGACCACACTGCCTACACACACACGGTTGAGGTTGGGAAATTCTCCACACAAATGTCCAAATGCCTGAAAACAGTGTGCAATAATTATATTTTTATTGACAGAGGTTTATTGGATGTGATGTCACCTTTGAATGTTTGTCAAGTATTGACCTCTAAACATCTGCACTGTGTTTCTGCTCAGGTGGAAAGCAGAAATAAAAATACTGAAGACATTTTTGCCCCAAAATGAAGGGTGAATGTCTGCTTGAGGGATCGGTGTTACAATTAGGCTCATGGCAAGGTTAGCATTGGGTACTTTGTGTTAAGGATTATAAATTTAGAAATACACCTAAATCAATGTCCCTTCCATTAATAATGACCCCTGGAAAATGAAAAAAAAGCTCACCAGGATGAAGCTGTGGGCAATTCTATTAGGGATGATGAATTGTTAAGGTTGGATACAGTACATCGTGTACATTATCAGGAAGTACTGCAAGGAAGAATGAGATCTGTTTGTTTGCTTCAGTTTCCAACAGGGAATGAATTCACAAGTAGTCTACTATAGGAGCATGTCTTCTCCATCACACTTTTGTCCCTAGAGGAAAAAAGGATGTTGGATGGGGGGATGTCTGTAGGAGAGTCTTAAATGGATGTAAATGTACGTATCTGTCGAGTGGGCAGATGCTAAAAATAGACTGCATTTTATCTGGTGCAGGATATAATAATGTTGGCATTGGGCAAGTAATATGGTTCTTGGGATTTGTATAATATTTTAACAATCTGAATAAATTCATAGGGAACAGATTCAATTTTTTGCAGCAGCAAAAGTTTGTATCACACGGCCTCCTTTGTCTAATATGTAAGAGCAACCTGACAAATGAGGGTCACATATTGATGCATAAGTCATCAACACAAACAGTCCTTTCAGATTGGATAGAGGAGTGAGTTAAACCCGTGTTTGTTGTTGGTGTAAATGGGTCGACAGACATCAGCCGACCTAACCCTGACACTGCCTGGCTTCAGCATGAATGGGTGAATGTGGGTTCCTGTTACTTAATCACAAAATAGTGTTACTTTAGGTATAGTATAAATAGTTACATAAACTAAATTAATACAGTAAAGTTTCACAACCTTCAAATGTCCAATATAAAAATAACACTGCAAAACTTGTTTAAACCGACAAAATTGTAAAGTGTCTGACTTTTAACAGTGTTGTGTACAGAGCTGCAGCTGCTAACTCTAGCCCTGTGCAAATATGGCAGTGCCAGGTTTTTAATCATGTCTATTGGGTTGCTATGAATGGTCAAACCTGGGCTGAATCAGTGCTCTTTTTCCTGCATCATCCAGAGGGTTTGTGTGTGAAAGTGGTAAAAGAAAAGCCAGCTGTGCCAGGACATTTTTCACTACTGTCTTTGTGGCAAAGTAGCTTAAAAATAACACTATCCTCACCCTCTATGCCAATCACTTTCACACCTGAAGAAGATGGCCACTACATGTGAAGGATTGCTGTTCAGGACAAACAGCTTCATCAATAATGACTTTTCTTAAGATCCATGCAACTTTCTCTTTCTTTCTTTCTTGCACACATTTACTTATGCAGATACAAACTTATCAGTTGGATTATCAAGGGAGTATGATCTCTTAAATAGAAATTCCCACACTTATAATAGTAGGTGCTGCTGAAACACACTTAAGTCAAGTTCTGTGGCCTCTTATTCCTTTTTACTGTCTTTCAGCTCACTGTTTGATTTTTGGACCCCACAACATTACTGTTTGGGTTCACTCTCGCTGCTGACAATGTCCTTTTCCAAAGCTTTAAATGACCACTCTGTGGTACTTGTACACTACCAGTAGACTACTTGCTCAGCGCCAAATGGCATATACAATAAAGTAAGCAGCTGGCTGACATATATAGTTGTTGACGAGCAAAAATATAGCCAAAAAGGGAGTGAATACTGGACCTAAATACATTAGTTGAGCATGAACATAACAAATAAACGCTAATGTTATATATATGCATACGTGTGTGTGTGTGTGTGTGTATATATATATATATATATATATATATATATATATATATATATATATATATATATATATATACACATGCACATATACATACACACACACACACACACACACACACACACACACACACACAGTATTTCTGTGTGTCCCATCAAAAACATAATTATGATTATTTTATGGGAATTTTTGATGTTACTCATGAATATCTTTACACTCACTTGTCAGCTTTTTCTTTTATATCCTAACTCTAATTAAAAAAATTCAAAACACTTGTATCTAGGCTGCAAAACATAGAAAGGAGGGGGAAATGGCATTCCCTTCCATAACTAATGTTAAACCCTTGGTCATCGTGCAGGAATTATTTTTGTCACTTTGTCAAAAGAGAATTAATAACTACTGAGTAAGAAAGCTTTTCCAGCCAATACAGCCTCCACCTCGGCATTTGGTCTAAGCTACAAATCAAAGACTTGTGGCAGAGAAGACTTAGCATTTTCTCAGCTTGTTTTCAGCATTTTTTTTTTATTTAAAAAAAAATAATAATAAATTCTATCCTTAAATCGTGTGTGGTAGTTGTGTTCGTATTAATGATATCCTTTGCAAGTTTCTGCTCATATTCTTCCTGAGACCGTGTTCTCTCCTTATCCTGAAATAGCTCCATCTAGATAATATATCTCAATCAGTGTGTCACAAATCAAATGGGTCACAGGGCTGTTCTGACAAGCTTGCCCAAATTTACCTAGAGCACTTTGACTAAAATATATGCCGGCTTTTATAAGACTTCAATAGTGTTTTCACGCAATTTTGAAAAGGTCATGTATGAACATTTTTCATTTCTCATAGAAGATCAACAGGATGATCTAGGAGAATCTAACTGCTGCCTGAAGTCAACATTTTGCAAATACACTTATGTCCCTTCTTATTGAGCGTTAGATAAGAAGCTGGGGCTAGGGGACAGTTATCTTCTATCTTATCTTATCATTTATCTAATCTTAGCTTAGCATAAAGACTGGTAGAAACAGCTAGCCTGGCTATGTTCGATGATAACAAAATCATTCTACCTGCATCTCTTAGGCTTACTAATTACATTTGGTTTGTTTAGTCTATACAAAATCCACATTGTAAAAACAAAAGTTGCCTTTTTACTAGGGGTTATGTGGGAGGCTATTCCTTGGCCGGGAGCAGTGACTCCGGATTCTCTGCTGGTTTCCTTACCAGTGTGATGGTAGGTGGTTTTTACTTCCTTCAGGGTAGCTGTTTCTAGTCTTTATGCTAAGACAAGCTAACCGGCTTCTGGCAGGCCATGTACTGAAGAGACAGACAATCTTCTCATCTAACTCTATTCAAAAATCTAAATAAGCTATTTTCCAAAATGTCAAAACTATTCATTTAAGGCTCAAAATGCAATGTTTCTGTCTTTCAGGATATAAGAGTAGTTTACAGTGTTGCAAGTATTTTATTTTTGTAGCACCTTAATGTTACCATTACAGTTTAATAACTGTAAGGTTTCAGATCAGATGTAGTATGCGGCTATTGAATTGTCAGTTGTATTAGGTTACATTTTGTGCTGCAGTAAAGAATTCCATTATCATTGTTCAGCCAGATAAATCATCAATGTAATAATGCTGATTTTTCTTAGCCCTCCTGTTGTTTTTCCTCAAGAAAATCTGTTGACCAAATACTGGACTTTATATCTGCTTGGTAAGGCAGTCGTGGCTGTTATTCAGTGTGTCATTTAGGTATTTAAGCTGCAACAAGTAAACTGATCTTAACCACATGTTTATAGCTGGAATAAATATACTTTTCATCTATTATTTACATTTACTGTTTTTCAACATGCACTTTTAAATGCTGCTCAGCGACATAAGGTAAACAGTGACCAGGACCTAACAAATGTATCCTGTTGTCCACATTCGCCTCAGTTGTCAGTAAACAGTAACATGGTAACCTTTTGGTCGTCAATGTGATGGTGGTATCACCACAACAAGAACCAAACTGCTGAGTCAGTTCTAAGGCCTCCGCCGTCAAATGTTACAGCACAGACGTCCCAGGGGAAAACTTTCAGGAGAAGAGGATCACTAGATCGCGAGTTAATTAATAGGGAAGGCACCTCAGCTGCTTTTATTATTGAGGATGTGGTTTAAATGAAAAAGTTTAGGGGTGGAAAAATAAAGAAACATGATATGGGAAACCAGGCATTTCAGACAGAGAAGACGTGATTATAAAATGTTTAATTATTTCCTACTTGAACAAAATAGAATCTATTCAAGTGGAAATGATTCCAGCTGCCCTCACTGACAAGATCTCAAGCATGCTTCTCCAGGTTTATTTTCTACAGAAGGTGTTTACCACTAAAAGCATTGGGTAAAAGTACTGTCCATTTCAGAGGAACGGTGATCTCCTTTTGCGCTGACGTTACTTTCATTGAGTGCAACAATGTTAAGTCTTTCATTTGGGCCTTTTCCACTGGGCCCCAATTAGCAGCGCTTTCTGAACAATTTGAAACTGTTCATGGAGGTATCCTCTGGGAAACAAAAGAGCAGTTTTAGACCCAATTAAACTTAGGGTTTGTTCGTGGCCCGGAGACTTTGCCCTGGCTGCAGTACTGAGACAGTGAGAACGAATCTTGAAAGGTCTAGAAATAAAAAAAGGTGAAAAAAAAAGTCAGAAAAAAAAACACTTTACTAGTAGCATATATAGTTCAGAGGGCCCTAAAATGAAATGTGGCAAACAAAGAAGTTAAAAAGTCATTTAGCTATGCTAGGAAAGGGGGCGCATGTAGCATAGCTTACTACCGTGTACAACAAATTATATACTGGCTCCTGTCTGTTAAGGTTGGAGCAATGCAACTACAGGCACCCAGCAAAAGTTATGTGCTGAATCTCACATTCAGTGTAAGTGATTAATGTATGGGCCATGTCTGTAAACTGTAAACAAATCTCAGTATATTTCCTTGAGAGGCCCTGTCAAGCACAGCCGCCTCTACAGCCCCATGGGTGTTCAAGTAAAACTCCAGTTTTGTAAGCTCCCCTGTTATACCGCACAAGGCTGACTCATCAAATCAAGACATTACAAAAATTAGACTCAGATGAAGGAAAATTTCACTAAGTCAATAACAGTGCATCGAGGCAGAAACAGTTTGTTTTAAGGGAAGATAACTCAGCTGTTGCTATCGACTGATGAGGAGAGGGAAACTGCAGGTGATTGCAGGCTATCCAAGTCTATTTTCAAGGTGGTAATTTATGTGGATTTTGCTCCCTAAGAAGCTTGCAGCACTGGATTTCCAAGTGCAATGCTAGACTTCAAAGGCAAAGGGAAGCAAATATGGCCTGACGATGAATCTCACAAAGCGTGGCTCGTGGTTGGATTCAGACATGCGTGTTAAAGTCCTACTGAAATTAATGAAATGTCAAATTTAGAGACCTGATTAGCAACTAGTGCTCCTTCTTGGAAACAGTTTCTAACCGGAAAAGTACTCTTAAAATATTCTTAGGATCTTAGTATCATTCATAGGTCCGACATTCCCAGGATGAATGTGAAGAATTATGTCTTTTCAAAAATAAACCCCACATTCTTTTTTTTACCTGAAAAGAATTTAATAAATGTGTCGGCGCTAACTCCTCTTCCATAACGCCCTTTTCCTTTCTTACCAAACAGAGGAGCGCGTGATTGGTACTGTGAGGCTTAATAGTTTCCAGAAGTTGTTCCAGGCTGCGAAGGTGTGTGTTCACAAGGTCACAGAAGGGAGCTGTTTTTGAACTGCTCGCCATCTGCTTATGGATCACAATATGACTGCTGGCAGTCAAGGGGGTCCTAGCCTGTACAGCCAAGGTGATAAACTCAGCAGTCTCCCTGTTTCACAACAATGACACAGTGCTAAGCACAGCCATCGGTGGCAGCATGAAAACCATCTGAAAAACTAAGCCACTACCTGTCAGCCACAGTGCAAATCAAAACTGCACCACAGAAAAAGGAATTAAAAAAAAAAACCAAACCCACAGACACACTTGAAAAAAAAAAGCCACTGGAGTAATAGAAAAAGTATTGTGATGTTTGATTGAGGAATAGCACCACTGCTGTCATCACATCAGTACACCACTCAGTAAAAAGTGTTGGACGTGATCTGACTGAAGCCCAGACACCACATTTACATTACAGCTCGGCAGAAGGCTCCTAAACCGATGGGTCGGTTTGGTTTTTCCAGAGGCACTGACACCCATCGTGGATCCCTCCTCTCTGTCAGTGAAGAAATTAAAAAAAACAAAAAAAAAACAACTGCAACACATCTTTTTGCTTCTTTTCTTTTAAATTTTTTTTTTTTAATTCAGGTATCGACCTGTAAACAAGTGGTCTGAGGAGGCACCGGGGCCTACGCCACGGCTCGATGACTGGACGCCAGTGTGAACGCGTGAGAGCGCCCGTGTCCCTGCGGAGGGAGGGAGGGAGGGGAGGGAGGCAGGAGGGCAGCGGGGAAACGTGCGATCGCCGCTGTGACACTGCAATATTCACATGTGGCACCGGGGCGACGGAGACAAAAGACCGCCTCGGCTGTCTCGCCTCGGTCTCACCGCCTCCACGTCGCTCCGCTCGCCGTCGCCTCCGTGGCGAAAGGCGGCCGATCCGGCGCGAACGCACTTGTGTGAAACGCACAGTTTTTTTGCCCCCCCCCCCCCCCAACCCCGTGCGTTTCACACAAGACCCGTAACTTAAAAAATCAGCTCTGCTTACCATCGATAGCCCCCGACGGAGTCATTACTTCCAAACTGTGTAACATCCCCAGGAGGAGCGACGCCGTCGCCAACACGATGGTGCGCAACATTGTGTTTCTATCTGGGGAGAGCGTCAGTCATCAATCGCCTCCCGGTCCTGTCGCGCCGGAGGCTGCGGGCGGGCGACGACGTTGTAACTGAGCCCGGGCGATGATGCTCCTCACTGGAAAATCCGCTCTCTGGGTGCGCAGTGAAGCTGAGGAGGCTGCTGCCGCTGCTGTCTGCCCACTCGGGGGATATTTTTTTATTTATATATATATATATATATTTATTTTTTCTTTTTTGACGACTGTCAAGGCAGAAAGCCGAGGCTTCTCCCAGCCCGGGGTTGCCTAGGGGCTCCTCGGATGCATGGACGGCGCTGTCACAAAGGCTAGCGGGCTGAGGTGAGCATCGAGCTAGCCTGGCTGGCGGTCGAGATGGGGTTGGGGGAGAGAGAGGGGGAGAGAGAGAGCCGGCGCCTCTAACGGTGCGGTTGTCCGTCTTTTGTTCTCCCTTCCCCCGGCCGAAGAAGCCACAGGAGGATGTTGAGAAGCGGGCCGAGCGTCGCTGCCTCCTCCTCCGCCGCCTCTGCTGCTGCTGCTGCTGCTGCTGGCCACAGATTGAGCCCGAAGCTCGGAGCCCCGTCAGTCAGCGGGGCCGGGTGACGTCGCGGCGGCCGTGGCTCGCCGGGCCCTCCCCTCTCTCCCCGGCACCCGACACCGCACCGTCCGCATCCATCACACCACGCACACACGCAGTGAAAACTGGTGTGGAAACTTGGTGCGACTCTGCCCCGGATTTCGCCTCGATTCTAATCGTCCGGCGCATCTTCCATGTAGAATTTTTAATTAATTTAGCCGGTTTCTCTCCAATTCATTGCTGTTTTGTTTTTTTAATTTACGTACTTTGTTTGTTTGTTTATTGTGCTGTTTTGATGATGAAGACCGACATGGTTAGGTGGAAGCCCGCTGCATTCACAACTGATGGATATTGCTACTCTACCAGGTCATTTAAAAGGTCACATCTGCACCATATAACGAATATTCAAGTTGTATTCGATTTATCAGGGAATCTCATCCATATTAAGTTAAAATGTCTCGGAATTGCTTGCCCAAGCCACCAGAGTAATAGTTAGCCTCTGTATGAAGGACTTCTATATCATTGCTAATTGTTGTAAAGCAACTAAGCAATTGTAATCAGTATTTAATAGAAATGTAGAGTAATGAAAGCCCTTTACAAATAAAATAAAGGTAGGAAGGTTAGTGTAAAAGAAATGAACTAATCACTCTATAGAATAAATACATCTAAATGTGAATTTATAACTAAAAAACAAAATACTAAAGAAAAATTTTACTTGTGATTATTAAAACTGTGAAATGTTTAAGTGAATTTGAGATAAATATTTATTACTCAGTCAGTTTGGTTAAACTGAACATAACAGATTAGGAAATAATTTTTAAAAATCTCTTCCAAATCCGTAAAAATAATTTGCCAAAGTAGATTTTACGTATTAATAAATATTGTAAGATATCAATATTGAGATAATACTGACATCTATTTGTCCTATCACTCACTTCCTTCACTTGTAAGTCAGCCCTGGCCAGCCTATCAGGGTTGTAAGTGCAGGAACAACACTCTCTGCCCACCACTGGTTAGGATCTTATAAAAGCATCTTATTCTTCCAAGTGCTGAATCAGACATGTAAGAGTGTCACACAATCATCAATTTCATAAACATAAACACAACAGAGTCTGGCTCCTAGAAACACAAACTTGACTTTTTTCATGGATTATCTATCAACAGCTATGCCGATGACACCCAATTGTACATATAAACTAACAACAACAAAAGATGGTGCAAGATCTTTTGATGTACGTATAGCAGTTCCTCTGACAAAAAAACATTTTGAAAGAAACTACATTATGTAGAGCACACAACCTTACAGTTCTCAAGTGGGAATCATTACCTTTGTTTATGATTTTAATCGAATTGGCTTTATGCATCTCAGGTGGTGTAGTGGGTCATCCATTAACTGTGAGGCTCCCCCCCTCCACATGTCAGCATGCCTCCTGAGCAAGACAGTGAACCCTAAACTGTTCCCCCCAAAAATTCTGAATTAGATTTGAAAAAAAAAAAAACAACTCTCAAATATGTGGGTGTATAATTTTTATTTCTCATACTAAAAGTCCAAGCTAAGTATACAGTAAGTGAGTTTGAGAGTTAAAGCAAAAACAATTGATCTTATGGGCAAACAGTTGGATCAAGAGTGACCACAATATTGTCTGCCAGATTGCTCTGGGAAATACCTTAACAAAGAAACCTAGGGGTTCTTCTAACTGCATAAAGAAAACCTGGGCAAGCATCTACTAATAAAAGTCCAAGGCCAAGACCAAAGGTAAATATAGCTTGTTTTTTGGAGTACTTATCACAAACAGCAGACACTTATCCTTGGGTTGATTGTAATAATAAACTAGCCGTCTGAGAGAAGACAGCTATAAATTATCATGGAGAAAGAGAAATCGGATTAACATAACATTTATCCATTTATTTTTAGCATGTTAGTTTTAAGTCTGACACCCGAGTCCCAAGTCACATCCTGATTCCTAAACTTTAGTTCATAATGTATTTTCAACCCATGAAATTTCCTTTCTTTTAACCATAAAAACTAACAAAGGACAACAAAGGAATCAAGGTAAGATTACATAATTAATAGATGCTTCCAATACTTTAAGGAAATGATATTTGGGCTGTCAAAATAAAACAAAGCAAAACGTAGCAAACATGAGCAGCCATTTATGATAAAAAAAAGACATTTCATTCAAGATCACACACACCTACTGCTTCTCTTTTCTCACTGTCTCTCCCTCCCAGCAGTACAAGAACACTTGAAACAACCCTCTTGTTATTTTAATATGATTTGCTTAAAATCACATCAAGCACTACTGACCCTCAGCTTTAAACCCTGGCCTCAGCATCTACTCTGAATAATTTGCTGGTCCAGACAAGAGTCTTCTGCTCTTGGCCTTTAGAGAGTAACAAGTCATTCAACACTTAAGTCCAAGTGAAGTCACAGGTTAACGTTGTCATAGTCACATTTTTTTTCCCATCAGATCTGAAGTCACATTATTTATGATCCAGGTTTGTCTTGAGTCAAAGTCATATGTGTCACTTTGCAACCTCTGGGAAGCAACATCGATCTGTGTGTCTTTTCATCACCTCATTGTCCTGGTATGTCCTCAGATGCCATTTCAAACAGTTTAAACTACACAATTAGGAAATATATCAGAAACTGAAGAAATATGCTGGTGGGTCTCAAGTCTTAAGTAAGCTTTAATCGAGAGTTATTTAAGTCAAATCATACTCGCATTTTAAATATTCTCAGCACAAATTAAATTCACTTTACACAATTCTGTGCCCAGTAATCCTGAACATACAGAGACATGCTTGTCATACACTTTTGGGATCACTTAAAAAAAAAAATCTTCTGTATTATTTTGTATATATCACTTTCGACTGTTTATACATAGCGATACACCTAAGGACTACTGGGCATTACAGTATCTCTTGGACCCCCTGAGCCACCAGGACCTGTCTATGAAATGCTATGCAGCGCTGCCACCTACTGGGTCTACACCGCTAGTTTTAAATTGAGAGAACAATAGGTCCTTTGTGTCAAAACGGAAAAAATTAGACTAACATACTATCAAACTGACTGTTTGGACTAAAGAATTGTTTACTGTCTCACACGCATGAGTACGATAAAACCCAGAGGAAATATAATTCAGCACATAATAAGTTGTGTTTCATAGACAGTATCCAACAAAATTCTTTACAGAGCTGTTTTGAGAAAGAAAATGTCATTGCAACCTTTCACTATATTCTAAACAATCTTCTCTTGATTTCAGGTCCTGACCACTGTTAAGCTGTGTTTACGAATCTAACTTTGCTGAAAGCCAGAAGAGAAAATGTTCTTTCATTGAACTGCTTCATTTTATGAAGCAGCTTTAAATGAGTTCTGTTCTTTGTTAGTCGGGATTCTCAGTTATTTTCCCTGATTCCCTTTTCACCCTTTACTGTTTTTATATGCACTGAGGTGTTTTGGCAAGAGTTGAAGTGCTTAATTTAGTGCTTGCAGCATGGCTTACATAGCAACAGTAACACAACACAAATTCTTAATCTGTCAAAGGTTGAGTTTCAGTCCAAAAATGTCATCATACCAAAAGCCTTTGAGCAATCCTGACCTAACTAAAAACAGACATGTGGTGAAAAAGCAGGGACAGACACAGGAGTACAAAAACTAGGGAAACGCAGTAGTCCTCTTGAACTTCTCAGACATCCTAAAAAACTCACAAAACAACACAACACAACACAGCACAGCACAGCACAGCAAAATACAACACAGCACAACACAACACAACACAACACCCACAAACACGCATGACTAATTGACTTTTGCACAAAGATATTTTACATAATTCTTTGACCAGTTTCCCTCGGGAGGGTGTTGTTTCCCAAGTTCTATGGAGTTTTGTATGTGTGAAAATGTTTGTCTAAAAACATCACTGTTTTGTCTCTCTTATTTCGGTTTCTGTTTCCACAGCACCTCCACAGAATTTGAATATGTTACTTTCCTCAGTGAGATGGCTGACGCATTTTAGTGTCTATTTTTCATCACATTTGACATATTTTCAGTCAGGCAGCACACATTTTTCACATTTTGAGTCTTTATTGGGGTTAGATGGAAAAAAAACAGGGACATCACAGACATTGAACGATCAAATAAATGATACTTAAAACATTGTTTCCTAGCATGGGAGTTGGGACTCCCACAAAGGGTTAACAAATAAATCCAAGGGGTTGCAGGATGACTATTATGGTTGAGAGTCACGAAATAAATATTCTGCCACAATTTTTTTTCTTTTTCTTATCTTTGCTTTTTCTTGTTAAATGCAGTTTATATTCAGCCGCTTCAGGTATCCAAAGACTTATTGAAATGAAAAAACCATAAGGCTGAGACTGAAAAACCACTCCTCAACTGATCTGCAGTGTGTGAAAAAGAGTCACATGTAGACATGGCTACATGTTATGTAAGGGGTTACAGGCAAAACGACGAAAAACATTGTGAATCACTGGTTTAAAACATTGTTGATTGTGTGAAGACCCAGAGTACATCCTGGCATTACTTGGCACAGGACTACTCAGTAATACTGCTGTTTTACCAGACTCTTTTTGGCTCCTTGAAGGGAAGATGCTGATGTGTGTGGTGGTGTTTATCACAATCTACCAGCAGATGGAAGCATAACACAGATGACAGACATCCAACACCATTGGCGCTAAGTTCAGGGCTCCCCCCAAACACAGGGTAAACTACCCCTGAACTTTTTATTTTAGTCTCATAGTCAAAGGTCAAGCCTCATACTTTAGCATATTCAAAAGAGTACATAGAAAAGACTCACTCTTTTTTTCCTTGGTTCTATTTTCTATTTTTGATTTTTCTATAACACTGCCCCCTATTTATTAAAACAGAGAAAAATAAAAAAACTGTGAAATGGATTAATTTTTCTGCATTCACCAAAATGGCAATAAAATCTTACACTGTGGACAACACATTTCCATTAGTTTCTTGTTATAATGCTCTGTCAGGTGATGAAACCTGACTGCCTCTTCTGAACAAAAGCTCAGGATGTCAAATTGTCAGATTGTTGTTGCTCATCATTTGCATCACGTGTTAAGCTTCAGACTTGGATTCACCCCCCGGGATCACGATTACTCTTTTTATGTTATCTTTTCTCCTCAAGTTAGGTGTGTGTATGTGACACGTTTGTCCGTGTGTTTGGAAGAGAAACAAGGAGAAAGTGAGAGATCAGCGGGATCAGCTTTAACAGCTTCTGCTGATATTTGACCCTGCAGTCATTAGAAAATCGACTCACTGATACCATTCATTATCATTTCATTATGGTGACCATTTGAACAGCATTAATGCTTCTCTTTGTTCATCTCTGGGCAATTTCCTTTTCCATCTGTGGCTCTGGTTTATTGATCTGTGCCATTGCAGCATCATGTTGTAACATCATACTCTATCTGTCAGATGACTTGTGTTTTATGCTGCAGTTCTCAGGGATTTAGATGCACTTTGTTGGACACAAGTCATTGTCTTTGTCAGGGTCACCATCTAGATTACCTATTAATTACTTAGAGCCTGATTACCCAGTCTTGTTTTATATATTTCATTTTAACAGAGAGGCCTCCAATTATAAGATAATGGTAAGGGAAAAGACTGAGTAGCACAGGTAGAGGAAGGAAAAGTTGAAATTTTTGGTTGTGAGATGTTAGTCATCCCCAAAATCTGGTGTGACAAGACAATGAAGTATTAAAGTAAAGTATCAATGGGCACAGTGTGAAAGTGTCAATATTTTGCAGCATCAAAGCATTTCTTGCTTTCTCTTCTCCACTAAAACCTCTCTCAAAACCCTGACACCGATTGAGCTATTTCTCTCCTCGTGAGATTGATTTTCACGCCGTAGGATGGAAAACCATCAGTCTTAACTATCAGAGAGAACCACTGGTTATTAGCTTCCTGTTAAATGACCTCTCCTGCTCTGCTGGTGAGTTTCTTCCCAGGGTGATTTTTATTGTTGAAGTAAGTGAAAACACCATTCATCTGGTTTGTGTCTTAACTGGAGCAAGTATTTCATGCGTCATTCTTTCATCCACAGCGTAGGCCCATGATGCACCTCCGCCCAGTTCACTGCAGCTGTGATGGAAGCCAGGTTGAAGTCCAGGGAGGAGAAACAGGTCAGCCCTGGTTCTCAAACTATGTTGCCTGTTAAGACACATGATGTTTCATGATGTATATATCTATATCTATATCTATATCTATATCTATATCTATATCTATATCTATATCTATCTATCTATATATCTATCTATCTATATATCTATATATATATATAGATATATATATACTCACGACTGCATAGACACATGCATAAATCTCTAGACTGCATCATGATTTGGACCTACATCATCACTCATCCTCTACACTCCCTTTCTCCCTCCCTCCGCTGCCGCTCTCTTTCTCCCCTCCCTTGCCTCAGAGCCAGATGGATTACCTCATCAATCAAAGTTCCCAGAATCACATCCTGTGTGTGTGTGCGTGCATATGTCCCACCAATGCAGTGTGGCTCTGTTCAGTAGGAAAATAGTATGAGGAACTCACTGAAGACATTTTGTGAAAAAAAAAAAAAAAAAAAAAATCAAGTAATTCCCTTATCATTCCTCTCTATTCATCTCCTCATTCTGAAGGAGTCACTCAGGAAACTGCTAATCTGACCCAGGCACGGAAGCCTCTTCAGCACTGTTTGAGAAAATTGTATCATCAAAATGACTGGAGGGGTTTTGGTTGGATTGACACACTATGGATATCAGTAACCCTTTATGGTTGCTGTAAAGGAGAAACTAGAAGAGGTGTAAAATCACCAAAATAATCTACAACATTGTGTTACGGGGGGGCTTAAAAAAGTTAAAGACAAGAAGTTGAAAACAGAAATATGGAAATGCATTTTTGTTAGTTTTAGAGACTTCTGAATCATCTAATTATAATACATTAAATCTTCAACATTTCTATAGTTTATAAGTGGTCAAAGATGGCAGCATCGGACCCCCCCCCCCATAGCTCTTGTAACGTCAGAAAGGAAGCTCTACTGTACAACACACAGTCTATTTTTTTTCCTCCTCGAAAGGAACAATTATGGAGCGGGCAATGCTGATAACACCTAAGGAATTTGAGGCATGCACAAACAGCCCTTCCCCCATCCGCTTAGCTCTCTCTCCCCTTCCCCCTTCCCCCTTCCCCCTGTCCTCATCCCCTTCTCTCCTTTCCTCCCACTCCATCATCAGGCACTCTTTCTACCTCTTTACTCTTGAAACTGTTGCTCAGATTACTTCCATCTGGAATGAGGGGCAAATAGCCCACTCAAGAAATCAAGAAATTCTAAAAAAAATAATTTACGAAAAGAAAAATTAAGTACATCATAAAGTTTAAGGTTCAAAACATTTGGTTTCTCGTATAATGCTCTGAGGACCTTGATAGGAATTGTTGTAATGTTGTGTCAGAAGTGGTCTTAGGGCCAAGATTTTTAGTTTATCTTAAATCAACAAATACATAATTTCTCTATGCCAACCTGTTAATTGCATACTGGGATTATTGTATTATAGATCATTTTACTGACCAGCAGAGACACACTTGTTAAAGAAAATTATAATAAACACTGGAATCTTCAATAACTATACACTTCAAAGTTTACGAGTTCTTATATTTGTTTCTGAAGGAGAACCCTTATAGAATTAATGCATATAGATCTCATAAACACAGGTCTTGTTGTATGGATCTATACTGAAGCTTTACATATTGAATAATTCAAAATAGAAAATTTAAGTTGTGAAAGTACAAACTTAGTAGAGATGGGGGGGGGGGGCAGAGAAAAACCATGGTGTACCTTGGTGCTTATACTCTTACTAGGGTTTATTATGACATGAAGTCTCATTTAATTTAATTGTATTTTATTTCTCAGGGGTAGTAAACTTTGATTAACACTGCTGTATGTGTGCAGGCAAGTGACCGATTTTCAACTGTTGTCCCAGGGTAGAGATGTTGAAATATCCATTTAAAAGAAAACAGTGAAAAAGTAAAAGAAATTACTTCATATATTGACCAGGTTTCCCATCAACATGGGAAAAAAATTGTAATTTGTTGTTTATCAGAGTCTTTATGTAATCTATGTCACTATTAAGCCAATACATATACTTTGGAGAAGAACAAAAACTTTGTTTGAACATCTACCTTTCATAATACCATCTCACAATGTCTTTGCTTGTTTATAACATTGAACATTAAACTGAATTTTAAAAAAAAACCTTCTGGAGGAAGCCATGAGGTAGGTTTGGCCCTACTGTGAAGGTAAAGATGGATAAAAAAGGGGTGAGGGTTTTGGTAGTCAGAGGTCCAACCCCAAGAGCCTCCAAACCTTGTCTGTAATGCTTTTGTTTAGCTTGTAGTAGTACGATGCAATTATCTGACACATATTCACATAAACATATATCTACATCTGCTCATAAAAATGCAAGAGGGCTTCATCTATGTTAACATAGGCTACAGATATTTATTTGTTTTTTGTAAACCATTCTCCTCAGGTTTTACTCGCCAAAACTTCCTCTTTCACACTCTCCCTCAAAAACACATTCCAACCACAGGGAATGCTTGACTGATTGTCTGAGTGTGTGTGTGTGTGTGTGTGTGGTCTGCTCAGTGGACGTGTAAAATAACTACTCGCACATGAAGCAAGCACATGCATCCATCTGTTTGTCTATGCTGTTGAACACGTATAATTTTACCTTTTCTTATTTACGACAAGAGAGATGTAAACAGCACCAAAATATCATGACCTCCCATGTCCTCCCCAAAATTATAAAAGTACAAATGTGCTTCTTTAAATTTAAAATGTGTCTCATTAAAACTGCGCCTAGAGTAAATTTTCAGCTACTGTTTATGAGTTTAGTATGTAGTATTTTCCATTTTATTGTGTACCTTCACCATTTCAAAAATATATGAATATATCTTTGTTTCTCTCATCAAGAAGTCAGGCAAATGCAATCCAAAACTCCCAATGCTGCTACTGGTTTACTTGTAATGAAAACTATCATGGATAAACACAGCATGTTAGCAGAGATTCCTTTTAGATGCAATTAGCAGCTGACTAGTCTCTGATGTGAAGCAGGTGTCAAATGCAGGCTAGAAGTCCTGGGGTCAAAAGTAGTTGTTTTTTTTTTTTTTTTATGAAGTAAATGTACAATTAGTAACAAGATTGTATACTTTTGAACTTTCACAACTTTGCAAAACAACTTTCAAATTTGAACTTTTAAAGACAGAATCTTTTCCTTATCAATCTTTTCATCCGCTTCTATGTATTGGACCACCAGTGCATAGCTGTCGTTCCCCTTCTGTTAGCCATTCTGACCTTGAACCCCGCACCGACGGTCTCAATGACCGAGCCCCTCATTCACACATGAACTCACTGAACCTTTCCACCTCATTCATATCCACTTTCCTCCACACACACAGGCTCCCCTTCCTTCCAAACAACAGCCCACTTTGATGACAGAGGTTCACCCCCACTGCATTGATGCTGTTGTATGCGTGTGTGTGTTGGTTGTTAATGCAGGCAAAGGGTGGAAGAGTGGTATTTCCTCAGCATGTGCTGTTGTCCTTAAATAGGCTGTATTTGGTTGGTATTCGTAGCTGTTTTGTTTTGTTTCATGCTGAAATTGCAAAAAAAAAAGAATGATTGACTTATCTCATCCAAGACTAAGATTTATAAATTATTTTAGATAACATCTAAAAAACTGGACCAGATGAAACAGTTCTTTGAAGGACATTTGACCTGCATTTCAAACACTTTAATTTAACATGCAGGGTGTGATAAATTAAACTGAAAAAATTAGGCAATGCACCATCTCTTTTATTGTCAATACATACCATTAGGCAATTCAGGGACACACACACACACACACACACACACACACCTATAAGCACATATACATACAGACACACATACACACACACGCACACACACCCTGATTTGCTACCCTAGAGGTAATAAGTATAGATTCATGAGCCAGAACACTTGGGATGGAGGGAGCTGGGTTACTTAGCAACGAGCCTGTTGATGTCCAAACAATGTTCATGTCGTCAAACTGGCTGGTTGTGCCAGACTGAGGTTCTGCTGAGTGCAACAATGTCACTGGTGTGCTCCTAAATGCAAACAGAGTGACAGCCCACAGACAAGCTGCTGAACCTAATGAAACAGACACCGGCTCAAAGTGCTTACAGCGCGTATTCATAGAAATACTGTTCACATTGCTGTATATTAAATGTTACTGTAAAAGTAGAGTGAGGCTAGGGGGCAGCCTGCGAAGAAGGAATACAGATCTGCCCAGTGGGAGACTGGACAGGAATATGCAAATTCTGCAAATTCTGCTACCTGTTTTATCTCTTTTAAGAAAGCTCAGAAATGTGGTGTTCAAAATGATAGTAGAGCAAGCATCTTGTGACATGTCTAATTTAACATAAAGTAACCAAAAAAATAATAGAATAAAAAAGCAAAAACTGTAAAGTAAAAAGATTTTCTTTTACAGGCGTAATTATTTGTCTGAGTTATAATGTGCATATTTGTACTATTTTATTTATTTATTTATTTTTTAAGGCAAAACCAGTTACAGGTAAACTGTACTGACAAACTTCAGTTCTAGGGACTGGCACGGCTGTACAGGTCTTCTCCCTCATTTGAATAACAAAGCACATATTCAGAGGGGAAGTCAATGCTGCCCACCAGTTGTTGAAAAATCAAAGTGCAGACTGAGACTGTGCTCAGCCATCCAACAGACTGCTTGCACTTACAAAAGTCGTGGTTGGTGTCACCTCTGTGCTTATGGCATGTTTTGTTCTTGCAAGCATGCTGGAAAAAATAAAATTTATACTTTGTCTTGCAGGGGGGTGCATACAGTCCCAGGCTTGCATTGAGTTCTGTTAACAATCAAAATATGCCATGTACAATGAGCTATCCTTGATACATAGATGGAGAATATGACTTATATGTTGCACAGTTTGCTGGATCAACATCATCAGAAGTGCTTTGTAGCATCATTAATACCATTTGTTTTGTAGTGAAACTAGGGCTGATTATTTTGAATGCCACTGCATTTTAAGCATCAGGTTTCAGCTGCCATCTGTGTTGGGATACATCTCCCAGCCAATTGCTGGCAACAGGAGAAAGTGAAAAGGCTTTTAAATATAGCAGAAGTAGATAAGAAGCAAGAGTCAGTGACTAGGCAGCCACGGATAAGATGTGAAAGGTAATGTCAGGACACTGCTCATTCACACTCCAATGGCAAATGTTTAGGTTTAGTACCCTGTGTGTGTCTGCTATTTAACAGCCTACGTCTGTGACCTTCAGAGGAAACTACAGGACATTGTTAGTGCAGGAACAAGAGACACTCAGCCTACTGCATTACACCATGACCAGTTCACATCACCAGGGATCATGTGGATGTTGATATCAGACCATTTATAAGACAGGATCTTTGTAATGGGATGCACTTAGCTGATGGCTGTTCCTTCTGACTGCAGCATCAAGTGTTTTCAGTTTGTCGGAGTTGATGTCTCTTGTGTGAAAAACACTTTGCATCAGTATTGTGCTGCATAATTAATCACACAGAATTAATGCAAGAAATGGATTGCGTAGGAGAAGGCAGCATGATCCCCAGCAGTTACAATCAGATTCAAGGCAGCACAAACCAAACCCAACTTATGATCGTCACCTTTTCCCGTTCATCACATTAGACATAGCAATATCTTTGAAGAGAAAATTATAAGTTTGGACAACATGTCCAGACCGCAGTATTATACTACTTAAAAGCCCAAAGCAGATTTATTTACAGGTGCATGTACATAGATACATCATACTGTATGTAACTTGTATAAAACTGCAGAGTTTTAGATAGAAGATACATTTTTTTTAGTTCTCAACTAATAAAAAAAATTAAAATAAAGTCTGTTTAGTCCCTTTATAACTAACATCACTGATGCAAACAAGCTGTGTCATCCAATACAAGCTTTTACGAAGCTGGCAGTGATGACACAAACAAGAAGTTGACGGTATCACCGCAGTTCTTTCTCCACACATGACCAAAATTGCTCAATAACTAAACCCCAATTTGTATACAACATGTTCAGCTTAATGTTTTGTTTTTTTTTCCCTCAGCCCCTGAAATAGCTATTTGCTGCTTCAGCTTCATATTGAAGGTACTGATGAGGTAATGGCTGCAATGGAAGTGGCAATGGTGAAGGAAAACTTTAATAATGACAATATGATCGTATTGAGTTGTTTTTCCCCCCCCTGTGCTAGTGTGGATACATTTTAAAGCTGTAGTAGATGTGGCAGACTAATCTTATCTTTTTTATTAAAAATGTGCTTTAACACTGACATTCATCACAGAAAAAAACTGTTTTGCAGGAATGAAATATTCAATAAGCAGATTCCAGACAATTACACTGTTTTGGGAATTGGTAACATAAACATCAGCAGTCTTGAGTTATCAGATACAGCTCTTTGTCAAAATTAAACTAAAATATTGGCATAAAGTGGAAGAGTGTCAGTAGTTGTGACATGAACATGTTAAAATAGAAACTAGATCATATAACTGTGGGACACTATGCAATGATCTGTGTATTTTGAAGCTACAGTAAAGACAGAATTTGCTTTGTCTGCACTGTCTGACAGAAAATACAGAAAATACATTATCCAGCTTTCCTGGGCCGCAGTTTGTATAACTATATGTATGACATTGTTTGTATAAAACATTTCTACAACAAATTTTAAGCAACCGATACAAACAAACGCAGAGACAAGGTCACACATGCAAACAGGAGGACTGCGGCAGGCTTGGAGACTACTGTTCGCACTTTTATTTCCACGACTAATGGAATTCTCTCTTGGTAGGAATCGGTCAGGCGGCCCTGTCTCACCTGCAGCTAGATCACAATGCAGCAGTGAGACTTCTCCCTGGTACCAAGAGGAGAGACCCCTCTCTACTGACCAATCACTGCTCTCCATTCCAGGCAGCCATTTAAAAACAAAGGTCATCAAGCAATCTCACTTGTTTGCCCTAAATTGCGGAATAGTTTGCCACTAACAATTACCTCTCCCTCCTTAACTGATATCTTTAAAACCATCTAAAGACTGATCTCTTCTCTTTAGCCTCCTAAATGTCATCATGAAGACATGCCTGACCCTACTCTGGCTTTTATTTGTTTTATTGCATTTGTTGTTCTTTCAGTGCTGGTTGTGTTTTGATCTTATCTGAATATTATATACTTATATTAATCTACCTATATCTTTCTATTTATGTCTGTTTTTATTTAATTGCTCCAGTGTTCCAGCTTGATTGTAATGATCGATTGAATCTCTCTGTAAAGTACTTTGGTCAGCATTTGTTGTTTTTAAAGGTGCTCCATAACTAAAATGACTCGACTTGACATAAGCAAAGAGGGTTCACGGACACTGTGGTTGGGCTATAAGATGATGGCGTCATCACACACCTATAGTGTGTCCTTGCCACAGACAGCAAGCCTGCAGTCCTTTTTGGCAGTGTGGGCTTGGGCTGATGCAGCACAGTTGATACGGAGGCATAAAATATGTCTGAAAAATTCTCCGGCACGGTGCTTCCCTAAAACTGTGTCAAAAGATTGTGGGTTTTGGAGGTTGTCTTAAAAATTCAGGAATTAGGAGAATTTCAGTTTGAATTTCTCGTCTCTGAAAGATTCTCCAAGATCTCCTCAAACTCGGCTGCTTCTTCAATCTATTAAAAACAAGGCCTCAATGTCAAAATATGGCCTAATGTAGAATAATTTAGTCAGATTAGGGGTGATGTTGTGACATCTGAATGCCAATGGAACGGATTATGGGATTTCCGAAGAACTAATACCTGAGAGGGCGGACCAATAACCAGGGCAGGAAACAATGGGTGCTTGTGACGCAAAGAAAGGAGGTCAGAGGGTGGAACAAGGGCCCCGGACAGAAACCTCGGTGCATCGTAACCTGACTTTACGCGCCTTTTTGTCCCGGAGAAACACGGTTTGGAGAAGCTGCCCTCTCTACTCGTTCTGAGCGAGCGAAACGGCACCGTTCGCGTGAATGGACTTCAACTAAACCCCCCCCCCCCCGGAAGGCGTCGCGGGGAAAAGGACTCCCCGAAGGAGCCCTGAAGGGGCCCAGCGGCGGGGGCCCGGCAGCGAGGGGCCCCCTCGTCCTGCCGCAGCAGCAGCAGCAGCAGCAGCAGCAGCAGCAGCACCACTCGCAGTCGAGCAGCGGGACTCCAGGCTCTCACTTCCCCAGCTGCTGACGTCAGCTGGCAGCCTGGGCTGTGCTCGCCGCTCCGCACATAGCGCCGAGGAAAATGCTGCTCTCCGTACCGCCAAGGGCAGGAATCAACCCATACAACGGCTACAACAGCAGAAACAGCAAAAAGGTAAAAAACGCTTTCGGGCTTTTCCCCTCGTTTTTTGCCGGCTCGTTCGTCCCGCAGGACGAAACACACGCCCGCGTCTGTCGCGACAAGAAGAGGAGGAAAAAAAAAAAAAAAAAAAAAAGGAGAGAGGGAGAGAGAGAGAGGGAGAGAGAGAGAGACACGGCTTGTGACAGTGGAGCTGCAGTGTCCTTGAAAAGCGAAACGCACGGAATCTTAACTCAGAGACTTCGCGGAGTAAGAAATAAATAAATAAATAAAGGAGAGAGGAGCCCGAGTGGCGGCCTCGCTCCGCGCCGCGTCCGGTCGGGGAATCGGCCGCCGCTCGGTCCTGTCACGTTGGACGCCTGCTGTTTTATTTGGTGGCGTTAGCGCGTGTGCGTGTGTTTGTGCGTGTTTGTGCGTGTGTTTGTGCGGTAGTGCGTGCGTGCGTGCGTGCGCGTGTACTACAGTGAGGATGTCGATATGACTCTGCTCACTCATATGAAAAAAAGTCAATGGTGGAGAGCAACTTTTATGGGGAACTGTGCCGTGTCGGGATAGCGCGTCTGAGCCCTGGATGTGTGTGTGCGTGTGTGTGTGTGTGTGAGTGTGTGCATGTGTGTGTGTCTGCGTGTGTGTGTGTGTGTGTGTGGAAGTGGGGGTAGGGAGAAAAGCAGGCTGAGGGAAACATGTTCGCTACGGAACCGATTCCGCCTCCTGAGTCCGTGAGCTCGCATCTATTGTCGGGTCAGGTCTTCGTTGTCTCCGCTGCCGCCTAAGTTTTGCAAAGTTTCTTGTTTTTTTTTTTTTTTGGTTTTTCTTTTTCCCTTTCTCTCTCTCTCTCTCTCTCTCTCTCCTCGGTTCCCATTTGAAAGCGGAATATGCCCCACCCCTCGAAAAATCCCACCAGACCGTGGTGACTACATTCCCAGAATTATGAATCGCGCTCTCGTGGTCGAATTCACTGTTGACATTGTCACTTTTGTCAGGGGAAGGACGAGCTTAAACAAACGCACGAAACCGTGTTTGGTGTGCAGAAGGGGAACATTAGAATAGAAAAATTAAAAAAAATAAGAATAATAAGGCAGATTATTGGGATCACTGCTGGCAGAATTGAATTTTCAGTATTTCTCTTTAGAAAACTTTGTGGCTTTCTAAAATCCCTTTTTCCTGAAAAGTGTGTTTTGATTTGGTCAGGCTGAGGTCGCATGTATTATGTGTGTTCTTTCTATGGACCATAATGGCTTAGCCCATTAATGATGGTAAAAGCTCTTTTATTGGTGGTGTAATCTATATTTTCCCAGTCGCGCCTCGCTTCCCTCTGCTCTGTCTTCCTGGCCGTGCTGCTTTGTTGCTTCTGAGAGGTATTTCGAAAATGTTTATCAACGTATTGTGTCTTTCTGTGATCTCGGGCACCGCCTGGCTGCTCATCCTCCCAGATCTGATGTCAACACTTGCGCTCGTCTGAGGGAAACAGCATTGTCTATGGAACGTTTGTCTCACACACACGCTCACACATACAATCCCTAACTTATTTTGATGCACTCACATTGGATTTTTTTTCTGCATACACATTTTAATGCAGGTCTTTGCTTAAAGCAGTGCTATGTTGGACCATATTTCGTCAGTGAGGAGCCTTCCAGACAAACATTTCCTTCACTAAACTATCAAAGCAGCCCATTTTTAACTTTACAGGGACCATTACAGTATAGAATGTCAATTTGTAAAAGAAAGTACACAGCATATGAACAATCGAGGTGGCGGCGGTAGTTTCACTTTCATTCTTTTCATTTGTTCATTTTCCGAGGACAAGTTTGATCCTTGTTCGGTTTAATCCTAGTTCATCATCAACAAAGTGTCCATTTTCAAATTGTGCGTTCGGTGTAGACACGGCATATATGATAGGCCTAACCCTAGCAACTTGTTTAGGCCAACACTGTGCCGAGGGCTTAAAAGATTAGCCGATGAATTGATTAATAGATACACAGAAGAACTGTTCTGATAATTGGTCGGTCACTTCAGTAAATTTTCAAGCAGAAATTTTCAGAAGAAATGCCAAACAATATTTGCTTCCTACATGCGGATATTTGCTGCATTTCTTTGTCGTATATATCACTTTGGGTTATAGACTTTTGCTCAAAAGAAACAAGATATCCTCTCTGGGAAGCCGTTTAATTGATAATTAAAGGAGTTGTTAGTTGCAGCCCTAATTGTACATCTTAAAATAAGGCCCATTGTAGTTTGTATTTTAAGGCTCATTCTCCTCCAGTTGTTCTAGTGATCGTGGTTTCCTTTATTTTGTGGAGCTAAAGTTCACACAGGGGTCAAGTTCCTGTGTTGGGATTCCTAATGTTTCCTCCCCCCACAACCAAATCCCTCCCATTCTTTCTGTCTCTCACTCACATTCTTCCATACCTGAGGCTCAAAAGTACACAAAATAAAAGTCTGGACCCAAAATAAACTCGTCATGGGTTGAGAAAAGCGCTCTTTATGCATGGCAGGTGATTTCAGAGTCCGACGAGTATAAGGCCTTCGGTTTCTGTTGTGCTTAACACAGCTGCTCCTCCCCTGACTCAGCACCTCATTTCCTCCCTCAAATAAATAAAATTAATGTTCTCAAATCATATTTGGTGGGTTTCCGTGTAAAGCTTCCTGGATGGAAAAATAACAGGAGGTGGCTTATCGTTCCTCAAGGTATCATGCGTCTCACTCAGGGCTTCATCGACAGGCTTGTTTTTGTACTTGTCAATCAGATTTTTTTCTCTTCTTGGCAGGAGTCCTTTTCAACAAATCAAGTCAACTCACCTCTGTGATTTAAAGCTCTGGATGCCTGAGAACATATTCCATTGTCAGGTTAAAACACAACTAGATATGAAAAAAGGGAAAGAAACACATGAACTGGAGCATTAAGTTTCACTAAAGAGGAGATTCATACATGGCATGAAATAGCCGAAATGAAGTCACCCATGCTTGTTTAAATCAGTGATTTCACTTTCAACTCTATAAGCTTCTTGAACTTGTGCTCCTTTTTAATGTGCTTTTTTTTTACTTTTATGAAATTGTTCCTTGACAGCTTTCAGAGCTTGACTCCCATACACGACAGTGTGCTCAAACCCTGTCACACAGGCAACTAAAACATTTAAGAAAGATTTGATTTTTCTTAGTAACATATAATCCTATGTCTAAAAGAAAAAAGCAGCCTCCCTTGTTCCCTGAAGATGGATCAGTAGTTATCATAATGAATAACTGTGATTTCACTGTTGTTGTGCAAAAGAAATGTGAATATGATTTTAGCCAAAACTATGTTGAACTGGATGCAAAAGTGTGGAAAATCTGTCAGGATTGGTTGAATGATGCAATGACAGTTTTGTATTTCCAAAGATAATTGGAAGATCAAGTTCAAGAGTGGAAAAGTGTGCAAGCAATGCTATGACTGTCAACGATGCTGATGTAGTGATGTCATAGATATCAGTATTGGTGTACATTAAAATGCTGGATGGCCGACGAATACTAGAGCAATTGCAAGTGATTAGATAATCATAAGTGAATGAGTGATATTTTATTTGATAGCACCAAGTGTATGGTGCCTGTCGCTTAAGTTATTACTGGATTGGTTTGTAAACATTGTCATAGACAAAAATATGAAGTTATTATTGACCAGAAAGTCACACATATCGGATCTGAAGGGTTTGTACCGTCAGGTTACTGCTGTAGACAGCATAGATATCGAAAACAAATGATTGTATTGAATTTTCGAACATACTTTCACCGAAATAGATCGAGACTTGAGAGTTGGGTGCTAGACAGCTACCATTTTAAACCTTTTTCGATGATGACCTTGCCTGCTTAAAGTCATTAATCTGAATTATTTTCTTGTGCAGGATGGTGCTTGTGTGAGAATTTTAGTCAGCCACCGTTAAATCTCATGTTGTCAGACGTATCAAACGTTAGACGTCAAGTGTCCCTGAATGCACCAGCAAGAGGGGGTTTTCCATACAGTTCTGGATTTTTTTAATTGGTTTACCCTGCAGCAACAGTGTAACCTTGTACAAAAAAAGAAGAGAACACTAAATGTTCAGTGAATGACTACTCTACCTACGGTATGTCAAACATTTTTCAAGTCTCTGCAAGTACATTTTTTTATAATTACATAAACTGAAACAAACTGCTGTCTGCATATGAGGTAGCAAACCAAATTACTAGCATGGATGTGAATCATACATGGTTTGTAGTCAATGGGCGAAAACATGAAAACCACCTGCATTATCCTTTAAATAGGAAATTAGACAGCTTGATGCAAAAAAAGTTAATTAGAGCAAAGAATCTATTTAAAACATTTAACATTTGGCCTCACTTATTCATTACAATAACATTATCATTCCTTTTAAAACATGTGTTTACCAAAGATTATAGTAATGAGTGTTCTTTTTGATAGATGATTGTTTTGCATTCAAAATTAAAGCAAGTTTAAACCACCAATCATGATTTAACTAAAACATGAAAAAAAAAAATCGAGTAATTACCTGAGATTAAAGACACTAACACAGTCAAACTAAATGAATAAGTGTGACCATAGATTGATGTTGCTCTAAAACTGAATTTAACTTTTTATACACAGACTGAGTTGGATTACTACGCACTATGTAGGAACCGTTATGCAGCTCTACAATGCTCTTTAGCCTTTTAGCTAGTTTTTTAGTTTTGTAACCCATGTCATTTACTTGTGGCTGAGTCTCACAGCTCTCATTAACCCTAAATTCAACAACCACAGGCAGCTGTTTTCAGCAGATGAGCTTGGATTAGTCCACTGTACATGAATTGCCTGGCACCAAATGGCGGCTAAAGACAAAGATACTGATAAAAATGGTTCAAGCGAATATCTGTAGGGATGCACAGATCAAACTTTTCTTCTCTCAACTTAAGTTAACTTCCAAGCACAGATCCAATGCCCGTGGTCTCTTCTGAAATCTCAGATCCATTGTCAATGTCACCTCATAGAACCCAAGGGAATCATTTGTACGTGATTAAACATCAGGCAATAGTTCTTTGGCACTTAAAGTTGAGTTTGAGGTCTGTTGTGACTGAATGAATGTCTCTGGGAATGGAAAAGTTGGAAATGCATGTTTGTAACAACTCCACAACAGGAAATACATTACATACATAAATGATTGCTGTCTACTGGGCTACTTTTGCAATTGTGTGTTAAACCAGTTGTTCTGCTGCAGTGACTTTATCCTCACTGAACTCTCCTGTACAGTGACCTTTGTCCTTGTGGCACACTGCCAGGTATATGTTTATCTATCTCTTTGTTTAATGTATCAGATGTTTTGGATCGGTCCGCAGCTTTGGTGCCAACCGCATGAACCGGCCAAGGTGAACAGGTAGAGAGGGAGACAGAGCCCTTGGAGAATGAACAGCTGTCGAAATCCGATGCCAAGTACTTCAGTGATGCCAGACACTCGGTGTGCCTCACATTTTGTTAGATCTCTAGCTGAGCCGGTGAGGGCCAGTGTTTGAGGGTATCTGTTTCCAGGATCCCCAGCTCTTGTCACCTGACCTGCACATGCATGCATGCATGTGCATTTGTACCGTGCAAGTGCATCAAGGTTTGGTGAACAATATTAATAGATGTACAGTTTGAAGATTAATAGGTGCTCATGAAAAGACGAAAAGGGTTTTGGGTTGGAAACGCAGAGGAAGGAGGATACAGGAACGAGTCTGGACGTGAGTTTGGTGTCCCTGTCACCTGGTTGGAATGCAGAGCTCCTCATTCAAATGGCCGTGTGATAAGATCAGAAGCAGAGACAGAGGATTTCCTGCCTGCCGCCATAAAGCAGCTCAGCGCTTTACTAGACACACAGTCCTCACCTAAACCACGGCTAGCATAAAGACTGTTTTATGTTTTTAGAGCATATGTTTGTAGGTTATAGTCATTGATTTTCTCCATACAGTACTGTTGAATAGATGGAGCATTTGGTGTATGATTACTTACAAATATGAATAGTTAGTTTGGTTATAGAATCAAATGCTTCTGAAGAGAACGTTTTAAGTAATCTTTCTGCCATGACTCATTTTCCTTGTTGGTCCTAAAGCAATGCTGGTGCAAAGCGGCAGCTCAGCAGTGTAATTCCATACAAGCTGGAAGCTGCGTCCACATTCAGCCAGGCTATAAATCTGTGCATTAGCATGGAAGTCGGTCAGCTGGGCAGACAATCATGGCTCTTTCCTGCCTGAGGAGCAGACAGGAGCTCCAGTAGGGAACAGGCAGGCAGGACATGGGAAGGCGGGCAGACCCCCCAAGAGCCAGGAAATTCGTGGAATTCTGTGGGTCAAACTGGGGTCAACTGGAGAAGCCCCACAGGGGGAGACGGAGATAGAAACAGAGGTGGAGTGAGTCTAAAAAGAGGGTTGGTCATCTAAAGAGATGTACTTCTGTAATACAGTAGTGAGCGTTTAAAGTGGTCATATCAATGATATTTTATTGTCAGTACATAAAGATGTACTGTACATTTTTGAGCTATTCAGAGATTAAAGTCAGTCAGTAGCAACGACGCACAGTATTTGAGACAGACACTTCCTGTCAGCTTCAGTCTTGATTTAAGTGTAAATCGTGATAAATAGTTTTATTTATAGAAATGAACTTGATTTTTATCTTTTAGATTAGTCCTAAAAATATCCAGTGATATTTTAGAGCCTTTTATTTACAAGGCTTTTCTTTGATCTTCAGTAATCTCTGAAAGTGACCTTTGTTACAAAGCTGTTCCCCTGACTAGTTTTTTAACTTGAGCAGTAAAAAAAAAAATAAAAATAAATTGAGACAGTGAAAATAAGTTGCAGACCCAGGTTGAATACATGATTCATCTGGATTTGCTTTTAAGCTCGTACTAGTTTTTTAACAACTACTGATCAACCACTCTAAAAAAAAAAAAATGGGAGTACAGGACTTCTACAGAAAACCAAATCCAATACATAGGGATCACTAAAATATTCTGATAGTTAATCCCAAACCAACAGGGCTGTGGATATAGTTTCAAGGATTTGTACTTTAATTTGATTAGTTCAGCTTTTTGGATGTTAATCGCTATATTGCATCGGTGGTTTAAAACAAATATCAGACTGGGACCCAATATTTTGGAAAGTTAGAAATTGTTATTCAGCTTTTAATACATTTTAAATTTAAGGATAGCGAACAGAGAGATCATAAATTAATGTGTATGGCTCAGTGAATTTAAAGTTTAAAACACTTGTTGAGTGAAGACACGTTTACTTTGATGTAAGTAAGCACAGCGTTTCCTCTGTACCAATTTTGTATTTCACTAAGTGAGCTTTCATGTTTCTGTAATCACAGGTATATCACAGGTAACCCATTATTAGCCCAGATTACTTGCTCAGATCCCACCCAAACTCACTTTTTCAATTTCCAAAGAATAACAAGAGGTTCAGATTCCTTTTCATGATAAACGTCACAAATAATGTATTTGTTTTAAGATCTAATGCAGCTCTGTATTTTCCTAATCAAACATGCTGTAGCAGTACCAACATGTGTGCGTGATTGCCCGAGTGTGGTCGTAGGCTTAGTGATTTAAGGGGTGTTGTTGCAATGATGTGCTCCCAGTACAGTCTGGAGCTTGAGTGGGGCTTGGCACTCTGGTAACGAGTGTGTGAGTGAGATTATAGGTCTCAACTGTCCTTTTCTTTCATTCACAAATTAGCTTCCTCCGAAAACTAATTCATCATGAGTTACACTGTGACAAGATTGGTAAACTCCTGCAGGCAGGCCCGTGCTGTGTTTGCCCACAAGAATGTGTGTTTTCCGCCAGCCACAAAGAGCTTGTATGCTGACACAAATGAATCAGCCCTTTTTTTAAGGTCAATGAATGATGCATCATTTATTATTTGATTTTATAAGGGGTGGACATCTGACATAATTTAAGAAGCATTTACAGAAAGTAATTCCTTTAAGAGACTTATTCTGTTTTTGTTATTGCTGTCAAAAATTTGTTAATCTTTAGGGTATAGTTTATTGTTGTTTATCGCTGTTGCTTAAATTGAGTGCAAAATTTCCATCTGGATCTTTCTCATTGTAAGCGAGAACGAAAACACAAATTTTGGGTTGCCTTAGTAGCTTGATAGTGAAGATGCATTATATAACCACTACTTCCCTGTTTTAATTTCAGGAAATAAAGGTAAAATGCCAAATATACTGCATTTATTTATAATCTTGAAAAGGAAAACTTGAAAAAGGATATGTAGGCATTTGGCATTAATGTTGTGCTAAAATGAAGAATTTCATTATGGTTTCTTGACATGACAAAAGCAACTTTGAATCCGTAAATGCTACTTAATAGCACCATGTTGTTAACTGAAAATGCCTTGAATTTTATGTCCAGTCCTGTATGTATATCCAGTTTTTTGTGCCTCCTTATTCATGGACATGATTGTGTAAATGTTTCTGGAATGAAAGAGTTGAAAGAAAGAAACATTAATGTCTCTTTGCTTTGTTTTGCGGGTTTTGTCTCCATTTTACCAATCGTGAACAAACGCATGCAAATTTTCCAGGTTACTTCAGCAGTGGAGGAAGAGAGGATTATTCTGTTATTGAAGGGGCTGTCATGCTGCTGGAAAAATAGAGGTCAGAGGGGCTGTCTTAGAGGGGCTCCCTGCCTTATGGATGGCGTCTAATTAGCGGGATTGGTTGATGTTGTTGGTGGTCCTGGTGTGACTGCGTCTTCCTGCTGGGCTTTTCCTAAACACCAGCAGTCTGATCAGTGACCTTGTCCTCTCTCCTGAAATTAATCCATTGTACTCCTGTCGCCTCCGTCCAATCTGTCTCTCAAGTGAGACAATCCAGCCTTACGGGATCCCACTGAGCTCCGCCAGAAAGCATATGTGTCTCATTCCTTCATACGCAACATTTGGCTAGTAAATGAATGTGATTAAAGTCATTTTCTCACAGCAAACAGACACAACATTTGCCGGGTCTGGCAAGAACAGTCTGCAGTGAAGTGCTGCTCAGTCTTATTTGGAAAACAGCCAGTAAATCTATTCCTGGAAAGAGAAGTCTTTTTTTTTTTCCTGAGTTCTTGACAGGCAAAGTGATAATTAAACCACATTTATCCTGATGAAATATATTCATCTGCGTAGATACACATTCTTTTGTTGGATTTCTGCAAGGAGAGCCAGAATCCCATAGTGAGATGAGACGAGATGATTCTCTGGTTGTTTTGCAGCTGTTTCTAGTGGTGAGTCATCGACTAGTTGACTGCCATAGTTTATGACTAGTATTCACTGGCACTGGCACCACATAGACTGAACAAAAGAACCCAAAGTAAGAGGTGGGGAGCAGGTTTAGGGGTGGTAGAGGTAGACATCAGGTCATTACACATGATCACAGCACGAACATGTTGCTATGTACTTTCATGTATTAATAAACTCCTGTTGTGCTACTTTTTTTCCTTTGAATACTCCTTTGATTCGTTAGACAGACTTTTTATGTAATGAGGATTTAACTGAACTAAGTTTGACCATCTTGCCACACAGGATATTGTTCACCGTTAACTCCAGATACTAATATGAGTGGGAAATGTCAGATTACAGCGCTTAATGTGAAGCTGTTGCAAGTTTAGGAGGTAGAAGAATGCAAGTTTGAACAGATGGCAGTAATTTATTTATTAATACCTGCTTTTATCAGTTGAAGTAAAATCAGAGAAAGAAATGCAATATGAGAACTGCCACCCTCTAGTATGGTATTTAATTCTGCATCATCAGATTAACTAAAGGTTGGTCTGAGAGCTTTAAATCTTTGGTTTTGATTTGCAGCACAAGATTTCTTTGTTGTTCCAAAAGTTAAAAAAAAAAAAAAAAGTTACCCAACATGGAGAAAGCATAAGAGGCCCCCTTTTCCCTAGAAGGAGTAGGCAGCCAAGAGGCCCCGTATTCTCCTCAGAAAGCAGTATCGGTGATTGTTGACATCAGGGCGGTATGACATCATTTTTCTCAGCTTCCACATAATCATTTCTCATGCAGGATTGCTTTCAATCTCTAAACATCTCTCGGCAATCCTTTGAGTTTTCCATTTATTGTATTTACTGATGTTTAAGGATATCAAGTATTTAAAAAAAAAAAAAACAACATTATTTCTGTTAAGTGTTTTTTTTAAATGTTTCTTTCTCTTGGCAGCAGGCCTATGTGTCCTCCGGCCACCAGATGGCACCCCCCAGTCCCAACACCAACAGTAGCAGCAACAGCAGCAGCGGGGCAGGGGAACAGCTGAGTAAGACGAACCTGTATATCCGCGGACTCCATCCGGGGACCACGGACCAAGACCTGGTCAAACTCTGCCAACCGTGAGTCGTTTCACGACTTTCTCTTACTTCTCTTTTCAAATTGATATTTCATTTTAGACAGCAAGGAAAAAATTGGAAGTTCCATTTTTTAAAGGGATACCTGTCATGTTGGGAAATAGACTTGTTCACGTTCTTGCAAAGCGTTTGAAGAGAAGATTGATACCACTGTCTTGGCTGTCATTTTGGGATGATGCTAGAAACAGCAGTAGGTTCGTTTAGCTTAGCATAAAGACTGGAAGTGGAGGGAAACAGCTGGGCTGACACCAGCTGGCCTGACACCTACCAACAATGTCGAATAATTTGTGCCAGTGAGGAGACAAACTGACGCTGTACCTGTACTTTTAAGCGTATTTTTGCCAGATTTGATTGGTGATTCTACTATAGTAGTTTTTATGTCCAGGTGACCATCGAAACGGCTGTCTCCCAATGCATTTAGTAAGGGGCCTGGTCTTGTTAGCCCAGAATAACTGCCCAGGGGTGATGTCAAGATCGCTGATGGGTGGTGAGACTTGCTCATAAGGATTTTGTTTTAAAGGGAGTTAGAGAGAGTTAGAGAGAGAGACTTCCCAGAGTCTTGTTGACAGGTAGAGATGCAACGGGTAGAGATGCTGGCGAAGGGATGAACTGTTGCTTTGTTAAGAGTGAGTTACAATAACTATTTCTAAAATCACATAGTTTTTTTTTGTTGTTGTTTATCTTTGTGCGTGGATAAAGATACAGCATGTTAATAAGTGAATTTAGAAGTGCTATTAGGTGCATGGGTTTTTTGCACGTTGGAGAGAGCCAGGCTAGCTCTTCCCCCCTGCTTCAAGTCTTTAGGTGATGAATAAGTTTATTTCCTAAAATGCTGAAATATTTCTTTAATGATGATACCCCCCATCGAGTTAGGCCTCGATTATAGACTGCAAATGATCATGCAAAAACATTTTAATAATGTGAAAGCTGTGCAGGTAAAGAGGCCACAGCTAAAATATCACTCAGATGAAAAAGGGGGATTTGGCAAGGCATTTCCTAAATTGTCTGATCTCTAAATGATAAAATGTAAAGTTGTATCATATTGGACAGTTGTTTCTTGTACAGTGTAAAAGTCATTTGTTTGTTCCAGGCTTTTACAACTTTTGTTATATGATGAGAGTTAATTGGATCAAGAAGGCAAAGGTTTCAGCCATACTGTTGGTATCTATCCCTTGAAGGAATCAGACTCTAGTCTGACTGTAGCTGTTTGTACTTTCCAGTTCATGTTAACTGGAACAAGCTTGCTTTAGATAGTTATCTTTGATGCAAAAGTGAAGAAAGAGTCATGTTGAAACAAACTTCTCATGAACAGATAACATCTGTACTGTCTGGAGCATTGCTCTTCATCTGTTGGACACATGAAATTAAATTGTTTGAGGCCATAATTTGATGTTAAGAATAAAAGAGCTGTTTAGTCAGGAAGGAAAGAAGAGTGGTTTGTGAAGAGGGGTGGAGAATTACCACAACTAAAGTCAGTTTGATTAAGTCTTGACAGTTATAGGGACACAAGAAAAATGCTATAGCCTTAGCGAGAAATAGAAGAATGAGAGAACCAATGCAGAGAGTAAGGAAAAAGATGAGACTGGGGTAAAGAAGGAAAGAAGGGGCCAGAAAAGGGTACAGCATGGTGCCTCCTCATGTCCTGATCTAACCTTCCACTTTCTATGAGGCTGAGTTTGCTCAGAGGCAGTGAACTAAGACGTACGCATCCCTGGATAAATAACCAAGCCTCTATAGTATGTTGGCCTTACAAACACACACTGATAAAACCCAGTATTAAAGTGCCCAAACAGGTTTTGGCTGCTTCAGGTCAGGACTATGCTGTACGTCACAGAAGTGATTTGTGAACTTTAGCAATGCATCTGTAATTTCCATGGCTCATTCACAGTAACAACACGCCTCCCTGAACAAGCATGGGCCATAATGCATAAAATCTGATTTGTTAATACTCTGACCAACACTACAGCTTCTCCTTCTATAACATTTGTGTTCGTTTCTCCATTTGAACCATTCGTAACCTACAAGAGAAGCCTCAGAAACACCAAATACACAAATGTATATGCAAAAGTAAATGGCTTAAAACTGATAATCATGTTAATATTGGAAAATAGGTCACACGCATTGTCACAGCTTGAAAAGTCAAAGAAAATCAAATATATGTGGCTGGTTGGTCAAACACATGGAGACTAACAGAGAAGTCATTGTGGAGTGGTAGAGAAGTGGAGAGAGGTCTTTAGGGGTGGGTGGGAGGGCTACCCTTGAAGGGGAAACTTAAATGAGTGGGAAAAGAGTAGCATTGCCTGCTGGGAAAGAATGTCAGATGGCCGTATATGGGCCAGAGTTGTCTTTTAAGTCCCTGCGGCCTCCACAGTGTGGTGGGCTGCTGCTCTGCTGCAAAGGGACTGAGGTAAACCGAGGGTCACACAGTCACTGCTTTCAGACCTTTGAACTCTCCTGGAGCCTCTGTTAAGGAAAACATGAAACACAGCTTTTATTTTTTCTTCTTTTTTTTTTGGTCATGCTTCTAATGAAAACTCAAACGGATCAATAGGAATTCAGTGTTGTTTAGTCCGAACATTTGAGCTTGAAACCAGGAATACCAGAGGCAGCATGGAGCTCTTGAGAGTGACTGCTAAAGTGATCATCAGAATAATATCACAGTAAAGGCCCTTCATTTTAGTTTATCGTAATATAAACAAAGTTTTTATCATCATGTTATGCACACAAGTTAATTTGAGCCTGGTCAAGGACACTTTGTATAAAATTTCAAACAATACTCCAAACAAGTCAAAAAATAACTATAACCATTTAAGGTAATTTTCTTTCCTGTCTATAACAAAAATTAACAAATTACTAAAAAAAAGTTTTACTTCAAAAATAAAATCACATACAAATTCTTTTCCATGTATATGAGACTAAGTTAGAAAGCTTGAACACCTAAAAATTAACTTCCATATTTTCAGTATATTTTTACTATCCATATCTAAATCATCATACTATTTATTGCATTAAAATAGGACACACTTGCATTTATCCAAAATCATTCACTGCTGAATCTCTTTTCCCTGAACATATTTGCTTATGCCCACTCAATGGCCAAGGGAAGAATACCAGTTTTCAACTGTGCAAACAACAGTCTTTGGCTTCAAGATAAGATAAGGCCTGTAATTTTTGTTTTTTCCTTCATTTTGCTCTGGACAGGTCATTTTCAAACAAACCTTTAGTGATATTTTGTAGATTGAACTGTTAAACAATACATAGATTCCACAAAGAAATTTTAAGATTTGCACACAGCATACAAGTGTATGTCTTGGATTGGGAATTTGTACTGAGCTTGTAGATGCCAAAATGATACCAAATGCATTTCTAGAATTTTTTTTTTTTTTTTTAATTTTTTGATTATCAGACATTTCCTTATCAGACTAAATTTAGTCATAGTTCATGAAGGAAAACTGTCTAAAAAAAGGAAGAAAATGACTTGAATTATTTCTCAGTGGGCTGCATGTCTGTGCTTGTTTGTACGGGTTCACACAACAATAGAGTGTTCTGAGGCCTAATATCTTTTAACAGATATTTTTCCTGAGAATGCACTGCTATCTAATCAGTCCACTGAATACATGCAAGTCAATTTAATTTATTATCTTAGTGAAGAGGAATGTCTGTTGATTCATCCATTTGAATCTCACATATTCAAGTACAACTTTTTTTTTTTTAATTTATTTTTTTTTAATTCCATAACTTTGGACATGTGCAATAGGCTCTTGAGGAATAGTATACAGTACATTTGGTACATGTGATTTATCTTAAAATGTCTCTAGATTTGTGCCAAAGATAAGGCTTAAAAAAATATTGCAGTTTCAGTTGGACTTGAACGGGTTAGAATATATTAATCGTGTGTGTATATTCATGTCTAATAAGTGCTTTGCAGCTGTTAGATGACAGTGGGAAACTGTAAACAGAGCCTATGCTTAGTTCATTTGGCTATTTGGCAATGGATGATGTATTATTAATTTCCTTAGTGATTAAGTTTCCTTTACATCTATTCTTCATGCCAAAATCCACAGTTATATAGATCAATGAGTCCTGCACATACATTTTTGTGGCATATATTGAGATGATTTTTGAGATTATTAGGTAATACAAGAAACTATTGCATGCCGTGTTAGCCGAAGTGAGGACATAAACCCTGTTCACGTGTAGATTAGTGACTGTTTTTGTTACACTGAAAGATGCATGGTCTAGATATGCATGTACACGTTAGAAACTTAAGAGGAGATGAAGCCAAACCATTTTAGCATAAATGCTTTAGAGCCCTGGTGGCGGTTGTGACACAGGTGTTGGCTGTGACCGTCTAATAAGATCTGAGTCATCTGGGCAAACGTCCACTGAGACGAAGCGGGAGTGTAGGACCCAGCGGTGCGCTGCGATGTGAGGGTGGAAAAACAGCGAGAGGGAGAGGGACGTGGTGGGAAGGAAGACGAACCGGAGGGGTGAAGCATCAGGTTACAGTGTACATTCCGCCCAGACGCCATGTCACCCAAACAGAGGAACACCAGCCTCCCTCACTGGCTAAATTCACTAGACAAGGGCAGGACTATCATACTGTAGTGCTGATTCACCGTCTTATAACACTGCATTCAATTAGTCTCCAAATCTTACATAACGCTTCTTATTTACGCTTATTTTAAGGTGATTTTCATATCATGAATTTTTTATGATTTTGCAATAATGCATTAATTTATTCTCCCCTTTTACTGATTGGCCTTCGCCATGTTTTTCTATTGAAAACTATAGGCTGAAATAACAGGTTAGGACACTAGATTATGTTTCACACACTACTTGACTTCTTCCTTGTGTAGTTAAGTGAATAAAGCATACAGCAAGTTTCCTTGAAAGCCAATGGACACTGCAACTGAAAATACCTTTAAGTTTATTTGAGCCAAAAATATTACAGAGCAGAGCTGGATGTAGGGGAAAAGTGTTCATTTGTGTGTTAGTGTGTGTGTGTGTGTATGTGTGTGTGTGTGTGTGTGTGTGTGTCTGCTAAAGACAGGCCTGGAAATATTAATTTCTGGCCCTGAGGTGCTGTCTCCTGTCTGTCGAAAAAGCAACACAACAGAGGGAACAGAGTTACTGTACAAAAGCCTCCAATGACAGAAAAAAGACAGACAGTGTCATGTTGACACCTGAATTCATGCAGCCTGAGGAAGTGTGGCAGGATCGGTATGCATGTGGTAGGAGCTGATTCCTCTTTGTGTCCCACAGTCACCTCATCTGTCATTGATCCTGTTCTCTTTATTCTTCTGTATCCTTGAAGGTATGGCAAGATTGTCTCAACCAAGGCCATCTTGGATAAAACCACCAACAAATGTAAAGGTGAGTTGTGCCACTTTGTCTCTTTTCATAGGAATTGACTTTATGGGAAAGGCTTGTATTGGCTTTCTTGTATTTTCATATCTGTATACTAAATATTAAGCAGCAGCATGGAGAAGGTTAGCTTGGCTCAGCCTAAAAACTATTCTGTCCAAAGTTTAAAAATGAAAAAAAAAACAAAAACAGACTACCACTACTCTAAAGCCCACTAATCAATATTAATTATTGTAATTATTGTTTATCTTGTTTTTTGTTTGTTTTTTTAAAATTTACAAAAACCTTGGGGCAGAGTCAGGCTAGTTGTTTCCCCCTTGCTAAGCTAACCCTTACCTGCCCTCAGTTCTGTATTTAACAGAGAGATATGAGAGCGGTGTTGATCCTCTTAACTAATGTGCCGTAAGAAAGCAAGTTGTTTAACTTCACAAAAAATGTCACAGCACTTTTAACACAAATTTGCCTGTTTTACAGGGTATGGCTTTGTGGATTTTGACAGTCCAGCAGCAGCACAGAAAGCTGTTACATCCCTGAAGTCCAGTGGGGTCCAGGCTCAGATGGCCAAAGTAAGAGATTGCAAATTCTTCATCAGCTGTGTTATACAACTACCATGTCCCAACCCCCATATTTACTAGTCAGCATTGGGTTAATGATCTAGTTGTGTCTGGCCCTTCTCCAAAATGTACTGATCTCCAGAGCCTCCTGCACAACTTTGACCCTCAAGAGTCATTGTCCCTTTCTGCACAAGCACACACTCATCCGCTCTATCATGTAAAAGGTAAACTGTTACATGCTTTGGCCTGATTGCCAGTAAGTGTCCTGTTGGCAAAGGTACAAGATAAACTCTGGTTTATAGGGAGGCGTGTGTTCTGTTACACTTCATTGGGTGAACCCATGCCAACAATGGACAGTTGTAAGAAGGATAAAGTCAGGCTTGATGCAGACCATACTTCTTCTGTCCTTTTCATTCTCATTTTATGTCCTTATTCGTCATCACCCTCCTCGCCACCTTCTCTCTCCTCTCCCCTTACGCCCTCATCTCTGTGCTCGTGTATGTTGCTAACCTGCTCCTGATGTAGCACTTGTTCTGAGCTCTTTGTCCGAGTGTCTGCAGTCAAAGCAACTCTTGTCGGCCCATTAAGCTGATCCCTCTGGCTCTCAGGCTCCCCATTGAGGGAACCCAGGGGAGGGTGCCACTACACCCACTGTCAATGGAACAGGCATAATAGGCTGGCATTGTCCATCGTCTGGGCCCAGGCCTGGGGCTGACACCAGCACTTAATACACTCCACCCCAGTTTCCCTGCCCCCTCCCTCTGTCCTACACCCAAACAGACCCACTGCAATGTAACACCAGGGTCTCCCTCAGCCCAGCCCTGGAAAACTGTAATAGATCCACACTGCCAGCTGACCTGAACCAGTCCAATGCAACCAAACCCTGAGTCTAAATTCACTGCATATCCTCTGCAAGAGTGCCACACAATCCTGTGTATTTCAATACCCAACAAGTGCAACTCGACACCAAAACGTGACTCACCCAGACAACATGTGCTCAGTCAGAGGTGTTGATAACCACTATAAAAAACCTAAAAATACACAGCTGCCTCAGAGTCACTGGGTTACGTAAGGTCAGGAAAAAATAGGTAATTGTCTGAAATCAGTTTAATGTCCGCCTCTAGAGTACAGCTTCTCCTGTTTGTATGTTAACCATGGCTGCTGCAGAGTGTTGTTCACAAACACGATGAGCCACACCTTGCACTCACTATCCTCAGAGTATGCTCAGTCCCTGGATGGGCCACCCCAGCCTCCAGGCTGCGGGCCCAGAGGAGCCGTGTGCGCAGGGGCAGGGGAACAATGGCCGAGTTAAAAATAGAAACCTTCTTACTTCCCAGCATCTCCCAGTTCAAACTCATATGTCAGCTCACACACACTGCTCAACACGCACGCATTGCAAATCCACTAAAAAGCACACAGACACACCTCAACCTACATGGCTTACCTAGGGCCTGGCACAAAAGAATGCACTGAGCACACAACAGCTTTTTCATATCTACAAGAGGGTGAATATTTGTTTGAATGTGAAAAGGCGATATCATGCGCACTATCTGAAGTAACACATAAACAAGCATTGGAGTTTTTGTCCTATTGTCATACAGCCTTGAACTCCATTAGTCTTTTATGGCTAATGACGTCCTGCAGCGTGCAACTGTGTTACATAATGGTCGTATGCCACACCCAGAATGACGACAATCACAGAAAATAGGTTATCTCCTGTTTTATCTCGCCAGGTGGCTCAGGGCTCAGAACAGAGGCTACTCCTATATGCAATAAATCCACATCTAAACTAGCTGTTGACACACTTTAATACCATAAATACTTTTATGAATTCTTCATAGTCAGATCAACATCCCTGTCAATCTTGGCTTAGCTCTTGTGCCAACCTGTACACACATCTGATTCCTGGCTGTCCTCTCCTGTCTGACACTTGGATCAGCCTAGTTCAAATGATTACAGCTTGAACTCCTCAACTTGCATCCATCGGTTTCTTTCATGCATGATTAAAAAACCTTTGTTATTCGTGGTTTGCAGAGCTATCAGATTGCAGTAAGTGTTAGGCAGAAGGGAGAAAATGGAAAATGATAGAGATAAAAGATACTTTGATAAAAGACGAGAGCCTCTTAATCAGTAGACGCTGATCTATCCTCTTTTCCTTTTTAACTCATCTCATCCTCCTCTTTCATTTCCGTGATTACTCAAGACTCCCACCACTTCCTATCCTGTCGGCCCCCCTCATTCTGTACAAAATATCAGCTTTTTAAGCTGCTCATTTCTCCCACCCTCCCCCTGCTCTATCCTCTTCCTTCACTCTCTGTTTTCCCTTCCCCTCTTTTTAGCCCAACCTCTTTTCTTCTGGTTGCCAGGCTCCTGTTGCTCTGTGAACTCTTTAACTTCATGCCTGGCTTCCTGTCTGCTTCTGCACAGTCACACACAAAGTTTCACTTTAAAGCTAGTGCAATAAATAAGTCTGAATAATCTCTCCTCTTTAATTTACTTGCAGCTATCAGGATCTCTTAATTAGACCATTCCATCAAAATGTGTGAATTCATCATCGCTGACAAATTCGTATTTGCATGTGTCAGTATATTTAAGTGTACATGTGGATTTTTTAAAACCAGACAGGTTCAGCTGAGGCAATGACTCATGACAAATTATTGAGGGTTTCAGTTCATTACTGAAACTACTAATTGCTTAAAAACATTTTATATATGTTAGGTCCTGTTACAATATCATGCTTGACGTGGTGCATGAATAAGATGAAGCATTAATATGATGACAAGTGTAGATGGAAAGACAGTTCACAGTGCTGCCTACACAGAAATATCTGGTGTGTGAAAAAGATTTGAAAGTGATGCAAAACGTTCCATTAGCAAATGCAAATACAATAGCTCAGATGTGTGTTTATTGCTAAAATAAATGTTAGGTTTAATTTGAAGTGGTTTTGGCCGTGTAATAGCTGCTTTTGCACCAAACACATGGTGGCATGCAGTAAAAACAAAGTATCAGTGTTTCACCCTTTTCATTTATGGCTGAAAAAGATCTTATTGCAAATTGACCTCGATGTCTGTGTCCTGTACAGCAACAGGAGCAAGACCCCACCAACCTATACATCTCCAACCTGCCAGTGTCTATGGATGAGCAAGAGCTGGAGAGCATGCTCAAGTCCTTCGGCCAGGTAATTTCCACACGTATCCTGAGAGATGCCAACGGGACCAGCCGCGGCGTGGGATTTGCCAGGTTAGTCTATAGCATCCTGATATAATATACTACTCCATGGTGGCCAATAAGGATTTGAGTACAGTTTGTGCTTTAAATAAAAGGTGGCTTTGAGTGCAGCTTTTGCTTATCCAAAGCTAATGAAAACATCCCGCTACACGAGGGATTAAATTTGACTTTGATTTTATTTCAGAATGGAGTCTACAGAGAAGTGCGAGGCCATAATCCAGCATTTCAATGGCAAATTCATCAAGACTCCACCAGGCGTGCCTGGTGCGTAGCATGTTTGTTTTGTATTATAGGAACCTGATATTGTTGTTGTTAGTGCCAGAGCTTGCTGTTTTTCTTCCCCACAGTGATTACTGAATTCACTCTCTTGTTTGGTCTGTTGCTTTCACAGTGCCCACAGAGCCCTTATTATGTAAGTTCGCAGACGGAGGTCAGAAGAAGAGGCAGAACCAGGGGAAGTACCTCCAGAATGGAAGGCCCTGGCCTAGAGACGGAGACACGGTAAAATGGACAATTTTAGCTCATGATTCTTAAAGTTAGCTCTCGGTCTTTTTGTGTTAACATTTCTTGTTTGACATTAAAGCAAAGAACAGGTTTAAAAGTTCGTAATTTTATCATTCGCTGGGTGTGCTATCTGACTGTGTTAGTGCAGACTGAACCGGTGTTTGCATGAGCTCACCGGTTCTGAATCCTGTGTATTGTTTTCCCAGGGAGGAATGACGCTTGCGTATGACCCCACAGCCTTACAAAATGGGTGAGTGGTATGCACGGACTGACTGAAAACAGTCCCAACCCTACAGGAAAATGAGTGCAGTACTCAATCTCGTGTGAAGTGACGCCCTCTGCTGGGCATTATAGAAACACAGAAATGCTGTTAATGTAGTTGGAGACATACTGGAGATTGTTGTCATGGTGCAGCTGACTTTGTGCTTTCTTCCCACTTTGCTCTGTCTGCTTGGCAGCTTCTACTCCTCACCCTACAGTCTGGCTCCAAACCGAATGATCGCCCAGACCTCTCTCTCCCCCTACATGCATTCTCCCGTCTCATCCTACCAGGTGGGGCATTTCTCTGTATTCATAATTCTAATTAATGTGTTTGTTTTTTGGGTTTTTTTTTTTTTAGTCTGACTGACTTTTTAAGCTGCCTAAATGTCAAGAATCCACTTCCTGTTGCTTTTATTGTGCAAAGCCCTTAGAATCCACACTATGTCTGCAGCACTAGGGTGCCTACCCGGGTTTCTTCTTCTTTTTCTGAAAACAGTCAGAAAACTTACACAGGGGCTCCGCGTTGGCCGTGGGAGAGAGCAGATCAAATGTATACAGAGTGAGTTTGATGTTGTGTTTCCCTGATCTACAGGTACACAGCCCGTCCTGGATGCACCATCAGTCATACCTCATGCAGCCAGCTGTGAGTATCCCTCCTTCTCTGCCCTCTTCTCCAATCATACTTCTCCAAAAATCCCTTGTTCATCATTAACAGTTTCTGTAGCCTAACTGTAAGTTACTATTTACAGTCCTACTGCCATTTTACTTTTAAATTGTCAATTTTTGGCCATTTAAAATGGAAACAATTTCCTTGTGCCATTGTGTTTAAGACAGATTAATGTCTTTGGCTCACATGTGACTTATTTAAGCACATTTGTGATTCCACGAGTAACAGTGATTCAGACTCTGGTATTCATATATGTGTGTTTCTCTGCATTCACAGGGTACAGTTCTTACCCCAACAATGGATCACGCTATGTCCATCCAGCCCACATCCATGATGGGACCTCTCACCCAGCAGCTAAGCCACCTGTCCCTGGGCAGCACGGGCACAGTCAGTAGCAAACACACACACCGAGTCAAGCACAAGACGACACAGTGCACAAGGCAGAAAAACTGTCCTTGTGTTTAGTTTCTCATGTCGAATACTACAATTTGGGTTTTCCTCTCTGCCTTCCCTACAGTATATTCCGGCCAACACAACTATGCAGGGGACCTACATCCCCCAGTACACCCCAGTGCCTCCCTCCAGTGTCCCAGTAGAGGTATGAAGCCAGCCTCAGCCTCAACTGCTCACATTTGAACTTTCATATTTCATTCAAGTGGATGACCATTGATTATAACTCTTACACAGATGTATTTACTCAAAAAAAGAGATGCTTCTAGGCCTCATTCATATGTATTTTAAGGAGGCTTTATGTGATATTTTATAACCAGTAGAAGCAAGTGTAGTGGCTCTGGTAATTCCTGTAAATGCAGTGTAATAATATTCTATGAGAGATTTTGTCTTTTTTATATTCTGCAAAGTCGTTTTGATGTAAAAATGGTATCATTCGTGTCCTCTTTTGGAAAGATAAAACAGAAACATGCAATAAATTGACATGTTTTTCCTCCTTTTTTTCGTTGCTGTTTTTAATATTTCATTTCCTCCGATGTGAAGTAAACCTCAGATTCAACGTCATATTTTTTTTTTATATCAAGGCATCTTTTACCCTCACCTTGCTAGAGCTGCTTTCAATGCTTTTATCTTGAAATTACCTGAAAGAGCAGTAAGTGTGAAAGCAAATGTCTGAATAGTTGAACAGGACACAAAAAAGACTTTACCCTGCCAGCTCCCTGGTACAAAGTCCGTGTAATATCCAATTTAGGTGATGTGTGAATAGAGCAGGTTATTGTCTGGAGAATTCCAGCGAGCAAGGTGGCATTTTGATGACGTTTCTATCCTGCCTCGTGCACGCTCAAGGGCATCAACCCTTGCCTACTCTAAGCCGAATATTTCCAGTAGGTGAAAACGCCTCTCACCTGGATAATCTCTGGTTGCTGCATGTGTGAAATGGTAACTCTAGGCAATGTCTGGAGTTCAAATGTGAAAACAGTTTGAAATTCCACCATGTTATTCTGTAATTAGCTTTTAAAAGCTAAGTTAAAAATCTCTGAATAAATATATATAAATTGTATGTTCAAAACTTAGAGCATCAAAAACATGAGATCTGAGCTTTCGATGATATGAAATTATTATTTCGATGATATCAAATTATTCTTGCTGGTATAATTAAGGCCTGAAAAGTGAAACAAAGATTAGGATCACAATAGCACAATAGTAGTCAATGTTTTGAGTTTGCTTATTTCCTTACTGCAATTGAAAACATTTCAATAATGCCATGGAAGCATTTTTTTATAAATATGTTGCCATGTATAATGTTTTTAACTGCTTTTTGACTGTGCTTTAGCACCTGGTGGTTGGAGAAGAATGCATTTAATTGCAATTCTTTATTAGTAGATGAATATGTATATATATTATGTTTATGATTGCTATTTAATTGCTCCAGTGTGCTGTCCTAACACGCAGTATCAGTCTATCTAAGCTCCTTACTTATTCAGTTATAAAGGCCTTTGCCTTTCATCGAGGAGCTGTAGAATTTTTCATTGAGTTATTTGGCACAGACTCCAGACTCTGTGTGCTGCAGTGCTGTAGCAGATCCTGGCTGAGCGCTCGGCAGGAGGACGTCTGAACCTGCAGGGAGTCTTGAGTCTTCTTTTTTTTTTTTTTTGAGGGTTGGGGGGGTCGGAGCTCAGCGATAGCGCTGGGAGTCTGTGGGATGAGCAACATATTGCAGGAGAAAAAGGGCAGGTTTATGAATGGAAAGTGGCACAGTAGTAGGCCAGGAACTCCGGCTGTGATTGAATGAATGAGATCAAGTGGGAGGAGAAAAAAGGCTGGAGTAGAGCGAAGGGTTTGAAGGTAGAATTGGGTTAAGTGTCATTGATAAATGCCTGTCACTCCTTAAATTTGGTACAAATTGCACATGATAAGCATGACTCTGTGTAATTACGTCCTGTAGTATGCATTGGCTTAAGTTTAAGTGAACATACTCCACCTGAAAGAGCGGTCTGTTGTTTTTTGGGTCATCCACACAAAGGCATCTATGTGTCTTTGATTTGATGAGGAGGGCCATAGGAAATAGTCTTCCTCATTGCATCCTTAATAAAAAATCTATTTAACTAACACATGATTGTGAATTACCAAATCTTTTGACCAGTCATCTTTTTTCAGGAGAATGGTGGTCAACAGCAACAAGTTGCCATGGAGACTCCTGCAGAACACACAAACTACTCGTACCAACACACCAAGTGAAGCTAAGGTAGGACAGTGACATACGTCGTATCAAAGTAGTAGGACATTTTAATTAAGTACGATGTTTTAAAAACATACAGTGTCATGTTTCAGAAACTGGTGGTGAACACTCAACAAATCAAATGATTTGGAAATTTGCAATTACTAGAAATATCCTCTTGAAGTTGACTTGACCTTACCAACATGGTGAGGTTATTATTACATCAAAACTTACATACATATTTGAAATCTGATGTCACTGGGACAGTGTTTGAGGCCTAAGAAGTCAGACTTTTAGTCTTAGTAGTCAGACTTGCCATGACTCCTTATAGTAAAGCAGATGTTACTGAAACATTTTATTTGCAAGTTTTTGCAAGAAGCACAGATCATTTAGTGATTTGGCAATTTTACAATTGAGAGAAATGTTTGTAATAATATATAAATGCTTACTGGAGTGAAGTGCATGGATTGCAGATTAAAAGCTGTTGACTGAATACCTCTGATACAATGTTTTCTGAACTATGGACTCTGTGTTTTAGTAGGTTCAGTGTATCCATATTGTATTGTATGTTTTTCAGCTCCCTGCAGGGTGGGGCTGAGGGCACGAAATGAATCCAACCAAACAGGATTCAGCTGGAAGAGATCTGTGCTCCAAACCATCACCAAGCACCTGGACTTGAACATGGATAACAAAAGGAACATGTGTGCGTGTGTGTGTGTGTGTGGGGGGGTGGTATGGGTGTGGGAGTGTGCATGTGTTTGTTTGTTTATTTGTTTGTGTGTGTGTGTGTGTGTGTGTCTGTATTTTTTTTTTTTTAAGAAAAAGGACAACACTTACTTCATTGGACTTTTCTGCTCACATCCTCAAGAGTTGATCAACCAAAGGTGGGAATCTTCTTCAGAAAAGCTTTGATCTATTTTGATAACTGAAAAAGGAACATAACAAGAAGTAAAAAAAAAAAACAAAAAAAAAAAAACATAAAAAAACTTAAGAGAGGAGGAAAAGACACAGAGCATTATTTTTGTGCACGTAATATAACAAATTCTTATTTTTAAAAAAAAAAAAGCATTCTGGACGTTTCAGAGTGATTCAAGGAAGAGTTGAAACACACAATGTGTCTTTTATTTTTTTGTAAAATATGCAAACTTTTTTATTTTTATTTCCTGATGTCTGTTGTTTAACACTCTATTTGCAGCAGCGGGGGCAACAATTTGTACAGATTTAAAAACTTACAAACACTTTTGCTGGTCTAATGTGTCGAGTCCTTGGTAACCGTGGGAGGCAAACCGTTTAAAGCTACTTCTTCCTGTAACTGCTGCAGAGATTTCTATTCATGCACAGATGATAGTAACATTGACTATTTATAGTTTAGTCGAATTCATTTTTTTTTTTAAATTTTAAACCATTCTTTCATAAGTGAACAAAAGACAATCAATTATTTCTATTTATATTTGAATTATAGTTCTATTTTTTAGAGTTTTTAGATCATTGAAACATACGTTTATAGAAAAGAAGTTATTTAATACTGTAGTCTGTAAAGACAATAAAATGGACTTTAATGGATCTTTATTCCACACATTAACAATGAGCTCTAATATGCGGCTCTTGAATATTATTTTTTTAGTTTTTTATGATGGTTGGAGAACCTTCAGTTCAGTTCAGGTCCTTCATACACCATCAAAACAACACCTGTTCATACTAATAGTCATCCTGCTTTGTTATAATGTAACTTCACGTTACATCCGTGTCCATGAGAAGTGGTTTTAAGCGGTTTTGTTGTGGCAAACCTTCAGGTATCATTTAACTCATCTCTGTCGAAGGGATGAAGTGAACATGCTTTTATGAGCAGTTCAATTACTGAAACATTATGTGTACAAAGAACAATGCAGTTACTAAATTAAGGTATAGTTTAGCAAAAGCAATGAGGGAAATCAAATAGAAGACTAACAAAATCCCTGAGCATAATTTGTCTGAAAGGAAAGGGAGCTGTAAGTCTTTTTTTTCAATGCTGCTGTTGTCACCTGAGTTTGATTCTCTGTCAGTGATTTGTAGTTTGTAGAATGTTAAATGTCTTTTTTTTTTCTTGTCTGTCACTTGAAAACCTTTGTGCTAATTTGCCTTATTTTTTGATGACTTTATCTTTGAAGTAGATTAGATTTTAGCATTTCCTAGAGAGTAGATGTCAGCTTTCCTCTGCGTAGGGATTTGATCCGGTTTTCTTGTCCATATCAAGTTTTCTCGCGTTTTGCGTTTTACGCACGAATTTCCGTTCCCATCCATATGTCGTCTGTCCTGATATTGTGTCGGGCCTCTTTGTAGAAAGCCTTTTTTTTAGGAGGGGAGAGCTGAACCAAACAAAGACTTCATTTAGTGCTGAGCTAAAAGATTCGTATGGATGCTGCATCAGTGTTGTGGCTCCAAGAGGCTTCGTACATCCAAGCCCAGGTATGTTACAGTCATCAAGTTGAGTGAAGCTCATGTCACCACATACAGTACATCCAAATATGTTGAACTTTAATTTATACGGACATCAGAAACTGTAGATATGTAGATAATAGAAATAATGGTTTTACAAAGGACTGCTCACTAGACCATGGAAGTGCCATTAAAGACAATTCTTACAGCCTTTAGTGAGACAGCAAGTCTGAATGAATTTGTGAGTGATCCAAAATTCTGCAAAAACTATTTTTAGCTAAGCCTTAATGTTTTTTCTCTGGATGAACTGCCTGATCTCTCATAGCATTGACACTAAGTTGTATATACTACAGAAATGGCAACAGGCTTGTTTGAATGCCACCGAGTTCGTTGTCATGTCAGTTGAGTTAGCTGTAGGGTTATGAGGAGCCTTTCTTCCCACTCCCTTAACCATTAATGTTTGAATCCAGTGGAAAAAACACGGTGTGATAACGTCTTTCTCGAGGAATCGCAGTTTTATGATTCTGTTTTCTGGCTCTGTTTTGTTGTTATATTTTTTGTCACACGTCATCTTTTTACTGTGTGTTTCTATCATTCATTTCTGCAACCAAAGATGTTGTAGCCACCCATCTTAGCTGTCTAGCTCTCTGTCAAAGATAAACTGCTCTCATCCATAGCCGATCATCTGCTGTGTGTAGCTAAGTAAAATGCTTTTTTTTGGGGGGGGGGTTCTGGTAGATCAGGAAAGAGAGAGATCACAATAAGGATGTTTACATGCACGCATTGACAGGTTTTGTGAGAAATTGTTTTGGGCACTAATGTATCAAAATATTCAGCTGATTTTTATTTTGAACAATTCAAGAAATTGTCTAGTTTTGTTTACATGTATTAATGGAACGGAGTTTCCTTCAGTATATGTAATGAAATGTTGGAGTGCATGTAAACAGGCTCATTATGAACTTTATTGGCCTCAGCAGACGCCCAGAAATACGGAGCGCAACTTTTTATGAGGGTGAGAGTTTTCAGACACGAGAGCTAATTTTGTAAATAGCCTTTTTTCCCCTTCCACTTGCTCTTTACACCATTCAGTTTGTTTCTTCTTGTGTGTTTTCTTGATTTTTTTTTTTGATTTTTTTATGATTTATAACCTGTCCAGATAACACAGTGACTAGCAAGTTTTCAGATTCAGTGCACCATGAAGGAAAATGTCATGGATATTGTTAATATGTTCAGAGAAATGATATTCCATGTATTAGCCATCACTTTTAATACAAAAACAGGATTTTGGAACTATGAAATGACCACTTGTTACAATACAGTGTTTTTTTTATTTATTTTATTTTATTTTTACAAACTTGTCTGAAAAGATAATATAACAAAACCATTTTGCTCCAAAATTTGTGGCATGAAACTGATTCAGCTGTCAGTTACATATAAATTGTATAAATACTAAGATCAGTGGTGTGCTCAATAGACAGTACACGATATTTGAAAGGAAAAAGAAATCTCCTTGCACTTATTATTTTTAGCTTACACCAATTTGAAAATGCTCTTTTTGTCCAATCTTCTGTAGATGATGATGATGGCTTATTTCATAGCTTCAAAATGTTTTGCTGCTAAAACAGGATTTCCAAACAGGTGGTTAGATCTTGCCCAGTCTGGATTTTCAAAATGTCTCCTTTTATTTTAATTTAGTTGATACTAGTGGCCCTCTTTTGTTTGATTTTAAATAATAACTTCATGATAATAATGTATAGTAAATTGTTTACTATTATTTTGCAACCAGGCAGTTTAAATAGTTGTACTTTGCGTATTTGTAACTCAGAAATGTAGTTTTGAGGTGAGACATTTCTGAACAGGAAATACTGAAAACATGTCTTTTTGGTTAACACTGTATGAACCAGGTTTGTGTGAATCAGACATTTTGAAAATGCGGTGGGCTTGTCTCACTTCCTGCTTGTGAACAGTTTTCTTATTTATACAAGAACTCATTTTGTACAGTTTTGTTAGAGGAAAGAGGTTTTGATATTTGGTTATTTTGCAAAGCCACTTGGCTACTTTTGTCTATCTGTGCCAGAGTTGCTAAAATTGTCTGTAACTTGTGTTTTTTTATTGATTGAAATAAGATTTTCTTTCTTTCTTGGTTTTCTCTTTGAATTTGAATATGTCAGTTTTTCTTTCTTTTTTTTAATAAAAGTTTGGTTTCAATGATCGGGTGGACTGTAGAGGTGCTGAATTATTGACAACAGCTGGGTCATTACTTCCAGCTGTTGTAGCTTCAGGTACTCAACTTCCCCTATTAACACATTTAAAAACAGGTTTTCTTGCCATGTTGTCAGTCTGACGGTGGCCTATAGAGGGCGACATCCAGATGTACTGCCAAGTACTAGTACTAGCAACGCCCTCTCACTTTCAAAATTCAAGCAACCACTAAAAACCCCTTTACCTGTTTGATAGATTAAAGATAAATAATTGAATCTATATTCTTTATTTATAGTCAGCATTGTCCTGAAAAGATGCTTGATTTAAACCCCGTCAAAGATAAAGTAAGATAAAGCACAGTGCTTGTTATAGGCCCAGATTTGAGTCAATGAAAAGTAAATGTGAAGTGGCGTTAGTGTAGTGATAATTATGCATTATGATAATAACAATTTACATTGCATTTTAATTTTAGAAAAAAATAGACAACCAACAAGTTAAACAGTAATTTGTTATTTGCTGTGATGATGTAAAAATACAGGAAATCACATAGACCTTTTCTTTTTCTGAAACCAAACAATACCCCTGACGGAGTCTGTCCCTGTTTGCACTGGGGCGAGCGACGCGGTCAACAGTCCATCACAGGGCTAAAACACATAGACAACCAGCAACATTCAAACCTGTGGGCAGTTTACAGTCACCTAGTCTGCATGTTCTTGGACTGTGGGAGATAACATGGGGAGAACATATAAGCTCCACACAGAAAGGCCTGAAGAGACTGGTGGAGTCACACCCAGGACCTTCTTGCTGTCAGGCAATAAATCTAACTGAGCCTGTGGCTTTGTATGTCATTGAATGTCAGTACAATACAACTATGACCATTTAATCCTTCACTTGCAAGCCAGGCAACGTACTATTCATTATTGGATATTTGTTTTATTAATGACAGAATTGAACGTACATAGCTCATTGTCCTTATAAAAATATTAACGTCATCTCCAGGTTTTTTCAAATTCACTATACCAGCAAAGCATTTCTAATGCTCACATTCTTATCGTCACCTTGTTAACATGTAATCATTTTCTATCACATCCCAAAGGCCGCGTTAAAGTCACAGGAATTGCAACTGATCTCTAATGACTAAGTCTTATCTGTTTCTACACACAAATTTTCCCTTTTATAGCTTGACTCTGATAGGTTAAGCCATAAGTCTGGAAGTTAGTTGAAATCTACCGGTCCCGGTTTCACTAGTACAGTATTTTTCCCTAAAACATCCATGTTCAAACTGAGTTGTTAGAATGAAAAGATCACACACACACACACACACACACACACACACACACACACACACACACACACACACACACACACACACACACTAAAATGTTAACCTGTCATCTGTAATGTGGTTCATTAAAAAAAAAAAAAAAAAAAATATAAAACAAACGGTATCTACATACTGTAACTTGTGAAATACTAGTATATTAAAACAAACTCAATCCTGCTGAGCTTGAAAGTGCAGATTTCCTGAATCTCCATTTTTTGGCTGGGTAATAGATAGAGATAAAACAGAGTAATGCAGCCAAGGAAACTATGCTCAACTCAGTGACTGTGGCTGCTTTTATCCACTTAGGGATAATGACTTGTTTAAACACACTCTGTAGGATGATGGGGTCACATTAGACCCCACAGTAATACAAAACCAGATTAAAAAGAATGGCCAGAGAGAAGTGAATAACTACAGTGTGATGCAGACGTGGTTGACGTCAGGACAAAACCAGCAGCAGGATTGTTCAGACAAGATTATACAACCAAAAGCGAAGAACTAACAGATTACTCTCACTTGTTTACATAGTTCTGATACATGTACTAAAAAGGGAAAAAAAACAAAACCTTTGAAATGGCGATTCTTCGGAAACCTTACAGCCCTGATGCCATCTTGAGCATGGGAGTAACATATTCATGTTTGTTTGAGAGTTCACGTAGTGCAGCTGACAGATTGATTTATGGAGCCGAAAAGCGGATGAGATTCTTCACTCGCGGCCTCCTCCCATGATCTGTAGCAGGAAGCTAAACAGGTAGATAATGTCCAGGTAGATGCTGAGGGTGGCGAAAATATATTCCTCTGGACTTATGGTAAAGCGCTTGTTCCCTAACAGCAGCTGAGTGTCAAAAGCCAGGAACTATAGCAGAAAGAGACAGAGAGAGAAGTTAAGTAAATGAGGAAAAATTCTATTCAGTGGGATGACTTTCTTTTTTTTTTTTTTAATTGATGAAATATCAGATTCTCACCAGAGTAAATAGGATGGCTCCCATCACAGCATAAGTGGCATGTAACCAGGGAACCTGTAATGCAAAAAAAAAAAAAAGCATTACAAAACAGTGTTAAGAAGGATAGCAGGATGCTAATTTAAGAAAGACAGCAAAGTGCTTTGGTAGATTATCTGTGAAGCTAATCTCTTGATGCCCAAATACAGCCTGAAGCTTTTACCTGAAGCATTTACATGCAAGTGTCTTTCAACTGATCGTTCAACACAGCTATTTTAGACTTCTTCCAAAAAAGGCAGAGTGGATTGTACTAGAACAGGTGAAGGGGGTGAACTTACATATCCGAAGGGGACAACAATGGAGATGGTGATGGCACAGAGAAGCATGACCATGCACAAGGAAAACAGGACGCCCTGACAGGATGTGACATCAATCTGCAATAGGCAGAAGCAAAACCACATGATGGATATATTTCATCATAACAACTTCTGTCTGTTTTGGTGCTTGAACACAGTTAAAGTTTAATTTATGGAGTTCTTCTCACCTTGCTCTGGAAGCTGAATATGGTGACAGAGAGACACACCAGAGCTGTGATTCCTAGACAGAGCACCACTGATTTGGTGTTGTAAAAGCTGGAGGAAGAGCAAACATATATTAACATAGCTCCTTTCTCTCTTCTCTCTGGAAAGACATACAGACGTCTGCACGTAAACACACCCCTACGTTCTTATATACATTTACCTCGACACAAATCCCATCATGAAGGACATGCTCAAAGTCTGTGAGTGAAAGAAGACAGATAGCCACAGTTAGGTTTTACACTGTGTAAAGACCTCAATGTATTTTAGTATAATTTGCCTTATTTCATACTATGAAATACTCACAAAAAGAACCAACAGAATGATGTTCCAGGGAAACTGCCTCCTGTTTAGGTAGTTGAGAGAATCTAATTTGTCACCAGTTGTAACCAAATACAAGTTCGCATCAAAGCAGCATCTTTGATGTGCTGTCATGAATATTTGCGTGGTTCATATTGCAAATAAAAATTACCTCAGCTCTCCACAGCATGACAGTGCAATGTAGGTGGAGAAGAACATGAGACTAAAAAAAGGAAAAAGATAATATAAAACCTAATAAAACAGGCAAATAAAAAGCACGAGAATGTGTAATGAACTGTGAGTTATGATGTGTTGATGTGTTTGCACTTACTAAGATGCCATGTACAAGCCAGGATGAGTCTGAATATAAAACCTCACAGGTGCGCTGTTGACACAGAAATTAAATTGATTTAATTTTTCAGCCATACTTGGATTAAGGTAGTAAAATGAAAAACGTAACCTCTAATTAATGGCACTGATAAGAAGCAGAAACACCAAAGTCGTTACCAAAATGTGAAGAGACCGACAATTGCCACAGTCACAAACAGCTGAACCATGAGAATGGCGTAGACCTGCAGGGACAAGATACGCCATGTCAGAGCAATGGAAGTGTCACTGTGACATGTATTTTGTGACATTGCTGGTCTAATTTGTGTTAATCTTTTGTCGATACCTTTCTTATGAAGGTCCGCCTGATGGCCTTGTCGTCCCATGCGAACTGAGCCTGCATCTCCTCGTAGCCTGAAGAAAGAAGCAGGAAGGAGTCAGGTTCCTTTTTGCTCTTTGCTTTGTTAATCATCGCTCTTGTAGTTATGCTGCAGGACTATTCATATGAGTTAAATTCACTGTGTGTAAAACTTGTACTTTTCAACACGGGATGTCAAGTAACAATCTGTAAACTTGTAGTGCAATATTATAAAGAGTAAAAATTATGTTTATTACTTATTTTGTTTCACCTTGTACTTTGACTCAAACAAGTAAGTCTGGTAAAACTGTAAGACATGATAGTCAGCGTTTGTGCATCTAAAAATAACAGAATATGTCAAACTACAAGAACTGTACCTGCTGTTGCCTCCTGATAGCTCGGGGGCTCATTTTCCTCACCCACCTGCTGGGAAAGAGTAAGGGTCAGAAGGGTCATTACAGTTTTTAATCAGCTGTATAAAAACACAACTGTCTTTACATCCACTTTGTGTTTACTCTAACACGATGTAGCACCATAATAATTGTCATTTCACCAATTATTTAGTTGTGAAGAATGTGACACAATGTATTTGAAAATGAACGCTGTCTGCAGATGAAACAGCCTCCATGTTGTATTCAGACGATTAGGATGAGTGTGATGGGTCTCCATCTTTGGGCAGCCAACACAGACTGCGGTATAGCTGAACTACAGAGAGGCCAGTGTTCACTCAATGAGCAATTTTACAATTCATCAAAAAAATAAAAAATAAAACATTTTTAAAAAAAATCCCAAAACATTTTAATTTTAGGTCCCTATTTGATTAATGATTCTATGATTTTGACCTTGGCTGTGATGCTGCCATTAAGAGTTTCCTCACAGAAACAGAAGAGTCACATCTCTACAATAACAGCCATGACTTTCTATTTTTTGTCTCTCATTTTTTAGTTATTATAATCTATCACAATTCAAATGACATATTCAAGAAATTACATAAAAATGTCATGGGTCTAAAGAAATCAATCACTAAACTATGTATTATATAACTGCAGTGTAACTGTAAGGAGGGAAAGTTAAAAAAAATCAACATACCTTTCCCTTTTTCATGATTATTCCCCTTACGCTCCCTTTTGTTTCTGCTTCTGGGGAAGACTGTTCTTTAGTCACTTTTAAGAGTTTTGCAAATTATACAGCCTTTTTAAATCCCAAAACTGAAATATCTCGTCCTCTTCTCTTCTTTAATGGTGTATGCGTGGTCCAAAACACTGCTGGTAATATGTAAAATGTTATTTGTAGCACAGTTGTTGCTCTGAATTTGCCTCCAGTGTGCGGATTAGGCCAAGGCTTTATAGGCCTCCATGTAGTTAATCTCCCTCTAACCCTGATCCCATGCCACCCCTATCCCCGGCCTAATGAGGTCGTTCTAGCAGTATCCAGGTAGTCCTGGAACACTGACATGAAGCCAGACTGTACCATGGCTGCTGTAAAAACAGGGGTGTCATTATGTGTCCCTTTTCTGGCACAAACTGTCTCAACAGTGTTCCAGGACAGATGATCATCCTAGTGCTCACCAGAGAGACTCAAAAGACTTACATATCTGAATTACATATGCATTACACAACTATTTTGCTCTACTTTGGAGGAAAGTGGGAGGCAAAGATACAAGGGATATTCCATAATCAGCATATGTACATTCATACTGTATAAGAGTGTTTTTTAAAAACAAAACCAACAAGTCCTCCAATTATGAATTTGTTCATGTACACTAGAGTCTACTGACGACAAAGATAAACACTTTATAAACATTGCTTATGATGTACAGCTATTATTTTTGTTTATACATAACATGACTTTATGCTTGTAGCTTGATCTGCCTCAAATACATCCATACATATATGTTGTTTAATGGAATACTCAAGCAATTAGACCTACCACAGATAGTCGTGTGTATCTATATTTATGCCCTAAACTGTAAATATAATCTTTAGATTTAGTAACAAAACAGGTCTAGTGAACTGATGACATCATCTTTTTGTGTAAGGGAATTAGATTTAGTAAGCGGCACTCCAGACTAATGAGATGGAGGCTAAGAACATTATGGAGCACAAACATAACCTTTACAAACAGTAATAATGAGATTTACAAGAAGGTACGCACCTTTGATCTACTTGTACTAATCTTCGTTTCATTGCTGTCTGCTATAACAAGAACACATGTCGAACAAACTGGGTTTGAAATAAATGTGATATTTTATAATGGATTGATATAAACTTAATATAAAAAGGCTGCCATATATGTAGTGCTGTAGTCTGATGACATTACCAGATTATAATGTTCAGCTAGAGATAAAATCTATATTCTGAAAATGTTTGGGGGTGGGGGGCAATGCTAAGATTTTATACACATATTACCTCAAAGATCAGACTCAAGTTTTCTTGCTACAAAACATTAATCCATGTTAAGACGTGCAGAGTGAACATCTCAGGCCATATGACCCAATGAGGAGGATCAGAATTGGTAATAATGTCTAAAACGACAAGATGAAAGTCTGAGATGGAATAAATGAAGAAATGATGAAGGAATGTTTTTCCTTAAAAAAACAACAACCCAAAAAACAAACAAACAAACAAACAAAAAAGCCTTTAGCGATTTATTATTATGATTATTATTCATTATCATTTTTTTGTCCACTTGGGGGCAGTGGTAACAAGCTGTAAACACAATACTGATTTATTGTCACCTTTGAAGTTGATATATTGAAGTTGTAAGCAAACATTTGCTTATTCAGGAAAATTATCATTCTTTTAATGTGGTGTTTGTGACCACCTGGTAAACATAAGTTCAATACTCACTAGGCAGTCAGGTTGTGTACAGTGAGATTTTAGAATTTTTTTTCACTGAAAGCAGCTAATGAGAGCATTGTGAGTTAATCATAACAGTGAAGCAGCAGGTCAGAGAGATAAGCATTGGGCCAAAACGCACTACCAGCTCCATATAGTCAAGGGATGTTGCAGATTCTGGTGCTAAGTCTCTGTGAGCCACTTTAAACCCCAAATTCTTCTGCACCGTGTTCAATTCAATTCAATTCAATTCAATTCAGTTCAACTTTATTTATATGGTGCCATGTCATAACAGACATTATCTCAGGGCACTTTTCATATAGAGCAGTTCTAGACCAGACTCTTTATAGTTATTATTTACAGAGACACAACATTTCCCCCATGAGCAAACACTTGGTGACAGTGGCAACGAAAAACTCCCTTTTAACAGGTAGAAATGTTGAACAGATCCTGGCTCATGGTGGGGGGGGGGCATCTGCCTTGACCAGCTGGGTCGAGAGAGCGAGAGAGTGTGTGAGAGAGAGAGAGCATAGCACAATAATGGGACTGATAGCAATATATACTATGGTTATTCTAACAGGGCTAACAATATTACTAATAAGACTAAATGAAATGGTAACAGTAGTAATCATAATAATTAAAGCAGTGGGTGTTGATCAGGCTCATGGGGCAGTAGGTGGACTGTAGCCATGGATCCAGACTCGGGAGCATCAGAGGCAGAAAAACCTTCAGAAAGCAAAGGAGGAAGAGGAGAGAGACGAGGAAGAACAAAACTGCAGGAGAGAGGAAGGACAGTTAGTAAAAAGCAATTTTGAAATGTTAATGCGCACAGGAAGAGAGGAGGAGGAGGAAAGGGGAGCTTGGTGCATCATGGGAAGTCCCCTGGCAGTCTAGGCCTGGGGCCATGGGTATTTACAATCTTTGCTAAAATTCATCAGTCCCTAGATAAACTTGGGAAATTGACGTTCTTTCCTTCTTGTGGCCATCAGATGGCACCAGAAGACAAGAAAATATTCCTCATGGGGCAATCCTAAAATGGCTAAATTGTTTATAGCTGTTGTTGTTTTGCATGAAATGTGAAGTAAGACAAAGTTATTGTGGTTCAGTTATTGTGTAAGACTCATGTAAAGTCAGAGGGAAAAAAGTGAAGCATTTGTTTGTACTTGTCATAGTGAACAGGAATAGCATGTCTTTTTTTTTTTTTATCTTATTCAGAGAGTAGAAATTTAGAAATTATGCTGCTTCTTGAGAAGACAACCCTTCCACAAGGTCCATTTAGTAGTTGTACCAGAGCACTGGCTGATATCACATGACCCTCATCAGTGGATGGAGTTTACCACTTTGTGGAGGTTAAAATTTCCTCATGCCCATCTCAACTTAAAAGCCGAGTTTCAAAGTAATAGCAAAAACTAAAAGTGAAAAGTTAAAAAAATAAACAATTAAATTTAAACACCATTGAACTCAATCATAATCCAACGATGGATTGCTAATATGATTGCTGAGATTTTTTCCTGCTGTTCCGGCTTGTCCATTAGATGGCATGTGACGCCTTCATCATGATCCACAGAAAACACGGGGAGCCTGGCTGTGTCATAGCACCAAGACTAGCCTCTCACTGTAAAAGTCTCTGAGCTCTTTTTTCTGATGCAGCATTGAGAATAAAAGTTTGGTTGTGTTCACATGAATGGAAGAGTGCAGCTTTTGGCTGATGCTCATTTTTCATTTCTAGTTTCCAAGGGAGAAACATGCTTTCGCTTTGAGGCAGTTTTACTGCCAGAGAATCCCCTGGTGTGGAGGCAAATTATTGTTTTTATCCAGTTGGTGATTTAATCAAATTTACTGGTGGATATTGCATCTATTGATAGCCATTTGAGGAGTCAGGGCTTCGCTTGAATGGTTGAATATAAAATATACCAAAGGGGAGAGACGACAATCCTAATGACCTTAAGGAGACTTGAGATATCAAGATGATTCTACACTATCCAGCTGTATACAAAAAATGTGTATTTGTCTTCTATTAGCAGTATTTAAAGTATCTACATTAAATCACAGCATTTAATCAGGTCAGAGACTAAGCTCATCCCGGAGGCTTTCTGAAGGCTGGAGTTGCTGTTTATGGAAAATGTTCCCAAACATTTATACTACTATCATTTTCCCAGGCCGTCAACTAGACCGTAGCGATAGCAGTGGTGAGGACTCCTTGTTCTGCCTAAACCCTGACTTATTCACCTCCGGAGAATTTGCATGCGCAGGTCCAAAATTAACCTACTGAACAACTGTCTCTTCAACCTCATATTTGCATATGTCACTGAACAGAATGCCTTTTAGTTCATACCCTCAGCCCTGTATTTACTGAGGTACGACACTGTTTGAAATTACATTTACTTGTTATCACACACACTCAGAAATCAAGTCATGTGTCTTGTTAGTAATAAAACCCCTAATGGCTCTCAGACGTGGCGCATGATTGGCTGATTGCCTCTGTTGCTAGGCTACGGCTCCATAATGTGCCTCGGGTTGGCTGATAGTAGACTCACATTAAGGGAGAAAATGAAAAAAGATGAGCTCGAGGGAAAATGCTATATAACATTATTTAATAACGGTACTCTATGGCTGAACCATAAAACAATTAAAAAATATTCACAAGGTGATGCAGTCATTTGACAATACATTTATTTCAATTATATATCTTCAAATAAAAAGTTTATACTCAGAGCGCATGGTTCAAACGCTGCTTTCTCTGCAGTCTGTAGAGCAATCTATTATGTGTGACGTCATACAATAATTTCAGTACTAACCTCATTTACATATCCAAGAATCTGCAAACTAACAAGGGTACGAACCAAGAATAAAGGTTATGTACAAAATTTACAGCAGAACACCTACAGCATATTAACCCTCAGACACGGTCTGAAATGACCCATAATTTGTCCCTGATTACCGCATACAAATACAATGCAACTTACTCTAATTTCTTAAAAATGTTATACATTTCTCAATCATAGAGGGGTGATTTTCATAAAGATTTCCCACGTGACATGTTGTTAAAACAGCTTAGGTCATTTCAACAGGGCAAACACAAACTGTCCTCCTAACTGTGTTAGACATTTCTATTGCTATAATATATATGGATGTAAGAGGTCTCTCAATGTATGGAAAGTGCATTTTACTCTGGTAGCATGAATGTACAGTAAGAAATCATTGTTGGTGAATGTTTGTACATGTTCATTATTTTCTGGGAAAGAGTGTGTGTCTCCTTCTTGCTAGCTTTGTAAACTGGACCAGGAGGACAAAGTCTAGTAAGGAACAAAAAGCCCTCTCTTTCGTTTTGGTCTTTAGAACAAATACTGTCTCAAACACACTCCAGGAGGGAGAGGTGATGTATTGGTGGTTTGATGTTGACTTGAGGAACCCAAGGAAGAACACAGACTACGTTTTAATTTTTTTTTTTCTTTTTTTTTCCCCAAAATCTGGAAGCAACTGGAGGAGAGATCAGTTCGAGTTCTGGAGCTTCCACCTCCTGCTGTGCCTCCATCCTTCGCTAATATTTTTACTGAGTCCACTATCTCACAGCATTGGACTTGGCACAGCTCCCACAACAACTGTCCGTCATGCAGAGGCCAGTGTACTGTATATGGCAGGCCAGGCTTGCATGGGGAGCCAGGAGGTTGCCCAAAGCGGATACCTTGGTAAGCCGCAGGCCATCTGAGTTCAAGGATCAATGCGGAAAGCTAAAAGCTTGTCAGAGTGCTGGTTATTAAGGGTGCGCAGGTCCGGCAGACGAAGCAGCAACTTTGGGAAGAGGGTGCTGTCATCTGGGCGTCGACTGGTGATGAGAGAGCGCAGAGCTTTTATTAGATTTTCCTGCAGTAGCTCCACTGCTCCCACCTCCACTATACCAGAGCGGTCTGAAGAAAAGGGAAGAGAAAGTGGAGTTAGACATGAGGAAAGGTGACTGCATTTAGTATGTGATCGTGTGCTTAAAAGTTGGTGAGCCTTACCAGCTGACACAAGCACAACAGCCATAAAAAGAGCCATCTCGTCCGGCTCCAGACCCAGAGATCCCAGCTTCTCGCTGAAATCAAACATGGCGTCCAGTAAGGTGCTCATGCCGAGAGCCCTCAGTGATCCCAGTGAGTACGTCTGCCCGTTGAGGAAGGTCACCGTCCTCTCCTTGGGGTCAAACAATGAGCAGAACCTCACCATCAGAACCTGTGGACAGAATCAGACCACGTCAGCATTAGAAGCAAATCAGAACTCCTACGGATAGAGAAAGGAAGTAGAGGAAAATTCCCCAAATCCAGCCAACAAATTCAGATTAAGTGGATGTACCTGGAAAGTGCCGGACTTAAGGAGCATGACCTGATCATGCTGGCTGAGAGTCTGGAAGCCTGGGATGCTCTTTGCAAACTCCACTACTTCTTTAACAGCAGGGGTGAAGCACTGGGAGAAAGACTCCCACACCTCCTGACTAGAACGACTGGCCGGGGCCACAGGACATGAATTGAGTGGACATGCCTGCAGGAGACAGAGAGAAGAGAACAAGAGAGTTTTAGGGACTTTTTAATAGACATTTGTTGAATATATATTATTATATATATTAATATTTATCTATCTATCTCTCTCTCTCTCTATATATATATATATATATATATATATATTTATATATGTATATATCACAAAGAAAAAAGGCTCACCAGCACTTTGGCCCCATTCAGCTTCCAGGGACAGGAGTTTTGGTTTTGGGAGTCACTAGCTGGGAAACTGTTCTGATTTGCTGGGTAGGCCTGAGGCGATAGGCTGCCACTGACGGGGCACTGATTCTGATTGGAGGGGAAGGTGTACTTGGCATTATCTACGTTGGTATTAGCGGAGTTTTCATTACTGGTGGAGGTGACAGGGCAGTTTGTGGGGAGATGGTAGCTTGCGGTCAGGTTTGCCTGCTCCCCATGAACTGTGTGCTGCGTCTGGGTTGTGGGGTGCAAGAGGGCAGGCTCCTGTACAGAACTGTTCTGGAAAGAGGAAGTGCAGGCGTTGCTGTTGCGGGCGGTCATCTTGAGCGGTTTCTGGTCGGCGTTCATTAGGTTGCTGCGGTAAGACTGCGATATGGAGCCTTCACTCGTCTGGTTCTGTGGACTTGAGGGGGCATCAGAAGGAGGTGACACCTCTATTTCCATGGAAGCTGATTCGTTGAGACTGTTCATGTAGCTCTGCATCTCATCCAATAGTCTCTGCTTCTCCCGTTTGGGAATACGCCCAAAACGCACAGCTGAGGAGAAAAGCAACAGGAGAGCATCGTCTGTTAGCATTTACCGACATCAAGCGCTGAAATCACTGCCAGCTCCTTACTGGCAACTATAATTAATAAATGAAACAGCAGGAACTCAGACATTTGAATTGTTTTTCTCTTTCAAACAAAGTAGAGAAGCACAAGTGCTTGCTCTAATATAACCTCAACATCTGATGCTCGAGCCGTAATCTCTATACGGATTACGAATCTCAAAACCTGTCTAACTATCTCCGACTATTCTATCTCTGTCACAGCTGTTTCACCACAATCCGGACTCTAAAGCCTTCATCTCATGCGGCTGCCTCATCCTCTTCTCCCGCCTTTACAGTCCTCCCTTCCCCCCTTTTCAATACCGCACCTCCACTGACAGCCCTATTTATAGCACTCTGTATTGCACACCACCTCCCCCTCATCTCTCTCTCGCTCTCTTTTCTGCCTTTCAGCTGAGCTCTCGTTAGCTCTTCTCCTGTGGAAGTAGGTCACTAGGTCAACAGCACTGAACATGATGTCATTAGTAAACTGACAGAGTGAGTGAGTAGTGGAAAGGTCAAAAAGACAAGAGAGGCAGATAGGACAGGTGAAGAGACGAAGGGTTGAAAGTGGGAAAGAAATTTGGTGATCAAATATCAATTTGTGAGCAGATATCGTGTTGTCAAGTCATGGACGTGAAATTAAAAATGGAGGGTGGCTTTGGGGGTGTGCAAAATTATTGCTGTGGGCTTGTTTAATGAAACTTGTGTGCACTTTCCCGAAATGACAACATGTAACATACAGTTGTTAATATTAAAGTTTCCTTGCTGTAATTTGATGAATTAGCAGGTGATTTTTCACTCCCTCGTTTTGGCTTTTTTGTTTCAACTAAAAATGTTTGCTCAAGAATTTATTATTCCCTAGTTTAGCCATGTCCCTAGAGATCAGATTCCTGTAGTGAAATAATGTAGTAAAGCAGGTAAGATGTGGTACTATTATTTGAATTTTAAGGTTTTAAGATTAATAGGACAGAATAAGATTATGTCTCAAATGATTGTAAAGGTCATTGTCGAAAATAATCATTGACAAGACAATACATCTTGGTGAGCACAGGGGGTAATCAACAACTTTATGCCCCAATTTCCTAAAATAAACAATATTTTTCACAGTTTCTCTATGACTGATGACTACTGGGACTCAAGCCCCTCTCGCTATAAATCCGACAGCAGGGCGAGTGATGAGGGAGAGAGAGGGCAACCAAAGACAAAGGGAGGAGAGTGGAGAGAGAAAAAAGCCAGAATATGAAAAGAATATCAATTTTGTAATGAGTGAGACCTTCTTAAGAGCTGTTTCAACAGTGGACGCCCCCCCCTGTGGTAAAAAGCCTTTAAGTGCAATTCATTTTAAATTTGACCTTTTGAAAACTTGCAATTTACGTGTCAATCTAATCCTCTGCTCTACATTACAATTCAGGTTTTTTTTTTCGGTTTTATTTTTCTACACATCTTCTTCAAGAACATTATGTCTCTCACCATCTCTGGACATGCCCACGGAGAGACACTTCTTAAAGCGGCAGTGCTGGCACCGGTTTCGGTTCATGCGCATGATGAGACAGTTTTCATTCTTTACACACATCTTGTAGTGGATGTTCTGCTGAATGCTGCGTCTGAAGAAACCCTGGAAAATAATTAAGGAGAATATAAAGCATGTCCATTGGGGCAGTGTGTCTGTGTGCACCTTATGAAAAAAGAAAGACATAACTCAACGCTATCCCTGTTCAGTCTCACCTTGCAGCCCTCACAGGCGTGCACGCCGTAATGGAACCCAGATGCGATGTCTCCACACACTTTGCACAGAAGCACCATACCTCCGGTCTCTATGACAGAAACATACATCCATCATCAGAGAGAGAAATACAATGATAAACTGCTGGCAGGTAAACACAGGGGAGAACAGGGAACAGGGGAGTGAGTGGTAACTTACTGGTGAACGTGCCAGTGAAACCACAAGGTCTTTTGGCCACTGTGGGATGGTTGTAGGTTGCCGATGATACCGTCGTAGCTTGGGCAACTGGAGCATTGTTTACTTCAGGAAACTGGAAGACCATTTTCGGGGAAGGAGTTCCTCCCCCTTGTTCCCCTCTCTGCCTCAGGGCCCCAATCTCCTGAAAGGAGACACCCTCTGGGGATGAAGGCTGCGAGTGGGAGGAGGGCGACTGGGTCTGGTATCCACTTGAAGGGCTGCCAGGGCTCGGGCTGGCACTGCCAGATGAGCCAGCATACAAGATAACACCACCTGGAGGAACAGAGAGGGCACAAACTCATTTCACTGATCCCCATCTGGATCTCTGGTCAGAGTGTGAGCATTGAGTAAGACTCTACTTTGTTTCAGTTTGCTTACTTGGGAGACCTTCACAAAACACACACACATAAAACCCTGACCATGTTGGGATAACAGAAATGTGATCTGATAAATAATTCATAAATATGTCACAGCTAGATCAACAAAAAAGTCTGACCTGGATGACTGAGCAAACTCTTTCGGGTTCCAATTTGTTATATAATCAAATAAAAAATATGCTTTGTCATGCCAGCCCTCAAAAAGACTGTGAAAGCAAGCTGCCTGTGTGTTGTTTTTACTGATAAGTGATACTCTGGCATCTTGGAAGTCATTTAGAGATTTTGTGAATAAATACTACTAAATACACAATGACCAGGCAAAAATCCCGTATCTGTTGGTTGAAGCAACAACATGGCTAAATTGTATGGTACGACAAATTTCTGTGATATGATAGCTATCAATGTATAATATTCTATCAACCATAATTCAAAATATCACACAAACATCTCAGAAATTCTATGTTTAATAGGGAACACCACAATCATCTTATCATATCATATGACAGTAAGTCACTATACAGTGAAAATGAGTGCCACAAACATGCCTTTGTTTAGAGACGTCACATCACATCGGAAATGCCCTATTACCCCTCAACACAACACCCATCCACCCCCCTTGTTTTGCAGACAGTGTTCTTCCCCGCAAGATGAAAGACTGCCCCTCACGTGCAGGCTGAGCCAGCCAGCTCCCTGCCTGCTTGCTTTCATTGCTGGGTCTTTTCTCCACCGCCTCCTCCCACCCCCTCCCTTCTTCTCCATCCTCCTCCCCTTCCTACGTCCTCCTCCCTCCCTCCCTCCCTTTCCCTCCCCACTTTGGCTCCAGTCCTGCAGACCCATCTATCCGCCAGCCACCTGACCGGGAGCTCACATGGACTCTTGACACAGTTCCTGCCCGGCTCACAAGGCTCTTTGCGCAGTCCCGTGTAGACAACAGCAGCAGTACAATAACAAGCGCTAGAGCAGATCACGTTTAGAATAGAGAGGGCTTTAATGCTGTGACTACAGTCGTAGGGGGAAAGCGAGCAGGGCACAGCTACCTTAAGTCAATGCATTCCACAGTGTCACTAGAAACTGTGCAAAGGGTAAAAGTCACGTTGTCGCTGGCCACTGTTTTGACATAAATGATTTGCTTGAGGGGGTTTAATCAAATAAGCTGAGAATGTCGTAATGCATTTATACCATAGGTGTTTAAGGGAGGCTGACATCATTCTTTTAATTTATAGTATTGTGGTGACCAAACAAGAAACGGCAATTAGAATATTATCTCTACAACTGCAGGCATTTATGATTTTCAAGAATGTAAACATTTGTGCTAATATCGGCAGTGTACTCATCATTTTCTGTTCACAGTTTACCCTCCTTTTTATTTACTATTAGAGCAGTGTGTCAGGTTTCTAAACTATTGCAGCACAGAAACCTGTAAACCAAAGAAACTGCACTCCTAACACTCTCCATTCAGAATCTGTGTCACTGGGCTCATACCACGATGATCATGATTGCACTCTGTTGGTCACAACCAGACCAAGATTCTCACTTAACAACCGGTAACAGGGCTGGTGTCGGAGTTCTGCTCTATCCTGTCAGACAGGTTCCTGCTGCCTAGTTAGAAGATGGCTCGCTGATTCTGTAATGGTGGTGTTATCTGTAGTAGTGGTGGCAGTTGCCTTGAGTTGTCCTCACTGTGTACGTTTCCTCTCAAGGACCTTGAGTAATCTGAGGAAAAGCCTCCGTCGTCTCTCGCGCTTTCTCTCCTTGAGAAAACACGTGCTGCTTTTCTGTTTAGCTCTAAGTGCCTCCTTAATTCCCCTGCTCACACGTGTCTACGCTGAATGCGAGGTACTCTGGCCCTGATGGCTTTTCTGTGTGTGTGTGTGTGTGTGTGTGTGGTGGCAGCTCTGGTGTCAGTCAGGCTGTGACTTCGCCTCGCACACCAATGTTACATGTGCACATGCAGCTCCCTCTGAGTTTTGTGTGAGAGAGATACAACGTCATGGACATGTGCGTCACCTGCAGAGGAGAGAGCTGACACCCTTCTGTCACATGGGGTCCACACCCTCTTTATACATTCAGAATCAGCTTCCACGCCCCTCTGGTGTAAAATCGTTCCCTGTTCTGTCTCCTCGTAGCTATTTCCTGGAAACCGGTTTGACTGGGTGCCAGAACCAGCTCTGAGAATATCATCTCTGCTGTACCCAGGCACAGGTTAGAACATGTGACCTGTGGATCCACCAACAGCCATAAGAACTACAGAATAAACAAAATGCTCCACCGCCCCCTCCTTTTGCCAGTCTTCCATGACTTCTCCTCTCATGTGTTCCCATCCCCGTGGCATGCCTAGGCAGGAAAACTGTACAGACATCATGCTAATATCATGTCTTGAGGAGGGCCCCCTCTTAGTCTGTCCTCTTTCATGTTAACTTTTACAGCTGTGCATGGGCTGCAAACCTCACTCCACGTGAAACAGATGGCCTTGTGACGTGTGTCTATTTATGAAGCGTTTTCAAGGAGCTCGGTCCTTTGAAGGGAACAGGAGACAAAAATTTGCCTCATTACACATGAAATTCCAATGTTCTTTTATTGCTATATAAAGAAACTCTAATGATTCCATTGCATGTTGTTCCAGTTTGAACTTCTGTTTGAGGAGTTTAAACATTCAAAAAGTTTTACTTGTGGTACTACGCATGCAATAGACTGGAAGAGGCAGGTTATACTTGACCCTGGGATAAGATATACTATCTGACATCAAGCTTGGCTTTTAATCTGAATTAGCAAGCTGGGTGGTCATCTCTCAAGCTGACAGCCAAAAGATATCTGGTTTCAGTACAAGGTATCAGAGCTCAGCATTGAGCTTATTTTCCTGCTAGTGTGAATATACTTTCGGGTTAAAAAACATTCAGGGGAAGAGATATGTGTTGTTTATCATTAAAGACCCCAACATGAGGGCAACAGTCATGCTTTAAGGTCCCAAGTTCATCTCTTTGAACACTGGAGGCTACATTAGGAGTGGCCATTGGACAGCATTGTTCATTTCTTGCAGGGCTTTCAAAAATTACACTACATGACACATTACCATAGTTATGCTCTTTTTGGATATTAAACTATACTTAAAGTTTAGTTATTAAACTACTAACGCACAAACAATTTTCCTTGAAATTATAAAGCTAAAGTTTTACACAATTTGTATGGCTAAAAAAGAGGCAGCAGTCAACTAGGCCTACTCCATGAATCATGTCATGTAGCAAAAAAAATAAAAATCTATGGTTTGGGATTATCCAGGCTACTATGACTTTAAAATGACATAATATATTCTATGTGTACAGACAAGCACCATAGTGACATGAAGCCATGAAAACAATATGAGAGGAAGACTGAGCAGCAGCCCTGCATTTAAAGGAGAAACCCATAACTCAGGGGCTGAAATATATTTGCACTATATTTTCTATTATTTTTAAACAAGACTTTCGCTTACATTGCCCATTTTATGGGCAAGTAGTAGTCTGCTAGCAGTGTACACATTGCTCATCAAAATAAACATAATCAAGAGCAAATGGTAAAGCATCAGTCTCGATACATTTCTTCAGGCTGCCTTGCAGAAAGATATTTCACATTATCACATTATATTACACAGAGTAGAAAACAGCTCCAATCTATGTCATGGATGTTACATTCATTGGTCCATGTTATGTTAGTAGTAGTGGTACGTAATGAAAGTTATGGTTCATTCTGGCTGCAACTACCAGACCACTTCAATAAATGGTGATGGTGAAGAACTGGTTAGCCAGACTGGAGAAGCTCTATGGAGGTTAACACGACCAGTTCAGATACCAAGCGGTTATAGTTGATGCAAAACGGGTCCTATCGTGAATATTCATACACGTCTCAAACCAGTTATAGTAACCAGGGCGAGAGAGCAGGCTGTTAAACCCCTCTGACCCACTGACCAAGCTATCGGAGGAATCCCCGTGCGGGGCCGAGCCCGAGCGGCGGAGGTGCGCTCGGTTGGAGAGGGACGACCGGGAGGGGCGGGGCTGCTCGGGAAATCATGCGCGGCACGTGGACACCGAGGCTGTATACACGTGCTTTCGGCTCGAGCCGGGCTGGCTACGTATTAAAATTCCGGCGCATGATTCCCATCATCACGACGACTGTCTCCACCCGGGGTGCGCTGCGCTGCGGTGCGCTGCGCTGCGCGGCGGCCACGGCGGCCCGTCCCCGGTCCCCCGTCCCCCGTCTCCCGTCCCCCGTCCCCCCGTCTCCGGTCCCCGGTCCCCCGTCCCCCCGTCCCCCAGCTCTTATTCTCCTGTTGCGGACTAATGCGACGCTCGCTGCCGCTGACGTCACCGTGCATTACGGTATTTCTCCGAGGCGCCTGGTGAATCTCGCTCTGATGCGGTTTCCATCACTGTCCCCAAGTCCGGCCGCGTTTTAGCTGTAATGGACCGACACCGACATTTTATCGAGTCCCACGTCTGCCCCGCTCGGTCCCGTTCGCCGTAGTAGAAATTCACACATTGCGTCTCCCGGTCGTTACACGGGGCCCAGCTAATCTATTACCGAGCCAAGGCGCTAAGGGGAAATGGATTAATATTGGTAATGAATGACTCGCTCGTTTATTATTATTTTTTTATGAGAAGCATATGATCGGCGCTTGGCTCATTCATCACCAGCTTCCTGCCATTACGTTTATGTACATGATTCAGGTCCTGGCAGGACACTGTGTTTACTTCAAGTCATGGCCAGGACATGGAAGGACAATTTGGCACCGGTCACTTGTTTTGCCTCAGTGGGCGTGACTGCTCCTTGACATACCCTACTCACATGTGTTTAGGAATTTAATAATTAAAAAAAAAAAAGATTCAGCAAAAGATACAGTCGATTGCAGCTCAGTAAAATGAATAAAAAAGAGGGACGGTTTACACTCTCCGACTCCCCATAAATGCATCACTGGCTGCTGGTTTTTCTAGTTTGGGGGGCATTTAAAGGAACTGGCGTTAAAATCCGAAGCCCCCATCGTAGGGATCGGTGTGTAATTCGCCGGCAGGTATCACGGGGGATAAAGTCAAACGCGCTGGGGTGAAAGAGACGTGCCACTGCGGGCGGGGAACGTGTCCGGTCAGGGGGCATTTTGGGTCGCGCTTCACGTGAGCGCGTTTGCGTGCGGGGCATCGGAAGTCCGCCGCATGATGCGAGAGGACTCCGCTCACTCCCTCCAAACTCTCCACCGTCTGCAGCCCAGGAGCACTTGGCAAGGAGCCATATGTTCTGCACATGAATTACACTCAAACACATTTATTCCCCCCCCCCGGTTAGAAATGTTTCCCTTGCGCGTGACTGTGTCTCATAGTTCCTCAGTCAGATGCAGATAATGTTTAATATGCAGTAGTTTCACTGCTGCAGGGACGGCGCTCAGTTGCACCCTGATGTTCGCAGATGTATTCTGCCCAATATCAGGTGCACTGGACGGCGTTTTAAACTAACGTGCAATTCAACAAGAAACAGAAAAAAAACCCCAAAGCTATCAACTACAACAGGCAAGTTTATGTAGATATTGAGTCATGCAATGACACATAAATAGACCATGCCAAAAAAATCTATGTAAATTTACCAGTTAGTCTCTATAAGAGTAAAATTAAATGAAGAGAAGTGCAATGGCATATTTTCCCAGTATGCACCATTGCCTGCTGCTTCCCAAATATCTGCTATTGGCAGTGAAATAAAATTTCCAGTTGCTCCAAGCAAAAGACACACAGTACAGTATAAAAGCGACTTACCACCAGGGCTATTTTCCATGTTTCCCAGTCGATCGATGTTGCTCTGCTGTTCCGTGCTGTTTAATTGTGGGCGTTTAATACTAGACTGACTGCTTCTGCTCGCCACTGAGGAGTTTCGTTGAAACAGGTGAAAGAGTCATGAACTGCCAAGGCATAGAGAGTGTATCCAAAAGCTCAGACCACCAAGAGTGTGCACAGGGCATTGGGGGTCTCGAGAAAACCCTTCAGCCCCCCCTCCCCTCGAAAAAAAGGAATATAAAAAAAAATAATGATTAAAAAAGGAAATTAGAGCAGATCTGTTAATGATCCAGACAATTTCCAAGGTGAGCAAATGCACAGGGCAGCTCGGCTCTCCGCCTGCTCACACAGCTTATGATGCCAGGCTGTGGTGTGATATCACTGTATAGAGGTTTCTCTAAATTACACAGGTCCCAGAGCATTCAGCTGCCTGCCATGTACAGTCACCATCAAAACATGACCGGAGTGGAAGTAGTCTAAGCACTCCCCGCTCATCAATAAGCAACACGCGTCCTAAAATAACCAGCACGTTTTCAGGTGCCTGAGAAATGTGACCAGTTTTTTTTTTTTTTTTTGTTTTTTTCCTTTTCTCTTTTTGCGTGTCCCTTCAACCGCCTGTTTGTTGATGTGTATCAGGGATGTCTCTCTCTCTCTCTCTCTCTCTCTCTCTCTCTCTCTCTCTCTGTCACGCTCTCTCAAAACATCTCACCCCTCCCCCTCCTCCCCTCACGCCCCCACTCTTCTTCTTCTTCTTCTTCCTCTTTTTTTTTTTTTTTTACTCTTCCTCACTTTTTCATTGGCCGAGAGCCGCGCGTGGAGACGGCACATTGGGCTCGTCCGACGCTGGAATGCTGCTTAAAGCGCTGCTGCATGTGCGCATGGCATGTGAGCGCTCGCTGCCCTACTGACACACATTTTATGCTAATGAGCCGCCCGGGCTCGGCGATAAGCGCAGGGAGAGGAGGGAGGAAAATGGCAGGACGGGGAGAGACGTCTCACTCCCGCCTCGTCCGCCCGCCAGACCCCTTTCGGTTTCGCTGTCGGGGCAAGGACGCGGAGCTCGGTGCCCGGGACGGCCGGGCACTGGATCGGCAACCGGGCAAAGTGGGAAACCGACCAGCCCTAAGGGTCTAAGCGATCTGAGTAATTGTTGGTTTGTTAGAAATCCGAGCCAGTGAGGTAGAATGAAGGCTCCTCCATCTTGTGATCCCGGTCTTGAGGAGGGGCGCTGTTTCAGATTCTGGTTTTTAGACCTCCATTGTTTTACGTTATTATGAGCACCTTTTTTTTTGTAAAAGCTGTGTTTTATCAAATTGTTTCCCTTTTTTGTGTCCAGTAATTAATTCAGATAACCTTTGACGAGGTGCTACCATCCATTATAATAATTGCTCACTGTGTCAGACAGGAGTGAAAAATGCCCATCATTATTCCCCAAAGCCCAAATGAATACATTGATATTTCTTGTAATGTTTTACCAACAGTCAAAATACCCACAATGTTGAGTTCACTGTTATAGAAAACTGTGGGGGAGGGGGGTAATAAACATTCATAGTGAATTATTGCCATTTTTGCACTAAAATGACTTAAACAATTATTCAGAAATCAAATTGTTTCCATTTTTTTGTCAATCAGCTGATTGAGTAATGAGTCAGTAATTTCAGCTCTGGAGCACTTGTCGGTTCCTGGATGTCTGGCGAAGTAATGAAACTGTCATGTGCACTGGGGGTCATGAGGGACCAGTAACTTGTTGCTCAAGGAAGTGAATTTGACAGAAAACATTTTTCATAATGACACCACTGAGTGAGGCGAATATTTTAAAATTTACGAAGAACGCTGGTTATCTAATCACCGTCCAGACAAGTCCACTTCTTTTTTAAGATGTCATTTCATTGGGAATGATGTAGTGAACAGTTTACCTTTGACCCCCCCCCCCCGAGACTTTATATACAAACAACATATAAGTCAAACTTGGAAAGCTGTATAAAATACTTTAGCGTATGCCTGTTTGCACAAATGAAAATGAAAACTCAACAATGCAGTTTTCTGATATTCCAGATTCATGAGAATATTTGTAATGTTAAATCAAATAGTTTAGAAATTCGCATTTAGGCATAGTAAATATAATAAGCATATAATGTGAGGATAACTATGGCATGAACAAAATCTATAAATACAACATTAATATGTGACACATCATACAGTGTAAATAACGTACAGAGCACACATATGGTGAAATTTCACAAAAAATAAAATTACGAAATGTTTAGTGACAATCCCCTTTTTTGAGTTGACGATTTAAGCGTTTCTGAATTCAATCGCTGAAAAGCAAATTTAAAACGAACCCCAATTCCTCCAAATAAAAACAAAAAGGACGGAGAAAGTAAGAAATTAACCCATAATCCCTCAACCCGGGGCGGACGCATGCGCGGAGGGCCGTCGCCCTCGTTCCCGAGCCGGGCGCCGTGCGCGCGCGAGGAGCGGCTCTTTTCCATCCCGCAAAACATAGACGATCTCTGCGTGGCCGGGCGAGCACGTGCGGGAGGGGCGGTGCTCTGCGTGACTCCCGCCGTGACTCCCGCCGCCCTCCTCCCCTCCGTCACGTTTCCTTTCTCCCCGCGGATTGTGTTCGCTGAAAGCCCGAGCGTCGGCGGTGATTGGCCGAGGACGCGCTGAATGTAGGTCAGGAGCCGCTTGTCCAAACATGAGCGTCGCGGATCGGCCCGAAACCGCCGCGTCCTCGCACGGAGCGCGGAGCTGCGCCTGTTGCCGGCGCACGGAGGATTCAATCTAGGTCAAGATACAGCGCAGGTTTTGGGCGGGAGGTTGGGTTTTGTGTTTTTACTCACACCCTCCCCCCCTCTTTTTTTTCCCCCCATATTCTAGATGAATGAAAACAAACAAACAAAGAAAAAAACAAAAAACAAAAACGAAACGAAAAACAACTCCCGCACCACAGCCTTCAACATGTGGGGAATTGGGCTAAGAGGTCACAGGCTCTGTGATATAAAAGTCATCACCTGCCATGGATTTCACGATCGTCCACTTGTACCAGTTTCAATTACAGGGAGCTAATGATAGAACATTTTCTTAACACGGGTCTCCAATTTTTTTTTCCCTCCTTTTTTCCTCCCTCAGTTCCCTCCCGTAAGAGCATCTATTTTCTGGCCAGTAAGCAAGAAAAATTACATGATCCTTGACATAACAGTCTTTATGTCTTGAGCCAACTCAAGTCTAGTAATGCAGCACAGTTAGTTAACATTATGGGACACTCAGTGGTGGGAGGTACATAAACCAAAGTACTGTGATTAAGTACATTTCTAAGATACTGTAATTGTGGCTGTTGTAATGTTTGCTTAACTGCGTTTCTTTATTTAGCCAGTCCCTAGTTCATTTCAGATTAAGAATATACAAACGACCCCGCAGTCTTTGAGGTACTTCAACGCCACCTCGGCCAGCTGCAACATTAAAGTGCAGCTCACAAATGATGATCCAATAGTATGATTTAACAATGACAGGAACAATTCTGCATAAGAATTAAATTACTCCTACCGAAGAGAACTTTTAATTTTGAATGCAGGACTTACTTGTGATTTGGTTTTCTTTTTAAAATGTTCTTCATACAATTACTGAGTGAATGATTTGAAAACCTCTACCACTGCGGACACTTGTACCCGCCTTTTTTTTTTTCGCAATGACCTCCTTCATAACATTTTTGCAGCAATTATCTAAGACTTGCAGCGACAAAACAGGCCAGATAGGTTTCTTGGCCACGCAGAATAGTAAATTACATTCAAAGAAGTCTAAACATGTTTTCATGTCAATTTATTTCTCCTTTAAAACTCAGTAGGACACATACATGTTTTATTGCATTGTTTGTATTTCAAGCTCCATCTTCAAACATTCTGTGATAAAATCAAAAAATTGACTGTGCAGCAAATTTATGAACCTTTAAAAATGTTTGAGCTACTTACTACACAAAGCTGATCTGATACTACATTCATCTGACATACCACCAGTAATTCAGTTTTCTTCAGTACTCATGAAACAGTTAATAGAAGGAGAGACTCCTCAATCCTTATTCATCATCCCTTTTAACCACTAAAATGATTTTAAGATATATCAGCAGTGTTAGTTCCATTAAAGTCCATCTACTTTCTACTAGAAAATCATTGCTAAAAAAAATGTCCCATGCTATGATCTGTCTGATACTGTGAAGTAATATGAGACAATTTAAACAATGACTAATTCTTTAGAATGACAGAATTTAGGAATATTTATTATTTTTTCTAAGTAGTACCCAATTAACACTTTCTATCACATTTTGGCTAAATAAATAATAATTATTAATAATAATACTTAAACAATTGCATATGGGTGTTTTTTTTTTTTTAATTCTTGCTCCACCCTTATCTATGGTGTTATATCAGCAAAACAACGTGGTATGGGTAAGAGTGTATTGAAGGGCTGATGAAGAATAATTTGTGCAAGTATATATTTTGTGAGGGAATGAATGCAGTTTTCTAATGTTCCGTAAAACTCAATGTCCCGTACCAGCCCTGAACCCCACTTTGAATATCACTGAAGTGGAGACATCCTCAAATGACCCTGATCTTGAACCTGATACTGATGGCTAAAGAAGATGTAAAAAGTCATTGAGCAGCGCCTCTCTGTGGTTTTAATAGGCTGTGCAGCTCAGCTCTGGTGGAATTGACAGATGTGTCTATTGTAGCTGATAATGCAGCCAATGAAGAATCAGGTCATCTGCACAGGACGAATTATTTGCGACATATTTGGTGCTGTTAAAGATTTTGGTAATTGCTTTTTTGCATACAATGAATATTTGTTAGGGGGAATTGAGCTGTTTGTTTATGAAAAATAGTGGAGATTTGGGGATCATCCTACTGCCTATCAACTATTTCGGCAACAAAAATGCCCCCAAAAAAAGCCCTCTGTCCCTCCCCATACCCCTCTTTGTTTCAGATCTAAAGTGCAGGACTATTTGTTTCCCTCAAGGTGGCAGTGCTAGCATTGGCAAAGGTGTGTGAGGAGTTGGGCTTATTTTCAATTGTCTGTGATGGGTGTTTCACCAGGTTTTTCAAAATCCTCACAAGGTTTGAATTCAATAGAATGTAAAGCCTTGAAAACCTTTGCTTTAATGTTGGCAAGTATTTTTCTGACTTTATTAATGTGTATAGTTTTAAAATACCAGTGTCGTTGGCACCTTTGACCCTGCAGAGATGCAATGTTGTTTGTTTTGATGGCTGCAGGTTCTTTATTTTTTTACATTCATGTGGCCCTTTTCTCGAACGTGAATAAACATAGCAATAGTTTCATATATGGAGAAGTGGGTTTCTGTTATATTCAAAGACGGAGTTTAGATCTAAGACTTAGGTTTTAAATAGGCTTAAGTAGTTTTCAGAATACAGGGATAACTACACAGACTAAAACTAATGCACAGTATAGTAGATGCTATAGCACCCTTGTTGTGACTGAAGAGGAGGTACTGCAGCTTCTCACTTTTGGACAGTTACCATGGTGATGAGTATCACCGGAGAAGGGGATTTGTTTCCCCTGCCATGAGAGGTTTGTTCGAACAATAACAAAATACTACAACAATATGACGTTGAGCGAATATGAAAGTATGAGTCCAAAGCACAGCCAAGCGAGCAACTATTAGGGTACAATAAGTAATAAAATTTGAAATTCAGAAACAAAGTTTTCAGTACGACGGCCCCAGATCAGCATTTAGACAAAGGTAGTAATGTGAAAATTAAAGCAATTTAAAAGTGGAAAAAACTCTGGTAGTTAGTTCACAGGCAGCAGACTTAGTGTAGTAGTGTCAGAAAAAGTGAAGCAGTGGGTGAGGTTGGCACTAACAAGTTAGTAATTTAATACTATCATTAAGATTCAGATTCAGTCTACAAATGAGCTTGTGTGGTAGGGTTTTGCCCTTGTAGGTACGGGCTGCTATGATGGTGTGTTAGCTATGTTTGGCCAGGTGGAGGCAGAGCCACTGTGGACTTCTCTGGGGAGTAAGTAGGGTGAAGTCTTCTGGTACTGAGAGACTCCAGTAATTCCTTTTCTTGTTTCTCTTCTGTGTCTCTCCTCCTCCTCACAAGTACTTGTTCAAGAAGCAATTGTCATGTTATGAAGCAAACGGATGTGTCACATATACTGCAGGGCTTCATCACCGCAAAAACCAACAAAACCAAAACAGGATGTGAGCTTCTAATGTAGCCAGACAGGTTGATGGTCTACACCGCTCTGTATCTGTGACTTAGATTCATCATTTGAGCTTTACAGTCGACAGACCAGCTTGGAGGGGAATTGCAGATGCCGTGTCTATGGAATGAAGACAGTAGAAAACCAGTCTTTGTGCCAACAGTGTTGCTGAAATAATTTCATGTAATAATTTCGGATGATTTGGTCCTATGACCCTGTTGGACAGACCAGCGTGACCTGAAGAGATAAACTGGAAGAGATAAACTTTTGTGTGTCTTGTTTGAGTTGATTATCCTTATAAATCAGTTTGTCCTGCAATATAATCCATATCAGAATCCAAAATGGGTATTAAACAAGACAAGCATTGCATCAACATGTTAGATGCAATCCTAAAATGACGAGAACAAAGTAACAAAGTAAGAGTGAACAAAATTTTTTCCAATAAGAATAACTGCTTCAATGATTTCTGTTTCATTCAGCTATTTAGCAACAAGAGCAAACCAGGAAACACTGAGTGCAAATGAATAAACCTAAATTATGCAGTTTTGATTATCTATAGTATTTTGGAAAAGAGGGAAAAACCCTCAAAAGAGGGAAAAACCCTCAAAAAAACCCCTGAAAAAAAAATCCTCAAAAAAACCCACTGAAAATCCTGAAAATCCTGATTTTCAGTGGGCTGCTGATAAAGTTTGTTTTTTTGTCCCCCTGCACGATACTGACTTGTGCAGCGAATTGCTGAATATCAGCAAAACCGTTTTGTGTATGCGCGTATTCAAAAACATATCTCAATCTGTTTCTGCCGGCGGGGAAAGGCAGGGGACAGTTGGTTATAATAAAATAGCCAAAACAAACACATCGGCAAACAGCTATGATACCTGGGAACTTCAGAACTTCAGAACCTTCAGAACCCTCTCACATTAGTCTCCTGATAAGCAAAACAAGGAAAATAATATTTAGCGCTATGATGGCAGTAACAACCTATGTTCGATACTTGCCCTTGTTTACCCTCCAGAGGGCTTTTGCATTTTCTGACAGTCAGACAGATATTGCAGCAGGCAGCCAAGATCTGGTGGGATCTGCTGACAGGCGGTCTCTTGTGAAGAGGTGCCAGATTATCCTGAGGGGGAAAGCTCCATTCGTACTGTATCCAAACAGTATAATGCATTTACTTTTGCTTTAACGCAGTGAGGAAAATGGAGGCAGAGTGCGGGGAAAAGATTGGTTGGTGATGAGTTGCTAAGGGCAAATAAAACATCATGAAAGCTTGTGTTTTGATGTGACCTTTATTGTAATTTCAGTAAATCAGTCCACATTTTAGTGAAAAAGCTACTTATGCCCCATGTGACAAACTGTAGTGTAGTCACAATATAATTTTAACTGGTAACCCCAAAGCTGTATGTTATTACAATTTCCAGATATCGTGACAGTCATGCTGGGTTGTCAGATCAATGGTATCTTTACATGGTCTTGTTTCTGCAGGGAACAGTTTTTTTCTGCATCTAGATCTGATCTACCATCTTCAGGGTTGAGGTGAGTTTAGTATCCCATGATCCATCACTGGTCATTTGTTTAATGGATCATTTGGGTGAATTTCACTGATTTGAAGAGCTTAAAAGTACACATGGTCACATTGTGTAAGTATTTGAGCTTGGTTGCCAATTGGTCAATGGTAAATTCATTCTATAGTATGAATTAGAAAAATGAAAAGAAAAGCAATTATAAGATGTAGATAATCAGGCATAAACATGCATGAATTCTACAGTTTTCTTTATTGATATACTGTATAGATATGTGGTTCATCACAGTGGCTTAGAGACAAATTTAAGGTATCGTGTATAGAAGTGAAGTGTCACAGCTTGTACTTGAGTATCATGTAACTTACCTCAGGGACAAAACAGCTGGTCTGTCTCTGTTTGAAAGTAACAAAATACACCAACAACACCTCTAAAGTTCATTAATTGGCAAGTTAAAACTTGTTTGTTTAGTCTGTACGAAACCCGCCCTTTAATGTACTAATTCCTGACTGTTAGTTGACTCAGACCAGTTTCCCATCTACCATCTTAGACTCAAGGAATTTACTGGTCCTGGTCAAGAAATAGTATGTTAGGTAACTCCCAGTAAAATGGTGAATTGGTGAATTGATGTTTTTACATTTCTTTTTTTTTTTTTAACAGATTAAAAAAAACAGGGTATGATGTAATACTTAATGAGCTTTAGAGGTGCTGATAGGTGAATTTTGTGACGTTTGGACTGAGTCGGCCCAGCTGTTTCCCACTGCCTTCAGTCTTTACCTGAAGCTAAGCTGCTGGCTCCAACTACAGAGAAAGCAAATACTGCCTCATTTGGGAAAGAGGGGCAGGCTGAACACGGCCTCCTCTGAAGGAGCTGCTTTGATGGGAGCCCCTGAATTGGGGAATAGTTGGTATCAGAGGCTGAAGAAAAAGGCGAGAGAGATGATGCAGGAGCCGTCAAGACACTTCTCTCGATCTTGTTCTTTTTCTCCTCCGATTGTCTGTCTTGACCCCCCCCCCCATCAAATCATCTCATTTTTGTAGTTCTGAGCCTCCAATCAGCATCTGCATCTGTCCCACAGGCAGTAACACTTATACATATCTGCTGTAATTAGACAATCACTTCCACATGTGGATCAAACTCCTTCAACCACTCAACCCCTACCTCACCCTCCAATCCGCCCACTGTCTCCTTTTTCCTCCCTCTGTTTTTCTTATTTCCCCGTCTCACACTCGACTACCCTCCGTGTGCCCCTTTTCACGTTCTCTCTCCTCCTCTTTCCCCTCCCTTTCTGATTGAATTACCATAAGTGCAGGTCTTGGCCAAAATATGCCAGCTTGTTCTGATTAAAACTGTCCTTGTTATACCAGAGACTTTCCAAATGGCTGTGAGCAGTTTGTGTGTGTATGTGTGTATGTGTGTATGTATGTGTGCTTGGGGGTTGGGTGAGTGCACGCAGTTTGTGATGAAAAGAAAAATGCAACCAGACAACATTGTATGGCGAAAGATGAAGACTAGAAGCCCAAGAACAAGATGGGGACAGAGTGGAAGGAGATGGAGAGGTAGTGGGGTAAAGCGGGAGGGAGCAGGGAACGAGACAGTAATGGTAGTTGACAGAGTTGAGTTCACAACAGGTTCATGTTGACATCATGGTTGAATTTTAGGGAACATTTATATAGGAAAAACTATTCGCTGTTCATTGGATACACATGTGCACTCCCAATCTCCTTTTTCTTTTTTGGCTTCTTTGCACTCTCTCTTAACTTGCCCACAAACACCAGCAGTTGCCGACAGTGCCAAATATGCAAATCTGCTTTGGCATTTTTAAAATGAATTCTTGGTTGCGGTGTAGTGAATTGGTGTATCTTGGCGTAAGCTTATGGTTTTCCCTGATTTTGCTTGTTTTGTGAATGAAAAACTCCTCCATCTCTCAGGTTGTGTGTTAAACTTTATAACCCCAAACTGACAACTGCTACCTAGAGTGTCACTCCTTTCCCTTTCTCTCCCTCCTTTTCTTCCCCCTAGTCCTCATTTTCTCTCCTCCTTTGCTCTCGCTTTTTCTTTTCCTTTTTTTCTGCCTGCAAGTCTAGCCAACCCTCACCACTGGTACAGTATGTTCTTTGTGTGTAGGCATGTTTAGCTGTTTGGGAGACGGAAAAGACATAAAGGAGTCTTGGGACCCGAAACGTGTTTATGGTGTATGTGTGGGTGTGATTTTATTTGTGTCAACTTTTTTTTTTTTTTTTTTGCTTGAAGAAAATTAACAACAGCCTGTTGTGGTTTATTAAAGGTTCTTTGTGTGTTTTGCATGTGTGTTTTGCGTGCATGTACCCTGGTGCCAGTGTTTATTGGTTTCTGGGCATTTGCCAAACTTAATATGAGTGCAGCTCTGCCTTTGTCCTTCTGCATGCGCGCTTGTATGTTTGTGTGTGCCCTAGCAAGCGCACAAGCTTGTCATGCATGCCTGTCATCCTCTGCATGCCTCTCCGTGCACCACAGAGCTTCACATGACATCAATCTGAGAGCAGTGGGATAGTGATCTCATTACCAACAGCCTGTTGCTGATTAAAACCTGCCGTCTGCACCGTCCTCCTTCACCCTTTCTTTTCTTCTCCCTCCCCTTTTCTCTCGCCTGCTTCCTTGTCCATTGCCTCGGCCTGCCCCCCCCAACCCCACCCCCGTCTGCCTGCCTCCTCCACTCCTTAACTCCAGAGTCGCACTGTTCTGCGGTTTCTCCGCTGCTTCCTGCCAAAAAGGGCCCCATTTCGAGTTCTGCAGAAAGTTATAAGCTCCCCTCTTTTTCCCTCTTCAGTTTTCCTCGGTTTCTTTGTTCTTTCTTCCTTGCTGTACATCTTTAGGCTGTCTCTGTCAGAGGCAGAACCTCCAATAATCTAGCTGCAGGTCTTATCGAAGCCCTTCTCATGTTCCAAGTCTTCTTTCTTAGTCAATGTGCTTTGATGTTCATTGGGACTAAACAAGAAGAAAGGTAGGAGAGAATGAAAATGTCAGTAAATGTGTCTGAGTGTGTGTGTGTGCATGTATCAACATGTGGATGCATGTGCTGGAAAGGATGGTTATTACCATCCCATAGATTTACAGTCAGAAATACACAACTGCCTCTTTCACACTCAGCCAGATGTCATACACTCCCCTCCTCTTTGTGCATTTCACTGACACAGAAACACAAACGGTAATAACCTCTCACCTCTCTTGCTGAGACTGTTGCTGAGAAGTGTGGCAGTAACTCAGATGCTTACAACAGTCGACAGTGATTGGATGGTTCCCGGTTTTCCTATTTGTGACCAAAGTGATTCAATTCAGAAATACTTTAATGAGAACACTAAACCCTGTAATTCTATTAATTTACTAAATGACTATTACATTAACCCCTACATTAATACTGTATATATTAGTTAAATATAACACTATTTGTTAAATTTACTAAATACTAAATGAAGGTAGTGAGGTAGCAACAACAGGTAAAAAAAAAAAAATCACTGTCTTATATTTGAACTCCCATCCTGACAAAGTCCCTTCCGGATATTTCTCATGTTGTGCTATTAAAAACACACATCATGTCACTGCAGAGGACCATTTATTTATTAATTTATTCATTCATTTGCAAAAAAAGGCCCCTCCACTGTTTTGATATTAATTAAATATATGAATATGAAACTCTGACATTTTTAGACATTTTTCTTTACAAGTTTCACTTGGTCCAAGTTTCCTTTTTTTCGTTTACAGAGTAGATTACTAATGACATGTTGTGTTTTTCTTCAGCCAGTTTTGGAAAACTGTACAAATAAATGACTGAAATGTACATAAACATTATTATAAGAACACATGGTTGATTAAAAAAAAATATTATTTAACTATTTCTAAATGAATATGACACTCGTGTTGAAGACTCCAGCACAGTTATTTCAAGTTTCAAAACGTTATTACTCTGTCAAAGTGGGATTTAAGAAAAAAAAAAAGTAAGGGTTTTGTCTTCGCTCTTGTTTTGAAATGTGACCTGTGCTGACGTGGATTGACCTATAGTGGGCTGACTCGCCACTGAGACGGTCAGTTAGACAGTAGCAGACAGTTTTATCTCTGACATGAAGAGGCAGGTACCCCTGCCCCTCAGGGGCCGACCGGCCAGGTTTGATCTCATCACGGATCAAATGTATCTCCATTAAATGCTTCCTTACTAGAAAACCGCTGGGCTGATTTGCCTAGGAAAATCCTGTAGGAGGAAAAGAGTCCACTTGAACTGATTTAAAGGTGCTGAGAGAATGGGCCTTTGTATTTCTCAGGCTAGGCAAGATGGAAAACAACTCATGGTCGTTTGCATTTTAGAGTTTTAATGAAGTCACCTAACATATATACCAGGGTCTGTGTGATTTTCAGAGATGATATCAGCACTGTAGATTTGTTATGTACATAATATTTTACACACTTTTGTAGCAGTTTAAATGTATTGCACATTTACAGTTAGTTGAAATTTACATTTTTTGTAAACAAGTCTAAATCTGTAGATCTGGGATCAGTCTGTACAGATTAACTCACTGTTTGCAATATTCATTTGTCACATCTTGATATTTTTCAATACGCATTTTGAATACCGATCAGAGGATTGACACTGAATGTTGTATTTCCAGTTTTTAAGTTTTTTTTTTTTTTTTTTGATCATCCCAAATCACAAGGACACTGATGTTGAGAGAGTGTATTTCTTTCCCATCAGGCAAATTTAGTCACAGTAAAGCAGTGAGTGGCCCTTGATTGGCTGCAGGCCCCTGGACTCCCACATGGGCTGGCCACAGTCCCAAAGTCAAGGCACTGTAAACATGGAGTGAAAGCCAAGGGCTGATACTGATATCCCCAAAGGTGTGCAACCCTCTGCAGCATGTGTGTTTGTGTATGTCTGTGATTCAATGACTGTTTCATTAGTGTGGGTTGTGTGTACATGCATTCACCACTCTCCTGTGTGTGTGTTAGTGCAGGCCTATCTTTGGACGGTGAGCAGAGGAGGAACAAATTTAGAAATTCAAAACAAACAGTCACAGAGTTGAAATATAACAAAAGCACGTTGATTGACAGTACAGTGTAGAAGGAGTGGAGGTAAAGAGAGAGAGACTGTGAGACAAAGAAAGAGAGTGACAGAGAGAGAAAGAGAGAGAGAGAGGGAGAGGGAGAGGGAGGGGGTGAGGGGGTGGGCAGCAAGTTGAAACCTAAGCTTTCTGGACCCTGTTTTCCCTTCCTTCGGGCATTCTGTGGCTGGTAAAAAATGTGCTGTATATTTGAAGTGTTGGATCACGTGACAAAGGCAGGGTTTGTGAATCAAAGTACACAATGATTTCAGGAGGAGAGAGAGAGAGAGAGAGCGAGAGAGAGAGACGGGAAAAGGAGAAGGAGGCGGAATGCAACAGGCTGAGCTCTATCATCGCTGTGAGAGGGACGTCTGACTGACAAACACAACTACTGCTCCCCCTCTCAGCCCATTTCTCCTCCGACTTACTGCTGCTAACCACCAAGCTGTGTGGCGTCCACATCCCGGGCCTGGTAAGTTCGGCTTCACTACCTTTTTTGAGATCTTCTTTTCCTCATAACTTCAGTCTGTTGGCAGTGTGTGAGAAAGAAGCGGACAGAAAGAGGACATGTCAGAGCATGAGTGAGGTGTGTGTGTGTGTGTGTGTGTGTTTCTCTTGTCTCTCTCTCTTTCTGCGAGTGTGTGTTTGTGTGTTTCTGGGACAGCATGAGTGGAGAGATTGAGTTTCCTGAGGACAGCTTTAATTGAGAACAGAGATTTCGAGAGAGGGAGAAAGAACAACAGAAACAGTGAAGGAGGGGAATGAAAGCTGATCAGCACTTGCATGTGCACCGGGGCCGCTCCATGTGAGGAGATGAACTCTTGTGGAGATGTGTGTATGTGTGTGTGTGTGTCCTCATTTGTTTTCCCCATTAAAGGGTGCACATCTATGTGTTTATCCCTGAGTTCATTGTAAATTATTCACACTAAGTCACTGAGATCCCCTAAACAGGAAAAGATTAGTAACCTTTTTTTTTTTTTTTTTTAAGTGAACGCTTTAAATTTCACAGATTTTTACGTCTTATTTACGTGACGTAAATAAGAGAAGTTGTTACAGCCAGCTACATACTATTTTCTGTAGTTGCATACCTAAGGCTTGTGGTGCTACAGGTGAGCTTTGTGACCAACGCGGGCCCTTCTCCAGCAGCAGACAAAGCGGCTGCCTTAGCTCTCAGCCAGCAGACTGGCTGTCAAACTTGATGGATCACTCCATCAACGTCACAAATGGCAGAGTAGGTCTGGTGTACCTGAGTACGTACACACTCTGTCACTCATCTTCCTGAAGCTTGTGTAAACAGGTTTCCATCCACACAATTACATAAGCGGGATGGAAACATTGAAATAGGCTGCTCTGGATATCACAAGACAATCTGCTGCGTGTCCTATTACCTCTGCTGCTTTGCATTATGCGTGTATATGCGTGTGTTTGTGTGTGTGTGTGTGTGTGGGTGTGTGTGTATGTGTGCGTGTGAGAGAGAGAGAGAGAGAGAGAGAGAGTATGTGTGTGAATAAACTTACTGACCCCCTCATGTTGAAATGCAAGCTCTTTTTAAACAGTGTGTGAATCATTTCAAATAGCATCCTTTGTGTGACATCTCCTATATGAATGCAGATGCATTGCTTGACTGATGATTGTGATTAAGATGCTATTTATCTGCTTCTCCCCAGCTGATCCGAGCTGTTTGCGCCTGTCCGCTAACACCATACTGCTGAGCAGTGGCACTATGCCACTCTATTCTATGCAATGCATTGCGAGGCCCCCTGCTGCAAGCTTTTTTAGCAAACTCTTGACAAATCTATTTCAGATTCATTTTCCTCAATATCTTGAGGAGTGTTTATCAGCACATCCACAGGAATAGGTGGACGAGTCTAAACAGCTTGGTGTAAACAATGCATAGATTATTAGCGATCATATTCTGGGGTACAGCGGCAGACTTGCTAAATAGCCCGTGACCTTTTTCCGCTATCCGCCTCTGATTGGCTATGGCTATTCATCACCTGCTCATTATTCTTTGTCAGTGGACGTCCCCACAGTATCGGCTACTGACTGATCTCTGTCACTCTGGTCCCAGATCAGAGTTTTTCCGCTTTTAACATCTAACATTTAGGGTGGATGCATCTGCTCTTGGTTATGTCCTACTCTTTTTTTTCCCCTTTGGTTTCATCATTCGGAGAAGAGAAATTCTAGAAAAAGTTGTGTGTGCTTGCATGTGCATGTGTTTGGGTGTGTTGGATAAAACTACTTTAGCTGTACTGCATCTCATCTTTGTTCTCTACACTTTTAAAGAATGACAGGCCCTTAGGCTGAGGAGGATGTCTGGCTCCTCTCTCTCTTTCTCTTTTTCTTTCTTTCCCTCTGTCTCACTGGCTTCTTTCTGCTTTATTTCCTCAGTTTAAAAAACTCCATCTTTCTTTGTTGGCCCTTGTCAGCTGAGTTTGATTTTGTACGGGGGTTGTTCTCTTGGTGGCTACATATAAATGGAAACTCATAACTTTCAAAACAAAGAAGCCAGCATTTGCTACTTGTTTTTTAGGACACAAGTGAATTCTTGTTCTGCAGAATTACATATTGTCCACAGAGTTATTTAGAGAGATTTTGGTGAGAGCTGTGCACTGGCTGCGGTTCGGCCTGACGTGCCCAATTGGCTTCAGAGATTTGGAAGTGACTTGTAACAGTTCATTGTTGCTTTCACTGCACTTTTTCAAAACTCAGGCTGAATGTGACTCAGTGTGTCTAAAGATCCTCTAAGGGTGTTTAATAATGACCTGGGGCTGTTCAACAGTAAAGGCTACAAGTCCTTTAAACATGCTTCTAATCCTCTCTGTGGAGGGACAGCAAGAAACAGATTGAGCGTGTGTTTGTGCCGTAGGTGGTTGGGGGTTCAGCCAGTCTTTACCCCCACTTTTTACTTTAATACCAATGAAAAGCTGCCTACCAAATGCTTCAATTAGGCCTGACCCATGGCCCAGCTGCTGAGCCTGGAGCTACGGGAGCTGACCCTGGCTCCAACCTGGAGACCCTCTGTAACCCACAGGGTCGACTCCACATAATGACAACATTGTGTGTTTTATGAGGCATTACTGTCATCAACATCATCCCCATTAGCACTGCTAAGACAGAATTCACAATGTGTTATTCCAAGTGTTGGAGACAGTTTAAATCTTTGCATAAAAGTAAAGCTGTGAGTTAGAGAAGAGTCAAGTAACACGTTGTGGGGCCCATGATATCTTCACTGAAGCTAACAATTATTTAAACTGTTAATTAATCTGCTGAATGTTTTCACAATGTACCAGTTTATTGTTTGGTCTATGAAAATCAGCAAAAATAAAATGTGCATCACAGAGACCAGGATTTAAGGAAATGGCAAATATTCACAGTAAAGATGGTGAAACCAGTTTGTTTATGGCTTTTTTTGCTTTAAAAAAAGTGTTAAAACATTAAATGGTCAGCAGATTTTTTGCAGATTAATTTTCTATTTAGCTCTAACCACATCATATTGTGCACTTTTCTAGGGGATTAAAAACACCGTGTATGACAAACCAGATAAGTAAAAACCATAACAATAGTAAATGATAAGCATAAAGTGTGTATCATGACCTGAAAACTTGTCAGAAAAAACTTATTAGATCCACATGGCTTCATAGACCTTAGTCTGATTCTTTAGGGTTTTTTTATAATACTAATTTTTAACTCGCTATTGTAGTTAAACAAGTGGTTCCATGTGTAATTTTCTATTCTCGGAACAGTTAGTCCATAAACATTTCTAAGTTAGTAGATATATCGTAATTCTTTTTTATTAGATGTACTGGGGATTTAAGAGAGGACTGAGTACTGGAGTGTAAGTCCAAGTGCTGGTTTAAAGTTAAGGTTGTAGTTTGATATATTCAGACACGCGCTTATGCGCTTTCTGGTCGAGACTTCGATGTGGATGTGGATGTAGATGTCACTCTCATGTCTGAACGTCAAATATGAAGCCATAGCCAGCAGAGGGTTGGCTTAGCCTAGCACAGAGACTGGAGAGAGGGGGAAACAGTTCACCTGGCTCTGTCCAGCAGTAACAAATATCACCTCCCAGCACTCCTAAAAGGTCACTTACTTACAGGTCATGTTTCATTTGTTTAAATGTAGCTTTAAGTAGGGCGTCATGTGCCAGACATTTTCTTGTCTGGATGCAGTGACCTGCTGGACGTCTGGGCATAGACGGGCTGGTGATTAGCTGCGTAAGTGAAGCTAACAAGCCGACTGCTGCAGTGGCTTCATATACACTGTACAGAAATGAGGGTGGTATCAATCTTCTCATCTAATGATGACAAAGCACTTAACTGTATTGTCCATAATGTTGAGCATTTGCCTTCGGGTTGAGACTTTAGAGATTGTCAACTTTGTCCTCCTAAAACATCAAAAGCACAATTTTTGTTTTTTCTTTTTTCTGTATAGTCTCTTGTCAAATAAGGTGAAAGAGAACGGATCCCGTTTAGCGGAAATCATTTTGATAGATGAATGTCTGGAAATTATTCCGAAAGATGTTTCTGAGTGAAAAATGCTTGGAAAATAGGTATCAAATATTATTTTGGGGCCTAATATTTAAATTGTGTGTACATTCTCGACTAAGCTAGCAACACAATTGCGTTTATAAATTGGAAATATGTGTTTACCACAGCCAGAAACATTTTGTGGTTATATGATGGCTGTCAGGCCCTGGTGCTTTATGGCCCAGCAATATTTGTATTCCTTAAAAGACATTTTTAAATGTCAGCTTGACATAAAATATAGGATGGTCATTTGTTGGAAAATCTAATTATGTTGTTTGTGGGTGACGGTGCCTGTGTTTTTTCTCCTCAATAATGGTTTCTGTGTGTCAGTATGTGTATTTTCTACATGGTGTGTTCAGCACAGTTCATCCTTGGCCACATTCTCTTAGGATAAAGCAGATTTGATTGTGGTTTTATGGTTTACAGCTAATTGTCCCTGCTGAGGTCATGATTTTCCTTGCATTTGGCTGCCTTTTGGGGAGTTTTTAGCCTTCGCTTCTACTCAGACTCTGCCTTTCAGTTTACTCTGTGGTTCCATAGGTGTCGTACATATGAAATTATATGGTTTCAAATGCCCTGTATTTAAGTTTGGCCTCTCTGCTTCCTTCCCAGTATCACACACTAAATCCATAGGAACATCTACAAGCTGAACAAAACCAATTAAGATTATTCTGTTCTGCAATTCAAAAGTAGCTCAGCATAAAAATGCTGACTATTTGCTTGATATAACACGGACAATGGCAAACAGATTTCAAAAGAAAAGAGAAAGAATGGCAGATAAACTTGACTTCCATCCACAAAAAAACCACACAAGGGAACCAAACTAAGTAATACAAAAAGAGAACGCTTGTAGCCATTTTAATGCCCGCCTATTTTCCAGCTGACTCACTGACTGGATGAGACTTGAAGTTTGGAAATAAAAAGATGACTATATAGTTAGGAAAAGAAAAAAAAAAACTTTTTTTCCTTCTTTTTCAACTTTCTATTTACCGACGAGAGAAAAAGCGCAGAAAATTAAAGTGGAGAGTAAAGGAGCAGACGTTTGTGTTCATGTGGTCTGGTCTTAGCCCAAAAGATCAAAGTGTGTTTATCATCAGACAAATAGCTTTTGTTTTAGTCTCATCAACCACATGTTCTAACAAAATAAAGGACATCATTATGTGATGTGGAGCAGAGCATTCGTACCCCCTGGTTCCAGTTTGTAGTAACTGGAGCTCTTCCAAGTATCACTGAGCTTTTTGTTACCTCTGTGTTCCATCGACTCCCTGATTGACAGGGATTTACCATAAATGAAAATTGTTGTAACTCACCTTTTGAATCATCTTTTCCATAATTTAGTGAACTGATGAAAAAAAAAAAACGAACTATTTGAAACTAAAATTCCTAAAACCTGGGATAATTTGAAAATACCCCATTATGAACTATGAGGTTTTACCATGAAAATACAGAATTTGCCTTGTGCAGGCAAGAACTGATAGTTGTCAATAGTCGATCCATAAGAAAAACAGCGGGAAGCATCATAGGAAAGTGTGTGGAATATTTCTGGACTGAACACAAAGTGTGAAAATATCAAGCAATGCAAAGACTTTTTGGGAAGCGGGTTATCTTGAGTTACAAACACATCCGATGAGGAGACTTGTAAAAACATTACAAGAAGCTGACCTGAAAAAAAATTCTCTTTTTCATGCCTCCACCTGTAGTCAACCCTATTCCAAATCATCCTTACAAGGAGAAAACTACTTCACCAGTGAATGTCAGTAAAGATAAGAGCAAGAACAATTTTCCAAAAAAAGAAAAACAGTTTCAACCAGACTGACAAAAAGACCACTAAGAATAAAAGACTTGGATTCTGAAAAAAAAAAAAATATTCTACTCTTTTTTATTTTATTGCAAAAAACATGTGCAATACTGATGGTCACCATGCAGGACTCTGCAGGCGAGACAGCTGATTTTCTTTTGCATTCACCCACGTCTGTGTGTCGGTCTGCTTGTTGGTTTATTTTTTAGTTTATTAGTCAGCAGGATTACACAAAGAGTAATGAGCCGATTTGCAGTCAACTTGGTGGAGAGATGGGGCATGTGCCCTGGAAGAGCTCATTACATTTTGAGGCAGACCTGGATCATTTACTATGGATTAGAATTTTTTTTCCCCCTGAAGTCTGGCGTATGTTGTTTGACGCTGGCCTTGGCAGAGGTCTGCACTCTCTGAGTGCCCTTCTAGTTGCTATTGTGAAGCCTGTCTAAGCAGTAACAAAAGAGCAGGAAACCTGGGGCTATTAGTGCTTACAGATGACTACTCTGACGTGGGATAAACCTTTATGTCGCACAGCACTGAAGCGTGTCCAAACATGTACACATCAATTACTTTTTGCCTTCTTGATAACTAGAAATTATTTTATTGAGTTTATTGAGTAGTCTAACATGGTAAAACAGTCGGTTAATATCCAGGGCAAGTGATGACGGCTAATTAGTAAGTTTCAAAACTTACTGGGTAACAGCGCATATAAATATGTTTTCCATTTGAAATAACAGGCTTACTTGAACAAGGCCATCTAAGGTTAGGTTTGCATGACACATTGATGCATTTTATACTGAGTTTTGTCAAGAGTGCCAGGTCTAAACAACATTTAGACCTCTTTCCAACCTGTGCATCCTGGACCAGCCCCATTTTCTGAACACTATAACTGAGGCCACTGTTCGTTCACTTACTGACATTAAATGACACAGAGACTTCATATCACCACACATTTCTCAACCATAAGCGTGGACTCATTATACTATAAAATTGAAAATTAACTGTAATTCTCCAGTCATGTGTTTTTCTGAAAATGCTTCATCACATTATCCCCATACAACAGGACTTTTTTTTATAATGTGCAGAAAAATACAACTGAAAATGTGACCGAAATTCTCAATACACTAAATATTGATGGATCTCAGACCAAAACAAAGCTGTTTACCGCCATAAACTTTTCATCATGTACAGTACACAAATACATAAAACAGAGTTAGGAAAATGTCTTCCAAGGAGAAGACATGATTTGTTCAAACTGAGCTGGCAACTGAGAAACACAACTTTCTCTGTGTGTGAGGCAGCTTCTGTTCCATGTACACCAGATTTTTTTTTTTTATCACATGACAACAGAGTTTATCAAAAATAGTCCACAGACAGAATAAATCTTAAAATAATGACTTTGTGTGGAAAATAGGGGAAGTGTGGCAGTAAAGTTACAGAGCTAACGTTTGGTTAGTCATGTTGGTTTTGACAGATGACTTTGCAATCATAAAACAGAGGCCAGAGAGACTGATTAGCCTGTAGCATTTATAACTTACCGTCATATCACTATTTTGTGCATGTTTAGTTGCTATTTTAAACACAGTACAAGTTATCACAGAGAACAGGGTGGGACAGAGTGGAGGTTTAACTAGCTGAGACTTAGCAGAGTAACAGCATGTGCCCATCCCACTTCTAACCACAGGTTGGTTATGATACACAGTTTTGTTGTTTGGTGACCAAAATAGGACAAAGAAGAAGAGATTTAGCCATTTTTCTTTTCATCACCTACAAGCTGCAATTAAATTGACGAGTCCTACAGGGCTCTGGCTTGCTCCTACATTAGCTGCAAGTCTTGCATTAGGTTTGATGAGAAAAATATGTAGATCCAGACGATGCTCCTAATAAGCACTGTTATTCAAAAAGCAGTTTTCAGCCTTTGTCTTTGCGACTGAAAGATATTTACAACTGTTGCAACAATGCACAAAACCCAATGAAGAAGTTGCTAAAACTGTTGCTCAGGGGGAGTGAAAACAAACAAAGTTGACAGTATATCACAGCTTGTTGGAGAAGACAGAGAGATGGAAAGCCCCATCGTTTTTACACCAAAGCTGTTTTTAATCCCCATAGTCTGGGAAAAGGGAGTATTGGTTGGGAGTGTGAGTGTGTTTAAGTGTATGTGTGTGTTTGTATGTCAGCAGGACCAGGACCAGGTGACCCAGTCTGACCTGACTCAGCCAGGTCTCATAAAAGCAGCATTGAGGCCCGGCGGCCTGGACACACAGCACTGCTTTTGTTGCCTTACCCTAGGTGTATTCCCCCAAGAGTGAAAGTGATGGGAGGTTAGGGGGGTTGGGGGGAGGGGGAGGGGGTGTTACTCATTAGAGAGAAAGAACCCATTCCTTAGCTAGGGCACACATTATTTCATAGTTTATTAGTGGAAATAAAACTTCTTTATTTTTATACATGTTTTCTAGAACCACGCGTCCTGTTTGGCCTCCCTCTTCCTATGCTTCATTACCACAGTCTGTTCTTTCTCTTAATAATCCAGTTTCCAGTATGGCTCTAATTAATAGGACTGTTCATGTCCTACACATGGCCTACCAGATGCTTGAAACTCCCTCCTATGTTCTTTCCCTCTCTTTCTTTTTCTCTGTTTCCCTCTATCTTTTTCCATTCCTTTTTTTTTTCAGCTTTCGACACTTTATTTTTTCTTCATCCCAGTCCTTTTATACATCTGGCTTTCATACTAGTGTTTTTGCTCTTTGAATTTGATTGGTTCAAGTCAAATCGAGGGACTCAAAAGCTGCATCTGTGGAAGGATCCTCCGTCCTATATTTACTCCTTCATTCTTCAAGGTCAATTGCAGCTTTCAATGGTGCTTCAGCATGTGTGACTGCTGTGTGTTTTCCACTGATTACTTGCCCATGAACATGATTAAAGTCACATAACATCTGTGTATGTTCACTCCTACAGCCTACATGTCTGTGCTTGTATCTACCTGTGTTCTGCTTTTAGGGAAGCCGGTGTTTGCATGTGTTTGTTTTGTTTTGTTTTGTTTTGTTTTTCTCTTTTTAGTGGGACCATTCCACACCAGTGCTTATGTGTAACCTTCTTTTTTTTTTTTATTTCCACACACTTTGTCCATCCTGTGTCTGATATTTTTTGATCCTCAAACACAAAAGTTCTTTGTAAAAATACTTGCAGGGACGCTCCCTAACTGGCCCTCACGGTTAAGAAAAACCACAGCTGAGCCAAGCAGTTACAGAAAATATGTCAATATGGGAAATATGACTTTAAAAACAACACTCACTGCTCTGAGTTTGTGGCTTTGTGTGTATGAATATGTATCATTCACTACTTGTGTGTGTGTGTGTGTGTGTGTGTGTGTGTCGGGGGGGTTGTAGCTGTTATAATAACAAGAGGATGTAAAAGAGTTTTACTCTAATAATAGTAGCACACATACCTGATTGAATTGTTTATATCCTTTTTTTTTATCAGTGAGGGTGAACTAAATATTACTCACTGTTGTTTAAGTAAAATTATATGCAGGATTGTTGTATTAGACTGCATTCATTTTAACATAGGGATACAAAATGAACTGGCAACTAAATGAATATATTTTAAAATGTATATTTTCTTATAGTTTAAAAATGTCCGTATAGGAAAAAAAAGGTCTTTTCACATGTGCATAATTATTTTGTACACAGGTGAGAATATCCCAAAAGGTGAACCTCTCAACAATAGACATATTAATCAGAAACTTTGTTGTGATTATGTTACGAATTTTATTATGAATTGCATGGTACTTAGAGGGTTAGCTCATACAAATGAAAAACAAACCAAAAGCAGAAACACATTTTCTCAGGATCTGGACTGATGAGGTCTGGAACACACTGTTATGGTTAGAGACTTTTAATAACCTTTTGACATAAAGCATGTCTTCATCAGAGTAAACACTTTTTCTCATTCAGCTCCAGTGTCACTAAGCCATCCAGACAGTTTTTAGATATCCACCCATCCCAACAGAGGCAAATGGTCAGAAGCACTTTGATTGGAGCTGCTTTCTAGTGAAGAAATATTCTCTAAGAAAACTGTTCGCAGGGAAGTCTGTGGGTTATTGGGAATAATTGGGACCCTGTTTCCAGAGAGACATGTTGGGTTGCATGCAGAAATCTAAGAAGGATATACTAAAACCTAAGCAACTACAACCATGATCTCTATTGCCAGACACCACAACAATACACAAGGTACTTTGAGTCAATTGACCCTTTTAGATCGATGATATGAAATGTGTTCTTGCTAAATTAGTATTAGTATAACTCACATTGTCTGTGATCATTTGTGTGTGCATTGAATGTCTCTTGCAAGTATTTTTACCTCCACATGTGGAACCGTTTACTTTAAATCAGGTACAGGACGACACTTTGCAGCAGCAGCAGCACTATAATTGACAGGCTGCTGCGTCAGTTACAGCAGCCTGTATACACACACCTTTGTCGGTGTAGTTGCAACACAGCACAACTGAGAGACTGCTCCTCTTAAAAAATTTTTCCACTCTGGAGAATTCACCGTGTGTTCTTGCTGATTGTATGTATTCATCATAGTCGTTCAAAGAAGGACATCTGTAAATTCATAATTCTCTCACCCACCCTGGCTGTTTGATTCCCATGCCTACACAGGCCCAAAACAACAAGACATTCTTTGGCCCGAGCTGTATATAACCACAGCTCCACCACAGAGAGTTAAGCTCCACCCACTCATCAATTCACTGAAGGGGATGAGAGTCACAGTGAAACTAGAGGGGAGGGCTGCCCTCATTTAACTTATTGACAGTTTCACGGAGCCACAACGTGAGCCCAGAGAGACAGAAAAGATCATCAGAAACCTGCTGCAAAGTGGACCCACAGAGGACTCATGTTGTGGGTTACTGTGGGAGTGAGTAGGTTATGTGTGTCTGTTGTTGTAAAGGGTTAATTGTACCCATATTGTGGCTGGCTGCTCTCTGGCAGGCTGGCTAGAGTCAGGCTGGCAGAGGGAACAGAGAGACCCTTTATAATACAGTTCTGCTGATTGAAATCATATGGCATAGCCTGAAATCATTGCACTACTTGGAAGACGGACAGAAAGAAGGAGGAAAGTGTTGCACCCCTCTGTTTTTCTGCTCTGTCAACTGTTTGTTTAAGTCTCTCTTTTTGTTCTTCGTCTTCTTCATTTTTGTTTCCCATCTGGACTTTCCTTTTGAGGTATTTCAACTATTCATTGGGTTTGCAGAAAGTGACTGTTTCTTTGATTTAACTGTTGTAATTGTTTTGTGCTTTAGGTGAGTTGTTAAGCCACGATGCTCCCGAGGTAATTACCAGACTTTGGTTCCAGTATCTAACTCCTGCTCCTCCTCTTCCCTCCTTTTCTACAGAGTCTGGACCTGATCAGAGCTTGTTCTCTCAGCTCCTGGTCTCTCCTCGCCTCCTCCTCTTTTGTTAGCATCCCTCTCACCTCTCTTCAGCCCAATCACAGAGAAGTTAGGAGCTGAGAGGGGGCTGAATGGCACCAGCCCATTTCAAACTCAGCATAGGCCCCTGACAACGACGTAGGAAGAGCAAAAAGCAAGACAGTCCGGGAGAAGACAACTGAACCATCATCGACACTTTTCACCATGGCAACCAACAGGGAGCACCAACTGCGTCACATGTCCGGCTTCCCCCGTGCTATGTACCCGTTCACCTTTAACTCCATGAGGAGCCACTCCCCCTTTGACCTGCTGGCCAGTAGCCACCTCTTCGGCCGGTTTGGGGCAGACCTTCCCAAAGAGATGGCGGCATTGTGTGAGTAACAAAATTTATTCATTATTTCTTTACACAACTAACAGATACAGCTGCAGAGCCATGTAGTACACCATAGAAATAGAGCATATTGCTCTGAAAGATGTGTGTTTATAATTAGATTTTCCATTTGGTGGATTACATCAAAAAGGAAGAAGTTTCTTTCATATCAGCACAGAAGAAAATGCACAAAGATGCTTCTAACTGACAGAATCTCATTCTATTCAGGCTTACAATGAACTTAATTCAGATTTCAGTAAAAATGATAATTATATTATCATGAGGGTTGAAACTAGTCCAAAGTTCAATCGGGAGGCAAAAAATCCTAATACCACACCCCTGCACATGACAAGATAGTATACCGAATGTCCCTGTCTTGGCCAGTACAGTTCTGTGTTAAACAGTGGTGACTCTCCCCAATTTTAGAAAAGCCTTCAGGGCCAATTTGTGGTTATGATCCGACTTTAAGTCATGCTTTGAGTAGAAGAGAAGAGAAGAGAAGAGAAGAGAAGAGAAGAGAAGAGAAGAGAAGAGATTCTTTTTCAGTGTGGTAAACCAGGCGGACCGTAGTCATCTCTTGTAATGTGCTCTTTATGGATTAAATCATTACATTAGGACAGATAGAAATAGAAATTTTCTTGAAAGAGGGTTGAGGCTTTTGGCAGATGAAACTGTTTTTCATTTCAACTTTCAGGAGCAGTGTGTTTGGACAGAGACAGATAGAGTTCCCATTTTGAGTCATAGGGGGCGCCACCGCCCTTCACTAGGAGGAGAGACTGAGAGAGAGTCGCTGCAAAAGTTTATGCAAAGACTGAGAGGATTGGGCCTTTTGAGGATAGGATATTGCTATAGTATACTAATATATGATATATTAATGTATTATATCTGTAGATAAGATATACTATATCTCATATCCTGAAAAAAGTCTTTACTCCTTTTCTTAAATTTCCCCCATTATCTCTGTTCTTCTTGATGCTGCGCAGACATTACAGGGTCACAGCATTCTTTTACTGAATCTAAATCCAGATACTCTATTAGCTCCCTGTATTGTACATCTTGCATTTTCAAGTTATGCAAACTATAGTTGGACTTGCCATAAATCCATATAATGGATAGAAAAATTAACTCAAATTTAATGAGCTGCAGCAATCAGAAGAGGTGTATGTATTCTGCTCCAGTCATAGCACTGCACAGGGTGGGCCTTAAAGCATTATACAATGTGGAATCACTCAACAACAGTACCGAGAACAAGTGAAACCAGCATTGAATGTTTTGTTGATTAACATTTCCTCTCGTAACAATTGATAATTTGCCCCTTTAGAAAAACTTTTTTCAACGGCTGCCATTTTAGGCACAAACCAGACGACTGTCCTAGTTTGCCCTTCATATCAGGATTTTTTTTTTTCCTCCTCTACACTGCAACTTTCCCATTTTCAGCACAAACATGCATGTACCTGCAGCTGAAACCCATTAGCATGTTTATATCTAACACTACTATCCTCAGGTTAATCACATTTTCTACATTTGACTGCTGTATGTTGAAGTAATAGCCAAAACTAGCTGATTAGCTTGTATCTATATGAATCTCTACATTGATCAGTGTTCTGTTGACTGTGAAGTGTCCAAATCAAACACTGTACATGTTTGTGGTGTCTCCCACATCCTGTAAAACTGGCACCAGCTTTAGAAATACCTGCTTAAAACTCACCTCATTTAGTGTTAGTGCACACAAGTGTGTGTCTGTCCGTGCGCGCAGATAATGTGTTTGCCAAGCAGCTGCTATCTGTTGATCTCCAGTCATTTCTGGCGTCTCTGGCCCAACGAGAGGCAGTTCAGCAAGGTAGTAGCGCTCGTCACATGATTACATCTTTTTGAACTGTTGCCTCTGGGACTTCTGTATTTACATATACAGACAGAGACAGAAAGACATGAGAATATGGATTAGGCCAGTCTGTAAAGATAAAAATAAAGGTGGCGACACGTGAAAAAAAAAAACTTGGGAAAAGAAAGACTGTCAGGTACTTACAGTATGTCTAAATCAGTCACATTTATCTTTTTATTTATGTATTTTTATATTTCAACCTTATTTGACGGTCGATGGTAGAGGCCACCAAGCAAGAAAGAGTAGTCTGTGAGAAAGATCATCCACCACCTTGTTCCAGTTCTTGTAGTTATGAGACTATAAGCTATCATTATCCATCCATCAGCAACACCATTTATCCTTTCATGGGCACGGGCTGGAGTACACCCTGTACAGGTCACCGGTCTATCAAAGGGCTGACGTATAGAGACAAACAACCATTCACAACCTAACCTACATAGCTTTAGATTGAGCCAGGAGGCCAGAGCACTGGGCAAAAACACAAGCAGGCACAGGGAGAACATGCAAACTCCACGCAGGCAAATTTATTTCTGTAATTTACATAAGTTGTGTGTGTGTGTGTGTGTGTGTGTGTGTGTGTGTTTGTGTAATAGGAAAGGAAGTCATGTGTAAGAGAAAAACGTGTTAACGAATCCGTTTTGTGACATTTCAACATTGTCAAAATAGTTTAAAGTTGCATTATCTAAGTTTTGTAGCCAAGTTCGTTGACCAATAGAGCACGATCATAATACTGTATCTGTGGGCTGTGGCTCTGAGTTCCTTGCCTCAGCACATTGATCCTTAGTCACTGTAATTGTCATTGCAAAGCTGAGCGATATTATTTCAGATTTTTTCTGTTTATTTGTTTGTTTTTTGACAACATTTGGATTTTGTTCTCAGGACGGATAACCCTCCCTGACATGGCTTGCTTACTACCTGACAGTCAACATTAATTGATTGTTAGCTCACCTGTTAGCTTGGTCACAAATACAATTTAGAATTGCAAACAATTATACAAAAGACATATTGTACAATTGACTCCTTTCTCATAAGTGTATGCAGACCATTCCTCTGAGGAGGTTTAAATATGAATGGAGCAACACAGCTAATGATGCCAAAGTGACTTTCTTCCTCTGGTGGGAAGTTTTAGGTCTTTTAGGACATCCGTGATGTGGAGGTGTAAGCTGTAGGCATGTAGGTGAAGGCATCAACCACTGGAAGACAGCAAACATAAGTTATTAGTGTAGAGTGAAATTTCTTTTCCATAACCAGTTTAATATAAAAAGCAAGTGTAAGCTCACTTAAAGATATTTACAGCTTTTCTCTTTTCGTCTGGCAATTTGTTCATTTCGCTCTTCATGTTATAATTTGGGAAAGGACTTGACTATTTATCCATCCACTAGATTTGTTAAAAGAGGATTTTATTAACTAAGTTTATATTAACTGATAGTTTAGCCAGCCAACAAAGCGCGTTCTTTGCTGATTATTTTCAACAAGGGAGAAAACCACACAATTAATCAGCCCAGTCTTTACCATCGAGGGAAGCTAAAATAAATTACTTGTCTCTCATAAATGCAAAGTGAACAAAATTAACACAATTACAGTAAAGGTTTTAGTGGGATTTGCTAATTAATTCAAACCATGTCCTAATCAATGTGAGACTGGACTGGACTTTGTTCCCTAATGAGATGAAACTCAAAGCATTAGTGGATATCAAAATCAAAAGCTCCCCGCTGTGTTTTTCGTTGTTCAGTAATTTCTCTCTTCTTCTCCTAATGGCAGGGGGAATTAGTGCCAACACAAGGAACTCTATTTGGCTCATGCTTTTCTGCCCAATGCTTCCTGGTGTTGGTGTAAATACATGATAAAATCTCTGGATTTTGTCAGTAGTAAGTAAATATTTCTCTAGATTCATATTCTGCCCACATGGAAATTATTTTTTAGTAATGAAAAGGAAGAACTGTGGGGCTATCACAAAGAAATGTATTTTTCCACTATGAACACAATGTCCTTTCATAATTTCTGTACTTGTCACATCTTGTTCTTTGTAATGTTTTGAGTTAGTGCATGTGTGTGTGTGTGTGTGTGCGCGGGGTGTGTGTGTGTGTGTGTGTGTGTGCGTGTGTGTGTGTGTGTGCGCGCATGCGGGTCTGTGTGTGTGTGTGTGTGTGTGTGCGTGTGTGTGTGTGTGTGTGTGTGTGTGTGTGTGTGTGTGTGTGTGTGTGCGTGTGTGTGTGTGTGTGTGCGTGTGTGTGAGTGCGAGTATGTGGTGTGATATTAGTAACTTGAACCTAAAGGCACAGAGTGAGGCTTGTGTGTTTTTCTTTGTGTCTGTCATCACAGGCACTCTGTTTTAGCACATACACACATTACAAACCCTCACACACACAGGGAAATACACACATTTCCACTGCCACTCTGTAGGCTGCACATTCCAACACCCATGAATATCAAAAACCAGCAGTCTTGTGCTCCTTGCCTCACATTTTGTGACTCTATTTGTGCGCTTGCTGATGACCGCAGTGAGACTTTGTGCAAATATCTGCGGCTGAGCTGGAGGAGCTGCTGGTGGAGACACAGACAGAGAAAGAAAGAGAGGCCATTGTTCAGCTCTGTGTGTTTGTGTCAGACTTGAAGACAGGATGAATAGCTGAAGAACCTGATTGTGAATAGTTGTAATGTGACTCGCTCCTCTTACAAGTTGTATATGTGTGTGTGTGTGTTTGCATGTGTGTGTGTGTGTGAGTGTGTGTGTGAGAAGGGGAAAGGGACGCGGCTGACTGGGGAGTCCCATGTTTTAAGTTTCAAAAGCAGAGAGCTGCAATTTGCCCAACTAAAAAAAGCGGGAGTTAGCTTATGGTTGTTTTTTTTAAGTGGGGGGGGGGATGAACAAATCTCTTTTTTCTCCTTCTTCCTCTTCACATTCCCCCCTGCATTTGTGTGTCTCTTTCCTCAAAGCAGCAACAGGGGGCAGGGTGCTGCGAGGCGGGGAGGGTAATTGTCTCAAGGTGTGGAGAGAGCTCAGCAGGCTGATATTGTGCAGCTCTGCTCCCTGCAGTGTGTCATTGTAGTGGGTGTCAGTATATGTGTAAGTTTGTGTGTGTGTGTGTGTGTGTGTGTATGTGTGTATGTGTGTGTGTGCGTGTGTGTGTGTGCGCGCGCGCACATGCATGTGCGTGTGTGTGTGTGCATGCATGTGTTTATGTGTGCGTGTGTGTGTGTCTGTGTGTGTGTGTGTGTGTGTGTGTGCGCGCGCACGCACGCACGTGCGTGTGTATGTGCATGCATATGTGTACGTGTGTGTGTGTCTGTGTGTGTGTGTTTGTGTGTGTGTGTGTTCCTACCCAGAATGGTGAAGACAGGTAAAAAGTCTATTCACTGAGACAGCATGTATCCTATTATCTTCCAAATAAAAATGAAAAAAGAGAAATGGTTTCAGTGAGTTGGGGCAAATATAAACAAGCAAATAAAACAAAAGGAGAAAAACAGCATGGAAAATTATAATTCAGTATGAAGAGTATGGAGCCACAGGCAGGACAAGTTGGGAAGTCAGTGTATATGTGTGTCGGGTGAAGGGGGGGTGTTAGAGCCCCAGTGGGGGTTTCTTCCAGAGTTCACCCCTCTTGAATCAGGGAAGGAAAGGGAGGAGTTGAGGCTGTCTCGTGTACAAACTATCCAGACTCCGGGCCAGTGTGGTTCGCCTGCAGCGGAGTCGCGCTTCAGTGTGACTCCGGTGTCCAATAAGCTCCAGGAGGGAACATAGTTGAACCCATTTAAAAAGAATGGAAGGACTTGACTTAGATAGCTGCACATGCAAAGAACAAATGGAAAAGGAGAAAAGAAACAGCTGCTAGAGAAAAATAAAACTTCATGTGCTGACAGTGATTTGCAGACTTAAACAAATGACAAAAATGTGAATCACTAACCCAGTGAGGGGTAGCACAGGGGAGCCCACCAGACCTTATATATTCATATTCATAATCTATTTTTGAAATTAATTTCCATGTGTTGTATTTGATCTATCTTCAGCAACTTTTTCCCTCTTCTTTCTCTCTTCTGTAACACTTTATCTATTGACCTGTAAATTTCTAGAATTTTCTTTTATTCCTATTAATTTTTTTATGAAGTTTCCTGGAAAGAACTTTGTTATGTAGAACTAATAAAGGAAAATACAGACAGCATCCAGTGCAGAGCAGGTCAGGTAAACATGCAAAAGCAAGCATAAAATTCAACAAATATAAAGCATAAAGTTTCCATAACTATACATCTTTTTTTTTAAATTTAAGTCAGGGACTTCTTTTAAGGAAAATCTTTTGTAAATCAACAGCTCCTTATTAGCTCAATGCAATCAATTAACAAAAATCTTTATAGTATTTCAATTTTTTAGGAAACTTTCAAGAATGATGATGATGGTCGGTAAAATAAGGCATTACCCTCTCTTCTTTGTTTCGTTCAAAGAGTTTCTTTTTTTGTTCTTTTGTCCTTATTAATAAACTGTTTCATTGTACAAATTAATTATGCACACCTATGGGAATAATAATTGATTTAAATCGTTATTTACTTTTGGGGAAATTGCATGAGCTGAGTCTGTGTTCGTGTGTGTGTGTGTGTGTGTGTGTGTGTGTGTGTGTGTGAGCAGGTGTGTTCACTTAGATCTCAGAGAGGCACTTAAACCTACTCTCCTTGTACAGAAACCACAGGAGAGCATCCACTTACAGTGAAAGCTGGGGAAATTAGTAAATGACACCTTTACTAAACTGCTGCTGTCTCAGCCCTTTTCATTCTTGCTCCCAACAGACTTTGGGAGGTGGGAGGGTTGTTTTTTTGCTAAATGTGGCATAGCTGTGCTGTTTGGGAGAGAGGCTATTTGTTCCCTTCCTGTGGCAGAACAAAAAGAAAATTAATGCTGAAAAAAGAGAGAAAAAAGAAAGAGTGGGGGGTGGGAGTAGGGAGGGTGAGGAGTGTTTGTTTTCATTTGCAGAATATGAAATATGAAGAGGCAAGTTGGAAAACTTGAAGGAGAAAAGAGGGAGGGGGAGAAAGTTTGTTGCATGTCCAATCAGAAAGCAAGTACACACCCCCCCTCAGGCTGTGTGTCCCTCCCTCGTCTCCCTCCTCAGCCCCACCTCCCTTTTCTCTGCTGAGAGAGCATGCAGATAGTTGGCTCTGTCTGTGGTGGAGTGTGAGAGGCCCAGAGAGCTGGCGAGAGGGGAGTGTAGATCAGTTACAGAAGGCGGGCAAGTGAGTGGTCTTGGAAGAGAGAGGGCTAAAGTAGTGTGGGGAGTAGGACAGAAATAAGGCAAAAAAAAAGGAAAGAAAAGTCAGGAAAGACTGGATTTTGTCCATCCAGAGGACTCAGTTTGGAAGTGACAGGGCAGGCACTCAGGGGGCAGTGGCAGGGGTAAAGAAAGACAGACAGGGAACACCTGGAGCAAGCAGGGCATTGAATTACTTTGAGTGTCAGGAAGCTTTTTCTGAGTTTTTACAGCCACTCTCTCTTAGCTCGGGTGCAGAACAATAGCAGAGGACTTAAGTTGTGTTGCTGTGATTTGAGGGCAGCATGTTTGACTGCATGGAGGCTCTGGGGCTGGCCCCACGGCCCCTCTTTGATGTATCCGGACAAGGCTCTTGCATGCTGGGAAAAGCCACCCCGTACTTCTCCAGCCTGGAACCCTTCGCCTGGGCCGGCACTAGCAGCGTCCAGTGTGAGTACTCTACCCTGTCCATCAGACTGCAACTGTGTATGTGTCCTTATCAGAGTCCTAGTTCTGTTATCTTAGAGCTCTCTCCACAGGAAGAGTCAGATTCCTTTCAATTCTATATCCCATTCTCACCCTGCAGTTTGTTTGTTTATGTGCTTAGTGAGCTTTTGTGTGCGAGTGAGTGAGTGAGTTGGGGAGTGAATATATATACCCCATGGTGTTTGTTTTCTTTATGAATGACTTCACATGATTGACAGCACTTTTAAACAATGCTGGACCTGACCCGACGACTTGTCCAGAAAAGAGCGACCGCCAACGTCCAGAAAGAACCAGCCCTGACAGATTGAAGGCAAATGGGCCTGGAAATCACATTGCTGCGATCTGGCCGATAAACTCAAACACAAGAGTCACAGTTACTTAGAGACAGATAAAGAGAAAAAATGAAAATACCAATGGACAGAATTATTGCACCACATGGGCAATCTTTAGCATTATTCCCCACAAAAAAAGGTGACTGTAAAAATGGGAAGTCAATTGTCCACTCTCTGTTTCCTAACTCCACAGGCTAGACATTCTTTTCACAGCCCTTCAAAAGACCTGAGTAGACATGGCACAGATTGCATCAGGTATTAAAATACAGTGTTGAAAAAACCCTGACCGCCACACAGAAACAGTCACACAGTCAAACACTGCAGAGATAAATGAGAAAAATACACTATACCTGGCAAAATAATAAGCAGACCTTTTTTCATTGTCATGGAGTCCATTTTCAGACTCTTTGATTACACTTGGCTTTGAGGCTTGGAAAATCAAACATTGACTGTATCTATCTATAGAAACTGACTGGCTGCAGTCTATTCATATGTGTCATCTGACTGAGCACACAATTTTTACTTTCAAAAACTTCATCCTCTCCACTCTGTTCAAACTGGAAACGGTTCGGGATGCCCCCACTGAGCACCTTAAGTCTGTTTATCTTAGTAATTATTTAGATACCAGGGCATCAAGCGCTGTCAAGTCCACAGTGCTCTCTAATGATGATGCATGAGCAGTCAGGATGACAAACATAACAGCAGGACCTGTTTCAACTTGCTAAGGAGCTTCGCCAGATGCCAGGCTGAAAGACGAACGTCCACAAATGGTCATTAATCATGTTTTCTTTATATAAAAATGGGCTTTGTTTCTTTTTTTAGCTGTGAAGGTTGCAGGTCTGGTGTCAGCCAAGAACATACATCTATATAGATTTTTTTCATGTGGTATGAAGGAACCAAGAAGATTTTCAGTGTTGTTCAGAGGTGTTACTCGAGTCTGACATTCATACCTTCATTTCTTTTTGGGCAGTAGAATTTTTGACTAAACAAAAGGCTCAACTAGCAAATTGCAAATCCCACTGCTTAATTGATTAGTAAGTTGACCGAATAATAAAGAGAAACTACTTTTCAAGCCAAAATTCCAAATTTTCTCTGGCTAAAGATACTCCAAGTTGACTTTCCTAGTTTTATATAATTGTAAACTGAACTTTATGGGGTTTGGTTGAGCAAAGCAAGATGTTTGACGATGTCACCATAGGCATTTATTTGGACATTTGCTACTATTTTTATGATATTTTACAGAACGAACGATTATTCAATTGATTCAGAAAATATTGGGCAGATCAATGGATTATGGAAAATACTTGACACAGCCACCTGATTTTTATATTCTGGATAAAAATTATTTACCAAACAAAATAGCTAAATGTGATTTGCTATTATACTTTTGCTGGTGGTGCATTTGTTTTTCTCAAACCGGCTTTAACACGGAGGTGATTCAACCCATTATCACAAGATTTTACATTTCATGTAATTTTAGTCTGCATAAGAGTCTATAAAAAATAAAATAATAAGATAATTTGATGAAATAATAATAAAATAAAATCAAGTGTGCAACCTTTCTTTTATCTTCCCCCTTGTGTATAAAAATGCCACTGACTCTTTGATATTGATGCCTTTGGTTTACAAAGGCTACACTGACAACAGCAGGATTATGGTCCTCACTGGTAATGAACAAAAATGATTTGGTTGCTTTTGCAGCATTGCTTTCAGTGCACTTGTTTCACATGAAGATGTTGAATTCCCGAGAGCATTTTGGGCTCTGTGTCTTTTTTACACACTTTCTCTTCACTGTGTATTTCTTGAATGGGGGTTGGTGGGGTCATCTTTTCCTGTGTTTTTTTATTTGAGGCAGTTCAGCACCTCTCTGCCGTCCTTTGTTTCAATGTCAGGAGGCATTAAAGGGAGCGGGGATATGCCAAAGTCTGTCCGCTTTCTCTGTCATGCCATCTCTTTTGCAGTTTCTCCTCTGTGACATTTGTTTTTTCTCCTGTTTGAAGATCCCCTTTTCATATGCTTCGTCTTGCCTTCCAATAGTGTGTATCAGTGTGTGTGTGTGTGTTCCCTCCCAGCAATAATGTGTGTTTATTCTTTTCTCACACATGCCCAGTGTTGTGTAACCAAGAGCTTTTAATGATTCAATTACAATTACAAAGGGTCAATTAAGAGATTAGGCAGTGTGTAGGGGCATGGGCAGTTAAAAGGGAGCAAAGGCTGAAGAAGAAGTAGAGGGATGAAGTTGGATTTGGAATTTAACCACCCGTAAGTCTTTGTGTCGTGGTGTTATAGGCCTTGAGGGGAAATGCTCTCCCCTTCATTCAGTGATAATGTGCTTTTTTCCTGGCACCCAGTTGTCTTTTTAAGTGGCTCCTTCAAAGCTAAGTTAACAATGGAGCATCGTATCATCACCGAGGAGGACAGCTGATATAATACGGATAATGTTACTACCAATAGCTGATGAAGAAAGAAGATTTGTGCGGGATTTATTAGATAAAAGTGGTCAAGTAAATGAGTAGTTTTAGAGGATGAGTGTATAGTGTGTTTCTTTAAGTAGAGGGGGCTCAGATAATTATTTTGACTGTACCTACACTAGATCACTAGTCTTGAATAAAATCTGGGTCACTAGGTTATGAAATAGTGGCTGACAGAGCACCTGGATGCCTGTGAGCTGTCTCTCCCCAACGCTGTCACTTTCTCAGTACTGGTGAGAAAGAAACTACACTGTGATGTCAAGACAACCTCTGGGTACCTGGAAATTCAAGTTCAGTGTGTATGACCTTCTCTAAAAAAAAACAAAACAAACAGGGTCGTATAGCTGCAAGAAAAACCCCGTTTACAACTCAATAATAGTTTAATAATAACAAGCCAAATGTTATAGTTATAATAACAAAGACAGAGTGATGCTATTATTTTGTGTTCTGGAAATTCTACTCTCTTTAGATGCTCCTTTACCTACATTGATGACATAATGGCCAGTGGCTCTAAGCTGGATGGAACTAGTCTGTTTTTTTGGACCAAGAGGAAACAAAGCAACTTTTTTTTAAACAGTAAACCATTGAAATATAGTGTATTACAAGCTTCTGAAGAATTATTTGGCATTAAACTCGTTGATTTTACACAGACTTTAACTCAGTTATGGTAACTTTTGAAGAAGAAAAAGAATGCTGCAACCAGCAATACTCCAATACTCTGCCTCTGCAGCCCTAACCAGGTTATTTCACTTGAAAAACTTCAAGTGTGAGTTCTCAGGTTACAGTCCACCCTGAAAGTAAGAGAATTTTCATCAAGATGATCCGTGAACTCAGATTTTTAAAAATAAATAAATGAAAGCCAGCTAATGATCACCAGCTAAATTTAAATTTTATCAAATTTCCTCCTCTTTTTCGCAGCATCAACGTGTTTCCTGTTGACGACCACATACTGCCTACTCTGGTCATAAACAAGATTATCAGACAAATCGCGCCCTTGTCAGACTTTCAGTTGTCGGGAATCATGCAAACACTGTAATCAAATTATTACTCTAATCTGATTATTTGCAGTAATCAGGTTACAGTTTGCATGTTAACATGTTGGATTCACTTTTGACTCTGAACGCCTACAGACCCGTCTGCTGAGAATGCACTCATGACAAATACCTCAGGTTATGGATGTTTGACGAGTTGATCAGACTGAGCCGAATTTCCAAAAATTAAATTAATTGGAATAGACTGTGTTTGTAATTGCAGAACTCTCATAAAAGCTGCAGGAACAGAGACAGTCCCAGGCTCCTGATTGGTGAACGTCCCTGAGTGAAACAGCTTGAAACCAACATCTTGTGAGGTGCAGTGGGTCGTGTTTGGGCTTGTCTCTGATTGTGGCATTGCAGCTTCAAGCCATTCTTCCACATCACCACATTAACATTAAAGGCTGAGTTTGGCCTTTGATGATTCAGAACTATTAGTGTGTCTCATGAGCCATTTGTCAAATATCCTACAGTGTGCTTTACACGCTAGTTGCAAAACTGTTGTTAAGCTTAAAAAACATGGCGTTAAAGACTCACTTTGAAAACAAAAGCTTTAAACTGAAAGTGAAAAGAATAACCAGACCATCAAACTCTTTTATTATCCAGTAAATGACAAGATTAAACGTTTCATCTCATTGACATACAATTATGCCAAAAAGGCTTTTATTTAAAATCCTGAGGTTAGTAGCACAGGATGTGTTTTAGGGGCCATGTTGGCTCCTAGTGTTATTTTTAAACTGCCCGGTATGAAGGTGGGAGCCGACTCTGACTTTGATTCTCTGAAATCAAAAAGTGCAAATTAGAAAGAGGGTTTTTTGGATGTTATAGCAAAGAAAAGGTGTATTCTTTGTATGATGAGTAATGGGAAGGACAATGCCAGATTTAACAACCTGTCCAGTATACGTGCCCTCCCCCACATTCTGCAGACAAAGCTAAACTCCATGAACATGGGGGAAAAAAACAAAAAATAACATGAATATTGTTTTCCAGCGAAACCTGGCCTTGCATCACACACAGTCAAGCTCCACTGAGTGTTCTTGACTATTTATTTCATGCTCGTTCTGCCCAAAATTTCCTCAGTATATCTGAAATTACAGGGCAAGGTTTACACGGGTTAAAGAGATTGCAGGTTTAAGGTTGTTTTTTTTTAAGGACTTGTGTTTTCGTAGTGGAGCTTGTGCAAATGTGTGTGTGCGCCTTTGTGCATGGTGGCTTGGTTGTTTGTGTGTGTGTGTGTGTCTGTCTCCTTTTTAAGTGTTTGGTGCTGCTGTTTTTATGGAGCCATCTCCTGGACAGTAGCCTGGTTTTCACAGCCTTTCCTTTAAAAGGCGCTGCCAGTGACAGGAAGGGCTCCTCCTCCTCCTGCCAGGACAGGAAGGCAGGAGAGGACAGAGGGGGGAAGAGGGTTATTAGTGAGGGTTGAGCTGGGGGGGGCACTGGTATTGAACTTAGAACAGCTGATGAAAGGGATTGTCACTCAGGTCTACCCCCATCTCCTCCCTGCTGTAGTGGTAATTACTCACTCAGCATATTTGAGGTTGTCACTCTCACCCACTATTTATCTGCTTATGAACTACAACTTAGTACACTACCTTTAAAAATGACTCATTCATTTTATAGCCCAATGTAAAATATAGTCATGCAAGTCATGAAAGCAGAATTTAATTTAAGTTGCATTAACTCTACCTTTTTTGAAATCAACTTATCCAGGGCATTTTTAGAACTGTGGCTGTCCAGTAATGAATGTTGCACGGTTTTCCTCTGCCTCTATTTCTGCGAGTGTTGGTGCATTCACAGTCAGACTGAAAACCATCATTTGCTGTGGACTCTACCCATGGTCCCATGCAGCAGCCCACACACACATATTCACATGCGCATGCACATTCCACAGCATGCTGCTGAACATTTGTGAGGCGAGAAGTTATGTAAAACCTGAATTGGTCATCCTAATTCATTGCTTGAAAGAAAGTCACATAAGTATCTCTCAAATTTCTGCTCTGGCTCAAAGCAAAACAAATGAAAAATTATCATACCTGTAGTTTAGTCGCTATTAAACTCTTTGTAATGATTCCACAGTTCTTGGCATTATCCTCCACTCCTTTTCAGAGTGAGGTTCTGTGGAGCCCCCCAGGCCAAAGTCTAGTTCAATGAGATGTGCAATGTTGGCAGATGGAGCTGGAGTGAAGACCCCTATGGGCCATATGTCGTACTGTGTCGTCCGCACAGCCACTCCAAGAGGAACGGAAAGACACCTTCAATATCAGCGTAAAACAAACCACATGCTCACTACGTTCATGTTTTTGTGAACTGTATGAACATTCAGGCTAATGTTAACACTTGATGACACATGGTGTCAGTCACTGTGTTTTCATTCTCATGTATTTGTTAATACAGAATGACAGATTCATTCTGTCCTGTCAGCTTTCTCACCCAGAAAAGATCAGTATTACTGCTCATTGGTGGTAGATGCCAAATGCACAGGCATACATCTCTTTAGGCTGGAGCCACAGTCTGACGACGTTAAAACCAATAGTGAAACAGAATATTTTAAGATTTGTACTGTGTAAAGTTAGTATTTGGGCCAGATGGTCGGAGTAGCTGCTGTTCCTGCTTCCATTTTTCCATCATTTTTATATTAATTCTTGTCAGAAAACAGATTAATAACTCAGGTTTATTAAAATGTACTCAGCGCTGACATCTTGATTCCTTTACTTCCAAGGTATTCAGGTATTAGAGCTGACAAGTAAGGTTTCCGCTTTATGGGGGGTGGGGGCTTCTGTTGTCTAAACAGGGATGTCCTAATCTGAAAACAAACACATAGAAGAGGAGGAAGGTGGGAGAGACACACGCAGATTCAGGAGTAGATCAGGTGAAGCAAGGGCCTTTTAGAGGACAATGAAAAACTAGAGTGGAAAATTCATCATGTGGTAGGTCAGATTTATAGTTTAATTGCATGTGAGGCACTGCGTAGGATCATATCCAGGTAGCTGATGAGGCTGATTCACGCACATCATCTTGTCTCTTGTGTGTCCAATAGCAGAGTGCTGATTGATGTTGTGACACGCTAAGGGCTGAGCTGTAAGTTAAGAGGAGAGAGGCATTTTTTAGGCTGAGGCTGAGCTCACTTCAGGGCGATGACAGCTCCTGACGGTTTCTGGCTCCTCTGCGTCTTTCTCCACGCCAGGTGAAGCCCCGCCCGGCCCGCCCCGTGCTCCTCCTTCCCCTCCCTCTCTCATGCAGCCTTCAGCGCAGTGTCTCTCGCCCCGTCTCTCTACCTCGTGCTTCTCTTGAGTCTCGTCCGTCCTCGCCCACTCTCACCACCCTCAGACGGTGTCAGTCACTACCTCTCTCCTGGCGCCAGATGCAGCATCGCGGTTTCAGTGGGAGCTTTTTTCCCACTTGTCCTTTCAGGGCCGTTTTTACATTGTCAGTGTTACTATATAAATAGAAAACAATGATCAAGTTACGGTGCCACTCATCCAGCTCCTCCCCCTTTCACCTCACCTTCCACACCTGGAGTCAGATGCCTCAAGACTGACTACATAGTAGTATTAAATTAAATACTTTTTCAATGAACTGATAAACTGTTTGGTCTATAAAGAAATCTAGAAATAGTGAATAATGCCAGTTGCAGATTCCTAAAGTTAAATGTCAGTATTGTGAAATGCATCTACCTGAGGGGGAAAGAACATTTATTACAAAGCACCAAATGATTCAGCTATGAAAACACTTCAGGCAACTGAACACTGGCTGCGCCACCAGACTGCCAGGCATTTATAGAGAACAGGAGGAGCTGGTTAACAATAAACGGAAGGATTTAATGTTCATACCAGCACAATACAGCTATATTTTGAGTTACAATGTTTTAAGGCCTGGAAATCTGTATTTGCGGTGTACAAGTTAAAATTGACATCAGTATTTTTTTTAGCTCACAGAGGGGCTTTATAACAACAACAGAAATGTTTATGCAGACGTACAAATTAAAAAATGAATGGCCGGTGGTGTCCTGCGATCCCAGTTGGTGTGTTTAGTATTTCCATTCCAGATTATGGTCACTGGGAGAAACGGTGTCCTCGGCAAATCACATTTCTATTGAATAATTACAGACTTACACATAACTGTCAAAAACCAGGTACACACACAACACATGATCATCAAGTTAATAACATGGGTTTTTTTTCTCAGTTTCACAGATTTGAATGTTTAAACAAGCTGCTGGTCATGTAGTTAGTAATGGCCTTCTTCAGTCAAGGTCAAAGTTAAATGGTCAGGATTTTATTTAACCTCTCGTCCACTGGGAAGTTTCTGTCCTCTGCCTCACCTCCTTCCCTCCCTTTCTTTCTCTTTTCATTTTTCCCTCTCTGTTTTTATTAGATTATTCCTTTGTGCCTTTGCCTCACTGCTTTTTGAAACCTTACCACTCTTGTTAATGACAAGCTGCGGGTTCAGGTTGGGGTTGCTGTGTTGGGGTGGGGGCCACATTTGGTTCAGTCCTGTGCTATCCATTGAAGGTGGCAGGAGGGGCTGTGACTCTGGGTTTTTGACCCCGGATTCTTTATTTTTACTAGGAAGGGATCCAAGGATGGAGCTGTTGATGTGAATAGCTGCCCAAGGTGACTGGATCCCAATAAAGAGACCGTCAGCCTGGCCGGGGGCCTCCTTCCCATCCCAGACACAACCTTTATAGGGTCCGCTTATGAGCCTGGGCAACTATTAAACCCTGCCCAGCCTGCACTCAGGAATTTAGGGCCAGGAAACAAGGGAGTGGGGGTGGGAATGGGCAGAGGGAGGTGAAGTTGGGGTGACTGAAGGTGAAAGTTGAAAGGCATGTCCAAAGGAATCTGGTTATTCTTTATTCATCACCTTTAAATCTGTAGCAGGTGTGTTACTCCTGTACTCATCAGTTTTGATCAGAGTGTAAGGACCCACAGTTTTCATCAGCCGGACCTTCTTGTATCTGCATCTTTTTTACATTGTTTGTTTTGAAAGTTTTCATTACCAGCCACTGAATGACTTCGCCTGTGGCCAGCAAATGGTGTTATACAGTGTGCCATTTTCTCTAGAGGGACAGCGAGAAGGAACAGAGAGAGACAGCCGAGTCTAATAAACATACTGCCTCTGTTTGTTCACATGGAGCTAGAGGTATATAGGCAGGTCTGGTCGGACAGCCGTTCAAATAAAAATGTGAGCTTGTGCGTGTGTGTGCATGCGTGAACGTGTGCATGTGTGCGTGGGTGCGAGCGCACAAACAAAAAATTCAGTTGTCAGTCAAAAAGTCAACAGAGGAATGCTGCTCCCCCACTCACCAGTAAAAGGAGAAGCCAATCAAATCTCAGCTGCCAATCAGCATTTTATCAGCGGGGCCATCTGGCCATCAGCTAATTGTGTCTCTTTTAAGGCTGTCAATCAGCAGCGCCCCCCCTCCCTTCCCTCTTAAAAATGTCTGCCTTTGAGCTTGCCTTCTGGCTCCAAGGGGTGGCCTGCATGGGGTCGGGGGTTGTTTGTTGACCACTCTCTCTTAATCAGTTGTTGTATTACCTTTCATCATAGTTTCAAAGACTTTAAGAACTTATGTAAACAAGATGCTCTGATATAATAAGAGGCCTCAAATTGTTTCTTTTCTTCCCCTCTCTGCAGCGGTGGAGACCCAGAGCACCAGTTCAGAGGAGATGGTCCCCAGCTCTCCTTCTCCTCCTCCTCCCCCTCGAGTCTACAAACCCTGCTTTGTGTGCCAGGACAAGTCTTCTGGTTACCACTATGGAGTGAGCTCCTGTGAGGGTTGCAAGGTAAATGAAGCCAGAGGCACATGCAGCCATGTAAAGGGTTTTACAGGACATGTATAAAATAAGCAGCAGATGCCCACTAACTAACTGCATAGCTACAGTCCTGGTTAAAATTTCTGGCATTCCTGAATTTTAAATACAGAATTTAATATATCCTCAGAAATAAATGAATAAAATGCTTCTGAGGATTTATTAAACCCTTTACTTAAATTAAATTCTCCACTTAAAATTCAGGGGTGCCAATAACTTCAACTATGCATAAAGTTTGCTGTCGTTTAGCTGCCCTCTAGTGCATCCTTGCTAATACTGCACATTATTCATGCAGAGCCAAGCAAGTGGCTCTGCGTGAGTAGCAAAAGGTTACTGCAGCAAAATTGAATAAAACTGTTGAAGAGAACTGTTGGAGATTTAGGACTTAAAAGAAAATGCCCCATGTTCAATTAAACATTTCATTTTATCAATCTCAGGGTTTCTTCAGACGCAGTATCCAGAAGAACATGGTGTATACCTGCCATAGAGACAAAAACTGTCAGATCAATAAAGTTACCCGCAACCGTTGCCAGTACTGTCGACTGCAAAAGTGCTTTGAGGTTGGCATGTCCAAAGAGGGTAAGTTCATGAGACCGTGAGGGGCTGAGGGAAATTATCCTTCCTTGATCATCTTTTTACCAAATGAAGAAATGGCAAAAGGGTGGCTGAGCTTTTTGAAAGTGTAACGGGTTGTGTACCTTGTTTTTCCCTGCAGCCGTGCGTAATGACAGGAACAAAAAGAAGAAGGACGTGAAGGAGGAGGTGGTGCTGCCAGAGAACTATGAGCTGAGTGGCGAACTGGAGGAGCTGGTTAACAAAGTCAGCAAAGCTCACCAGGAGACCTTTCCATCTCTGTGTCAACTAGGAAAATACACCACAGTGAGTTTTTGGTTTTGTTTTTTGGGTTGTTGTTTTTTTTTAACTTCACAATCATATCTACCTCTAAACACTCCAAATCCCCTCAAGCATTTGCTCACCGCTTTGCTAGGAGGACAAACATAGTATGGTCTCTGCACAGCCCCACAGACAGAAGTGTCCCTCTTTCTCTCTCCCAGAATTCAAGTGCTGACCACAGAGTACAGCTGGACTTGGGCCTGTGGGATAAGTTCAGTGAGCTCTCCACTAAGTGCATTATAAAGATTGTGGAATTTGCCAAGCGGCTACCAGGCTTCACTACGCTCACCATCGCTGACCAGATCACCCTCCTCAAATCTGCATGTCTGGACATCCTGGTACCAACCATATGCTCCTATTATTCCTTTAACCATTCCCCCTTCCACCACTTCCACCCCCTAATGCTTTCTCATTTGTCATGCTTCTTAACTTGTCAATATGATTCAGAAATGTGATTCTGAACTGTTGCCGTGAAACTACTCTGGACTGAATTTCATCTTTGTTTATTGAATGTCCACTTTTAGTTGTTTTTTTTTTTTTTTTGGTCTCTTTCTCTTCTCTCATGTCTCATTTTCATCCCCTACATAGATGCTGAGGATATGCACTCGTTACACACCAGAACAGGACACAATGACCTTCTCAGATGGCCTGACTCTCAACAGGACACAGATGCATAATGCTGGCTTTGGTCCACTCACTGACCTGGTGTTTGCCTTTGCTGGTCAGCTGCTGCCTTTGGAAATGGACGACACAGAGACAGGACTGCTCAGTGCCATCTGCCTGATCTGTGGAGGTAAGTCTGGGCTTCTGTTTTGTTTCACTTGACATCACCTCCACCTGCTGTATTGATGGAACTATGACCAAGATAATTTTATAGCTTAGAAAAACCAGCCAGTTGCTTAAAGCCTTTGAAAGTTTGTTTCGTCTCACTGCTTTCCCCTCCCCATCATCTTGTGTGCTGTTACGGAGACTGTTAATATTTCCTCTTCACACCGACACTTCCATCTTGCTCTCTCAGACCGTATGGACCTGGAAGAGCCGGAGAAGGTAGACAAGCTGCAGGAGCCGCTGCTAGAGGCTTTGAAGATCTACACCCGCCGCAGACGCCCAAACAAGCCACACATGTTTCCACGTATGCTGATGAAAGTCACGGACCTCCGAGGAATCAGCACCAAAGGTCAGCTGAGGCTTGCATGTCATAACCTCAGTGTAGTAGTAGAGCTGGGTATCAAACCTGAACACTGTAGCACTGAGTATCAGCAACTTTAAAACACTTAAACTTGGCCTCAGATGTCTGGTCAGATTTGTGTTTTTGTTCATTCTCACTTTTATCTGACTATGATAAAAAATTTTCAATTTTAGAAAAAGTTCTGGTACAGCTACTTGTCTCACCAAGTTAAAATCTGAAATTATTTTGGTATCATTATCACACTCGAAAATGTTTTGGCCAGAGTATCGATTTAAAATGCTACCCAGCCCTTTGAGGATATCACAAGTTTGAAATAATGAAACAAATCCACCTTTGGGATCTTGAAGAAGAGTTTCATTCCAAATGAGGCATAAAATGTTTTTTGAAAAGAGCTGGTTAGCTAGAAAATCAAGTTATTCAATACCATCATATAATAAGATCCTGCAAAATAATGGAAGACTATGCCATCATCTGCATATCTGAAGAACATGGCAGGGAAGAGGCATGTTTTCCTGAAATTAGATGAAACTTGTCAGTGATTTGTTTAAAAAGTGAAAAATTGACATTGTGTGAGAGGCTTCATTCTCTTTTTACACCCTAACAATTAAATGAGTATGCATTTGTCTGTAGGTGCAGAAAGAGCCATCACACTGAAGACAGAGATTCCAGGGCCCATGCCTCCACTAATTAGGGAGATGCTGGAGAACCCTGATGCCTTTGAGGACAGCAGTGACTCGGGGGACAGCGCTGCTGCCGCTCCCCCCGCCATTCAAGCCATCAAGCAAGAGGAGAAAGCCATGTACGAGTCAGCCGTCGAGGAGGAAGAGGAGGAGGAAGAGGACGACTACTGGGATGAGGAGAAAGAGCGAGGGGCGGACAGTGACGGGGAGCTGTGGGGGGAGGGGGTGGCGGACGCTGCACAAAAGAAAGGCATGACTGGGAAAACACAGTGAGATGGATGCAATGATGCTGCTTCCTCCTCCAGATCACTGAGCCCTCGCCCAACTATATCTCCAAGAGAACCTCACAGAATTAGGCTCTTATACAACAACATGTTGCATACAGCACATATTTACATATACTGTACATATACTGAACTGAAATTCAAATGTGTTCAGTTCAGCATAAAACACAAGGAACGGGAGAAGCAAACGCACTAAATGTCAGTGGGATGAGGAGAGCACCATTTAAAATCACTGTGCCAAAATGAGACTGAAAGATATTTCAAAAGTGTTGCGTCCACAAAGAGAGAACTGGAGGCGGTGGACGGAAGAAAATGCACTCCTCTGCTATCTATAAGGGCTATGCTTTGTATAAAATTGATGGTAAAAGTACATTGTAACAACAGAACTCTACGTGGTGTCCATTTGCCACACACGTCTTCTCAAAATTCCTTCATCACTTTTCAGAGATATGCTACTTATTTTTTTATTGTATGGTTTTTCTAGCATGTACACATTTTTCTGTCTTTATGCCTGTTTGTGGGACTGTTGTTTTTTTTTTTTGGTTTATATATATAAATTTTCACTCAGTCCTGCTCATATTTGACTGGACATACTGTATGTGGTTTTTAAGCTTGTCTTTAATTGTATGCATTTCTGCTATATTGGACATAGTGTAAAGCAATAACAAAGATAGGAAAGAGCAACAGCAGGGCGGGAAACAGGAAATGAGCGGGACTCAAACTCACAATGTGACAAGCACATAGTATGAAAGTTCACCTTCTAAATCATGAAAACCTCTGACGGTTTTAACATCTGAAAGAGAATAATGTTATTTTGGCTCCGGTGCTTTTGATCTAAATAAGGTTCTGACAAAGATTGCAAAAAAAATACAGCAACATATCTCCACCGCTCAATAAAAATAAACTCTTAGAATAATAAAAAGAAATACTTGGACTAAAGATTCTAAAAGGGAGATCTATCATCAACACAGTCTCAGGTTGATTCTATCAGGGCCACATATCACCTGTCAATATAGTGTTTTCTAATAAAACTGTCGTTGTGAATACTCTGCCATAAATTCCCCATCTTCAACAAAAAAACCTTCAAATAGTAGAACAATTCAAAATTGAAGTTGTTGGCTGTACTGTACTCACCCTCACAGCAGCAACCAGGTACAAGTAGAGTAAGATTTTCATTTTGTGAGCGTTTGCAAAAAAATCATATAAACAGACAAAACCCTTAAAAAAGCAGTTTACTTCACAGAAAACCTCAGGTGTGTGGGTGTGTGGGTGTGTGGGTGTGTGTGTGTGCGCGCACATGAGTGTGTCACTGAGAGTATTTACCAATAAACAGAGTGATGTCGTACAGTGTCATTAACGCCATAATCACAGCCAGCGTTTATGCACAAGTCATATTAATAGTATCTTTAAGACACACGCAAATGGGTTTCGTAGAAAAGAAATTGAAAGACCTGACCCAAAGACTGGTGAGCAGTAAGTCACTGAAAAAGCAAAATCACAGAAAAAGCTATAAATATTGCACTTCACATCGTTGAGATTGCAACCGTCCAACATAATCAACAAAACAAATTATTTTCATTGGATGACCTGCCTGCTGAAGGGTCAGACGATAGTTTCAAATGGTGTGTGTTCATGTGTGCTGTATCTAATGAGTGATGCAAAAGCATAGATTTTGTAAAATAAATACCTATAATTTGTTTTTGATTGAAACTATTCAGCTTTTTTTTATTGCAAGGTGTATAAAATTGTCATTAGATGTGTATGAAAGACAATGCGAGTCTTATTGAAATTCTTAACCGTTGTAAGGGAAATTATTCTCCATCAGCACGTTGTCCTTCATGGCATCAAAACATTGCAACAGTACAGCTGCAACACTGTTGATGCAGTTTATCATTATAAGGGATAAAAGGAGTTTGAAGTGTTTCACTGTGACCATTGTGGCAATGCACAACTAGTTTTCAGGTTAGATGGGTCTTTAGAACCAAAACTAAAGCCACCAGGACACAGCAGTTGAGATAAGTATTAAATATTCAACACTGATGCCATTGTGATGTTTTTTAGACTTTTAGACTTAAATTTTGATTTTTCTGTTACAGGATAGAAGCATTAAACCATGTGACTGAGGTAAAAGACAAAAGTTATCAACAGTGTTTTCCCTCAACTCCATTTCTCTTCCTCTGTCTCTCTCTCTCACACACACACAGACGCACACAGATGCAAACAGACGCACAGTCAATATTTTGCACATCATCAGCTGATTCTACATACTATGTTATTTAGTATTTAAAGATGTTTCTGCATAACATAACCATGATATTTCATAATAAATTGTTCGCCAGTTTCTTCTATCTGTTTCTCAAACCTGTTTCTTTGCTCAAATTTGAGCTGGTGCAATAAATAAGCCTTGAAAGAGATCACAAAGGTCCAAGGTCTACAAAGAAGCAAGGGGGTAAATAAACAAAATAAGACCAAAGACAGACATTACGTCACATTTTGTCAAAAACACAATAACAGTGATGAATTTAAAAAATTCTCTGAGGATCATTGATGTGAAATGTATTCACTTTGAATTGTGGGGTGGAGGAGATTTCATGATCTCAAATTACGTTTGAAGCTGGAACCTTTTTATCTCTGTATTTTATACATTTTGTTGTTGCTTTTTTAACTGATGTCTTACTTTTGTATAAACTCTGTAGCATTCAAATAACTTGTCTTCATGTTCAGGGATTCAGGCACCTCATGATTTGACTTACACCAAAATAGCTCTGATACACACATAACACTCACTCACTCACGCACACACACACACACACACACACACACACACACACACACACACACAGAAACACAAAGACTAGGCTGATCTGTTATTGTTTTTACATTTTTATGAAAAGTTAATGCATTTTTGGCTAATTTGTTGCTTATTCTTTGCTCAGTTATTATTTGTTGTTGTCTCTCTTGTATTTTTATAAAGGTGCTTTTTGTTCTCAGACCTTTCAGTGTCAGTTGTCCATTTCTTTGCCATCACTTTACACGCTTTTACACAATAAGTCTGCAAAACTACAGTACAAACATTTTCGGCTACTGCATTATTTGCATGTACAGTATATCTGCTTTGTAAGACAATATTAAGAAAAAAGGTCAAATTTGGAAATATTCCTTTAATGGAGCAAGCACTCACAAATTTTCACTAAAATACAGACAGCCATCAATATATATTTATTATCATTATTAAAGAACCTCATCTCTCCGACAGAAGTTCAGATCAATAGAGAAAAGTCAATAAATAAACCTTCATGTCTTTCCAACCTGAAATTCAGCTCAACAAGCTACAACAGAACATTTCATGTGTCTCTAACACACACCCACACATTTGACATGGTTTCAGGATTCACACTCACATGCAGAGCTTAAGGGGTTATATAAAAACAAAATGTGTTCAGTTCAAGCTAATCATGGCATTGTGGGCCATTTTCTTGCAACAGTTACAACATCTCCACATTTTAAGCTTTAAAAGAGCCAGAAAATCTGCAAAAAAATAAATCAAGTCAAAGATATTCCTGGACAATTGGTGTTTGCATACAAAAGTCTAAAAGAGAACATGAGGATGAGCAGCATATGCAGACAAAAATTAGCACTTAATAACATATCATCCTGAGTTTTATTAATCCTAAACCAATGAGAAAATCACTAGCAGGAATAATAACTCAAGCAAATTTCCGGACACTTAAGACTTACAATTGTGCCATGTTTTCTTTGACCTCAGGCACTCACGAGGTAAAAGCTCTATATTTTGACCTTTGTGAAGGCACTTTTCTACAGGAACAACCACAAAACAACAGGATGATGATCAAAACATGTTATCAGGTTTTCTTATGCACGTGCAGCCCTGCAGCGGTAAACAAGCATCCTGCCATCCAGCCATCCTTCTTCGTGTTACCACATGGGGGATTCAGCCAGTTCACTATAGAGAGGAAGAGAATTGAACTCAAAATAAATACCTATAAGAAAAAAGAAAGCAGATAATACTGAAGAAGAATTCCCGTGTCTCTTCCAGTGTTGATATACTGCTTGTCTTTAATGTTGCTGCTATTCTTACTCTTGACATTATCATGGTTTTTATGCTTTTATTTTTACTCTCTAACACTCTCTGTGACGATTCCCTTGAAAAAAGAAAGTGCCCAATAAGTGAATAACAGCCTCTATATAACAGCAACCAGTCTGACTGGAAGCAGAGCGTGAAGGAAGTCGTCACACACAATCTTAGGGGAGGTGGTCCCAGCGAAGGAGGGGGGAGACTGGGTGTATGACCGGTGGAAAGATTTGTCACCTTGAGATGGGGCTGATGAGTTCTGGTAGGAGCAGTTGCTTCCCTTCACCAGCTCGGTGCTCACAGTGCTGCCTCCTCTCATCCTGAGTTAAATGGCAGAAGAAGAGAAGGATGTGAACTGCAACTTTATCTGTCTTTTAACAATATGCAGACCCAAAACACCTGCGTGAGAACCATCCAACACTGATGAGTGTCTGTAGTTGTTACGTCCAATGTTCAGAATGTATGATCTATCATCAGTGAAATAAAAGACACAAGGTACAATGCTTTTATTTGTTTTCTTAGCATCTAAATATCTTATCATATTTCTTAGTTATATATCTTCAAATTGAATCTAAATCTGATTTCAAATTAAAGTACTATTCATTTTTAACATTTTACTGCTAAAACAAAATAAGAGATGATAATTTTGTTTGACCGTCTTTTAAACCATCTTTGGTTTTCAGCTTTGGTGCCTCTGATTTAAAAGCCTCTTTTAAACCTGATCCAACAAGATAAAATACACAGTCATGATATGCTTCTACGTTTCAGCATTCGACCCAGATATTCAACAATGGAGCTGGAGCAGAAAACTCTCAGGACAGAGGCACTTGAGGACTCAATCAGGAAACTAGCCAAATATTTGCCCACTCAGGTCTGTCAGCTCCGAAAGCGGATGGTGTTAATCCTTGTTTGGTTTATGTGTGAGTAGGATGGAAGACCTGTGTGTCAGAGACTGGCGTGTCTTCTTCGCTCTGGATGTGTGTCTCTGCAGGGACCTCAGCTCTGCTGGACTGTTCCAGGTGAGAGGACAGGAAAAGAGGTGAACAGACTGGTCTGGGGGAAGCTGAGGAAACATTCTCGTCATCCTCGGAGGAAGAGTCAGGAGCTGTTTTAGTCAATATGTATGGCACAGTCCCTAGCCTTTGCTCTAACTGACGGATGTAGGTCACCAGGTCCTGCGAGTGTCCAGTTTCACACCCACAGATTCGAAGATTTGAAAGAAAAGAAGAGCAAGAAAAGAAGAACTGAATATAATGGAATAGTTTCCCATGCAAATATATATATATATTACAGTGATACTGTCATCTCATTGTTTGAGTTTATGAAACTCTGTTGTTAGTATTGTATAATGTATGTTACATTTTTACTCAGAATTTCATGTGCTATTTGATGAGATTGCCCTAAGTGTGTGTCACTTTGGTTCTGAGATTAATACAGTTCTTGGACCCCAGTAAACCTGTCTGCTGGTCTATTTATTTATTTATTTCTCTTTTTCTTTTTCTGATTTTGTTATGGACTTTTTTTTCTTAGAGATACAATAAAGAATATCATTGGTGGAAAGGAAGATGACCAAATGAAAATATCATTTAAACTGTGCCCATGCATGTTCACATTTGACAGAGCCCAGTGCAGCATCTATGGCAGCAGCGCAGACGTAACACCAGCCCCTCTCAAAATGGGTAATTGTAATGAGCTAAAGATGAAATCATGATTAAAAGAAAATAGCTGATGCACTATATTCTAATGGGGAACATGTTAGAATCTAACTTTGGCTGGATATGTGGTCTGGTGTGAAAATGCCTGTTTCTGAAGCTGCTGCTCCTCTCTCTCTGCCTGGGCCCTCCTCAGACTGGCCTTCAGCTCCTGCAGCTCTCGCTTGGCATCACTCAGCAGCACCTGCAGGGGGCAGCAGCGTTAGACCCAGACCATCTGATCACCACGCATCTGACCTGACTTGTCCTCTTAACTGATCTTGATCACATGAAAGTGAGAAGAAATGTTTACTCACTATTCAAGGAAGGTTTTGTGTTTTTGTTTTTTTGTTTTTTTCTGGCACTGTCTCCTCCTTCCAAAATGTAATCTGAGCAACCGATGGTGCAGCTTTGCAGCGTACGAGCAGTTATATTTAGAGCTGAATGTGTTTGTGTATTAAATAAGAAAGATTGCAATGTACTTTGATTTATTTACCCGATTGCAATCCCTCTCTTTCCCAAGCTCTGCCTCTAGTTTCTCTCTCTCCATCCTCTCCTCTTGGAGCCAGTCCTCCGTCCTCTGCACCTCGCAACTCAGTTCTTGCACTTTCTTTTTGTCGGTCTGCATGAAAACAAACAAACAAACAAACAAACAAACAAAAACACAAGAGCAAGCTTAACATCGAAGTCACACTGACACATTTACTAGGGCTCTGCTGTATCCTCACCTCAGCTGCATGTCTGTAGGCCTCTCTCTCAAGAGCCCAGTTGGCGCGCTCCTCCTTGAAGACCAGGTTCTCCTCCGACAGCTGCAGGGTGAGCTGGGCCACCTGCAGCCGGGCTTGGTGCAGCTCGGCGTGGGTGTGGGCCTGACGCGTGCCCAGCTCCCTCAGCTCCCTGCGCAGGCTCTCGTTGACGTGCTCACTAGCATCCAGGCGCTCCTGCAGCCCTCGCACCTCTGCAAGACCAGCCTCGTTCTCCACCTGAAGAAGGAGGACGTAAGTACAGAAGTGGCAACGGGGGGGAGAAATGTTTGAGCTGTCACAATTCTGGATGGATGTGGCCTTAAGGAGGAACATGAAAACTTCTAAAGTTTGCTGCTTATTTAATACAGTAACGATGTTCCTATTCTCACTGCTGATAAGGACACCTAAACCTCTTAGTCTTGCTTGGTTCCAGTAAGTTGTTGAGTCCTTTCTGGAACTTTGCAGACCTTTTTGCCCTCCATCCTCCTTTCAAACCATGTGTTTCACAGGAGAAGAAGAAGCATCAACCATTAACCTGGAGAGACTTTCTCTTTTCCTCATCGTGTTTCATTTGACTGGACATTTTCTTCACTCTCTCCTTCAGCCTGTGGAGAGCAGGCAAAGCAAATAAGGTTAGTTTAAGGATCCAAGGACTAGATAGACCGAGACAAACTTTTCAGATACTCGCCTTTCCAGTTCCACGTTTCCTTCTTTCTCCCTGTCGGTCAGGACTTTGACATCGTCATCCAGGTCTTTGATTCGCTGATGACTCTCAGCGTTGTCAGCCATAAGTTTACTCAGTTCAGATGTCAGATTTTCCTGACTATACTTCACATTCTTTTAGTGTTGTGGAGAGAAGAAAAAAGGCTATAGATTTTTTATCACGAGTGTTTTCATTAACCAATAACCTACTATCAGCCATCGATTAAATTCAGCACTTTTTTTGAACTAAAAAAAGAAGAAAGTGCCAAAGCGTGGCAGCATGACCTATCCATACCTTGTGTTTTCCCTCCATCGTCTTCAACACGTCGCAGTTGTGTATCAGGCTGTCTCTTAGCCCCGAGATCTGATCCATCATTGCTTCTCTTTCACTCTCCCACTCCATCCTTGCTTTTTTGCTGCTCTTTTTCTCATCCTCTGTCTCCTTTTTGGCCTCATCCAGAGCCTGCTGTAAATCAGCTTGTTTTTTTAAGCATTTGTCCAATTGACTCTGTTCACAATAGGAAGGAATAACAGGGAGGTTTTATAATTTATTGTGTTCTTCTGTTTTTTTAAAGGGGAAGATATACCCAGTTGATTTATAATACACAATAGTTACACTATTCAGTCAAATATCTCAGCTCTCATTATCAGGATGGGGAAAAGAGTTGCTTATCTGGAAAATTTTCAAAGCATAGCTGGAATTTCTCTCTTCCCACCTGCAGAAGCTGGGCCCTTGGGATGACCAGGAGCAGCTCCTCCTCTCCATCCTCCTCCTCATCTTGTTCCTCTTTCAGAGTCTCAAGCTCCTCGAGTGGCTTGGGAGCACAGAAAGTGAAAGGTCGACTACGGGCACACACCACTCCCTTCTTATCCACGTACACAAACTGGTATTCCATGGAACTGGGCCGGGGCAGGTAACATGCTGTATCAAGCAGACGTTTCTTATTGTATTTTAGTCTTGAATTCAATGTGAAAACAAGTCAAGACACCTGAAATTTGCAAAAATAGCCACACTAAGTGAAACTCTAGGCTGTTTTGAGTTGCTGCGTGCGACATGTTGAACCAGGTTAACCCGAGAACTTAAGATACAGAACATCTCATTTTGGCTGACCTCTAGTGACCACACCCAACCGTCAGTGATGCTAGATGTGGTCAGATCTTTTGAATGATTCACTGTGTCATATGTTTGTTTTTGGTTTTTTTTTATGTTTGGCTGAATTCTTACCCTGGAAAAGCGAACAGCAGTTTACAATGGTTCTCTCAGTGTAGCCATCAGGAACAAGAGCCCATGTGTATGTGTAATACTGTTTCAGTGAAGTCCAGCCCATCTGTGGCATGACAGCAAACATGTTTTAAGCCACAAACCATACAAATGTGAATCCCCACAACTATTGAGACACTGAACTTATTTTGCTAAAACAGATGTTTTCCGTTTTAGTGTGTGAATGTACCTCAAAAATCCCTATCCAGTCATTGCTGCTCCACTGATGGTCAGAGGTCAGACTGTAATGGCACTCCACTCTGGTTTGGGGGAAGTACAGTTGCCCCACATTTCGAAACACCACTGTGGACTGTTTATCCATGGTAATAGGAAGCTGTGGGGAAAATATACAAGGGATCCAGTGAAATGTGCTCAAGTTTCGGTCTGGAGGTGAACAGCTGATGAAAGCCGATAGCAGAGTCAATTTTGGAATGCAGCATGGTCATAACACCAGTTGCCTATGGCCCCACAATATGTTTATAAACAACCGGCTCATATACCTCCTGAGGACCAAGGTTGTTCTATGCAAAAATAAAGATGTAGTGCTGAACATTGTGAGAGGACATATCTTTTTAAGTTATTTCAACAATACAAATGATAAACAATTTAATCTACATCCAATTTAATATCAAAATCTTACTGAAACAGGGTGTTTAGAATTTGTTGTTGATCATAACAGATAGTCCTCAGCCAACTCATAGCTCCAATGTCCATTCCAGCTAAGAGTGATCTTTTTTTATGATCATTTATTCATTCTTCAAAAGACAAATCAGACATCATAACTACATTAATTAAAAACTAATTTTAACACAATTTAAGCTGAATTTGATTTATTCACAAGTTATCAGACAAATCTTGCCTTTTGTTATTGGTCTTGCTAAATTCAGTTCTATATGCTATAATGAAGTAGTTATGTCTTTCCAAGAAAAGTTAATAATTATATGTTTGGATTTAATCAACTCTGGGGTGTTAATGATTTTAATCTTACCTTATTCTGCTGAGAAATGAATGTGATGTCTTTTCTGCTACCTCATGAAGGACAGAGCTGTGCATCAATCTGCAGACAGTGATGAGCAATCCTGTCAGGTGCAAGAGTTTCACAACATCGCCTGGACCATGTGCACCCTGAGTAAAATTAGTGATGCTGTGTGACTCATGGGAGATGCAGTTCATAAGCACATAGCTCATCACAAGGCAAAGAAATAAATTAGACTCCAACTCCCATTAGTTAAAGCAGTTGTAGGACACAGGAACTGCGGCCGGTAGTTGTTGCCCATTGCAATTCTTGGTAAAAGTAGGGGGGTGGGGGTGGGGGATGGGGGTCACTATCCTCAAGGCTAAACATCTCTTAACAACTCAGCAGAATCCAGCAGCAGACATACACATATATGAGGCATAGACTCATAGGCATATGGAGGTTTCTGCATTTGTTTTCTCTGAAAATACAGTGACAGACTTGATGAATTATGAACGGGATTGTGTGTTAATATCATCAGCCACTGCTAAGTTTCTGTAACTTGTAAAAAGCCTGGAAAAATAATTGTCCATCAGGTTTTTGTTTTTTTTTTTTTTATTATTAAGTCATAGATTAGCTGTGCTTGCGTAAGACTCATGTAACCTCTCGTGAACACTTGATGGCAGTGTAGTTTTAGCACAAACAGACATTCAACTAGTGGGTCATGGTTTTGGTGTTTGTGGATTCACATGGTCAAAGGTTTAAAGTTTTGAATCACAGAGACTGAGCAGTTAACATATTCATGACAGACAAGTCACGTTTACCACTGTAGTAAAACTGGTGTAGGCTGCAGAGTTTGAACACTGTGATGGGCTGCACTGATGCCAAATGGTGGCCACAACATCCCAGTTAGGACAGATGTAGCTCAGTTTTATGTCTGGTGGTGAGGTTTTACACAGGTTTGATAAAAGGATACCTAAATAAATTATAAGAAATAGGTTACTTGCTCTCAAGTCCATTTTCTGTCCCACCAACATTACTGCTTGACATTTCACCTCCATGTTGCGTTAGTGGAAAAATTCGTGCTTGCTGTTGTGTGCAGGAAATGGCTGCCGGGAGAAGCAACTTTCAAAGGTCACCATTCATTTTTTTTTTATATATCTCAAATTCAGTGCTCCAACATGTAGCGTTATAAACTACAGAGGCTTAAATAATCTGCTGGAATTTCTGAAAAATCAGACACTGAATGACTTTTGCTGATGAAGCACAACAGCAGATATTTTGACTTGTCATAGCAGGAAAAGTACAGGTTTTACTGATAAGATCAACATAGCTCCATTAATATTCAAGTGTTCCAGAGAACATGACAGTGTGACAGTGATCAGGAATGTTCGATGTTAATGCCGTTAAAATGAAGCAGCTAAATTTAAGTCAGCGATCGGAAACGCTTCTCTTTCAAGAGCCCAGAAATACACAGGATTGGTTTAATCGTGGAAAAAAAATGAAGTTTGTTAATGAATATAATACATTTTCAAAATACATGACAACTAAAAAATTTAAAAACAAACAAACAAAAAAAAAAACAGAAGGATATTCTGCACTATCTGCAGTATGAACATTATGTACCAATGTATTTTTTACAAATATACTTGGATATTGATTTTATATTGCCTGTGGCAAGGCTGAACATACTCAGTTTAAGTATAGGCCTTTTTTCAAAATACAGTTTTACCAAGTTTTATCAGTGGCTTTTCTGACAAAAACACAGAGTTTATGCTTTGAATATAAAGCAAATTATGGAGACATTAGTGTTTAAATCTTTTTAGAATGAACTGTCCTCAACCTAGTGGCTTGCCCCATCCAGTGATCTGTAAAGAAAACCATCTCAAAATGGACAGACATTTTGAGTAGAATAGAAAATACAGCTGCTGAGAAGATGTGTTTACAGCATCAGTGCAAGCTCTTCTCTGAGCTTTCTACTGCAACAGTCAGTGAAGCTGGAAATGTTTGCTCAGACACGGATACACTCACTGATGTGAGGGAAAATGCGAGCCTGTGCTTGGGTCTGATTAGCTCAGGTGTTGTTAAGCAGCGACATGACACCCAGTTCCTCCAGTTTGGCTTTGGCTACTTCCTCCCAGCCCTTATTGGCTTTTGGGTTCCTGGGCGACGGATGCATGATGCCCTCGACTCGCACATCGATTTCTGCAGCGGAGAGAGCTCGCCGCGCCCGCTGCTCCGCCACCCTTCCGACCCCGATCACCATGGAGACGCCCAGGGCCTCCACCACCTGGCACAGTGTGATGTCACACAGGCGCAGGAGGGCCTCCCGCTCAGCTGCGGGCAGCTCGGGGGGCGTCAAATTCTTTCCACTCGCACTCATGAAAATTAGCGGGCAAAGGTTGTGCACAAAGCAGTGGCGGAAGAACAGCGCTGGTTCACCACACAACTTTCTGAAGAAGCCCCAGAAACGTGCGCCGCTCACTTCACTCCGAGTACAGGCAAGTCCGGTGATCCGTCGCTTTGGATGCTCGACATCAGGATGGCCGACCTCCCCCGTTATCTTCAGCCAGTCCACAACTGACTTCACTTCACCGAAGGGGACCTGTGCAAAGAGGAGTAGATCACTTAAGCTCTTCTGGACACATCACAGCCACAGCATTGACAGGTAAACTGTAGTGAAGCAAAACTAGAGGAGTTTGAATGGAGTTGAAATATACGTAATTATTAGCGACCAGCACACCTACATTTAGTATGGAAAACTGGGAAAATATAGGTTCAACTGAGGGCACAAGTAGACCAGCATTGGTAAAGATAATCTGGGATATACACATTTCTTGATAAATGTAAATTTTGCCACATTATACACGTGGAGAGATTAACCCATTGGTGGGCCCTGGGGCAAAAATGACCCGAGGTCACATCAAACACAAATGTATGTAGGAGACAAATGGAACCGCTGGCTCCACCTGCCTTCATCACCTTGATGCATTTCAGTATAATACCACGGTCATTAGGTTTGGTGATACTCTGATGAACCATAAAGAGCAAATGGAAAGCACGCACCTGCTCTCGCATGGTGCTAGAAGACCGTGCGGACACCCGAGAGCGGAAGGGGGGCGATGAATGTTAAAAGGTAACCCGAGTTAGGACCGAGGCCGGCCGCTGCGGCCCGGGTCACGTCGGTTACGCACCGGTTACGCACCGGCCGCGCACCGGCCATGCACCGGCCGCGCGTCACCAGCGCGCAGCCCCCCGATGGTCCGCGCTCCATGAGAGGAAACACACACGCGTGTCTGAATGCGCCCTCACCCCGGTCTGGGCCATGCCGAAGGGTCCGGGGTTCATCCCCAAAAACAGGACCCTCTGTGCGCCCCGACAGTACGTCTCCACGTAGCAGCGGTGCGGGGCCCAGGCGTACTCCAGCGGGTTGTAGATGTAGCGGACGGGCTCGCTGAAGCTGAGGCGGCGGATGAGGGCGTTCAGCTCCAGCTCAGCCCGCAGGAGCCTGGAGGACAAGGTGGCGATCCCGTCCGGCGCCGGGGGTAACCCCTGCACTTGTGAGTCGCCCGGAGCGCGTCCATTGTCCCGATCGGACCCGCCCGCCTCCTCCTCCTCCTCCTCCTCCTCCTCCTCCTCCCCCTCCCGTGCGGCGGTGGTGTCCTCTGACATTTTCGACCGCGGGTTCCCGTCCGTCAGGTACAAGCGCTGCGTTGACGGGACGCTCCGCCAGCTTCGACGAGCCGCTCGGCCTCCGGGCCGAGGGCTCCTACGGCTCAGGGTGTCGACAAACGACGGATCTCTCCGCCATTCAGCGCTTTCTTCCTGTTTCTCACCGTGCGCCCAAAGCGGCTGCTGCCCTCTACAGCGACGCTTGTGTTATTACAGCCGAGGCCCGGAGATCGCGATTGTAATGTTTGGTGGGTACGACGGTGTATGACGGCACTTGAACCTAGCACGGGGCAACAAGTTGGGCTGACTAGAGCAGACACACATATATATACATAGACATATATATATATATACATACATACATAGTACATACATATATGTATACTAATTTTATATATACTAATTTCTTTCCATGCCCTGTAACATTTAGGCTTTTATTTATATAATTTTTCTATCTATTTAACCCTTTGATATTTATTTATATATATATTTGGGTATTGTCCAATGTTGCCTTTTAAATTTTGTCTTGATGCCTTTTATGTTTTACCACGTCGTCGGAATGTGCTACAGGAAATAAATTTGCCTTGATTTGCAAGTTTCAGCTCCAAGGGTTGCTGAAGAACACTTTAACTTAGTCATAGATCCCAAACATAAATGGTACAAAGGGTCCTGTCTCTGGAATTAATTAGCGGAGAGCTGAGGGTTATTTTTGGTAGGTGCTGATTCCTTGAAGTTCTGTGGCTTAAAGACCTGGCTAGATGTTCTGACAGCGTTGCCGTGCAAGTGCACCCCTCTCTAAGGCATCCCAGTGGGACTCCTTTACAAAGTTGTACTATTACAGCACCCTGCTTATTTAGTTTATGCTTAAAGGCACGAGGAGTCAGCACTCCCCACAAAACGACCGACTTTTTTAAAGATCTCTGCTTGTTTAAATTAGAGAGGAAGAGCAGCTCAGCTGGTAATCCTGCCTTGGGCGTCTTAAACTAGCAATCACTGAGTAGCTCTTTGGGTTTGTCCTCACATCCTAGACTATGGGTGATGATTATGATCCATCCATATCTCGGAGTTAACTTCCTCATGATCCTTTCCATCCATCATATTGTAAAAGTTGTGAAATTTGGGTCAGCATTGATGAGTTAAGTAAAAGTGAAAAGGATGTGTTAGTGCTATGCTGAGCCAACCTGGCTGTGGAAGTAATCCATTTAAAATACAAGTCCACTCATGCATCTTTTATTAAAATATTTGAGTTTCAGGGCTTTGTTTTGTGTTGGAATGGGCTGAAGCAGGATTTAAAAAAGCATTCATCACAGAAAATCTCTTCTCGCTTAAAATGCTGTCTCTAATTCTCAATAAGGGTGAATTTAAAAACATCAAAAGGAAGCAGACATATCCAGCAAGCATACAAAGTCCTTTACAAATTCTTTTATTTCAGCATAATAGTAAGAAGCCTCTCCTCTGATTTTCATACAGTTGAAACTAATTGGATCACAAGGGTACATATTAGTTAGCCCATTTTACAATAATCATTGTAACATTTTTTTTTTTAGGAAGTTATTCTTATGCACTCATTTTCCTACACAAAATAATCAATATCAAGATCCTATCTTAACTGAGGACCATAACTCTGCATGCAAGACTAATAAAGAAAACAACTAATCTGTGATAGCTACTGTTATGCTGTTGTTCATCTAATACCATTATCAATATAATTTACTACAAATACCAGGGACTTTGTATAAGAAAGAAAACATTTTCTTGTGGTACTACTGCCTCTAATGTTAAAATTACTGAACATACTGGGCTCTCAACTGTACTGATCCAAATTGTTCTGTCCTCTTTCTCTGTCAAGTTGAGGAGAAATAGGCTTTGTCTAAAACCTAAAATCTAGTATGGTCTGAAGGAAAAAATATCCGTTTCTTTTTTGTCTTTTTTTCCTTTCACTCCAGTGTTTACAATTTCATCAGAATAAAAAAAAAAAAAAAGGTCCTTGAAACAATCATCAAAATGTGATGAGAAATTCTCAGGCAAATAAATCCTTTGATCTGTCTTAAAAATTAAACCTCAATCTTAATAACAAAGGATCTGAGACTCGAGGATTCTATTGCATTTTAACAATGATAATGATAATACTAAAAACAATAAATGACAAAAAGGTATTAACAAGTGATGTCTACTATATACTGTATTGCCCTTTAGCCATTTTCCGTATGTGCTCATGCCAGCAGTATCCCTTCCAGATTTGAAATAGTGTTTCCAGAGCAAGTTAATGCATTTCTCAAACTTGGCCCCTTTACTACTGCTGGGTTTTACTTCATCCTTTCAAGTCACTAAAAACAAAATCCCCTCTTTGTGCACACCTAAACTGTGACAACACATTGTCTTGATATCAATGGACCATTTAAAGAAATATTCCCTATGGTTCTTTTGGTAATTAAAAAAACAAAACAAAACTCAGTAATCCGCATGTTTTTTTGTATCAAACAGACATCTGTGGATCCTACAAATCAAAAACCAGATAAAGCACTCTGGGATTCCATCTCCACATTCAGCCTTATCTGGACCTTAAAAAAAAAAAAAATCAAATCAAATCAGACTGCAGTGCCCTGAAATCACCCCTGATGGTTTGCAGACATCTGTTACTCTCTGTGGCTTCAAAGAACAGTTGTGAGGTCTTGATATGCACACGTATGCTCGGCCTTCTGAACTAATCCTCCCACCCAGCACTGATTTCTGAATTAAACAGCACAGTTAGGACAGTGCTGCCACTAATTCACCAGTCACGGAAAGGATCAAGTTTGAGAAATTCTTCTACAGGCAGCACAGTGGCTCTGAACAACCGTCGCTCTGCTGTCTGACCGTTATAGATTTCCACACAGTACGATCAAAGTTCATCATAGGTAAAAGAAATCGTTCATTACAATATCATTTAGAACTACAATGATTATTTTGTGTATCCGCACTTACTTAAGGCTAAACCCAATGACATGACAGACATCCATTATTACACACCAACCACATAATATTTGGATAAAAAGGCAATTGTTAGTGTGAAGCAGAGTCAAGCAAGTGTTGACTCTGCTATGGCCTGTGACCGGCAAAAGCACTGCAGTGGGAAACAATTTAGCACTACTGACTTCTCACAAGGACTATCTGACTCCCAGGGGCTCCTTTAGGATTATATATTGTGTTACAGTGAAATCAGTAACAACGACCCAAAATATTCATTACCATCGTAAAGACAACCTCTCTCGACAGGAGGACATGTTAGTCTGTTTTAGCACGACTGAAGCCATCGACATTCTGTAACCACGACAGCTTAAAAACAAAAAAAATATGATGATGAAAAGCTGTCTTGTCTTAGTAAATACATCTGATCCACAATAATAAACAGTTGAGAAAAAGGCAAATGAAAAAACAAAAAGAAAAAACAACAAAAAACAAAAGAAATACACTAAGGCCACGAGATTTTGTATACCCCCACTAATCTCACAATGTGAGAATCTGTACAAACAACATAATGGGACTTCAAATGGCCAACCTGCACTATATCGGACCAGAATCTATGGACAGAGCTGTGGGACAGTTTTCTGCCAACTACAGGAGATCTCTGTATATATCCTGAAAATATATACAGGCGTACGTACAACAGCATAACTCAAGAGGAGGACTTGCTAAGGCTGCTGTCTTGTGCCATTTCCTGAGTCATCAGCATGTCATACACAGAACACGAGGTACACAGGTGATACTACTGTGACCCGACCCCTCATGTCTGACACACAATTAGTCAACTGCAGGTTGCCCTCTTATCATCCACATCTTGGAAGTCCTGGTTTACAGGTATGAAGCACTGTCTGATATTACTTTTTTTCATATATATAAACACACAATGTTCCTCAGGACTTCATTTAAACAGTGGCAATGGACTGTATTCGAACCAAATTCAAATTTTCCGTTTCTTTTTGGCCCAATTTGTGCATTAAAAAAAAAAATCAAAAGAAAAAAAAAAAAATCACTCAAGTCCCATAATGAACCAATAATAAACATTTTCAATTATTTACACAAATAATTAATAAAACTGTACCTCCTGTGATGATGAAGTCAGGGAAATCTTGTTGTTCAAGTCATGCTAAGACAAGATCTTGCGTTCAGTGAAATGTCTTAATGCTAAACACCATGGTAGCTGCAAAGGCAAGATCTGGTCCACATGAGATGTCAACAGAGTGATATCCTTGCTTTACCTTAAAGGAAAGTTCAGTTTTATTAATTTTGACCCAAGTGACAATTCTTTTGCATCAAAGTGGGCCACATAAGGAAAAATTAGAAGCTCAAATACTTTTCCTCTCCACTTCATCCCATTTTGTTGCTAACATGTTAGGATAAACAATACCCACTGCCCTTCCCGAGTACCACCAAATGCAGATATATTTCAACAATAAAAACTTTTTTCTTTTTCCAAAAACCAAATAGATTAAGTACAAAAAAGGACCACTGTTCATCACAGAAAAGTCTTGTCTTTAAAAAAACGGGGAAGAAAAAGGAAACACAGTAAAAAGTCAACAAAACAAAAACACAAATGTCCCTCTGTCATTAGTAATCCCAAGACTGGAGCTGCAAGATCAGTCTGTACTAGAGTGTGGAGCCACTTAGCACAGAGCTGAGAAGAAGAAACCCTGTGGCTTGTCCCGTCTCTGGCGGTGTTGTGGATGTATGAAAGATGGAATGTCAGACCGCCAGCCGGCCTGGGGGGGGATGCAGGGGACTCCAGGTTGGGGGTGCGGGTGGGGGTTCTTGGGGATATGGGCGTGGTTCGCAGCATGGCTGGTTCTCTACTTTGGCTACGCTGCGACCCTGACACAACCGCCGATGCCGCAACAGCCGGTCTGTCCGAGAAAAGTTCTTTGGAACAAAAATAGGACATGGTTAACAAGTATAGTATATGGGGGGGTTGATCCATTTACATAGCATTAAGACCAGGAAACAACAACAACAAAGAAAAAAGTCTCCTTTGAAATATCAAATCAATGTTCATATTACACATTTTATACATTCAAAGGCAGCAAGCAGCAAGTAGTATAAAGACTGAACAATAGGGTCAGTTTAGTTTGTGTCTAATCGTACATACCTGCTGGCAACGTTCACACTGGTAAGGCTTCTCCCCACTATGGACACGCTTGTGTCTCTCAAGGTGGTAGCGCTGGATAAACCTCATATCACACATGTCACAAGCAAATGGCTTCTCTCCTAAAAGAGCACACAAATACACAGTCAATGCATCAATTTTAGCGTCTCGTAAAAACAAAGAGCGTGCAACTTTCACTTGCTAATCTTTCTTTGCAGGATAACTTTCCAACACTTACAAAAAGTTGGAAAACACTGCCCTATCAGTAAACTTTAACAGTGTGGTGTCAGCAATAGGATATTCTAAAAGGCCTCGTCATCAACTCATTATGTGTAGATCAGAGTGGAATTTCTTTTTTTCGTGGCCCAGATCTACGCAACACAGAGGCCCCAAAAACTGGGGCAAGTTTTTTGAGGCTGGTTCAACATCCCATCAAATGACTTGACAATCCAAACTCGAGTTTGTTGTGAACCCGTTCTGCTGCAAGCGCCAGAGCCTGTCTTGGTAATAAGGGTACGGTAAAGGAACGCATACCCGTATGAGTGAGGCTGTGTCTCTCCAGGTGGTTACGCTGAATAAACCTCATGTCACACATGGAACAAGCATACGGCTTCACCCCTACACACACAGAGCAATATATTAGCCCTACCACCCACATGTGCAATGCATACAACTTTCAAGCTTAAGCTAGCACTAGCACTCATACTAATTTTAAGTAAGTATTGTGCATTTCGTTTTTCTTTGAGAATATGTTGAAATGTTCAGACATGCAACTACATATACAGATTAATTTTCAATTTTCCTAATATAATGTGGAGCGAAACTTATCTAACTTCAAAGCAAAACCACCAAGAACTTTAATATTATCATATGTGCTATGTACATTTCAGTGACTATATATTTGGTCTGAATAATTATTAGTAACATCCTCACAGACTACTTCAGCGTCATCTCACATCTGATCTATTAAGTCTATACCACAAAAATATTAAATAGTTAAAGTCTGTGTTGACCATTGCAAGGGTCTGAGTTTGACTTTGGACCAGTTATCCCTGGATAACAAGTTTTCTAAATCAGTTATTGACCTTTTCAGATGCTCTAGGAAGATAAAGATTTTACAAAAGATTTTCATTAATACTTGATAAGTTGACACAATGCAATCAAATGCAATAATAAATCGAAAATTAGTGTAGTTACGGTAGAATTAGATGCTATTTAGGAGTTCTGTGTGGATCTATCAAAAAATAAGTAATTGTCGTTACAGGCCGATTGATAAGTGATACAGTGGTGCACATACTATTTTATCCTATTCTGCTCTAAAATCTAGAAGAACTTTGGAATAGTTTTGTTTCATGATTTTCAGTTGTGCTTATCGACTTATGAGAGCAAAATTTTGGAAAAATACAACATATTTTTACCTATTAACCATAAAAACATCACAGCACGATGTATGACAAAGGAATACCAGCCCATAATGGTTTGTTATTTTTACTTTAAAAATATTTGACTATTTTTGAAAAAATAAATAAATAAATAAAGACAATAACAAAAAATTATGCTAAGAATCACACCCAGCCACTTAATAAGGACTATAATTCCCAAATGGAACTAGAGCCAAGCTCATTAACATTAAACAATATGAATCCTGTTCTTAAACATTTTAGTTCTGAAATTGCCCTCCAGTATTACTGGTACACATAGTAAAAATGTAAAAAAAACAACAAAAACAAAACTCAAAAGGCTGGCAAACGAGGCCTGATGAATAATGGACGACTTCTAACCGAAGACAATAACTGTAAATCTAAACCAGAATACCGGCCTTTAGTTCTCTCTCCAAAACCATCTGGATTAAGACAGAATAGATAGAAGGCAGACATATGCATGCTACTTCCACAGCAAATGGTGTCCCCAGCTTTTGCTTGACAGGTATGAGCTTAATCAAGACAAGATGTTTACACTATCCGCCAACAACTCTGGAGGGCAACAATCAGTTTTTGCTAAATAACTTAACCTTGTTTTAAAATACAGGTTATAGAACTGTGAAATGAGGAGCGCTGGTAATTTGAAATTTGTACTAATAGCGACTAACCTGGTCCCCTATCAAAACCAAAACCTTCTGATTATTTCTGTAAGCACACTCCTATCAGCACGATTAAGAATAAATGGTGATCTGTATAATGTGAGAAGGGTAGGTGCACGGACCCATACCCGTATGAGTGAGGCTGTGTCTCGCCAGGTGGTAGCGCTGAACAAACCTCATGTCACACATGGTACAAGCAAAAGGTTTCACACCTAAATGTAAAGCATCAATACATTATTTTCAGGGCTTTTAGTTTCTGTTTCACAATCCATCAATGACTAATCACTAAAAACATTATTTACAATTGATGGGTTGTTAACCACTTTTCATTTATGTGAAAATTTCCTAAAAGGAATGCATGTCAAGTTTTTTTTTTTAATCCAATTAAGAATACATCCAAATATGTAAACCAATTCCCAAATCCACAACTAAACACATCACATGAGCTGATGATGTCACAGTCCTGTATTTATTTACATGTAGACTAACTTTAATGTTGCATTTACATATATAATATGATACTCTTGATCAATAATAATGTACTAGTTACTTTGACAGAATTATAATTGCCTTAGATGGCTGACTCTGTGTCTAACATAACGTAAGTACAGTCTGATCTTCATGACATGGGTAAGGTGGGCGGGCGCATACCCATATGAGTGAGGCTGTGTCTCGCCAGGTGGTAGCGCTGAAAAAACCTCTTGTCACACATGGTGCAAGCATAAGGTTTCACACCTAAATGCAAAGTAGCAATATTATATTACTCTGCCTCACTTTCCATTCTTTACCATAAATACCTAAGCTATTGGTTATTAACCACACATTTGCCAATTCATGCAAAAACAAAAATGAACGTCAAAGGTTTCCTTTATGTGACACCAACAAAGACAACTATACAACTGACCGTTTTAGCTACATAACCAATCAAATGATCAGCCATCATTATCCTAAAAAGTTCCAATTACAGTCAGGGGGCACTGTAGTTATTACCTTTGTCCTTCTAGCAACTGGAGTAGGATTTAAATCATCATCCTTTTAACTAACCAAGTATTTGCTCGATCAACACATTTCAATGTGCAAGCATAACACCAGCATACATTTCAATAACTGAAGATTTTACCCTTAGGGACTGTGCCTATTAAAAAGGGGACTGATTATTAATATATAATTCTTTTCTGAGAGGAAAGTCTAGTAGAACAGGAGAGTTTAAAAGCACAGGACAATGCCAAATATGTCTGTACTGCTGGTTTTTAGTCTTTTAGTAAAATTTTTTTAGATGGTACTAAATATTCTAGAAGTAAACTACCTTAAACTACTTAGAGTTAAGGTTACAAAAATGTATTTCACAAAGTAAACATTATGCACAAAAAGTAAACATTATGCTCCAAAGATTTGCACAGAAATACATATTTTGCACTCTACTAATTTGAATATCTGAGTTGAAAAAGTTTATGGTGCTGATATTAGCACAATGAAGACTGTAATATTGACCTACAAAATGTGAGAAGGGTAGGTGCACTGGCGCATACCCGTATGAGTGAGGCTGTGTCTCGCCAGGTGGTAACGCTGAACAAACCTCATGTCACACATGGTACAAGCAAAAGGTTTCACACCTAAACGCAAAGCATTAAGGTATTACTTTCAGACTTTTGTTATTTGTTTGTGTTCACAATCCATCAATAAGAAATACACACCTAATATCTACTCAGAATTGATGGGTTGTTAACCACTTTTTTCAATTCTTTTTGCAATTTTTTTTATTTTTTAAAGAAATTAATGCTTGTTTTTGAATGGTTGTTTTTCCTCCAAGTCCAATAAAGATTACATCCAAATGTGTAAACCAATTCCCAAATCCACAACTAAACACATCACATGAGCTGATGATGTAGCAGTCCTGCATTTCTTTACACGTCAAGACTTGCTTTAGTGTTGCTTTTATGCACTTGTTGTAGGGGACGTTTGATCAAGAAATCTAAGAAATGGTCAGTTCAAAAGATAATTAAGAATTGCCTTAGATGGCTGACTCTGTGTCTAACATAATGTAAGTACAGTCTGATCTTCATGACATGGGTAAGGTGGGCGGGCGCATACCCATATGAGTGAGGCTGTGTCTCGCCAGGTGGTAGCGCTGAAAAAACCTCTTGTCACACATGGTGCAAGCATAAGGTTTCACACCTAAATGCAAAGTAGCAATATTATATTACTCTGCCTCACTTTCAGTTTTTTAAATTTAGGAGTTAATATCTACACTATTGGTTATTAACCACACATTTGCCAATTCATGCAATAACACAAATAAATAAATAAATTTTATATATATCTATATATCTATATAGATATATAGATATATCTATATATCTAAATAGATACAGATAGAAGTGTTGCAGTTACCAACATCAGAACAACAAAAAAAATGATTGACGTCATCCTGCTTTAATGATGATAGAGACTATAAATCCATGTCAAAAGTTTATGCTGCATATGGACATTTCCCTTAAATATAAACAGGCACATGTCTGAAGTTAACTAACAAAATTCAATGTGCACACTGATTTCTAACACTGAATGTAATGGGGCACGGTGCACGGACCCATACCCGTATGAGTGAGGCTGTGTCTCGCCAGGTGGTAACGCTGAAAAAACTTCATGTCACACATGGTACAAGCATAAGGTTTCACACCTAAATGCAGAGCATCAAGAAAATTATTTTTGTGTCTCTGCCACCAAGACAAAAGCAATAAATAAATAAATATGTAATACTACTTCACGACTGAAGAATACCAAACTGGCCTAAATTGATATCTGTGGTTAATAACCAATGTCATACCCTAAAATAACTTATAAGGGTACAATATAATAAGATGCTTGTTTCAAATTACAAAATTTCCAGAAGATTTTAAATCCATTCTCACAACATATGAGATGATAATGCCATCTAATTTCTATTAACACTTAAAATAATTCTCTTCTAATTTAATTTGTGTATGAAAAAAGATATTCAAGATTAGATCAAGCATTCAGATGTTGCAGCATCCTAATCTTGTGACTGGGTTAAGATTGGCAGACGCATACCCATATGAGTGAGGCTGTGTCTCGCCAGGTGGTAGCGCTGAAAAAACCTCTTGTCACACATGGTGCAAGCGTACGGCTTCACCCCTATACACACAAAGTACCAGCTTTAGCATTAAAAGACTCAACTGCCAAAAATGATCGATGCTAAACTTTACTAATTGCTTAGTAAAGTTTGGTTGCACTTATCAGCGCTTGTTTTCACTGGAAATTCCAGCATGCTTAAAAGAAATCTGTTATTCCAATTGGAAATGACATTTTCACATCCGATTGAAGATAACCAACTACTGAAGGTAGTTTAAATTAGAAAAAATTGAAGGTTAATAAAAAGATAGTGTAGATAGCAACATTAACTTACATTAAAAAACTTAAAAACCTAACAAATGACCAGACAATTGAGGAAAAATCGAGGTCCCTAATGGGCACATGCTAACTAGCACAACAGCATGTTTTCCACACTATGCCAATACGTGTTTGTGTTCATATAATTTCAACAACAGATTTGTTAACGTAAAAACTTTTGTTACGCTGATGCAGAGGTTAGACAATTTTAGGCAGTTGGTAAACAACTATACACAACACATCAAGATGAGACATTGGTTTGCAGAGCAACTCTTGTGATTTAACTTGAAAAACTGTTTTATGGTAAATTAAACTGCTCTCAAAACCGTCACACAGAACCTATCATATAACTGAAAAACAAAACAAACAAACAAAAAACCAAACCATTAACTTTGCGCTCTCCTCATGTTAAAGAATTGTACTTTAAAACAGACTGACAGAGTATTTTTACAGAAACCCGTTTTCAAATATGATAGATATGAAAGCTATATAGAAAATAAAATGAAACTTTTCATGACAAAGGATTATTTGTTATTACCTCTCCATTACTTTGAATGTGAAATGACAAAATGACTACGCTGTGTGAGTAGTCAGCTCTAAATTTTTGCAGGGAGGGGAAACAATAAATAAAAATTTGTGCCTAAATATAAACTAAATATAAATCCCGCAGAGATACCCATTAACATCAACTGAAACCCCGTCCAGTGTGTACCCCCCCCCAGGTCTAAACCCCTCCTCGCCAAACTACCAACACACACTCCTTAATTTAGAATTTGATGATCATTGTCCACAGCTGTTCCAAAAAGCACAAGACTAAATGTCTGTGTTCTGGTTTGCCTTTAGTTTTACAAAAGCACAAATTTAGCATTGATCAGCACCTGCAGCTGCTCCAGGGTAAACATCTTCCTTGACTCAGTTTGACCCAGCTTTGTGGAAAAAGTCTGAACTTCTCCCACAAAGCTTTAATGGGTATTAATAATGTGAACATGACATTTTCAGATGGCTGAATTGATAAAGGTTTCCTACTCTATTTGACCTAAATCATAGAAATAGTCTTTGCTATTTATAAAAATAGAGGAAAGAGATCTTAATTTGCAATTATGTTTTTGAGTCTGCAAGCCACAGACACCATGAGTATTGGAATTAAAAGTGGCCATGAAATATTTTCACGTGTGCTTCTCATCCATTATACATTTCATCTTCCCAAAGCTAAACAATCAACAGTTTTTGAGCAAAGTAGCTGCATAAAACTAAAACCAAAGAGTGGGGGTGTGGTTTTTTTTGCCTCATGGTCATCATGTCATTTCATAAACAAAGTCTTGGCAAAAGTATTGTTATGTACGTGCTTATGAAGCTCCTTGTTTTTACATGAAATATTAGCACTTGTCAGTATAGTGACAGAAAGCAATACAAACTCGAGTTTGAAGCAGCCATGTAAACATTAATGTGTGCGCATGCAGGACCAAATGCAGGGAAAGAGAGGGTCAAAGTTCAAACAATAATGACATACCTGTATGAGTAAGACTGTGTCTTTCCAGTTGGTAACGTTGTATAAACCTCATGTCACACATGGTACAAGCGTACGGCTTCACCCCTACACAGAGTACAAGAATGTTAGATGTATTTCAACACACTGATGAGGTTCAAGATATACTGAAATGCTTTCAGGTTGTTTGTAAATGCATGCTTTATTTAAGACAAAATTATGTTAAAGACATTACACAGAAAGAGTAAGAACCTGCAGACATCAAGAGTTATGGTGCATCATTAATTAGGGAGAAACAGGGCTTACACATTTCAGTTTGGACCATGTTGAATATTATTCTGTCATCCTGCAAATAAATTGTGATGGTAAAAACCCTATTTTTAATTTCATGTTTAAGTTATCCCATGTTCAGGAAGCACCATTTCACTTTTTACTGAGGCCAAATATTCTTTCCTGACAAAATATTGAAAAACATTTCCTAGTTTTCTTGACAGTTCAGACTATTGATGCCTGCATTTAAAATACTTTTTAGTGTAATGTGCTTTTAAATTAATATGCAATGTAATGCTTAACAATGAACATGCAGTAGTACCATTACAGTGTTAATCAGTAAACAAGGTAACTGGCAGAGAGTCACTTTCTCAGTGGACAGTTTTCCAACAAAGCCTAAAATCTCTTAAACTTTTTTTTTTTTTTAAGGGAAGTTAATTTAACAACAATGGCATAATTTAAGTATCACATAATGAGGGAGTTATCAATTTAAAATCATGTGTGGGTTTTTTGGTAAGGTTTCTTGGGGAAAAGGGTAACAATTAATTCAAGCATACCAGTATGAGTGAGGCTGTGTCTTGCCAAATGGTAACGCTGGAAGAACCTCATGTCACACATGGAGCAAGCGTACGGCTTCACCCCTAAATGCATACAGTACCGAGATTTAGAAAAGAGTTCTCATGAACTATGTAAACATAATATGTCACGTTACACACACACTAGTCTGTGTTATGTCATTATAAGATCTCATGTATTTTTACGGGCAACTGGTATATACATAAAAGATATAAAATGTATCATATCAACCCAAAAGGCATTTAGCAAATACAGTGAGTATACCAGGAAAAAAATTAACCTACTAGTGCTTAAAGTTTTATCCTTCATAACCAAGAATATTAGCACAAATTACAATTCACCTTTCTGCAATGTACTCTCACAGGCAGGCAATGCCTACATACGAGGGAAAACATCTAAAAACCCCTGATACTATCAAGTGAGAGGGATAAGTAAAACTTATACCCGTATGGGTGAGAGTGTGTCTTGCCAGGTGGTATCTCTGGAAAAATCTCATGTCACACATGGAGCAAGCATATGGCTTCACCCCTGCACACAGAGCAAAATATTTTGTAAAAACAACACAATGAACAGGACACACTCATCTATATTATGTATCCAGACATGCCAAAAGCAGTGGCACCAACATGTTGTAACACTAAATGCATTCCACTAACATTTTCTCATCTGTTTACATGCATAAAAAGTGACTTTGATAAAATATATTTTTGATGAATTTATTACAGCTTTTCAATGCTGAGTTGCATCTCAAAAGCTGAAAAAGTGTTCAGACTCAAGTCAAAGTATAATTTACTGGTACTGCAGTTAAGTACCAATGAATGGAACTTGGGGAATGCCGTCCAAGACAGTGCCTTAAAGGGTTAAGGTAAAAGGTGAACGGTACTCCTCCAGCATGTCCCAGTGATGACAATGGCTTGATGATGTTTATCAATATCTTAAAAACCCTACTCACATCAAGGGACAGATAAAGTTAAGTAAACTGGGTATTGGGGCTCTAATGTAACAAAGAAGGGCAAACCCATACCCGTGTGAGTGAGGCTGTGTCTTGCCAAGTGGTAGCGTTGGAAAAATCTCATGTCACACATGGAGCAAGCGTATGGCTTCACCCCTACACACATAAAAAAGTACGTAAACATTAGCTAGAAAAAGAAAAAGTAAGTTTCAACACATATCCATCAACCCTCCCTTTAGAATGGCTCTTCTTTTGCTTCTACACATCATACCATCAACCTGAGAAACAAATGCTTGTTTTGCAGGATGGGTGATAGTGACCATGAGTGGGTCATTTCAGTCAGATAAAAGTAGTTTTTAAAAATGAGGCGTGACAAAGAAATAGAGCAGTAGAGCATTCAGCAGGGAAATATCTGAAGTTGTGTACATTCAGGGTCCCCACTATGTATGCATGTATTTACATCAAGAGCTATAAATTATGTTTTGTTTTTTTTTTTACCATCCTAGTACATGTCTGGATACATCCTTAACTTTATAGAAAATGTGAATATTTGAAGCTGGTGGTCATTTTAAACACCCTCATTGTTTACACTGCTACGAGTTAAAAAGTTAAGGTACCTCTAAAACACCTCTACCTAATGAACTAGGGTGAGCAGACGCATACCAGTATGAGTGAGGCTGTGTCTTGCCAGATGGTAACGTTGGAAGAACCTCATGTCACACATGGAGCAAGCGTACGGCTTCACCCCTACATACACAAAGTATCAACATATTAGCTAAGACGTTCCGTTTGCATCAATGGGAAGCATCATTCACATTCATTACACCACTATGACCTGGCAGACATTACACATTCTCATCGAGCTTCATGCAAAGGGGTGTTTTTTTTTTTGTTGTTTTGGTTTTTTTTTTTTTTAATTTTAAGAGTGTCTTCTGTCATGGGTAGCATTTATTTTCAAATAATCTAGAATACATCATAAAACAAAGCAGCAACAGGATATAAGCCAAGCATATTTAAAACAAGACATACAAATCAGCAACAAGATAGTAAAAAACTTCTAAGACGGTGATCACACTGGCCAGCAGAAGCAGAAATGTTAGCGCACTTCTCCACCGTTCACTATTAAAAGTATCACATTAAATCAATTTATGGTGGCATGAAAGTATGTGTTACTTTCAAGTGTTGCAAGTGTTCTTGTTTCCTAGCAATCAACTAGCACTATTTTTGAAAGCTTCCAATCTGATCTCCTCCATAAACTTACAGCAGAAGACTCTATATAAGCAATTGCACAGCTAATACAATAAATCTTTATTAAAAAGCCAGAAATTTGCAGCTTAGAAACATGTGTTGTGCAGCCATTAGTCTGCCTGTAAAATGAGTGTGGACATCAAAGGACTATTCCCATAATATACCATGGCCTGAATCAGCTACTTCAACATGACTGGATCTTGCAGAAGTAAAATGCTTACTTAAGTAACCTTTTAATTTATTTTGCAAATTTAAGTTTTTATTGATGACTGCAATATTTTCCAAACACCAAAGTTAAATAGTCTTCTTAAAAATTAGATACTGCAAATTACATTTTTAATTAAATTTTGTCCTTTGTCCTTTTTACCACTCACTCCCACCTTATACTGCGGCTCTGAAACCATGTCTCTTCCATCAAAAATTCTACGGAGCTCCTCAACTGCAATGGATTGAGCCAATAATAAAAATATATTTAGATAAATGCTGTAACAATTAATGTATAACAGGATATTCAAAATGCGAACGACTATGGTACAATACAATGTGGACGATGTATGATAGCTGAAAGCTAGCTTCAAATCTTCAGCTCTGCTAGCATGATAAAGCAGCAGCAGTAACTGCCAAGAAAATAACTAATTTTTGTTGCACAGCAATGGTACAAGAGGGATAATACACTTTGAGGGGTCCACGGGAGAAATTTAATATTTATATCTATTGATAGTGTTTTTTCAATAAAATAGCCCATAACTGGGTATGTTCAATAACCGGCAATTCTGTGTGAGACGTGTTCAGACATCCCAATAGTAATTCTGTAGGCTATTGCCTTAACTGTTGTTGTATTAGACAGTAAAAAGATCTTTCTATATTTCTCTGCATTTACATATGATAAATGGTTGAGATCATGGCACTTGGAAAAACCTAAAATGAGGAATCACCCGTGTGTTTTTGTACACTACGAACCAATCCTAAACTTAGGACCCCTTCATATGGGATAATGAACAGTCCTTTTATTATGTGAAAGATGTAGATCAACGGGACAATTCTGTTGAACAATTATTAGAGATCAGCAATCAGTCAAATTTATAAATAAGTTACTGCTGAATTTTTACACATTTTTCTGATCAACTCCTAAGTGGTTGTTTTGGACCTAAGGGTCTGCCTGTATGCTATTTTTGTGGTTATATTGAATAAATTTTCTTAACTTGAACTGGGTACGGTAAAGGAACGCATACCCGTATGAGTGAGTCTGTGTCTCTCCAGGTGGTAACGCTGGAAAAACCTCATGTCACACATGGAACAAGCGTACGGCTTCACCCCTACACACACAGAGCATAAAAATATTAGCTATTCTGTCTGATAAATAAGCGCAAATGTGACAAACAAAATAATTAAATTTTTAAAAATCCATTTAAAAAATTACAAATCTATTATTTGGAAAACAGAAAGAACAGATGCAGTGTTGCCACAAAGAGCAACTGCTTACTCAAGTTAGTGGGATATTGTAATAATAGACAGATATAGGCAGATAGATAGCTAGAAAGATAGCTAGATAGATAGATAGATAGATAGATAGACAGAGAGATAGATAGATATATAGATAGATAGATAGAAAGATAGATATAAACCAGATTTGTTCAGCATTAGTTCACTACGGATGCATGTCTTTTTATGAATACTGGGGCAAGAGTCACTGACTTGGAAAAATGAGGTTGGAATTTGACTTACCCACAGTGCACACTTCTTAAACAATGAGAAACAAAGAATTTTGTGTGAAAGGGTGCAACGCAAATATTGATACTATGCATAAATGTTTTTCAAGTCCTCAATTTTTTCCATTTTATATTAACATTTAAGAACATAGTCCTTTGATGTCCATGCAGATAAATTTCACTGACAAAGTAATAATTACAAAATAATGATAAATACATAAATAAATAAATCTTGCAATTTTTTGCGGCCTGCACTTTGAGGCTTTCACATACATACACTAGGGTCCACATATTTCAGTCCATTGTTAAGTCCACTATCAAAAAGTCTTATTTAAAAGAACTCTTAGTTGTCTTTATTTAGCAATATAATTTATATAATTCTTATTTAGTGATACAAATCGATAATTTTAGATCAAAGAATTTCACACAGAAAAGTCTCAAAAATTCTGACCTTCAACTAGTAACACAAATGTTCTTTGTAATACAATTATAATTACTTTTGTCTTTCCACAGAGAACACCACATGCTGACAAAATGAATATAGTCACCTAAATGTTTCTACAACCTGCTCCTAAACTGAAAGTTCTATAGTGATTCCATGCTGGAAAGGTTTTCTGAAGTCAAACTGTCCAAACCAAGAACCCGTATTCTTTAGCAGAAGTGCTTGTGGTATGGTGGAACAGCATGGGTGGTAAGATGTGGTCTGTTTTCATGTGACTACAACCAGCTGTGATACAGCATTGCCCAACAGAGTATTGTGAAGTGTGTGCGCAAGGTGTTTACAGGGCATGCAGCAACTGCTTGATGACAGAACCTAGCATTATAGGCCAGAGTGTAGTTATGCTTTTAAGGTAACCACAGCGTGTGAAGACCAATGTATCAAGCTGACATCTTTGCAAAACCCAACAACATTTGCATCAATAACACAAAACCAAATGAACAGAGAACCTCCCACTTCGCATGTGAAAACAATCATTTTCACAACAAAACAAGTCAAAACAAAGGGTCAGATAATAAAAAACAACATTTGAAGATTAGAAGAAAGTTGTTTTCAGACAAATCAAAGTTGGAATTTGCAGTAAGAGTTTACTACAATCACAACAGAGGCTACTTTCTCCCTCTAAAGGCACCAGAGCTAAACTCCACTTAACATTCTACCAAAAAGTAGGAATGTGCCTCTAACATCTCTGGGATCCACTAAAAGAGTCATCATATATTGTGGATTCTCAAACCTTGCAAACCTTACTTCAGCTGATGCCAGTCAGTACTTAAGCTATGATTATGGCAAATAATGGACATAAAAAAACAATTTGATCATAAATGTTACAACAACATGAGTTTTTAATAGTGGACTCAGGACTACTGGACCGCACTTAGTTCAATCACTTTATGTAAATTTTTTCTGATGTTGGGGGACCAACATTTTTAAGAAATACTGTGCTTTTATTTTGGGCTGAACAGACATTTGGGGGTGGCTTTGTTGGAAATTACTGTCCACAGACAAAATGAACCCTGAGCATCTGTCCATTGATTCAAGTGACAGACTACAGAGGTAGTCAGATTTATGTAATATGGGTACGGTTAAAGGACGCATACCCGTGTGAATGAGGCTGTGTCTCTCCAGGTGGTAACGCTGAATAAACCTCATGTCACATACGGCACAAGCATACGGCTTCTCCCCTAAACCGAAGAGCACCAGTTTTAGTTAAAGTCCCCACAGATACCACCGATCAGCTGTGAGGCAAAAGCTATTACCAAACAAGGTTTTTAAGCAGGCCATTGCAAAACCTTACAGTTGCTGCACACTCCTAGATTTCAGTCCAACTCAAGCTCTCAGGGCTTCTTTCGACAAATGATTCATGTAGTCAGGCATTAAAAGCTGTTTAGGCTTAACTGTAAACTCGAGTTATTCCAAGCACGACCCATACCTGTATGAATGAGGATATGTCTCTTCAGGTGGTATCCGCTCCTAAATGCTCCGTAACAGTGATCACAAATAAAGTTTTTCTGCACTTTGGATGCCGGACCATTTTCATCTCCACCTGTGCCCTAAGGAAGACCGCAAACAATAATGATTCATCATTTGTTTCAAAATTCCACCCTGATATTGTACTACTAACAAAATAAGATTCCCCAGAAATTTAAATAATATAGGGACATGATTTCTGTTGTAGACTTGGGACACCAAATGCTTTTTTTCCATGTATATTTAAAATTTTTTAAATCATTTCTAATGGTCTTCGGTATGAATAAGCAAGACAAGAAAGTTTGTTCTGCTATTTTACTATATATAATTTACATCTGAATTGAAAAATACCCCACAATCCCTCCAATGGCCTAATGCCCTCATGTTCCTGCTCCCCCTGTTATGCACACAACTGCAGTTATTGTGCTCTGCTTCACTCTGCTCCCCTCCCCCTCTTTCCTCTCTAGAGATCCTCCACCCCCTCCACATCTTCCCTGAACTCCTCCCCCCACCCCCACACAAACATAATGTGCACACATGAAAGCCCCAAGTCAGGCGCACTTGAGTAAAGTTAAATGCTTTCACAAAAATGTGTGCAAGTAGCTAAAGATATATTTTATATAATAAGGGAAATGAATATTCACAGCAGAGACCATTCCCTATTTAGCAATCCCAGCCACTGACCTTCCCTCCCCTTCCTTCTTGTTCTCTCACTTTACAGGGCGTCACTGATTTCCTGTTCTTTTTTTTCTGCTGCATGTCCTCGTTGGCCCTCATCTCCTTCTCATCCAGCAGGCGGGGAGCTTGGAATTCACCTTCCTTCCGGATAAGCTACAGAGCCAGAAAAGGTCCATTATTATCTAATTTCGGAACTATTTCCTTAAAAACTAAAAACAGAATATCTGAAGATGACTAAGATTAGGTGATAAATTGATCCGCCACTTAATAAACTAGGTTTGACAAACAAAAAGCTTTTAGTTATAAGGAGAACTGACTAAAACTGTAACTAATTGCCCTAATATATAATCCTTTCGTAATAATTGCAATATATTCATATCCTTAAAAGTATGTATGACAACTAATATTACAAATCATATACTTAACACTACTAAAAGAACAACTGAGGGGTTTAAAGTAGAATAACTTCACTGTATTCAGTGGAAAAGTCCATTCACAATTGAATTTATAATTTCATAACACTAATGGGTTTATGGCCTTCACAAAGTGAAAAGCTTAGCATGCAACAGCCCCATTTCTACCCCGTATTTCCCAAGTGGGTGCTAACCAGGGGTGGACAGCTCATTCCAGATGGGAGGATCATATGACTCTGGGGAGCACGGTCAGGTCCCTCTCTCTGCGGTGGTCCATGGCCAAGTGGAGCCATCATTTTTTTGGGCGGAGCAGCCATGGAGCTGGCCTGCATCAGAGCCATACTGGAGAGGACAGCTTCGCAGCCAAGCAGCCCCGCCTGCAAGAAAAAAGAAAGAAAAAAAGAAAGAACAACAACACATTACCATCTATATGGAACAATTAAGAGCAGTCTGCAATTTCAAATGATCTGCATCTTAGACAATACTGCCAGTCACATGGCATTTACCAAGCTAGTTATCAACGACAACATCCTGAGTGACACAAGACTGCAAGTAAAGTTATTTGTAACCACTTTGGTGTTCTCAAAACAAACCCATTTCATATGGTCGCGGACTGAGCTGCTGGGCAGATGTGACATTGCTGTGGTGTATGTGAGCGCAGGGACAGGGGTGGGGACAAGGTCATCCAGAGATCCGTCAGTCAGGATGGTCGGGCTGGTGGGAAGCCACACCCACCTCACTCATCTAGCATTAAAACTGAGGAAGAGGAGGATGTGGATGAAACAGACAAACATTAAATTACAACAGCATCACTTGCTGTCTTTATCGTTACATATTCCATTAACTCCAGTTAGGATGGTCATTTTTCACAATGACATCAAACATCACAAATGTAACACAAATAAAAAGTTTTCATTTGTATAAAAAACTATGTTAGAAGATTTGGTTGTTTTTTTTGCTAGCCAGAAATTTTTCAGTATACTTACCTTAAAAAATTAAAAAAATTAAAAAATAAAAAAACAACTTAATAGTTTACTGGCCAATATTTGGCTAATAATTTATCTTTCCTCTATAGCGATGTTTCTTTTTTAGATATACCCTAGTTGACCAGGGCAAGCAAATGGTAGACTTGCGAAAACATTTGCTTCTGAGTGGCATGGGGGGAAAAAAACTGCCCAAAATCATGTTGTGATTGAGACAATAAGTAAATGTCCTACTTTTTCCACTGCCAGTTGGACAAAAGATTAAAAAAAAAAATATGGGGATTAAATGAAATGAAATGAAATGAAGTCAAAGAAAATAGCCAAAGGACTTCCAGCTCTTCAAGTAAAAAAACACAAATAACAATATCTTGCAAGGTATAGAAAATCGCCTGTCTATCTTATGTGTGTCACAATGGACTACAGGGTAATTTCAAGTGAAACTGCCTTTCTTAAGGGTTAAAGGAATGTTTTATATTTAGAGTTTAAAATCTGTCTGATTGCAGAATTAATTATGTCAATACTATATCCACCCAGTGACCAGCTGTTGCATAAGGTTGCTAAATTTTCTGCCTTTATTTTGGAACACACACACTATTTTTTTTAGTTTGGACAATAACATGAAGATATCTACTTGTGATGATATTTAATACATCCCTATAATTGACTATACTGACAGTAAATTGGGATGGGCATATTTCCACTTTAATGATTCTGAATCCAATTCTGCTTATGGCTTCAGGCTCACCTTGAATTCTTGACACATTATTTTGTTGGCAGTGGGGAAAAAAAGGAATGCTGAAAACATTAAACATTTTTTTCCCTAGTGGCTTTAACATACTATAAGTGACTAGGTACTAGCTTTGGTCAACTAATGTAAAACTTTACACTTGCAGAGCTGAAAGCATAACCACTGAAACAAATCAAAAAACAATCATACTCTGCTTTCAGGATCAATAACTGAAAGATCATTTTTTTGTTCATTTCAATTACCAAACCTGTACAATTAAAAGGTAATTAATTTTTCTGCAGCCCTGTGTTATATTATTACTATTTTAGCTCCATTAGCTACCTCACCACCCCTAATACAAGTTTCCCTACTAGTTTACCCAGCAAAACACAAGCTGTCAATCTAACCACTAAGAACACCTGGCTGTTCTGGTTAAACATAACTTGCACAGTAAGTATGTCATACTATAGCTTATAATCCAAAATGGTTACACATGAAGATGACAATGAAATCTATTTACTAGATGCATTAATTCAACCAATAATATATTCTTTAAAGAAATTGATTTAAATGTCCATTATGGTTCTCATTGTATTTGATTCTGAGTGCATTAGGATTTATGGTTTATCTAGGACAAAGACCTATTTATATATTTCAATCATAGGATTTAAAAACTTCTCCAAAATTATATATAATAAGGCAAAAATTGTGAACAAAGTATGGAAAATAAATGCTATGAGAGGAAGACTTATGTATATGTATTGTCTGCTGTGAGTCTGTTTCTGTTGTTCTCATGCAAGATAGAGAACAGCCTTCATTCCTGACAGAAACGATTCATCATTCACCTTTTACAGCACAACTCTGGAAGCAAAACCTTTGGAAAATGGTAAATCAACTATGTATGATCCTCCTCTTTAGCTAAATGCGAACAAAATTCGAAAGTACAAGCCCATTGTGGGGTTTCAGCAAAGCGGCTGTGCCTCAACATCACCGTTGAAGGGGAATGCAAGCGATTGATAACTTGGCTGTGAAAACGTAAATACACTTATCGTGTTATTCTTATATCACTTTATGCATTTTGAAACGGGGTTGGTTAATTAGCAGTAATACGAGGAGGCCATTAATTTTACGTTATTCAAAGACGCATTTTTCAACCCAGTGACGGCTTTTTTTCCAGGTTTAACGCTACGTCTGGCACCGTTTGTTCTTTTCGCCAAACTGTTGCAGAAGTTGACTGTTATGTTTGTTTGGCATCATAAAAGTTAACGGTAACCAAGTGGGAGCGAAGCTATACTTGAACACCACAGCGCTTTCGCCAGTGGCGTTGGTTAGCTAGCTAGCGTTGCTAGGAAAATAGACACCGAGCGCTAGCATTCGCTAACGCTAATAAAAAAAAAAAAAAGACTACGATATTATGCCGTGCGGTTATTTCACTTGCTTTCGTCGTGATGGGAAATTTAATGAAAAGCAAACGTAACGTTGCTTTTGAAAAAATAAAATATTGTCTAACTTTTCAGCAATCGCCGAACTGGCCTTCGCGCTGCGACCCAGCCTAACGTTTGTCTTGCTGATGTTGAACAAGCTGGCTAACACCAGTTAGCCAACAGCTAGCTGCTCCCTGGCGCCCTCGCCCACCACAATAATAGCAATCGAACATTATTTGAGCCCACCTGGTTATCGGTTTGATACGGTAGCTTTACGGGGGTGTATATCTCGCAGGCTGCACCTATTAATCTTCCCACCATGATACTACTTGAAGACACAGCCTCAACTGGTTCAAGACGAGATTGAGCGATAAAGACATTCGTGATGGCCGTCGCCGCGAGAGCCTCCCCCTCCCGCTGGCTAAGCTAACATTTGTTAGCGAGCTAGCCGCGGCTAACACTGACGCTCTAATATCGGGAAAAATCCCCTGGCCGCCCTTCGCCGAGGGTGAATTTTTAAGAAACGAAACAGCGGAGCATCGGATGCAGAATCAAAATCCACCGAGCTTCGTGGGAAAAAAAAAACGAAAGATATACATATCTACCTTTTAGCTTCGCTCGCCCCGACGTTTTCAGCACCGTCTAGTTTACAAACACAGGAAACGCCACAGGATGTAACCCACTCCCCCACACAGCAGCAAAACCTCCTCCGGCGAAGAGAAAAGGGTCATCTTCTTCCATAAGCTCCTCGGGAACCGAGAGCCGAAACAAAAACCCCCCGTCCTCAACGCATTTTTTTACACCGCCGTGGAGGTCTCGACGCCTACTTATTGTTACGTTGCCGTGTTATGGTAGCGGCGCTGGCCTGGCCTGGCTCGGATTGCAGCAGACGACGACCGGAGAGGAAGGAGCGGGCGCTTAAAATGACAGAAAACAGGGACGAGCTCACCATGGACGCGTTAACGCTGGTGGTCACGCCGGCTCAGCCCGTCGCCCCCTCGGCCCCCGTTTCACTGAAGCGCCCCTCGGCCCGAATCGATAATAACCGCTTTTCCTTGTATCGTGGCAGCTATTGTTATTATTATTATTATTATTATTATTGCCGTCGCCACATCTTTTATTCCTATAGGATCACGGGTTTTACGAGAGAGGGCTCCTGCCCTTTAAAGAGATGACGTCATTGTTAATCGTGCCAGTATTGATTTATTTGTGTGGGTTATTCTGCACCTTGTCATCTTTTCTTATTTTTTGTGTGTGCGTTTTGCTTAGTTTGCCTAGAACAAATAAATAAATAAAACGACATGCATTCTCCTCCTCAAGTGGTTCTTATTAATGAGATATTAGCCTGTTGTTGTTTTTGTTTGTTTGCTTTTCTTTCGTTTGTTCTTCCCCACTACTGGCCAACATCTATTTAACACGTTCTCAACAGAAACTGAACATTACAACCTTCACGAATGGGGGATTTATTGCAGGGCTGTTATACTAGACTGCGGGAGTTTCAGCCAAGTGTTCCTAATAAACTGACAACCGAGTTTGTTTTCATATGTTGGATAACATTAAAATGTAGCCTTATCCAAAGACGCCTCCTTATTCACTACTCTCTGCAGAATAAAAGCTCGACAGGCTATGTCCTCTGAGAAGTAAATCGAGATTTTGGACTCTGGATCACAAACACCACAGCAATGATTTTTGACCTGTTGCTAGGCGACTAACAACAAAATAAGAACTGGCTCATTTCCATTTCATTTTTTTATATATATATATGTTTTTGCTCTTCAGCTTCATTTTTAGGTGCAAGAAAAGAAACAGAAAATGACCGACTGCTCCAATGAGAGAGAATTATGTAGATTTTCAAATCTATATATATATAATTTATAAGCCAGGCCAATATATAACTGCTAAAAGGTCACCTTTTTTGTCAAATTCTAGTCATGAGTTAGATTTTTCACCACACCATCGAGCTGCCCTCATCTAGAAAGCAAATGTAATGCAAACATCCACGGTACCAAGCACCAGGACAAGCTATTTTCAATACCAGTTAAAATTGGCTCTGCAACCCCTCACAAAGGTGCTATTGTCTGAAACTTTCTGTTGTTGTGAGTTTAGCCTGTTGTTGTGTTGTACATATGACACTTGTCCCAGGTTGCCTTAAGAAACCCGAGTGGTTGAGTGTGACCGCTTCCTCCCTCTTGACCGCTCCTGTTCTCAAGAATGTGTGTGTGTGCGTGTGAGTGTGTGCATGTGTGTGTGTGTGTGTGTGTGTGTGTGTGTGTGTGTGTATGTGCATGTGTGTGTGTGTGTGTGTGTGCATGTGTGTGTGTGTGTGTGCATGCATGTGTGTGTATGTGTGTGTGTGTGTGTGTGTGTGTGTGTGTGTGGGTGTGTTAGTGTGTCAGCGCACCACGCGCGCCCACGCACACGCAGACACGGACGTACAGGTAGGAGGCAACGTGACTCGGTCGTTGGCCCATGGAGTCACATGACCCGGCTCTTCCACTCCCACGACACCTTTTCTGTTCACTCCACCTCTGTGGCTCCACACGGGGCAGTGACGCAGCAGCGGCGGCGGCGGCGGCGGCGGCCGGAGTCAGAGTCAGAGTCGGATCCGAGTCAGAGTCCGAGTCAGAGTCAGGTGTCTCAAGGTTTCACCGGAGGAGGGACTCGACGGGAGCCCGCACAGGTGAGCCGAGACTAAAAGTAAGGACGTGGAAATATGCGTGTAAATCGCTCTAGATAGTCATAGCAGTTAAAAAGTGTATTATGAAAAAGTTCAATAAGCTCGTGTGCATTTGATTTTTTTTTTTTACAATAACAGAACCTGCGCTCATTCAGTCTTGACCAAAAAAAACTCGATGCCTTTGAAGATGATCGATGCCAAACCGGTCTAGCGCCTGAGTTCGTTTCAAGCTCGGGTATCACTTCATACCTCCAAGTCGAAACCTAACTTAGTCCTGGCAAAACGAAATGCTCGGTTCCTATCTATATGTCATACAGCTATAGTTTGGCTTTTTACCAGAAGTCACAAAGACCAATCGCCGACGGTGCTAAAGACCTGTAATTACAGCTCTGCAAATAACATACTGGCTCCTAAGCAAAGCTTCAACACAAGACATGTCTCTTTATTGCATCACCTCAGCACGGAATCTGCAGTTCAAGCTTAATTATTAACAGTCAAACAACTTTGGTTTTTGTTCGCTTTTTTTAATGATAACTTCTGACGTCTGACGTCTGAGGTCAACCATGTGTTAAGCAATCAAGCGGACTACTCCTAACTTATGAGTCATACCTACTCACCTGTGTTGTGTTGAGGAGAACTTAGCTTAAATTTAGTTTTAGGTCCAGGACCCACCTTTCTCAGATAACAGGTAATGGTGATCAAGCCAAGTAGTAGTAGATGATCAGATTTCAAGGCTCATATTTCAGATAGCCTGCAAGGGTTTCAAGGCTCCACTTGCCATGCGTTACAGACTCTGCCCAAACAAGACGAGCTTTATCAATGTGTTGTTTACATTTTCTTACCTTTGCTACCTCTGATTAATGATATTTTTAGTCAATGTTCTCTTTACCAAAGCTTGCTTTCAGAGAAGTAACATATATAACTAATTGCATAATTCCAGTAGGTTTGGAGTGGTCAGTAAAATTTGCAATGTGAAGCTGGTAATGTGATGACACATATAAGAATACAGTAAGTGTTGCACAACAAGATATAAGAATGTGTTTAGTTTTATCGGTAATAAATGATCATACTTATACCTGTACTTTTTTAAATGTCTGACTCATGTGGAAGAAGTTCATTTAACAAAGGTCAATTAAACCAATTATAGCTAATTGCAAATCTCTCTCTTATATGTTGGTTTCAAAGGTTTTTGTGTCACCCTTATAAATAGTGGTCTGTACAATTTTCATTCGGATGGGAATAGTAACGTCATAATCAGCAATGGTGGTCTGTTGATTTCAACTTGTAATATTTGCTCCTCATACAATTCTGTGGATACACTCTTGTTTGTTTACCATCAGGTCTCCGAGCCAGGTCATGGTTAAGAAAATTTGAAACTAAAACATTAAGTTCTTTGTCTTATATAGGAAAAGCATGGCGTGACCAAACCCTATTCTCATTTAAATCCATAACATTTCCTGCTGTGTGTTGATTTTCAGACAATGGCTCTGTTCACAACAGCTATTCTCTTTTTGCATTTGTAGCATGATGGACTTGAGTTTGATTCTCAACCCTTGTTCCTTTCGTGGGGAGTTCATGTTCCCCCTGTTTTCTTAAGTTGCTCTCTTCACCTACCTGTGGTTCAAGGAGATGTAAAAGAGGTGGATTGGCAACTCTAAACTCAGTTTACCCACCTTTCATGCAGTGCTTACTGGTATAGGCTCCAAACACCTGATATCTTGCAAAAAGACTAACAGTTAAAAAGTAGAACTTAAGTAATAAAGAGAATTTTTTTAGAATGTCCATCAAGTTACAGTGTTTTTGTGCTTCATCCCATTCTATAGTAACTGTACATAGTAAAACATACAACTGACAAGATGAGAAGGTAGACTAACTTGCCTGTCAGGCCTCAAAACCAATGGCAACAGTAAATAAGCCCAAAGCTATTTGGACATAGTTTTTTTTTAGTGAAAGTTCTTGAGTAGTGGATCATTTATATCATTGTGTTGAGTCTAATGTGTGTTTTTCTTTTGGTAAACATTGCATCTTCCCACCTGGAAATGGAAACACTAGCCTGACACCCAGTGAAAGTAATCACATATAATCATATATAATTAAATGTTGTTAATATGTAACATGTATAGTTAATTTGTAAGTCAGTCAGAAGAGTAGTTGTATATGACTTTCTTTGAGTGTTTGAGATTGCTCTTTCGTTTAGATCCAGTTCAGTCCAAAGTCCTCACACACGTATCGTTCTGCATCTGAGTGATGATGGAATAGGTGCCCTCAAGTGATAAGGCCAGATAGTAAGAGAAATCATTATTGAGTCTGTGATTGAAACATGTGGTCATTACATACTGTCTGGGCACTAAGGGAGTGTTTTATGCCCTGACATCAGGATACAGAAACTGTATCCTCTCATGATGGCAATGTGCTCACACTCTTAGCAATTTGCAGTTTGTTTATCCATTTTTGCAGTCAAGCGGCACAAACTGGAGCACAAGTTTGAACATGCTGGCTTGCCTCTTTGCAGGCATAACTGTATGAGGACAAATACAGTATATGCATACACTCTTTGGTATATATATCAGGCCGTAAGGGTGAAAGGAGATAAACTGATGGAGAGCATGTTAAAAACTGGTAAATCTGTGGTCTTAGAAAGCAAGCTCTTCCTCTTCATGCACAAACCTGGACTCTGGCACCCATTTTCCAAAGAGTCTGTACATGTCAAGACAGATTATAGCCTTCTTTACCTATGTGAAGAATGGGTTTTTTTTGCCTATGTAAATCGTGACTGACACTGCTACACATTAGTGTCACCACGGTGGTCTCGCTTGACTAAAACACACAGCTGGTAGATATAAAGTTGCTGTACTGAGATGAAAGTGAATTGATGGCAAACAAATGCAGACAAGAGGAGCGAGAGCATTATTTTCTTGCTGTAAGAAGCATGAATTCTTTGTGGAAGTCAGACCTTTCTTGCTGACTCTAATTGCAAGTCTAGCAATAGGCCCAGCATAAGGTCATAGTTAATGGTAAGACTCAAGTGCAGTTTTCTTCTGCTGAAGGTATTGTCAAAGTAAAGGTTTCGGGAAGGATTTAGAAGTGCAGAGTAAGAACAGGTGTTACAATACATATGGCTTACAAGGGGTGTTTTTTTATTTCAGGTATTCAGGTAGTTGGCAGAGATGGAAAGCGGTCCATTCAATCGACGGTCCTGGGTGACACAGTCTTTACGTGTCACTGCAAAGGAGCTGTCACTGGTCAGTGGCCGAGGGAAAAACAATGCCATTGCTGAACGCTTCTCCAAGTGAGTAACACCTGCTTTTCATCAATGTTTGCTTTAAATATATACTGCATTTGTGAAACTATCCATAATACAAGAAATGAATAAGGTAATTATGCCAAATGAATAAGCCTCTGGTTTCAAAAATTTCAGCAGTTCAGTTGAAGTCCAGCGAATAACCCTAAAATGTATAAAAGTAAGTGGTAAACAGCCCAAGGTACAATAAAAATAGGTCACCAAAAACTGAAAACTGTGTAAATTTAATTGAAAACAGGCCTTTCTCAAGGATTAAGATATATGGTTAACCTATAGTCATCCTGCAGCAGTGAAAATGAAGTAATTTAAAGTAAATGAAGCCTTGAAAGTTAATGCAAATTCTACAGTTGCCCAAACTTTTGTTGAACACTTACAAACCCTCTATCTGTACAAAGACAGTGTTGGAAAAAATTGTGTTACCTCATCCTCTGATGCATTGTTAGGATGATACTATACTGCAGGACATTGAGCTACAATGAGAGGTTGAAATTACAATTGTTGTTGGATTTCCTTGTGCATTTCATTTATGCAGCCAGAAAACAAACAATCACCCCATGACTTAGTTAACTATGTACTGAAAATGAATGCGAATAAAACCTTTCAGTATTATATGATTTATTGTTTGTATTAAATAGTGCTTGTTTAATGCCATTTAATCTAAAAAGAATTACCCACTTAAAGGGTAAGGAATTTCAGTAAAAATAAATTCAGTCCTAGTATAAACAAGCTGAAAACTAAAATACAATCTAAAATAAAATGTTTCAAATCTATAGTAATACATCTTCATGGTATACATTCCTCACAAGTTTCTAGAAAGAAGAAATGTGATGATTTTTAGAAAAGTGGATGTGCTCTGTTTTGTTTTGAGTCACCAGGGGTCAGCATTGTTTTCTTATCTCTAAGGTACCAGAGAGCTGCTGAGGAGTTAAGTGCAGAGAAGAAAAAAGGAGTAAGTATTTCCGTTTAGCTTTCTGTTGCCCTGTGTGAGTTATCCTCTCATGATGGCAATGTGCTCACACTCTTAGCAATTTGCAGTTTGTTTATCCATTTTTGCAGTCAAGCGGCACAAACTGGAGCACAAGTTTGAACATGCTGGCTTGCCTCTTTGCTCTAAAACATGTAATTTCTCAGTAACAACAATTTAGAGAGATCTTTGACTTAATGATTATAGAATTATAACATTCAGCTGTCCCTGAATTTGATACATGATCAACAAATGAAGGTTGAGGTTTCTCACACAAACATCAAATGGTTCACTGTATAAATTGTAATTCACAGTTTTAAGTCTATATTGTTCACATTTCAATAAGCCTCTATATGACTTAATAGCGTTTGTATGCTTCATGTCTTGCTTCATTTGCTCAGTAGTTGCTGGTGGTGTTAAACTGATTATTGCATGTTGAGATGAGAACATACACACACTCTCTCACACACACACACACACACACACATACACACAAGCGCACACACACACAAACAGACTCCCCATGCCAACACACTGTCTGGGCCAAATGGCTTGTCCTGGCTGACCTCTCATTGGCCACTTGTTGCAATGGGCAGGCTATCAAACCCATAATCCTACTTCAGTGTAATCCCCTTGCAACGCTCTCTTTGGTTCCAAGTTTAGGTTAGCTGCTTTGTCAATGTGAAAGACTGAGAAACAATACTGGAAACAATACAATATTAAATTAATCACTGACCAGATAATACCATGAAGAAATATAAGGTAATGTTGCCGTGGTTGTATGTAATATTCTGATTGTTTACTGGTATATGTGAGCTAGCTCCTTTGAAAAAATATATACCTCTGCAGTCTTTGTTTAATGGTCTCTTTGCTAATGACAGTGACAAGAAGGCTTTTATTTGTCTTTGAGACATTGAAATGTTGAGTCCATTAGATAAATTAAATAGATACATGACAGAAAATTGTTAAAAACACTAAGAATTTATTGTTTGCACTTCCCTCTGTTTTATGGCATTCAAACCTAATTACTATGGAGTTTTTGTACTTGGCATTCGTGTCTGGTAATCTGTCATAATTATTGTCAGTGCCAGAATTAATGATTGATTGTAGTATAATATAACAGTTTTTTTGATAAATTGAAAATAATTGTGTTAAGAATCAGAGAATTTGTCTTGCCCTTATTGTCTACCCCTATTTTCATCTGATGTTGTGATGCGTTTTTAAAGCAAGTCCCCTCACAATCTATATAGTCTTAATTTATTGTGAATTACATTGATGTGAGGATTTTTTTCATGGTTCATGCTCCTCCCTCAACTGCAGAATCAGCAAAGACTCTTGTTACTCTAAAAATTGATCCTGTGGATATTAGTTGATAGAACAACAAGAACAAATATCTGTGCTCAGTCTGTCCAAGTGTGATTCAGAACAGATCAAGTCATTTAATCGCAGTACATTAAACCCTTTGGTCAAAAACCATGAGATGGGTTTGGTACAATGGTCTGCCATTCCACAGTCTGTTTAGTTTGTGTGTGTGGTGGTGGAATATGTTTGAGAAATCAAATATACTGGAACGCTCACACATTTACAATAATTATTCATTTATTCATTGTTACTGCCTTTACACATGCATCAGTGTCAGTGTTAATTTAATCTGTAGCTTTACAACAATGCAGTTGCATGTATTTTAAATTGTGTCAAACAATGAGACTCACAGTTTTAGTCAGTTTAATTATTAACGTTACATTTTTAGCAACTACTTTTAAAGCTCAGAAATTTATACCCCCCCCCCAAGCTAAATTGCTGCTGATACCGATGATGTAGTCATCTTGAATGAGGTTCTGTCATTCGAGCCTGTGTTATGTGGAACAACCTCCCAGAGTATCTCTCTCAGAGTACTTTTAAAAATTCTGGGAAAAAAACTATGTTGAGACTCATTCATGTGATGATCATTTGAATGGCTTTTGTTTGTCTTTTATTCTCTCGGTATTTTTACTCCCATCTTGTCTTGTATTCCATATCTTCTGTCCATTTTCCCTAAAACCTTGGTACAGATAAGTACTATGTAGATACAGTGTTTGATACTATTCTCTTTAGAAACCATTCAAGAGTGGAAAAATGGCACAGCAGCCACAGCCAGCAAAGAGTTAACTTTTCCCCGAGTGTATCATTTCCTGCTCTGGTTCCCTGGGTATTATGTGTGTCTCTCTCATTCACTTTTCTGTTGTTGAAGGGGCTGGGCTAACTCTTGCAAGCAGATTTTGTCTAGCTGCTTACATCTGGGAGAGCTTTACCTCTCACTGTCTCTCAGCATACTGACCTGTAGAAAAGGACCAACCAAAGGACTCTCACTTTTCCTTGCTGTCTAGTTGTGGTAACACCTCGTTTTGCAGCTCCCTCGCATTCACAGAGGTTTCTTTTTTTTCTTTTCTTTTCTTTTTGCTTAAAAAAAGCCGAGAACAATCTTCGTCACTGTCCAGTTCTTTCTGTCCACCCTGGACTTGCCTCACAAAGACAGTAATTGTGCTTCCTTTTTTTGTCCACTCTGGGGTTTTTGTCCCCTTTTGTTCAGTCCTCCAGGCTTATTTTCTTATTATTCTACTTATTTGCTCTTTTTTTGTCTCTCTGTCTGTTTGCATGTTAACAAAACTTGTTTTTAGATGTACTAGATTCAGTTGCTGAAGTAGTATGCTAAGCTAGTGATTTTTCTTCTGTCACTAAATGAGTGTTTGTCAACCCTAGTCATCTCCAAATGAAGCCTAAAATGTATTAGGAGTTTGGGGTTTTTTCCAGAGTTATTGTGGTTTTATTATGATAATAGTGTTTAAATGTTCCCTACTGACCTGACCTCAACCAGGAATCTTGCCTACAAAAGCACACACTGTTTACTAAGATTTGTTAGTTGATTAGTTTACTTTTACAACTGTGATTTATTCTTATGTCCAGATCCTCTTTCTTCAACGTGTCATTCCTCTTTTATAATTAAGGAAGTCCCTGCGGGTCGCACGACAGTAGTGTGCCTCCTGTTGTTCGGTTGTGTTGTTTGCTGCTCAACACATTTTGTTGTCATGAATGCTTGAGTGGTGAACAGAGCTGTCCTCTGTCTTTTTTGGGGAAAGGTGAAGTTGTCGTGCGGAAAGGAATGTAGCTGAAAAATCGGGCTGCATGCTCAGCCCTGCTATCTCCTTCTTGAGCCAATCACTGTATTCAGCAGCCACAGCAAAACATCTATTTCCTGGACCAACTTTTGGACAGCTGTTCACCTAATCTGTCAGTGAAGCCAAGTCAGATTCTGGCATTTCCTTTATTCCTTTGTGCTGAACTGGGCCTAAAGCTGTATGTTTGGTACAATATAGGCTTTGCTGCCACATGAAAATACTTTTATGATTTAGAATGTAGGGGGAATGAAAATTTTACTTGATTGACTTTGTGAAATTATTTTAATTTTAAGTTTGGTATGCTCGCAGTTTAACTTCCTTTAATTTCTTTTTCTCTTCCTCACAGTCTGTTGAGAGTGCGACACCCACCTTGCGGTTAGGCAACCTGAGTGCTCTGAAGAAGCGCTGGGAGCAAGCAGAGAACCTTGACCGCAACAAATCGTCCTCCATCCGACCTCCAAGCCAATCCATCTCTCGCTGTAGGCCTCCAGCCCTCACCAGGCCTCCTTCCATCAGTGAAACCCTCCCTCCATTAAAGAGCCCTGGCCTGCTGACAGCTCAGGGAAGTCAACCCACAGCCATTCACGTCCAGCAGCCCTCAGCAGCTCCAGAAGCACCCAAAGCTAAAGAACAGGGAGGGATGGACAGGGATGAGGTGACACACAGTGAAAGACCTGAAAAGCTTGAAGAGCAAGTTCCAACCAGCCCCTGTGCCTCTTATGAAAAAACCCAAATGCCACTGAACAACCTGAGGATGAAGTTTGAGCTGGGAGAGGACACCATGGTCAAGGTAAAACATTTAGCTCGCACAATGCTATCATCTCTGTCCATCATGAGTAAATAACATTAAAAGGCAGTTATAGAAAGATTTAGTGTAGAAGAGCATCAATTTCTGCTTTGGCAGAAACACAGTGTGATGAACACCTCACAAAGCACCAGGATATTATCTCAGTATATTGATTATTACATTTTGTATATACCCGCAAAACTGCCACAAAGTTTCTCAGTTTGTGTAGGCTTCAGCTATTAAGATCATATTTATTTGCACAAATACGTCATGAGTTAAAACTGTAAGTCTCCTTTTTTATCTGTTTGCCATGTTTATCAGGCATTAACTCTAACCACAATGTTGATAGTGGGATTTATTGTACTGGTGTTGATCAGCCTCGTAAAACACTGTAATATTTTCTGAACCCCTCCTCTGAAAAAAGTGTTATTCTCATGGGGCTAACTCTATGTTGCATAACCTGAAAATGCTGTGCTGACCACAATTCATTTCCATCTATGAAGGAAAACTACTTAGAAAATAATTCACAAATCTCATTGCTACATACCTTTTAGCAATAAGCTCTGTAATGGTAGTTGTTTAAAGTAGCAATAGGTATAGTAAAATAGAAAGTCATCTGTTACTGACCAAAATGATAACTTTCCCATTCAACAGTACAACCTGACAGCTAAAGCAAAGGTCCTTTCTTTGACACGCCTTTCTCTGCAAAAATATGCAGTGCTGAGCATAGCTACAGTCCTGGTTGAAATTAATAGAACCCCTGAATTTTAAGTACATATCTTGAATATCTTCAGAAATTGATGCAAATTAACAAATTTCATATAATCAATATTTTTATTATAATGTCAAAGATTACTGAATGAAAGGTTAAAAAAAAACTTACAGAAATGGTGAAATAATACAAACACAAAATGTATCCCAGACACAATTATTGGCAGCCTTCACTAATAGAACCTTCACTAATAGAACCTTCATTAATAGAACCTCTGGCAACACTAAATCTTGTAGCCATCTAGAAACTTCTTGTACCTGTTGGTTTTAGTTTCTCCTGCTCTTCCATTACTATGTGTTCAGGCTCTTCTAAGTTCTTGTAATGTGTGTAATGTTCAATGAATGTGATACATGTCATGTAAAGGTGAGTTTTATTTTGTTTTTTTATTTTATTTGAGGAACTGATTTAAATTAATCAAAAGGGTGGCAAAAATTCTGTCGATCATATATTTGATGTATTTTACTAAATTATTCGAATTATACAAAAGGTGTTAATTTGCATTTATTCCTGAAGATATTCTAAATTCTACTCTTAAAATTCAGAGGTGCCAAAGATTTTAATGAAGCTATATGTGGAGACTTTCCCTTCATATACAGCTTCCTGTCAGATGTGTTCTTCTGAATGTTCTCTGTTCTTTGCATTTTCTGAAGTAGTCTTGTTCCACCTAGATTTTTGCCTCATCTCTGCCCCACTTGCTTCTGTCCACCCTTTCTCTCTCTCTCTCTCTGTCTCTCTCTCTGTCTCTCTCTCTCTGTCTCTCTGTCTGTCTTCATCCCTCTCAGCCCAAAACAACAAGTACTCCACTCTTCACCTTCCCCAACAGAGGAATGCAGGAACATTCCTGACCTAGGGCTGTTTCATTCTTCAGAGGATCACCTCTTGAAGCAACTGTCTTTATCTCACATTTCATTAGCCACAGTGTGTATCCTAGATTTTCCAGCAGTCCTGGCCTTTAGTTTTAGTGGGTTTTTTGTGTGTGTCATATTGTGCAGCTCTGTGTATGTGCAGCAGCCGTATGTTAATATTCATAATCAAATGAAAGTGAATACAACCCTGTTGTCATTTTATCTAACTTGCCCTCAGTCACTTTTGCAATGGTATCAAGGTTCTCCGGTTGTAGAAGTTGTACTTAGTAGTATATCCAACTTCCTTACGTCACCACTAGGGAAAAAGAAGTTAGAAATTTTATGGATGAAAGTTTACAGGCTAGACCAGGACCTTTGTAAGTCTTGGCTGAGGAAGATGGGGGCACAACAGGACTCCATAGTTCCAGTGAAGCAGCCTGAAGAGATGGGCTGTTGTAATTGGCCAAAACTTTTTCCGCTCATGTGTGCACAGGATAACTGTGTAGCAAAACGGTCTGGTTTACTCATTAGTGCTGGTGACACGTGGGCATGCATGCACACATACGTAGCTCATCCTTTGCAGTAAAATGCGATGGAACACTTGTGGTTCTCATGAATGTAGGTCAAAGGCACGTTGGTGTCTGTCCAGAAAAAATCCCTGCAGTTAGTAGGACTGGACAGGACATCACCTTTACTTTGTTCCCATTTTTCTTCTCTGACTAAACTTCTACCCTTGCTTTAAAGATGCTTATTTAACCCAGAGCACAATTTCTGCTGTAGCTGTAGGATTTTATGAGAACATAACCACTTCCTGTTTTACACTGCAGACTCATGTTCTGGGCATGTCTCTCACCACAGTGCTGACTTGTCTTGGATAGTTTTACATCAGCCCTATTGAAGTGTATTATTTATGCATGCATGGGAAACAGTTCAGACAGTGCCTCACATTCATGACCAATGGGTGGTTAAATTAGACCTAAACCTGCAGGCTACAATTTTAACCTGAATAATCGTTTTTGAAGAGTAATTTGAATTTCAGGCTTTCTATGGTGTGGAAATGGTAAAGTTGGAATGATAATTATAAATTAACAAATAGTGGTAGTGGTAGTAGTGACATCCGCCCAGAACGTTGGTGCTATTACAAGTTTTTAGTGCTGATTTAGTAAACTGACCATCTGATCCAATAAATCATTTTCCTCTCACAGGGAGGCAGGACAAAACTCGGCAGTACTTCATCAGAAGATTTGGACCAACACAGCGGTAAAAAGAATCACCTTCATGCACACAGAGTAAACAAGTGATTTACTGATTTCAGGTCCATGTTGATAGGGGTGACAAGACACATTAGATTAGTTCTCAGCTTATGACATATAACTTATCATCTCAAAAGTACTTGTCCCATGGATAATGAATAATACCTTAACTGATGAGCAATCATTGCTAGTTGTAGTGAGATGTGGCCACAGTTTTCATATGGGATTACTGTAGCAAAATCAGTGAAAGCATAAGTGTGAACTTCTCTTCTGCTTCAGGTCCATCTGTGTCTGACAGAGCGCTGGAGTCAACCTCCCTGAGGGAGAAGATGGCGAAGTACCAGGCTGCTGTGTCTAAACAAGGCAACACTCAATCTGTGAGTTCATGGAGCAGAATTACAAAATGTGTACAAACATGTAATATCTCTAAAGTATGTTTAAAAGAAATGTCAAATGTTTGTTGTAAATTGAGATTTTACAGTATAGTTTTGTTAAAAATGCTTTAAAGACCCATAATCATACATCAAACAATTGCATTAAACAACAAAGTTAACTTCATCATAACAGCAGAGTAAAACTAAAACCACAGCCAAATGTTGTTCCTGTTCATATACAGATAAATTAAAAATCTTATATACATAAAAATCTAAAATCTATATAAAAACTAAAAAAATTCAGAGTAAGTGCTCTCTGAATTCTTTTAATAGTTATAAAACATATAGGTAGATTTAATCCTTCACAAATGACACATTATAGTCTTATCCAACCTAATTATCACCAAAGTATAAACCATATTTATGGTTTTGCTCAGGCATATTAGAAATCAACATTTTCAGTGGCTTTAGAATCTTACGATTGGTGTAAAATAAGTTGATCCCTCAGCATGGGGTTTTGATGAGCTCTGACCAAATCCTTAACAAGCTAAGAGTAAAGTTTACGTAGTGATGGAGACAAAACTGCGTATTGTGCACTGCGTTTACTCTGTAAATCTATCCACTAATGTAAGTGTATATCTATTGTTTGCTCCTTTCCTAATCCTTTACCTATCCCTGAAATAGGGAACATACATGGTTTATTATGTAACAGCAAGTATTTTTTTCTATGTCTCCAGGGTGTTGCCCCAGAGGTGCCTGCTCCAAAAGCATCTGCACCTGTACTTCAGAAACACATACCTGGGCCTGAGTGCAATGGTGAGTCCTGGTGGATATATGACAGTTATTTCCACATAAATATTATTTATGCAGTATAACTTGTAATATAAAATATGAAATAGAACACTAATTACACTATAAACATACCCAGATTGCTTTGGCTTCTACAATGTAATCTAGTTTGATGTGATTACATGAAACTTCTGACTTAAGAAGTACTGTGGTACTTCTGAGTGGCTCCTGAGAATTAAATTTGTGTGTTTTGTGTACATTAGGTGAGAGCAGTGAGCTGTCCAAAGCATCCAGGGTGAGTCAGTCATTACAATTAGCAGGAGAGATGCATGAATATCCAGTAGAAATCCAATTTCATCCCCTGTTGATTATGGATAAATGTGACTTTGTCTGTGTATAAGTTCTGCCCACCGGTGAGGGAGACGTGCTTCGCCTGTCTAAAGACAGTGTACCCTCTGGAGAGACTGGTGGCTCATCAGCATGTCTACCACAAAAGCTGCTTCCGCTGTGTTCACTGCAGCACGAAGCTCAGGTCAGTCTCTCATTGCCAGATATCCTCCGTTCTTATCTGACATCATCTCCTTGATGAAAGCACTAAATAAACCTTAAGTATTGGGTGCTGGTTCAGGCGCCACAAACACGAAAATTGGTCAGAGAAACTATAATCTTCTCCTCAAGCAAAATAATATCTTTGTTATTGTCTGTTTCTAGTCTTGGGAACTATGCCTCTCTGCATGGTAATGTCTACTGCAAGCCCCATTTCAATCAGCTGTTTAAAGCCAAAGGCAACTATGATGAGGGCTTTGGCCATCGCCCTCACAAGGAGCTGTGGGAACCTAGAGTCGATGGAGAAGGAGGTGAAGAATTGATGAAGTCAAAAGAACCAGGGGAACCGGTAGCAGTGACGCATCCAGCTGAGAGTATTTCAGACAAACAGCCAGCCCCTGCTGTGGAAACATCCTCACAGGTAAAGGTTACAGACATGACCGCTTTGCTGGAGACACGTGTGCAGAGACAGGCCAGCTTCAGTGAGAACCATCGGCCAGCAGAGAAGCCAGCTGAGACACGCAGGCTGAGGATCGCTTGGCCTCCTCCGGCTGGTGAGAGCCAATCTGGGATAGCAGCACTTAGTCCTGTCACAGAGGGAGTGACTTCAAGCCGACCCTGGAGGGCGAAGTGGCCTCCAGAGGATGAGCCACCATTATCCTTCCAGAGCTCAGAGCGGGCTGAATTGAAGAGCCTGAGGAGGAGCTCTTCTCTAAAGGAGCGCAGTAGGCCATTTACAGTTGCAACTAACCCCACCCCTGCAACCAGTCTAGGACCCAGGGAGCATCGTCGCCCTCTCAAGTCCCTACTGGAATGGAGAGCGTCATTCGAGGAGAAAAACCCATCTAAAAAATCACCCACAGAAAATAAACAGCAGCAGGAGGAGGAGCAGCAGCAGGTGAAACAACTGGAGAAGAAAGAACCGAAGACACTTCAAATGCCAAGCGAAGATGCAGCAAGCGCAAGGGAGACCATCTCAGAGGTGGATGTGGAGACTCTGCACCAGCAGCGTCAGGAAAGAGATGAGCAAGTGCAGAAAGGAAATGTCTCGGCAGAGGCAGACAAGATGGCAGTGGAAGAGGGCTCTCTGAGAAGCATCTCTCCAGATACCTCACCGCCCCCCTCTCCACCTTTGCAGCCAAGACAGAACCGCACATCCCAGGATGTGGGCTTCTGGGAGGAGGACAAAGAAGGAAGTGATGCTGATGAGCTTAGTGCAGAGGATATTATCAAGAGGAACCGCTACTATGATGAAGAGGACTCTGACTCATAGGAACATCTCACAGTCTTGTTTTCATGTCCACTCACTTAATTTGGTTAATAAATGGCTCATAAATTTAGCTTTGCCAGATTTGAGTGTTTTATTAAAATTTTTAAAAATTAATATAGATGTGTGCATGCGCATATGTGATTTGACAACTGCTTTTAATTGCTAAAGTACAAAGTTTTGATTTTTTTATGTTAATTACATACTGTAAAAATATGTAAAACAACTTTTACATATCTCCTGATGATACTGGAAGGTGGGAATCTATTCAGCTCAATCAGTGCATTTCTGGATCTCATCTTCTGGTAGTTGTATGCATCATCACTGGTATATTATTTTTCGGTGGTGTGTCCGATAAGAATCATACTTTATGTGGCATGTAAAAAGTGCTTTTTAATCACAGACATTATGTGTAGTTTCACCCTTCCTAGAATGCAGAAAAAGACCAAAATATCTCAAAACCAAAAAGGGTACACCAGTGCTATGTTTTTACAATGTTGTAAGAGAACAAATTTCTGTGTTTATTATAGTGTCTATTTTTACATATTGCCTAACTTTAAACTGGAAATGAGAGAAAAGACAAAAATTGAACCCACATAAGTATGTTCTGGTTTAGGATCATTGTACAGACCACGTCTTCTCTCGGGGATGAAGACGCCACATCCTGCACTTCCAACTGCCTTCGTGTGGTATCTCCCCCCATGTGTCACAGTACTTTTCTAATATGTCTGATTTTACTTTTGGTCTTGTTGGAAATTGCTTTAAATTCCCCTCCTCAGATCACGTTGTGCCAGTTCACGTGCTGTTAAGAGACTATACAGCAGACAGTATGCAGTTTACTGCTTTGACTGTTGTTCAGCCTTTATCTTTTCCCAGCACCTGAACAACCATATGATTTTGAAATACACGTACAGAACATCCAGTAAGCAATAACTCTATCCTGCAGGGGGCTCCCTGGTTTGGTAAAAACACAACTTGAGCTTTAAATACAAATTGCAGAGAGGTAATCTTAATCATAGCCTTGGTATATATTGCGGTGGGAGTCAGAACTTTTCCACCATGATCCTGTCAGAGAGGCATTCATTTCCAAATTTTCAACCTCCTGGTCAAAATCTGCTACTGAACTGTTCTAACCACCACTACCACAATAAAAAAAAGAGGAGATCCAGGTTTTTAATGAGAGCTGTTCTTTCAGTCTAACATCTCAATGTATGCCATTGCTTTGGGCCTTCTGCATTTGTGTTATAACATTTTTAAGTGCAATCTGGTTTATATTATATGTAAAACATTTTGTATTTTATAATGTGCCGTGGAATAAATGTTTGCAATTCAGAATATTTTTAATAATAATTTGTATACTGACACATTGGGCATTAGAGTTTTAATTGTTGTTGAAACAATGCATAGATAAGGAAATCCAGAATTTCCACAAAGCTTACAATGTCTTTTTCATTAAACATTAAACATTTTTAGTAGCTTTTAGATTTACTATTCCCTTGTTTTCTGTCTTTGGTAATGAACAGTACTTTTACATATCATGCACATTGATGTGGACTAAATGGGGATATAACTGTTAACCAATCCAATTAATCTAATTTACTGTAACCACAGATGTCAGCTTCCTCATGAGTGCACTTTTTCCCAAAATATTGTTTTACATTAACTCAGATTTCCTGTCTGTCAGACTATTGTCCAAATAAATGATTTTTTCTTAATTTGTCATTCATACTGGCTAGGACATTCATTTCTTTTTGAAAAGAGGCAAGCCGTAACACATATTATGCTTGAGACAAAGAACACTGGGATTATTGATATTACCTTCTTCAAAGAAATTGGTTAAATTGATTACTTAATTTGCAATCTTTTTTTTTAAGAGACCATGAATTGTTCTCCTGTTGATATAATGCAGTACTTACTATTAATCAGCAAGTACTTTTGTTGTTAATACTGAATATATTATTATATTTTTCCAAATACTAATAAGATGTTGACACAAAATGACTGTATGGTCATTAAATCCAAATGATGCCATAAACTACATGTGTCTTTGAACAGTTATCAAGGACAATCAAGGGTTTAAACTTTTGATACTTAAAAAAAGACAAAAACGTCTGAAATAATAAAATTTGCATTTAAAGTCATCAGACAGCACATTGTGTTATTATAAAACTTGACAGGACAAAAAAAAGGGATGCATGTGGAGTCATCAGCGCATTGAATGTGAATATTCATTTTAATTGTTTTTGGCATGTTTATCTGACTGCTTTAAGCATAAAGTGACAGAAATGACAGGAGTGTCAAGATGATACAAAAAAAAATCAAGACAGGGTGTGTTTGTGGGCACATTTTGGAGAGACTGAAATATACCCTGATTGTATTAAACTTGAATAATTCCACAAAAGTTGCCAAGAAAGGCTAAATATGAGCAGCATGTTGCAGAGGCCACAGCAGCAGAGGACCATTTTTAGTTCCTATGAGCTAAGATAAGGATTAACACAAAATGTAAGCACCAAAACTGAATGATGATCATGAAAAATGGACCCCCCCCCAAAAAAAAACCCCACCATTTTTGCTACAGAAGGGGACACTTCATAAACACAATCAGTCCTTATTCCAATAAATAGTCCAGCAAGAATTAGGGCCCAACATGGTTCCAATAAGTTTTTCTTAGGTCTTTTCAGTGATCTGCACAGTCTGCAGACAAACTTCACTTCAGTTTAAAATTCTCATCACCCACATGAATCCAGCTGTGTTATTTAATAAAGGGTTCAAACTGGACCCTACAAGTCAGTATTCTACAACAGATCCTTAGTATCAATGAAGGGCACAAAGGTAACAGTTTCTGGCAGATTAAAAAAAAGAAACATCAACAAACAGTATTACAGGTAAATATTCAAATCCCTGAACATGTTGCAGCTTTCGGCAGCAATTGCCTATTGTTATTTTTTATGTAAACTTGCAACACAGTGATCTGCAGAAAAATGTGTTATGAGTGTAATATGAATTGATTATCCCATTTACCTATAAACTTTACTTCACCGACCAAAAATGAGTGGGGGAAACTGTCAATCATCTACTTTTTCTTTGATTTTAAAAAGATGGAGTCTTTAAAAAACTCTAAATGGGTTTGCATCCAAACACACAAACAGAGATATTAAATTGAAAAAAAAATATTACAGGTAAATAACAGTTTGTGGAAAACAATGGCTGAAATCAACATACAGCAAAATCTAAAAAATGATCTTAGAAAAGATAATGTGATTTTGATTTTCAAATACCTGAGATCAGCAATTCTTAGTTATGGCTTCATTTTCAATATTCAGACCTTAACTAAACTATTAATAATGTTGAATTACTCAGATATGTAGTACTCAACCATTTATAATCACTGATTGTACTTGTCCTGACAGGGGTTTGATACTCAAGAACATTGTTCTTCATGATTTCCTCTTTTGAGACAATTGGTATCCATTTCATTCAAATTACCTTAATGATCCACAGAAAAAATACATTTAATACCATACTAATCTCCAAAGTGTTTTTTACTGTAAAGTTCCAATTTGTCAAAATGATATAAGCCCTGATATAAAAAAGAAAAGGAAACCAGTATGTTTAGCATCACTTTTATTAACTGGAGATGAGGTATTTTTTGTTTGTTTTTTTTGTTTGTTTGTGTGTAAGGCCAATGATAAGAGGCATTATCAGAGAACATATAGAGCATTAGTTAATCTTGGACACCAAGTATCTCTGTGGGGTAAAAAAACATGCAGAGCAAATGACAAAGAAAAAAAAACATCTTACATCTTTCAGATGCAGATGTTTATCACAAATATTACCTTTACGTAATTTTAATTACAGTCCATCCTCAATAAAAATGATGGTAAGATCATACCTGATTTTTAAAAAAGAAACAACAACAACAGAACAATTAAAGGTCATAATGATGGTTTGGCTTCAATTTCAACAAACTGTTATTACACTTAATTATTCTATAATTATTCTCATTAACATTTGCTACTAAATATGTAGTGATAACTCTATGGAATGACTCCATGTCAGAACAAGCACCCATGCTCATACTGAACCACAGTGATAAAGCAGCTAGTTTCACCTAGAGTAAACTCACTGTTCATTCAGTGCACTACTGTTTCTTTGGAAGACTTTCTGAGCTTGATTTTCCAGACTCATCACTCTCACCACTGAGTGTCAGTAATATGCCAGCAATGGGAAGAAGTACAGCAGACCTCTAGTAACGAGCACGGTATGGCAGCAGGCTGCAAAAGTGGCGCTATTTATCTGCAAACGAATATTATTGCTGATAATGTTCCTCTTATGAGGAAAAATGGGGTCCATTTGTTAGCTGGGGCCTGCTCTCTTTGGATTCTTACATTCATTATTCTGGTGAGACCCTTTATTGCCGTCTTATTAGCTTTACAGAGTGTAATTAACTTGTTAGAAATAGTATTTCACCCTTTAAAACCTCGGACTGGACCAACAACTTCTTACAGTATTTCATTATAGAGCAATTCTTTTAGGCACACGTGCAACATTAACATACATTATTTGATAATAGTTTTCTGCCAGCATGTTAAATCATTCTTACAGCAGGAGGGAGCTACAGTATCCTCCTACACTGAGGTGACTTTTCAAGTAACATCTTGGAGCCGGTTGATGTGGAGGTATTATTTATTTTCCAATCTCCAAAATGTACCAGAGCTTAATCATTTGTCCTCACTCTGGTTTCAACTCTCAGTTTTCTTTTCCCTCACTCCGCTCAGCCACTGAGGGGGTGCAGGTCCACTCTGACCTTCTCCCCAGTACTCATCATGCCTATAGTTGGGTAGAAGCCGCCTACAGGTAAGGCCACTTCTCTCCGGCCCACCACCTTTCCATTTCTGGTGAAGAACACCTATTCAAACACAAGATGACAGCAATGAGGTGACATAAATATTTTTGCTCTGAAGCTTTAAGAGTCTCTGGTTTTATTTTCCTAGACTTTGCCAGCAACTCACCATGACTTTCTTCCCCTCCAATTCTTCTCCCTCATCATCCTCCTCATCCTCATTGTTTGCATACAAGTCATTCTGAACCTGGCTGGGCTTAGGAAACACATCGAGATCCCAGTCATCGAGGTCATCTGAGAGAACCCAGGGACAGAAAACGAAAGCATGATGATCAGAGGCTGCAAACGATGATACAAAGTGCTTTGAAAAATGAGAAAAATATATGAAAGACATTCACCTCCACCATCAGGGTTGAAGTCACGTGGAAACATAATCCCACAGCCCATGATGTCCCCTTCAAAGCAGCGTGGTCCAAACGCATCCCCGACCCCGCTGCCCTGAAACAACTTTCCATCATCTACAAAGAACAACGCAGAAGCTGATTAGCTCTTTATATTCCGTACATGAGAGACTGCGATACAATTAAGACACAGATGCATCTATCAAAACACCAAAACATCGTCTGTCATTGCTAACATTTGCATAAATCTTTTTCTTTTGACTGTTTCCAGTGACCTTTTAAATATTTCATTATCACTGGCATGGCTATCAATGATGATAAAATATTAACTATTCAATAGGTTCTACAACTGTCAGAGACTTGAGCGATGATTTGGTTCCTTACCAATGTGATTATTTTTAACACAAAAAATGTGTACAATACAAAATGTGAGACAGACTGACACTGCACATTGACACTGCTCATAATGACACTTTATGTCATTTTAATATGGATTTTTCATTTGAATATAAATTAATACCGAGGACACACATCAGCAGATCATCATAGACTGCCATGATCCACCAAAGCTCACCTGCATGATAAGCTATGGACCCTCTGCTCCAACCAGGATGTCTGTTTTTAGGGTAGTCCTGTAAATCAAAAGAGGAAGTATCATCTTAGGATGCACAAGAACATGGAGATGATTTTCTAATTACTGAACCAGATGATGTCATCAGCTTGAAATAAAATCAAACTATTGTACGTCCCCATATCATTTTATTTAATTGAAGTGTTTTGTGAGGCTTCAGCCAAGATCTGAGATGGAAAGTTTCCCATGGTATCTGTAATCAAATGGATCTCTTAAAAGTATTTGAATACTGTATATTGAGACCTACTATGTATCATTTTATTTACATTTTGATGTAACTGGGGTATGTGCTTTGGTATGGGGAGTCAGTGGAGAATATACAGTAATTTCCAAATGACATAAAACCCACATCCCAATAATCCTCTGATTTATTATTATTTGCTACTTCCTGTAGAAGAGGATGTATGTTTTATGTACTTCCTGTACATAAAAATTGACATCATCTTACATTGTAAGTTTTACGGATGATCAGCTAAATCACTTCTCAACTACAGTTACTTTCAACATGAGGAGAGATTCTTGAACTGAATTTCATGTAATAAAAATAACTATACAAGCCCCTGAGAGCAAAGCACTGTTGTGATCATGGCCGCAGCAACAGGTAGGAAAACACGGGCAATGGAGGGAGAAAGCATGAAAAGAGAATACTGCAGGAACACCACAGAATTAACGTGATAAGGTGTATGTAATGATGATTGTGTAAAAAACAGAGACAACAAGACTTTTCCCCAAATCAACAAAAGAGAAAAGGGAGCATAAGCAACCACTGAGTAACTACTAACTGTTCAGAGTGTGTTATCCTGAGAGAGAGAGAGATAGAGAGAGAGAGAGAGACACCTTTTTTTTGTTATTAGTAGCAAGAGATAAAGCTTCCTATCATCAGACTGATGTATCTTGCAGGATATGACAGGGAAGGAACAAAACCTCAGGAATGACCGTTTGATGGATTTATAATGCTCCACCAAAACCGCAGACACACCGAGGCAAAACAATTCCTGGAAAACAATCAGTGAAATGACAGAGCTCTATTCTCCACGCAGGCCTGACCCGGAGGCACAACATGCCCACACACAGTAACTGATGGTGGAGGTGTCCGAGCGAGCTTTAATATTGAGGGCGAGTGCAGAAATGAGCCGTCTCCTCCCAGGCTGTGAGGGGCCATCACAGCTGGCAAAACAGCAGTGTGATTAGCACGAGTGACACTCAAATCAATTACCACCCAATAACAGAGTAGAGTGAGAACTGAGGATCCCAGCAGAAAAACAATATCTAAACCACACTTCATTTCATATCTGTCATTTAGATGACACGATGACTGTGTCCTCTGCACTAATTACACTGCTTTATTTATATTAAACAGGATGTGCACAAGTTCATGGTGAATTCATTTGAGGCCAAAAGGCAGCTGATTGCATCTCTGACGTCTAAACATTCAACAAGTCTTCTCTCAGACCCAATGTATTTACAAAATATGGATCATCACTTGCTGTCATCATTTTTGATTAAATACTACAGATTAATTAGGATATTAACCTTAAATTGCTTAGCCTGAGGAACTGCTGCATACTGTTAATGCTTTTCTATTTATTCCTTCAGATATACTGTGTGTGAATGGAAAGAGGAATTAAAATAAGGCATAAATGGAAATAAAGTGAGACAAATGAACAATTAGACATTCTCATCTTATCTGGTAACTAAATTTCCCATACTTCCTTGCAGTACTCTAGTTAACACGGTAGATTAACATGTTACTGGAACTGCCTGCTTTCTATGGAAAACCAGATGTGGGGGTAAAATGAGGCAATATTTATCCTGTTGTTAGCTTTTCCTCTTTCAGTCATCCATCACTCTGACTGGAAACAGTGAGAGCAGTGGTGCTTACGAGGGAAAGGAAGAACGAGGTGCGAGAGCGGGGAAATACAAGTTTTCTTTAAGGACGGATAACTACAGAGTGCGTACCTAAGTTTCATGGTGTGTCAGTGACAGTGGCATGTGATCACAACGGCCACTGCTACAACGAGGGGGGTCTTACCCTGCGTGCCAGGCCCAGAGCGATGTAGCACTTCTCTCCAGCATCTGTGATCTCAAGTTCATAGTAGTGGAAGCGTGTGTTAAGAGGCCGACGGGCCTGAGCCAAGCCCACGTCCACGATGCTCTTCCCTTTCCCCACATACTCCAGCAGCTGAGGACACACACACGCACACCCACACACAAACACACAAAAACACAGACACACACACAGGTTACGAGTGTACACAGGAAATGCATTAACATTCAGTTTATCTCAAGTTCTGGCCTGGTATGACCCGTAGCTTTAGGTGGCTAATGCTAGCATATGATAACTAACTTTAAGTAAATATTGCTATGTAACTAACATTACTGAGTCAGTTAGGTGACTTTATGAGTCTTCTCTACTTTTGCTACTGTTTAAGCTTTTAAGCTTCTGTACTACAAATTAATTCAAATCAATGCTTTTTTTTTTTTTACCTACCCCTAAAAATATTTTTTGCCTTTATGTCTTAAAATACCCGTATAGACTAATAGAAACCCTACCTCGTTTTAGTCAAGCAGATGATAACACCTACTGTATGTTAAAGTGTATCAATGTGCAAAAATATATGTGGAGATGTTCAAATGCTAATGACTCAAAAACATCTGAGTTTCTCGTAAGAGAACTCTGCATTTCACTGCTTGTGATAGCATGTCTGCCTTTGCACTGGCATGGCTACTGCCTCCTTTTCAGGTTGGGACAGAAAAAATCCAGCAAGATGAGAGGGCATGTTTTATTCACACATTACCCTATTAGGGTGTTAGATGATGAGATGAAAAAATAGATCGCAATGTCATGCAGTTCTTTCTTTCTGGGAAAACTAGGGCAGTATCTAGACTCATCCTCCCTTCATCGCACTGTTTGGGTACTAAAAGCAAAGCTATGGCCACAGGGACAACATAACTGTTTACGACATGCAGCACAGGAAATCAACGCCGCCAAAACTCAGTCCTTTCCAGGGTGTCCTTCCAGAATGTCATCAGATCAGTAAATGAACACATGGGCCCATACTATGACCATCTGAAGGTAACTGCATTAGTCGAAACAAAAGGCTCCATGAGCTTCCAGGCTGTTTTACCCGACCTCTCATTAATAACACAGCTGCCATTTCCCCACTTAAATTCACTTGACTTTCATTACTAAAAGCAGGCAGCATGAGATTTCAAAAACAGACCAACAGTGTTTGAAAATGCTCTTTAGCACCAATAACAACACAAAGGATAAACAGGTGCATCTGCAAACACCTACTTCTAATAAATAAACTACATTTTAAGTCTCGGTCACAAGCATTTACAGACTGATTTGTTTCTGAAGAACTTGTGTTTTCTCAATACACTTCCATATCTTCCTTTTTTCCAGTATGTAAGCACAACCTTGAGAGGTAAACAGCCGCTCTGGTGTTGTAACTGCTGCTGACTTCATTTAGATGAAAGCTGACAGTAAATCCCTTACTAATCTGTAAACAGCTGTGCCAGTTTCGGTTTATTTGTAGGCAATACGGGATTTCGTGCGTCTTAATAAATATGAGTGTTTACCACACCTGCATGTCAACATTTTAAAACTGTGTCCAATAAATGCCTGACTTAACACGCAATCGCAAGTGTCAGCAAATTTAAAAAGAATTAACACATCAAGGTATTGTTTGGACAAATTAAAAAGGAACGGCAAATGAGGCTAGAGCTGAAAAAGAAAACCAGAATCCAGGATGCTTAATAAACTTGAAATTGACCCTTTAACTTTTGTTTTTTTCTGTCCTGAAAGCTTTCATGTAGTATTAAGACATGCACATGTGTAACTGATGAGTTGCAGGGAGTTCAGACTGCGGTTTGTGGGCCCTGCCTTCGCACAGGACAGGGCCAGATTTGTAGAAATAAAAGATAAATAAATGTGCGGGTGGCATGCAGGTTACTCGCTCCCGCCTGAGGGCTACTCAGCTGCGATCTCCTCCCATCCTCTTTCAGATCAGATTTTGTGTGTATCTACGCCTGAGTCAGACACAAACACTGCAACCCTCCCATCACAGGGAGGGGTGGAAACCCAAACAGAGAGAGAGGAGGTCAATGAGCACCTGAGAAAATATTTTATATTTGGTTCTGTCTTTCTATCTTTATCTCTTCATCTTTTATTAAGTGCTTAGCAACAGCTAATATTTATATCTGAGCTTCTGTATTGCCAATCAAGATTCTGTCTACAAACATAGTCTTAAAGTAGGCACTTAATGATCTTCAATATAGATTTCTTCTGATTTCAGATTTGACAGAGATCCACTAATTCCATATAGGGACACTGATAATATGTTTGTGGGGAGATGTTTTGATAAATTCCTGTTGCTTTTATCCCTTCAACAATTTTGCATAAAGCCAGCTGAGATGTTTGGAAGCAGATCTGTTAAGTGTGTGTATGTAATTGCCAGTTTTTGGAAATGTTGGCCAGAATATACACATCTAGGGTTAGGTATAGGGCTAAGGCTCCTCACTAAGTCTTAATTAAAAGAGTGCTCCACTGATTTAGCATTACACTCTTAATACAGTAAACGTACTGGCTGACCATTTTAAAAAAAGGATCAAAATCAATGGAGAACCAGAGAGATTATCTTTTTTATTCCACACAAAACATGGTGCCCACTTTACCTATACTGAAACTGTAGCTGCCAGAAGTCTGGTTAGAAATTTTGGTATGTTATGCCAGCAGCAGCTAATGTAGCCTCACAACCCAAAGTCTGGTAAACTAACTTCTTTCTAAACCCACACAGAAAGTTTGTAGTCTTCAGTCCTAACCGACACGGACTCAAGTGACATCACCTGAGGCAATTGATCACACATTGGGCAGCTCTGTCTGGAGCCACAGAAGGCTTTTTACTACTTTTCTGACACAAGCAGTGTCACTCCCCAACACAGAGAGTTTGGGATATTCAAATTTATGCAGATATTTCATAGATAACCTTTTAAATGTAGATGAAGAAATGAAATGGATTCTAGACAATGTTTTCCAGTATAATCACGACTTCTGGTGGGTAAAATCTGAATGAACTACATGGTGTGATGGAGTGACAAAAGCAGTCAAACCTCAAACATCAGTTATCACTCAGTCGTAATTAAACCTTTCTTACGTATTCTAGGCCAATAATTCTGAGGTTTTTCTCTGGTTCATCCTCCCACTGATACCAGCCAATCATTACACAGCATTAACCTCTATGAGGGAGACAAGCTTTCAAATTGTAAGTTTCCTTTGTTCACAGTAAAATTGGTTAAAACTTCAGTAAAAACAATGTCCTAGTTTTATATATTTCATCTCTCTCTCTGCTCCAGGACTTACCGTGCCGGTCACCTTAATGTCATGGAGACGGCCCCAGTCCTCTTCATGACTGTCCACAATCATCTGTCCATCATCCTCTTCCATCCCCCACTCAGCATTCAGGTCTAGCAGAACTTCCTCACCCAGAGAGTGCATTCCCACAGCAGGGTAGAGAGCTTCAGGAGACCCTGGGATTTCCACACTGCCGACCTGGGCAAATATTTAGATTCAGTATTATTTAGTTAAATAATAAACTGGAAAAAAAAAGAAAAATTCACCTGTAAAATTGTACTGGTTGAAAATATTACGATGGTAATGGAGCACTTACTTCTTTACCATTCCTAGTAAAAAACACTGTCAATTGTCCATCGTCGGAGTCCAGAGATATTCCACAGCCGATTTTGTCACCTCTGCAGCATTTTGGACCGAACTGCTGCCCCACAGTGTTGCCATTATACAGCCTGTTGAGAGGTTGGAGAGGTTGACTGGCTAAACATGAAGGTTCATCATTTTCAGATGTTGCTGGTGTTCACAAAAAACTTCAAAGGACACTTATAAAATGCTTCTAGTATAAGAAAAGAAAACTAAAAGGGTGCATTATCAGCCGCTCATTTGTGTTAATCTCTCTTTTTATCTAATGAATTCTCAAGTCAAATTTCATCATACACACTATATATATATCTATATATATATATAGATATATATATATATATGTAATATATAATATAATATAATGAATGCTAGATTCCTGAATAAAAATCAAAAATGCCCTGGTAACCTAGGGGTTTAAGTTGCTGTACTATAAACCAAAATGTCCAGGAGAGACCTTTGCTGCATGTCATTTCCTGTCATCTCTCTACTGTCAAAGCTCTGATGAAAGCATAAAAATAATGACACCCTCCCCCTTTTATTATATAAAAATCCATATTATAACTTGGTCTTATGCCTTTTATATCCAGCTTCCCTGTGATGGAGCCAACAGTGCTTGTGTAATACTAGTTCAGTTCAGTTTAGTTCAGTTTGTTTCAGTTTATTCTTTCAGTTACCAACACTGCGTGACTTTTTTGGGGGGAGTGCTAAAGAGTTGGAATGAATTCACGTCAATTTACCTCATTTTCTTACAAACACCAGGGCAGACAGAGGAAGGTTTTTCAAAGTAAATAACCAAACTTGTATAGTGAATCCTGGTGTTTGTCACAGCTACTCCCAAGTTTCTAAAACATCAGACAAAGTACTATAAACTCAAATTAACTGAGAACCAAACAATAAATATGAAAGTGTGCTGTATCACAAGCTTCCCAAATCTATTCGACTGAACTCCTCATAAACAGTCAAAGGTGCTCTGCCCTCGGTTCCTCAGCTTGTAACGTGAGCAGATTACATTAGTGCATGAGCCCGAGTTTACTTTGTTGATGTTTGAAAACTACATGAGATGTTTAACATTGCGTTGCGTCTAAGAGGATTTTTCTGCTGCATCTGCAGGTCATGTATCCTTGTGAACATGTTCAGTGTTCTGTATATGTAAGTAAAGGTATCGGTGAGACATACTTGCCATCATCGGCATGAAAAGCCACAGAATGTAGGAGCCATCCTGGCTGATGGTCCAGTTTGTAGAGCTGAGGCACCAAACCAACAGCAATCATCCCCCTCACTCCTGTATCGACAATGGTCACCTGCAAAGACCACAGGTTGATTTTTCCCCAAGAAAAAAAGAGAAGAATCATCATTGTAGCTTAAAATCCTCTTCCTTCTGAATTTAGTGTCTACTTATAGTCACTAAACAATGTGGTATTAGCAGACTTGCGTGGCAGAGCCAGAGGCTGTAGATATTACAATTTCTAGTTAATAATATGAGGAGTCCTTTTTTCCTTCCTCTGATACATCTATTTATGCCAAACTAAAGTTCAGAGGATGCCTTTTTCGCATCCAAAGCGACGAGCCATGAACTATTCATTACACATTATTTGTCTGAGACTGTGTGAGAGTTTTTGAGCAGAACAAACTTTGTTGACATAGAGGAAGAAGAGGAGTTGGGTGCAGTCAGGTTGAAGGACAAAGAAATAAGTCTTTTCTTTTAAAAATCAGCATTTATTTTATTTTCTTGAGTTGGATACTGTCAGAAAAAGGTCAGCCTGTGTGATAAATTACATTAAGACATTACTGGTGTGTTATATTCACAGATACATCTTAAGCAAGAAAAGCAATAAATTTATACACCCTTTATATGCTGCATGCAAAAAATATGCTAATTAGCACAAGATACAGGCTACAGAAGGTATATATGAACTAAAGTACCGGACAAATACAATTTTTATGGAGGTAGCGCTACAGGTGTCAGGAAATCACCCAAGTCAGAGGGATTGGTTGTTTACAGTCCATGAATGTCTGTACAAAACTTTGTGGCAATCCATTCAACAGTTGAATAAAGTGATGGACTTTAATCTACCTCCTAGTGAAGAGATCACAGATTTTATGGTAATCAAAGAAGATTAAGAGAAAAGTTTCAAAATGCCACTTCAGTGCTCAAGTTTTACTGCTTTGTCTACTCCTTCAGGCTCCACCCCAAATTTATACATGCTGTTCCATCGTATTTTGCTTTGGTTTGGCGCTGCTTCTCTTTTCACGTCATGGAATTTCCAAACCAACTTGAAACCATACAGTATCACTTTGTACAACACCACATGATGGTTCAAAATTCTAAAAAACTCTGAAGCAAAGAGCTGGCCTGCATCATTGTTATCATAACTGAATGCTGACCATATGACATCATCCCTAGGGAGCCCTAGATGGACGCACTGCAATCGGAGCACTGCCGGCAAATCCAGGGCAAGGAGAAGAGGAAATTTTTGAGTTCTTTCCCATGACCTCAACACTGGTCTTCTGGGAGTGAGAAGGAATGCATCCTTTTTTTTTCTGTGTCAGTGTAAAACATGCAGACGACCTGTAAAATCTACCGTCAGATCTACAATCAGCATCCACTTAACTATTTACTATGTATTAGCTCATATGCCCATTTACGCAAATGGCTTCCTCTCCCCTCCTACGTGACTTCCACAAAGTGAGTCACAAGGATAAAGCACACTTAACTATAAAGGTTGAGGGGGTTAGTAACTGTTTCACTACATGTCAGTCCGGGGCAGGATGTGTGTGTGTGTGTCAGGCAGGTTTGAACATGACTTATTCTGAGAAACAGTCACTGTCCTGAGATGTTTGTGCACTTCAGTGTTTAGATTACCAGTAAAACAAAGACATAAAAAAACACAGCACGTGATTTGTAATGAGCTGTGACTTATATGACTTTGTGACCCTGGTGCTAGGCCTGAGGTAAGAAACTCCCTGCAACATATTGAGGCCGTAGATCCACGGGCTGTAAAGCACCACTGAAACTTAAGTATATAATGTTTCTGTGTGCTGCAGCTGTTTATGCAGTGTTTCTTCTTTTTTGTTGCAGTGTATAGTAGACTGCTGACCCTACTCTGACAGGATGAGAGGAGTTTTAAAGGCTGCTAGTTGAAGCAGTTTTCAAACAAACAGTCAGAGTCTGGGTTCACGGGTGTCATCAGCAAAGTCTGGTACATTTTAGCCCGACAGCAGATGCTAAAACTTGCTGTTGGCCTTTTAAAAGATCATCATGTATGTAGCCATCAAGTGCATATTTAAGACCTAACTTTACAGGGTTTTTGTTTTACAATGACAGCTGGCTGGAAACATTAGCTAAAAAGTAAGCTTTTACTTTTTTTTGAGGCAAATTAACGGCTAGAGCATGTAGCCTGAATTTTCTGCAGGAAAAAAAAATGGGAAAAAGAAGGAACCTAGGGACTAAGGACAAAATATTTGTTGTCTCCACTTGTGCCAAGGCCTCACAATAAAGATGACACGATTAAACGACATCAAGATACATTTATAGCCATTTATATTTACATTCTTATATCTTAAGCTAACCGAACCTGGCATACTGACTGAATAGTAGCTAAACATCAAAGCTGGTCAAGACAGGAAATATAGTTTTACCTGGTAAAACCTCTTAGCATGCAGAGGAAAAATCTGTTGTTTGACTCTTAAAAATTGTCATCTGATAATTTCTTATGAAGGGACTGAGACTTAATTGTAAAGTCTGCTTCTGACTTCGATGTAAATAATTTTGGCCAGTATGACTCGAAATATCAGCACTGGCTTCAGCAATCACTGCACGCCCAGTCCGAGCGCACAATGTAAAAAGAGCTGCCAAGTAATTCCACGAATCTATTTCCAAGCTGAAAGATCTTTGTTTCTCAGATGTGTGCTACTCCCAGGAGGTATCATGATTTCTTTTCCATTATGGTTCAAGGAGATGAAGGCGAGCAGTCAGACACAACGGCCTGCCAAGTCTCCTCTCATCACACAGAATGAAGGCGGTGTCCTACATCCATAATATATAGTGATACAATAAAGTTGACACTACATACTAATCTTCACGCTGTACCTTTTTGACAGTTAGTACAAGAACAGGATGTATTTCACCAATCACAGTGTGACTCTGGAACAATGTCAACTCAAATGTACTGCAAAATGTTTTTACTAAATGTTAATACTTTGTTTAGTTTTCTCAAATGTATCTGGAGTCAGTTATTTGAAAACCAATGCTAAGTATTCTAAACTCTGATTTAATCATTTACGGCTATGATTAGCAATGCATTGTGGGACGGTAGACATCCATCGATATCACACAAAAAGTCTATTGGTTCACATATTTAATTTCGGTGAAATTTCAAGTGTGAACAGACCACAAGTCAACAGCTCTAATAAAATCAGTATGTAGGGTGGAAATGGAAATGGGGTAATAGTTTTGGGGTTTTTTTAAGCTGTAAACACACCCCAGTGCATACATACATTATATTTACATGTAGCATGGCTGTACTGCTTAACTCTACATGATTAATTCCCAAGTTTTTTCATTTCTACCTTAATTTGCTCTAAAGCGTATTATTTTTTAAAATATTCTGAGCAGTTAGGCTGTTTTATCAGACTACATTCTTCTGAAATTAAAACTTCGATATCTTGACATGAAGAAAATTGAAAGCCGTCAAAACTGTGTTAAACTGTCAAGACCTAACAGCTGTGCAGTCAACAGCGTAAAGAATATAACTGGATAGAATGGATGGAAAAGGTGTTGTACTTAAGCTTTTAAAGCACAGACACTATATGTATCATAGAATATTACACAATAATCAAACAATGTGGAAATAAATGAATCAGCTACACGCTGAGGCTTAAGGAAGATCCAGCTCACTAGAAGAGGCTGCAGCTACTATTTGGGTATTTTTCCGAGTGTCAAGAGGGACCCAAGCTATGATTCATGGGTAACATTCAAAATGCAGAGTCAAGCAGCTGACCCAGGAAATTTTCATGTGAAATCCAATCAGCAAATAAATTATGTACCTGTAAAAAATGTTTTTTTTTAATTTCACTGTAAAATTAATAGCTATGAACTAAGCAGAAAGTCAACTCTTACTTCAAAATAGCGATTTCTTCTTGACAACGGCCTTGCCGCCACAAAACAGCCAACTTCATCTGAATTCCCATGATACCTTCAAAGGGAGCCGAAAAAGAAAAACAAAATATATTACTATCATAACTGCTTCTGCCAAATGTAGTCAGAGTGAGATGCTGATTCAGCAGGAAAAGGAAGGGCTCTACCATAAACAGGGGAATGAACCACATGACTAAGAGATGACTCCAGTGTGAACTCAGCCTTGTTATTGCTGCTCACCGTTACCTGAGTATATCTCCATCTCTCAGCATCCTTTTGAGCCGCTCCCTGTATCGCACTGCTCGCACCTCACGAATTTCTCGGATTCGCCTCCTCCAGTTCAGAAAGCGATAATGCAGGTTTATGTCGTCCATGTCTGAAAATCATTACAATCTAGGACACAAGGACACAAGGAAACAAGTCAAAAAAACTTAATTTCTACCTTAAAAAAGTGATATCTTAAAAAAAAAAGAAAGAAAGAAAGAAAAGAAACCAGGCAAACTAACGTTGAATAATTATTCTAAAGACAAAAGGCTGTTCTTTGAATCTACTTATGTATAAACTTTGTTCCTGATGATTTTTTGACTGGAATATTCAAACAAAGATTCTGTTCAGTCAACAGAGTTTGAACATAAAAGAAAATGCAGCAGTGCATTTGTGCTATTACAATGTACAAGCTGAAGTGTAATAAAACTGTTTGTGTGTCTAGTCTTCAAGGTGGCTTCCACTGTGGACACACAGAGCAAGTAGAGCATTCGCAATAAACAACTCAGAACAATTAAATGTTACTGCTGTCATAAAAGCTGTGAGCAGAAGGAGAGCAAACATCTTTGACCACAAGATGATTACCCCTGTTGCCTGACAACAAGAAGGACCTGAATTTGATCCTCAGGCCAAACCCTTCTCCTTTGTGCGTTTGTATTTTTCCATTTACGTTTAATCCCACATTCCACAGACAAGCAAAGGCCTGGGCAGTGACTGTACACTGCCAAGAGGCATGAACGTTAGTCCCCTATTTGTGTTAGCCCTGTAATGGTCAGGTGCCTCCCTTGGGTGTCTTCCATCCAGTGTGAACTGGGACTGACTCAAGCTTAGACCAGCTTTTCTATTAATGTCAGTGTACAGGAGACATCCAACCAGTGTGATGTCTTTCTGGTCTTTCCCTGCCTGAAATACTACAACCATAAATAAATTTAAACTTAATACCTCACTGGTATCTGGCTGCAAGTAATGACTATATTGATTGCCATACAATATCCTGATCATTTAATCTTACTGAAGTTATCTTGCAATTTATGGATTCAGTTAAAAGGAAATAATTAAGGGAAAGTTAAAACAACCCTGGTAAGTTAACACTGATTAAAACCCATTTTCAAACATTTGCAACCATTTTTTATATTCATTAAAGCAAAATCAAAAACAAAAAACAAACAAACATGTCAATGTAACTGTAATTGTGATATAGACCTGGTCTGGTGTCGTCTGGGTGGGAAAGAAATGGTAAAATAACTCTTTTTGTGTTTTCAAAAATAAAATAAAGGTTTCAAATCAGAAACTTTGTTACTAACAGGCTTTAGCATCATTTTCTTGATTTAGTCCAGATCTGACAAGTCTAGGTAAAGTGGTTTTTGATCTAGACCTGGTCCGATGCAGACTGGTTGGGAAAACTGCCATATCAGAAGCTACCCCGATAGCAAAGCTTTTCCGGGACAACATCTGTGTTTTTTCTGGTCCAATATAACACCCAGGTCATCCACTCAATTTACACCTACATACAGCATGACTCTCAGATGATACACACAGGTCGTCTGTCCGGCTGTCAGCCGACACTGCCAGATAACAGCCAGGATGGGCCTGGGGGCGACTCCTGTCCGGGTAACCTCAGCGTTGTGATTATCCTCTCCATTAACTGATTCAAAATTTAGTCTTTAAAATGTCACATAGTAGGTAACGATATCTGTCAAATTTTCCCCACATCAACATCAAATTACTCATTGGCCCAAACTTAATCTGTATGTATTGTAGAAAAAAAAAGCAGCTGATCCACATAAATGAGTGTCTGGATCCAGAGAATTTGGAATTTTTGTTTAATAAATGACTTTACTAAAAAAAACACTAACTAAACTTCTTTACTCACGTCAGTACCGTACTAAAGTACAACTGAGACGCTTTTGTTTTTCATTTTTTGTTACTTTATACATCCGCTGCACTACATTTCAGAGGCAGCTACTGTGCTTTTTTACTCCCCTGAATTTATTTGATTTATTTGATTACGTACTGATATTTTATGTAGCTGACAAGATCTTTTGTCCTGAAAATGGCCGTTCGAAGCACAGAAGACCACGATAAGCATCTTTAATGCGGTACTTTATTTAATATAGTATAGTATATTTAGTATATCTTGACACCGACCCTTGTGTGCTCCTGACAGCGGGCTACTCGCTGCCAGGTGAAAGGTCCGAGCCCCTCCGGATACGCGTTGTGTCTTACGCTCTCTTATCCTTCTCGTCTCCGCCCGGCTGCGGCGACGCCGGGGTGACTCAGGTGAACGCACCTTTACGTTTTGCGTTTGTCCCGTTTCATTTCGTCTAAAAATCAGCGCAAAAGTTTCTACCTGGATGCTTTTTAAAAAAAAAAAAAAAAAAATATTTATGTTTGTTTTTATTTTAACTTTCACTTGATCGTTCCGGCACGGTAGGCACCTCTTCGATACCCGTAGAGGTAGGTTAGTCTCGTTGGGAGACAAAGCCTGAAAGTGCTGGACGTTCCGCCTGAGCGGCGAAAAAGGACATTATGGGCTGATTCTGGTGAGCGACGATGAAACGTGTCACCGCCCCGATATATGAGGACCTGACGGGCGCTGCGGTTTTGAGAAGGTAAACACGCAGGCGAGCTATCCCGCATTGTTATTCGTTACGTATTCGCACCCGCGATTTACCACTGTACGAGCTGGCCCTAAACGCAGCACCGCGTTTCCCAAACTACAGGCAGGACTCGGTTGGCCGGTTAGCTGCCTCCAGCGCCTCGACGCTGTCGCGCCGTACGGTTACTAATACCGCGTAAACGTGACCGTACCTCAGGTTAAACCCCGACTAACGAAAGCCCCTTTTATCTCATACCGGTTCCTTACTGTTTTAAAACTTGTACTGCGACGTCCTTCGGTTTTTCTTCCAATTTTAAGGAGGTGAAGTCTGTCACTTTCTGTCCGACCTACGCTGTAGGAAGTCCCGCCCCCTCGACCAATCACGTCGCAGAACAAATGCAGAGCGGAGTCCTTAACCTGTGCGGTGCCGCGCGTGTGTGTTTGCGTGCGTGCGCGTGCGTGCGTGTGCGTGTGTTTGTGTGCGTGTGCGTGTGTGTGTGTGTGTGCGTGCGTGTGGGTTTTTTTCCTTTGCTTTTACTGCTCGTTTTTGCTGGTTTGTTTTTTTGTTTTTTTTTTTTACATATGCATGTAACATATGTTTCACATGAGCAGTACACATACATTAACCCCCCCCCCCACAAAAAAAAACCCTTAAAGCTGGTGTAAGACTGTAAAAGGAGAAATTAAACCTACATTTTGTGAAAGCTGGTTTATTTTACATGGTCCCAATTTACCATCAACTTTCACTGCGGCTCTGTTCATTGAAGTAGCCAACATTTTACTTTTGGAAAGGCCTCGTAAATTAGCCTGAATTCATGCTTCAAGTGCACAAAAGGAGGATGTTCCATTTGAGTTTGCCTGAGAAATATTTCTTTGAAAAACATGAATAAAAGAGAAATCTGTCACCACCTCGGAGAGCATTACAGAATTACAGAAGGATTGTTTGGTAGGACTGTCCAACAATTCCCCTGAAAGTGATGCAGCGTGGCCCTTTCAAGGTGACTGTATTAGCAACTGACACTAGAGGCGGAGGATACCGATAAAATCTTCTATCGCGGGGTAATTTCGTGTTATGACATGGGTGTATACATATATAGTACAGTGGAAACATTTTAGGAACTAAAAAGTGAAGTACTTTCATATATAGTTTTTAGTCATGAATTAACTTCATACAAAGTACCTAAAATTACAGGAGGACACAGCGTCTTTGGTCTCTTCATGTGATCCCAGACTGACTCCATGATGCTGAAATCAGGGTTCTGTTCGGGGTCAGACCATTTGTTGCACGACCTGTTCGTCTTGTGCGTGAACTCAGTTCTTTATGACTCTGGCTGTGTGTTTGGGTCGTTGTCATGATGCAGAATGAATTTAGGAAAGATCAGACTCCTCCCTGATGGTGTTGCGTGATGGATGCCTCTGGCGAAAAATCAAGGTGTCTCATCACACAGATGCAAAACAAGTTAAGAAATCAGTATTACCTAAAAAGGCCTAATAACCTAAAGGTATAAATAATTGGCAAAATGTCTTACTGTTGGCAAATTTTCTGTATCTTCATATTGCCTAGCCCTAACAGTAGTCTTCAAATGAACTGCCTATCTACTTTTACTGTACCAGATTAATATTTTAGTCACATAACTGTAATTTATTGTAATTCTACTCATGTAAGATATTCTTATACCCCCTCTAACCCAGATCATTAGGCTATTTTTTTTTTTTTTTTTTTTTTACTGACATTGTTTTCTCATAGACCTTATCTGAGATGAAGGGTCACAGGCTGGATATTAATGATTAGAAGACAAGCTGCCAGATTTTTGTGATCCTGTCTTCTAATTTAATGTGTTTGTGACTCACACATGGTGGAATTTACAGGGTGGGACTTTTTGCTCGTGGCTATTAATGTCTTAGTCAGCCAGCCTTTGAGTGGCACTCCTTCAGCCTCTCGGTGTCGACCGGTTCCTCTGAATCTTTAGCCCTGCAGTTACAGACTTGTCAACAAAGTGGTTGCTATTTAAAGAAAAGTCATAATGTCAAAAACAAGGGGAAGAAGGGGTGAAAGTAACTAAATATTTTTACTCCTGTTACTGTAACTTGGTCATGTTTTTTACCATAGTTGTATTGTTTTGAGTACCTTAAGAGGTGAACAAGTTCATTTATATGTCAGTGTTTTTCAACTAAATTTGTGCACTGGATAAATTCTTGTCAAATTCTTCTTGGAGTACTATGTTATCATCTCTGTATAAACTGCATGGTACTGCAGCAAAATGACTGATTGTTGAGCTATTTGCTGCATAAAAAACATTTGAATGTTATACTTGATTCAGGTGGAGCTAAGTTTGATCATATTCAATAACCTCATTATAGATTATGTATGCAAATTCTGCAAAGTAATTAGTAATTATGGCTGTCACAGACCTGTGGTGGACTAAAAAGTGTAAGTGTTTGTATCCACTCAATATATCATATAGTGTTGCCTCTAAAATTTAATGGAGTAAATATATCAAGTAGCATAACATGGAAGTTTTCAAGTAAAGTACAACTACTGTAAAATTAGAGTATATAAAGTACTTGAATTAATGTACTTACTTAGACTCCCCCACTGCTGTTGGCTTTACTTTTGAATTCAATTTGTATTTATTTGTAGTGGTGCCTGGCTCAAATTGACTTCCTTTTTATGATGACAAGCAATAATTTTAAAAACACAAAAAGTCAATTTCTTGTCTTCTGAGCTACAATTGGTGGGTCGCATGAAAGTGTCACCTCGGGAAATAAATTACCCTCGCAGTGGGGAAAAGAGCGCAATGGAGTCGCATACGCAGCAATCACTCCTGATTTGTGTCGGTGTAGAAAACATTACTATCCTGCAGGATGACAGACAACAAATGGTATGAGCATGCGTGAGTGTGTATGTGTCAGAGACAAGGGGAAACGGGGTGTGCTCTGCTGTGTGGAAATGAGAGGGAAAGCTAACATTCTCCATCACGTACCCTCCCATACCTTTCCCCGCTGGTTTGGGCTCTTTAAAAGCTGCTGCCAGTGGTGTCTGTCAGCCTCATTATCACTTTGTCTTGGCTTGAGGGAATTATATAACCCTTTTGACACAGAGACAAACTGCAGTCGGTGGAACTAAACTAAGATAGTGCAAAAGAGGGAACAGAGTTTAGAACATTGTTAAGCGACTGGACCGTTACCATTTTATTAGCGGACAACTTTCAGTGTAAGATGCTTCTGTATTCAAACATCCTGGTGTTGCTCTTCCTGCAGCCGGCTCTGTCAGGCCCGGCCCCGCTCACCACGCCGTCCAGAGGGTGTCCAGCCTGCAAAGCAAAGCCCTCACAGGGTCAGCCATCTGTAGATTTAAATGCCACAGCTCTGGCTGTCGGAGAACCGTGTGGGGTCTACACCCAGAGCTGTGCCCTCGGTCTGCGTTGTGCACCTCCAGAGGATGAGCCAAGGCCTCTCCGTGCCCTGCTGGAAGGCAGAGGAGTCTGCAGTAATGCCAGCAGTGCCAACCCGACCGAGCAGACCAATGCTGCAGGTAAGTCTCACACAGTGACACTCACTTATGCCTTGAAGATGATGTGAATGAATGAATGGACAAAGCAGAGTCATCCTGTAGGTGAGGAAGACTGGTGGCTTTTCAACATGATCTCACCCTTTGCTGATTTAATTTTTTGACTGGGTTTCATCCTTACATTTCACATTTGATCCTCAGATGGACATCCAGCCAATCTTCCCGTGACATGATTATGAGTTTGTGATGTTCAAGAGAAAATCTGTACAGAGAAACGCCCTTTGTTTTTACACACTGAGTTTCTTTTTTCCATGACTCAATTGCTCAGACCTGCACAAGCTGTTAAATAAAAACATCAGAATAAAGAGATGTAGTGAAATAGATTAGTGAGTTGCATGAAAAATGTTTTTATGGCTTAGTGAGAGCAATATAAGCACTGTTTTTCAAGGTAGGTTTACTATGCATCTACTATTACATGTTCTATTAGTTAACTAAGAGTGACGTATATTTAAAAACAAACCTATATAATCACAGTCTAAAAGGAGTTTTTGAGGAGTTCATGAAAAAAGATTAATTGGGGCTGACCTCACAGTAAAATAAAAATTTATGTTGCTCGCTTTAAGCAGGTATCCACATAGTAATAAATGATCAGTGCTAAATGTTTATGTCTTTATCTGATCCTAGATCCAGCACCCACTGGGGATCCAGATGAGGTAAAAATCCTCTTCATCTTCTTCAGTCACACAGTCCATCACTGACCCGACCTGAGGCATGAACTTATATGCATCTGTTTACCTCTTCTCACAGGCTCCATGTCGTAAACTGTTAACCACACTCATCGAAGGTCTGGATGCCCATTTATTTAAGTCAAATCATGATATCTACATGCCCAACTGCGACAAGCGTGGTTTCTTCAGGAAGAAGCAGGTGAGTTTGTATCTTAGGTGAATGATGAGAAATCACTGAAATAATATTATGTGGTCGTATTGGCAGCTCTGAGCGAAAGCTTCAGTGTCTGCTTTGCTTTTGCTGTTTGTGCAGTGCTGGTCATCCCGAGGCAAGCAGCGTGGCAAGTGTTGGTGTGTGGATGAGAACGGCCTGCCGGTCTCTTCAAACACCAGACAGAAAGGTGGCCTGAGCTGTTAAAATGCATGAACCCTGGACTCAAGCAGAGGAGACCGAAGCTTCATTACAGATACCAGATACAGATGAAGGAACACCACAAAGAGTATAAAGGAAGTGAAAATGGTGCCTTACATTTCATTCTCCATCAGCCTGAAGCAGCTTTCCACCTATGAAAATCTATTTAAAAATCAGGTGTAAGTTTGACTCCTTGCGCCCTCTACTGAACATATTAGGACTGTTGTATTGATCTTACGTGTCACATTGGAGCGAGTCACTCTACTGAAACAACCTGTCTCTTTCCCCATAATTTAACTCTACAAGAACCTGTAGAAAAAGCACACACAGCTTGGGCTGCACATATTCAAGCGGGCTACTTTTTAAGTTTCAAGATTTCAACTCCATAAATATCTCATGCCAAGTTTTATGGGAAAGTGTTTATATATATATATATATATATATATATATATATATATATATATATATATATATATATATGGATATACAGTACACCATACATAAGATCCAGGTGTAATTTGTTCTTTTGTATCCACTCATTATATATATTCATATATATTTTCAGTATTTTTTTTAACACTGAAACAACTGTATTTGTATTATTGTAATTTCTGTACATAATCTATAGATGTAATCCTATTTATGTTACTTTGATTATAATATTTTATTTATGTTAATATTTCTAAAACATTGAATAGCCCATAAAAGCAGACACTAGGACATATCATATCAAAACCTGGAATACTTATCTCGTTAAACACAAACCTACATCGTGGCAATGTTTTTATCATTTGTCTTTTATTTAGGAAATTCACATTTTCAACCATCAGAGAAAGTGATTCAAAAAGAAGCTCAAGACTAATACTGATAGACAGTATTACAAACCTTTCTTTGACAGACTTCATGTGTTTCTAACTTGTTATAATAAAAAAATAACACTGAGTTATAATTTTTGGAAATAAAAATAAATTTGATTACAAAGTTAATCCATCTAGTCCCTTAATCCAATATCATGGATCAAGAGAAGACAAGGAAGAAAAAGAAGGAGAAGGCACAACTTTCAAACCTCTTTGAATGAGAATCTCAAACAGGTATTTTTCATGGCTAGATGCACGATTGACGGTAACTGATCACATGAAACATGACCACAGAACTGTGAGTACAGAGGGCCCCAAATGTCAGCTAACAACACACACACACAGATGTGTTGTTTTTCTTTTATTTACGTTGCTTCTTTTCAAAAAAATGTGTGGAAGACAACTACAGCTATTTTTAAATCAGTAACCTCCAGTATCAGACCTGCTTATAATGTCTGAAACACTGTAAAGTCCCAACATTTTGATTCTTCCTGCAACCAGAGAATATATGTTTGGCTGCAGTAAACCACTGTGAAAGTTAGGGTTAGCATTATGTGTCTGTTTCATTATAGCTGCAGGAAGCACCATGATATTTGTAATAATTTATAATGCAACACAGAGACTGTGATTACACTGTGATAGAATCACCTGCATATTGCAACAGAATCTAACAGCCATGAACTATTGAAGTTTTTAGTTAAATAGAGGAATAAGACACCTCACAATAGTAATGATGATGAAGTGATGAGGAGCAGAAAAAACTCTATGGCTCAAATTTCCTTTTTCCTGTGAAACACTGTACATTTTCACCCTTTAGGCCTCATAAATCCTTTGCATGAAACTACATGAGATGGAATAACTACTCAAAACTCAAGTCCATGTTAAGGCCACATAAAAAAGGTAAACACTACCTTTTAGTAGGATGCAATTTCACACAAACCCACACTAACTAAACGTTTACAAGACTGTTCTATTGTTGTATCAGGTACTATTATTATTATTATTATTATTATTGTTATTATTATTATCATTGTTGTTGTTGTTTTTGTTTTTTGTTGTTGTTACTGATTCTGTTATTATTATTATTATTTGCTTGTTTGTTTTTGTTGTTGTTACTGCTGCTATTGTTATCATTATTATTATTTGTTGTTGTTGTCGTTACTGACGCTGTTATTATTATTACTTGTTTGTTTGTTTTTGTTGTGGTTACTGCTGCTCTTAGTGTTAGTATTATTATTTGTTTGTTGTTGTTGTTCTTACTGCTCCTGTTATTGTTATTATTATTTGTTTGTTTGTTTGTCCTGTTTTGTTGTTTTTGTTGTTGTTGTTGTTGTTATTGCTGCTGTTACTGCTGTTATTCTTATTTTTATTATCATCATGTGTTGGACAATTGGTAGACAACGTGCTGAAGCGTCCTGTCATCTCAAGTTCAGAATCGGCCCCACTGCATCACATGCACGAATCGGTCGGATTAAAATTATTTTTGGGCGAGTTTTGCGAGGCCCTGCACCCGCCCGACTGAACCAAACGGGCGCAAACCGACCTCGAGTCGTCGGTCCGGTGGGGGTTGGTCCTCAGCGCCGACAGGCTGCTGCTGCCTCCGCCGCCGAGACTCCAGCGGGCGGACCTCAGGGCTCCTCCGCACAGGCAGGACGGCCCCGGTGACAACAGGAGCCCCGCTCGCAGACCGAGACGAGGACACCTGCGAAAGCGCCATGTCTTCTCCCAGCGCCACCCCCAACCCCCCGAACACCCTGGCGTCCAAAAGGAAGACCAAGAAGAAGCACTTCGTGCAGCAGAAGGTGGAGGTGCTCCGGGCCAGTGACCCGGTGCTGAGCGTGCTGATGTGGGGGGTCAATCACTCGGTAGGTGCGTGGAGCCGCCGCCCGGGGTCGAACATGGTCAGCCCGGGTCCGAGCGTCGGTTTGAGCCTCAACCTTTTCTTTGCTGATCGTCGCAGATCAATGACCTGAGCCAGGTGCCGGTGCCAGTCATGCTGCTCCCGGACAACTTCAGAGCCAGCACCAAGATAAAAGTCAACAACCACCTCTTCAACAAGTAGGAGTGTGCTCCCCTCGGCCCTGGCTGCAGGGCTGGAGGTTTCTGTGGCTCTTACGTTGTATTTGCCTGCCGTTGCTTATCAGAAATTGCAGATCCCCTTTAGAGATAAGCGATGCCTCCAACGGTGCCACGGCTACGGCTTTTGCCACGAACGATGACAATGACATTAGCCCCCAAAAATGAAAGGAATAAAACCCCAGCTTGTACGGACCGTGGTCTGCGATACGTAACGCAGTCACCTGCCGCGCAAACGGATGATATTGTGCACTAAAGCTGAAAATGCAGCACAGTCCCCATCTATTGAGTTGCTTTAGGTGTTTGTGTAACACCAGAATAATAACAGGTGCCAGGTGAATAATATCATTGCTTAACTGATGAACTCATCTGAAAATGTTGTAGGGCTGGTAGAGGACGAGTGTCAGTCAGAATAGGGCAGAAAATTAGAAATATTTCTGAAAGCTTGTGCTATACTTTCTGTTTGAGAGGTTCAGTTTCTATAAGGATGGAAACTAGAAAACTGAGTAGCTTTCAATAATCCTTTAATCCATTCAGGAATCCCGGTTGTGTAAAGACTTATACGCAGATTTGGGAAGAACAAGAAAATGTGTTTTCCTTGCCTTGGTAAAAGATTTACTAAAGTGTTTTGTTTTTTTGTTTCTTTTTTACAGGACTGGATGAGGAACCTAGTGAAGGGAAACACCTGAATGCTAAAAAAAAGAATCCAGTCAAATAATATGAATACATTAAACGTAGCCAATGATGTTAGAGTTTGTTTAAAAAAAAAAGACATGAAATCCATGTTTAAATAACATCACAAAATACATATAGAACACAATTTGGATTTGGTAACAACCTCTGAGTAGATGTTATTCATTTTGAATAATTACATCAGTAGAAAAACATCTGCTCAAAACAGCAGGAGCTTCAGTTGGTTATCGTCACAAAATTATTACATTTGTGCTGTTTTACATTAAGCTTAAGGGAATTACGTGAATTTGTACACATTTTTGATATTCTTTATTTAAGCATTGATAGTTCCTTTGAAGCTTTGAATAGATGTGGAGACCATTAAGGCACAGTAAAACCAAATGCTGCTGTTTTAATGTTGTGAATTAAAACTTCTTTGTTCCTCAGAGAGAATCTTCCCGGACAGTTCAAATTCAAAGAGTACTGTCCACAGGTGTTCAGAAACCTGCGAGAGCGCTTTGGCATTGAGGACCAAGATTACCAGGTATGATTAGAAACTCATTCCCATTCTACATTTGATTGTGCAGAAAAAGCTGGGATAAAACAAGTGGTTTGAAAAACAGCACAAACTCAGGTCATTCAAGGTCTTTCAGTGTTTTCTTTTATTAAAACCAGACTTTTTTATTTTTTTAACTTATTGATCTGCTCCTTTTCTGAATTTGTATTTCTCTGTGCAATATTTGCATGTGCCAGGTGGCGAGCACAGTCGTCATCTGCTCAGCACAGGGCTCATTTGGTTAGCACACAATTAAGTGAGGCGAGCTGCGTGTGCACATTAAAGCATGTGCTGGGAGGGAGGGAAGTCTTAAACCACCACGAGTATCCGTATAAAAAAAAAAAATCCTCTTTTCTGGTTCTAGTGTGATCCATGACAAAAACTGTCTCATGGTTTTACTGTGCAGACTCACTACGCAGCTGATGTCATATAAGCTCATGATGTTGTCCTCTGTCTCACCAACAGGTGTCTCTGGCCCGCAGTCCTCCGCTCAAAGATGAGGAGGGGCAATGCGAGGGGCTGCTGCTGACATCATATGACCGCACTCTGGTAGTAAAAGAAATCTCCAGCGAGGAGGTGGAGGAAATGCACAACATCCTCTCTGAGTATCACCAGGTACGAGTGGAGAGGGGGGAAAAAATCGCCTCCAGCAGCTGAAGTTTCAGTGTCCTTTCACAGTGGGGCAAATACGGTTTTAACCCACATTTTAGTGAGTTATTGTGTTTTCGAGATTGTGTGTAGTTTTAATCGGTGAAATCTGAGGAATATATTTTACAATTATTTTTTCCTGTATACTCACAAATTGGTGCTTTTTTTTTTTTTTTTTATGAAAACCCTTGTTACCATGGCAAAGATTTTACAACATCAAAGATAAAATACGAGTGTGTAGATTTCGAACTGAGGGTTTTTTTTATTTGATTAATGATACATGACTAGGGCTCTTGTTTTTAAATCAAGATTTGAGTTTATAAAAATACACAAAGCTAAGCAAAGCTACACTGTCATCAAGGAAGAAGACTGATGGAAAGTTTAGTCATGGACCAGATGCTCTCAAGTCAATACGGTTTGACTTGTACTGTTATGTTTTCAAAATGAACACATCATTTGGGAATTTTTTCAAGTAAGTTGTAGTGACACTGTAGTCACAGCAGTAAAAAGCCTCAATGGTAATAAAAGCATCAACAGTGGGTCAGTTATATTCAAGTGCCCCAGGGAGTCATGACTGTATGACAGCGAATCAGCAAGAACTATATTAGGACCCTGAAACTGAAGCAGCTAAATAAAACTCAGCCATCATTGGTTTTATTATACAGACCCGAGCTCTTTCTACTGACATGCTAAAATTTCTTCTGTTACAGTAAAACATTATCTAAGAAACATCTAAGAAATATTATCTAACACAAAATAATCTTAGTTCAGAGTCCAATTACTAGCTTCTGGTGCTTTTTCAGTGGATGAAGTTCGCTCAGAAAAAAAAGTTAGTGGCCCTAACTAAAGCTGCTGTGTGGAGTTTTATTGTATACAAAAAAAGTTTAAGTTCACCAAAACTGGCAGTTTTTTTTCCCCCTGAGGCCAGAAAAATGTGTTGAATCCTTTTTTTTAATCCAAACACACAAAAGAAAGACAAAGCCAATTTTTTTTGGACCATTTGGTAACCTGTATTTTCTACATCCCCGTTGACCCGCTCACACTTTTCTTCCCCTGGCCCATTGTTGTTATTGGTCTACTTTCACCAATTGTAGGTCATTGGAGTGGTGTGAAAACATTGGCAGAAACATGTAGCGCGTCACTCACATGCTCGTGCATTTGCATGAGAACAAACCAAAAAGGGACCCGCTCATAAAAATCATTTCTATATAGCACTACTGGTAGTAGAGTTAAGATAGTTAAAGTTTACAATCACGTTGTTTTCTTTTCTTTTGCTTTTCTCAAGCAGTCCACTTACTTTACTCATTCAGACAGCGGTAGTTTAGAGAGGGAGACACGGTGCAGCCTGTCCAGGGAGGGTACGTGTTGGAGGACATTTAACCAAAGAAGACAGCACCTTCATCTATGCACGTCTTCATGCTGCTACGTTCACGCTGTCTTTCTCCTCCGTATCTCATCCTCTGTTCACCGCTGTCCTCTTCCAGCATATTGTCACGTGCCACGGCAGTACGCTGCTCCCTCAGTTCTTGGCCATGTACAGAGTCACTGTGGAGAGCGAGGACACCTACCTGTTGGTTATGAGGAACGTGTTCAGCCACAGGCTGCATGTACACAGGAAGTATGACCTCAAGGTAAACTCTGCTGCAGTCACGTAGTCACGTAGCTAGATAAGGATTTAGAGGCTGTAATCAGTACATTGTTACTGGGACACAGAAAGTCTGGGTCATGTGCTGAAGCATCCGAAGTGTTTGTAGTTTTACCTCAGTTCATTTTTGCCACCAGCATTTATGATTCATAGTTGGATTACCCACTGGAATTTGATGACCGAAGATAAAAAATTTGGCTCTTTTTTATGTCATAAACTTTCATTACAACTGAATTTCTTGAGTCTTGTTAAGAGGCAAATGCACTCAACAGGAATTTAAAGTCTCCAACTTGAAAGATTCTGTAATTGCAGCACATAATTCCACACACAGCGGCTTGAATTCTTTGAGTTTAAGTAATGTCTGCATCACTCAAACCACGTCATTAGCAAGCAGAGTATAGGAGTCATGGCCATTCATGTATCATGTTTCAGGGGTGTGTGCCTGATGTAAATGAGCCTGTATAACAGTGATCAGTGACTTTGTTTTTCTCTCCTCAGGGGTCCCTCGTGTCTCGTGAGGCAAGTTTCAAAGAAAGGGTGAGAACACATCATGATAAAATAAAGAAAGTTGGCACAGCTACTGTCTTTGGTCTGACTTGTAAAAGATATACGTTTTGCTGTGTCTTATAAATAGGTTCAGTATTTCACTAAAACGGTTTTCTGGTTAACGGTTTTTCAAGCGGCTGCACTGCACTTACATAAGTCGGGGTACTTGAAAAAAAAGAAGAAATAACCTGAATTTTACTATTCATTAAACAACACACTCAAAATGCTGAATCCTACATTTCTCATAATGCTTCTTTGTTTGAAAAATCTTTCTTTAGACCCTCTCTGACTGTTAATTGAGGGTGGCTTTCAATTTCATGCATCTAGCTGGTAAGATTAGCCCTTTGTAAGTCTCAAACCCTTAACTCTGATGACATCATTAGGGTTTAGAAAGCTCCTCAAGAGAAACAGAGGTTTTCACAGGCTGACTAATCTTTCCCCTGACGAGTAAACTAACCTCCACATGTAAAATTGTATACCTTTAAGAAATTTTAACAAATTTTAATGCTTTTGATTCACAATAACAAAACGGGAAAGCTGAAAACTTGAGACAGTGTCTGAAGCAAACTGAAGGTGTGGATGTGCAGTATATTCAAGCTGTTTCCCCACAATTTGGCATCCTGCATCTCTAAATGCAAACCAGAGACATTTACTTCTCAAAATGAGTGATTGAGAGCTGACAGGGAAATGACATTTCCCACGTAGTGTCAGTTGTTATTGTATGTGCTTTGTGACTAATGTAATTTTAAGATGAGACTTTCAGAAGTGTCTTCACAGACAAAAATCACTTATCAAATGACTTAAAATAACATCAGAGGCTCTCTGTTTGGCCTGGAGTGACTCTGACCTAGATAAGAGTCTGAAAAATAGCTGGTTGAATAGATTGAGTTTAAATAACTGCAGAGCTGTTTAAACCTTTGATCTTTGCAGCTGTGTGGATTTGGAAAAACAATGTTTGAGGTCATATTATTTGACTCTTATGACACTGGAAACAGGAGGGCTGATAATGTTTTAATGAGAAAAATGCTAATGATTTTTATGCTAAATGTAATTTAGTTAACCTTCACGCTTTATTTCCAGGTGAAAGAGCTGCCCACTTACAAGGACGTGGACTTTAGGAATAATATGCAGAAAGTTTACGTGAGTAACGAGGAGAAAGAGAAGATCATGGACAAGCTCAACCGAGATACTGAGGTAAGAAAGGCAAGTTCAAGGAGAGAATGCTGTCAGTGTTTTCCTCTGATATCACTTGTGTGTGAGCGCGTATCCTCTTTCTGCAGTTTCTGGTGCGTATGAGGATGATGGACTATAGCTTGCTGCTGGGCATCCATGATGTCGAGCGCGCTGAGAGGGAGGAGGAGGAGGAGGAGGAGATGGAGTCGTCCTACGAAGAGGAAGAGGAGGATGAAAATGGATCAGCCCCTCCCCTGGGCTCCACCTCACCTGGAGGCATCGCTGGCTACATGAACTCCCTTAAACCCATGGGTCCTGGGGAGTTTGACCCTTATGTGGATGTGTATGCGGTTCAGAGCGCTGTAGGTGAGTCCTAACAGCAGATGTCTCTGGTGAATTTAAGTAGGTTATAGGAGCTTTAGGTTCCTCATCTCATGCTGAGCTGCAGCAAGTAAGATCATATGTGTGTCCCACTTGCTGTGAACCACTCTCCCATGTAGGTGCCCCCCAGAGAGAGGTGTATTTTATGGGTCTGATTGATGTGCTGACACAGTACGACACCAAGAAGCGAGCTGCTCACGCTGCCAAGGCTGTCAAACACGGGGTGAGAGATCAGTGTTAAAGGGATTGCTTAGCTTATACATAATGATGCTTTACATCTCTACCCTGCAGCGTTTAAAGGGTTGTTTTCATTTCCCATCCGGTTATTTCCAGTCGACTGTGTCTTTGTGTGTTTTTTGCAGGCGGGAGCAGAAATCTCAGCAGTTCATCCAGAGCAGTATGCTAAACGTTTCCAAAAGTTCATCACTAAGATCTTTGCCTAGTTCATAGATCCAGTCCACTCAAGAGGAGTCTTGCTATGCAATGCTAGCGCCCTGTCAAAAGTGGTGAGGAAAAATATGTTCATCCTTAATCTACGCAGCTTTGCTTCAGAAGAGGTCTCACTCACCGCTGCTCAGGAGAAGGGTTTTTGTTTTTTTTTGCATTTAAATATTGATTTGTGACACCCACTTTTCCATCAATGAAAACACTTAGTGTAAGAACAAATTTGGCCTAATTGGGCAAATCGATGGGGCCTCAGTTGGGAAAAATACAATATTAATCATTATCAGAACATTGCCAAGTTCAGAGTTAAAATTAATAGCATGAGTATAATGGTGTAAATAAAGCATCAAGTACTGGTGAAATACTGTTAGCCTCCATCTTTCGGCACATTTATCAAAAGTGAAATTGAATGGTATTTAAAAATCATCTATGTCATTATGAAATGAGTAGGTAAAGCTATTGGAAATGTTGTTTACTGAGGAATGTATTAACATTAATGATACTATGATTCTGTGTATTGAAACCTATTTTCACAAAAAGTATAGCAAGCTGCCAATATCATCAGATTTCATCAGACACTGACCTTAGTAGGCTGGCTCTGGATACACTTTCACTTTTTTGGTTGCCCTAACAGTTCTATAAATTAAGATTGTGATTAAGGTACAAATGGTCTTGTTTGGTTTGCATTTTGCTTTAGGGGTTCGTATGGTTATTTTAACAGGTGAACAGGACATCAAGGATCTATCAATGCATGCGTTCCTCTTACATTCTTATTCATGGTGAGGAAGCATTTATTTTTGTCCTTATTTCTCTACCCTGTCCCAGTCCTCTTGGCACACATTCCCAAATATCCCTCTAAGATTGTCAAGAAGATTTCTATTTGGACTGATAGATGAGTGGACAAACAGAGGCACAGGAGCATGGGAAGATGAGGAGAAACAACCTCGTGAGAGTGTCACAAAGATTATTCGAACTAAATTATAAAATATATAAATCAAAAATAGAAAAAAAAAAACAAAACAGAAAACCGACACAATCACAGCAGTCTTGCTTTATTTTGTGAGCGGAGAGAAAACTGTCTTATTTTAAGATGAAACTGATCATCTCTTCTAATTTTTTTGCACATTCACTCTTTGTAGATTAATTTCTTTCAATATGCTCAAAAGAAATGGGGATTTTCAAACACTCTGCTGTTGGACCAGTGTGCTCTCAGTCTCAGTTTAGTTTTCTGATACAGTACACACCAAACTCGGTGCAGAACAGTAATGTGTTGACTTATAAAAATGGTCCAAAATGGACTGAGAAGATTAACACCAGTACCCATGTCAAGCAGAGAACTTCCAAAAAAGCAATAAAAAACCCCCAAAAATGTATCCGTTACACTAAAATCTTTGAGACCTTGCATTCATTTTTCTTTTAGAAGACATCAACAATCATGATTACAAATGTATGCTAGATTAACTTCTGAGTCAAACTTTTCTTGGACTTCTCAAGTAAGGTAAATTCTGTAAATGAGTTTGAAGGTTTCACAGCAATGTAAACACAAACATGTGAGAGTGAATTCAATCAATGTCTGTATTAAAGGGTAAACACAAAACTGGTTTTCTTCTTTCATGCATTGCAATCTATAACAAGCACACAAAAAGCACTGGTATTATTTCCAGAGGTTTGGCGCTAGTGGCTGTGACTCATCTGATTATAGTGGAGCTTAACGCTATCTGGACAATTCAAAACACACAATTTGAAAACGCAACAGCAACATCTTTGCAAATGCAATAATTCAGTAAATTACAACAATCAGCTGGACTTAGTTTTCAAGGAAACCATTTACAGTGAGATGCAGCTCTTATTATTAGGAGTGGCCTTGTCATTGATGACGAGTTTTTCTCTTTTTTTATATAAATGCTTTCTTTCTGTTCAGTACTTTGAAGGCCATGTATAAACCAAATCCACTGAAAAGATTTTGTTCAGATGGAGGGCGTACTATGTCTATATTATTCACATATCACTGACCTATATTAATCATGCCAACCTCATGTTTTTTGATATTTCAGCATGGTTCCCTAACACCAACATCCCTAAGTCTACAGATCATCCCCATATTGGCATCCGTTCCCAAGCCACCTTCTAGTTATTGTGTTTATTGAGTCACTCTTCTCTTTACGTGTGGTTGCCCAGAAGAACCACTGCCCACCTATAGCCATGAAACCGGGACCATCTCAGAGATGGTATGATGGAGTAAAAATGACTCCATGGCTTCGACCTAGAAAGGAGGTAGGCGATAGCCATTAACCTTCCTGAAGTAAATTCTACTGTCTCTTTTAGGGTCAAAATGAGACGATAAATAAGACAGACGTTGTATACATAGAAAATAACTCTTTTAAAATATGGTCTGTTAAGAGCCCCGACACAGAAAAACACACAAGTCCAAACCCAAAAACCAGAGCTTGGGCAGTAGCCTTAGTATATTGATAATGGATGCTCTATGAATCATTGCATGTGTAAAAAAAACAAATGGAGAGAGATGCTTACATCACAGACAAGTACAATCAGCGGAGTCTTCAGATCGACACAAAAATACATATATCAGTGCTGGAGGGTTGTTTTTATGCCTTTTTTAAATATTAAATTGGGCAACATTCTTTTATTTCATGTTGATATTTAGCCACTTGTAAATATAATCATAGTCATTCAAAGGCCCAATTTTATTTATCAGAACCTTTGATCTACTAAACCAAAATTTTACTGTCTACTAGTCACAGCAGGAATGTTAGTTAATTAAAAAATAAAACACCCCAATAGTATCATCTGGAAAACCACATTAGTGTTTGAAATAATGAACGCAAACCATCTGTTTTTGTATACATTCAATCAAAATCAAGGCAATTCACTTCTTTGTATACACGTCCAGCATTACACTTGCCATGATAATGACCTGCTGTCATGATGCACACATCATTTAAATCCTTTATGTCACACACAGTGATGCAAACATAACATAGAAATCTCGGTCTTGGATGTCAAAGAGTTAATCAGGTGGTTATCAAAGGAAAACCAAACCAAAATGCTGCGCAGTAAATCTCTGAACAGCTACGAGGAACCCATCGAGTTTTATACACAGAACCAACTGTACAAATCATACAAGAACAATCTGGAAAATGAAGCACTTTTAGTATTATAGTATTATATCAATGCATCTCTATACAGTTATTTTTATTATCTTTAAAACAGCCTTTCGTTTTCAACCACTGTAAAGTTTGGTTGTTGTTCTTTTTTTTTTTTTTTCAACTTACACAACATTATTTATGCACTGAACAACCAGCTGTGTTGAACATAACACAGTATACACACTCTGAACTCAAAACTGACATTCGTGGTCAATAAAGTTAAGAAGAAGTGTGGATGTGTTTGACACTGGGATTTCAAGCAAGACGGACTTGAAAATAGAGACGTCTGTCTGTCAGATAGTAAACTTATTGCAGTTTTTAAATCCTGGGCTCTAGATGCTCAGTTAAGCTGTTCGAGGCCAAAGGCAGATTTCCATTCTTAACAGAATGGGGGGTAAGTTGAACATTGACTGCATGATGAAATATGAATCATACCGGCTGGTATACAGTGCAATACATTCCTATTAAATCTGAATGCAGAGAAATCTGGACGTTATGTCGTGTGTAGTCAGTTAAATTTTTCTTTTTGTTTTGGTTTAGACTGAATGAGCCTGTATGTTTACCAGTGAATGTTCTCATACATGTACACACAAACACACACACACACACACACACACACACACACACACACAAACACACACTTCCTTCAACACCTCATCTGGCCTCAGGTTTGCAGCATCTGCCGACATATTCATCAGTCCTGCCGTCCTGTGTGAATCTACAGGACACTATGAGGGCAAAGCGACAAGCTCACACACTTACACACATCCCCACGTACACACTCACGATATAGCACATCACATTTCCTTTATGACACTGCTCTTCTAGAGGTGCTGTAGCTCAGGCTGGTGCCACTACTCTTGTGCGAGATCTTGAGCGTCGTGGCAACAGTCAGGCTCGGCGTCATGGCAACAGGGAAGCTGGATGTCGCAGCCGCTGCGAAACCGACTGTGGTGGCGATGGAGGGGGCTGGTTCGTTTGGGCATCCGTACTGGAGCAAGATGTCTACACACTCCTGGCTGCCAGCGCTGCGAGCCAGAGCCAACGCTGTCTGCCCCTGTGCGTCCCGATACCGAACATCACAGCCATACTGAACATAGAGAGAAAAAGAAGATGAAAAACCCAAATGGATAATGGAACTACCCCATATCCACATTTTAAGGAGGCTGTATCATGTGGAATAAATGACCTGTAGTGTTTGAGGCCTAAAACCTGACAGGGCTGCCTTAAATGATCCCAACAAGGTGTGACTCATTAAACTTTAGTGCCTTTCACACACATACATCACCTTTAGTGGTCTGCTGAGTCATTTGTTTTAGAATTTTTTTTTCTTACTGAGTGTATTGCATAGAGGATATTGAAGGTTAAGGTTATGGTTTTTGCCATTCTTGCATAATTCAACACGATGGCTCGCTGTGGACAGAGAAACTTAAAATCATCTCACGCCTTTACGGTTCTATACCCTCAGTGCAACATTATCTCTGTTCCTATGCATTGCCGTTCCTTGGTGTATTGTTGTTTGTCACAACTGACAGAGCAGCGAGATTAACAGAGAGCCATGGAAACGCACCCAGACAAGAAGCTGCGTCATCACCACATCGGCCTGCTGACAGGCAGCATGCAGTGCAGAGCCGGGCAGTCGCAGTGCTAAGAGCGACCTGGAGCAGAGGGCCAGACCAAGAGGTGCATTAATGTCCTCCTTAGTGCAGTGGGCCAAAAGGAGCAGCAGCTTCGGAAGGTTGTGCTCCATCACTGCCAACAGAAGACGGCCAGATAGTGTGATGTCTGGGCCCTCGCTGGGGGTGGGAGGGGGCAGAGGCGCCACAAACAGTTTCTGCTCATATTTGGCTCTGATCCATGACTCCCGCTCCTCTCTGAACAAGCAAAGAGAAACAGAAAAAGGGTTAATGATCAGTGAAATATATTCACACCTTGTGTCTCTCCTGCTCAGCGGTGACAGCAATTTCTTTCTACTGGGGCTTTTGAACTCAGACACATACAGTAATATTAAGTATGCAGCTCATCCTAAATGCTGTGAACACTGTTGTCCCATTTCAATCAATAATGTTATGTCTCATGATATTAATGTCTGTTTTTTACCCTTTTTCCTTACCGTGATGCATCAGGTGCTGGTTTACGTCGCCCCAGTGTTCGCGCTTCCCATATACTGTTGACCATGTGGTTGCCAATGGCACTGAGAACCAGAGTCAGCTCCCGTGGCAGATCATCAAGGTCCAGGGAGCGAACACGCGTCAGATGGGTCCCCAAGTTCCTGTGGATCCCTGAACACTCGATGCATATGAGAGCGCCCAGATTCAGACTGGCCCAGGTTGGATCTTGTGAAAGGGAGGGCACACACACCGAATTAGGCCCACGCTTGGTTGGTTGACAGAATTCTGCCATTTGAATTTGTTGTGTGCCAGTGAAGTGTGCCAATTTGGCCAGGTCACGCCACAAAAGTGTCTGAAGTTGAAATCCTGTTTGGATAAGTTTTAAAGCAGAACTCTTAAATCTGTGGCCAGTCTACCAAAAATTATATTCCTGTTTCATTATCAGAAGAATATTCAGTATCTTTCTATTTTTTATTTGGTCCAGTGATTTCTAAGACCCTGATTTTAATTCTAGGGTATAATGGTAGAATTTTGCTGAAAACTAAAAATGAAGGTTGATCATTATTATGCTTTGCAGCCCATTGCCTCTGTGCTGGCCTTAAATCCAACACATAGAAATACTTGCATGGCCTTTCCTAATGGGTTCATGTACCTTGCATTATTTCAGCAGTTGTTTTGGGAGATATTTTTCCTCGCATGAGTAAATAGTTATTTTAGTGCCTTGATGAGAACTCAGTTCAGATTCAACAAAGCATTTATGAAAGGAGTTTGATTTGGATGAGTCCGAAAGTTTTTCCGCTTACCTTTAAAAATCAAAAAATTTTTCAATATGAGAACAATAACACTGAAAAATAAATAAAACCCCTTTCTTCTGTTCATGGTTCAGAAACAAACAAAAAAACAAAGAGTTTTTTTTTAACTGTCATAGTACATGTGTGTTCCCCAATCCACAATCATATTACAAATTTAATGTTTAGTGCTTGTACACAAGGGCCAAATAGTAATCCTGGTTTCTCATTTGTATTTCAGTCATCCAAACATTTTGTGACTACAACATCTGCATATGTAAAAAGCAACTAGATTATTAAATTTGTTAAATGCTGTTATATAGTCCTAAGGGACTTTTTTAAGGATCTAAGTCCAAAAGATGTGAAATGCTGCTTTTAGATGGTGAGATGGGGGTGGTCTTGATCACTCGTTTCTTTTGTAACTTTCAAAACCTGACATCCTGATTGGCGGGGTTTGCTCTGGTGTAAGAAAACTTCAACACCTCGCAAACTAATCAGGCCTGGTCTCAAACCTGGTTGATTCTTATTTCAAAGCCTTTAAACTGAAAAAAAAAAAAAAAATGACCAAAGAGAAATGACAGTGGTAGGCTGGAACGATGACACATGTACAAGGTCGAAATGAGACAAGTTGGGAAATGTACCAAAACCAGACATCGGAATGGGCGTGTACAAAGAGGAGAAAAGCCGTTAAAAGTGCGTTACTGACTCGGAGCATCACAGTCAACACAGAAGTTGTTGCCCTTTGCGTTGCGGATTGCCTGCAGAGCTACCGCTTCGCTCTGGCTGTTCTTGCGAGCCTGTGGGAAACACACAGTGTATGGTTAGAAAGAAACAGCAGGATACTCCCCCCTGTGATATTAGCTCTGCTAACTGGTCTCATTACTAATAACAATGATTATCATTTCCACATCTCCCAGTGAAAAGCAGGGTAGATAGCTATAATCATTATAATGACCACTTAAAGTTGTAAAATTAAGGGGTTTGGCCTCTTAGGAGGTACATTCTCATAACATGCATAAAGATATGTATCCTGATTTAAGTAATCATTCAGAATCATTATATTACTGGCAGTTACCATTTTTAGAGGAAATTGAACTAATTCCACACCAGGACGTACTCCCCAATCAAGAACAAAAACCAGCACAGCCCATTAGTTAGTTTGACACAAACAGCTCTGGTAATGGCCGATGAAACTAGCTGCCTTCCTCCCTTTTAAATGTAGCTGCAGAAACAGTTTCCTAACGGGTTAGGAGGAGAATCCAGGCCGGCTTCTCCAAAGAGAAAACTGTTCTCATCCAGGAGTCCCAGGGTTCAAATATACAGCACACAATAAAATTATACAGCAGATAATGCCACTTTTAAATTTCATTTTATATTTCAGGAGATAATGAAATTGCCCAACCCTGCTCTCAATTTATTCTAGAAAAAAATGATACTGCCCAGTTTGGCTATAATTGCTGCATTATTTCTACTATTACTATCTCCTGCATACATTTAGCTTACTGAAGTAGAATGGTTGCCATCCTTGAGCCATACATTTACTGGACATTTGCACAATGATGTTACTATAATACTTAAAGTAAATCAATACTTAGTTTATGTTTAGCCTAAATAAAGTTAACTTTGATTGTCCAAGCAATACTATGCTGGAATTTTATTTGATATCTTTGATGGAGGTCAGGTCTCTTCCCACAAACACATCCTAGATGGTAAAAGGAATTTATTATATAAACTATTTATTCTGTGTGTACCTCTAGTGCCACCTCACATGTATGACTCTACCTGCCTCAATGCAAGCAGGTAAATTCAGGCCAATTAAAACTAACAAAGGCAAATCTTCAGGTGTTATACAATTCATTAATAAGTTTTAACTTCATTAAATTATCACTGTACTAGGGATCATAGGAGGATGGCAATGAAATATTTTATAATCCCCTAATCAATACGCTAAATATGATTTGTTTGCATCTGTGTTGAAGGGAATGTGGAGAAATCAATACGGAACGCAGCCACATATTTTAATCATGGGTAATGTATTGGATTGATGATATAGAATGTATTATGGATCCAGATTTTTTTATTATCTTATTAGGTGTATTGCCTCCTGAAATAATTGGCAAACCAGGCACATATTTGCTTAGAATATTGAGAATAACAGAACTAGAGGAGCAAATTAAAGGGTATGGGAAAAAAAACACTTGTAAAATGAGAGGTAATATTGACTGTTTTGAAATGAGATGGGCTAAATTGCTGAGCAGTGAATTTGTGGAGGAAATGGATGAATTTAATGTGTACAAGTACATACAGACAGGTAATGTATCTATGTAAATATATATGTCCATATATATATGTTGATAAAGAAATATATATGTGCATAAGTATGTATATAGAAGTACACAGGCATCTCTACTCCCTATTTTGATGCAATAATGTCGATGGTTCCCAGGTTTTACTGTAGTAAGGACAACATTTATTTATTCATTCAATTTCCTTTATTTCCTTTTTGTTTTCTTTTACTTTTTTAGTTGTATTCCATTACAAATATTTTCTTTTTATGATTCGACTTCTCATTTTTACAGCCGCTCCAGTTAAAACATGATGAATTGCAGGTAATAAAGCCAGCATGGACATAATTAACGAAGCAACGAACGCTATGCCTTTTGTTCTCTCTTGCCTTGTTTTTGCTGCTCTCACACAGCTGCAGACTGGCCAGGATCTGGCTCTCGATGGCTTGGACCCAGGAATCCCTCTCCTCCACACTCTGGGCCTCAAAGTGCCATGTCTGGCCAGTGCTCGACACGATGAGGAAGTCAAAGTTATCCTCATCTGATGCAGAAAATCATGAACATACAACAGAGACTTATTAGACCTTATTTTGCTCAGGCAGAAAAGTTAAGCCAGTCTCACAAATGCAGAAATTACTGCAGCATTATTATTTAGTTGAAAGTTGAAGTTTGCATGTGTCAGTGCCGTGAAACACCCATGTTTGACCACAATTTTTAAAAAATAGCCTTTTATATCACTGAACTCTTCAAATATGATTTAAACCCTGACCTAGATGCAAAGATTTGCGTACACGTATACAAAATATATGCTTGTAAAGAATATCAATCGCATATTAACAAATAGTTTAATTTTATCATCCTACAAAAAAGTTTGGTAGGATGTAAAGTCCTTCCCTGATGTGACATGAACTGAAGCAGACTGACATACATAGAGGGTCAGACAGAGTTATAAAGATGCAGTGCGATAGATGATCATTACCTGTTTTGCTTACGTTTCTTAAGCTACCAAAGCTTTTAAGTTTCCACATTTTGCGCTTGGCTGCATGAGGAGGGGGCACAAAAAAAGCCCAGCAGAGACAGAGAGGAAATAACATATGTTACATGCTGAAACCAAATATTCAATTTAGTAGAAAGTTATCGATTATTACCATTTCTTTAAGCAATTAACATCATATAATAATTGCTGGATGATTATTGCCTTCCTTATTAGGATTTGGTGAATGCTGGTTACAGAAACACATTTGGAGTTGTAAGCATTTACCATCTGCTTGGCCAGTAGTTGCGTCTCCTTTCTGGTTTAAGCTCTTCTTCCTGCGATGCTTCTTCCTGTCGGTCACTGGGGAGGCACAGCCTACATCTTTGGTGGAGGAGGAGCTGGAGACTCCCTCCACTGCAGAGTCTTGCCACGAGATCACAGGAAAATGTACCAAATTATAAGAAATCCAGTAAAAAGACATGCGTGATCTGAAGTCGTGCACATACTGAGGTCCTTTACTCACCAACACTTTGAGCGTGGTTAGATAATGTGGAAGGACATCGCTGCACCCCTCTGTTACTCCTCAGGAAGAGTGCACCACCCAGCCCTTCCATTTCCTCCACTTGCAGAAGGCTACTGGCACTTACAGGGACTAAATAGGTGATAGAGGCATGTACTTAATGAAAGATTGATTTAGGCAAAACATTAAATATAAAACCGAGTTCCTGAGATTTAAAAACACATTACAGATTTTGTATGACCACCAGAGAAAATGAAAGATACACAGTGTTACTGTATCAGAAACTGTGAAGTGTTTCACATACTCTTGAAAAACTTGTAACACCCCCCCCCCCCCCTCCCATTTAAAAATTGTCTTAAAATCCAAGGAACCATTAATTTATTCTAGGTCTGAACCCTGCTTTTTCCCCAACTCTAACCATTTTATCTTTTTTTCCTTTTAACTATACCTGCTCATTCTTGCTCTGGGTCATGAGGTTCTGTTTCACCTTACTCACACACACACCCCCACTCCACAAAGAAAAGAACCATGGTGTAGTTTTCAGATCAGGACTTTTCTTAATGCAAGGAAAGGCAAAGCTCCCATTGCCCAAAATGCTGTGGAGCTCGGAATATTAATAATAAGAGCTATGAAATATATTCAATTACAGCCTCTTCATAGGTGGACATGCAAATGTGCTGGCATTTTTGTAAGTGAGATATATTTCTCTAATTCCTCTGATAGTGAGAAAATAGTAGTTTTTTTAGTTTATGTTTTATGGTTATGCCCAGATCTATGTGAAGGAACTGGTTCAGTTAAGTATACTTTTTGTCAGGCATCTAAAATCAAAATTCCCTTCAAAGCAGAAAATATGTTTATTCTTTGACCTGGGCTGATGCCCTCAGGTCCCGGCACATCTTTGACCCGCCCATTGAGCCCGATTGGAGGGCCGCAGGCAGGTACAGCACGAGGTGGTCGCTTTCCTGGCACTTTCACTGTCACCCGCAGCAAGTCCATCTCTTTCCCCGGAGTATTCAGCATGTAGTCCTGCCAAACATCAGCCATTATTACTATCAACCGCCAGCCGACAGTTGTACTTTCAGCAGCATAATGCTTTCGAGCAATCGATCAACACACTGACTCACATTGACACTGGAGTGATACGACAGTATGCCATCATTAGATAGTGTGACATACTTCTTCTTCCACTCTTTGTTGAGAGAGCTCCCACTGCGCTTCAGCAAGATGCCCTGATAGAGGGGAGGAGAAAAAACGAAGAGTGAGAATTTATTACTAATGTCTCATTTGTTCATCTCACAGATTTCGATGGCATGATGACTGCTGGCTGCCAAAAACACCCACCTTCTACTCATCAAGCCAATTTTGGAGTTCACAACACTTCATCTCTCTACATGATGAAACTGCCTTCACCATTTGTTTCAAGTGACTGGAGATGTGATGTCCTCTGCACAGGTTCATTAGATACGCTATATTTGACTGTGCATCAAGTGCAAATCTGTGTGCTACCTGCTTGATGGGAATGGAGCGTCCACTGCCCAGATCTCCCTTATAGTCTGCACTTCTTCTGTTTGAGTCACTGCCTCTCCGACCCTAGACGAAAAAGCAATAATTGCATCAGAGGCAAGAATGGGGTGAGTGGTTAAAAAAAAAATATTTATAAGTCATAAAGCATGGAAGCTTTCCCTAGGAGGTGCTGTGCTGTGCCTGAAAAAGTATTCAAAAAGGGGAAGGGGTTTCTGTCGACTGTTAAGACTGGCTTGTAAATGCAAATAATTTTCATAGAATTTAGTTTGTACGAAACAGTAAAATTTCATACTGCGACTATAAGGTTATCAGTCTTGTTCTTCCATAAGGAAACCTGGTGAAATATGCGTTAGAAGTAACAAAGAGAAATAAAACAAAGGGAAAGATAATAAAAGTGCTTAAGCACATACGAAGCTCAGGTCCCTAAAAAACAATCAATCGATCAGTATGTACCGCAAATCGAGAGGTGCGTCTTCGGGTAGCGCTGCGGACTGACCCAGGTGTGGCACTGTCTTGTTTCTCCCCCCTCGCTGTCCTGGCGATGTCTTTATGACTGATCACAGGAGTGGAGGGAAGTGATGAGGAGTAATCACTGCTCTGACCACCGTTACTGGCCTAAAGAGAGGAAAGAGCCAGAGTGGCAAGGGATCGGGTGGGGCAGGGGGATGAAGGAATGAGATTGACACAATAGTGTGTTTACAGTTTTTTAAAAAATCGCCTGACACCGGACCTGAAATACACAGTACACTCAGCAAGAAAAAATAAATGATCCACAGCGTGGAACAGATGGTCTGTGACAGTCTTACCTGTCCTGGAAAGACGCCTGACACTGGGGTGGAGCCTCCAGAGTGACTGGGAGAGTTAGGGAGAGATTTACAGGAAGCCAGTACAGCAGCCTGCTTTTTAGCTGCCATGATCTTCTGAGCAGCTGTGGAAAAAGAACAAAATTAATAATAATGATAGTAATAATATCCCCGAAAAAGACACTAACGTACAGGTATCTGCAGCAGTACACATACCATCAGTGAAGACTCTGTTAACATTGAGGCCGTACGTTGCACAGGTTTCATAGTAGGTGCACCGCCGCACATCTGAGCACAGCTGTCTGGCCCTGGCATCATCTATTACTCTGGGGTTGGTGCTGCTAATCTTATCTAGAAAATGAACAAACAACAAATGCAAGAGTTCACTTCTGCAAGCATTTGAATGAAAGCACATGTTGTGTACAAGTATCTCACCCTGAGTGCCAACTACTACAAAAGGTATCTCATTGATAGGCCGGTGGATTGCAAGCTGGTGGTAAATTTTGTAAACTTCCTGGAAGCTGGCCTCATTTTCCAGACTGAAGACCAAGATAACTGCGTCCAACCAACTTGCAAACTAAGGAAAAGGTAGAAGGAGAACAGCACTCAAAATACACAAGAGCACGCTGAGAGTAAAGACTAATTTATGTGAATTGTAATTAGTTGTCCTTTGTATCCAAGTTCAGGTCAGTCCTGAACCCACCTGAGCCCCTGGGAGTTCTGTTTCTTCTCTGATTATCAACAGGTGGCTCTGTCCATCAACCAGGACATCCTTAATGTACTGGCGTCCTGCAAATATAGGTATAAACAAGAGCCGTTGTAGACTTTTTTTCTCAGCGGACATTTTCACCAGTTATAGCCAGGAAAGCACATGTACAACTAATAACATAATAAGCCTGGTCCCGAATCATCTAAGTGAAACGTAGCAAGTATTAATTATTAGTCACACACAGAAAAACACAAGTAAAGGCTGTAGATGACAACATGTAAAACCAACCCTCAGCATTTTCCAGCGGCAGGTAACTTCCCGTCAGGTGTCTGTGGACCAGAGCAGATTTCCCACTGCACAGACCTCCCAAAACACCCTGGAGACCCCACAGACAAATAGATAGAGAGAAAGAAAATATTCATTCAGTATAAAGTCCCAGTCAGTGGTTTGTAAAAGCTATGTCCTCACACTTACCAGGTGAAGCTCTTGTACAGTTTGGCTCATTGTCCATTCTTGACTGCTGGTGCACGCAGCTGTAGAAACAAATCGACAGCGAAAAAAAGGAGGGGGGTTAAGCACAATAATAATTTGATGTATTGGTAATTTGTTATACAACAAGTTACTGTTACAAATAAGACACGTTTGTTGTAGCTAGAAGCTGTATTTGCTCTTTCATTGGTACTAATATTTAGGCTAACAGTTTCCACCTGATTCCAGCTTGCACACTCCACACAGAAATTTCTGTTGCAAGAGAGTAAACCATTTTTAAAAAGTCAGAACCTCTATTGAGTGTGTCACACAGGGCGTCTGACACAGGTGGTTAGCCGCCAATAAATGTGCCAATTACAAAATGAGGATGGTGCTGATGAGGTGCAGCATTTTGCAGATACTGGAACCAGCTTGGCCAAGCAATGGCTAGAATGTACAAAATAAGTGCTCCGCAGACCACAGTGTCTTGCTTTTGTTCCGTGACCGTTGGACACATGATAACTTATAAATAACACAGCGCTAAGTGAGATAACCATGCCCGCTTTCAGTCTTTGTGCTAGCTAAGATAAACAAGACCAAGAATTATTTCTGTAATTTTAAATATGGATAAACTGATACCTATCTTCTTATCTATGTCCAGGTAAGTTAACAAGCAAGCTATTTTCTCTCCGAAAATGTTGCAATATGGCTTTTAAGAGAGTTATTGTGGCCTGTTGGCTAAGTTAAGACTAAATCCATCTTGACACAGCAAAGCAAAGAAAGTCAGAGTGTCCAAGTCTACAAATGTGCACGAGTTAGTGAGCCTGCCAGATATCTTTAGTTTACCCTTACTTTGGTAAGCATGCCACTTTTCTTAGCTATTATTGTGGTTAACTGGCAAAAACCCCTCCTAAAGTCATTTACAAATTTATTCATCCTTGAGGACTGAAAGCTAAGAGAGACTTCAGCCAGCTGTGGTGCGATAATTCATCTTATCCCACATACAGCTTCCCTCATTTCATGAATTTTATAGCAGTCAGTGTCAACTGAAACAAGACAGAATATGCCACTTGGTGCTCTGTGGTATTGCAGTGATGAAACCTGATTCAAAAAGACGTCTGAGAGAAGCTTATCTGCGTCGGAAAAAAGTCAAATCATCTAAAATAAAAATTATGTGTTAACACTGATTTTTTTTTGCAGTTTCATCTAAAATGTTCAAAGTTACTATTGTCTATTATTGAATCAGCCAGAGTACTAAAACTACTGCAACAATCTTCCTTATCCAATAGTACTATGTTATATTGACCTTGATTTCTAAAATATTCCGTGAAAAAGGAAAAGTGAATAAGGAATAAATAAGAAAAATACATCTTGAAGTCAGAGTCTGAAAGCAAATGCCTGGTTAAGATGAAGACATTTTGTTACTGAACGAACAACGGTGGAATTTTGGTTAGTTATATGTACAACTTTATTTTCTGTTAGACACAGTGGAAATAGCTCTTTAAGAAATGATGAATGATAACTGCTGCCGAGTGACTCTTCTACAGAAAATCATTTTTAGGGTGAGACAGCAGAGGATGAGCATCTATCTACTCCACTATTTAAAGTCTTTGAATTTCACCAGATTTTTACCAAATCCAAGCACATATTAACTAGGATATAAAAAAGATGCTTTCATTTAAAGAGAGAAAAGTACAATGTCTTGAAATTTACAAATTAACACCATGTGAAAATTTCATTTGAACACAAGGCACCTTCTTCCGCTACAATTAAACTTTTAACATAACTTAAATAATCTTTTGCCATTTATTAAATGCTTAAAAATTGCACCAGAATTTTGCTTATGTTGCATCTCTAGCTATGTTTCCTAGCGATATGCACATCCACCTGGCAGCGACAACATGATGATAGAGCGTTAATATTAAAAACTCACATTATGTTCCAAGTGTCGTGATGAATAATGATAATGAGATTATAACCAAACATATCTACTTCACTGGTTAACTAGTTAATGATCTTCCAGCAGGTCTAATTTAATGTGTGACTTTAGCAGTTGGTTCAGCAGGTAAAGCTTTATCAGATTTATGCTGATCGACTAAAGTAAAACTTGGTAAAAAGACCAAAACAGATCTTAAATTCATTAATGTGGTCTGCAGTAAGTTTAGTTCATTTTTTCAGTTTCCAGTCTTAGTATAGTAGTTCCAGTGCTACAGCAACTGTTAAAATTTATCCCTATTTTTATTACTCCCATAGCTCACTCTTAGATATATTTCTTTGCAACACTCTACAGGAAAAGTAAATCACTTACTCTCCTCATATTAAGGCCTAAAGTTTCCCCTAAAACATTACATTATGAAGGACTAACTCAGGGCTTTAAAAAAGAACCAGTGGCAGTATGTTGAAACAAGATGAAATAAGACAGATAGGTCCACTGGTGTCAAGAAAATATAATTAATTTTGAAGGTTCAAGGGCTAGATTGAACGATTTGCAATGGATTCTTTTGTTAAGAGGTCACACTAAACATTGTCCTTTGTCTGCCTTATGGCTATCCCAGCAAAGAATCACAGCACAGGTGCCTATGTGAGTAGACCTTTAATATAACACACACACACACACACACACACACACACACACACACACACACACACACACACACACACACACACAGGCATGAAGGACATCGTACACATCTGAAGATATGGGGCTGAACAGACAAAGACAATTGCCTGCCAGTGAGGAAACAAACACTGGCTCACACAGTCCGGGGCAACACTGTGAAAGTGCTTACAGATGTACATCAACGTAAGGACCCACATCACCAGAGACATCGACACAGATACTGTTTGCACACACACACTCTAAAGCCGACGGGTCATGCTGTGCTCGGGCGGGGCCGCAGTATCAGCCCGGCCCCCTGGGGACAAGGGTTCTAACTTTAAACCCCGACGACTTTCCCTCATCCCCATCTTTGGGCAATCCCCACGCCCACACTCCCTTCCATCAACAGCGTCACACCACAGACCAAATAGCATCTCTCACGGCTTGCTGTTGCCATGGCAACTCAATTTTTCCAGAAACCTCTAGCCTGGGTCTCTATACAATAAATGGTCTCTCATGGATACGGCGACATGTGTGTGAGAGGCATAGAGACATGATGTCCATCTGTGCACACATGATGCTGCAAACAAGCAGCTGCATGTCTCTCACATTTTTGACTATGCAGACCAATATTTTGAATTAAATATGAGCACTAATGCTCATCTTTCATTAGAATACCAACATAAAATGCTTAAATTACAGACTCAAGGTGACACAACGTTGACTATGCTGCTCACAAACACTTAAACACAATATATAGTGTCGATGAATGAATGGGCTCCATTTGTAGACTGATTAACTCTATGCACAGATCAGGAAGTAGCAGGTTCCCGCTCTCCTCGCTCCTCCGATGAACACAGCTCTGTGTATCCCCAACCTTAATTATTCATGTCCCACTTACTCCTGACAAATTATTCAGATCTTACTCCAGTCCTACACTCTTCGTCAGAGATGATTTTCTTTGGAATATATTTCAAAAAAAAAAAAAAAAGATTAAAAATTGATAAAGTTGCATCACTTCCTTTTCTTCAAATAGGAAGTCTGAATATTTCATGAAGTGTTTTCATAGTTTTTGACAAGACTGAACTAATTTCTGTTTAAGTGTCAGGGTTTGGGGAACCCCTCCCCCCAAAAAAAACATTAATTACAAAGTCCGGAGACAGATGATTACATTTTACCTGAGTGGTCTTTAAATGCATTCACCTTTTTAATGCCTATGGTGAAGCTTTAGTGTGCCTTACTGATAAAGAACACTCTGTACTAACTTTGAAAACTTTGTCTTTAACATTTATTGAGTAAAGAATTTAATCATACTTGGTTGTAATTTCATTTGTTTGCCATATATTTACCTTAGCAGCAGTTTATTTAATCACAGCTAAATAATATTCAATTAAGTTCTCTAACAGAGATCTTATAGGCACATAGGATCTTTAGCAACTGATCCAGCTTTTGTTTTAATAGAGGAGGATTTATCTTGATAAGTGGATGCATTTTATAGCAAATCTAGTAATCATAAAAGAGCCTCAACTATTGATTATTTTCATTCTTAATTAATCTGACAACTACTGTCCCAAGAAATTGATAGTTTGCTCTATAAAATGTCAGAAAATAGGGAAAAATGCCAATGAAAATTTCCAAGTTCCAATGTGACATCTTCAGATATCTTGTTTTGTCTGGACAGTAATCAAAAACCCCAAAATACTTCGTTAACTACCACATGAGACAAAGGCAAGCTGGAACCAGAGAATATCTTGGTGGTTTTTTGAAAATGACTCCAATGATTACCTGATTATCAAAATAGTTTATCTTTATTAGTTATATTATTCTTACTGTACTCATTTTCTGTTGATTGTCTGATTAAATAACTGACTAATTGTTTAAGCTGCAGAACATTACAGAAACTAAGTTATAGTTTATCCATTTGTACAGCGAAGATTGAATATTAAAAGGATAAATGCCACATCATAAGTGTTACAGATGTGCAGCCTTTTTAATAACTTGACACTCCTGCAGCTCCAAGAGGAAGAGAATCCTATGCTTTTTCCTCCTTTGAGCTGTGTTATATCTCAATGGAGCCCCATTTCATTAGATCTGATTGTGATTGCATTTTCTCCTAACATAGTTGTTTTAAGTTGTGTAGCACTTACAGGTAGTTACAGACACACTACAAGCTCAGGGCTGTAATAAAACTACAGGGTTGTTTCACTAAAGACAGGGAAGATTAAACCTGTTCCTTTGCCCGACTTGTCATTAACTTACTACACAGCATGTTGCAAACGTTTAGAGTGTTCACCTGTTAAGCTTTCAGTTATTCATGATAACCTCTCAATTCCTCTTAAAACAAAGAAAGAGCATGCAGATTACTTAAAAGGCAATTCAACTCATGACTAGTCTATTCTAACAGACGATAATCAAAGTGGACACTTCATTCATATTAGTGGTGTGGCCGAAATCAAATCCACTTTGCATCAAAATATGCATAAGAAATTTAAACTCACCTGTTAATTGAATATCGCAACTGTGTGATATTCCCAGCAACTACTGAAAATAAATGAAATGTTTAAGTAAATGAATAAATTGTAGGAGCATTAGAGCATTACTGGGACTAAGTGGGAGCTGATTTGGTTTGGTTTAGGTCCACACAACTCCAGAGAGGGAATTGTAAACAGTAAAAAATATGCGATCCTGTTTAATCAGACTGAACAAAATGGTCCTCTTAGTCGCTGAATTTTAACCCAAGTGAGCAATGACGGGTGAAGCAAAACAGCAGACAGTGACTGTGCTTTCTGCAACTGTGCATTAGGTGGAATTTACCTTAAGTCTTCCCCAAGGTTCTGTGTGCAATAGTACATCCTTGAGGTGAACTCACCTTCCTCCTCACTCGAGCCCCTCTCCACGGCTGGGTAGAGAGGAGGTGCAGTGTTGACACTGGGTGGAACAGCTGTACTTTTGTTGAAAATCCCACTAATGAACTTGAGCATCTTGCGGTCTCGAGGAGGAGCTCGCTGGATTGTTCCCCCCTGGGCCTCCTTCCCCTTCTTCAGGTCCTCGGAGAAGGAATGTAGGTCGCTGTTGTCCAGGGTACGACTTGTACCTTTTCTTTGAGGCCTGGACACATCAGTGGCAGGAGGTGTGGGCAGGGAGACAGAAACTGTCTTAAATCTCTCCCCCTGAGGGCTGTCCCGGGTCATTATGCCTGAAAATCCTCCGCTGATGGGAGCTCCGGGGCGAATGAGCGTGCCCCTGCTGTCGCTGTCGGCCCAGGACGCCCGGTAAGGTCCCAGAGTTGTAGCTGCCATTAAGGGGGACTGGTCCCCCATACGGTTATCCCTTCGGTCCAGAGTCTTAGCGGAGTGGTACAGGCTCGTATTGGCCTCTCTGAGTTCCCTCCAGCATGCAGAGTTGCCTCCTGCATGTGACCTCATCAAGATTTCAGGACGCTGGCTTACCTGGGGTGGAACGGAAAAGGGGAGGCTGCAACGTGAGCGGCTGTTCAGATCTGCTCCATTTTCACCCTTTAGGAAAAGCATGGGGGGCTCCCTGTAGAGCTCCGTCTTAGGGCGCAAGGCATCTGAGCGAGGTCCCTCTCGGCGCACAGTTCCCTCAGAGATAGTTCCTCCATACACTTTGACCATTTGCCTAACAGGTGGATGTACAAGAGAAGTGTCTTTGTTTTTACCAGCTGCTGCAATGTCTTTTTGGTGTCCATGAGTTTCCCTCCTCTCAAGCTTCCCTCTCTTCTCAGTGGGGCTTCCGTACTTGACCTGCATCTGCTCCACTTCTTCTCCCACCTGTATGTTTTCTTTTCCCAACGCCTCTGCCCATACAAGTCCTTCCTCCTTTTCAGGGACATTGCTCACCTCCTCCCTCTCTTCCTCTTTCTTGGGGCTCCCTTCCCCCTCCGGAAGAGCATCCCTCTGGTTCCCTGCTACATCCTCTGGCACAGCCTCAACCTTCACCAGAGTGAGGGAAATGAGGTAGGTGGTGCGTCTCTGTGGGTTGCCTGCCTTGCTCATTGGGACAGCAGACCTCAGCACAGTGGCACCTGCTCTCTGACCTAGCCAGACTCGCACACCTCAGTCATGGCAACCGGTACAAGACTGAAGCAGAGGAGGAAGAAGATCTGAGATCACAGACACCTGAGCAAACCCTCTGTTGCTGATTATGTCTGACATCAGGCTTGTGTCAGAAATCCTGCTTTCATTTTAACACCTTTAATAAATATATGAGTAGTCAGTGAAAAAAAGAGGAATACTTGGAGATGATATTTTCCAGAATATATTCTAAAGACTGACCCAGTGGTGAAACAAGTCTAGACTGTTTTTTAATGCCTCCATTAATCCTCTTCAATGCACACCACTACTACTGGTCTCTACCACTGATTCATTCATAATCCTCGCAGGTGCCTGCTTGGCTTTCCTTCTTAACCTAATTTATTCTGTACAAATCTGACATATAGACACAGATAGATATGAGAAGATATTTCTTTCCACAGTGTTGGTGTCTTAGCCTCCAATTTCAGTCTGGCATTATGCAACAGTCAATACATACGGTTGATTCATTTCTTGACTAGCACTGAATAACTGGCTTAAAACTGGCTTAATAATGCCACCTTACTACGGTATGTCTCTTTGCTCATGCTCATATCATACCTTCATTTTTTCTGAAGAATGTCCATTGTACAGCCCCTATACATTACATTTGATGAAGAAATTATCTTGCCATCAAATTACAGTCCATATCAAATGGCACATCAAACAACCCTAACAAAAAAAGACCTCCAGCTGATGAGTCCAAGAGAAAAGCAGGTGAGAGGGAACAGGATGAAAAAAAACATCAAAATGGAAATCATTCACTTGTCACGAAGCGTCTGGCAGCTGGAGCCTCCGTTCGACAATGTCATGCATAAAATTATGCATGCACGGTGTGAGGGTCACTTGGAGATGATGAAAAGCATATGTTGTCTCCAGAAATTAAAAAAAAATAAAAAAGAGATAAAGTAGCTGGATTTACACAACCCAAGAAATGCTTCCTTGTGCCTGTATCCCTCCTGTGGCGGCAGCTTCTCTCGGTCACCGCATCCTCTCCTCCGAGTGCCTCATCCAATTAGCAAGTCAATAAAATGTGTCTGTGAGGCAGAGGAAGCCCACCAGCTCACCACAGCCCCTCCTCCTTTTTTTCCTCCTCTCCTTGCTGCCACAGAGCCTTGCAGCCCCCTGCTAGCCCACTGTTAGCCTGCCGCACAACCAGCTCCACACTGGGATCCAGCTCTGACAGGCTGGGAATGAGAGGCTTGCAGTGAGGTGGTGGTGGTCCTTGCCTGCATTCATCAGATTTTTATCTGTGCCGACACAACAAAAGAGACAGGAGGGAGGAGAAGAAGAAGAACAAGAAGAAGAGGAGGAAGGGGAAGAAGAGGAAGAAGAAGAAAAACCCTTAGCTCCTGCTTCTGCCAATGCATCTTCTCTGTCTCCAGTCCTCTCTCTCCCTCTCTCTCTCTTTCTCGCTCTCTTCCCCTCTCCTTTTCCAAAGCAAATTATGGACAGCTCCTGTTCTCTCCCTGCTTCATAGTCTGTCCCCTCTGAGGATGAAAGAAGTGAAGATAACAGGAGGGAAAAACCTGGATGTCAGTAGGAAAAAATACTAGAATATGCAGATGTTTAAATCAGTAAAAAACTTAGTGTTAAATGAGGGAAGCTGAATGAAGTAACATCTAATTAAACTGCATTAGAAGAAATAGAGAGGAAACTGAAGATACCGATGAGACTAAAGGGTTTTGGTGAATTAGATAAGGGACAGTAGAATAACATAGAAATTAGGGAAGGGAAAAAAATAAAATAAAATAAAATAGGTCATAAAAACATGTTTCTGTTCACTACACAATCTCTCACAGGGGTAGCTGCCTGTCTTCCCTCTGTGCTTGCACCGTCGTCATTACCTAGTCAAAATCTAGAATATAATTCAAAACATTAATGTGCATTTTTTTTTGACACTCTTAAACTTCAAGCTGCCTGATCCTTTATAAACGAATTGAATTTGAACAAAGATTATATGTGCACATGAAATATTTCCCATGACACTTTATGAATTTTAAATGCTGCAAGCCTATTTGGGTGAAAAACACATGACAAATTGTGTTTTAAAACAGTATTTGTTTAGTTCAGCAGCTTAAAGATCCTTTTTGCACCCTGCCTTTTTTTTGATCTACATTTAATCTCATATTGTAAAATTTTGTTGTTTCATCCTGTTCAAATACAGCCCTGTGGTCAACTGTTTATTATGGAATAAGGCAAAACAAGCAAAACTGATGAGTTTTACCCTTAAGTATCAGTGAATGGATGAGATGATTAGGACCCCTCTTATGTCTGTACAGTAAATATGGTAGCTGCAGCAAGCAGCTGATCAGCTCAGCATAGCGAAGTGACTGGAAACATGGGGAAATAGCTACCCTGGCTCTGTCCAAAAGCAGTAAAAAGAAAATCCACCTACATGCACCTCTAAAGCTCAACAATATGTTATGTATCATATATTTCATTAATACAGAAAATGATATGTAGATTTTTTTTTCCCGTTTCCAGTCTCTTCGCTGAACTAAGCTAACCAGTTGCTACTGGTAGTTAGATATTTAGTGTACAGACATGAGAGCGGTATCGATCTTCTTTTCTACTATCAGCAAAAAAGCAAATGAGTATATTTCCTAAAATGTCGCACTATTCCTTTAACTTGCAGCCTAGTTAAATTATAGTATGCTGTATATGAATGTTAGCCAGACTGTGCAATAAGTGTGCGCAGTTAATATCTAATTGAAGAATACTGTAATTCTGTAGTAGTTAAGTCTTCAGATTGTTCATTTCAATTGTGACCACTGTGAAAAATTTAAATCTTTTAAAAGGGAAATTTCCACTGATTTTCCTGATCAAAATCAATTAACTCATCATGAAGTCTATTACTCAATCCATGAAAACAGCTGCATAAATTTAGTTTCATAAGTTGTATAAATGGTTTCTCTGGGCCTGAAAGTATCTCTAGAAAGTCTGAGAAATAACCCCTCATGTCGACAGGGTTAACACGGGTTGAGCTTGGTAACTAGACATTTTTAAGAGAAACTGTGAGGTTAACAAGTTGCATGGGAAGTGTAGTATCCATTGTGTTTGGAGCTCACCCCACAGGGTAGTGTGGAACTAAGATTCAGTATGTCTCGGCTTCTGCTACATCAAGTCTTTTTTGTAACACCTGTCTTGTGATTCCTTTAAATTTAGAGCAGTGCAAAATTGTTTGAGTGCTCCTTTGTAAAACACAAAAGCAAATCACCTGCAAACGTCGAAATAAAAACAACATCTCTCCCTGATTTTGACAGTCATGTTATTAGGTCTTTTAAATTTTTGTTAGTATTCAATTTAATTCATAGTGTTTTTCACAAAATATTTGAATCCATTTTCAATATTTGTAGAAACAAGTTTCTTCATTTTATATATGGTCTTGCATCTGTCTAATAATACAAAAATGACGTCTGAATGTGATTAAAACTGCTTTTATTTATTTGTAGTTGCAGTGCTGGTTGATTTCAGATGGTTTTAGCAACAGAAAAAAAGTTAAACATGAAATGAGGTCCAACCCTTCAACCATTTCTTTTATTTAAGAGCAATACCAGTATTTTTGTCACATATGTCTTTCTTGTGCATTTTTGTTCTACTACTGCAGATTACTGTTGCTCTCCTTCATGATTTAAATACAGGTTACTTTTAATAATTTTCATACGGATTTATTTCTCTCAGAAATACAGTTAAATCACGACTGGCTGTTCGAACCCTCTGAGGTGTCACTTCTGTCTGTCTTTGATCAGCCTGTAACAAGAAAGGACGACTCCGCTTCCATCTGTCTAACGCTGTACAAAAGTATCAACAGCAGCATTTGAAAGGAGATGACAGATGTTTCCTGTGTACGAGTTCCCTGCTGATGAGACTGTTACAGAAATCAAACATCAAAAACACTGGTACTGTCCTTGAAGACATGACATGTTAACATCATTAACTGTGACATATACATGTTGGAAAGCATGCCCATGATCCTTAAGTTCACTCCTCTTCATTCTTTATCCCATTTCTCAGTCTTTAATCCTTTTTTGATGCAGGAGTAACAAAATAATATCCCAAAGCATAACCCAGACATCGTGAAAGGCAATGCACTGAATGAAATTGAAATCCTTATGGTTAGGCCAGGTCTAAACTTAGACACTGTTACCTCTGGCTGCATCTTTCACTGCATCACCTCAGCTTTTTGTCTGAGTCAATGTCTCCTCTTCCTGGAAATATGGATGTTCTAGTGCATTCAGGGCAGATATTCGTTTCAAGGGGTCAAAGGTCAGCATTTTCTGTGGAGGAAATAATAGCAGGATGTCAAACTCCAGGTCTTCACATTTTGAGAAATACCCATTTTCACTTTCCTGCCATGTATGCCTTGAGGAGGTTGATACTGCTGCCATGTCTGTATGGTAAATATGAAGCTGGAGCAAGAAGCTGGCTAGCTTAGCATAAAGACTGGAAAAAGGGGGGCAGCTAGAATGGCTCTGTCCATGGGTAACAAAATCCACTTACAGGCACCTCTAAAGCTCACTAATTAACATATTGTATATTGTTTGTTTAATCCATACAAACAAAATTGAAAAGTTAAAAATGGCAGCTCAGGGGGGGTTATGTGCCAGACTCCTTCCTCTGTACCAGTTGCCAGGCAACCTGCAGAAACTCCAGACAGTTCCTGGTTGAAAAATATTTAACTATTCCTTTAACATGTACAGTGGAAATTCAAGTAATAGAACATATTGGATTATCACTAAAAGGGGACAATGCAACTCCTCAGCTTCATTTGTTCATTGAGATTTATTTGACTTAATAAATTCTTGTCTGATATTGGGTTTCTATTATTTTGTGCTTATAAAACCTATTCTTTACTGGTACTGTTAAGTCACTGGTCCCCCCCCCCAAAAAAAAATAACATTTACAATACATTTCCTTTTTTGGTGCATATAGTAAACTAAATACTAATCCATAAGAAAATCTATGATTTTAGATCTAATTCTCATTTTTATCAGCACTATGTAAATAATTCAGTAATAATACTTTTCTTTAACTAATGCTGCTGGGAGCCCAGCTCTGATCTCTAGTTCAACCAGCTGATAATCAGAATTAGTCACAAAAATTTCCAATATAACACCAGTGAAATTCTTGTGGCTTGCGTTGAATATCACCAGACTATGAGCAAAGAAAATTCTTCTGGGGTCCAAGGTTACTTATCTGTTACTGTCCTGATTCCAACTCTGTACACAGCTGAAAGTGAATGGGCTACCAGGCAGGATCGACTATTGCTATAATCATAAAGTAGAACTCCAAATCAAATCTTACTAGCAATAGTTGTGCCCCCTGCTCATTTATCTCTGGAACAAAGTCAGCGACCGGGTGAGGCGTGAGAGGGGGGAAGTTTTTTCTTGAGAGCGTAACGTCGGTCGGCCACTCGTCCTCTGGCGGCAATCCAATAACTCTGAAATAACATATCATTTTCAGAACAAACAGGTGTAATATGAATCAACTGCCAGTACATCTCCTAGTCAGCTAAATGTGATGGCAAGAGTTTGTTACTCACTCAAAAATTTTCCCAAGCTGGTCCACCTCTGATTCTCCACAGAACAACGGTCTAAGCAAACAAAGCAATTATTTTGAGGCATGAATATCTTTGCCCAAGCTGACCGACGTCATGCATTGTGTCATTTCTGCCGGTAGATGGAGCTACTGTGCGTATCACTGAGCTGACCAGGGGGCTGCTGCAAAAAGCCTGCTGCCACAACGCTTTCTGGCACACGTCACAAAACACTCACTATTACGTATTGTCCCGAAATGCACTCATTGTGACGTTTGCTTGCAGACACTGTTTGTGCTAACACAAAGAAAGTGTATCGGCGTGCGACCCCCCCTCCCAAGCAGGCAACTGAACTACAAGTTGGGGGCAGACTTGAAAAACGGAGGCCTGCTCAGAAACTGACCTTTGAACTTTAATCAAATCCTGTATTTCAGCTATATTTTTGTTTGTTCTACCCGAGACTGAAACAAACATTTGATTTTTCTGTAACATTGTGTGTCTGGCAAAGCCCAGCTGTTTTTCACCGATTCACCTCTCTCCTGTCCTCATGGATGACCTCATAATACAGATAAAAGCAAAACCCTCCTGAACTCCTGGCAAACTCAGCAGAGCCGTGTCAGATTGACAATCTGGACACTCACATCTCCAGTGTACCTAATGAGAGACAGGCCCAGAGGTGGAGTTTTTCTTTCAACATAACAAGGAAATGTGCTGCTCACTGTGAATGTATATAATTTGTTTTCACTCATGGCAACTAAGGCATGAATAACGTTATTCATGGTTATGTTTAGGCAATGCAAATAATGTAGTTACGGTGGAGGATAGATTGTGAGCTTAACTAAATTTGAAAAAGTCAAAACTGACTTAAAGTAGATGGTGGGATGAGATTTTTGTCGATAATCTTTCCTGAACCTTAACCTAAACCTACCATAAAAGTGTTTTAGTAACCTAAACTGAACAAGAACTAGGAAGCTGGACATCCCCTGCTTTGTAATCCCTATTCTCCTTAACTAATGATTTACTTATGCACAGTTTACAGAAAAAGGCAGTAGTTTCCTCCAAAATGCATTTAGTAATTCGAATGAAAGTAAATCAAACATATCTTGCAAGGCAAACGGTTGCACGTTTGTGGCGAAACAATTATAAAATTGGTTAGACTTTAAAACTCTGGGCTGGGCTGAGAAGTTATATGAGCAACCAGAACTCCCTTTGTATGGAGTATCCTCCACCTTGCAAAGATACCTATGTAATCAAATCCCTGCTTCTTTTTAACTCATTGACTCAGCCCGTCAACAAAATCTAATGCGCTGTTCGTTTGCCCGGGGCATCCCTTGTCACTGAATCGCATCAAAATCTGTTCATGTTATCTTTTCAGACAATGATGCAGGCACACACAAATAGCGAGACGATATAATTTCATCCTAACAAAGCCACTAACATAAATACTTTGCCTCTGTTATTTTTATCTGACATTACTGTGCTGACTCACTTGCGTCGGAACATCTCAGCAAAGATGCAGCCGGTGCTCCAGATATCCACAGGCGTGGCATAACTGGACTGTAGCAGAACCTCAGGAGGGCGATACCATAGTGTCACGACCTGGGAGACACGTATGGAGTCCATCAACACCAGTAAGACCACATCATTCATGGGAAATGAACTAAAGAGCTATACTAGTGGTGTTGCAGGTTTTTGGTTGTTATTGCTGAAAATAGCTGATATTGAGCTTTGGTGTTTCCACTCACCATTTTTTCAAAATTTAACATACATTTTTAGACTTCCTACCCTCCAGGTGGCCAGTTTGTTTGTTTTTAATTTTTTTTTTTTTACAAAGGTATGAGTTCTTTTTGTTTAGTGCTAATTAGAAAATGTAAGCAAGCTAACACGCTAGGCTAAGACTGTGAGCCTGGTAAATGATAATTACCTGCTGCACATCACAATGTTAGCATGTTCACTATGAACGTGTCATTATGATCAGAGATTTGCTTGCATGGCCGTAGATGTCATGTCGAAACTGATTCTTAACATATGAATTCAAGGAAGTTCCCTCCAGGGCTTTAGAGGAAGCTACTGAAAAAAAACATCAAACTCATCATATGTTGTCAGGAAACTAATCTAAAAAGACAAATAACAAGCTGATTACACTTTTCCAAAAGAGTCCTGTGAAATTTTAGTGTCTTGTTTTCACAAGGCTAAAGTTTGGCAGCAATCAATTGTTAGATAATGAATGCACTATAAATTAAGACTTTAAATGCAGCTTAGAAAAAAAAGATAAGTATGATAGATTAGTTATCTCAGCCACATTTTCAGTTGCTAAAAGGTTAACCTGTATTTTGAACTGAAATGAATGAAAACCACCATGAATAGTGTAAATGCAAATACATTAAAAAAAAGTAATTAAGGTATTTTTAGGCCATGCTGTAAAACTATGGGAACCCTGTGGTGCAGGTGCGTCCTTACCACAGGAGTGAGAGCCATGTGGCAGCTGTAGATTCTGGCTAGACCGAAGTCCGCCAGCTTCACCTGGCCCTGGCTGGTTACCAGAATATTCTCTGGTTTCAGGTCTCTGTGCATCACGCGGTTAGAGTGAAGGAATGCAAGACCACACAGCAACTGCCTCATCAAGTCCTAAAACACAAACACAGACATATTTTAAATGAAACTAAATATGCCGACAGATTTAGTTTCGAAATCAGGCTTTTAAGCCTGTATAACTCCATACATTTCCATACCGTTTCTGTGCTGTGACTTAATTTTCTTTACATTACGATTAAATATTGTTTCTTACTTTAATGCAGTCAGGAGATAATCCGGGAGCTGGAGCTCTCTCGAGGTACGTCTTGAGGTCTTGGTCCACGTGTTCAAAGACCAGAGTGACTTTAGTCTCCTGGTCCGACCTCTGGGTGGCACATACATCCATGAGCCTGGGACGTACAACAAAAACAGTGACTTCTGTGAGGAGCTGCCCACAGTGGACTGCAGACCAAAGAGGCTGAAACCCTGAAAAACACTTACCTGACTACATTAGGGTGGTCAAACTGCTCCAGCCTTCTCAGCAGAGCCACCTCTCTGACGGTGGAGGTTGGCAGGCCATTTTGGTCTGTTTGGACACGGACGCTCTTAAGAGCAACAAACTGCCCGCTCTCTGTGTCTCGGGCTTTATAAACGGTACCATAAGCACCTCCTCCGATCTCTGCCACTGGCTCGTACTGGATACTGGTGGTGTGGGCCATGGCCAAGTTCAAACAGACTGAGAGACACACACATTATAAAATTAGATGAAGGAACTATAAATGCTTGTAATAAAAATAATTAAAAAATGATTAAAGATAATGCATCGTTGTATTATCAGAATTTAGTCACACCAGTGAGCAGCCTGGAGCTGGTCTACTGGAAATGAACAAGGGACTAACTAGGAAACTTTGGTCTCACTCTCAGTTTCAACCAAAAATATCCCTCAAATTAACCATAATAGGTTAACAGCTTTTGAATAATTACAGGAAGTATAGTTGCCACGAAAATCTACTGTGTTATCACAACAGATAATTGTAGAAGATACATTTTCTAAAATAAAAAATCTACATAAAAATGACACATTAAAACATCTGACAAACCAGGCTGGGATAAATGACTGCCTTTATAATTAAACTGTGTACTGATGTTTTGTTTTTCATTTTTGTTATTATTATCTTAGTTGCCTTTTGTTTGTGTTCTTTTTCTTCAAATATCCATTGAAATTTGTCCTTTAAATGATCATGCTTGCATATTATGCCCGAATACAATAGAATTTCATATTTCTAAAGGTCACAAATCACAATGAGCGCTTTGAGCTAAATGCAACGCTGGTATGCTGACATGCTCATGAGGACAATGCTAAACCCTAATGTTTAGCAGGTGTATTTACCATTTCTTCTATCTTAGTTCAGAATATCAGCATGCTAAAATTTTCTAAATAAGTACCAAAAGCAACGTACAGCTGATACTTTGGTCATGTACCAGTTGGACAAACACTGAGATTTTGACCTGATGAAGGAGCTAGATGAAAGCCTGCAGATTACCAAAACTGCCAGCGTGGCATACATATATAACAGCATAACAACATAATAAACTCTCCGAGAAGTCTCTGCACTGGAATACTCTTCACCTGTGTTGGCACTACCTTTTGTTCTGTTTGTTTAAATTCATTTAAGCTTTCACATCCCAACTCTCACAAGCCTCAGCTTGTTGGTGCAGCGCTGTCATTACTGGAGTTCTTTACTGATTCTTCAGATGCAGGATGCATTTGCACGAGGAGAGGGAGGGGCACTTCATTTAGCATCATTCACAGCAGCTTTCAACATATCAAGCGGTGAACCACTGTCCTTCATCTCTACAAAAGCATTTTTTTCTGCTCAATTTCAACCTGTAATCAATCAATAGTCAACCAGTGCATTGTGGTTAAAATACATGAATACATGAGAGAGATGCTGTACAGCTTAACAACCTGCCAAGGAGCTGACTGGGCCATTCTTGTTCTCTGCTGAATGTACAATATTTGCAGTTTTTTAATGATATTGTAAATTTTTGAAAAATACTACTGAAAAACGGTTTATAGATAAAATGTCTGGATGTGAATGTCTAATCCGCTGAATAAAATACTTTAAAAAGTTTCTTAGCTATTCACTAACTTTGTCGGTCTGCTGTTCGGTGCTAGGCTGGTAGCTTACAGAGGGTTTATTCGAGCTATTTTTCTGAAAAAAGACGACTGCTGCAGCGGAAAAGGACACTGATTAGGGCAGTAAGAATATAAATAGTGAAGTTATGGGCCAGAAAACCAAAAAAATGAGCTGAAAGACAGGAGAATGCTCCATATAGAACTGAGGAGGAACTGCAGACGGGCGATAATTTTCTCTGGGTTCAACACTACTCGCGAAACCCTTCAGAACACATGTAACCATTTGACCCATGGCCAATGTGATATATTAACGGGTCCAGTTCTAATAAAATGAGGAGGTTGAATATCTGCATATTTCAACCAGAGAGATATCACAATCTATGGGTGTTACCCTACCAGTTTTTATGTGGTTTTGTGAATCTTTGAGTATCTTAAATTTAGGTACATGTAAAAGTCTTCCACTTTGATTAAGCCAACAACTAATGCAGTCAGAACAATGAATGTTACCAATTGACTGGAACAACTAACTAATTTACCAATTAACTGAAAATTATTTGACAAATATTTTCATTTTTTTTGACTCTTTTCACATCACTTTAAAAAAAAAAGAAAAGAAAAATTTTTTTTTCTGGTTTCAGCTTCTTAAATGTGAGGCTTTGTCACTTATTTTTTTCCATAAATGATAGCAAACTGAATAGCTTTGGGATCTGAACTGACAGCCGAGTGGTGAGGGTGCATACCTAAAGCCATGCATGCCCTGAGCACTGAGTCCCTGGTTTAACTCCCTATGCCCTGCCTGTCCTCACTGTCCCTGTCAGCATAACAAGGCATAAAAATGCACAAAAGTAACTGAAGAATATGATCACGGTGAACACCTTCAGCAACAAGGGAGCAGAAACACAACTGCTCCACTAGCATCAAAATGCTCCAGCAAGGAAAATCAGTCTCCTCCGTTGTATAGATCTCTCCTACTATTCCAGGGGCTGGTGCTCCAAAATTCAATGATGTAAATAAATGTCAATTTTTTTGGTTGCAAGCATTAATCACCATGTCTGGACTGTAACTTTGTATGCACGAGTCCTCCATTAGTCTGGAGTAAGAAAACAGATAAATGCAGAGTCACTGTTGAATTTAGTGACATGTATGCCTTTCTGGGCTGCTTGTTAAGATTCAGATGATTTGTTGAATCTACATGTGAGATTTAAAACTTGACTAGTGCCTAGGAGTTATGCATATCTCAAGGTATTTAGTGAGGTGTTATTCCTCTGTGTTCACTAAAATGTGTTACAAATAAATAAATCATATATATAATCACACACACACGCACATACACACACACACACACACACAAACACACATACACATACATACACAAACACAATGAGGTACATAATAGAAACTGTGGTTAATAAAAGGAAGTGATGTTGCATTATTCATGCTTAACACACCGCATTTCTTCCTCTTATGCAAAGAAAGTTGAGTCAGAGTGTCTGTAGACAAATATCTGACTTCATTCCTGTGTATCTGCAAGAAACAAAAATTCCAACAATATTCATTTCGGAATCCAGCTGTGAATTAGACTGCAAATAAAACTATCCTTCCTCGAAAAATTAAATAAAACCCAAGAAACATTTTTTAATGTTTTGAAATTGTTGAATGTCTTATCTTTCTGAGCAGACTTTGCCTTTATGACCTTTATTACTATAAAAAGCCTCCAGTTTCATTTCATTCACAAATATCCATGGTTTGTGATTCTAAAATGTGACACAATTACCTCAACACTTGTGACTTCACTGATTGTGCTTCATCCTGATCTCCATAAATACCTGAAGGCAACCAGTGAACTCTTAACTTTAGTACTTCTATTAAATAGATACACATTCCACAAATCTGACTCAATGTTTCTCTGTTATGGATTTCATACAAACATGAAGGGATCTAAATCTATGAACTGATATTTTAAATATGAAAAAACCTTTCCTCCTCATTTTACAATTTGTAGTTACGAACAGAAAACATGTAGATCAACATTTACTTTAAAAAACTGTGGCTCATATGCATCCATTTTGTAATGAAGTCATGATTACAATGTTAACCGGTTAATTTCTTTAAATTTTTTGCATAAATTTAAATTGTTCATAGTTCTAAAATATTTACATAGAAAGAAACATACTAGTGTCAAAACTTCCAGGTATTTTTAAAACTGAGAAGAGATAATAACTGATATTAATTAAATTAATTCTTTACCTTTGTTTTCTTCTATAGGAAAAACAGATGCATTTTTTCTTTTGCTTTGCATGATGATGATGTCCATAGAAAGAAAAAAAACTACTGCATGTATGTTTTTCTTATACTATATGCTGAAATATCATATTTAATAAGCTGAGCTTTTTTATAAGCTGAGTGATGATTATATCACAGTGAAGCATTTTCCTTAAGGCAGCCTCCACTGACCATATATTACAAATATTTTCCAGATGTTGAGTTTCCCATAAAAGTGAAGCTGCAGCTGATTTACCATCCAGCGCTCATAGTGAGAGTGCAACATTCCTCTGCAGGTTGTGTGGCGACTGCTCTGGGAGGCAGCACAGCCACAAAGTCTGAAAAATACAGTAAATACTTGAGAAGCTGGGTGTGCGTCTGTGGACCAGTAAAACTGCTGAAAGTGACTGCAGGGCGACCTGATAGCTGAGTGGTTAGGGCTCATAACAGAAAGGTGTGAATGCCCTGAGCAGCGAGTCCCTGGTTCATCCCCTAGCCAGCCAGGCTATTTGCTGCATGTACTTTCTGTCTTCACTGTCCCTGTCAGCGTAACAAAGCCATGAAATGCTCAAAAAATAACCAAAAAGAGGGAAATTACTTTATTTACTCATTCATTATAGAGCTCAAACAACGGTGGATTTTTTTTTACAACAAATACTGGCATGAACATTTAACAATTATAAACTCTGGTGATAGGAAGTATTTTCTTTCTTTTTCACTTACTTTGTCACTTACCAGCCAACAGACATGCCAATATACCAATATATCTGCCATAAGCCGATATCTGGCAGAGATGTCATCCAGCTGGTTTATCTGTCAGGCTCTAGTCTCTGCTGCGCCTTTGATTTCAGAAACAGAACAAAAAAAAACAACAACGGGACCTAAAGCTGTTCCAACTGGATTACAAAAATAGCTTGTTGAAAGACCTTGGCTGCCTCATAATGAATGATCGGGCTTGTTGTGGTCTTCATGTCAAACGTCCTCTGGTCCTACAGGAAGTGGTCAGGCTGTAAATGACTTGTCGCCACGAAAACATCTGCTCATTTCCTCTACAGTGACAGAGCAGAGAGAGAGAGGGGGAGAGGGAGAGAGAGAGAGAGAAAGAAAAGGAGCAGATTCTGGCTCAACACCTGGAAGTTTCACTGACACTCAGGTCGTTCACCTGTCCGCCTGCAGCTGCAGCTATTGATCACCCGCCCTGCCTGTCGGCGTGTGCGCGTGTGTGTGTGCGTTTGCGTGTGTTTGTTCACTTTTTTCCCCCCTTTTTTTTAAGAAGACAGACGGAAGCTCACGTCTCTCCCACACTTTTCATTCATTTCTCGGCTCGATCGAGCTGAACGCAGCCGGCCATTGAAGGGCGGGTGGGCGGAGGCGGGGAGAAACAGGGCAGAGCAGCACGGACGGAAAAGCCCTCTGTCCCGACACGTGGTGCTCCTCCATAGCGCTCCCTTTGTTAATTAAACTGGCAACAAAGTGCAGGAACAACAACAGGCCGCACGGATCCCCACCCCGCCCCACCCCACCCAGACCACCACCACCACCCTCACCTACACGTCCACTGACGTGGCGGAGGGAAACAGTAACAACTACGGACCGGAGCGGATGAGACGGATCACCGCCTGCAACTTGCGTTTCTTCCCCAGTCTAGCGCCACATTATATAAACGTCCGCTCCCAAAGTGTTTCTCTCTCTCTCTCTCTCCCTCTCTCCCTCTCCCTCACACACACTCACACACACACACACACGCACGCACGCACACGGATCGCAGTCACTTTAATGTAAACGACGGTCGCGGGCGCCGGACCTACCTCCGCCTGTTGCTTCTCTGTGGCAGGTACTTCAGCTTTATGAGGAGGACATGCTCATTAATCTGCCACGTACAGCCGAACTCCTACAGAAGCGGGTCAGAAGTGGCAGGACCGGGTCCAGGAGCCGAGCTCTACGACCCGGCAGCGGATCCGGTGAGGAGAAGCCAATCAAGCGATATGATTTTGGGCCTCCACTGTTGTTTTTTGGGGTTTTTTTTTTTTCTTCCTCCAGCCTGCACTCTTTTTGGGTTGTCGCTTCCTGTTGCTTCTAGCAACTCTTGGAGGAGGCGGAGCAAAAAAAAAAAAAAAAAAAAAAAAACCTTGAGCAGAACATCATTTGTGAAGAACTTAAAGCTCCGATGTGGCACAAGCAACTTTCAGAGGACAGAGAATCACACAGGCCGTGGTGTGGTTATGATTTATAAAATTACAGAGCGATGTTTCCATCTCCAGATGTGTAAAAAAAATAGAGCTGCGTGTATCAGGCGCAGCGGTTATTTCAGGGGTAACACTTCGAGTCCCCTTGTTCAGCGTTTGTTAGCGGTGCATAAACATGTAAGTAAATAACACACTATAAGGTCATTGTAAGAAGACAGTATTTGTACAAGTATGTGTCAATAATCCTTACTTCTCCTATAACGACATATTTATTAATTATTGCAACTGTGTTGTATTTTCACCCGTTAGCTTATACACCAGCCTCTATTTATGAGTGTCCACAAATATATGAATTAAAACACTTGTATCAGCAGCATTAGAATGTGTTAGAAGCAATTTATTTTTTTTTTTCAATAATAAGTTTAAATGCTAAAAAGGGGACAGAAATGTTTTTCTTACTCTAATGGAGTTTATTTGTTTGCACAAGTAACTAAATAAATAAAATAAAAATATAAAAAAAAAACACTAAAGCAGTGAAAATGATGTTGCTGCTGAAACAAAAAAAAAAATAATAATACTTTGAGTAAATTTAGTGCCATCGGTCTATTTCATTAATCATGGCACTGATTGGTTCATAAACCCAACTCATCCTATTTCTACTGTTGTGGGGGTAATAGTGCAGATTGTAGTTTCCAAATTTTAAATCGTTGTAATGAAAGAAGTATAGTCAAAGAAAGGAAATTGGGGAAGGTGTGTCACCAATAGAGACAAAAGTAAGTATTTACTTGAATAGAGCAGGAGAAATATGTACACTTGTATTTATACAGACTTCTAAAGATATCCATACAACAACGGGTGTAATTGCCATGTGGTACATTTATAAACATATAAAAAAACATAACTAGATGTACTTGTGGAAGTTAATTTCATCCATTGCCTCCATTGATAAGTGCATGAAACTTAAACATTTCCCTGTTATGTGGGAATAAAGTGTGATTAAAAAAGATGAAGACCATGGTCTTCCTCATATTCTTTGAGCTTTTATATCTCTTTAGTTGTTGTTCAGGCTCATTTTGGATTAATGAGTTGGAGTCTGGCCGATGTTTCTTTATTGCATATCTGGGACGTGTTGTAATAAAAAAAAAAATATATATGCTATTAAAGCTACACATTGTATTTAGATGACTATAAAATTACTGGTTTTGAATTAGTAAATCAGTTATAGAAATAAATATAGTGCTCATTCATCGTTATGGTTGCTTCTCCAATGGGCTACTAGTTTGATGTTAAAACATAACAATCAGGACACACCCCACTACTTTATTACTTAATTAAAAAATGATATTAAATAACACTCGGCTACTAGGTTATACCACACTAACTCTCACATAATCATTTTTATGTACATCTGGTTATATTCAAGTCTTGTTGCAAGCTAGTGTTGGTCGGTAACAATAATCTGAACGGTCGGTCCACACTGATGAACACCCTGCCCGGTGGCCTGGTCCTCTAGGGAGCTCCAGGAAACTTGTTCAACAGGCACCTGAATGAAGACACTTAACTGACCATAACTGACATGCAAGGGGTTTGTGACTGAGTACTAACAACCTGCAATGAGAGTTCACATTGGAGTCAAAGACTCATCAAAGGTTGATTTCTTTCCCTTAATAGATGTTCATTGGCTACACACAAACCACACATTGTCTGCATGCTTTGAAAACAGCATGCAAGTGCAGATAAACATTAGTGTACTTGTGGTTGTCTATGAATAAAACCCCAGCCAGTCATTTACATTTTATGCATTCTGGTGCTCTGCACAGCAAATGCATTTTGCACATAGTCTTTCAGTGCTTTTACAGTTTTCTTTCCAGCCACCACATTTGTGTTCCTGCTGCATGCTAGAGGGGAGGAAAGTAGACGCTGTCAGTATCCGCACCAAGTAGCCAGAAATGGGAATGTAGTGCAGTGACAGTGGCATGCCGACTGTCTTGGTGGCTGGGAGTAAAGTCTTAAACAAGGCATTGCTTCTCTAAAAATGTAAAGTTACTCCGGGGCTTTCAGCCCTACCAGCTAAAGAAACACTTACACTCTGTCCTATTAAATCAAAGTGAGCCAGCGCACAAAACCAGAAGCTGACACTGAAGAAGCTAAATGGAATTTAGCTATTATTAATGGCTTCATTTTTCCTATTGTGACGTGTTAAAATGTCTTCTATGAAAAAGGCTTATTAAGGTCTTGATATGTTTATTTACTGTATGTTCATATAAGGACATTTAATTTTTTTTTTAGCAAAGAGATAACAAGGCAGTAGTTATGGAAAACATGCATTAAACACTGGATAAATACATTTAAAACAAAAAAGGTACATTTTCATACATGTATAATGCATATGTATATAATTATTAGCCCTGCTCCCTTATCAAATATTATTCATTTCAACAATTATATACAAATCCTTTCTAAAAAATAGTCTGCTATGGTTTGTGTTAACACAATGCTGGAAAGTTTTAATGTTCTACTGTCAGTTTATTGCTGTTTTATATTCATTAACATTATCTATATTTATATCTTATTCACAATGGCAGTGGCAACAGAAAAGAACTAACCAATATTTTTATCCTCCAAGAATATTAATGATGTTATACAAATTTGAAATGAACATACTAGAATAAGCAGCAGCAGTATAGAGGAGTCAGAGGGCTGGGCAGCTGTTTCCCAGTGGGATGGTCACCGCTGATGTGTTAACCTCAGACATTTCTAACAGTCGCTACTAGTGTCATTAGCTAAATCAGAGTCAGTAGTTCCACTGCCGTTTTTTTACTTTTCATTCTTTTTTATGGAGCAGAGGAGGTTTTACATTTTGACTTGGTGCAGGTGACATGACCGTACGTCAGTAGTGACAGTGATGATGTATAGAACTATTACCATGAGTCTGTTCATGATAATTACTGTGTGTCTGACATGTTTGTTTGCATCCTCTTTAGAAATGATGAGCTCCTCAGGGGATCCCATTGCATCAGCTCACTCAGGACATAAAAAGGCCTCTGGCTCTGCAGCAATGTTTACCACAACCCAGTAATAAGTCTCAGACCCTGCATTGATGAAACAAATGATGACACACTGGTCCAGTTCTGTGATGTTAGTATTCATACTCTGTGTGAGACTGGGACAAACCAGAGATAACTATAATTGGCCCGAATTTTCCAACCTGCAAAGTGTCTTTCCCATAGCACTGCCGGCTTTACTCCATGATTATCAAAGTCTGCATCTGATATCTGTCCCTAAAATACTTATATGTAATCCAAAGGAATTTGCTATCATCCTCTAACCTCTAGGTTGTATTAATTGAATGAGATTATTCATGGCGCCACAAGAACCATTAAGACATTTCATCATCTCTCCACTGAGACATTGTGTTGCATTAATCTATCAAGACCTCAGATCCCTCTTGGTATATTTTATTTCCTTTTCTTTGTTACCTCATAGTCTTGTTTTCCATAATTTGATCTGTGTACTCTCTTTTTGAACTATGGGGAGTTATTATTTTTACCACCCACTGTCATGGGTGCACTGTGCCTGAAACTTATGCACCATTCAAAGGCCAATTAGATAAATGAATCAACCCATCACATCAGTATTCACTTCTGGGTAAAGTAATCAAAATAAACACCAAACTTTTCACTTTTTGTGAATTTCCTGCAAGGGGAGCTGCTCCAATTATTTAACAAATTATTAATTTATTATTGATTACTTAAAATCACCAAAACGCCTTCCTTAATTCTGAAAAAGAAAAGCTTTCAAGTCCTCAGGCACTTTGCTTTAGATGAGAAACTGGGTCTAGCTGAATCAGAAATTCATGGAGTTATATTTAAATGTGTGCTATTTGAGGAAAATGTTAACGTAAACACAAGCTATCTCCCCTGTGCAGCACAGCACACGTCCAGCACACTGGATCTCCTTATCACTTATTTACAACAAATACTTGAACCCCCCCCCCTCCTTTTTTAAAAGAATCTCTGGCTGTAGATTGGCATGGAAGAAAGCCCGGGACAGGTTATACATGAAACCATGCAGATATTCTAAATAAAATACCTCTGATATTTTATTTTTTCTGACATTCAGTGCTGTTTTTTTTTTTGTTGTTGTTTTTTATAGAAGCAGAAGATGTAGACAACCACAGTGTCTTTCTCTGTGACGGTGGAGTAGTTGTTCTGTTATTCTCTTAACAGCAGACGGATGTGTTGTGACTCTGTGAATGGTGGATCTGCTGACCCCGTTGTGCGCGCACTGTCCCAACGCTTTTGACCATTGCTGCCTTGTGGCACTATTAACCGAGGTGATGACACCCACCCACCCACCCACACACGCACACGCACACACACACACACGCACACACACACACATGCATCGCCGTTCACATCAACGTTTTGTCCTGTCTCCATCAGCCGATGACTATCAGCACGTGGGCTCCGCGTCACGTGAATATCAGCACCTTGGACAGCCGCCTCTGTCAGCAGAGCGCGGGTCACCGAGGACGGAGCCGCGCGCCGGGACGTGTTGGGTGCTTTTGTTTTGTTTTGTTTTGTTTTAATGGGAAAGTGCAGCCTGGTTCTGCACGGATGAAGTTTGTGCTCTCTGCTGACGTGGCCGAGAACCAACTGGAACCAAGTTTTAACGGGAGATTTATGGGGAAGGGGACCACCACATCGCTCCTGTCTGCCATGTGAAGTGGGATTTTTATTGTCTCGCTGATTGAGGCCTTGGTGGGATTTGGTGAAGAGATGGGGATGAAGATGAGGAGGGGATGATGTGCGGTTGTTTTTAACACCCCCCCCCTCACCAAGAAGGGACAGTTGCAGTCTCCTCTCGGCTCATGTTGTGTTTGCAGGAATCCATATCTGGCATCCTCTCCCTCCTCCTGATTTGTGGCGCAGAGATGGATGGGAAAGGCAGAGAACTGGCATCGCAAGTTGTCGAGGATTTTTTTCTCCCCCCCCTCTTGTTTCTTCTCGTTCGTCAGATTTGTACTGTTTCGCATCCATCTCTGACAAGCAACGCCGCTGGATTGTAACTTTGTAAGTGGGCTGCTTGAGGTCGGGGGAGGTGTGGGGTGAAATCCGCTAGATGTTACCAGCCGGAAAGAAAGAAAAGAAAAATAAAATAAAATAAAATAGGCTACAGCGAATAAGAGGAGACAGTGGGAACAGTGGTGAGCTGATGGATGCCACCGCGAGACAACAAAGGATGCACGCTTGTCACCTCCTGTAATTTCATCTTGCCTGCAGGTGAATGAGAAACTAAAATGTAAATAGGATTTGACTTAGTTGGTAATAGGATTTAATATCACCAACCCCACCCCACCCCCACCCCCTCCCCCTCCCGGACGCCCTCTCTGCTTCCCCGTCTGAAGAAGAATAGACTACAGCATTTTTTATTTTTTTTTATTTATTTTTTTTTTTTTGCTTGCAAACCTTGAATAGCTCCTCCTGGTTCATAGCACCGAGGGGACCCGCTTGAACCCCGTGATACCAGCGGAGAACCGGACTGAACATGTAGGCATGAGAGGTGGCTGCTGGACCCCTCCGACTTTAACGATGGTGCCTCACGGTTCGTGGCTCTCAGCCTCCATTGAATCCCGAAAGAAAACGCCTCTGTCCCTGAAAAATAATCCTTCCCTATTGGCTGGATTGCGGTGCACATGCTATAACAACAGGATATGCAAAGAGCTATGGGCTGATCTATTAGCCTATCATGTTTTTCGCACACTTTTTTGACCGAGATCTGTATATTTTTTTTTCTAAGAGGATGTGATAAAACAGCGGGTTCAAATACAACAACAAGAGTAACAACAACACCATCATCAACAACAACAACAGCAAAAACAACAAAAACAACAACAACAATAATAATTGAAATAATAATAATAATAATAGTAATAAGAATAAGAATAAAATAATTTATGATGGACCCGCCACAGTCGAGTTGAAGGCTGTGTTCTCTCACAGAGCGGTTGTGCCTGTGTAGTAAAAAGCTGCTGAAGTATGTTCAAGTATCGGATCCGGGTGTTTTTCAGTGAACTCAAAGTGTTGCTACTGATGCGCTCTGGATCAAGCAGGGGGACTGATACAGGCACAGACCCGGACACGCAGACCAGGATGCGAGGGCTCGCCATAGGAGGCTGTGGCTGGCCGCCGCTGAGCTGCTCGCACCGGGACGATGAGGAGGAGTACTACGGCTCGGACCCTCGGCCGCGCAGCCTGGCGTTTGAGGATAAAGAAGGAGCCAAACCCCAGGGAGGAGGCCTGGACGCTGCCTCCCTCCCCAGTCTCTCAGAGAGCGGGACGCGATCACCGCAGTGTCGGATCTGCTTCCAGGGACCGGAGAAGGTAAAGTTAAGGAAGGAAGATATTGATGTGGGTTCTTGTGCTTCAGCCGGGGGGGGGGGGGGGTGTCAGCTCCTCAGTTGGACACCGGGTAAAGCCTTCGAGGTTGCCAGGGTACTGCTGGGACCCTCGAGGTTTTGGTTTGCTCGGGGGCACTTCAGCAGGACAAAAGACTTGAAAAGATGTGGTGCTCAGATGAAGGGAGAGTCTTTAAGCAGGGCAGCACACTGGGAAAAGCACAATACATTCAAATGCAAATGTTTGTGAGGACGTTAGCCATTATCTCTAAAACAAAAACCGGCTTTGGGGCCAACCTTTTAGAACCAGTCGGTGTGTTTTCAGCATTGAAAATAGTCTCTAGCAACTGAAAAAAGGAAACATCAAAGTTGAGGCAGCAGAGGCTGAGATACTCTGACCTTCAGTCCCTAGTCTGAATCAAGTTGCAAAAACACTGGATCCTACAAATCCAGTAATGCAATTCAGTCTCATCTTTCAGTGAGCAGACCCCATCCAATAAATGCCAACATCTTTTCAAACACATCCAGCTTATTAAGCAGGTTTTCTGTTATAAACAAGCTGAGATAACCCCAATGATGTCGCTCTGACATCATCAGGGTGATTTTCTCAAGCTTGAGGACTCAAGTCTTCACATAAAACCAGTGGAGTGTCCCTTTAAGCTTTTCCGCTGTGCAAACAAGTCCAGTTTTAAGAACTAATGATGAGTCACTATACACCAATACCAAACTGTTTCAGGTATCTCTAAGTGTGCATTAAGACTGCAAAGTAAAAATCAAGAATAACTTAAAAAAATCTGATCTGAAAATAGTAGAGAGCAGATGCAGGACTTCACTTAAGAATAGGCTTGAGAGAAGCCCACTCACATATTTATTATGTGAGCAGGCAAATTCCTTGCAGTAATATATTCAGCATCTGATGCACAAAATTAGGCCATATTAAAAAAAAAACAAACAATGAAGAATGGTTTCCCAGAATGATTCCTCGACATAAAAGAATTTCTAGCAGTTGCTTATTTACTCATTGTTGTTCTGAGGGATTTGAGTGAGAAAGGCAGGACAAGTTAGTTAACTTGCTGAAGGATCTTCAGTAGGATCTGCCAATGCAGGGATCAAACCTGTGATCATCCCTTTAGGCTACAGGGAATTCATGCACAGCGCAGCTGAAGGAGAGCAGACTGGGTGGACACGCAGAAAGTAAAATGTTTATTAAAAATGTCATATCTGGTGATGAAATCAACCTTGAAGAGACAGACTTTGCTAGAGGTCTCAGAAAGTTTTTGCTTCCCCCCTCCAGAAATGCAACTGATTAAAGACCTGGCACATAACCTAGAGTCAGACAGAAAATAAATTGAGATGTGCAAGAGTGTTGTCAGTCTGAGGGCCTGAGGGAGCCTCATACTGACAACAACGACCTGTGCCAGATGTCCTGTGATTTCTTCTGAGGCTATGGGAGAGTGACATGAGAGAAGGAGACTGTATCAAGGCATTAGGCGGTAGATAGTCAAATGTATCAAATAAGAGTAGCATATACTCTGACTTTATTATATTTGATTCATGTTTTCAATGTCAGCAGCCCAGCAAATAAAGTTAAGTGTATCTTTTGACTGGCTATGCAGTAGTTGTTATATGATATCCACTGAGAACATCAATAGCAAAGTTTTCCTTTTAAGTCAGCACATAAGTATGCATTAATTTCACATGATGCTTGAAATATCCTCACAACAAGGAGGCATCTTACTTTTATTAACTAGTTAGAATTACTTTAATAATTGGAGGATAACGTGCCAGAAACTATTCTCAGAATTTCTGTCCTGCATTGACACCAGCATTTTCTGCAAGTGTCTCAGTTCTGATCGTTGTTCCCAAGCATCTCATCCCAAATGTTCATTTGGACTGAATTCTTGTGACTGAGCAAGCCAGCACAATTAGATTAATTCACTATGGAACTGTTCCTAGATGATTTATAATAGTGAAAAACTTTCTTTATTGCTGCCACGAAGGAATATAACTGACTGGCAATGATGTTCAGACCATTCAAATATTTCAGGGGCCTAATTTCTGCTTTAATAAGAAACCCCATAGCACTATACCACCACCAGCTTTCAGAATTTTAACAGGGAGCTCTGGATGCATGTACCCACTTTGTCCTGTACCTCTTGGAGAGGTCCATCTATTGTAGCTACTTATCCCACATGTCAGTCCCCTAAAAGCTTAAAAATTCTGCATAACTTGTGGATTAGTTCATTATATTTCCTCAGAGAATGAACTTGAGTCAAAAAGTAAACTCTCTTTCAGGGTTCATGATTACTTCACCACAAAAAAATAAACCAAAATTGATTTTTGATATTAATGCAGGGAATCTAATCACCAATTTGTGTGAGATTAATCAATAGCAAACCCAAAGAGCATGGATATACCTCTGATAAATACTGCAGCAGCCTGTGCAAAACAAATATGGGCAAGTTTTGGAGCAATGCTACGTTCCATCAATATCTAAGATGTATCTGAGATAGAGAATCCTATGGTTGTATTCACCACTGATGGAGGCAGTTAAACTTGCACAGCCAGTGAAATGATGCATATTAATGAGTGGCAGAAATGTGGTCAGTTGTTTTGCTAAAAAGTCCTATATTACTGCACCAAGCCAAGCAAGGTTTATGATAGTGTTACCTTTGAAAGAGAGATATAATTTAATCACATAATTGACAAACTCAAATAAACCTTATGAAACAGAATTGCTGAAAGTTGTGGCAAAAAAGTGAAGATTTGTTTTTATTCTTTTTTCAAATAAACTCAAAAGAACCATAAAAATAGAAGCCAGTTGACAATGAAAGCTGACATTAAGTGTAGCAGAGATGTTGGAGCTTTGATCTTACTACCTCAATTTCTCTTCTCAACAGTGACAATGAATGCTTTAATGCCATTAAGGGTCCAAAGAAATTTACATATACTGAAGGTGATAAAACCATTGTGAAACATGGTTCAATTTGTGACATACTCAGTTATCACTATTTGCAGTTTACCATAGTTTTACGTTTCATTATTATTAAATGTCACATCCGCACCCTTTCATCCTCTCTTATCTGAACGTTGGAGACAAGATTGCACATTGCCTGTCAATAAATCAAACAGATAAACTAATGTCATGTTCAGCTACGGCAAAATGCATTGTAGGGTAGCAGCAAAAAAAGAAAAACTACGTAAACACAAGCTGACCAACACACATCTGCTAACACTCTATCGGCTAACGGTTATTGTTCCGTTTAAATACACACAATATAGTTTAACTTTGATTATATCTGTCAGTGCTTGCTCCAAGCTATTTCTATCTTTTTTAATCTTTTGCCAGCTTCATGACACCGATGACATCTCAGACAATGCCCCCAAACAATATCTTCAGTAGATAAAATCTGACAGTGACAGTGTCATGGCTGAGGATTTTACAAGTCGGGCCCATTCCTGATAAAAAAAAAAAAATCTTATCTTTATTTTTTCCATCATCCTCACCAAATCAAATCTCATAAAAGGCAGATTCAATAACGGCAGCCTTCAGAGTGTCTGCATGTCTCATGCAGCTGCTGTTCGTGTCCTGCAGGGGGAGTTGCTGAGCCCCTGTCGCTGTGATGGCTCTGTGCGCTGTACTCACCAGTCCTGCCTTATCCGCTGGATCAGTGAGCGAGGCTCCTGGAGCTGTGAACTCTGCTACTTCAAGTACCAGGTCCTGGCCATCAGCACCAAAAACCCACTGCAGGTACAGTCAGTCAGTGTCTCTGTCTGAATCTTTAGTGTTCTCTGTGGAAAAACATTCTTACATGGGGTATAAACAATTAAAGGAGCTATATGAATAGAGTCTTTGACATTGGACTGCCAGGCTATATGGCATAAAGCCATGCACAAACTCCACGTTGCCAGATTTGAGTGACTGACTGGCAGAAAGAATAGTAATTGCATTAGGGGTCACTGATCATAAGGTGAATGGAATAGCATACAGTAGAGTTCTTGCAGTGTTTACGGTACCACCACCACAGGGTCATTTTTGGACCGATCCTGTCCACGCTACAAGCATTCATTCCCGGCAGGGAGCACATTAGTCTTATCTGTTGGCTGATAAAGGAGCTATTTACACTGTTTTTATGGACAAATGGAGAAGGAGAGAGTGGTGATTTACAGGAAGATGCCAAAAACAAATTTATGAGATGCTGCACCCATCTCAAAGAGCTGGCATGTGGTTAAACCGGGGTATGTGGCACGTGGACAGCAGACTCCCAGACAGTATCACCAATGGATTTTAGCCTCTGAATGTTGGAATCAGAAATATTATCAGATTAAATGCTACAATAATTGAAAGAATCTGTGTTGCACATGATGTGTGAATTTGGTCTGACAGCATGTTTTTATTTTAAGTGTAAAGACTGACCAGCAGAGGCTCGATGATGTTGTTCTATTAAGTCACTGACATAGCACTGTAGTTACATCACTCTGGTTGTGTAGTGGTCTGCATTCAGACACCCAGAGTGGATTATTATACCATAGCATATTACAATGTGCCTCTCATTCAGCCATGCACTATGCTCTTCTGTGTCTAGACATGTGGGAGCCAGTGCTCGAACCATCAACCCTAAAAATGGATAATCCTTAATACTGAGACAAGCTATGTCTCTTATCTCATATAGTCAAGAAGAATTTTACATTTTCACGTACAATACTGGGCCTTTGTCCATTTCTGTGTCTCGCTCTGTGTGTTTGTAGTGGCAGTCCATCTCCCTGACTGTGATTGAGAAGGTGCAGATTGCAGCCATTATCCTGGGCTCTTTGTTCCTCATCGCCAGTATCTCCTGGCTGGTGTGGTCCTCTCTCAGCCCTTCAGCCAAGTGGCAGCGGCAGGACCTTCTCTTTCAGATATGCTACGGCATGTACGGCTTCATGGACATAGTTTGTATAGGTAAGACGGAGATACTATAGCTGCCACGTTATTTTCACAGGTGGTTGGAATATCGACAACCTGAGTTTCACATTCAAAAATTTAGTGGTAACTCTTTCACACATCTGTAATTTCCAATCATTTGCCTGAAGTTTCCTGGTAAAAAAAAAAAAAATCTATTGTTACGAGGAATATAGCAACAGTGTTTATACATCCACGTAATTAATTCCAATAAATTGCCATGTAGAGAGTATTTCAGTCAGTGTACAATTTAGCATATATGATGATAAATAAATAATGAATGAATATTTACTTTAATTCAGCGCGGCAGTTCTTTCAAGTAAAGTGCTGTTTTCCTTATAATTAGTCTATATAACTGCATAGTTTTCCCAGGAAACATCTTAGGAAATTATGAGGAAATTTAGAACCCGTACAATACAGCATGACCAATTTGGCTTTCATTTGACACATTTGCATATTATTTTCTTCTAAGTGCATGGACACCAATTAAACAATCTGTTTTGTAGGAACTGTCTGTGCCTCTTTTGTTCTTGTGAAGAGATCATCATCAACACAAGTTTCTCACCGAACGTTAGGCCAATATATCTACAAATATGTCTTTTTATTTTTGAGACCTTATACTTCTTATAACTCTGTACATTCTGTACATTTTAGTATATCCTGATACTCAATGAACAAACAGCTGTTTGTCTCTATATAACCATTTCCTGCCCCTGACCTTCCCCACCCTTTGTGCTTTGTATCCAGGCCTTATAATCCATGAAGGATCGTCTGTTTACCGGATCTTTAAGCGCTGGCAGGCTGTGAATCAGCAGTGGAAAGTGCTGAATTATGAGAAAGCGAAGGATATAGGTGACCCCATCAGTTCCAGCAGTAAAGGCCCTGGTCGTGCTGAGAGGAACTCTTCTCACTCTGTCACAGACAGCAGACGCAGGACAAGTCGGCATGTCAGAGCGATTCTCCACCACCACTGTGGCTACACTATTTTGCACATCCTCAGCCAGTTGAGACCCAACAACCTGCACAATGCCAACCACGAGGTGGTCATGAGGGTGACCACCGTATGAGGCTGGGTTATATACAGACAAATGTGCTTCAACATTTAAGGAGGAGATAAAAGCATTGATTGGGATTTTGTACAAACAAATCCTAGACTGCCACATAAACACTGCCGTTAACTTCTACTCTAATTTTTTGTTTGCACTTTCTCCCTGGGCTCTTGAGTGGACAGTAAGAAATATTTCTGAGATCCAAGCAAAGGGAGAACTTTGCAGTTTTATCTGAGTCTTTGAGGACAAAGACTGTGTAAACCTATGGCAAATAAGAAAAAAAAACAAATGTTGAAAAAAGATAAAGCTTTGATTCTTAGAGCTATGCACCATTTTTATCACCATGACCAGTATTACACAATGTAATTTAACTGTTTTTGTTTTTGTTTTTTTTTTATTTGGGTTTAACTCAAATTATAATAGAGAATTTGATGGTGAAAATGATTGTGCTGCTTCTCGTGTGACCACCACAACAAAGGCCCCAGCCTATTTAATTTATTTCACATATTCCAGAAGGTCCGATACGATCTGGTAGATTGCTCTGTTTTTAATCAAAGCTGCACTGATGAACCAGTGAATCAAAGTCCAATAAAACTTTTACACATGATACAACCGCTTCAAATATGCCCTCAAAGTGAATTTGGTGTTTTGTAATAAAGACTTTGTTGATCTCAAAGGAAAATTTGCATTTTGCTTTGTCTGATCTTTAGGCAAAGAGAGGAATCTCAGAGTGTGGCTTGAAAACAAATGAACAAATGTCACACTCTTGATGCAGTTTATGAAATTTGGATTTTACTGTTAAGACTTACACAAATCTCACAATGAAAATCCAAGACATCATGGAAAAAGTATATATATATATATATATATATATATATATATATATATATATGGGTCCAAAGAAAGTTACATATACTGAAGGTGATAATATATATATAGAGTTTTGACACTACAAATGAGGTTAAAATTAAGCCTGCATAAAAAACAAAACAAAAATTGACTTTATCTTTGAGATTGTGCTGTTTTTATTACACAACATTTAATGGGGGAAATGTCCTTACATGGCATTTTCAGGGCAAGAGCAGATGAGTGGCTCCAGGAAGTATCGAGCACCTGCTCGCCCCCCCCCCTTTTTTTCTTTGCTATTTTCCCCAAGCTCTACATTTATGAAGGTTAACATACTCCTGTCACTCTCCTCTCCTGTCACTGTTGCACTGGGCTGTGCGAGGGATGCAATTTCTACTTCTATCATTTTCTTTATTAAGAACTACATAGTAAAACACACACAAGTTTGCTTTCACAGACAGGGTTCACATACTGTCCCATTACACTCACAGCTGTCCCCAGCACAACGAAACCAGCAGAAATAACTTAAATGTTGCTCATCAACAATATTACCATCAACACTAATATTATTTGCGAGTGACAGCAGATAATATTAGAAACTGATAGAACATAATCAACTGAATGTATGTTGATACCAAAGTGTGTTTAGCCTAATTACACAGCATCTGTGTGTAGTCATTATTTTATTGTATACTTCCACTCATTAAAGAAGCAGATGATGTGATTTCTCTGTAGGCATATACATTTGTCTGATGGCTGAAGTTTTACTTAGCTGATTCACATTTTACACACTAAACCTCTGGAGATCTCTGGTGATGAAATCAGAAACAATAACAAGTACACAATTAAAATATCCAGCAGTATATTATGTAGTTAAACTTAGGTTCGTAAAATGAAAACAACACCAACAAGCAAAATTAATTTCTGATAGTCAAAATTAGATTTACGTTTTTAAACTCAGCTTTATGCATCAACCACTTCTACTGCTCAGATTTTACAGTCCGGGGGTGTTACCTCTGAACACATCGCAACTCATAAAACATTACCAGTAGATAAAAAACCCAATAGCCGATACAACAAGGACAGAAGCATTTGAACACGCGTAAATTTGAGCAGCCTACTTTTTAAAACTTAAATTACTTTCCCTGATACTTTTCCTTGAGCAAACATCCATAAGTCGCATCGCTCCTTCTACTTCTTCCTGGACGGACACGCGTCGAAGCGTCGTTCCCACCCCCGACTCGGCGGAAGACCCGCCCCCACGTCGCCTCTGATTGGCCGATCGCGATATTCCGACCGTAATTCTAACCAATCATCACTCTTTCGGCTCAAACCTAATTTTCACCCAACAACGAAGGCAACGAGTACCAGCCAATCAGAGGCGGGGGTGGGGGCGGGGCTTTGACCACCTTCGGCGCGGAAAAAAAAAAATAACGCGTCATCTAGCGAGTGAAATAAACAAACCTGGCAACCCCGATACGTCGCGTGGTGATGACGGCAGAGCGCCGCGACTTACAACCGGTGGTAAACTAAGAAACAACGTGACTCCGTGGGACGACGCTTTACCGTGTTTATTTAGTATTTACGCGACAGACTTGATATCGTGGGGAGCGGAGTCTGCATATAAATCCAGCATGAGTTCGTCGATGCCTCAGAAGCGTTACTACAGACAGCGAGCCCATTCAAACCCGATGGCTTACCACACGTTTGACTAGTGAGTGGTGCCCCTGTGTCAGACTTCAGTGCCTACACTTCACAGTGATCGATTAGCTCTCTGTCAGTACCTGCTAACGTGAAGGTCCAGCCGTGCATTTGTAAATGTAGAAGAACTTGTGAGAGCAGCTATTTGCCCCCTTGTTACCCCCTTGTGTAAGTCATGTCGAAAGTTTGAGTTTATCAGCCTAGGATTTGACATGTAAGTCTGACATTTCTCACTTCACCCTGTTAAAACATCAGCACCGTCTCTTTTCAGAATCGATAGCCCTGTTGCTCTGGATTATTTAAAATAAACATTGTCAACAGGTTTCATGAGGACTGTTTCTTTAGAGGGACAGTTTACTTTAAAACCGTTCACTGCGACCCACTGTTTTCTCCTCTTTCCTCCTCAGTCCCGTGTGTCCGGAGGAAATGGACTGGTCCAAGCTGTATCCAGACTTCTTCACTGGAAACCTGCCTGTCAAAGAGACCCCACGAGTTGAGTTTGCAGACATTGGATGTGGATACGGGGGGCTTTTAGGTAGATATGTCACTGATCTGATCACAGTGTGCACGGGTTAATAGTTTTGCTCTACGTTGTCCTCATTGTCCGCTTCTTATATGTCTCTGTCTCTTGTGCATCTTTTGCTTTCTCTCAGTGGAGTTATCACCACTTTTCCCAGACAAGCTCATCCTTGGCCTGGAGATCCGGGTCAAAGTGTCAGATTATGTACAGGATCGTATTCAATCCTTGCGTGCATCTGAACCTGGAAGCTACCAGAACATTGCCTGCATTCGCAGTAATGCAATGAAGTACCTCCCCAACTTCTTCTCTAAGGGACAGGTAGGTCTGCATCAGTATATTTGCTTCTCACAGAAAACATGAGTATTTCATGATCCTGGTGGGATGCTGGGGCAAAAGATCCATAATGCACTCGCTGATGACCAGTCCCTTCAGGAATATCTGCTTTTGAGATCACAAGAATTAATTCAGTTCATAAAAACATTTTCAGTTTGACAAATATAGCCGGTCACTGCTTTTTCCTTGCAAACTGACAGTCCAGATGTCATGAGCACAGTTATGTATGAATGCAGCTTGAGTTAAAACACCAGATATGTATTATTAAGGTATTTGTTTTTTTTCCTGAGCCTTCTCTTTGTGCTGGTAATAGAACTCAATAAATATTAGTTTTAAAAATTATTACAGTTATTCTCACAATTTTATTGCAAAATAATACAATAACAAAACAATAAATTTCACGCTTCAAAAAAAATCACTTCAAGTTCAGTTACTTTAAGCCATAATAATCACAAAAAACACTCTAGGGCATCCTAGCCGTATTTTTTTTGTTTGTTTGTTTATTTCATTTTTAAATAAAAAAAAAAAGTTTTTTATTTTTTGCAGTAAAGAATAGGCTTTTAAAATGTTTTTCAGAAAGAAAAAAATTTCAGACTGATTTGACATTTTGTTACTTTATCATTTGACAAATGTTGTTATGTTTCCCCTTGAATCTTGTCATACACTGCCATCATCTGGCTAATTTTATATTTTTGATGCCCTCTCTTTTTTCCCCTCTGTTAATTGATTTGTTACATTGCATCCAGATACATGCACATATCATGAATACAGCCATGGTCAAAATTATCCGCAACCCTTAATTTCAAGTACATTACTCAGAATATCTTCAGAAATAAATACAAAGTAACCTATTGTCTATAACCAGAATACTTTTATAAGTTCAATGTTACTGACCAAAAGCAACAAAAATAAACAAAACTTGCATAATAGTGAAATAATACAAACACAAAATGTAGCCCAGACAAAATTAATGGCACCCGTCTGATGAATTTAAATTAGTTCCTCAAAAAAACAACAACAAATAACTCTCACATGTCCTTTATTTTCAATGTGAATATGACAGGAATTCACAAATGAATGATGGTTTTTCTGCATAATAAAGAGCTGATTGTCTCCATTTTTTTTCACAATGGGGAAGAAAAGAGTATCAGCAATGTTACTGTCAAAAAACAACAATTCCAAAGGCTACAAGCCAGTTACCAAAGATCCTGAAATCCCTGTTTCAACAGTTTGTAATGTTATCAAGAAGTTTCTCAGCCATAAAACTGTTAAGACGCTTCCAGGACATGGTGCTAAGAAGAAACTCAAGAGAGAAGTTAGTGAGAGCTGGTGCAGATTGTGGATAAAACAGCCCACAAGACACGTAAAGAGCTTGAGGCTGACCTGGAGCAATCAGGAGTGGTGATTTCAGCCCTTACCGAATGCTACACGCTAAACTAAGTAGGGCTCCATGGGCCAAGGACCAGGAGGACACCACTACTGACAGAAAGGCACAAAAAAGGCAAGGCTAATGTTTGCAAATACTTTCATGGATAAACCACAGGTTTTTGTCAGATAATGTACTATGGGCAGATTAAACCAACGCAGTGCCCTTTGGGAATTCTGTGCATCAGTTTTTTTTTAACTTGACAAAATGAAGCCCATAAGGACAAGAACACCCTACCCACAGTAAAATATTGTGGAGGCTCTATCATGCTGTGGCGCTGCTTTATCACCTCTGGTACTGGAGGCACTGAGTGAATCAAAGGAATGATGAAATCGGAAAATTACCAAGGCATCTTAGAGTGAAATGTGTTAACAAGTGTCAGAAAACTAGGTTTGAGGTGAAGGTTCTGAGGTACAATGACCAAAAGCACACATCCAGCAGTGCAAAAAACTGAATGAAAAAGAAAAGAGGGACTGTTCTAAACTGGCCAACAATTAGTCCTGAACTAAATCCCACTTAAAACCTTTGGAGAAAGCTGAAATCTGCCACTGCAAAAGGTAATCCTGCAAAGTTAAAAGTGCTTGAATGTACTGTAGTGTAAGAGTGGCAGAAACTACCAGCAGACAGGAGCAAAAGGCTTCTAGATGGCTAGAAGAAATGATTAATGGCTTTGGCATTGTTGCCAAGGGTTCTACAACCAATAATTGTGTCTGGGGTCCAATTTGTATTCATATTATTTTTACGATTGTGCAAGGTTTTTTTTTCTCCCGTTAATTAACTTTTGACATCTAATTAAAATATTCTGGTTATACAAAATTGGTATATTTGAATTTATCTCTGAAATTATTCTAAATTCTGCACTTAAAAGTCAGGGATGCCAATAAGTTAACCAATGAATTAAATTTATTTAGAGTTAAATTTCCATGGTTCTCACTAAGCTATTAAAATTTTAACACTGGCTCCGAGCTCTTTAGCTAAGCCTCACTATTGAAGTCTTCATCCACAGGTTAATACTGAGCATTAATTTAAAAAAACTTGCCACACAGGTGTAAAGTTATACTGTCCTGTTACTAAAAGTTAATCCACACCTGCCAGCCAATCACAATCTAGGATACTGGATTTGGGCCATGATGTAAACAATAATACAGACCAGCACTCGGTTGAGATTTAATACTACAAACATACGGCTGATTTTATCAGTAAGGCTAAAGGGAAAATGCCAAAGTGTAAATGTATCCAGGAAGTTGCTGATGTCATTAATACACAAATAATGTTATTGTCACACTGGGGACTTTGTTACTTAATTACCTTTTGAAAACTTTTAAACTGCTAAAATTTCTAATACACAATTTTTCACCATTTACCTCTATTAGTTTTGGCAGAGGCAGAAATCTCTGTGATAGTTAGTTAGTTAGATTTTTATTGTTAAAGTGGGTGTACCAAACCTTCATGTGCCAACTATGTGAAAAAACAACAACAGAATGTAATGTTAATCTGTACAAATGTGGTTGCCCCCCCCACCCCCCGCATGCGCCTGCAAATGGCCTGCAGTTCTTTAATAGCTCATCTAACTTGGCCTACAATACATTATTTAAATTCAAGCTGAAAGTCTGCTCTGGCACTGTCAAGGGAATAAGAATACACAGGTCAAAGGTTTCTGACTAAAAATAATTACTTTCCTCATGTTTCCTCACAACATATGGACTTAATTAATTAATTAATTTATAGAGATCGCTCAATTAATCCAGGATTTCATAACAATGGGGTCATTGACTGTCAAGGCAAGGCGTCGCATCAGCTGAGTATGGAGCAGTGCAAGATGCCATTTATCCGTTCCAATTAGCTGCGGTAATCGGTGACTCCAGGACTTGTTGAAACACGCATTAGATTACATAGTGGGCTTACTGTACTAGGGTCAATTTAGGTACACTGGATAAAAACCTTCACCTCAAATGCCCTGAGCATAAACTAAGAAATGAACACAGGAGAGTTATATTTGTAACACCGACATATTTATGGAATACAAATTATAAAGGTATTTCATATAAAGACACATACAATGATTTAGGTTTTTTAATATGCTATTTTCAGGCCATTTTAGGTCATATGGCTGTTATTTGTACAGCTTGAGTTGAGGCTTCTTGCCAAGGAGGGATTTGTGAAGTGTTTGAGAGGAAATCTGTATGGTTTGGACTGAGAACTTTGGCTTGAATTTGCCTTAAGGTGCTTTATTTTGCAGACTGTGACTCCCTTCAACACGTTCATTAACCACATCTCTTAACTTGTATTAATTTACCATAGATGACATTTTTTCCCAGTTTCAGCTTTAGTATAAATAGTCTTCCTAAGTTGTCATTAGAATAAAACTATCTTCAATCGCCAGATTTTTCAAAGCAGAGGAATAAGAGATGACCACCAGAACTAGAGATCAAAATCTGGTCCCAGTCCTTCTCACAAGCACAATGTGACTAAAGTGTTGAAACAGCATATTCCAAAGACCTGACACTTATCTTTTACTTTTCCTCCTTAGTATGTTTTGTAACCCAAAAATAATTCAGAGTACTAAGCTTTTTCCATCTTCCCTCAGCACTGAAGCAGCCCCTGAGGCTGCAGCAATCCCCAGTGATTATCCTCATATCTTTCTATCTATACCTGACAGTATTTATTTTAACTAATAAAAGTTTACTGGAATGGTTTGTAATGTATCAGCCAGACTAATATCAATGGAGCCTGCATTTATACACTTTGTCAAAGTTGGAGAAAAGGGAAAATTTACAGGGAAAAAATTCAAGGAGGGAAATTCCAGTTTTGCAATCCACAGTGCTTAACTGCCAACCACAAAAATATTATGGAGCCCACATTTATGTGATGACTTTCATACATTTTAGAACCATAGTATCAAAGTAGATTAAAAAAAATACAAAGTTTAGTTTTGATCTTGTGTGTGAGAATAAGAATAACAGTAATAACTAGTTTAAACAACATTTTCAAATTTTGTGCTTACTTTCCTGTTCCTGACCTTTTTTCCCCTCTTTCTTTCAGCTCAGTAAGATGTTTTTCCTCTTCCCTGACCCTCACTTTAAGAAGACCAAGCACAAATGGAGGATCATTAGTTCTACATTGCTGGCAGAGTATGCCTACACACTGAGAGTCGGGGTATGTGCATGTGGAAGACCTGTTGTAGTCAGTGCTAGAATAATTAGTCGATCAACACAAATGTAATTGACAGATTTGATAATTGTTTATGTAATTTATTAAACAAAAATATCCTCCATTCAGCTTCTGAAATATGAGGATTTGTTTTACAGTATATTGTTGCAAACAGTACCTTTCGGTCTGTGACTGTTAGTGGGCAAAACAAACAATTTGAAGATGTAACCTCGGCTCTGAGGAATTATAGAGTAATCATATAATTAGAAGTATTAAATTAATTAATTGGAAGGTTAATTAATTGTAAGAACAGTTGTTCGTTGCAACTGAGGTCACACAAAGAACTATTGTTTCTCTCTGCAGTGTTTTTCTGAATCATTTTTAAGATTAAAGATGAACAGAAGAAAACTCTGTCTCTTAAAGGGTCTGATCAGCTAAAATACAGAAAATGAACTTTTTTTCCCCATTTACCTCTAGAGGTATTTCTTCAATTCAGAATAAGGCTGGTGGTGATATATATATTTGTTAATTTCATCAAATCTAATGGAAAAAAAAACAACAATATGTTATTCTGCCCCTGAATACTTTAAACGTTCCCTACTCTGTTGGTGGCTCATTCTTTCCTATTAAAGACAATCATATATAAAAATGAATTACAAATATATAGTTTCATTTTTAAAAAGGGTTCAGTAATTTACTAAACACCTGGGCACTTTAGTTTTTAGTAAACATTACTCAGACAGCTGTAGATTTTGCATTTTTCAGGGACTAATTTCCGCTGTGGACTAATACATATTTGATGTGCTAGTTGGTATTAATGGCAGCAGGGCTCAAAATAAACTATGGTGCCCAGTTTAACAGTGTGGCTCATTGATGTGTTTTAATAGCACTACTGCAAAGAGGAATTAGATGTTTTAGACTTTGGCTACACAGACAATACTTGCCGGTAGAATCAGGTTTTTTATTGGGGTTTGTTGACAGTCAAAAAACAGTATCAGCAATTTTATGCTTGTTGATATCTTGTTGATACAAAATTCTGTAGAGTCACCGATGTTATCAGATTTTTTTTAATACCAGCAGTCCAGACTTTTGCCACCACCTCAACAAAAGGAAAAAAAATTGGATTTCATTCGTAGACTTAATAACACTGAAAATTCTCAAAACCAGCTAATACTTGTCCAACAAAATGGCCTTCGTCATTTTATCAGTTGATTGCAGTGTGTAGAAATGCATGAATTCACTGAATTGAAATTGAGCAATGCTTGATGTCTACAGCTGGTTGATGTCTGTACACACCCTCCACCCACTTGCCAGAGATGTCTGGGCAGCACTGTGACATTTGAATTAGGTGCAAGTGCAGTTGGAAATTTTGGGAAACAATGGAAGGCTTGTGTCTAAATTTTGGCTTTATTGTTTTTCCGCCGGTGTTATTCTGCATATGTATGCGCATTGATGTATTTGTGCATGCATGTGTTTTGTGTTTGTGTGTATGCGACTGTGTATGTATGTGTATGTGTAAGCTCTACAAGGGCCTACAGCATGCAGCCATAACTGTGCTGGTTGGTGGGGAAGCTACTGAGAAAATCCTCGGTCACAAAGGCAGTTTCATATAAAAATGATAAAAAGAGTCTATGATTATAGATGACTATCTTTTAAATCTAAATGGTTTTCAGACTATACTTGAAACAATAAACAGGTGTGATTAACATGCAGACAACACACAGATACATATACTCATCCTGGCTTCTCTGGGAAAAGAAAAAACTTACGTGCCAACATGCACTGGTTTGGAAATCTGTGCCATTGATGAGTTTTCTAAGAAATCCCTGTTCTAGTAATGTTATCTATCCAGCCTCCAAAGTAAACTACAGAGAGACAGATGATTAACCTCTGTGTTGTCTGTAGGTTATTTTTATCTTTTTAGCATGGACCATTGCTCTCCAGAGTAGATGAAACCACTTGACTTTGAAGATGAAATATTTGAAAATGTTGAAAATATTGAAAAGAAAATGGAAAAAGAAAAGTTTGTATTTCATTTTGTTTATCAATTTTATGTGTGTTTTGTGTGTGATAAACTGATCCATGTTAAGCCACCATTGGTTCATTGTTAAGTAATTTTTTTTTCCCAGAACTGTGTTAATAACCTCCCTGTGTTTGTCTGGTCATGTTAGGGTTTGGTCTATACCATGACAGATGTGGAGGAAGTCCACCTCTGGATGGTGAAGCACTTTTCTGAACATCCACTGTTTACATGTGTCCCTGATGAAGAACTGGTACGTTGACATGGAGCTTTTCATCTGCATTTACAGATCATGACAAAAACATTGGTTGTACAAATTTACTCTTTATTGGGGAAAAGAGGTCAAATTCATGATCTGAAATTCTTTGAGATTTCAAGAAGTAGGCTTCTCACTTTCTTATTCAGATGATAAATGAATAACACTCTCTTGTCTCTATTCATAATACTTAGCCACGCCCAGTAGCTGGGTAGTGTAAGTTATGCTCAATATAAATTAGGAGGTTCAGAATGAAAAGTTGACTATCATTGTTGGCATCAGATCAGAATACTATGAATTAAAGAAATTTCAATCCTCTGAATAAAGGTGTACTTTCTCGAAAGCTAAGTTGGAAATGCATTCTTGAAGATAAAGGGAAATTGGCACAATAGGTCAAATTAGTTTCAGATGTCCATCTTAAGGAAATAAGGATAAGGCTCTCAGTTAAACTAACATGGACATAGATAAGAGTTACAGAATAAGATAAAGCCCTCTCACCCGAACTACCACACCATGCAAAGGTGAGAGAATGACTGAGAGGGAGTGCAGTCTTTAAAACTGAGTAACCTGTTGAATTTAATGAGGTCAGCGAGGGGTGATAAGGGTGAAAACGAGCCAATTAGTGAGGAAAGCAGGAGAGTAAAGGAAGTTAGGTAGAAGAAGTGGAAAAATTAAAGAAAATGGGGATGGTTACCCATTGTATTTCTACAATGTTGGCAAAAGGGAGGAAGAGAGGAACCTCATGTTATTTCGACTTAGAAATGCTAACACATTATTCCAAGATGGGCAGCCCCATTGCTAGCCTTGAAATCACACAAGCTATATAGCCTGAATTATGTACTTTAGTTATGTTGCACATTTATGGCGGTTCAACAAGAAATGAGAATTGAGGAAATAACAATTTTACCTTAATGTGAATACACTCTGCCATACAATTAAGTTTAATTGATTTTAGCCTTCCCTGCGTGTCTCAATGTGAACAAGGCAATTAAGCTTTAACAAACAATCCTCTCTTGGCAGGTTGGGGACATCATCATAAATCGCTTGGGTACGTGTACGGAAGAAGGAAAGAAAGTGCAGAGAAATGGAGGCAAGAATTTCCTCGCAGTTTTCAGGAGGATTGAGGATTCAAACTAACACTTAACAGTATGGATATGCAGGAAAGTGGAATAATGGTCATATGCATTTGTTCAGACATGAATTACCTGGAGAATGATACTGCTCTGTGGAAATGGACGCTATGGTTTGTTCTCCAGCAGATGAACACTGGGTTTTTTTTCTCTCTGGAATTAATGAACAAACTTTTACATAATTTCCTGGAAGATTTGTTTTGCTCATTGTATTCATCAGCTCACAAGACGGCGCAAGGGAAGTAAAACATAAAAGATCTCTCTTCAGACTAGACCTGCAAACTGTTTTGTAGAGCTTTCTTTTAATTATTGCCTTATTTTTAATGATCTTCTTTTGCCAAAATTGACATTGCTGTTTTGCATTTCTTGTAAAACTGTAAATTCCTGTGGTCAAACTGTAAATCTCTCAGTAAAACTGATTTACTCTTTATTTACAATTTTTGTAAACTAACTGACACAGCCATGTCTTTTTCTGGCATTGCAGTTATTTTGGGGCCTCTCACAAAATGGGGCAAGGAAAAGGAAAAAAAAAAAAAAAAACATCAGTTGTTCATAACTTCAGCCCATCCCCTAAGTTTGAAGAGGACTTTAGGTTTCACCAAGCACAGTTACCCAGCTGTCTATTCTAATCCTGTTTCATGAGACACAGCCTTATTTTGTATTAATTAGACAACTGTTTGAAATGGCTCAAGTTTCAATTTTATAATTTAGCTTTAAAGTTTTACATAACCAATGTTAGCATTAACAGCTGTTTACTTATTAGTCTAGAGCAAACATTGCAAATTTGGCATTAAACTTTATTCCTATATGCTCAAAGACACTTGTAGATTACTTAATTGTTCTCTCCATGTAGTTCCGATTTAATTCACTTATTTAAAACTACATATTGACCATAACTGATGTTGCTGCAACACGGCACATACCCAAAAAGGCCAATTATATTATCTGTGTGGTATTATTTAGTAGACATGGCTGATAAGGATCTTTGTGAAGTTCAAATCAAAATAGTTTTTAACAGAAATGATGGCTATCTGTGCTCATTTGAAGATTAGCCTTATATTACAGTTTGGTATTTTTTGTCTCCCAGGAGTATGGAAACGGGACAGTGCACGTAAGGCCCTTTGGCTGCTGCAGGGGGTGGTGATTAAGAACAGGACAGCACATGCCTTAACGCTGGAAACCCATACACTGGAAAATTTTGAATTATTGCAGAGAGTAATTGGAGAACTCATGAACTAAAAGCCATACTAATAATGTTAAGGGACCAGTGTGTACAATTCAGTGGCATCTAGTGGTGAGGTTGGATTGCAACCAAAAGAATAACCCTCCCTTCCATTCGAAGCATGTAGGAGAATCTACGGTGGCCTACTGCTCCTGTAGATACGAAGGGCTCATTCTAAGCTAAGGAAAACAACTACTCTTAGTTACAGGTAATTATACACAAATGAAAACATAACTCTGATATTATATTCCATTTCTGACAATAGATCCCTAAAATCCCACACACTGGTCTTTAAAGGGACATTTTTCTCTTGTATCCTTTGCTACGTTATTCTGCCATTTATTTTCATAAACCTTTTTCCAAATCAAAATACAGTGTAACGAATGCACCATTCAATCAGTCAACTCAGTCAATTTCTGCTGCACAATTCCTTAGTGATACAACAATATGTATTGCTTTCAGTATCTATATAAGAATTATCCCGAAACAGCATCTGTGAATATGCAGTGCAAGACAGCATGTTTAATGAACCCATCTCTCAGTGGCCTTAGGTATACAGTACACTCTGTACTTATTTCCCATGAGCATGGGGGCCCCAAGTCCATCTGTCAACACATGATGAACATGCATGTAAATAAACTCACGAAGCAGTATTTGCTCGAACCATTTCTTTTCCTATAGAGGTGGTGATAATGAGAGAGTGAAGAGTGAAGGATTCTCCCTCTATAGTCATCTGTCATTTGTTATTGGATAGCTATAATATAAACTCTTTAAGCCATGAGTGGAGATACTGAGTGTTCAATTAACATTTTATCATCAGGATTCAGAGTTGAGTATTTCCTGTACAGAATTAATCATCAGTTAGGAAATGGTGTGACTGACAGAAAAAAAAGATTTAAATATATGCGTCATGGCAACCTTACGTACATATCACACATTACTGCTTTTAACTTCACTTGTGTTATGTTTTATTTTTTCCAGATCGTAATCATTGCACATTACTATACCGGATTTTTCAAGCTGGTGTTGATGATTTGTGTCAAACTGCTCTTCTCACAAGGTCAAGAATGATCTGTTGAGCTAAAATTTCTGATCCTTTTCCTAAAGTCTACATACGCACTGACAAATACAGGAAGTATTCACAGAATTTTTATCTGGTGTGAAAGTGTTAACCACTCTAGTCCATAAAATCTGTGATGTTGTTGAGGAGACTCAGTTATCCCTTATATCAATGTCACAACAAAGCCATTTGAGTCAGCCTGGGTACATCATGTAACATTTTAGTACCATCAGGTAAGAGTTTAATAAAATGTACTGCAGGGGAATCACAGAAAGAAATTTAATGATTAACATTTGGCAACCCTAGTAAAGCAATGTGGATGTAGCCTTTGCTTCATAACCAAAGAATTTGTTGCATCTGGATGTCAGAATGTTATTGAGGTTGAAGGTTAATCCCCTTCTGAACATTTTCACAGAGGCAGCTGACCATTGCTGATGTTAATACATAATCAAAATACCCCCCCCCCCAACCTCTCCACTCTACAAGTTATAACACACAAGGATGTGTTTATGAATTAGTCTCTGATTTCATTGTCATCTTTCTTCTGTGTTAGTTTCTTTCCTGTAAATGAATGTAAATGATTTGGTTTTGAGCTGCTCATTCCTGTCACTACACACACATATAAAGCAATATTCTGTAGTTTGATCTTGCCAGAAATACACTTATTTACTTTCTTGCCAAGAATCAGACGCTTTTCCGTACGGTAAATAGTTTAGCTTAGCATAGGAAAGCACGGACTGGAAAAAGGGAGAACCAGACCGCTAGCTAGGTAAGAAAACCCACCTACTAGAAGCCCTTAGTTGTATGGTGAAGTTATGTCTTTTGGCCAAGAAGTAGTCCTGCACATAACTACACAATAAAACCACAATTTGTCGTTTTTACACTATGGTTTTTGTAGGAAATTAACAAGATCATCACATCTATTAGTGAACTTTAGAGGTGCTGCTAGGTGATTTTGTTGACTGCACAGAACCAGGGTAGCTCATATAACTCTCAGCTAACTCTTATTCCTCAGTTCTCATCCTCCCATACTTGTATAAAGCCCTTGATACTGTTAACCAGACTTTGTATGCTCATCGTTTGCATCATGAATATACAGCTGAACTCTTGGTTTAGCATGAACAAGGTCTCTGAGCTAACTCCACTGAAGTTTCTAATGGTTTATGCAGCTCTTCTCTCTACATTCAAAATCACTTCACGTAACATTTTCTGCTTCTTGGCAGGTCACTGACAGCTAACACTACCTTTTCTTTTCCTCCCTGACACCGAGGTTGAGGCATGTATCTCTAACGTCTAGTTGAGGACTCAAGCTGGATGTGTGCCCACCACCTCGAGCTCAGTCTAAACCGGGCTGAGCTGTTGTAACTCCCCAGAAAATCCTGACTCATTTCTTCACATAGCATTAAAAACCGTGGTAAGATTCTACACAACCACATCAGAGCAACTCTGCAACCCTGGGCTTGAATTGAGAATCGAATCCTCCTTCACATGGGATTATCGGATCTTGACTAATGGGAAACCTGTCCTGACCTGAGGTTCCAACCTACTTTTTCTCAAGCCATTCAACGTAACAAAGACAACCTTTGTATTCATCTTATCCCAATTTCCCTTTGTTCACACCATACTGCTGACTATTCATATCATGCTTTGTCTTTTTGATTTCAAACAAACCTTTTGGGAGGTAAAATCAATCACCTCTATGCGAGAAATTCAAAAGGCAAAGGTGTGTCTTTTATTCAGGCTTCAAAGTGTACAATTTGGTAACAGTTCCCACTTGCATTTAATGAAGTCAAAAACTTGACATAAAAACAAAAAAATACCATTTTTGAAGTCCGAAAACCAAACACAACATTTCACAAAAAATAGTAAAATCATGTCAATTTTTGTCCCAAGGGCTGTACCCAGCTTTGAAACAGTGCAGGTCTGTTTTTTGCAAGTCCATTTTGTGCAAAATGTACATGATAAGTTGTAGGAAATGTGACCTGTTCAAATGTTTCAAAGTAAACTTTGCTGCTGATAGACACCGGTAATTAATTTGGAGCAGCTGCAGCCTGTTTACAACTGTTTACACCTGCTGCTCATGATATCATGACTGCTTCATTATTTAAGTCAGCTTGCATCAGTTGACCAAACTAACACACAGAGCCAAATGGTCATCAGTCATGCCTAGACTGCTGCATGCTGGCCATAGGTTAGGCTGAATCTGTACTTTGTCCTTTTTATAACAGATAACAGTGAGTCTGTGGCTCTGTTTGTCTTGAGAGCCACTTGAGTCTCTGGACATCTCTTTCATTTGGCAGTTTAAACAATTCTTCCATTGTGTTTTGGCATGAGGATGATGATGTACATCGGTTTAACCATCTGTTCACCACTCTGGTCAAGGGTGAAATTTCTCCATAAACTAATGGCCAGATTTCAATGAATATTCTCTCTGGATATTCATAATTTAATTTACAGCTCGGCATGAAGTTTATTAGCATGTCCTTGCACCTTGTTGGATGAGTCCTCCATTTTGGATGCGGCGCACGTTTTTCTCTTGCACCACTCTCACCAAAAATGTTTGCACAGAAGTTATTATTTTGTTTCTTAGGGACCCCATAATTTTTTTGGTAGAGCCCTGGAACGAATTTGACATCTTTATTGCCATTACTATTTAATCATAGAAATAGCAAAATGAATAATGTGTTGTTTCTTCCATGTGGTATTTTCTCATGTTTTGATGTGTGTGGAGAAATCACAGCCCCCAATGGGCTACTATCTATTTTTAACTAACTGCTGATAGAATATATAGAGATACTGCTGCTGTTAAAAATGCTACATAAGAGCTAAGAAACCCAGAGTTAAAAGAAAAAGCTTCAGAGGCGTTGCTGTCGCAAAGACAAGACTGCTTTCTGTTTTCAGTGCTACAATAAAGGCAGAGATAAAAACTGGTTGTATTACTGGGGATTTTTTAAAATTTACTTGTCTGATAGAAACAATACTAACTGAAAGTTGGTCCTGGAGCTCTCACCATCGACCGTACGTCCATCCGATGTTCACTCTCCCTCTTCACTTTCTTTTAGTCCTCTGACAATAGGACTGTTTTTTTGCTTGGCAGAGTGTCCATGGCTTCTCCAGTTGTTCCACCACCTGCCATTTCTGCTGCCTGGGGAAAACTACCGATAGCTACCAGGGAAAACAAAATTGCTATCCTCTTCCTCTTTTGGACTCACAATGGCAGACACACTTCCTCTGTGCCATAAATCGAGCCTTCATTTTCCCTTGAGTCTTTGAAGCCGATGGCAGACAGAATTGCATCATGAAAGTGAATCTTATGAATCAATTGAAATGCGGATGGTGTCATTATTTTTAGCCATTTCATCATGTAATCAACATTTACTTCATACTGATAAGTTGGACCAAAATCTTGTCTATTGCAAGTCCATTATCAATCACATGTATGCTATCACTGAGGTGGACATACAGAGCACATCTGTTATCCAGATGTATTCTTAATCCACCATAGGCCCTTTATCACACCTTGCAAGTTTTTTTAATTGCACAGTCTTAAACAATTACCACATGTATGACAATAAAAAAATCATTATCCAGTAATTTTATTGCTTTACTTTTTATTCGTCATTACCAAATCCTCATATCCTGTATGTTCACGAGCAGGTGTTGAGCATTTGCCAAACTGTTTAGTTAGTTGCTAGTGACTGCAAAGTTCAGGTCTTCAGCTTGTTGCCATACAGATTTTATTTTGTGCCTTGTCTAAAAGCACAATCAAATCATTCTGAATATTATATCCTGAACCATTTTTTCATAAATATTGAAAAGCACTCTAAAAATGAAATAAATGGGAAAATCCTGCATGTTTAAATGAACACTAGAGGACTCTGAGTCAGTCTAACCTAACCTAACAGAATGAGTGGTCACTCTTTATGTAGTTATCGACTTCTCAGAGGTAATGAATCCCAGAGGCAATTATACACAAAGGAGTAATTTCTATTGTTTTCAAGAAAATTCAGGGAAAGTTCAAATAATGAACTCAAATAAACTAGTTAGCTATAGTTTGCTAAACGCAATGGATGAAAATTTTTGAAATAGCTAAATGAAACAAACAAACAGTTGAATAGTTAGAATTAGCTAAAAGTAATCAATATACAACTGAAGTAGTTAGCTAAAGGTAATCGATAAACAGCTTTGGGATTGTAAGATAGAAGAAATTTGAAAGTGTTTGATAAAAGTAATGAATGAGCAATTTTGAAATTTTTAGTCAAACTAAGGATAAGCTGAAAGACCAGGCTTTGTCGCAGTATGGCCGATGGCCAGTCCCATGCCAACGGTAGCCTGGCTGTTCACACCAGAAGTGTATTTCTCCTCAGTGGCCAACAAGCGATTCTGCTCCTCGGCACTTTCTTAATCACACACAATCTTTATATTAACCTTGTGAATATATAACATAAAGCCATTTATGTGCTCATGACTAAGCAGGCCATTGCTTCTTATGCAATAATGAAGTTAAAAGGACCATCGCCTTGTGTAATAATCTGCGAGGAGGGGCTTCTCTCCTGCCTGTGTGTGTGTGTCTACTCATCCCTCTCCCTATTTGGACACTAAGATTTATTTACTTGTTAATCAAAGGTGGTCGACCACCATCTCAGATTGTTCTGGCCCACTCTAGCCCTTAATATTGTTAAATAAACCCTGGTGAGTTTAATAACCCACCAGTGTTTGACCCATTCAAAACAGCATTTTGAAACATCATGGTTGGCGCCAGTGAAGGGGTATTAATCTATTACACCTGTGGAGATTGGACAAAAATGATTAGGGACTAAGACTGAATGCATATAGGTGACTATTTAATAAACATGGCCATTCAAAAACCATTTAGAAATCATAAACACGCCATCTTCAGTAGCCTGCTGAGTGAAGTAAAATAGTTTAAATTGCTAGACACATACTCATTCATGTACACCTCTGGGCACATGTATACACATATGCACATCTGTGTGTGTGTGTGGGTGTGGGCATGGGCGTGGGCTTGAGTTACTGAATACATGGGGTCTGACAGACTTGTAGTAATGCCATTGAGGGTTAAGTCTTGTTAGGGTCAGGTTTTGGGTTAGGCTTTCCACAATGAATGAAAGTCAATGCAATGTCCGAACAAGGATATCTACACAAACGTGTGTGTGTGTGTGTGTGTGTGTGTGTGTGTGTGTGTGTGTGTGTGTGTGTGTGTGTGTGTGTGTGTGTGCATATGCATATGTCTGTCAGTCTGTCTGTATCTGTGTGTGTGTGTGTGTGTGTGTGTGTGTGTGTGTGTGTGTGTGTGTGTGTGTGTATAAAGACACTCTTCTGATACCGCCCAGACAGGCAGACTGCAGCCATGAACTTTAACACACTAGTCTGGGCACTGAGCCAATACAGTACAGGGAAATACCTCTCAGGCTATCCCACCATGCTCTATAGTATGATCTACAACTGGGCCACATCAGTTCAAATGGCACGACAGCACAAAGAAGCCATTCTTTGTCAGGATTTCTTATTATTTTTTTCATAATCATTAATCTCCCATTTCTCAGGAAAGAACATAATAATTAAAATTTCTCATTTTGGGGAGAGTTGAATTTGTGTCAGCGTCTTGTGTGGTCTTAAATTATCAGCCTGCTGAACAAGAAAATAAAGATGAGCATCTGAGTCTCCCTGCCAGAGCAAAATGTGAATTTATGGAATATTTTCCCAGAAAAGCTAGAAAAAGCAAGACGTAACCCGATGCCAAAAAAATCCAAATGTCTCTTCAGCGGTCCAGCAAAAAAATCTTGGATTTGATTTGTTTGCAGTGTATTGTGTAATACCAACTTTTAAATAAGGTGACCTTGTTTTAAAAGTTGTTTATGTGTTAATGTAAATTTCAGAGTTCACTGTTTATCTTTCTGTCTTGAAGATAACTAAGCATCTTCCACTCAGGAAGTCTCATGTATGTGTCTTGTGTATAGACTGGGCTTGATCTTTGCTCTATTCTGCACTTTCTTCCTCACAACCACAGTTAACCACAATCACAGACTGTTTTGTGGCTTCTAAAACAGAAGTCTGAATCACATGTTCAGGTCAAGTACTGTAAACAGTGAGGTCAAATATGTGGGGATTGCTGCAGAGGTTAAAAATGGTTTCCAATGTTACCCTTTTCCGCTTGAGGGCTTTGTTCAATACAGCTGGAGCTGCTGTCAAGTGTTTGAATCGATTGATTTTAGTGTTGATGATCACCATTGTGCAGCTTAATCTTACATTGTTATATTACAGTCTTTCTGCTGCTATTTTTCTTGTACATATTTTTGTTATGTTTGCAGCTTTTCTGCAACTGCAAGCCTGCAAAACTGACTTCTTTGTATTAAAGTAAATTTCATGAAATTAATAATATTCTCTGCCTATTCCTATTCCATGCAGACAATTGTAGATATATCTTGACTGAAGGAGGTCTATGCAAATTGCTCCAAAACCAACCCAGAAGCATCACACACCTTGAGTTGTTCAGTTTTATTTTAACCAAATTTAGTTTTTCCCCCAGCAAAATAAATAATGCACACTTTACTTGACAGTTCCGGACTAGATCCACCTCTTTCATGCTTCTGTTTCATGTCAGAAGTCACCCTTTAACCTGGCAGCAGACTGGCAGGACATTTAATGTCACAGTGGGAAGAACTTCTGTGGAACAAATTTCTCTGAATCACCAAAACAGTCATGAACATGAACAGGCATGAGCAGACAGTTGTCTGTTCATGCCCGGGTCTGAACATCACAGGGCAGCAGCCTGTAGCACTGCAGTGAATTCACTGGATAATCCTGCATGAATAATATGCTGATCCACTGTTAATCTGCACATCATCATAAGTAAGAAGAAAAAAAAAGCCAAATGTCATTTTTTTTTAACTTCCTTTACCTGTGCTCCTTTTCAGGTGCCAACTTATATCCCCTTCTCCTTCAGGCTGAACATGCTGACATGTAGTGGGCATATTTCATGATTTAAAATGGTCACAAAATGGTATTGGGTTTATTCATAGTTTAAGGATGATTATTATCCAAATATTTCAGAGGATTAAAGTATCAACAGGATAGGAAATTTTTAGGTAATATATATGCTTCTTGGCATTAAACACTCAGTCAAATATACTGTACTTTCAAGTGCATGCATTGATTTGTCTTTGTCATTATAAGTTATTCCTATAAAATATCCTGGTATCATTATTGCTTCTGGGTCTGGGCATTGTTTATAGGTTCAAGCACTGTTTTTCTTTTAATGTCAGGGGAAAAAAACTTGTCATCCGGTTGTTGCTGCCTATTTTGATTTTTTTCTGATAATGTATATCATAATACCTCTGAGTCCCATCTTTTTACATTGAATTTTTTTTTTACGACAGTTTATTTAGATTTATTTGAAATATCCATTTTATACCAATCAATGTGATATGTATGACGCTTTTAATTGGTTGCATTTTAATGCCAGAAGAAACTGTCTTTGGTTCAAATTCATGTTAAATGCATTCTTTTGATTAAACTGGGTATTTGAAGCTGTTTTTACATTTGTATACATCAATGTATTCATTAAAACACTTTGATCAGACATATCTGGCTCAGTCTCTGCAGAACAGATCAAAAAAGTCATTCACTTGACGCTGTCTATGATTTGACATTGAATTGATTAAACTAATTTTTTTCCGTGTATGGTTTTTCTGTGCACCTAGCAATAGTTGGTAAAATGGTGACATGTCAAGACCCTCTTGAAAATAAGAGACACATCCTGTAAGCAATTAATATGTTTAAATGTATAAAAGTCGCTATGAAAAGTATTCATTGACTATAAATTCAGTGCTGAGGTGTATCACACTCATCCCACTTGGTGTGCAGAAGCCTTCCATCGGGCCTCATTATTTTATAGCAGAGATTGCAGGCCAATCCTCCGTGTTTTCCTGAAACTGGGTGATCTCAGATTTCTAGTTAGAGCATATGAAATGTGGTAGCAAATATCAAAGCAGATTCTGAGTAGAGCCCTGGGGTTCTTACTTCACAGTCTGCACACATGGTGCTTTGGACAAGTTCCAGTTCAAATGAAATCAGGTCAGGATTTTCTCTCTCGCTCGGAAACCCACCAAGTCAGCAAAAGAATTGGTTATAGCTGGGTAAACAAAGCACCACCACGCCTGGAAAAGACACAGGTCATCCCTGCCTATTTTTTTTTCCAATCTAAGCTTAAAATAATGTTCCATTGTGTTTATGGATGTAGACCCTCTACAAACGTATTCTTATCTGTTTAACCTCTACATGGCTTTTGGTGTATATGGCCAAATCACAATTCGTGGCACTTTTGGCTATCGGATCAGCGGTTTCTGCTGGGTTTTGGCCTGTCTTTTTTAAGGTGAAACTGACCTCCATCCCTCTTATCTCTGCCAAACAGACCCGGTTCCCCCTTCTAGATAAATGGAATCTATAATAACATTGGCCTTGAGGGTAAGTGGTCTTTTAAGCACACAAGACATCATATCCACAAGTGCGTGATCACTCTAAATATGTCAGTCTACTGGACTATCAGAGAGCAAAGTGCTTCACAGGGGGAGAGATAAGCCCGAACAGTAGCAGAGAAGTCATGTATTATTTATCCAGGACCTCCACGTGTGCTGTCTCTGGGATGGTCGGAGCTCGGCCCTCTGATTGGACACACCTTCCTCTCGGCTCACGCCTTCGCAGTCTCATCCCGGCGGGGCGGGGACTGCGCTGCACCCACGATTGGCCCAGAACGAGAAAATTTACGGCTTTATCTCCGCAGGTTCGAGGAGCAGGTCGCGCGTTATAAATACAGCCTGCAGCGGGGTGGGAACAAAATGAGCACCGACAACCGAGAGAGCTGCGTCCGGCCACCGCTCCATGATCTCGGCGAGAAAGATGCTGCAGCAGGCTCTGAGAGTATCCGGCCGGAGCGCCTTCCCTCTGGTCAAGTGGATGGAGCGATGGGCTGAGGGCGCATCAGCCGGCCTGGAGGGCAGCAGGCGGCGGGCGTTGAGGACGCTGGACGACATGCCCGGACCGTCGGTCGCCGGCTTCGTCTGGGACCTGTTCGCCAAGCGAGGGCTGTCACGGCTGCACGAGTTACAGGTAGGATAATGAAGTTCAGTTAGAGGGGGTTGAGTCAGAGAGGAGTCCCAGCAGGGCGAAACACGCGAGTATTTACAATACCTGCAGCCCCTTTTTTCTTTTAACCACAAGTGCATGAAGTGTGGGCAACATTGTAGTGGATTGATGAAGAAAAACACTGATGCACAGGAGCTTCAAAGAGGACAGAATGACTGCATTCCTGAAAACATATTTGATTACCTATAGATAAGTGGAAAAAAAAGTGCTCCAGAACTAGCTCAATTTTTAGTTTCAATTATTTATTTCGATTGTTTAAAAAAAAAAATGCAGTAAAGAGTCTCCACAGATGTGTTTGAAGACATTTAGAGTCTGCTATGAATAATAATCTGTGTCTGGCATTCTTTTTCTACAAAGCTTTTCAATTTCTTGGTTAAAAAATTCTTATAAAACACATCTAGGCTGCTCCTCCTTCCCCAGTAAAAAAAAAAAATCCAGAATCTATGTACATGCAAATGTTGTTCACCTCCTAGACACAAAATGTCTCCCGCTTCACTTATAAAGTCCATTCTCAGTGTATGTGCAGTGGAAGTTTCCCGCTTGTGTCAGTTGCATTCTGCACCATGATTGGCTTCCAAACTAGATGTGATGCCACAAAACAAGCTTGTATGAACACGTCCTAAACTCCGATGTAAGGTGAGCACAGCAGATGCATGTGAAAACAGCCTTCTAGTATCAGACTCTCTGCACATGCGGTACATCCTTCTGCACGGTGAACGTCAATCATCCAAGTGAAGCAGTGAGAAGCAAGAGACATTTTTGTGTGAAGGGGGACTTGAATCTAAATCTCCCTTTGATGATTGATGGGACGGTGGTGTTCTCTGTATCCTCTGACTTATAATGTTTAAAATATATGTAAAATGTTCTGTTACTGCGCATCTACTGTGCAGTAAGTCTCTTAAGCACCTTGAGAACTAATCCAGCCACCTTCTATCAACATGTCTGCCAAGTAAAGAAAAAGATTTGGCCTATCAAGTTATGTATCTTCACTGAAAATGATCTGATTATTAGCGGTTTAGAAAAGCCTGCAGGCATATTAATGTCTGCACTGGGCTTCAAACTGAAAGAGAGTGCATCCAAAGATGATGCCAGTCATCTTGTAGCCCGCGGGGTTTTTACAAAGTCAAACCTCTGTCTCATGTCCCAGCTGGAAGGATTGCAGCGGTATGGCCCCATGTGGAAGGCTAGCTTCGGCCCCATCCTTACAGTTCATGTGGCCGATCCAGTGCTCATCGAGCAGGTACTGCGGCAGGAGGGTCAGCACCCCATGCGCTCTAACATTTCTTCCTGGAAGGACTACAGGAAGCTCAGGGGACATCACTATGGACTCCTGACATCGTGAGTGTTGCATAATCACCTGCATGAATTCCGGTTTTTGCCAACTTTTCTGTCCTTTACCTACGGAACCTTCTTTGTTTTGTTCCCTGCCCTTCAGAAGCCCTAAATCACAAGACAGTGTTAAAGCCCATGTAATATATAGTATATGAGCTCCCTGATGTAGATGAGATAACTGAGAACATCAAAGATGAGGCACTTGGATAATCAACCATTCTCTTCTAAACTTATTTCATTCACTTTTATGAAACTATTTTGAGTCAGGTAAATAAAACACACAACTGTAAAGGTACACGCTTTCACTACAACTTATGATTTCACAGAGTATAACACTGAGAAGTCAGACTTACAAGAAGTTAAATTATTTACTGTATTACTATTTAACACATCTGGTCAAGGTTTTTTTGTTTGTTTGTTTTTTTTTCTTTTTGCTAATCGGGAATGAAGTACAATGGATAAAACTTTTTCAAAACAGTAGTGAAATACTCCCTCTTTAAACCGTGAAGTGCTAGATTTCAGCTGAATGCACAGGTGCATGTCAGGATTCATTTTTACTCTGTGTGTGTGCCTAGTGAGGGAGAAGAGTGGCAGGCTGTGAGAAGTCTCCTGGGGAAGCACATGCTGCGACCAAAGGCAGTGAAGGCTTATGATAAAACCCTGAACAGCGTGGTCAGTGACCTCATTGCCAAACTTCGCCTCAGCAGACATCCTCAAGGCCTTGTCACCGATATTGCCAGCGAGTTCTATCGCTTTGGTCTGGAGGGTAAGGTTTCATGTTGTCTTATGAGTGGAAATGTCGTGCATCATCACAGGGTGTACCACACCATGTAAACATCGGTAATTAGCGCCAGCCGCACGCAGGGAGCAAAATAATGTGATATCATTCACATTTTAAACATGCTGTACATGCCTGTCAAAGCCTGACACGCTTTAATAATTTCAACATTTCCACCTTGGAACAACAGCAAGTGACCTTTATCTCAGCTTTCCAGTGGTGGAAAAAGTCTTCAGATGTGTAATACCGCAATATGAAATCATCAATTACAAGTAAGGTCAAGTTGTAACTTTAAATAAACGTAAAGTAGTATTACTAGGAAAATGTACTTAAAGGTGCTAGATGTAAGTTTTTGCTATTGCTACATAGCCAACATTAGCATTAAAAGGTATTTACGCACCAGTCTAGAAGAAATGTTGCGAGATCTGCATTAAAACTCTGCTCTTTTTTTTTACTTGCCAAGAGCTGTCCCCATCGGTGGAAAGCAGCGCTGATGTTAACTCTTGTTTCGCCTCCATTTCTTACTTTTTTTTCTTCTACTGAGGTTAGCATGCTAAGCAGCTAGCCCCAGCCTCTACCATCTTGTATTACTTTGCAACAGTGAGTCACTGTAGCGCCCAGTCTGCTCTCGGTCCAACATGGGAGGACGGAGAAGTAGCGCTGCACAGAGGACGTATTCTAACCTCTTTTCTTGTAAATGCAGCGACGGCTGCAACACGTTCTGCAGCAGAGAAAACTTACATAGCACCATAACATCAATAGTAAAAGTAGTTATAAGACAGACTGGCCAGAATGGAGTGTTATGTTAATATATGCACTTATATTTAATTGTAAATATTTATATATTATTAGCATTTAATGGTAGAGCTTGTTGAATTGGGAAGAATTTATTTTCCTTCACAATCAACTGAATATTTTAACCTATTACTGCAACATATATATATATATATATATATATATATATATATATATATCTGCATTATACATATATATGTATATATATGTATATATAATGCAGATCTCGCATATATATATAATGCAGATCTCGCATATATATATATACACACACACACACACACACACACACACACACACACACACACACACACACACACACACACACACACACACACACACAAACACAAACACACATACACATACATACAGCGATGATTCTACCATTCTACCATTCTACCATTGCACTTTTCCATATGTAATTTGGTAGGATAAATTTTCCAGATATTTGCAATCAAGTTTCTCAGTTTGAGAAAGAAAGAAAATGGACTGAGGATACATAGATCAGAATGAAAAAAAATAACTTGCTCTCTGCCTCAAGGCTCCTGAACAGTTAATCCTGCAGGAAGAGAGAGCTACATTCATTCATTTTCCTCTCCCAGATTTTCCCAGACTAAACACAGACTCAATCCAGCGACTGCGTGGTCACATGGACATATCTCAAACATTTACTCTACTATTGCCAAAAGGACTGTATTGTTGAATGGAAGCTGGGCCAAGAGCTAGACTGTGACATATAGAAAGAAACTAAATGTTGCCAGAGGATACCAACTGTTTAATTACCTATTATATTATAATAGATGTAATAAATAGTCTCCAGTTCATATTTCATAGTCTATTCTGAAAGATCCAAACACTGAAAACTTTGTGGCCTCTGTTAAAATAAATGCATAAGTTAACAATATGGAGAAATAGTAGTAGTAATTGCAGAAAGAGTATGTTGGTTGGTTTTGTCTCCAGGTATAAAGCAACCAATATTATATCCATGTTCTTCTTTTTTGGGATAAAATAATCCCCTTTTGGTTGTATTGTTATTGCTTAGCATTGCTTCATTTAACCATGATGTTATTTCTGTGCTCTCTTATCCTGATGGAGCAGCTGCCAAATTGAAAAATATAATGTCATTTTTAGAAGAGCCTTGGATATTGTTTCAAAAGTTGATGGCACATTTTTGTCAGCCCACGTGCCTTGATGTCCTTCTCACCTCCTGATTAAACTTTTTCCCTTTTTTTCTTTTCTTTTTTTCCAACAGGTATTTCCTCAGTGTTGTTTGAATCCAGAATTGGTTGCCTGGATCAGGTTGTTCCTGAAGACACAGAGCGTTTCATCCAGTCAGTCAACACCATTTTTGTGATGACGCTTCTTACAATGGCTATGCCAGGCTGGTTACACCAGCTGTTCCCTAAACCCTGGAACATCTTCTGTCAGTGCTGGGACTACATCTTTGAGTTTGGTAGGTTATTTCTCCTACTGAAAGATTTGAGTTTAGCATAGGAAATGGCAGCAAAATATAAGCCTACTTGAAAACAACAATACTGATAGCTATAGTTTTACTGTTGTAAGGACCATAAAATACTTTTGAAATTCTGTTCTATGTGAAATCTGCCAACTCACATAGAAATTAGACAAATTGAACAGACTCTAGAGGAGATTATAGAACATACTGTATGCCTTTCAACACTTTATGTACTTAAATCCTTCCATTCTCCTCAAATCTCACTGACTCTTGCTTGTTTCAGCTCTCGGTTGTTGTCCCACTTGATCTTATAGTACATAATGATTCATCCGGATTTGAGACGTCAAAATCTGACATATTTCTAAAACAGTCACACTTGTCCAAACTAGACCATGGAGCAGGAGATTAAAGTCCTTAACCCTCAAGCACTACAAGATCATCTACACTAAAGCTGATGTGAAGTCTTAAACTTGAACATCAGTCACGATGATTCATTTGGGTTTAGAATCAACCTAATATTCTTGTTATTTTTCCTTAGATATGGAAAACAGAGACCTTGTGTTTAATAGAAAGTTTGAATATAATCATTAGGCAGTTAATGCATGGTATAGAAGTTTCTGTTTGTTTGTGTTTTTAAAGAAGGATAACTTGATCCAAGGCTCCTAAAAATACACTATAGAAAGCTAAAGATGCATTGTCTCAGCATCCTTGAGTGAGTTTGTTTGTTCCACATTTACCTTCACTCTCATAATGACCCATAATATCTGTGCGTGCAGCAAAAGGTCACATCGACCAGCGCTTGACAGCCGAAGTGGAGAAAGTTGCTCGAGGAGAGAAGGTGGAGGGCCGTTATCTCACCTACTTCCTGTCCCAGACGGGCCTGCCTATGAAGACGGTCTACAGCAACATCACAGAGCTGCTTCTTGCCGGAGTTGACACAGTAAATACGATCCCTCTCTCCTCTTCTTCACCAGATTCTGTCTGTCCAGTTGTTAAAACTCTGGCCTTACTGTGTTGTTTCAGATATCCACCACTTTGTCCTGGTCCTTGTATGAGCTCTCCCGTCACCCAGAGATGCAGGCCTCACTCCGGGAAGAGGTGATGTCTGTACTGAAGGGTCAAAGGGTACCGGAGGCAGCAGATGTGGCTCGCATGCCTCTCCTGAAAGCCACGGTCAAAGAAGTGCTCAGGTATAATTGGAGGGTTGAGAAGTTATTTTCCTACCAAATATCTGGTTATCAATATCCAAGGTGAATTTTGCTTATATTGTTGAAATTTCATTTTTCAGGTTGTACCCTATTATTCCTGTAAATGCAAGAGTCATTGCAAACAGAGACATCGAGGTTGGAGGCTACCTAATCCCGAAAAATGTGAGTGTGCTGAGGGAATAATGTTCACATTCATACCCGGTGATGACTGTTTGACTTCAAATCTGGCTCATGCAATGTGGTCACATTAGAAAGAGCCTTTGTTCCGGGTTAAATATGAATATTATGTTAAGGGTTTAAATTTGCAGTGCAACACATATCTGACCATAAAATCTTTCCATCCAGACTCTGATGACTTTGTGCCACTTTGCAACATCTCGGGATGCAGCAATGTTTCCAAATCCAGATGAATTCCAGCCTCATCGATGGCTGAACAAGGACCAGAGCCATCACCCGTACGCCTCTGTACCGTTCGGGGTGGGAAAACGCAGCTGCATAGGTCGTCGTATTGCTGAGCTGGAACTCTATCTTGCTCTTTCCAGGGTACGTTGGCTGGACATGATTTTTATTCATTAAGACTTTGGGTAGACTGAATTTGGCAGTTTTTAAAGTAGGAGGAACCAAATCTGGTTTTAATCCTTACTGAGTCAGTAGTTTTAGTGGAAAAAAAGAAAGAAGGTAGTATATAAAGGTACATTTACATTCAAGTTGCAATGCACTAATTGAATAACAGAACAGTTTTAAACAGTTTTAATCTCTAGTCAGGCAATGACATTAATTAGAAGAGGCTTATGATACTGTAATCAGTGTCACCGGAGTATTATAGCTTTCATGAAAATAGCTATATAATGGAAATAACATTCTGTTACATGCTGTATGTTCACAGATTATTCAAATGATTTAACAAGTGATTTAGATTGCTTACAATTAAATACAATTTGTCAGAAACTGCTTTGTTTCCAACAAGTACTCCTGCAGCAGTTTTTCTTGGGAGAATATGAGAAGCTAAGGAGGGAGCTTTAAACCATTGTGCAAATCCAGCTCCTAATGATTTGATTGGATTACTTAATGCAGGGATTTCAGTTAAGAGTCACTGCCCAACACTTATCACATGATGACCACTTGATTCTTTTTTTATTTCAGTCACTCTGTAGTAAATCTGGTTCCTTTGTTTCTGCTTTCATTAGATCCTAATAGAGTTTGATGTGAAGCCAGACCCAGAAGGGGTTTCTGTGAAGCCCATGACACGGACGCTTCTGGTTCCTGAAAATGTCATTAGCCTCCAGTTTATTGAACGATGACCTATTCCCCCCGAGCTGATCACTTATGTGAACGTGAGTCTCTCCCGGACAGTGGAGAGCACGAGCAGGCGGAGTTGTCCTAGGAACCGTGAGCCCGCTACACGCAGTGGATCACGTCAGAGCGGACCTTCGACCTTCGACACAACAAAAACCAAAGCCCTCCACACCTGCACCCTCATTTGTAGAGGCTGGCATATGGAGGGGGACAAAGGAGCGAAGGATGAGGAGCGACGGCTCGTTACTGAGGCTTTCCACTGGGGGCGGTGTAACTCCAAATTTAATACTGTGTTTTTTTTAGAAATAAAATCACCATTAAGCACTTATTTGCACAGAGGCCACGAGCAAACCAGTGATCTCCAAAACATTTCAACATATTTTTATTTTAACCTTCAAGTGAGTCAGACCACGTTACATTTAATGGAAAATGATGTAATATGTGTGCCAGTATTTGAGGCTGATAACAATTAACCTTTAATTTCGGGAATGTTTCTGTATGTGCTCTTCCAGCGAACTAAAAGGAACAGCCCTTGTCAGGAGAAGCACAGTGTGCCATAAATTATTCACGAGTACGAGCAGAGCCTGAGACTGTCACAGGGACACACTGTTTCTAATACCTCCAGCTCTTATTCAGCTACTGTGAGAGACACAGATATGATGTTCAACATATTAATCAAAGTGTATCTTATACGGTGCTTATGGTGAAAAACTTGTAGTGACTGGTTCCTTTTTTTTGAAAAAAAAAAAAAAAAAAAGGCAGCTGTTGATATCATACTTGGGTAGGAACACATGGTGCCACTGAAATCTGAAATGTAGGCTACTCTGCACTCAGGCTTTGTAAATCCCTCTGTATTGTCTCACAAATGTAAATGTATGTCACAATTCATCACTGCAGCACAATGCGAGTTTATCTGTCTTTAATTTGTTTTGTTTTTACATCTAAACCTATGTGTGATGTACCACCATTTTGTAAACATGGTAAGTTCTGTATTTATTTTAATTTAACACATTTTGAAGTGGTTACTGTAAATATCAGTAAAAGGTTTCAAGTTGCAACTGTCTTTATTTGTTGATTTTATTCAGGGTAATCAATGAGAACTGTCTTAATATTATGGCCACCTCGGCATTTAAGTCTCCTCTAACACCATCAGCTGCATCAGATTAGGTCTAACCCATCAAACACTTTGTAACAAAGTCATTGGTTTTATGCCAGTGAACAACCACCAGGCACGTAGGCGATAATTTCTAAGAAACACAACACTCAGTATCAAAGTTCCTGTGCGACATGTGGACTGAGTGGGAGCTGTGGCAAAGCAGCTATGGGTCAATGATTTGGAAAAAAACCATTCATGAAATCCATACATCCTTCAGACGGGAAGCAATAGATGATCCACCTAAAAAAGGAATGTCATGCTATTTAACATTAAAAGTTCATTACAATCAGACAATCAGCTCTGAATGCTACAATCCAGTTTATAACCTGTAGATACCCAATATGATTGAGTTCCTGATCTTGTAGCATTCACACATTTGTGTATTAGTTCTGTGCACTACACGTAATAGAGGTGTAGTGCACAGAACACTTAATAGAAGTTTGACATGGAAGTACTGAGAAGCTACAGACCATTTTAGATCAATATTTGTCTTTGGAGAAATGGACCGTTGGAAAAACGGCACTAGAGTTGAATGAAGTGTTGGTGTTGTTACCCTATACTAAGTAAACCTGCAAAGGCATTAGAAATACCATACGACAACACTGGTAAAGTTTTAGATTCCTGTTGGGAAAAGGAAAAAGAAACACTGAAAAAAAGAGCTATGTTAAGCTATGAAAGTAAGAATAACCCTTCAAGTATAATGGCACCTTTCCCTGTAGTGCCCCCAAGGTCTTATATGATGCTGGAGGTGTTTCTTGAATTGTTGAAAAGTAACTTTATACTTTATATGCCAATACATTTTATTGGTGGAAGTCACACTTAGTTGGCAGTTCATAAGGTACATCTAGCTACTAATGTAGCTAAACTAATGTAGTTTAATACAACAGTCCTGCAACAAATCCTCCCTTCATTAAGATTACAAAGTTACATTTTTATTGAAAATATTTCAGAGAAGGTTTGATTCAACTTTATGATCATTTGGGAGGATGCTGTGTTTTGTTGTTGAATTGTATCGTATTATATAGAGAGGTGTTTCTGTTATTGAGGCTATCTTTGATGATATAATGGGGTGAACAAAACAATAGAAACACCTAAAGCAGCACAATTCAACAGCACCATAAACTGCAGCCTCCACAATGACCATTAATTTGAATCAGCATCTTTTTAAACAACAAAAACCGAACAACAAAAATTGCACATCATGATATCAGGAACTTAAGGTTAATTGAAAGACTGATGTATTAGATTGCATTCGTTTTTGCTAGATGTACATAATAAACTGACAGCTGAGTGTATATAGGGCCACAAATACTAGTAATTCTACCTCTACTACTAGTACTATTAGGGACAAGAGGAAGGAAGTGTGATCATGACAATAATTCTGTTTCTAATAAATAAGCATTAAGATGGATTTGTGACTATTTCTAACAGTAGTAAAATCATTCGTCGTGGTTAGATGCCCAACATACAAGCTTAAAAAGAGTTTGTATGTTTTGATGCTTGTCACAAAATAAAGTATAAAAAAAAAAGTCAGTCATTTTCAAATACTGCAAATTATTAATGTGCAGTATAAATATGTCTGGGTCTTCACACCGGTCCAGGAGGGGGCGCTAAAGCTCCCTGGTCTGACGTCACAGGAAGAAAACAACAGAGAAGCTGATGCCAGCGGGCTTACGTCAACTTCGTGTAGCCACTTAGCCATGTAGCTAGCGAACAAAGTGTTGATAAAAGGCAAAGATCGACTATAGAGACTCCGGTCAACGGATCAGATATCAACACGAAGGGAAGCAGCGAGGAAAGGTGAGTCGCACGGCTGCGTAGCTGGTCGTATTATCTCACAAATTAACCAGCGTTAGCTACCATGAGAACGCCGTGCTAGCTAAGCTAATGCTAGCAAGCCAAAATAAACCAGCGTTTTTGGTTGAATTGTGTAGGCTAAGCTAACAGACTTCATTACAGCCCGGGCTCGCTATCTGGTCCGCCACAGCGGTTAATTTCATATTAGATGGTAGATATCGAAGGCAGGAGGAGAGGCGATGTCTAACGTTAAAAGTAAACACTAGACATGGCTAAGCTGATTAGCCTGCCCACCCCCCTGATTTCTGTTACTGCCAAACAAAAACACACCATGGAAATCGCTCTCGCAGAATAGTAAAGTAACACTGTGAGTAAATTACTTGGGGCTGAGACGTAGTCGGTGCTTGCCCTTTGTGTTTCTTCTTAAGCTAAAGCTAAAGCTGAAACATGTTGTCATACAGCGTTGTTAAGATAAATACTAGAAAGGTATACCGTTAATGATTTTTTAAAAATGGTGAATAAAGACCAGCATATTCCCGATCACTCCGTACCTTATTTAATTGGTACCAGTTAAAAAATTGAAAGACAAAGTGAGATGTGAGTCGACAGACTTTCTGCTAATGTCATAATTGCACAAACCTCTTCTTCTGTTCTTTCAAATACGATTTAACTATACTTAGATTGTAGTAATTGGGTGCAACCTGGAATAAGGAAATGTTTATGCTCTATGGAATCTGCAGCTTTGTGAAGCCTAGTTAAAAAGTTTGAGCCACAGAAAGGAATTCTAGTCTAATCATGTCCTTGAGTCCTGCTACTCTGAGGGGAGACGTTTCTGAATTATTTTCTGATGTGTCTCATGTTGTGACTGACCAGATGCAAGCAGGTGACCCTGTGGTTGGGGCATCTATGGCAGTAGCTGGTGCCCAGAGTCGTTCAGAGGATGAGGAGCTGCTTGGAGTAAAAGATGTGAAAAGGACAGCAACACAAGCATTTGGCAGTGGTGTTCCCAAACGCAGAAGTTCCTCGAGGTTTGATACATTTCCTTGTATGTTGTGCCTTTAATCCAGCTATATACTAGCATAGTTGTGCTTGCAATATAACAAATTTTATATGAATAAAATAGAATAGATATGCTGTTTAGTGCTGCTCATAATGTTTTCTTCAGTGTTGCTTTAGTGCATCTGTGAATGTTTAAAAAATGAAGAATTGCTTTGTAATTGTTGAAAAAATAATACAGATCAATAAAAAGGAAGAAGTTTGATGATGAGCTGGTGGAAAGCAGTCTTGTCAAGTCCTCTAGTAGAGTCAAAGGCCCTCCTGTCATAGAACCTGTCCGCTGTTCAGGGAGTGAACCTTCATCTAGTGAGAAAAAAAAGGTATGTATTTCCATAAAATCCACAGATTCCCCCAGGAAGCAATGTCTGATGTAGAGCTTGTAGAGGTTTGATGAATAATTTTTGTATCTTTGATGCACTTTGTCAGGTGACAAAGTCAGGAACCGCTCTCACACCGCCTCTCACCATGGTAATAAACCCTGCACCTATTACTAAAAGAGTAAAGAAAAGCAAGCAACCTCTACATATCACTAAAGACTTGGGACGATGGAAACCCACTGATGATCTGCTCCTTATAAATGCAGTGTTGCAGGTGAGTAGCACAAAAATCAAAATCATTGTCCAAAAAGATATTTATTGTTTAGGAATAAATGTAACTTGTTTGCTGTATGAATGTTTTTTTCATTTTAAGCAGCGGCACCAGTGTGGGACGTGCACACCACCAATCTTGCATGTATCTCTCTCTCTCTCTCTAGACCACAGATCTAACCTCTGTTCATCTGGGGGTCAAGTTCAGCTGTCGCTTCACTTTGCGGGAAATTAAAGAGAGATGGTACGCTCTGCTGTATGATCCCGTCATCTCAAAGTAAGAGACTAAGCAGGCAGCAACTTACCTCCTTCTTCAAGTTTCTGTGTTTGAATTTACCCTTAACCTTTCATTACCTTTCGATCACACTCTCTCTGTTGTCTGTGTGGTTAGGCTGGCATGGCAAGCCATGCGGCAGCTTCACCCAGAGGCTATTGCAGCGATACAAAGTAAAGCTCTCTTCAGTCAGGCAGAGGAGGCACTGCTGGCCAAGATCGGTTCGGTATGGGATATTGTACTTTAGGAACATTGTTTAAGTATCTCTAAATTTATATGTTTGACTTGTGTACTCAAAGGTGGTTTTATATTACGTTTGTCATTGAGCAGACTAGTCAGCCCAAACTGGATGTATTCCAGGAGCTTCTGAACAAACACCCCGGTGTCTTTCACCCATCTCGTTCTCCCAAGAGCCTGCTGGTGCACTGGCAGCTGCTAAAGCAGTACTACCTGCTGGATGACCAGAGTGGTGAGTTTAATTATCCACCCATTTACTTAAAAAGTTTGTTTATTTTTGCAATTTGAAAAAAATGTATTTTGTAATTCGGTGCACATTTGATAATGAAAAAGATATGAGTGGTAGTTGTCCTCTAAGCAAAATGCAATTTGCTTATTGAAATTGACAGATAAAGGCATAATGTTGCTGGTAAAGTGACATTTTGCCACCTGATACCATGTAGTCCCTCATATTTGGAAAGCCCTGTATTATAAAATGATGTGAGGGCAAGCCAGACTCAGATTCTGTGTATCTAGGTAAAATGAATACCAGAGAAGTTGCATTACAGGAAATATCAAGCTTGTCTCAGCAGCAATGACAAACTTGGATCAAAAGGGATTGCATTTTTTTTTTTCCATCTATTCAGATGGTTAAAAATTAAATGGTACTGATCCAAACAGAGAGTCATTATAATTGCAGAGTTTAACTATATTTTTGAAATTTTGTATGGTACTATTTACACACAACCAGGCTTTTCAGCTCTTAGTTAGTCTAACTAGAAAGTCAAAATTAATAAGAAATTTTGGTATAATATGTCTAATGTTAAAACTGCAGTGAATTGCCAGTACGCCTGCCCTAATTAACCAATAGTTGTCATTTTTCTCTGTTTTATTACCATTATTTAGCACATTAATATTCAATTTTGGGAACTGACAATGTCTCTTTAAATGGTTAATTACAAAAATCTGGATAGCTGATAAAGACCCCAGTCCATAAAAATCAGGCAATATTCAAGTCTTACTAGATGAAATGCAGTATGCCAAAATCCTTAATAGATGAAAATTATTGTGGAAATGACATTGCAACTTATTGAGTGACCACATTGTTGAACAAATCTTTTAAAAAGTGTGTATATATATATATATATATATATATATATATATATATATATATATATATATATATTTTAAAAAACATTTTTAAGTATGATGTTTTTAGAAAGCTATTGTAGTTGGTTTGCTGAAACAATGTAATGAGCTCTGTATGTAGTAGTCTTGTTGGTTTTGATTGTTTGTTGCAGTCCAGCCTCTCCCTAAAGGTGACCAGGTCCTCAACTTCTCTGATGCTGAGCAGATGGTTGATGATGTAAAGTTAAAGTAAGACTGTATTTAAGTTTACACTATTCTTCTAATGTTTTGTGTGTGTGTGTATGTGTGTGTGTGTTTGTCTGTCTGTCTGTCTGTCTGTGTGGCAGAGGGTAACACTATCATGTTTATTTTCACACAGGGAGAGCAGAGACGAGGTTTTGGAACATGGTAAGAAATGGTTATAAAGAAACAAGTTGAAAACAGTTTATTTTGCACAGCTTAAGTTACAATAGAAATTTAACTTGCGAAGGATGGAGGAAGCTCAGCTGTTTCACCACTGAAGCTGAAGTCACAGTGCGGTTTAGTTACAGTTTGAGTTGTTTTTGTCAGTGCAGTACATGAGATAATCATTACAGCCAAAAATGTCCTAATGTTTTTTAATGACACTGTATAACATGAATGTAAAATCTCCTCTTCCCTTTCAGAGCTGATGATATCTGATCGCCACCAGAAAAGGGAGATCAGACAGCTGGAGCAGGAGTTGCCTCGTTGGCAGGTTCTTGTAGACAGTATCACAGGTACGTTAAGTTTCACTCGCCAAGCACAAGCAGACGACTTTGTTTTAAGGAATCTGGTCTGGTGGAACTCATTTGTGTTCATGTTTTTTTGCATCACCAGGGATGAGCATGCCCGACTTTGACAACCAGACACTGGCAGCGCTACGTGGACGGATGGTACGCTACCTCATGAGATCACGAGAGGCAAGTAATCTTTCAGAAACAGTTGTTGCAGAGACGCAATGCTGAGGTTTCGGAGCTTGTTAGAAGAAAATGAAAATAAACCATGAAAGGGATTTCTTATCTGTGAAGATGTATTTTCACTGGGATGCTTATTATTCTCTGATTCATGTTCATACAGATTACGTTGGGCAGGGCAACCAAGGACAAACAGATAGATGTAGATCTGTCATTAGAAGGACCTGCATGGAAAATATCAAGAAAACAAGGTGATTAAACTCATACATTGTTGAGATGTAACATAACGTGCAAAAAAAAACCAAATAAATATTTTTACAAAATATTTATCTGTGACTTAGTGAAAGCATCTGATAGAATGGAAACAACAGGACAAAACCAGTGGAACATTCCCACAACTAAACATTATGGAGCATTTTGGATTTTTAGATTATTTGGCTCAATGGTTACCACAACTGTGCATCATTACTGTGCACTGAACATTAAAACAAAACACAATACATGACATTTGGGTCTTCCTGGGGTGAGCTTTAATATTTCTACTAAAATGCAAATGTAGCCCATCTCCACTGCAAAACTTTTCTAGGAACCCAGTAACCTTTTTAGAAACTCAGAAACCTTAATCAGTGGAACCAAGGCACCAGATTTAGTTCCTTTTATGTGGGTCTGCCTACCAAAAATCGCTGATGCAAAGGAAGTACTTTCTGGGAATTCAGTCATTCAGCAGCTGATGTTTAATTAATTCTTATTCTTACTCTCTGGCTTGGGGAAAAATACGTATATTCTGCTTTGCTTCAGTATAAAATTACAATCAAGCTGTGGCTTTGTCCTTAAACAATTGAGCAAACAAAGTGTGCCACAGTCATGGAGAATTTGCACATCAAGGATTTTATGTGTGACCAATTTTCAATTTTAAGAGGTCAAAGCTTTTGATAGTCACAAACACATTGCTGATTTAAGATCTGTTTCTTTCTTAATTCTTTTTTTTTTATTATTTTATTCTCATGTTAAAGCTTAGTGGATATTTCAACTGGCAACATTTGATAAACCTCTGATGAATCGTTTGCAAATCATCATGATGTAATGTAAAGGTTACTGTATGTGTTGATGTTAACAGGAATTATTAAACTGAAGAATAATGGAGACTTCTTCATCGCCAATGAGGGCAGAAGACCCATCTACATAGATGGCAGACCAGTCCTGTCGGGCAACAAGTGGAAACTCAATAACAACTCTGTGGTGGAGGTGAGTGGTCCGACCAATTTTGCATAAGATCTTAAACTAAACTACCGTGATACGTTTGAGTGATACTGAGTGAGGCATTGCCCTAACATACTGTATCTGTCTCTTCAGATTGCAGGTCTTCGCTTTGTGTTTTTAATTAACCTGGAACTCATATCACTAATAAAAGCCGAAGCAGCCAAGATGACACAGCAGTGAATGTCAGCCATGCAGCAGAATAATCGATACACAGGATAAACTGGCGGACGAATGGACCAGTCAGACTTTCTGTGTAGAACAGTGGTTAACAATTGTTCTTACATAGCACAGCGGTGTTACCAAGAATCGTACTGACAACGGCCATGTTAACCTGAAATGTGAATTGTAAACAGTCTACAGCTAAATCCTGGAACAGAATTGTAACAGGGTTTTACTTGGTGTTTGAACATTTTTCATGTTGTAATGTAGATACTCTGATGTTAGAGCCTTGTTTTTCCAGTTTTTCAGAATATTGTATTTAAAATTCTGTAGTAAAGCTTTTTCAAAATATTAAACTTGTATACACAATGTTCTGATCCAATCTACTGTTGAAACATTAAGTTTCAAATATTAAAAAAATTTCACCATGACAAACAACACGTCCTGATTTAGGGAACGATTCTGTCATCTATCCAGCCATGAGCGAGCAGTTAGTGTAGAAATAATGAAATAATGAAATACACTTAACTATCTATCTATCTTTTTCCTCGACTTTTTTTTTCTTTTAGAAATTTTTGATCAGTTCAATTTAAGAAAATAGTTACAGAAAGGTAAATGGGAACAATATGCCTCAGACACATGGAAGTGCTGAAACAAAGGCCACTTTGCTGTAATGTGACCCTGGAGCAGCAACAGGCAATGCTTTAATAGAAATGTTAGACTGAGTGTGTGTGAGCTCATGTAAAAGGGAATCATTTTGAGCCCCATGAATTCTTACACACAATCAAATCTAGTGAATATTGATGCACACTGTATTTTGATCAGAATTCATTGACCATGAGTAATTTGGTGTTGATAGGTCTTGCTGTTATTCAGCTGGAGATTGAGGTGATTATGAGGGGAAACACTGTTGATTTTGATTTTCTGTTTTTCTAGTGAAAGACTGAAGTTCATTTTCCAGTGTGCATTGCTCCTGTTTCTTCTGTTCAGATGAAACAATGTGTAGTTGCACTTTTATAGACTTATTAACATGGCATCTACAACCTATGACAAGGCTGTGGGTGCACTAGACTTCTTATTTAACTGTATCTACACACTGACAGTAGGTGGTGCTAGAAAGCCCTGTAGACGGACAGCCACTATTCAAAGTTTTAAATACACATATAAGTAGCATAATTTGTGTGGAGAGGGGCAAATATACTACACACTTTGTTCTGCATGAAACAAACTCCTCTTTCACTTGATTTACTCAACTTCAATTTTGGACTTTTCTGGGATTCCCCTGGACCGGCCAGTTGGAACACTGATCACTCACTCAACAAAAGTACACAAAATCGTGTAAAATGAATGAACTAGACTTTGGCACAGCATCATACAGAACTATGGCGTTGAATTCAGCTTTCCGCCCAAAGGGAGTTCCACAGCATCATATTTATGACATTTAAAGATCCAGTACATTTACAAGATTGCAAGACCGCACCCAACTGCACAAATGAAACACAAAAGACATTATCCCTGAACAAATATTTTGTTAAGGTGTGCGTAAAGTTTGAGATCTGCCTGGTTCTCAGGGTATATGATAAATTATTAATATCTGACAGATTTGTCCCTTCCCTCAGAGCTTAATGAATAGCATTAAGGACAGGGAACAACTAAACACCCATAGAAATGACCTGGTTAACTAGAAGTTAGTCCTAACTGCATGTACCTTCACCCCAGTACATGACAAATCTGACCGTTAAGCCTATGTAAAAATGCACCTTGGCATTCACATAGTAAATCTGCTGTTGCCATAGCAGCTCAATCCTCACTCGGTCCACTGGAATCCAGTGAAAACATGACCTGGCAAAGATTGAGCAACCCTTAGCCACATTTAGCACAACAATGGTAAAACCCACACAGTTCTGTTGTAAGAGTCTGTGTCATTTCAGCATACTGGTCTTTCAGCAAGAGAGAAAATTGAATCATAGAGTAGAAGTAACCGTCGGGTCAGTGTAAGAACTGTGAGACTCGTGTATTTTCTCGACAGATAAAGCTGCTTTTTACTGGATTTGTTGTGTGTTTGAATTTCTTGTCATTATCCCTCCTTTCCTAATGTATTGACAAGCACACTGAAGAACCTTTGGTGGGGTTGAGTTTGAAATATCTTCAAGATATGCAGGTTTCTGAGTTTGCATCTCTTCCCTTCAGCAGTAATTGTGTTTTGTATATATATATATATATATATATATATATAGAGAGAGAGAGAGAGAGAGAGAGAGAGACAGAGAGAGAGACAGAGAGAGAGACAGAGAGAGGGGGAGATCTATATATCTATAGATATATAGATATATAGATATAAAGAGGAATAAAAAGATAGATATACGTGATAGATATAATGGAAATACAATTTTCCATTCCGCGCTGCATATAAGGCAGTGTTTACTACAAATTCAGGTGCGTTCAGGGTTCGTCTGGAAAGATCCATCACTGAAAGGACGGAGCTCGAAAAAGCAGCAATTTTGTTTAGTCGCTTTTTTAAAAAAGGTCCTTTTGGCCAGCGTTTATCCGTATTGTTTGGCAGCTATGCAGTTATAAATGTTGATAATAAACCACTCATTGCACTATTATTTGCTAATAAATGCATTCGTGTCAGATAACTTGACAGCCCTTTTCCTGAATGGAAGCGGTCCAGTCAATCAAAGGGATTTTTTACAACCTAGTTACAACTTATTAATCCTTAATAAATAAATAAATGAATTATCAGTAGGAAGTGGTTTGTTTATTTGTTGGATAGATGCCCAGTAGCCGGTGCTCATCCGTAAATCAATTCTTCCAGGCTGCTGTTTTTCAAAGTGTCACGGTCGTTTAACCTGATTGTATGTTCGGGCGGGTGATGATCACCTGTAACAATCACCTGTTCGCTAGAAAGCCTCCGGACGGGGCCGGGTCAAATAAGTTCAAGGGGTCGTGAACGCCCCTCGGACAAATAGCGTGTGTGAGCCGCGCGGCGTCGGTAGCCGCTGTTTGTGGGAGCATCTGGTCACAACTGACACAGCAGAGGTGAGTAACCTTAGTTAGATTTGGTCTAAGTGACTAAACACAAACTCATATAAACGCTTTTTCCCCCCCTTTTTATTGCACATGTCCGCATGAGTGGGTGAAGTCGGACAGGCCCCGCTGTCGGTGGCAATCTTTGCTAATTTGAGTGTTAGCTAAGTTAGCCATGCCGGTGATGATGTGGTTGAAGACGATGAAGCGCCGCAGCGTTAGATTGACGATCGCTGACGATTTCTCGGGGTTACGCTTGTGTCCACAGACCCTACGAGGTTATTACACGCAGGACACACAAACAGATGATAAATAGATGATACAGATTATGCGCATAAAGCGTTTTGCCAGTGATGAACCAAGAGTCCTCACACAACATTACGGCCAGACGTTGAAGGCGAACCATTTCTATTTCTAGGGTTAGAGCTGCGGCAGCGCTGGCGTCTCAAGCAATGATTTGGCTTTTTGTTGTTTATAACTGGTTCAGACTCTTTCGACCCTCAACATGTTTCAAAAAAAGCTCTTTGGAAATACACACACAGACGTGTGTGATAGCTGTAAAGGGGCAGTTGGTCAATATGCCTCCAGTTTCGGGAATAATATGGTGCAGGCATATCACTTCACCCACTTCACTGAGGAGCCTAAAAAACATTAAAATTAAAATGAGCAGACGTGGAAGTGTGAGTCAAATTAGGAGAAACTGCAGAAGTGAATGAAATGTTTCAGGTTTGTTTTTTTTTTTTGTTTGTTTGTTCTTTATACCCAGTATCGTCCAACAGACATAAAAGGTCCTGAACAGAGTTCAACAAAAGTATGGCTGCATCTGTTGATCATTTTCTTCATGAATTGTTATTTCTGTAAAATGTCACAAAATAGTAAAAGCTGCTCAAGATGATGTGTTCACATTGCTTGTTTAAAAAAATATTCAGTCTACCATTAGATATGAACAAGAAAAGCAGCAAATATTACATTTTAGAAGCTTTAATCAGCAAATGTCTGAAAATTGCTTGAATAAACATATCAACCATAAAAAAACAGTTGCTGATAGTTTTCTTGTTGCAGCTTTGTAAATGTATATTACTTAAAAACGTAGGATCCTGTCCTGAATGAGAATTTGGCATCCTTTCATTGGTGCGACCAGATAGCTCCAATGAAAGTACCTTTGGTACTAAGAGGTTCAAGACCATCAAACCTTAAACATGTATATCCCCAGTCACATATATGAATAATTCAAAGTGTGACTCAGACTTATTTGTTAAGGAGTGTTTTTTTCCCCCCTGTGTAGTTTTAAGGTTTAATTGTTTTAATTTCCTTTCCTGAATTAGCACTTGTTTTCTCTCACTGAAAATGTATGTGTCTAATCAGAAAAGATAAAGAAAGGTAAAGAAAGGAATTCAAGTAGCGTTCTTGTAGCTGCCTCAGTGAAAGCTGTCTGGAGATAAGTAATCTTAATGACTACTCGCGAAAGTAATAAGGCAGGTGTAACCAACTGATAAGGCAGAGCTCCTCCACATACTATCTGTCATCATATGAATGGCTTATACTGACTGCCTTTCTCTAACCGTGCAGCTAACTATTTAAATTTCCTTCACACTGTTTATTTAAGTAAAGCTTGTGATGTTCATTTTGTGGTGTCATGCTCCATCTGTGAACTTTCAGCCCTCGAGTTAGTCACGGATCTATCCTCATAACATCTAGACTCTGCCTGAGACGTTTCTCTAAAGCTCAGAGACATCTGGCCAGTCCTTGGTTCAGGCTGGAGTCATTACTGAGTCATAACTTCATTCATAATTGTGAAAACGTCAGTTACTTCCTTCATTGGCTGCTGGACAAATTTTCTGTGTTTTCTTTATAGATATTACACATCAATATTTCTGTGGCTTGGTAGGCTTAGCCCTCTTCCTTTTCTTTGCCCACTCCCCCTCAGCTGGTTGGCTCCTTTTTCAGGTTGACGTTACTACTGATTGGCCAGATCAGTAGGAGTACAAGGGTTTAAAGGTTCACATTGTCATTTTAACAAGAAAAAATGGTATACAGGCTATACATAGCCTTCAGTGCAAAGCTCTGTTAGATTCACTGTGTCCTAAGGTATCCCTGACAATGCCTGTATTCAGAAGGACTGCCCGAGGTCTTTGCAAGTTGATCATAACTTGAACACTTTCCATATTTTTTATAGTTAAACATACTGCAAATTGTAATTCAGTGCTCCTTTATAACACATGTAAGGCTGATTGTCAAAATGGAGCTGCTTCTGTTCTTAAATTCATCACAGTGATTTAATCAATCCATCAGCCACTGTAACCTGTGAATAGTCCTCATTTTGCACCAAACCCAGAGATCCAGTTGTGTATTGAGTTGAACAGCAGACATGAAAAAATAAAAATAAAGCTCAGCAGAATTTGACCACATTGTGGCACATCACATCATATCATACAGGTTAATTGACACTAATAGGACAATCCAAACGTATCATGCAGACAGAAGTAGCATTCAAGGTGCCATAACTGTCAACTTTCCACTGTTTGCAATACACAGTCATGTTAATATAGTCTGCTCGGTAAAAGGAAAGAGAAACAAATCTAACTCAACAGGTTGAACTTCACCATGGTTTTTCTCTATTTTAATTAGAGAAAATTCAACGACTTGTTCATAAAAATTCAAGCTTGTTTGTAAGTTGCTATTTGTTGTACCACTGTGAAATTACCTTTTTTTTTTCCTCAACTCAATTTCTTCCTAGAACATCAATGCAATGCTGCTTCTCAGACGCTGCCACTGCCTGACTCGATTTGGCCCCCTCAGTACTCAAAGGTACAGTACTTTAACAGAATGGCCTTTTGTCAAAGTTATTATATAATGTTTTATGTGCTAAGTTAAGTTTTGTCCTGTCTGAGCTCCAACCAGTCAGAGGTCTCGGTTTGATGAAGGAAACCAAAATGGACAACAGCCGTGTTTTGGCAAATTAATTAGATTTTTCACCAAAGCCTGACTGTGCATGATCATCCCCTTTTTTACCCATATTTCACACTTTGTGAATGCACCAGAATTGTATAGTTATTCTTAGACACATACCACTACCTAATGAGCTTGCCTTATTGTGAACAAAAATGACATTCCCAGTTTTTTCCTTTTGTAGGCATCAGGTGGCACCTGTCCTGGCCTCGTGTGCAGTTCGTCTCTGGAGCAGCAGCAACAGTGATGACCAGAGATCGTACCAGCGTGTCCACAGTCCCCGCTGGAGACATGGCCTGGCAGGACTGCTGGCTGGTACAGGGGCTGTACTTGCTTATAGCCTCCACAATCACAAGGTTAGGAGGAGATGAGATCCATAAATACAGGCAGTGTTTAATATGCTTTTTTTCTGGTGAGACAAAATTATATCTTTGAAACATGTTGTTGTTCATCAAAATAAGCAATAGTAATTTGATTGTGACAAGCGGTAATGGCATTATGACTTTTTTACATCTCATAGACTGCAGAATTAGGAAAACAGGGGTAACACATTGTAAATGTCTAATATGTTGCAATCTTAGACAAAAGAAATGTTTTAGTTGGAAAATTAGAATAGATTTAATTACCAATACATTAAGGGAAGAAGAATTTGCAGTGTACTTTCTCACACCCCTTTATGGCCTATTGCTGCTTACTTTGAGGGCAGTGACCTGTTGTAGCGATGGATAACTGTTAGCTCATTAGTCAGCTTCACTACCAAATTTCATGTGACTCAAGACACACATACACATCTTGAGCAGAGAAGATTTGCTGTCTTCTGAGGAAATAAAGAAAGGTCAAACGAATTTTGAAAAAAAAGACTGAAGAAGTTTTCACATCTGCATCCGTGCTACAGACCACAAATGTGTCATGTTTCATTTGCAGGCTAGATGGGTCATCATGTCATTTGTCATACTTGATATCAATTCTCAACTCAAAGAGTTGGACAAAATAATACATAATAATATTGGTTTTAGTGTAAATCATGACCTTGCTTCTCAGTTTCTCATTCCCTATTTGCTTTGTTTTATTTTAATTACTCTACAAGTGATGGCCAATTCAGAGAATTTTTAAAAAACATTAACAGCTCGGAAACATGTTGCTGTAGGTGCTTGACAAAGGTCTACCGGTCAACCAGTATGTTGTGATTGCACAATTAACACCGAGGCCTCGGGTTTCATGGTAATGTGGTACTGCAGTTTGTCCTGTACTGACAGAAAATTACAATAGGGAAGGAAGGACCCAAATGACCATAGAGTCACAGTTGTGCCATACATGTTTTTATAGTATGCTCTCAGACTGTTTTGTTTCTTCTCATATCTCATCTCTCCACTAGGCTGAGCGGGAAGACACCATCAGAGTACAGACCTTAGAGAAGACCTCCTCTCTTCCCATCTTCAGCCAGGAAGAAGTCACAAAGCACCGCTCCCTGGAGGATGGCGTATGGGTCACTTACAAAGGCAGCGTCTATGACATCACTGAGTTTGTGGCCATGCACCCTGGTGGGGATAAAATCTTGTTGGCAGCAGGTGGGGCCATTGAACCTTTTTGGGCACTGTATGCTGTACACAACCAGGAACATGTGCTGGAGATCCTCTCAGAATATAAGGTGGGAGCACTCTCAGTTTCTGTTGATAATTTAACTGAATGACCTTATAAAAAATTTCCAAAAAAGACACACAATGTTGTCTTCTAATCCATGAATAAAATAAACTAAATGGTCTGGTCACTACACACACTTTAAGTTTTTTATTTAGTCACAGAAAGGTTGTTTTTTTCCTATGAAACCAGTGAGCTATGGGTAAAATGTTAACAATGGATTCCCACAGTGAAAAAAGGGTTTTCAGCAGTTGTTAGCTGAGCTTGTTGTTGGATGTAGTTCCAACAACCAAAGCGTCCAACACACAACTGAGATGAAAATTGGCTGTTTGCCCCAAACACTATAGCCAGTGTTTGTAAGCCTGCATGTAGACATTTGCAGTTGAAGTCTTTTGCAGGCTTGAAGTCAAAGTATCAGCCCTCTTTTATTTCCGTTAAAAAAAAATTTAATAGTAAAATGCCAGGGTGCGGCTTCACTGTGCAGGGCTCTGCTCAAACCTACACAAAGCAGCATGGTAAACAGTTAAACAAAAGCTAAGGTTTAATACAACTTTAATTTGATTTTCTTAGCTCTGGCCAACAGTTTTTAACAGTCATGTATGTTTTCACCTCAATGGTTACTGAGGTCTGAGAATGCACCCCCTGGCTAATTACTTATTTTGAAAACAAAACAAAGGTGAGGAGTAAAATCTTATCACCCAAACTGTTCTTTGTAAACCTCCATCACAGTTTACAATATGACTTTGATTCAAATCTGACCTGCTGTAGTAACAATATGGGAACACTCTTGAACACTCTTGTACGGTTTCACCTCCAAATAAAATTCTAGCTAAACTAGATACAGACCTATTGTAAGTAATAAGGATGAGTGCATTGTTACTACACCTTATAAAAATTGATAGCTGTAGGGACAGCAAAAGAATAAAATCCAGGTTATTTTCCCTTCAGGGCTTTAATTCAGGGTTTCCACTACATGTTAATCAGAATCCAAAAACACCAATGCAAGCATACACATCAATTAAATAATGTTTGCTTAATCTTTTAGAAATCAAAATGGAGACTGATATCAACCCATAGAACGGCTCTGCTCTTTCAAATGGTATTAGGTCTACTGGGAGAGGTCTGTTGAAATTTATCCAGGGCAGATCTTGTAATTAATCTTTCAGTCTAGCTTTTGGCCTATGAAGACAAATGTTCAAAGGTCTACTGCACAGTGCATACTAACAAAAAACTCTTAGCTCTACATTTAATCTTGGCACTCCCTCAAGTGGCCAGCGAGAAAAATGCTGGGTTGATCTTTTTTATTTGTCAGCTTAAATGTATCCTTAGTTTTTTGGTTTTTTGTTTTTTAAACAAACAGTCCCTTTGTCTTGATCTGGTCTAATAAAGCTTTTGGTTCTTTGGTCAATTAAAGGTCGGTGAGCTGAATGCGGAGGACGTGAAGAAGCAGCAGGCTTTTAATTCATCTGACCCCTACTCCTCTGACCCAGAGCGTCACCCTGTTCTACGCATCAACAACCTCAAGCCCTTCAATGCAGAGCCACCTCCTGAAATCCTCTCAGACAGCTACATCACCCCCTCTCCTTTCTTCTTCAAAAGAAACCACTTACCAGTTCCTCAAGTAGACCCAGCTTCTTATCAGCTCCATGTCGAGGGACTGCCTGGAGGAGCACTGACGCTGTCTTTAGAAGACTTGAAGACTCAATTCCCCAAATACACCATCACTGCCACACTGCAGTGTGCAGGTAACCGCCGTTCTGAAATGAATAAGGTCAAGCAGGTGAAAGGACTGAACTGGAACACCGCTGCAATCAGCAACGCCACATGGAGTGGCGCTAAACTTAGGGACGTCCTGCTGAAAGCTGGCTACGGGCCAGATGTGGCTCAGTGGGCTCGCCATGTCCAGTTTGAAGGTCTGGACAAGGATGTGACGGGTACTACCTACGGTGCTTCCATCCCTATAAACAAGGCAATTAGTGAGGAAGGTGATGTGCTGCTGGCGTATGAAATGAACGGCGAGGAGCTTCCTGCCGACCACGGCTTTCCTGTCCGTGTGGTAGTACCAGGCATAGTGGGTGCGCGTAATGTTAAATGGCTGGGGAAGATCATAGTGAGCACGGAGGAGAGCAGCAGCCACTGGCAGCAGAACGATTACAAGGGTTTCTCACCTGGGACAGACTGGGACACGGTGGACTTCAAGTCTGCTCCGGCCATCCAAGAGCTGCCCATCCAGTCTGCGATCACCACGCCAGCAGACGGTGCTGTGGTCGATCGCAGTGTAGAAGAGGTGACTGTGAAGGGCTATGCCTGGAGCGGCGGGGGCAGAGAGGTGGTACGTGTGGATGTTTCTCTAGATGGAGGAAAGACGTGGCAGGTGGCCCAGCTGAGGACCAGTGACAAGGGACAAGCACCTGAACCCTCACCCCCACCAGGACGAGCCTGGGCCTGGAAGCTGTGGGAGGTGACAGCTCCTCTTCCTCCCGAAGCTCAAGAGCTGGAAATCGTTTGCAAGGCAGTAGACAGCAGTTACAACATGCAGCCGGACACAGTGCCACCCATCTGGAACCTGAGGGGCGTCCTGAGTAATGCCTGGCACAGAGTGAATGTGAAGATCAGAGAAGATGAGAATGAGGAATAGACTCGGTGCTTTTGAAATAGTACCAAAGCTCGCAAAATATTTTGAAGCATTACAACAAATACTGCCTGATTTTTTGGTACAGTCTTGAATGATTTACCCAGTCTCGTTGCCTCTGAGATTTGAAAGATGTTCAGCAGTGCAAACCCAGACCATAGCTAAAGGCTGTATATGACTAAACCAAAAGATGTCCTTTAATCAGTTTAAGTGAACATGTGAGGCTTTGAGATTTCTAGGAAAAAAAACATTTATTTTTGTAATCACAAAAAACAATCCTAACGCTTAAGATGCTTAGTAATTCTGTAATGAACTGATTGTGTTAAATACATGCATCATTTGAAAGCCTAATTTTAGCAAATATTATGAAATCTAAATGAAATGTAGAGAAGTTTTGAGTTTATTATATTGCCCACGCTTTAAACAAAGGCTACTAAAGTTGCTTTTCATTAGAGAGAAGTTTTAATATGTTTGGGAGCTTTTTTCCCTTTAATCTGCAACTGTGCTTTGCTGATCAGTGACCTCTGCAAAAGATAATAACTTTCTATGGGAGAATTTTGAGTAGTTTAAAGAAAAACTAACAGAAGTAACTCTGCGTGCGTCAAAACTGGTGTAACTGCACAGCTTTTCCAAAAGAAACATGGAGATGTTTTGTCATATTAATGTTAATTCATATGAGTCATATTGACAGCTGCTGAGTTCCTCTCATGGAAAGCAGCCCTGTGATTAGCATTGGATAACTCTATGTTTTGTGTAAAATGAACATTATCATTGAGGATGTGGAATAAAGAGCTTTAATTTTAAACTGGTTAGTGCTGCTTAGTGTCACTACCATATTTATTTAAAAAAAAAAGTTTTCTTGGAATCTTTGAATTTTTTTGAACATTTGCTCATGCAACGGGTTCTTCAGCCCTGCAAAAATTGAATATTTGCAAATTTCATTCTGTTGGTGAAACAGGTTGACTTAATGGCTACTAACCAGGTCAAACTCCTGTTTCTGCTTATTCATAAAATGATTAAACAAAAAAAGTGTACTTAAAAAGAACTGTAAGTTTAACATGCCTCAATCATATTGAGCTCCTCCTGCTTTAAAAAAATAAATTGTTTTACATTTTATTTTCAAGAGTATTCTTTTATTTTACAATTGGGACAGATACACAAGTACATACTGACCTAACTGCTTTCAGAACAGAAATCATATGCAGGTAGATGCTTTTACAGTATGGACCATTTACTGTTTCGAGTGCCATAAAAACTTCCAGGGTGCATATGTATATTAGCAGAGTTCTTAGTTTTCTCACTGTAAAGTCCAGGAAGTATATTCAAAAGCCTCACAGTACAAATTAGGCAATGTAAAAGATGACGTTACACTCAAAAGTGGGTGGTTAGATTCAGTAGCTATCAACATCAGAGCGACTTGCAGCATTTCTTGTTGGAACGTCAATCAACTCTTGTACAAAAAGACAAGAAACAACCGCAAAAAGATGAAACAAATACAAAGAGATGCAAACAATCCCAAAAAGATATAAAAGAGACATGAGGAGATGGAAAATGGTCTCATGCAAAACAGTCCTGTGTCTCTTCTGAGTCTTTTTCAGGTCAAAAACGTATTATTAACAGTTATTACATTATGGTACCAAAATCATGGGTCATATCCTGGATTTTGTTATTTTGTTTTGGCAACGAAGGTCATTCATTCTGTGGAACTCTGGAGGTTTCCAGATTTCTTCTACTACTTTTACATTGTGATTCTTGAATATGGCAGCAGAGGAAACAGAATGTGAACTGACTAAGAAAGCTTGCGTGAGAAGAGATGTTGCAGCTGGCAGGAGTTTAACAGGAGGGAAGAAGGGAGGAGAGTTTAATGTAAAAAAACATGAGGTGTCATGTCAGGATTGACTATTATCAAAAAACAGGAAGCTATGTAGCCAAATTGACAGTAATTTTAGATATTCAAGTCTACATTTACACCATAATTATCCAGCTTTAGTGTTACAGTCAATAATGTGTGTTATTCTAACTAAACTAATGAACCGGGACATAGGATGTCATCATGATGACTGAACCGGCTTAAAGTGATATATGGATGTTCTTCTGAACATTGTTTTCTTGGACTACAGTCTGGTTTTGTTTTAAATGATAAAACTTGCTATATTTCAGATGTTTCCATGCATGATAAATGCAGCGGAGCTTGTTTGTTTATTAGTATTTCAAGGGGACTGATCCACTTGGGATGTTTCTCTTGGCAATCATGTTTGTTTTAAACTTTTCTTTCTGATCTGTCTCTGACTCATAAGTGACTAAAACTGTGGTAAGCAGAATTGCATGAAGATGCAGAAAAAAACATCTATATAACTTTAAAATTGACCCACACCCTAAGAATTGATTTATTCTGGTAGTTTCAGACACAAAACCATGACACTGATATGAGCACGCGGATGCACTACTCATGATGACTTAGGAGAAATGACAGAAAGAGTGGGAATTAACATCAGCAGCCAAATGACAAATATCCGTTCGCTTTAATTATATGAGACATATGTAATCTATTGCATAAACCTGAATATTTCAGACTAAATGTTTTATGCATGTTTTTGATACAGATTATGGTCAGTATCATAAGACTATTTGTCACGTGTATTATTCCCCTTACTTAAGGTGACAAATCCAGCCATATCCAAAGCAAAGAAAATATACTGTTCTCCCACTTCTTGCTTGTTCCTGCTTTCAGTTCCTTTCTTCCCGTCCTAAGTTATGATTGTGTCAGTATGACGACAGAAAACAGATGAAGTTGACTCTTAGTTTCAACTCTCTCTAGGTCAGCAAATACAGAGGATTGTGCCACATTGGTGGTATATGCAGACCAAAGCACAACACCTTTCATTTAATTTCTTTGTGTGGTGAACTGTGATACAGTGAGGAATGTGCAGAATGTTGATGGAGGCCCAATATGGCTGTGAGAGGATTTTCTGTGAAACGACTGAAATCAAAAGTATAGTATAAGGGAAACAGCCTTACCCTTCTGTCCACATGAAAAAGTTCTTCAATTGGCATAAAGAAACTTTTAGTGTCAGTGTTAAGTGTGTGTAATCCCAATGAGGCTGTGTGATGCCAAGTGATGCAAGTGATGCCTTGCACTGACATCTTGAGACCAGCTGTTTCACCAGCTAATGCCCCTGTAACATTTATACCCTGTCCAGTGGTGCAACGGTGCTGAATTTTTGCAAGGATGTAGGTACAAATACACGGTATGAGCACCAATAAATCAGCCTTTTGTCATCCATACCTGAATATTGTTGCTTGAAGTTTTGGATAAAAATCTACTCAATGTAAATATATCTAACTAAAATGACATCAATTTGACACAGTTGATGTGCTTAGGGGATCTGAATCACACAGGAATTGGAAATTTGCTGAGGAGGCCAAAACCTAAAATTGTCTTCCCTCCACAGAAATAGTAACAAAAGTTCCTGGTGACAGTAAATCAGACCTAATCCAGTCAGCCAACGTACTTAAGCCCCAAAACTTTGACTTCCAGTTCTTTGTTGCTGAATTAGAAATAAAATATTACGTAATATGCAAACAGCTGGGATCTACTAGAGTAATTGTTAATAGTATTAACCAGTAGCGTGTACACAAACATTTAAGGTTCATTATTCGCTGGAAGTAAAAGAAACATACATTATTTAAAACTCCATTTTGTGAGCAAATAAATCGTATTTTAATTTAGTTTTCAAGGATTTGACTTAAATTCATGGATGAACTTTTTGGCTGCTATGTGAGGCAGAACAGACATTGGGGGGTTTTCTGTTTTGTTTTTCTGCTAAAAACAGACATGCTTCACTGATGTTTTTGTAAACAGTAATGACAGAAAAAAGACATCAGAAAAATTAAAAGTTTAGATTTTGTTGATGTCTAATGTTAGTCAATTAGGTGACACCTAAAAAAATTAGGTGACAAGTGACATCACAAAATGTGTTTGGTAGTTTGGTGAAGGATTGACTCTTGTTTGCATTGAAACACAATTTGATGCCTTAAAAACCCTCAGATTTCTTTTATTTTTCCTGATCCTCTTCAAAAAGAAACACACACATACACACTCAGTATATTTAGTCACTGGCAACATTTAGAAACATGAAATATTGTGGTTGACAACTTGTGATAACTTATTGCTCCTCCTCCTGATCAGTCCATGGTTACCTGTCAGCATGGTTTCGTACATTAATGGATCAATTTATGTTGGAGTTGTAAACATAAATATTTGCGCCAGATGGGACATGTTTGGATGAAAGGAATGTGTAAATTAAGGGTGAGACACCTCCTGTGGTTTAGGCACATAATTGAACTGCTCTTGCTCCAGGGGCCTTTGAAAAGGCAGCAGAGGACTGGGGCTGGGGATCTTAGGGAAACAGCGGGAGGGCTGGGCATGGGTGGATCAGGAGACCTTCGGCTGGAAGCCTCGGAGCAGAACCAGGACCAAGCAGGAGGCTTCACGAAGATGTGCCAGGGGCCGGCCATACAGCTGTAGGCAGAGAAAAGGCAGGACCACTCCAGAGGGTGGAGATAGCAGCAGGGATGTAGGCGGGTCCAACCCCTAGATACCGTCCAGGAAAGCTAGCAGGAGCTTTTCTGCCCCATCCATGTATGGTCAGGACTGTCAAGGTTCAGAGATCTCAGGACCAAAGTGTAGACAATCACACACAAAGCAGCGATGGGCAGTGAAACACTTTATTAAATGCACAAAATTGGCTTTTACACAAAAATGGGTAGTTGAGCTGGACAGCAGACACAGTCATCTGAAAACAGCTAGTCCAGTAACAGAAAGACTAGAAACAAGCACAAGAAGCAAAACACAAGGGAGGTGAGAGTAACAGGGAACAGGTGAGACTAATTGGACTGGGCCAAGCAATCACAAAGGCAAGAAACACACTAAGGCAGGAGGCAAAACATTTGACAGACACACAAGGTAATAAATTTCGAAATAAAAGAGAAACCACTAATGAAGTCACGCAGGGGGCGGATTGTGACACACTACTGTATTACGGAATGGCGGTTCAACAAAAAGGCTTTAACAATGAAGAAATAATATGGGAATGTAGTAATGTACTTGTTCAGGATGAGTGCACTCTTCTCAGTGGTTTGTAAAAACTGTACTGAACTTACTACTGTAGACTTGACTAAAACCTGTTGACTTTCTAAGCTGGCTGAGTGTATAGACCACTGCTGGAGCTTCAGGGCCTCCCTGAACAGCTGTACAATTTAACCAGAGACATGTTGGCTGTGGGTCAACTGGCAGCTCTTGTAATCGTCCTCATTCTTCAGAGATGGATCATCTTAGCCGCGGGGATGACTCATGCGCCGGGCTGAGTTTAAAAACTGCTGGAGTGCTCACAGAACAAACAAAGTCTGCTGTGGGACTCTGCTGAGCACTTCTCCAGCATCGTATCATCTGCCCCAGATACTTGGGACAGAAACTGTTTGTGAAAACTTGAACATGGACCATGCAGGGCTGCTGACACTGCTTTTGGTGCTCAACCTCAGCGGAGCTTTCTGTGCAGTGGTGCAGTGGCCAGAATTAAATGAAGCAAAGGTGGGATGATCATTTGCTTTGTAATCTGTTTGAACATTTTTACAGCCACAAGATGCTTTTGATTTACGTGGCCAGCATATATACAGTATATGCAGACAGTCTGTTAATTTCTGTGCTTTAAAAAGTTGGTTTACAGGATTCTTTTAAGTGCACGAGAGCTTTATTTTCTGCTTCTACATTTACAGGCTTATTTGAGGCAGTATGGCTACCTGAATGAACCTGCTGATCCACAGGACCCTCATTACCTCGAGGAGATCATTAACGCTCTCAGGTAACATAGACAGCTTCCCCCTCAGGGGACATCATAGGTAGCAAATCATAGCAACATTAGATCTATGTGAGGGTGTCCTGGGACGGAACTCCCTGAGACAGTGAGGGATGATGTGGGCAGTCTTTTTCTTTTTTTTTTTTTTTGAACTCAATTTCAAAATGTGCGATCACCCCTCGTGTCCAGGGTTTTCCAGAGGGTGAATGATCTGCCATCTACTGGAGAATTAGATGAAGCTACCCTGGAAGTGATAAGACAGCCCCGCTGTGGCATGGAGGACCCCTTCAACAAGAAGTTTCACAAATACAGAATGATGGGTGAGGACAACAATTACATTGGATTATTATGCATGAATGCATGAGAGGCTTTGAAAAAAAAAAACAACAGCTGGCGTCAAAAGGTGTCAACTGAACAATAACTGCTGCTCATTTTGTTGAGCAGCATTTATTATACAGTTTTTATGTTTGTGATGAGTTGACATAATTTTCACTGGATATCTTGCTGATATGTTTAACATGTCCTCGCTTCACAGACAGAAAACATAATCCAGTTGCATTTATGTTTCCTTCCAAACATCTTTGGTGTTGCAAATTAATTTCAGGCTTTCAAGGTTTCAGACTTTGGCGCTCTACCCCAGGAAGCACTACTAATATTTATTTTTATCATCTGATCACATTTTTTTTTTCATTTGCATGTTGAAAATATTTTGGTGTTGATTCGAGGTCATGTTTCACTCGCAAATGTAGAAAACTTTGCAGTTTTATTGAGGCAGACAGTTTTCTTGTGGTGACTAAGAAAAAAAAGATTCCTTTCTTTCAGGTCGTTGGAGAAAGAGGAGTCTGACCTACCGCATCTACAACTACACACCAGACTTGACAAAAACAGAGGTGAAGAACGCTATCCGGTCTGCCTTCAAGTACTGGAGCGATGTGACTTCTTTGACCTTCAGAGAGGTCTACTACGGCCGAGCAGATATAAAGATCTCCTTCCACAAGAAAGATGGCTATTGCTCTACCCCGTTTGATGGCAGAGGTGAGTTTTTTTTTCCAAAATTTAGGTTGTTTTTTTTTTTTTCACTGTCGAACAAAGACTATTAGTCACTTGCCCCCTGAAACACTAACAAATTGTTTATTTGTACCACCTCCAGGCCGCGTCCTGGCCCATGCTGAGTCACCAGAATCTGGTATTGTTCATTTCGATGAGGATGAGTTCTGGACAGAGGGAACATATTATGGTACTAATCTGCGTATTGTGGCTGCACATGAAATTGGCCATGCCCTCGGCCTTGGTCACTCCCAATTCAAAAGTGCTCTGATGGCACCGGTCTACTCTGGTTACCGTTCCAACTTCAGGCTGCATTCAGATGATGTGACTGGCATCCAGGCACTATACGGTGAGTGTATTAAAAGCCAAAGGAACATAATGGGGTCAATGGATGAAACTGTTGACCTCCATATATCATAACAAGAGGTATCCTGAACCTCCTCATGAGTCTCTTGAGTCATTGCCACTGTAGAGAACACCAAAGACATTATATCTTCTCTGAAAAGAATAGTTATGGGAATGATTGTAGTCCTATTTTGTGGCTTGAGATTAGAGCCTGAAAATGGGCGTCAAGGGGCTATATAACGGAAAATAATAGCTTGTTGCAGATATACAAATATATAGACCTAGCATTAAGCACTTACTTCAAATGTATGTTGATTAGTAAATAAAGAAATATTCCAAAAGATATGTTGGAGATTATTTAGATACAGTGACAAATTTATGTAGTATGTCCAGTGATTGTATTATTTTCAATTTTTTTTTCCTGCTTAGTACATATCCTGGTCAAATTTTTATTAAAAATTTTAAGGGATTGTCATCAAGAATGGTAATGTATGTCCAAAAAATAGTATCGACCGACATATTGTTGGTGGATGTCAAAACTGGCTAAACAGCATGCGTAAAATGGACCCAAATGCAGACTCCGAGGTTGCCAGATGTAGTGAAGATGCTTACAAGCAGAGAAGACCAGCTGGTAGGCAGGAAGACAAGCAGATGCACAGGTACAGGTAACAAAAGCCAGGTTCTAGGAACACAGGGAAAGGGGCAAGGGAACAATACCAGGAAGTTCAGCAGACAAACCCACAGGGAGCAAAACATGTGACCCTATACATGAATACAGTGCCAGGCTGACTGGTGAATGAGATGAAGGTTGGGAGAGCTCAGGTGACTGCGGGGCTGATGACAGGTGGAAACAGGTGTGTGGATGGGCGAGGCAGTCAGGTGAATGAGGACAGGCAAGACAGTCTAGGGACATCTGGTGGGTGACTAGGGGAAGGCAGATCTGAGAAACATGGTCTAGGAGCAGTGAGAAGAAGCTAGAGACAGGCTTATCAAAGTGATATTTTAAAGCTAAAATGTTTATATTTGGTATCAATGGTATCCTTCAAGTTACATTAACTGATATATTAACAATATGTCTTTTTCCTTCTCTGTGTGTTGTCAGTGATCAATGTACATATGACTATTCTACATTATTACTTGGTCATAATGGTTTCTGATGCTGGTTAATTCATTATTCTAGCAAAAATGTGGCCTGTCCAGTATCAATATGTTTACTGATCAACAAGACTTGTTTTTAATATGACTGAGATACTGTACTTAGATGACTTTAGATACCCTGTTAGGCACAAAACATTATTCGTGGTAGATTTCAGTTGTCAAAATAAGGAAAGCATTCATTCCTCTTAAGACATGTATCTTCTCTGTTTTTATAGGCAAACCTATCACCGGCACTGAAACTAGTCCAACAACTGAAGAAAGTCTGTCTCCCACAATGAGCAGCCGTGATCCTGAGACCATCCCTGACCCCTGCACTGCCACACTGGATAGCATCATCCTAGGTAAGCTGTAGATGAGCTGCTGAGGGCACTGGATTCAGAATGGATGGACAAAATGATTTAAACTCATGTTAGAGGCATTTGTGAGCCATTATAACAGTCTGAAAATAAATATTTTTGATGTGTAAGTTTTCAAAGCAACACGAGACAACAACTGCCGAAGCTCCAAAGAGAGAGGTCTGGAAAAAAAAGAGGAAAGCTGGTTAATTTGTAGTGGGGAACGGTCTTAAAAATATCATTTTTTGCAACAGTGAGATGGTGATGACAGGTTTAAGAAGCCACAAGATATATCAAAAATGGTTCAAGAGCTGACTGTATGTTCATACAGGTCCTTGGAGGAAAACCTTTGCTTTCAGCGGTGACTACACGTGGACGATCTCTGATCTGGGACACAACAAACCAATGAAAATTAACATGCTGTGGAAGGAACTCCCTGGAAACCTGAATGCTGCTGTGCACTCGCAAAGAACCAACAAAACGTACTTTTTTAAAGGTAAAGTCATTGCCCAATACTACCAATACTGCTTTCAGTTCTCCAGCTGTGAGTCCAGAGCTTGTGTAGATGTTGGACCCTTTTCTGGTCACAGGAAGTAAAGTGTGGAAGTATACCAGGTTCCTGCTGGACTACGGCTACCCCAAACAGGTGAAACGGATCCCTGCTAATATTGATGCAGCTTTGTACCTGGAGAAGAACAAGAAGCTGATCTTTATTAAGGTATCTATGATAAAACTATGATGAGCATGTAGCATGTAGCTGCATCCATATTCACCAGTTTTCTTGCAGAAATCCTAATTTTTCAATTTCCTCACTGTGCTCTCTGGACTGTTTAGGGCTCAGAGTACTGGCAGTGGGATGAACTGAAGTACAATGACCTAAGTGTGTACCCCAAACCGCTCTCCAAGCTCCTCACTGGAGTGCCCTCCGGTCTGGATGCAGCCCTCACCTGGACCAACGGGAAGATCTTCGTCTTCAAAGGAGATGAATACTGGCGAGTGAATAACCGGCTGAGCGTGGACAAAGGATACCCGCTGAGCAAGAAGGAGCGCTGGATGCGGTGCTAGGGGTTGACCATCAGGGGGCAGCAGGCGCTGAGAGGTCTACAGCAGGGTAGCTCGTTCCACTCCAGTGGCATTAACAGCTGTGTAACCTCAACATTAGTGATCAATTGTGAAGCTAGTGTGGGGAATTTATTTTTATTTGACTGGATGTGTGGATATGATTGTATCCAAGCTAGTCCTTCCCTCCAAAGCAGGCTGATTTTTGTGAGGCTTATTTCTTCAGCTGTTTTTGTGACTGCAAGAATTATGTAAGCGGAGCTATGATCTCAGGGAGAAATCAAGGGAGGTCTGTATTTTTTCTTTTAACATATGTGTTGGATTATGTATCTTAATACATTCAGTAAGATGGGATATGATGATGGGAGTGTGCACTTTTCTGTTCAGACTTTAACATTTTGTTAAACCAACTTCTTTAGTATCTTCATTGCTCTTCTATGTTCCTTAACACTTCCACTGTTATCCCACGGATCATACTGGTCTGTGAAAAATCATGTAGCATTGATCTGTCCATTTTTTTTAAGTGAAAATATAATGTTTTGTAACATTAAACAAGTAATAATGTGAGCAATAAAATTGTTTCTGATTACAGTACCCTGTCACCAGAAAAGTGAGTCAGCATTCCCACAAAAAGATGGAAAAATATTTAATATTCATTATGAAAGGCCAGCCTGTCTTGCATTGTGTTGTCTGCAAAAAAAACAAAAAACTTTGGAAGCGCCATGGCAACCCCAACCAATTGCAGAGTAGGAAATCCTCCCCATGACCTCTTTATTGCCCAGGAGAAATCTGGCGAGTAATGCTGCCAGGGTTGCTAAGAACCCAATGAGACAAACAGTGCAGCTGATCTGATTCAAGCAATGGGTAAAAGCATTTTGTATCAAACACATTTATTTCATCTTTGAAATTTCTATCAACATGTATGTACATGTTCAGGTAACAAGTTAATTGTCCCTGCAAAAAATTTAAACAAAGTGGATAATTATTTAAAAATCTACAAATTAACAACAAACATGCCTTGTTTTTTTTTGTCCTTTTTTCAACACTACCCGGTATTTGGACATTATATAAAATAAATTATAAAACGTGGACACCACAAGCCACAGTCTAAATTCTTCACCTACTTGTATTGGGACAGGAGCTACACTGCAAAAACAAAAAGTCACAGAATTATCAGAGCGCTGCTAGAAAACATCCTGCTAAAAGCTCATGCAGAGTTTTCATATACAAACGGTTTTCTTTTATATTTATCTTTTAGTTTTTGCTTCACTTTGTCATACTTATGGCCATGTATCCATTCCCATGTACTCTCTCACCACACTCTATCTAAAAAAGTACACAAATCATTAATCCTATGCCCACACAGTTAAAAAGTAAGACAGAATAACACAACACTTCATGGCAATGACTAACTTTTTAAGTACAGTACACGTTATGTCAGACAAACTCTTTTGTCAAATTCACTACCAAAATAGATAAACGTGTTTTTGAGGCTCGTACTTGCTGATAAGTATTTAATACATGATGACAGGAAATGGAGGACCTTATTTTACTTCGGCAGTATGTGTTTTAGTAAGTGTTTCTCTGAGAAACACAGTGGTTGTAGTGGTTGTAGCGTTCACTGAGCAGGAGCTTGACACTTCTTCCTTCTCCCCAAAAAGCAGCATTCTCTGTCACCGACACCCCGGACTTGACACACCGACGGGAGAAAATCCATCCTCGCGCCTAATCAGTTTAGGGGCGATAAAAACCCTACGCCGAGTGGAGCACTTTATAGGTTCATCTCTACATTAGGGAGACACTGCTAACAGACCAGAGAGCATTAAGCAATCCCTTCTTATCTCTGTATGGCTCAGACCCTGACGACTGGGGTTGTAGCTGTGAGGGGCACAGTGGAGCCGGTGTCGTAGTCCAAGTCGATCATGGTGTGGTTTGTAGTGCCCAGGCTGCTAAGGGAAGTGCCTGTGCCCATCTGTCTGTCCCGCAGACTTTGCAGGTAACTCTACGGGAAGAACAACAGAGGGATGAATAAGGCACAGGAGTGGTCTCAACTTGAAAAGAACCTAGAAACAAGCCTGTTTTCGTTTTTGGTATTCTGGTCTTACTGGTAAGCATAAGAATAATCAGCAACTACAGCACACGGCATGTTGGGTGACACTGACCGGTGCCAGTAGATCCCCAGCGTAACGTTTCACTGGGGTGGGTTTACGACGGTACGTGCCTTCCTGCCCACCTGCCTGCTGTCGCTTCTTGGCGTCCTTCTCTCGAATACGCATCAGCTGGATTCTCTTCTGTCGCCGACTGATAACGACTAAGAGGAAAAGGGATATATGAAGGCATTAATGAAGTATATTTGTAAAAATCCTCTTGGTCTGTACCATTAAAAGTCAATTCTGGATCTAAGTAAAAGATTAAAATCAACTCCTTCAGTCCTTCAGTTTGATGGTCTTAAAAATGGTCTTAAATCTTAGGAGGGGTAGTTAAGTTGGTAAAGAGTAGCACACACCCTCTGATTGATTGTACAAACTAGCACTGCTTTTGACAAATAAAAGAATTTTAGCCTTTATTTGCATTTGATTTAAACATTTTAAAAGACGTTACACCCTTTTTTTCCATTTATTTATTCAAATAAAGCTGGAATTGATTTTCTTTGCAAACACTTTCAATGCATTGTCTTTGTCAGTGTGTTACTAAATTCTTCTTAGTATCTTTTTTCTCTACTCTCCAGGTTAATTTTTTTTTTTTGTTTCTGTTTCATTTTCTATTTTCAAGATTTATATTTTGAAGTATTATAAATAAATTTGATTGTTGTCGGTTTTATTTGGAAGTTACCGGTTGATATATTGAGGATTTCGTAAAAATAAAATGACCTTTTATAAATATTATAATTAAATATTTTTTTTGCAGAATAACATTACTGAGAACATTTAAGGATTTTTTTTGTTTAAGAATGAACATGGGGCAGACGTAGAGTAAATATTTATCTCTTATTGTTTGCTCCTGCTCCTGGCATATATGAGATAAATTGTGTGACTGCGTGAGGGTAGCCTTTTAATGGTACTCCCTCACTTTAAGTAGGAGTATGTCGCTTGCCAAATGTGACTATTCTTCACACTCAGTGAAGAACATTTTTACTCCTACATTGGATCTTACATTTGTAAGTGTAATTCTTAACAGTTTGATAGATGTGGGCCCTGACCCACCACTGCAACAGACCGCAAGGAGTCAAAGCATCATGATATCTCATCCTCACCCTCAGTGTGTGAGAAGCTGTCATCTGTCAGTTTCCACTGGACCAGTACTCCTATGAGGCTGAGGGCGGGCCAGATGCCCAGAATGACCCAGCTGTACCAGCAGAGAGGCAGCCCAGATGTGAGGCGCAAGCATTCGTACACGTGTGTGGCCAGTGCCAGCATCTCCACAAAGTAATCAGCACACACTGTCATGATAGCTGCCCCGAACACTGCTGTGGAGAGCATGGTGAAGAACTTTTGCCACTGAAGTGTCAGCACGGCAAACAGCATGCCTGTTCCGAGAAGAGCACCCAGCGGCACCCACACTGTAGTTGGAGTGTAAAACTGGTGAGTGACCAGCAAAGCAGCAAGGGCCAGGAGAAGTCCCAGCAGCAGGCCAGTCATGAAGAGGCCGACGCTTCGCACAAGCATAGTGACCAGGCCGCACAGCAGGCCTATACCCAGGCCGATTCCTGCGCTGGCCTCGACGCTCAGCTGGGTGTCCAGCACATGCTCCTTGTGGCACAGCAAGAAAATGATAACGGAGCCGAACATCAGACCCGACAGGAACATGACAGCCTTGAAACAGCGGTAACCTGGAGAAGGAGACACAGGAGAGATCTACAGTGAGGGACTGAAAAATTGGGAGGAATAGGATAAAAAGCAATTACCATAATGTACATCTATTGGCACACATGTACACAGTTAGAATAAGTGACATTTTGACTGTGTCATGCCATCCCCTGCTGCAGATTGCTTGACGTCAAGGTCTACAACAGGGCAGGGATCCTCACCAAAGAAGCAGTAGATAATGCCGAACAGGCAACACATGGAGCATATGACGGCAGGGATGACATCATACTTCCTCTCTATCTCCAAACTACAGGCGTCGACCTCGGTCATGCCTGCCCCCGCCCCTTCGGAGCTCGGCCCAGTGGGATCTGCCATTCTGGCTGGGTGTGGGAGGCTGCAGGGATGGCTGAAGTCTGGGACAACGGTAGAACTCCTGGTGGCGTTATCGCAAGTCCATCTGAGAAGGTATAGGGACTGTAAGAGAAGAGAAAATGTTGATTAACGGAGACTGAATAGGTCAAGTTAAAGGAAAAAATTTGTTTAACCCCGATCAATTTAGAAAACTCAAGTGGTCTAGGGGTAAAGGTAAAGCGTGAAATCTTCAGGTCAGCTGTGACCTCTTCCTTGATGCTCTGTATGTGCAGCTGTCACAAACTCAACACACAACACTATGCAACACAGTGTAATCCTGTATGCATGGGCATACACACACAAGTCGTTCATTCACTCATTAGAAACCCTGTGCCAGGACCCCGGTCCAGCTCTGTTTCCCCTCAGACATTCAGGGTCACAAACTGTGGTATTCGTGAAGAAACAGTTCCATGACAAGTATTATTTGGCATCACTCAATCGGTTTTTAACACAAGTAAAATAACCTGGTTTTAAATATCCTTCAAGAATTAGAGGGGAAGGAGAAAACGGCTGAGCATTGTTGCCTGTAACTAATTTGGTAACTTTTTATTTCTGTAAATGTGATGTTACTCCTCCTTGGCTGCCATGCTTTATCGTAAAGACACAAAATTACACCTAATTGATCACAGTTACTCATAGTTACTATGTAGAAACACTATGTTGAAAAATTACTGCCAAGCAGCCGATGTTACCGCCCTATGAAAAACCATCTAGTAGTCTTGAAAAATATAAGCTGGCAGTCCTGTAGAGACCCACAGAGGGCTGCAGTGGGGCTCAAGGCTTATGGGTGGACTGCTCTTTGTGAGGCTGCTGGCAGGCCTCGTGTATGATCTCACCACGGCTGAGATCCGATTACAGCTAACTCACGTTTTCTATTCCAGACAAACAGTCAGGAACACACGGGTCTTGCATTTGCTCTTTGCTACCTGCCAGATCTTTCTTTTTTCCTCTGCTGTCGGTCTACTACCTCTCCTTCTTTACCTGAAACTTTCCCCAGATTAAACCTATTTTCTCTCTAGCACTGAAATGTGACGCTTTTTCTTTTTCTGAGACACAAGGCTGTGTAATTTGTGTGTCCTCCCTAGGAATGACTTTACTTGGAAAAAATGAAAGCCTATTGGAAAGATTTCTTTTCTTCTTTAGTCACTCAAAGTTCTTTGAGTACCTACTGTATCACTCTCTCTCTGTTTTCTATCAGTGACAACTGTAGTGCTTCATTTTATTGCTTAAAGACAAGACAGAAAAACTGTGATCACTTGCAGTCTGAAGAATTGTGTTTAGAGTCTGTTGCATTACGTGTTTGGTTACCCGTTTGAAGACATGCATTTTTAGCTTGATATCATATATGTTAGAGCTGAAATGATAAGACGATTAATCAATTAGTTGATTAACAGAAACTAATTAAATATTTGGGTTCCAGGTTCTTATATGTGTGGATTTGATGCTTTTCTTTGTCATACACAAAAGAAAACTGGAAAAAAAGGTATTTGACTGATAATCAGATAATGGGGCATTTTTAAACTTTTTCCAGACAAAACTATTATTCTGTTCATTGACAAAATAGTTGGCAAAGTAATCCACAGTGAAAATAGTTATAAATTGTGGACCTAATATGTCAAACAATATGAAGTGTGTATAGTAATGTAGTTTGTGCATACAGCTGACACGAATAATGTTATTCATTTAAAAAAAAAAAATTACTAAAATTAAAAAAATTCACCTACAGCAGTGACCAGGATTAGTCACTTTCATCAGTCTGCGACAAACGTCCATGTTTTTGATTATGAAATGACTTGTCTATCAAATGACCGAGAGGAAAACCAAGCTGAAACGTTAGGACATTTTGTTGACTGCAGCAGAATGAACAGTAAACTGGACTGAATGAGACCGACCCAAAATAAAATCTAACTTTTCTACCGAAAGGAGTAGCTGCTGGAAAGATCTGTGTACACAATCTAGACTATAATCTTCAAATCAACTCCAGGCAATTTAAGATGAAAAACCAAACTCTACTACGGGAAAATATAAAAGTTTACACAGGGGTCTTTGGCAGTACATTGGCTCAGTGGTTAACGCTGTCGCCTTAAAGCAAGAAAAATCTGAACATGACGTCTATACGGAGTTTAAATCTCAATATCTCCAAGGGTTATTTCTACATCTTACAAAATTAAGGGAAAGTCTTAATTTCCAGTTTCTGTGTGTTTATATATATATATATATATATATATATATATATATATATATATATATATAGTGACACACAGGACTTCCCCTGCCCAATAAGTGAGGACCAGCCCCCTGGTCGTCCAGCCCCTGTGACCCTGGACAGGATAAGAGCTTTAGAAAAAGGAAAGACAGTACAGGAACTTCACTGTTATGGGCTTTTGTTTCCCACTGGTTTGGGCGTTACTGTGATTTCTCTCTCCATGTTGGTGTTGATCCAGTCATATGAGAAGGGGAGGTTTTGTTAATGTTACTTTATGGAGCTGCTTAAATTTCTAACTGGAGCATGTACTTCTTCAAAGACATTCGTGTCTTGTGAAATGGTCCAACAAGCCTTAGCAGATGTGGCTCTCCTTTGACCATTGTGCCCCAGTCAAACTTAGTCAAACTGACATGAATAAGGCCACCTGATTGGTCTGGATAACAGATAATGTGTATGTTACTGTGTATATGAAGATAATTAACTGAATCTACACAACTTAAGAAACATATAGCACAATCAAATTTGAATACAGTTTTCGACAAAATTCTGTGGGCAGATGTTGATAGACAACATACTAAATTACAAAGTGGCTTATTCTTAATGTAATTATCATAATTGAACACACACACGATTTGCCACAACTTCCTCTATTTGCTTCTAGTGGACCAGGACTCTGAATGGGTGTTTTGTGGTCCGCTTATTGCATTTAGATAAACCACGAAAAGAAGTCTTCAATGCTAACAGACAATAATAAAGCAATTTTTTAACCAGTAAGACTAGCACTGTGAGTGTGAACTAGTTAATATTACATCATCATTTTAACAGCAATTTGCTTTACTTTACATGTTCACCCATGGAAACTCTCATGCCTCTGTACATCTTCCTAAGGTTGCCACCTCTGTGAGTCACAATAGTGTCCTATGTCTAGCAAGCTTGGAAGTCTCTGCTGCTGTGGAAGAATAGAGCCATTATGGGGCAAAACAAAGACTCTGAGGCCCATGCTGTGACCTCTAGTGGCACTCAGGGGAACACATGGATAAAAAAAAAGGGAGACTGCATAAAGATGGCTGAGAGCACCAGGGAAACTGGTAGACCCCAATTGTTTGCTTTAAGATGGGTGTCTATTACTTGCCTTCAGAGGGCTGGTGAGCGATGGAGGGAGGGGGTCCTATGTAGAAACAGGACTATCTATCCTGCTGGACTCTTTGTAGGCCTCCAAATGCTCCCAAGCGGAGTTTTCTAATAGCTGAAGTTGCCTGGCGACACATTCAATATCAGTCAACAAGACCACAAGTCAAAGGGTCTAAAGCAACGCTAGTAACTCTGTGAAGCCACGCTTAGCTTAGTGACAACGCTAACATGCGGATCTCTTGCAGGTAATATTTACAATATTACAAAATTCAAATTTTGGTCAGAAAGCAACAGATTTGACAAATTCAACTTTACATCTGATGATAGTAGTAGATGAAAAGATCAACCAAGTTATTAGAATTCTTATTAGGGAATGTAAAAATCTCTAAAAACTTTTAGTGGCCATCCATCAAGAATCTTTCAAAAATATTTCACTCAAGAACAAAAATATCAACTTCATGGGGATAGAAGAGGAGAAAAGCCAGAGAATCACCAATATATTAAGGAATCATCCTCTGGGGAGCATGAATGTCTACACCAAATTTTATACCATTCACTGAAATATTGTACTTCAGTCAGACTAACCAACATACATTTTTGAGATTTTATTTACTGATTTATGGACTAGCTTAAACATTAGAGGCTTGATAAGTGTCAAATGAGAGGGTTTCAACAAAAGCCTGACATAGCCAACATAATGCCCTCCAGAGGTCTCACTTACATTTACTCAAGAGCCAATGGATGAGAACTGAAAGTTAATACATGATAAGTATCAGCTGCAGATTAGCTATTGGAATATTATGTCGCCCTTGAAACCTGCCCAAGACTTTACTCCCCCTGAACAAACACTGCGGGGGGCTGAGCAGTGCAGATTTGAGTGCTCAGCTGCTGAAGAACAGGCAGGGCCGACTATAAGTTCCCCACATAGCTAATTTGGGTGTGTTTAATCAAGGGGTGTGTTTGTGTGTGTGTGTGTGTGTGTGTGTGTGTGATCACAGCCAAGGATTCTGCAAGTACTCCTCCGCCTTGATTGCCAGAGCCAGCTGAGAAGCTAAAAAATCTGCAGTGTTACGGCTTGAGTGGGGAGACTCTAACAAGAATGTGAGATGCACCAGGGTCTATGCTCTTCAGTTGCAGCCATAAATCATGCCACCTTCATATGACCACTCGCAACCAGCCGAAAGACATCAGGTCTGGACAACAGGGACCACTGGAATTGCGACTTTCACAGGTGTGTGTTATTAGAAAATGGATGCCCTATTGTGCTAAGCATAAATATGTAACATGTATAAACAGGAATAAATTCACCATCACTATAATCACAATGCCTGCTTTTACACTGTAACAGACTGGTTAAGACATTACTTATACGGTAAGAGCCACTATTTAGCTTCCTGTCCCTCCACAGCAGGAAGCTCAGGACCAGATGAGGAAGTGGAACATCAGGTTTCAGCAGGAACTGACCTTTGTGTTTGTGACACGGAGCAGAGACAGAACCAAAGAGCGGGTCATCAGACCTGAAGTTTCTTTTCAACTAACAACATGTGTCAGCTGTGAATATATTGCATGGGGAAAAATCCTCTTTTTGGACTGCTTAGAAAGACTGGAAAGAACCGGTTCTGAGAGAAGCATGTTGTCCATAGGGAAACAGTGGGAAAGGCAAACCTTGCAATATGAACAAAATAAGGTGGTAATCTGTCTGGCTCGCAGGCTAATCTACATATAACACTTGCTACTGTGTCACCAAGTGCCTCTGTTTGCGTAACTGAGACTATTTCATCAAATTTTTTGTGCATGGCAACAACTGCTGTGTTATACCAACATAATAAACAACATTGATAGTGCTTTTATGCTTTTTCCAGTGTTTAACTGCTGCCATATTCAAACAAAAATATTCTGTGAACATCAACAAGTTTACATAGAACACACAACCAATAGAATAATAACTGAAAAATCCTTGGCACCAGAACTTTACATGCCCCATGTGCCTCCTGTTATAGTCGCAGTCTCACATCAGTCATATTCCTGTTGTTTCCATTTGTATTAGCCAAGGGCCTCTTCATACCTTTTATTTTTTAAATCCAGATTTACCTTCCCACGCTCACACTTCCTCGTTCCTGCAAACTAAACACACACACATACGCACACACACAAATAAATAATTTTAAAAGTAAAACCAAAGCAGTACACAGTTGACATCTGTTCCCTAGCTTCAGAACCCTACCAGAATGTGTCACATAAGCAAATCAGACTGTGTTTAAGAACTCTGCACACATTTTGCATTGTGTGCTGCACACTATACTCTGTAGCCCACTGGATAGATTTGCATGAAAACTATATACATAGACATGACTTGCTGACAAGCTTTGAATTGCTGACAGTTTGAGTGACTGAATCTCACTGTGTCCTCAATGCATTGTGGGTGCATTCACAGCTTTTCACCTCTCATTACATCAAAAAACTTGCCATTTTAAAGCCAAGTATGAACAGCAACAAGATCAACAGGACTTACTTTCCCCTGCATTGCTCAAGAGATGCCACTGTCCCTTAAAGTCTATTCTCTACTTTCTGCTGTGACGCTAGGGTGTCACATGGTCTTTTCCTAGTCATCAGCGGCTAAACTTAACAAACCTGTCGTTACTGGACTTTCTAAATCAGACGTTTACGTACACATAGGATTTAATGCAACTCTGACAAGAGATGACAGAAAAATGTGGAGTTCTTTGTGCAGTTGATAATTTTCAAATCAAGTATATAACTTAAAAGAAAATAGTCCTGTAGTCCTCATAATCCACATAATTTTGACCATATAGTCTCCAAATTTTATGCAAAACTGGCCCTTATATTTGGTTGCACTCAGTACCTTTTTTGTAGATATAAAGTGTTGCTGTTCAGGTGACAGTATGTCAGTCATAATCTCACCGGTAGGCCTTTTACTCAAGTCTCCCATATATAATTGGAGATGATTCCAAAATGACCAGTCATGTTTATATGTACTCCTACTGCCGAATCATTTGCCCTTAGGCTCTGGACACCAATAATGGTCACTTGTGGCAATATATTATTAGTGCTATCTGACTTCTTTTCCCTCATAATCTCTCAATCTCATGCTTGCCTGACTTAAGTCTAAACAATAGAGGCCTTTCAAGTTAAGACTGCAGTGAGCTTCTTGTAGAGAGGCATGAAAAAATCTCAGATACACAATGAGGGGCCTTTCGAAGAGTCACATGTAAATGGTTCACGTGTGTGTACTGTATATCAGGAAAGCACATGGTCATTAACATTGTAAAATCCATACTGTAGACTAATATGCAATCACTAAGTTTGCACTCTGTAGTGCACTAAGATGGAGTTGTGATCCAGCAGCAGAGGAAGGAGTGTACATTGTGTGCCGGAAGGAGGGGCAGTTCCACAACGCTCCATTAAGGTTTGTGGTGGAGAGCAGCATTCACTGGGCAGTGTGGAGGAGTCTGATGTCCATCTGTTAGCAAGAGCATGACAGTATAGCACTGTGGATGGGATAATGTATGCTGCTAATAAACAGCAGGGTAAGGTTGAGAACCTAAATGTCCCCATCCATTGGGCAGAAGTGTCCTTGAGCAAGATAGCGTCGTGCTTGACTGTCCAGGTGTGTTCTGAACTCCATCGGAAGAAGGGCTGGAGAAATTTCAGTGGAGTATCGTGATACTATTGTAGAGTTTATTTAAACTTTGTTTAGCTCTTATCAAACTTCTGTTTTGATTTGTTATCTAAACATGGAGTTGTCTTACAGGAAACAGAGTTGCTGAGGCAAACAGCCAACGTAAAATCAAATAAACCAGTGATTGAGTTATGATCATTTGGACATAGGTTTTCTATAGTAGCACATGGGGAATAGGGGCACAGTAGTGGTTCAGACCTCCATGCAGTGCCTATATATGTCTACAGCACTTCCACAGCAGGTCTATCATTTAGAGCAGCCATTTAACCCTCTTTGTCAAATTCCAGTCTGCAATAATTGTACCTCCTACAGCGATCTCATGAGCCTAAAATATCATGTATGTCCCTCATTTTCCAAGCAAACCCAACACCCCTCTCATGTCACCACTAAAACCAGTGTTTAAGGAGCTATAAGTAGCCTATGGATGGATGTTTCAAAATGACTGGTATCAGTTTGTTATGTGGTTTCCATATGACAATGGGCCTTTTCTTGAACCCGGGAGTCTCCAGATCCTTCCATCTCAGAGATTAACACAAAACCCAGGTTGTTCTTCATATCAGTTCTCAGAGTAAAGCTATTTCTATGACAGGCACTACAGAAGAGGCAGCATATATAACCCAAGTCGGGTAGGTTAATGTATGTATTTACAATGTATATTCATGTGTTCAACTACACCTTACCTTTTACCTCATCAAAGCACTATTCAGGTATATAATTTTGCTCATACATTACTAAAACTCAAAATGACCTCTGTATTAAATAATATTTTCCTAACTGTAGCAGGAATTTTGTACTTATTTTTTCTTAATACTAAAAAAAAAAACCCAACAAAAAACAACAACACAGGATTTTTGTTTGGAGAAGAAAGCAGATCCAAACACTGCAATTACCCAAACTTCAAATTAAAGCTTGTCCTCATATAATGGGAATTCCTACTTTGTTGTACGGGTCAGCTGCTCTGCCACCGTCTACTGAACTCTCTCCACAACAACACCCTCCTGAAAGCTTCTTACAGTACTTTCAATAAAGTTTAGTTTTCAGTGCTTTCAAAGTTCAAAGTTTTTAAATGTCATATTATGTATTTAAAAGTTGAAGTTAAGAAAGGTCAGCATGGTGTTGGCATATTCTATAAACAATAACAAGATATAAAAATGAGGCCCTTGTGTTTTTGCTAATTATAAGGTACCATGCAAAACAACATGTGCAGTCTAACTTTCATCAACCCCTGCTCTTCATGCCTCCTTTTTTTTCCCCTCTTTAACTTTTCAAAAGGGGCAAAACCATCTGGTGCAGGCTGACGGAGTAGGTCAAGTAGATGGGTGGTGGTGGTGGTGGTGGGGGTACACTGAGGGGCCTGTAACTATGGACTCCACTCCCCAGTAAGGACGGGACCCGTAGGCTGTCATCACACTGCCCAAAAAACCAAGAGGCACTCCCACCCGGGATCACACAGCCGAACCACAAGGCCTGGGCTTTTTGCAGGAGACGTGGGCCGTAAAGGGACATTAAATGTTTGCCTCACAAGATTAAGGGTGTTGCTGTATAGCTTGCGGAGGGAGGATGTGTGACTATAAAAGAATGAAGGAACACAAGCCCCGTCTCTCTGAGGGTTCAGATTTATCAAGACAACCTGTGGAGTTGGATGGCAAATAACCAGATTTAAGCGCATCAAATAACAAATTCATATTCACTTCTTTTTACCATCTTCCACTGGCATAACTGCTGCACAACAAAGTGAAGTTCGTTGGAGTTTCTGGCCAGTGCTGAATAAAGCCCAGTACTGGGGGATTTGGGTTTAAATGCCTGGTTCAGTGCACACCAATAAAGCCCTTATTATCCTGGATCATTATGCCTTTGTCCCCAAAGGCTGACTGATAAGTTGCATTATGCCCCTCAAGTGTAAAATGCTTTTTTAGAAAAAGAAAAAGGAGGGGGGGCGCCATTGAAGCAGCCCGGCATAGCTACGTGTTATTACAAACATTTCCAGCTGTAGAGTTTGGCCCTGATCGGTCGGGGTCTGGTTGTGGACTCGCTCAGCCAGAGATCAGCCACCGGCGGCCGCGGTTTCCCCGGAGGAGACCGGACTCAGACGTCCGGTGACACGGAGCGACGGAGGCGCAAAAACAGCCCAGGACGGCGGGCGAGCGACACCCGCGACACCCGCGGCACGAAATACACGTCTCCAGTCAGGCAGACGCGGGTCTGAAGACTCACCGGTGCGTCGTTACCTCCTCCTCGACCGTGGGCCCTGTCAAGCAGGAAAAACAGCCCAGCGTTCACCGACACAAAGGCGGCGGCGGCGGAGGGCTGCGGCGGCGGCGGAGGGCTGCGGCGGCGGCGGAGGGCTGCCAGGGAGAACCGGTTCTCTCTCAACTTCTCCCGAGGCTCTTTCTCAACTCACGACAGCAGCGGCATCGTTTTCCTTCCTCTTCCTGCTCCGTGCTGCTCCTCTTCCCCACACACGCACACACGCTTTTTTCCCGCGGGGACGGTCAGTTAGTTTCCATCCTTGCCGCAGACAGTCGGACAACTTTCCAACTAAATCAACTGCTGCAGCTCCTCATGTCTGTGACTCCGCACGGAACTGCTCCGAGTCACTGGAAAATCCTGACGACCCTCCCTCCACGCACACGCCTCCTCTTCCTCCTCCTCCTCCTCCTCCTCCTCTGCAGAAAACGGCATCTAAAAAAACAAAAAAAACAAAGGAGAAAAAGTTTTCCTCCCCTCCCTCCTCTTCCTCCTCCTCCTCCTCCCCTCCCTCCTCCTCCTCCTCCTCTTCCTCCCTCCCTCCTCCTCCTCCCTCCGACGCAGTCCCCTCTGGTCTCCATCCAACCCCGTCAGTTGGTCCGTTGGAGGAGCCGGAGGGTGGGGCGGGGTGAGGGGGAGGAGGGGGGGCGGGCACAGCAACGCATGGGGCCCCCAGCTTCGATGAGCCAGTGCAGCCACACTTGGCCTCCAAACCTACCTACACCATCCCACCACTCTCATCAAATTGCTCCTATTTTCTTTCTGAGGTTAAAGTCAGTAACCTCAGAGACGTCCTACATCATAGGATCCAGGATGGATTTTTTTTAGGGGCCACCGCTCAGGGGGCCAGAGACCCCGAGGATCCCCCAGGGGCCAAAGGTTCACCGTTCACCCCCGGCTTTGGCAGTGTGATTAGCTACGAACGTGTTTAGTTCCTGCACCACTAAAGTAGGATATCGCCTAAGACGGCTCATTCCTCATTGCCCGGCCCAATTAGCAAGAACTCTGCCGAGCAGGTTATGTTTCCACCGGTTTATGGTCGGTGGTGTAGTTGTTTGTGTTGTTTGTTTATTTGGCAGCAGGATCCCACAGGACGGACTGCGCCGATCCGCACCAGTCATGGTGGAGGGATGGACCGGGGGCCAGAGAAACCACAGAATTACCCCTTTACTTATTGGTGCGGCCGGTTTTAGGGCCTGATCCAGGAATCTTTTACCCAGTGTCCAGCCCTCGTCCCCTCTCAGTCGTTTCTCATATTCAGGTGGGTGGTCAGGGGGGGGCCCAAAATTTGCCCAGGGGCCCCTTATCAGGTTGTTCCACGAATGGTAATAAACTGATTATACTAAAGTATAGCTGCTTTAATTTTTTGCAGTCAGTTGATAACAGAAATACAATAATGAACTTTTTTTTTTCAAATCATCCCATATGAGAACATGGTATAGGCTAGTTAATATTAACAGTACCACTTTCTAGTAAGACACCCTTTATAGAGGGTTTATTAGTTGTAATTAATGGCTTTATTAATGGTTAAATAACCATTTACTAAGGCTTTATAGAGATCTTAAACCAACGAGAACATGTTTTTGGTTGCTGGGATTTTTCTGTGGTTGCACTGAGCCTCCACCCACCGGACACTGTTTGTCTTTGTGGCTTAGTTCAACAAGTAAAACACTCAAACACTGCATGACGTCTAATCCTCTAAAAAAGTCCTGCAGAGATTTTTTATTAAAAATTTTGTACAATTTACAACGCTAGTATGATTCACCTACTGCTTTCTAAAGAGTCTTGGATACACGTATTAAATACAAAGACAATCAAAACACTATTAAATTAATTATTAATAACTTAATACTATAATCACAAATAACTTACTTGACCTTATGGTTTATGAAAAAGTATTCCTTGACAAACATAATAACTCATAACCCAAGAGTAGTCCTAATCAGTGGCTTGTGACTGATCCATAAATCAATAATAAAAAAATGTATCCATTAAAAAAGTAATTATTAGGATGTTTCTACAAAATGGTCTAGACAGGACTAACTATCTGCACTAGGCCTGTAATGAGCCACACATGTTAAGAGTGACCAGAGTGTGAATGTGAAGGTGGACATTTTGATTTACAGGCCAACTCATTGTCTCCCCCAGCTATGCTGTACGCCGTGGACGACTGGGAATTTGCTGTGTTCAGAGAACAACAACTGGAGACGCAGGACCTCCTGGATTGCTTTGGTACATTCAGAGTGAATGAGCTACAGCTGTGCACGCTGAGCCTGCAGGAGCACTTCTTTCCCCTCAACAGGGTATCGTGGAAGAGGAGGTGGCCGTGTGTGGTGTGCCAGGGACAGTACTTATTTATTTATAACAACTATAAAATGCACAGTCTCTAACAGTTCAACAACTGCACCCACATGTTCAATGTTTACCATTAACAGGGCACTGACAATTGATCATTTTATGATGTGTTCAGTCAGTTTTGACTTGACCTGGCAGATCATAATGATCACAGGTTTAGCAAATGACAAGTGTTTGGCTATACTGCTGAGAATAAAATAAACTGTTGATTTAACAAGTGAAAAATGAAACACTTCTTGGTTTCTTGTTTTCCTCCCAGTGAAACTTAATTTAATTTTTCATATTTCCCTGCTGGACAAGTGTCAAGTACTCTAAAGTGCCACTAAGATGCTGTTCTCTCCTTTCCAATTAACCTCTAAAATTCTGAATCAAAATTTCCATGTAACTCATAATCACACAAAAGCAAACAAAACAAAATTTAAAAAGATCCACTTGAACGAAAAGAGAGAAATTTCAAACAATACTACAAGAATTACCTGATACGCATGTGTGCCTCTTGTTGTGTTGCAACATGTAGTTCTGTTTCCACTTCAAACCAGTTGAAACCAGAAAATAATTATTAATTGGACTGTACCCAAATATAACCTCCAGCAGGATGATCACTGAAGAGGCCAAACACTAAAGGGTGATTTCTGTCACTTTTAACTGAAACGACAAGTCTTCATTTTCATATAGCATGGTTTCTATTTACTGAGAGTTTGCACAATTTAATGACCGGCATAATGCATCTGTTATTCACATGTAAGTGATACAGCCTCCAGGCAATTCCTTTCATGTTCTGGTTACAAAACAATAAATCATCCCTGTATGTTTAATACACACCGTCCACTCCCTGGTTTAACTTAAATACATGGAGACGTATCAGGCATTTTTCCTGGGGAGGGGAAGTGATATACCTTTAACCCCTTAGCTTCATAAACAGCACCTACCCGCGTTTGTGCACACATGCTTAACTCACAGCAGTATCTGTAGATTGCCATGACTACCTCTGGCTCTGTGAGGTGGGGGCAGCGCAGATGCTGTGACAGGAAGTTGCTAACGTGGTCCAGATGTTAGGACAAAAGACCACCTCTGACACAGCTGGAAAACGTGGACAACTAAAGTCAGCGTCTGCAGAGATACACAGGATACAAGGTGGCTGTGTTGAAGAAAGCTCTATCAAAAGACAATTGTTCATGTCATTTTTGAAGAAGTGCAAGTCAAACATGAGACTGAGGTTTTGATGTGTCCCAGGCCCGTCCTCACTCACTCACTGCAGAGGGGTGCTAATAAAGGTTTTGTTGAAAACTCAGTTTAAAGGATGTGCAAGAGTTCTAATGGGATATTCTACATATGAAACATATTGATCAAGTCCTCCAGTAACCACCAAAGGTAACCATTCAACATTAAAGTGCCCTCTAGTGCTTAAAATGATGCTATGCAAGACAAAAAGTGTGACAAGATTCACTATTTTGAGTGTTTTTTTTATTATTTAGTAAGCATGAAATTTACTATGAAAATACAAAGTCAAAATTGGAAAAGACTGACAAGTACAATAGTGTATGTGAACACATACAACATATTTCAGATCAAATATGAAATTTAAACTTTTTTAATAGAAGACATCTCAGAATTAATTTAGCATTACTAGACAAAGTCCCAAATCAATTGCTTACCAAAGAGATTTAAAAAGGAAATTGCTCAATAGGAGCTATGCATTGATAGGGACAGATATAAGGGCCTATTGGGCTGTTTGGTATTACATCGATGGCATTTCCACTGTCTGGAATGCAGACCCTCCAGAGAGCCGCCTCCACCTTGGAGAAAAGCGAGGGACTTTTATGTCTCCCCTTTCGAGAGTTTCTACAGTCCATTACTGGTCATCACTAATCCTCATCCTCCTCTTCATCAATTAGGACCATCCTCCGTCTACGCTTCACAGAAACAGAGACATTCTCCCTGTCTGAATCTGCATCGCCGTCCATATCCATCACAGCGGTGGAGTCGTCTGCTGTAAAGAGAACCGTGTGAGCCAACTGCTGCAATTCACTTTTGATTTGACACCCCTGCTGTCAGAAGCTCATTACCGGTCCCGGACTGCTTTGGGACAGATGCTAAGATTAGTGTGATATAAGGAATAAGAACCTAAACTTGTAAAACTTGAGGTTCAAAGTGAAACAAGTTTTAAAGACACTGAAACACTTGTGTCTAGACTGATTTCTAACATCTGAGTAAAATACCATTTTTCTCATCATCGTCGTCGTCGTCCAACATTCTGCTTCTGCTTCTTTTAGCTGAGGTCTTGGGACCTTGGGACCTGATGTGTACAGAAATATATTAAGGATTAAGAAGATTTAGAATTAAAAATAGACATTTCTCAGATGTGGTTTGGCTTAACTGATAAACAAAAACACAGGGTGATAGCTCACCTCTCAGCTGTACTCTCTGTATCCGCAGTGGGGGGAAAATCTGACACAGGAGCTGGACAAAATAAAACAATAAAAAAAAAACAACAAATAAACAAACAAACAAACAAACAAACAAACAAACAAACAACCCCCCCACACACACACACATACACAAACATTGTCTTACTCCTTGACCCATCCTCAGATTTAATAAAATGCTGCATCTTAAACACCTTAAAAGTGAACATATCCTACTGGTTTTATCCAGCCTTGCAGTGGTTTCCCATCTTGCTTCCAAGGCAGCTCAACTATTTCTTTAAACTGACACCAGAGGAATCTATTCAATTGTGCAGCTGTGTGTTGCTGCTTTTTTATGTTCAGCATTTTGAAATGCAAACAACAGGTGAAAGCTCTTTAAAATCCAAATTTCCAGTTCCAAGCTAAAACAGCAGAACTATGTCATTGCAGTGGATTTCCATTTTATTCTTGGGAAATCAAAAAATACAAATAGTCCTTGAGCACTTAAAAATATTCACTTTCTATACCATATTCTTTTAAATACTATATTCTATACCATATTCTTGGCAAGCTGACTTGCCAAAACAGGCTATAAAAGAGGAATGTTTTATGTGCACCATGTAACTAAAAGCTTTCTTGTGTGAGAAAGCTGTAATTAACTAGTGTCGCCTGAGACAACAAGGTAACAATTATGAAACTCCCACACGTACCCTTGTACTCTGTGTTGTGGTTATTCATCTTACGTGCCAGCAGCAGAGCTCTCAGAGCCTGAGCTCTCTGTTCACCTGAGACCTCATCCTCCTTCTTCTCCTCCTTCTTCTTCTTCTTCTTCTTCTTCTCCTCCTCCTTCTTTTTCTTCTTCTTCTCCTCCTCCTTCTTTTTCTTCTTCTCCTCCTCCTTCTTCTTCATCTTCTTCTTCTCCTCCTTCTTCTTCTCCTCCTCCTCCTTTTCCTCCTCCTTTTCCTCCTTTTCCTCCTCTTCCTCCTCCTCCTCCTCCTCATCTTCCTGGGGTTCCCCTGTTGGACTCCTTGGCCCATTTTGCTCCTCACCACCTTTAGGTTCATCTTCTCTCAGATTAAGAGTTGCAGCTGCACTCTGGAGCTGGGATGCACTGATCTTTGCTGGGATTCTCCAGAAAGATTCCTGATTAAAAAATAGTCAAAAATAATTCATATGTTGATTGATATGTAAAATATTAACTACATTGTATTATATTTCCCCATTAGGATATTTTCTGTTTTTATTTAGAGGTTATTTTGCAATCAAATGGATTCTGGTAGTGTAAACAAACAAAGTAAAAACAAAACACTCACACACCTGTTCATTTGCAGGTTTCCGCATCCCCAGTTTGCGTAACAGCTTCTGGAAGCTCTTGTTGTCCATTGCGTCTTCACATGCCTCTGTCAGAGGGACCAGAGGCACAGCCTGGGACAGACCTTGAGAATGGACAACAACCATTTCATTTACTCATAAATAACTTCCTCAAAATCTAAAACAATGTTCCATCAAGTAAAGAAATAAATCAATTTTTTTTGCTATAAATACTTCTGAGTTGTTTCGATAGTGGCACTAACCATCTTTTTCACGGTCATTGGCTGTTCTGTAAAGACATTTCTGTAGCCACAAAAGGGGTCCAGACATGCCTGTTATTAGAAACACAAACACCAAACAAAAACATGAAGGCAGTATTTCAATCATGTTGTCTAAGAGTTTGCAAGAAAATTTCAAATTGCGTTTCAAAAGACATTTTGATCTAACAAAAAACAGGCTCTAGTATTAGTTTAAAAAATAAAAAAATTTATTCCAAAAATTACGGTAAATATTTTAAATTTCACCATCTGCCAATTTCCATTAAATAAAAGTGAAGTGCAAGAGAAAGCGGAGCACAAATTGTAGAAACTGTTTGGTCATTGTCTCACCTTCCCGGTGTAGAGCATTCACCATATTGCCTACATCAGCTCTCCTCTCAAAGGTGGAGTGCATACTTTTGCTCCTCCTTATGTCACTTTGTGAATCCTCCCTGTCCTGCTCTTCATCTTCCTCTTCTTCACTCTCTTCTGACTCATCTGCTCCATCCTCTTCATCATCTCTGTCCATAGAGTCATCTTGGGAACCTTGTGTTAGTCCTGCTAGGAATTCTTCTTCAGTCTATTGCAGAAAATGTATTACCATTATTTTAGAAACACCATTTCTTTAAATTTACTTCATTATGGGTAGATTATCACTTTCAAAAACCTCATCTTTTCTATAGTCCAATTTTAAAAGTACATTAAAATAACTACCATTCCTTTTCCAGAGCTCTTCCCCTGAGCATTACGACTTCGCTTCTTATAAAGTTCTCTTCTCTCCGAAACCATGCCCATACTAAGAAGCTTGTCCACCACACGAGCACGGGAGCGTTTGGCTGTGAGCTTCTTCAGGATATTACCCAGCACATCTGTGAGAGTATAATTACTTTTCATCACTAAAAAGATACACCATACAAATCACGAGGATTTCCTGAGACTACTGTTGTACAGGGACTGAAACTAAGGAGGGAGGTACAGTTAAAGGCCACTTCATTTTCTCATGCACTACACGAGTCCACTACCGTCAGAATCCTTGTACTCCTCGAAAAGCATCTGCAGCTCCTGCTCTTGCTCCTCAGTCCAAAGTACAATCCTGGTACCTTTCCTTTGAAAAAGAAGAATAAAAAAGAACTTAAGATTTGTAGAATAGACTATAAACCAAGCCGCTCTGAAATATATTCCTCACTACATTTACTTATTACTCATTCTTTCTAGAGTACATACTTCTGTTTCTTCAGTTCCTTAGCGTTGTCCACCAGACCCATACGCACCAGCTGTGTCACGACCTGCCGCCGAGTGCGGGTACTATTGCTGAGTAGTGGCAGCAAAGTCTCGACTATATCTGGCACTAAGCACAAGAACCAACAGTCAGCGACAGAATCTGTACTTACGTATATCGTGTACAAGTACATCAATTTACTTAGAAAAGATGTGCAAACAACAAACAAAAAGAAAGCGAACCTTCAGAATGGTGGTGCTCCTCATAGAGCTTGCGCAACTCCTCTTCCTCCTCTTCAGTCCATGTTGGTTTCTTTTCCTCACTAACATAATTAGGCAAAGGGACAATCAAACAGAATCCAAGATATGCTTGTTCATAATAAATGTTAAAAGTCATATATCTTAATAAATTTGATCTAAGTGCATCTTTTACGCATAAAAAACACCAACACTAAAATACAAAACAAAGAGAGAAACCAACCCTTCTTTGTCGTAGCCCTCTGTAATCTCACGTACAGCTCCCACATTTTTCCAGAACAGCAGTTCAACATATGCTTTCTTGTTTTGTGCTGCCAGTGAAAAGAAATGGTTCAGCACATACTTGGCAAAGGTCACTAGTTCCTGTGAGGGAGAGTATGAAAGGTAAGCTTTTGTGTCTAATCTGCAGTTGACTTTAGAATTCCAAACACTTGCTTGACAACACTAAACTTTTATTTTCTCTTCTGTTATTACTGTACCTTGTAAGCAGCTGCAGCAGGGTCACCCAAGATTTTGTTGAAAAGGTTGAAGACTGATAGCTGGAAAAGAAGGGCGTCCATTTTGAGGTCGACAGCCAGGCGGTACAGCATTCGAGCGATGCAGTGGTTTGTGTGAGGTGTGTTTTTTGAGTATGATTTTAATAGGAAGAGGTATGGACGCACAATATTGGGGCTGGCAAACCTGTGAGAGCGTAAGAAAGAGGTAACATGTCCTATCTGGAAGGTAATAAAATGTTTGAAGATGCAATACTGTCTTAGATTATTTTTGAGAGACCTGGCGTGCTGAAAATTACTATGACTCTTTTCCTCACCTCTTGATGAAGTCTAGAAAGTTGAACTCTCTTTCAGAAACCTGGACAGACTCCAACTCCTCTTCTTCTAACTCTATTCCATCATCTTCATCCTCTTCTACCACAGGCTCAGGAGGAGAGGACCCTGAAATTAAAAGCTATGGTTTAAATGCCATGTATATGATGTGGCACAAAGCAGAAGTGCAACGATTAGTCGATCTAAAGGAAATTAATTGCCAACTATTTGTGAGGAATCATTTAAATAAGATTAAGATAGAAAATAACAGGTAGACTAACTGATACTCAAAATAATCAATAAATGCAGCCCTGGTGCAAGGGGTCACTAATTTTAAAAGTTTACTTGGTAGGTTGGCATGTAGGATCTGCTTGAGGAGTTCCAGTTCCTCTTCAGGTTCCACATCAGCCGAACCAAACACATCTCCCTCTGGCCACACCTCCCTGAGTACATGAAGAAGAAAATCTTAAAAAATGATAGACATACATGTATGTGATTAGTTTCAGGGGTTGATGGGATTACAGCTGAAACTAGATAATCTTTTAGATAATCATCAGAAAATTAATCCGCAACTATTGATTAGTTGTTACGGTTGTTTAATAAAGTAGTGGCAAATATTTCCTGGTTCCAATTTCTCAAATTTAAAAGGTGGCCTGCTCTTCTGAATTTGTACCATTTTGAAATGAATAAATGTTAAGGTTTGGATTGTTGGTCGGACACAACAAGTCATTTTAAGATGTCACTTTAGGCTCACAGAACTTGTGATTGCTCTTTTTTTTGCAAGGAATAAAATTAACTACCCAAAAAATAATAGACTGAGTGATAATGAAAATAATGGTCAGTCTGTCTGACCTGGCAGCACGCAGTAGTCCCAGCGCTTCTGGTCCCAGTCGAGCCAGCAGAGAATCCTGCACTCGCACCATAGCCTCAGTCCGCTGCTCCTCAAGAGGAGTTTCTGATGTGGCATCAAATGGCACGATGCTTTCAGTTAAAGACTCTGACAACTGTGCAAAAAAAAAAAACAAAACAGAAAAGTGGAATCCAGTGTTGGTAAAGTCGACCCTTTTCACTTTTTACATAGACCGATATGGTTTTGGAATATTTAAAGGCTGACCTTTCTATGTGACTTGAGAAAAACTATTTGAAGTTAAATGCTTTTATACAGACACTGACCTCTGATAATCTCTCTCTAAAGCACACTAAAATTCAGAGAAGAGGATATACGCTCTCTGCCCCACCTTAACGTAGATTCTCACACTGACCTGAAACCCTACACCCTTCAGTTCTTCCTCCACAATCTTCCAGGTCTCCGCCAGGGCTTCTGGAGTAGTTTCTGGAAATGATGGATTTTTTCTGCCTTGAGACTTTTTCCGCTTCACCTTCTTCCTCTGCAGAGTGAACAGAGGTAGGTATTAATATTTTAAGCAGGCACTAAGACCAGACATTTACACACGCACTACAAATTGAACAGAAGAACTCACCTGAACCATCAAGTTTTGGCGACCTTTACAAAAGCGCTCTAACATGCGCAGGAAGAGATGAGTTGACTCCACCAAGTCTTTGAGGTAAGATTGAGGCTGCCTGGTTTCATCAAACTTCCTCAGCAAGGTCAGGAAAATCTCCCTGTATTCCATCAGGTAGAATATGTTACCTAGAGGGTGACAATAAATAGATGACATAAACCCTTTCCCATACTTCAGATATCATAAAAAATTGAAATATCCAAATCGCTATTTGAAGCACTGCAGAAAGACGAGACCATATGGATATCTAAAAACAGGTTGTATTTCACATTTTAAAGCAAAAATGGCCACTCTGTTGGAACTAGGGTGATGAGCATCTCACTTTTAATAACATTAGAACTCTGACGAATGCTTTCATCCTGAGAGCGGTCCATCTCGTTCACAGTTAGCAGCAATTCTTGATATGCCTTTAGAGCCAAGTGCATCCTAAAGAAGAACAAGTGATATCAGTCTGGGGAAAACTCATCGATTTGACATTTTTCTTCTAACCGGCTTCCACATGATAATCTTACCTACGGGACCAGGACGTGGCCTCTTTGCGGTCAGTAAGCATCATCTCATAGTAGTTGGTGATGTTGCGTTCAATGAAATGAAAAGCACGGATCGACATGGTCTCGGAAACCAAGTCAGCACGGAAACCATTGCCACGATTGAAAGCCATGAAAAAGCTGAGCGCCCAGAGGTAATAGGTTTCATCATGTTGCTGAGATTGCTCTCGTATCAGACTTTCCTGTAGAGAAAACAAATAAAAACTGAGTCTTATGAGAAGTTTGTGTTACCTAAACAGAACCTTAAAATATCAAAGAACCTCTTTGCAAATCTTTCCTTGCAATTTAACTCAGTTTTATCCTATTCCAAAGAAACACATCAGAATCAATTTCAATTTTCAGGTACAGACAGAGATCATAATCACGTGCAAGAAGGCATTTTTGTGCGAGAGGCCTGTCACTGTATGTTGCCAAATAAACAAAATTGCTATTTGCCATTTGCTACAAAAGTATATACAATATAGTAATTCCTTCATGATACAGTAGCTTACCTTGACCAGGTACATGAGGCGATTGTAGCAGTTCTCCAAGAAGTCCAGACAAAACTCTCGCAGGAAGAGTCGCACATTTAAGGCTGAACGGCGTTTGTCCTTAGATTCCTTGGCCTGTCGATTCCTCTTGGGAACACGTCTCACTGCTTTGCCTGTGTCATGAGTATAATTTTTGAACTAAAAAACAAGAAAACACAGAGACTTGCATTAAAATAATTTTCGTTCAGACTACTACTCCTAATACTAGGATTCCATCATATTACAGATTTCTTGAGTTGCACTTCTCACATTCTGTAGATTTCTGTGATAGATCACATCTTTGTCTCCGATTGACTTGAGACCTTGAACTACATAGGATCCTCCAAAGCGAGAATGTCTGAAAGAAAAACATGAACACAAAAACTGTGAAACAATAGAATACACACATATTTATTTAAGTTCACTATATTTCTCATACCCAAGTACTTCTACTAAGCCTTATAAAGATTGAGGAATATTTCACCTCCCTTTCTATATAATCAGGCTACAACCAAAAGATAATAAATAACCTGTAGAAGTTCTATGATGTATTTCATGCCAATAGGAGAATAAAAAAACAACAACAAATATATAGTTCTTGGGGTGAAGAATGAAGACTTGACATTCAGTTGTAATGCATATTCCTTTGATTGCAAGTAAATGCAACAGGTTACTCATATCACGGATTAAGGCAGTGACTCAGGTATGAGTGCAATAAGAGCCTCCTTCCCATTTAGCATACGCATTTTGATTGTTTCATGTAAGCCTGCCTCTTACTCTGAGTTAGCAGAGTTAGCAGAATTACTGAGTATTTAAAGATGTGGTGAACAACCATCTTTTACATCCACTCTGCCATCTTGTAACCTTGACACTGAGGAATTAAACATTGCATGTCACCTGTTTCCTCTTTGTAATGTACGAGAACGTTTCTCTGCCTGCTCCCTCTGCCTCAGTGCCTCCAGCTCCTGAGAGTCTCTCTGCTTCTCCTCTGCTGAACGAGCATGACCAGCGCTCACCAAAGCTTCTGGTGTCTGTCAGAAAAGAAGAAGAGCTCAAACACAGAAAACAGCTGGTATTCTCTATGTGTGCTTCCAAAACATTATGCAGTCCAACCTGGTCTCTGAACATGAGGGAGATTATTTCCAACACATGCATACTCCACTGCTGCTCACTCTGGGCCGATGCCAGGAACTTGACCAGGTCGTCAAAGCCGCTCATGTGAATGGCCCACAGAAGCCTGTCATGGATGCTGGCATCATCATCCACTTTCTACAGTCATAAGGAAAGACAGAGATTGGGAAAGAATTAGAAATTAGGAATTAGAGCTAGCTGAGACAAAAGATAAAATGAAAGGGCTGGGTCTTTATGACATCAAAAATCATGTTGTCATTTAGGTTGAAGTCAGACCTTCTCTTCACAGGGATCTGCAGGTACATGAAGCACATTCCTGACCAACAGTAGGATCCTCTCTATCAGCAGGTTATCCTCTTCCTGTCTCTGCTCCCAGTCCTAAAACACATGAAGGTCAGAAGGGATCCGGGAAAAAAGGTGAAATATAAAGGTGTTAATATATAATCTACAAGTAGGATGGAGGCAAAAATGTTTACCAGTAAAAAACTCACCAGTTGCAGAAGGTTGTACAATTTCTCACTTAAAATGCCAAACACCCTTTCATTGGCAAAAGCCTAAAAATAAAAGGATAGGACATAATAAATACTTATTTTTGTGCTAAATACTTACAAAACAACTCTTAACTGTAAAAATATAATTCTACATTGAAACATATAAACTAAATTGTGTTACAACAATTAGGAGTTAGCAATACCTCTTTATAGGCTTGTAAATGAGATGTCACTTGCAAAAAGTGATGTCTAAACACTGGGTCATCAGGGACTTTACCAAAGCAAAGCATGGCAGGCTGAGTGAGGTTGACCATAAGCCTGAGAAAAAAACAGAGAAGAGTCATGTAAGCAACTTTTAAATTTATCTCTACAGCTTGCACACAAAACTTGAAGAAAAATGGAGAATTTCTATGTAAACTTAATGACAGTATGTTTTCTAAAACAAGACTTTGTACCATTGAAACATTAATATATTGCAACACTGGCTTTGGTGTATCAATTTTGCACTGAATACAATTGTATTAGGAGGAGTTTTACCTGATGCAGGCATCAAATAAGGCTTTATCTTGTCCATGTTGAATGATGATAGGTAGAAGGTCATTCTGTACAATCTGGCCTGCACCCAGCTGCTGGCGGACATCACGGGTGTCATCTTCATGGCGTAAATACCTGATCAAATCTTTCACACTCTCTGCAATGCAGAGACAGGAAACAGTTAAAAATTGACTTTCCTTAATGCAAAGTTTACTTTTTCATTATAATTAAATGTTTTACTTCACTCCAAAACCACTCACCCAAACAATCTATTTCCTTGTGATAGATGTCACCCTCCAGATAACCAAGAGCACTGCAAGTTGCCAGAAGTTCGCAGTTCATCCTGAACAAGTCCATACACCATCGGCAGGCATAAAAGTGAAGTTTCAGTCTGATAAGCCAAACAGCAGGATATAAAAAACGGAGAAACAGTTAGAGGAAAAAATACACAAATTAATGGTACTATTTCCAGTCAAAGAAGATGAGATAATCCCATCTCAAGAGCATCACAATTAGCTGTTTTTACAATGAACTTCAGATTTTTCTGTATTATCTAAAGAATATCTTCTAATGAGAAAGAAGAAGACATGTAAACTTGGGGGCAGTCAAAACATCTTAACCTGGCTCGCTTTTACTGACAACTAGTGGAGGTGATCTCAAACTTCTCCTTGTTTATCCTCAGTTCCGTTCAGGCTATGTTTACTGATAAACCGACTGATTTTGTGAAATTTCAGCGGTTTAAGTGAGGTCTGCGCATAGTTATTTACAGCTTGGCTACATTAATTTAGGCATTCAAAGGTTCAATGGAGACCCAGTGGAAACCAGGGGACTACGCTGACATTACCTGTGGACCGTAGTGGAAAGTACATTTACTCAAGTACTGCGTTTAAGTACAATTTTTAGCTGCTTGTATTTAAGTACTTTGATGTCCTCCATTTTTCTGCCACTTTGTGGTTATATACAATTCAGAGGCAAATACCCCTCCTCTGCTTACTTTGCAGATTCAGATTAAAAGAACCAAATAATATCAGCAAATAACGATGTATTACTATAGATTAGGATAAGACTACCGTTTCCAGGGGAATATAAAGCCGTTGAGATTAGCTCTCCCTTTACCAGCTCCAACATTAAAGACCTGTGCACATTAATGTATCAATAATCATCGTCCAGCAGAAAAAAAAATATATATATATATATATATATACACTCGTTGCTACTCGTTGCTAATGTTTTGTAGCCGTCAGGCAACGTTAGCTTCGGTTTTCAGCCGCCTCGCCGCGCTACGACTCCAGCTTTGGTTCAGAGAAAGTAAAAGAAGACGAACTAAGTCACCGGACTGTTCAAACTCTGTCCCTCTCCGGGTGTCGTGTCCGTCAGCCGGCGGTGTTTTCGGCTCGGTCCTCCGTCAGCCGGCGGTGTTTTCGGCTCGGTCCTCCGTCAGCCGGCGGTGTTTTCGGCTCAGTCCTCCATCGGCGCGGCGCCGTTTCTGTCCGCAGCTGCTCCAACCCGACGACGCGGACAAGTCTCGCGCCAAGACAGCGGAAGTAGAATGTCGTCACCGGCCTCGGGGTGGGCTACACGGGCCGCGCTGCCCTCAGTTCGGCCTTTCAGGCAGCACCTTCGCCCGACGCCGGCGCGCCGCCGCCAAGACGAGAAACTTTACGAGCGACGCGGCGGGTCTGGATTTGTTAGGTGTGGATTCAGACGACTGAGGTCGGGACTCGAGCCGCCGTCGTTATCTGTTTGTGCCAGACTTTGCGAATTCACCGGACTTTTCCTGCAGGTTGTGCTTAAGGCGCTTCCGAGAGGACGTACTCAGGGCATCAAATACCTCCAGCGATGGAGGAGTCCCACTGCTGTGAATGTTGAGTATAGTTTCTCTGATCCCATCTTTATTTTACAGCACTATACGGTTTTCTGATTATGTTAATTGGGAGGGGAAAAAAATCAATCAATATTTAATGAGTGTAGAGCACCTGCATGTCATGACGCCTCATACAGAAGTCATCCCACCGGCAAGCAACAGGTTTTGCACGAAACTGGAAAGTATGGAAGTGCCAGAGGTGAAGAGGCAATGGGCAGTCTGATGAGCAACCAGATTTAGTGAGAAGTCAAGCATGCCTAAGGCCAGAGGGAGTAGAAGCAACATGAAGGTACTGTATATTTTTTGCAAGGAGTTTTATAAAGTTTTTTGACTATAAACACCACTTCACAGCTAAGCCTTAAATACACAATTAAGATTATTCTAAGAAAGTATGTGGCCTTTGCAGGCCTTTACACCCATGCCATGCTGGTTTTGGCTTATAAGGAGAGTACAGGTTTTAACCCTTGTGTTGGAAGAAGCCTCACTCTGGCATCGAGAATGGCGAGTGGAAAAGGTGTTTCCCACATAGATCAGAATACAATGATATAAATAACAAGAATGTCCCCTCTTCTCCCTGTAGACCAAGGTCAAGTGCTCTGTTTTGTATTCGACCCCTGTCCCGGAAGGTGTCTCTGCATGCCACTGACTCTGGGCTGCTCGATACTAAAATCCCTTCACAAGCAGAGGGTGCTCTTAGACATGAAAGTGCAGGGCGTGGACATCATGGCTTGTACAGAGCAGAACACTGGACTTGGAAAAGGAGAAAAAGTAGCTCAACAGTTAACACAACAATAATTGTTGTCAATTCATAAGTAGTTAAGCACGAGACAAGATTTGCTCCAATTAACTTTATTTGCACTTACATATTCATTCTTCAGTCGTGTCAGATACACACAACATTGCAAAGCACATTCAGCAAAAGTCTTTTCAGTTGGTAACTTTCATATTTTCACTGCCAGTGTTTTCTGTGTCACATGTTTATTCATGATCCATGTCTTTGGAGATTTGGTGTTTTGCACAATAAAGAGGATAGCAAAGCTTCTAAAACAAATGCAAACATGTTTATTTATTCTCAGTCTGTCTTTTAAGGTGTGTTGAGCTAAGGGCAGTGTCTAAAAGTTTGTAAGTAAGTCATATCCATGACACAAACTTCTAAAATCCTGCATTTAAACTATTTACCTATTTTAGCCTGCAGTTTAATAGTCTGCTACAAACGTGTGGTCGTCTAAGGATTCCACGGGATTGCACTGTAAATCAAGGCCTCAGGTGGTACGTTAATAAAGTGGTTTTGCTTAGCCCTACGGATGACACGTTTTCAGCAAAAGTTGGGTGGCTTTAATAGCACCAAAGTGACACTGTCTAAAGGGAGTTATTTAACATTGCACCTATACTGAGAGACTCTTTGCTAGACAGATAAACACATAACTAGTTGGAATGATGACTATATAGATCAGAGGTTTGTCTTTTTTCTAATTTTTTTTCCCTTTTTTTTCATGTATTTTTATTTCTATCATGGCACCGGCCTTCACATTTTCTAATCAGTTTTCATCTAGTCATCCTTGTCTTCCTTGTCAGTTCTATCAGCGTTGCCTGCGTCTCTGTCTGTCTCCCTCCTGGACTCCTTCACCACCTGATGGAAAAGAAACAGTCAGATTAGCTGAAATTCATTTTCATATTTACAAGTAACCATAACTCTTATGTTCCTCACAATTTCCATAATGCAAATAATATCAAACCAGACATTTTCGCATTATGTCTTGTCATTTTTGTATGAATCTTTGTACCTCTCCATCTCTAGTCTCAACCGTCTTTATCACCACAGTCCTCTTGCTCACGCTGTCTGGAGTTTGTTCGAAGTCTATGGAAAGTCAGATTAAAGCAACGGTAAGATGTTTACATTCAGATACATTTGCATTTCACAACATAGATTTTTTGCATTTATGAATTACCTTTTTCAGATTCACTTCACAGGTTGAATCATCACTTGTCAATCACATCAACAGTTGTTATTGGGCATGGCTTGGATGTTTAATTGAAAATCAAAAGGGAGCCCTGAGACGGTCATCATCTTATATTTGATCTGAGAAAAAAATATAGCTTACCTCGCTCTCCAAGGTGATTGCTCATGCCGATATTTAAGATGGGGACAGTAATCCTAAACAGGAAAATGAAATTTTGGTGTTGTTTACTAAACATTTATGAAAAAGGAAGTTGCTCAGACTAAAAATCTAACCACTAACCGCTAACATTTTACAGCTCAAAGGTGAAAAATTTTAACATCGAGGAAAGACTAATAAGACAGATCTTTTATTTTGTAAATGGAAAGAGAAACACTCTAAATTCATAAGTCCAAATTTTTATGAAAAATTGAACCTGAGACACAGAATACTTTCCCTCACCTGCTCTCCTCCCCCTCCAGCAGTTTACGGTAAGTGGCAATCTCGATGTCCAGGGCCATTTTAACATTGAGGAGGTCCTGGTACTCCCGAAGGTGGCGAGCCATCTCCTCCTTCAGGTGGCGGATCTCATCCTCCAGTCTGCCTACGTTGTCCTGGTAGTTGGCGATCTCATTGCCAAACTGGTCCTCCATTTCACGCATCTGCCTCAGCAGAGCTTCGTTCTGAAAAACACAACAGCACATGCAGCACAATAACAAATGTAAAGTAGTTTTCTCACTGGGTTAACTGCATAATGGATTAATAAAGAAAAAACAACAGGTGGTACTTGGCCTCACCGTATTCTTCAGTGCATCAATTTCACAGTTGAGAGACTGAATCTGCCTTCTGGACTCATTGGCCTCCTGCTTGGCCTGCCTCAGTGCATCAGTGTTACGCTTCGCAGACTCAGTCAAGTCAGCAAACTGTAGGAGCAAAAGATGGTAGCATACAAGAATGAATATGTGCTTTTGTGATCCTGTGTAGTTATTGGCCTGTTTGTCTGTCTGTCTACCTTGGACTTGTACCAGTCCTCAGATTCCTGCATGTTCTTTAGGGCGATGGTCTCATATTGAGCCCTGATGTCCCTAAGAGCAGCAGTCAAATCAGGCCTGGAGGTACTGTCCACCTCCATCTTCAGCTGCTGGGTCTGGACACTCACTTGTACGTCCTGGATTTCCTGTCATTGTCACAAAAATATTGTCACAAATTCAAAGAGTCTAATCAAAAACACTTTAAAAAAATGACCCACTCATCCATGCTTAAACAGAAACGTCTATTTAATTGTAAAGAGCCGGTTTACCCCCCTGCATCTCACCATCAGTATCCTAATGGGTTTAGTTAGTTTGTAGCACAAAGCATTGTGCAAGAAGTCATAGTACTTACTGTGTACAAAAAGTGCTGCATATTGCTATATGATTTTACTCTGCAGCACAGAAAGAATGACTGTCTCTCATTTACAGAAAAATTACTACTGTATCTTGTTCTGTCGGTCAGCCAATCGCTGGCATGATCTCGTGGCAGGCAAATCAGATAGATATTTAAAAGTTTTTTCCATTGATACAGTAATGGGAATGCAGAGGAGGTAGCATTGCTTACTTCATCATGGATCTTCTTAAGGAATTCAATCTCATCCATCAGAGACTCAATCTTCCTTTCAAGCTCCAGACGGGACAATGTGGCATCATCCACATCCTAGTTGTTATGTGAGAGAAACATAAATTATTCTAAGTCGCTAAAATTGCAATATATCATCCATTGCTAAAGCACATCTTCATAAGCTTACTTTTATATTTTGACCAACAAGATCACATTTCATTATGCTTAAATGATTATGAGAGAATGTTATATAAAAACTCATAGATTATTGTGAGTTCTGTCTGTTTCAAGGCAATAATGTGTGTTTTTTTTGTGCTGTTGTCTGGGTCAGTGAAATTTAAGAGATCTGCTTTGTCATATTACTGTGACATTATTATTCAAGAATCGAAGATGGAACAATGGCATTCATTTTGACCTGTTACCCGAGCCTGAGGGCACTGTAATCAATATGCTAATCATGGTCCAGTGCACTGTTTACCTTGCGGAAGGCAACCAGGTTATTCTCAGCATCTGCCCTCTTCTGGGCTTCTTCATCCAACCTTGAGACATGAGACAAAATATTTCAAACAACTAAATTTTCTTTTTTTTCTCCAAGAATCTACTTAAGACAAAAGTAAAGAGAGAACATGTTGAAATTTTCTTTTCCAAGAACCCTCTTTTCTCTCTAGGGTGGCCCCAGGGCATCAGCTGGCAAAAAGCTCTCTGGATCAATTTGTTAATTCACTGTCCTGTAAAAAGGGTTTTGGGAGTGCGCCCAGTGGGATCAGCAGCTGCCCCTTTCAACTAATGTGGTTTCCCCACAATTCAATAAGGTCATCTACACACACTCAATAAGGTTATGTACACCCCCCCCCCTTTCAAAGATTTTAAATGGTCACTCTAATATTGGCTGGTATTCAGTGATGAGACAAAAACTGTACAGATAATGGAAGTGACATTTACAAGGCAGTTAAATAAAATATGCAGCATGTGTGAAATGCTTTGGCAAACCTAGACACCTGTTAACTGTCAGAGACCAAAATGTTGTTAGATGCTCCTGCAAAAATCAGCAGAGAAATTACAATGAAAAGTGATATTTGATTCAATTTCAGCCCTGAATTTTTATCATAATGCTTCAGCAAACTCAGTTGCAATTCATGAGTCACTGCGATGACTCATCACAAATTATATCACAATGTACAATACATGAGTTCTCTCCCCCTCCGCTGACTTGTTTTGACTGATGGGTTGTCTGTGTGGTCAGTGTCTGGATGTGCGGCTCCATCTGTCCTGTCAGACAGAATTCATGCCCCGACTGGATATGAAGTAGATTAGTGGGGAGAACATCACATAGTAAGGCCGGCTCCCTCATCTTTAATTCATGTTGTGTTACATGGGGCCCTTTTGTCCTAATGGGGTCTCTGGCACCATCCCATCAGCAGAGCGGCACACTCAAAACACACCTAATGGAGTCATTGAGTCACATTGATTTTTCCTGACGCTATTCTCACCACGCCTGACATCCAATCTCTCTTCCTCCGGTCCTATTTCCTCTCCCACTCCCCTCCCCGCTCCTCAGCCGACCCCACCCTGTGTCTGATCCATTAATCCATCCTCCTCCTCTCCCATCTCATCTCCCTTTGTGCATGTACATAATTGTGAGGGTTTCGAAACCCATACATTTGTGTTATTTAAGGAAACCATTCATTACCTTCCTTATCTAATTTGGTAGCGAGAGGTGTGTTATACCTTTCCGTTGGACACATTCCTGTCACATACAGTATGTCATGCTCAACACATTGTTTTATGTTGAATATGGCAGTTAGAAAAGACATTTAATAAATAAATACACCAGTACACGACAGGTGTCTGATAGACATTATGCAGTGCATTGTCCTGTCTCATGTCGCCGCTCTGTGGTGTCCAGTCTGCTGATGTGCCACACCCTACACCATCATCATTACTGGAATGGGACCTCTACGTCCTCTGTGTTCAAAGTGGATCATGTACAATATATTACAACCATGTCAATGGAGGATGTAATCGGGGCACTGGTCGTGAGTGGTCCACACCTATTAATGTATATGACTGAAAAAAAAAAAGTGGGATGGGATGGCATTGGACAGGTAGAAACTTTCTCTGTAGCTTTATATCGTAATGGCTCTGTAATTTCCTTGAGACTAGGTCAAACAGTTCCTCAAACAATTCTGCTATACTCTTTACAATATCCTTCAGCCAAAATATTTCATGTCATCACTGATGCACAGACCACTTTTCTATCAATTTGTCTGTCTTTTTGCCTTTATCTGTCTATCCCAATTATGTTATTGATGTCTCTATCTCAGTCTCAGCTACCTGTCTTTATCTTCATGTCTTTATGCAGCACTTTTCTTTCTCATCTCATCGTGCTAGTACCAACCTCTGTTTGAGCAGGGTCAGGTCTTCAGCCAGGTTGTCCCTCTCCAGTTGGTACTGGTCCCTCTCCTTGCCGATGGCATCCATCTGGCGCCGCATCTCCCTCAGCTCCTCCTGAAAGAGCTCAGAGGCGCGGTTGGGCTGGCCGTGCTGTTGCTGGCCCTTGTACTGGTTGAGCTCCTGCTGCAGCACACCATTCTGCTGCTCCAGGTAGCGCACCTTCTCAATGAAGCTGGCGAAGCGGTCGTTGAGCTCCTGCAGCTCAGCCTTCTCGTTGCTGCGGGTGGTTAAGAACTCCTGGTTGATGGCTTCGGCCAGGGTAAAGTCCACCTTGTCGTAGGTGAGGCGAGGGGGCTGAGTGCTGGGGCGGGAACGCTGTTGGTGGTAGGATGTGGAGCGAGATACCACCACAGGTGACATTGAACGCATATAGCGACCTCCAGAAAGGGGCGAGCGGGAGGACACAGGGGAGTAGGTGGACATGGAGATGGGGTGGGGGCTTCCAAAAGTGCGCCTGTAGGAGGTGGAGGTATGCATCGAAGAGTGGCTCATGGTTGGTCTCCTTCTGTTCTCTGTCGCTGTGGAAAGGTGGAGAGCTGGAGGCTTGGCGAGGCTCACGAGGCAACAGGACATCAGGCTGATGACTGCTGAGGGTTTTTATGCACTCAAGCTGGCTATCCCATCCTCCTCACGCCTCCTCCTCCTCCTCCTCCCGCATTGCTCCTCACCCCACCCACATGAACCTTTCCTATCTCAATCGCACATCAGCATACAAGCTTTGGCCACTCCCTACCCTTCAGAGATAGACCCTGCCTCTCGGTGTGCTTTCACCGGCGCTCTGTCTTGCTCTCTGTCTTGATAGTTCCACCCGTTTCACCACAGACTGGCTGCCACATATATGCTTTGATAACTAAGGATGTCTCCTCATGCCCACCCCTCCTCACTTCTCTGATTTATGCCCTCATTGATACTTTGCACCGGCGCTTGCTTGGTCATTTAGTCAACCAGTTTGGATTGTTATTTCTCCAATATGATTCCTATCCTCTCAATTATCTGTGCCAAGGATTCTATTACCTAGTTTCTAATAAGAAAATGTGAAACTGTAGCCTAAATTGAATCACCCAGATACATTGATTTGATTCTTTTTTCCCCTTCCATTTGTTTCCCTCCCTCTCTCCTCTTTGTCTCTCTCTCTCCTTTTACAGTAATGGGATACTTTATTGATATTCTGGGCGTCTGGGGCAGGGGCATGACTCTGCAGTTATTCTATCGTTTCCAAATGCACTAGATCCAGTAATCCTTGTCAGAGTACGAGCTGTCAAACAACTCTTGATATTTTCCATGAACAACGTGGGGGGTTTTGGTGCAGGTAATGTACCGGCAAAGTCATGTAGACTCTGAATCAGAACTTAAAGATGGGAGAGGTCACAGAGCAGTGACTGTTGTTATAGCAGGTCCATGAACTCCATGACTTACCCAGCATCAGTCTGCCGGAAGCCATTATCAACATTTTTTATTGTTTTGACTTTGATGTGACTTTCAAAGCAATCATTTAATTAGCTGTTCCAGGATGTAACCAACCACAGTTAAAGCTTAATGCTGACGCTCTTCAAAACTCAGAGTACCAAACTTTATAGGACCTTGTCTTAGAAAATGGATTTGGCTTTTTAAATGTTCTACCATAATTTCTCTCCCATTTTAAGAGGTTTTTTTTTTTTTGGACATCAGTCAAAATTGCTCCAACCAGGGACAAACAAGACTTGGCTTTAAAACTGTCAACAGTGAATTACTGATTGTCCCTGTAGAGGAAAGGCAACAACAAAATTTACCAACAACAAAATTCAAAGAGCTTTGCATTAGACATAAAAAGGTATTAATGAGATATATTATTCAGAACAAAGCAAGATAAAACAACGTAAAATAAGATTTTAAAAACAGTCACAATAGAAGATTTAATTGAATGAAATGATTTGAAGCGAGTATGAAGTGTAATTGCAAGGCTGAAAAGATGAAGAAGCACAAAGACTAGCAACATAAAGGTTATGATATCCCACAGTCCCACTTTGGAAATATCGAATCAACCACTGGAGGAAGCATTAAGCTCTAACACAGAATGACATGACAAGAATGCAGCGAAATCAATAAATGCTATTCCATGCTTATATAAAAGGTTCACCATTCTCTGTCTATTGCTGGAAGACTTTCACAAATGCAAGTATGTACGATGGCATCAGTTCTCTGGTACAAATGTAACACTATTGTAAGCTATACTCTGGGAGGGAGCACCTTTAAATCTTCCTGCAGACTGTGTGTGTGTGCGTGTCTGTGCATGTTGTTAGGGGAGGGCTTGATTGCTAAGTTGTGAGGACCAATTTCAGTTTAACATCATCGTAGTGAGGACATTTCTGCATTGTCAGGACAATCTGGTCAGTACTCACTACTTTAAAGGACTTTTTGTTAATGCTTTAGGTTCAGGTAAGGGGCTAGGGAATGCATAATATAACTGAGCATCCTCACGAGTATAGAAAAATAACTGTGTGTGTGTGTGCACACGTGTGTGTGTTTGTGTGTTTGTGTAGGTGTGTGTTTGTGTGCATATGTGTGTGCACACACAAACACACACAGAAGCGCGTGTACATGCATGCGCGCGTGTTTGTGCGTGCTCGCCTATAGTGATTTTAATTGGGGTCTGGAGACAGGCTCTACCAACCCATAAAGTTGACGTAATGCTGAGCATGCTCTGTGCCAGCTGGGTGTGGCACTTTCTTCCCTTTGTGTCCACGGTGATGCTTAGTACCTTTAATCCTGTCCATTTAGGTTCTCTTATACCTAATGCAAAACACAACCACAGGTAACATTATTGTGTCATATTTTTTGTCTTTCAAACACATGCACACTGTCACACATCAATCAGCACTTTTTATTCCAACCTGTACTCAGCATCTTTTCTAATCAAATTTTATTTTGTGTTTCCTATTCTTGGTGGAGCTTTTGTTACTCACTGTACTAAAGATCTAGTAATCTCTTTTCAGTCTGCTATTCATAAACACTCACTTCCGCACTTAGTTTTCCGCCTTCTAGCTCTGCATGGCTGTTACTGTCGAGGTCTGGCTTTGTTGAATAAATGGCTCATGTTAGTCTTTGCTTTGTAATCTAATCAACCTGCTTTATGGTCAGTAACTCTCTCCTCTCCTCTCCCTCCCTCCTCCTCTGTCTTACCCTCTGCCTCACCCACTCGGCTCAGAGCACATCTCACTTTCTATTATTTTTCCAGCTCCTGCTCTAACCTGCTCATATGGCCTCTGTCTTAGTTTCATATCGGTGTTAAGACAATTTCTGCTCTCTAACAAACAGTTTTTATATCAGGCAACCATGCATTTACAAAAAAAAAATACAACTCAATGATTTTTGACTGGACTGTGTCAGTGATACTAGCCCTCAGCCAGATGTTACCATTAGCAATTGATCCTTCTGCTTCTCAGAGAATTCCTGTGGGGGCTATAAATTCAATCTTGCATATTCGACAGAGTCGTGCAAGAATACTTATTTATTTCCACACACTGAACTCATAGAATGTGTGTCATGTTTCACTTCTAAACAGGCATTTAGGTATATCCGTTTTATGGTAAAATAAGGTAAAAAAAAATATTGGGTTAGAATTTAATTTATATAGGACAATGAAATTTCACAATTGAACCTCATTTTCCAATATGAAGTTCAAGGGTTGGATTGGGGTCTATGGAAGTAGAATTGCAAACTTGATTGTTACAAAAGAGAAAGTGTAAATATGTAATGGTGTATTTGTAAAGTATTTCCATCTACTAATTTTGAATAGTCTTTTAGTTTTACATAGGCAAACCCAAGCAAATAGTCATGTAATTTATTCAACACAGACATGTATTGCTGCTACCTTGACAAAAGAAGTTGGTTGCATCTCCCATTATATTGAAGAATTTTTCTCATCTTTATTAAAATCCTTTCCATGTAATAACAGAGATATTTCTTGTGTTATTATGACATATTTTAGAGTTGTTACTAGATACCAAATTATTCAGGTTTTACAAGAAACTTTTCTTGGTATAACAATGTATCAGTTTATTTTGTTATATTAGAAAACTTTCACATTATTTCACAAAAGCAGCGCATCTTTTTGAAAACAAACATGACGGGATAAGGGCGTCTGAATCTACTCCAAGTGTACGCCATCAGAGGTGGAATGAAAAGCTGCCATCACAGAGACACAGTGGCTGCACATTTTCAGACAGTCTCTCCTTTTTGGTTACAACAACAACGAAGTGCAGTGGATGTGAGTGTTGGTTTGAAAGTAACAGAAATTACTGGACAAAGCTTGGCTCTCTGGACAGGGTGACAGGGTTTGAATGCTGTTTGGTGGCCACGCTTCATTCGTACTGACATCTTTAATGGTCCACGTAGCTGTCTGCCACATTATCTTTTTTAAACAACAACCACACAGGGGCACCAAAGTTGGAACTGTTCAAATTCTAAACATAGGAGCTTTAATTTACAGTATAGTATAATATCACAATTATGGCAAATGTTATTATCAATGTATAAAAGAAATAGATTTGTTTAGTCAAGAGTTGACAACATGAACTGGATAATATATTCTACATGCTGATTGTGGGCTGCAGTGAGACTTATCAGTACATCCTTGACTGTGGTAGGTTTCTGCAGTGTGGTGGGCAGATGAAGGAGACTGTTGCTACTGAGTGGTGAGTAATAAAGTATTTTTCAGTTCAATCAGTGATGTGCAGCTGCTTGGGTGGTGTCAAGTTACTGACTCATCTCTAGTTTCACTAACCCAAGTAGAGCCAAAAGTCAGAAAAAAAAGCCTAGTAATTAGCCGAAAAACAAACAAACAGGAAGAAACCCAAACCTCTACGACCTTCAGGTGGAGTTAGGTGACAGTTCAGCTGGTGATGCTACTTTGCTTTTACACATGATGAACTATAAAAAACTGTAGGGCTGGTAAGATCTGGGAGCACTGTCAGGGCCAAGATAGAGATCATCTATGAAAAAGGATGGTCTCCCAGCAGAGCCGTTCACTTGTCTTGGCTGAGTATGTCCGGAGGGAACTGAAATGGTTGAACAGCACATAGTTCATGTGAGAGAGAGACATATTAACAGTCAAGGATGATTAATGGCTGTGTTTGGTAATTACTGTAATGGAGCACTGCACTGTGGACGGATATTCATTGGGAATACTTATGTACGTAAAGAGAGTGACAGAGTCAGGACATTGTGCAGTGGTGTGTGCATGAATAAAACCGCAAAAATACAGCATCAATATACACAAGCACAAAATGGCTTCTGAAATCCCAAGGTTGTGGTGAAAAAGGTTCACAGTATGTACTTGTCTTATCTTATATTGTGCTGCACACACAACTACAGTAGATGACTCTTTTCTAACACTAGTGCATAAATGCAGTAGAACAAGTTTTAAAATCAGTAAACACAGATATTTCCTACAGCGGCCTTCACAAAAAAAACCTTATTATTTTGAACTTTGATTCATGCTTGCTGACCATGTTATCAAGAGAAATCTTTCCTTTTGTTCCCCATCAGTCCACGTCTTTGTTCCTGTTGTGTTCGCCAGGCTTTTTGCTGCAGTGACATCAGCCCTTTTTTTTCCTGCGCTGCAGTGTGTCATGCGATGTGCATGTTACGACCAGCAGCTCTCTATCAGCTCGATGCATGATGGTAGCCTGCATCAGCAGTCAATCATTTTAACGGAGCAGTTAGTGGAGCCATGGTAATATTTTCCTAGCACACTCAGCTATAACCGAACCACTTCCTGCCCATGTCTCTGGTGCTCCTGAATGTCTGCTCATGCCACGTTGATCCACATGTTCACACATAAAGTTGTAGTTTGCTATAGTCCGTACAAGGATGGTTTGGTTAAATAAAACAAAAAAGAATGTCAATTTAAATAACAATTAAATACTGTACAAAAAGGATCAATTAGATTCCATGCTCGTAATGGACAATGTATGGGTGTCCAGTTATACTCTCCAGTTACTAGAAATTAATGCACACTATACTAGAGAAAGGAAACACATAATGGTGATGAAGTTCCATTTTATTCACTTCAGGGTAGCAAACATGATAATATTCTGTGGTGAACGTAATTTAAAATATTTTCAAAGAAATTGAACTGAAATGCGTTAATGTTGATTTTCCAATTGGTTAAGTATAAGTAGACCACAAATAAGGGAATAAGTTTGGGCTTCTATAACCTATCAATGCCAATTAATAAAAAAAATGCTGTAGGTCAAAATAAATATAATTTTCCTCTAAAAATCTTTCAACATTTTTATTGTACTTTTTTTTAATCACACAATTGACTCCTTTTTATTTTTACAAATGTTGCAAATAGGGCTGGTTCAGCTCACTTGGATTACTTAACTGGTTCTGGGTTAACAAATTGACTGGGAGTTACAATATTACTACAGATAGAGTATTATGTGTATAAAGCTGATATGTTAGTGCGGATGTTGTAGATGTTGAGTGCATGAGCTGCTCATGATATTTAAACAATCCTCCCCTGAAGCAGTGGACGACTTTCTCCTGGTGACTGTCGGCTCAGCAAGTTCCACAACAACAGAGGCACTGATGTTACTGCCGAGCTGCCTCCATTATTGGCATCATGGTCTTCTCTTAGTGGCTGGTACTGCTTGAACCGTCTGTTTAAATAGATGGAACAGGTGAGACAGGTGAAGAGATTTCATTAACGACAAAGTTAAACTGAATATGCAGTTTTCCACAGTGAAGTACATGGGCATATATGACATTAAATAGGCCAAAATTACTGTCAACAAAAAAAAACCCCATAAAGGTACATATGAAATAAAAACTGTAGACAAGAGGAAGGAAGATGCTTCTTGTAATTTAATCACTGGTGCTGAATTTAGTATGTAAAATTGTAATACTTTTTTATGAAACTGTTTTTGGTCTCGTGTTCATTAGTTGTCTTTACATTTTTCTTGCAAAATCACATTCAGCCACATTATATTTTCTTTAATGTGCTATTAGGGTGAGGTAGAATGGTTGGGACTTCAGGGAAGTTAAAATCAGTTTTATCAGAACCAAGGTTAGCAATAAATGGATTCCATTTTTGCCACAGTGGCATGGCTGTAGGGATGCCAATCCTGCCCACCACTTGGTTCCAGACTAATACTCTATCTTATCAACTATTTGATGCACTGTCATTTAAAAAATGTAGAGATGTCAATGGTCCTAGAGACTGACTTTGGTGATTCTCTCACTTTTTCTCTTGTGCCACCATGAGATTGACATTTTGTACTTTTGAGTAATATGGATTAAAAAAGGTGGATGGATACCAAAAAATTTGTCCCAGCCATTTATGTTCCCCTCAGGATCAATTGCAATGACTTTGGTAAATCCTTAACTCTTTCTCCATCATCAGGTCCAAATTTTAATATGTTCAATACTTTTATGACCAAATACCTGCAAAATTAATACTCATTAGTACTTTTTGCTTACCATAGTAAGTGCAGGTTAGCATGCTAAGCTGCTAAACTAGGTGGTGAATGTGGTGAATATTATCACACATCACACTGCGGATATGGTCATTGTGAGTTTGTTAGCATGTCGATGTTAGCTTAAAGCACTGTTGTGAAGACAAATAGAGCCTCTAACATGACTGTAGAATGTAAATATTGTTTTTTGTTTTGCTGTCAATCAGGAAGCTGTCAGTTTGGACATTCCACAGGGATCAGACCCCCGACCTTTACTCTTGCTGCTACTGTATTTTAGATGATAAATCGGAGGAAAAACCTAACAAATGACCAAGAAACAGGGTGACAATATCCGCATTCGTAGGGCACGAGAAATCACCGAATGGGTTGATGAATATGAAAATGATGTGAATTATATGCTATGATCTTTGCAGTCACCAGATCTCAACCCAACTGAACACCTTTTGGAGGTTTTGGGAATATGATCTATTGGAAGAATAGCGTCCATTACTCCAGTAGAGTTTAGAAACTTTAAGAGTCAATGTCGAGGTGCACTGAAGCTGTTCTGGCGGCTCTTGGTGGCCCAACACCTTACTAAGAGACGTTATGTTGGTTTTCCCTTAAAATTGTCTCCCATCTGTACATTATTTGCTAGTGATGATTTTGTTTTCCTGGGTAGTTCAAGATATGTTTTGATGTTGTGCAATCTGGCCTACTGACCCATCTAAATGGAGCTGAACCATTGTTAATGCCATTAACTGTTCTTTTCCCGCTATACAAAAAAACCCAGGTAAGAAACATATGACTTATGTTACAATGGGATCACAACATATAAGAGAAAATATTAATGCTGAGAATAATAGTAAAGCCAACTTGTTTTGACACCAGGATGAACGATTTTGCATAATTACAGTAGCTCTGCATGCAACATGCAACATTATCAGGTTTGTTGATCACAATTTTCAATGTTTTATTTTTCCAATTATTCCATCATTTCGGCCCCAAATTCAGGTAGATTCATAAATCAAGGTCTCACCTGTACATCAAACCAATACAACAGACGACACATGCGAGAACCATAACACCCAGGACTGTAGCAGCAGTACCAGCTGGGGTACCACCAGAGGCTGCAATTGAAGCACATTATATGAATCAGACACAACGCCATATGGATTAAGTCATTTTAGTGGCTATTTCTTAAGTTTTCTTTTACTCACCTACAGTTACACTAACTCTAGCACTTGTCACAGCAAGACTGACATCATTGGTCAAGGAGACATTGATGCAAAATACTCCAGAGTCATTAAAGAACTGACGAAGGATCATCTGACAGTCTGGAGAGGGTGATGCTGCATTACAGATGGTTTCTACTGGCGTGATACAGTCAGCATCTGAAATAACTGTGCAGACCTCGCTTGGTAGACTGAGGGAAGGATAGTTTGGAATGAGAGATGTATCAGCAAAGAGACCAACAATATAAGCATATTATTAAACCTTAACTTAGTGTTTTTGTGCTAAACACAATACATAATACACAATTAAAATGTTACACTAGACAATTCCCATGCAGGCTAACCAGGACTTAAGTCTTGCATCTGTTGCAAAGAACATGAAGACAAAACCAAATCAATACATCTCTAATGGTAAGATAAACAGTAAGGGAACCATTTGACCATCTCTGTGTGCTCTGTATATTGACTTGGAGATGCTTTATGTCCATTTCCAGGCCAGCAGTTTTAGAAATTTAATTCGGTATCACTGTCATCATTGGTTTGGTGTAAGTTTGGGTGTGGACAAAATGTTTGAGTTGTATAATTCCAAATTGATCGAAATTAACAACAATAACAATAACTGTAATAGCTTTCAACTAGTTTGTGTAATTATTCCATGAACGTTACTACTCACCTTCCCTGACATGTAATGGTGACGTCAACAGCATTTTGATCCAACTCAGTCGCCACTGACACAACATTAGACACCTGTACAATCTCTACACTTTCAATGCCCTCTGAAGGATTAAAATAAAGAAAGAGAGATTTCAACAGCGTTAAACTGCACTAAGCATAGTATTATCGGTTTAAGTCTAATCTGCCATAATAACAAAAACCATGTTTACTTACGGACGACATCTACAGAGGTGGCGAGGGAGCCATAACGGTAGACCATGCAGTCAGCTGTCAGCTCTGGTGCTTGTCTCTTAGCCACAACTAAGGCAACTTGTGCTGCATCTGCTTCTACTTCAGCTTGAACTTCAACTTCAGCGGGAGCAGCCTCTTCCTCAGCTGTAGGTTGCTCTGGAAAAAAAGAGGAAATTTATCCTAATATCCTAATCCTTTTGTTACCAGAGCTATGTTTCTAATTGGTGTATACTCTACTTAACATCAAATGATCACCTGCAGCAGCTGCAGTAGCTGCAACATCATTCTCTGTTTCCATTACTTCAGCCTCAGTGTCAACTGCAGCATCAGCTGGTGCTGCCTCTTCTACAGCTGTGGTCTCAGTAGCAGCAGGAGCAACAACATTATCAGTGGGGGCCTCTGTGGCAGCTTGGACAACATCTGCAGCAGCATCAACAGCAGTAACAGCAGCATCACCATCAACATCAATGGTCACAACATCTGCTTCTTGCTCTACAGCTTCTTCTGCCACAGGAGCAACAGTGACACTATCAGTGACCTCAGCTGCAGTTTCTTGTTCCTCTGCAACAGGGGCAACTGAAGCAGCAGCATCAATAACAGGTACATTTTCTTCAGCTGCATCTATCACCACTGCAGTTTCATCTGCAGCAGTTGTATCGGCATCTGCCGGCTCGTCAGCTGCAGGTTCAACAGGGGCAGCAGTGGCCACTTCCCCTGCTGCAACTTCTGTTTCTTCTGCGGCAACATCTGCTTCTGCAGCAGGAGCAGCAGTGTTTGCAGGATCTTGTTCCTCTGGAACAACAGCTGCATCGACTCCTGCAGGTGCTACCGAGGCAACCTCTACTGCCTCTGCATCTGTATCAACAACTGTTTCTGCATCTTCTGTATCTTCTGTATTTGCAGCGGTTTCAGTTGGTTGCACAGAAGCAGCGAGTGGAGTGGCGTCAGAAGCAGGGACATCCAGAGCAATTGCATCTCCTCCCTCGGCTGTTGCTGCTGGGACAGCCGCAGGGGTCGAGGCCATCACAACTTCTGCTGGAGCAGCAGAAGCATCGATAGGAACCACTGAAAGAAAAGTTTTAAAAAATTGAGCAAAACTTAATTCACACATCAAATACATCTTGCATTTGTATAAAAGATGAAAACAAAGCAAACAAATGAGTATAAAATATCACCAGCGGTGGGGTTTCCACAGCCATCGGGGATGCTCGCCATCAGGACCACCTGAGGTTTGAAGGTCCCAACAGCGAGGTATGTGTGTGTTACAGTATGCTCTCTGGAGATCAGAGTCCCAGTGCTGTCACCAAAGTCCCAGCTGAAGCTGATGTCGGCGCTGCTGAGATACTGGCTGGGATCATGGAGCTTGACGCTAAAAGCAATGGGTCGGTTCTGAATGAAGTTCTGGTCGTCCTGGTTTACATCATTGACTTGGGCCAGTGAAACGGTGAAGGGAACCTGGTCTGATGACAGAGCAAAAGATTCTGAGATGTTATAATGGGGATTGCTAAAGATATACAAATACTAGAAAATCATTTTCCTCAAGTAACGTTTGTAATTGTTTGATTGGTTACCTGTGATGCTGAAGACTGAGGAGGCGTAGCCCAGAGGGATGAACTTGTCTTTGCCACGGCAGTGATAGATGATGACTTCCATGCTGTACGAGCCCAGCGGGACATTGTCTGTACCGATGGTAAGGGAGGAGGATGGGCCATCTGCCACCTGCCAGTAACGCCCTTGAATACATCAACAATGGGATTATTTAAAGTAGACTGGTAATCAGTGCACAATTCGGTTAATTCAAGTTTTGAAGACGCTACTGTTACTTTCATCATGCAGTACATGAGATGCGGTAAACTGAGGCAATTTGGTTGAACATTAATTTATATCAAACAAAAAATTTATGGTTGAACATAAATATATATAAAAATGTGCGCATTGCTAATCTTCACACAGGGCTTTCCAGATAGACTGATGGTAATGTACGACCCATCGAAATGCACAAACAAATTGACAAACAATTAAATGACTATGGACCAACTGAAAACAATGACTTTGGAGCCCTGGGGGCCCCTGAGGGCCTCGGGCCCCAGATAGTTGCCACTTTGCCTGATTGGTAATCCAGTTTTGCAGCTAAGCCTGATAAACTAGAATAAAAATGGTAAACTGCAGCCGTTGTGCTAACAAAACTCATGGAGTGACACTGATTTAATCTACGTAATACTAATGATTCACAGATTAAGTTAAATGCTCATTTTCTTGAGGTAACACCCAATATGTGTTTCCTGTAACAGTGTGTCTTCAGATATAAAAAGCGATGATGACGCTTCAGGCCAAATATAAAATGCCAGAGCTGATCACAGATCATCCTCAGTACAAACAAGTTTTAAAAAGTTTCTTTTGTCACATGGCCTGGAGCAAATGTTACACTTTAACTCCACTGGCCAAAGGAGAAACTTTCCATGGTTAGTACAGCCTTTTGACATGATGGAGTCACAGCTTCATTTGAAAGATTTAGTTGAGGGTTTTCTCATCACTTGGTTTTTCAGTAATAATGTACCAGTGAATCCTAAGTTTCAAATGGGCACGACATTTCAAGATCTTTACCCCATGTCTTCCACACAAACACATAGCGAGGTTTCCTGTTCTGGGTCCTGGTGAAAGGTGTTCCATCAGGGAAAAGTCCCGTCTGCTCTGCATCCTGCTCAGGATACACGGTCTGACCCTCCTGATACTGTTGTCCTGAAAAAGACGCATAAATATAATTACAAACATAATTATATAATATATGATAATATAATAAAGCTCATGTGAAAGGTACCCTGCATATTAAGATGAGGTTACAATGAAATAAGAATTAATTTCCTTTTTTTCTATCATCATGAAACTAACACAGTTTCAAAATCACATTGTTTTACCAATTGAAATAAATTGTCTGGATGTAATTGGTAAGTAAAGTGTCTGTAAGTTACTATACATGATAAAATGATCAATTATCCATTCATAGCTGCTCCTTGTGTTTGTAGCATTGAACATCAATGAAAATGGCAAAAACCATCACGTTACACTAGTTTGTCAGTGACAGTGGGAAAGCGTAGGAAAGCAAACTCACCGTTGATGGTGCAGTTACGTGCCCAGACAACCTCCCCGTCCGAGAGCACTGTTTGATTTGGCGGGAAATTTAGATTAATGGTGAAGGTTGCTCTGGCTCCAGTCAGAGTGGGTGCATCGTTTTTAAGATCGAAGGTTACTTCACCACCTGGAAAGGAAATTACACACAATTTACTATCGTAACAGAGACTGATAGAGAGAAACAGTAGCAGTTTTGTTTTAAGAAAAGAAAGCGAGAGAGAGAGAGAGGAAGCTTACCAAACCAGCAGTTTCTGAATCTTGGGTCTCCATCTTTCCAAACCGGGTACATTCGTGAGTTCCATGAGCGGTAACGTGTGAACTGACTTCTAGACTCTGCAAGAAACATTACACATCCCTCAGGAAAAGAAGCAATATCATACAACTCGTGTTACTCACATCCACAACCAACACAGTCACTGGGTGTGTCCAGTGAGGCAAAAATTGCAACACAAATTGAGATTTTTTAAAAGCTACTTTATCCCCAAAACCCAAGTCTTAGCTGCAAAAATTATATGTTTGAGTTTTTTTTTCCAGTTTCATTAATCATATTTATAATTTAGTTTATGCCAGATTGAGAGTAGTTATAATATTAACTACATATTTCACTAGAGTTAAAGTTTGTTAGCTTTCAAAAAGAGGCATGATTTCAAAATGATAATCAAACAGCTTTTAATTCTAAATAATAAAGACATTAAAAGAGGGCAGCGCCATGTTTTTAGTGTGTATGTGTGTGTGTGTGTGGGGGGGTGTTGGGGTTCTTGGCAGCGGGAGTCACACGACCTGCAATCCCCCTCAATCCCTTTCATGTGACTGTCAGCTGAGCAGCAACATCAGTAATCCCAGAAAGAGGAATGAGAGATCCCAGACTCTGGCTCACTGGCTTTTTTTCTCATCTTGAGATTTTTGTGTGTGTGTGTGTGTGTGTGTGTGTGTGTGTGTGTGTGTGTGTGTGTCTCTCTCTCTCTCTCTGTGAGTCTGTGTCTGTGTGAGATGGATGCTAACAGACCTTTTCAAAATACGTTACTGTTTAAAATGCCCTTAATAAAATATGAGTAATAAATATCCACATTTCCGAGTATGAAAAGAAAGTAACATTATGAATTAAAGAAGAGTTTTCTGAATTATAGCACAGACCTTGAACAATTAGCATAATTGTTTAACAGAGTGTGGAGTGTGTTAACATGAAACAAGCATAAAATGAGAGGTCAATCAATTTGCTGGTCAATTTGGGATTGAAAGAAGCTTAAAAAGATCCAGACATAATAGGAAGCATAAATTTGTTGATTTACATTAGAGACAGTAATTACAATCAATGACTTTCCCTGCTGTTGGTACAAATGTCTTACATCAAACACAGCAAAAATATTCAACCCTAACAAATAATTTAGAATAATTTTCAGCTTTTTAACTTGGCTTTTCTCAAACAAAAGAGAAAAACAACCACTGGGTTGGGACAATTCCACTCTCAAGTTTTCCTTGTTCAAAATATTGTGTTAGGGAATCAAATGAGACATAAAACTGCAGGTCAATGTAGTCAAATTGGGGGAAAAAAAAAAGTTTTACAAAATCTTGATCCAAGTTGATTTCTTATGAAAAAACAAAAAACGCAGTGTGTGAAGAAGAAGGGAGAACTGATACAGAAGGAGAAAACCTAAAACCACCTGCCTGACCAGAAACTGGTTGTCCTTCAGATTTACTCACTTTTTGAATCGGCTGATGTAAAAGCCAGAACCAGCAGCACCATTGCCAGAGTCTTCATCCTTTTTTTGTAAGCTTGTCTCCTCTGTCTGAGCCCCGATCCTCACCCAGCAGTCCTGAACCCCGACACAACTCCCAGAGAGATTTAAGAAAAATGTCCTCACTCTCTTTAAGAGGGCCTTAACCCTGAATTACCATAAAGTTTCTTCTCACCTCTGACATCATTGTAAACTGGCACCACCCCCTTTAACCACAAATGTGAGTGCTATTTTGTTAACTATTGTTGTGGAGTTATTTCACTCAAAGTTTTGACATTTTTATGGTAAATGTGATATTCTGACCAGAGCAAACAACTTTTTTAGTTTATGTGTACTGTGTTTTTTTTTTTTACTTGGGAGTCACCAAACTCAAAACGAAAACTCCCATTGTCTTTTTGTGATTCTGATGCTACATGTCGTACAGTACAGTATACAGTATCTCCAATGAAGCACTCAGGAAATTCTTCAGTAACCCAATACAGAAAAAAAGGATAAAATACATTTAAATAATTCAGGTGAACACAAAATAACCGGAATCCCTCAAGTATGATAATATTTCTTAAGTACAAATTACTAGAAAATCAATGGATGCTTTCTGCGCTGTATAAATGGAAATGTTTCACGTGATGCCTGCTAGGATGGAGAATGTGCACAGCTTGAGTCATGACTGTGTTTTATGACCTTACAGCTATGTGTGCATGGGCGTCACAAGATGAGAGTGTGGATGGCAAATCAATGCCATCCTTTTATTTCCTTAGCCATTCCTCTGTATCCTGCTGTCCACCTCAGGCTGCTGCAGCTCCTAGACTCTACGTTTACAGAAACATGGATGCACCCGTGGTCAGTTAACGAGACAGATCCTTGTTAATCCAAAGTTTCACTTCAGAGGAAGATGAGAAAACTTCTGCAGGAAGGAGTGATTCTAGAAATTATTTTTTTAAAAAAACTAAAGCCAATTTTCACTCAGAAAATATCCCCTTATTGGATATAAATGCTTTGCATCCATTTCAACAACAGTTTTTTTCCTCGTGCTTATTTAGACTGTGTCCTCTCAGCAAATATGAAACATATCTAGTCTATAACGAAGCATCTTCAGGTAACATTAAGCAAATAATGTCAATACATCCTGAAACAAGATATCACTGATACATCACAATTAATTATTTATGTTATTCTGATAGCCTGGGTCAAATCACTTTGTGCTTAACACTAGAAATGCAACATTTAAGTTTGCTATGTAAAAAAACCCAGCAGGCAATCCGCCCCATCAGTTACGCTATAATAAAGCAGAGTAATGTTGTAGACTTGCATAGAATTTGTCTAAAACATTAAACAGTTAGGTTCATAAAAATTTAGGCAGTAAAACTACTTTTGCAATTTTGATGCTGTACGCAACCGCAACTGATTTGAAATGAATCAAGATGTGATTGAAGTGTAGACTTTCAGCTTTAATTCAAGGGGTTTAAAAAAAAAAAAAAATTATATTAACCATTTAGGAATTAGAGCCAATTTGTTCATAGTCCCTCATTTTCAGGGGCTCAGAAGTAATTTGACAAAACAACATAATTATAAGTATAAGGATTATTTTTAGTACTTGGATGAACATTCTCTGCAGTCAATGATTGTCTGAAGTCTGGAGCCCATGGACATCACCAGATGCTGAGTTTCCTCCCTTGAGATGCTCTACCAGGCCTCTACTGCAGCCACCTTCAGTTGCTGCTTGTACCTCTACAATACCCTTCACCCATGCTCTTCTCTTCCCATCATCCCGGTACTAGTTAATCTTGGTTTCATCTGTCCAAAGAATCTTGTTCCAGACCTGGGCAGGCTTTTTTTAGATGTTTTCTGGCAAAGTCTAATCTTGCGTTTCTATTCTTAAAGTTTACCAGTGGTTCGTGTCTTGTGGTAAACTCTGTATTTACGCCTCTTGATTGTAGACGTTGACAATGACATGCCGACCTCCTGGAGAGTTTTCTTGACCTGGTTGGATGCTGTGAAAGGGTTTGTCTTCGCCAAGGATAAATTCTATGACCATCCACCTTAATCGTTTTCTGTGGACTTCCAGGTGTTTGGTGTTGCTGAACTCACTAGTTTATTCCTTCTTTTCAAGAACGTACCTCCTGATGTTTCTTTCATCTGACTTATAGGCTTGTTTTGTTTTTTAGCTTAATGATGGCCTCCTTCATTTGCATTGACATCTCTTTGGATGGCATATTGGGAGTTCCCATGAACCCAATGCAACTTCAGAACTTGAAATCACCTCCAGACCTTATATCTGCTTGTTTTGTCATGAAATAACAAGGGAACAGGCCACAGCTTGTCATGAAAATAATAGACTGTCAGTTGTCAAATTACATTTGAACCTCTGAAAAATGAGGGACCATTTATAAATATTGCTGTAATTCCTAAGCAGAAAATGTAAATTTTTGTGAAACCCCCTGAATTAAAGCTGATAGTCTACACTTGAAGAAACCTTGATTTGTTTGTTTGAAATCAGTAGTAGTTGTGTACAGAGGCAAAATTGCAAAAGTTGTGTCACTGTCCAAATATTTATGAACCGAACTGAACATGTTTATACTGCATAACAGCATCAAAAGTATCATAATATGAAAGCATTTGACTGAAAATAGAAAAAACAGTTTTGAGAATTTGTGATCAGGAAGTTCACTGTTAATATACACATATGTTAATCTATTCAAAATGAAAAAATATGAATTATGAAATGTATTCTGAAAAATATTCTAAAAATGCCATATCTTTATTGAAGGGGAAAATATTAAGTTATGAAGTTATGAAGTTACGATTTATTCATTTGTTTGTTTTTACTTTGCCTGTTTGTTTCTTTTAATTGAAAACAAATAATTTTGAAAATGTGTACGAAGTTATATAAAAAAGAGAAAAAAAGTACTTATATTTTACTAAGAAAAAAAAAAAACAAATACCAAAGGTCTTCACTCAAAAGGCACAGCCATTATGAGCTCTGTTATTACAGTGACCGGTGGTTTTCCCAATGATGTTGTCTCATGCCTGTGAGACTGTTCAGGCTGCACTACATGTGACCTCTCATGTGCTAACAGCAGAGTTTAAGGGGGAATAAATCCTTCCCACAGAGCACCTGATTTAACATACCACAAATAGTCCACCATTAGCTTCTTTCCTCATTAGTCTCCACTGTATAGTATCTTAACAGCATTGCCCCCGAGGTATGGTGATTTTCTGGAATCAACATGAAATTTAGAGAGCAATATTTCAGACAGGGGGACTTGTGGTAAATAATATAATATAATATAATCAAATCATATAATCAAATAATGGTGATTTTACAACTCCTCACTTTTAAAGAATATTCTTGGATATGTTTTTTACAGCTTATTGTACAGATTTACACAGTTGATTGCTGATTTCTGGTACGTTTTTTCACAATAAGTCACAATGGAGTGTCTTTGTTAAATTCTTCCAAGTTTAAAATAGTTAGGATTGGGTGCTTTAAAAATTATATAAACACCTAATAACTGGGCCCCTCCTCTCCGACCTGCATTCACATACACTCAAAGTAGCTTTCTCTTTTCAAACACTAACTCACAGAAAATGAGGATTGTGCTTGGTAATTGACTAAAAGATCAATGAGACCATCTGGTTTGTAAAAAGCCAGCTGAAGATCAGACCAGACAGTCAAATCAGTTCATGAAAAATGGAACAACAGAAACTTTCAGTTGTTCCTGACTTTCATCAGGATAAATTTCGGGTGTAAATCTTCTAAAAGGGGACCTGTTTCCTGATTAAAAATGACCACATAGATTTTTCCGAATCTGTGAGTAACCAAACCTTTTGGATAGCCGGAAAGAATAGTGACAGGCATCACTTCACACATGAATCTGCTGGGTGGAGAACATGTCAAGCCCCTGGGCTTTGACCATGTGCAGTATTGGTACGAATGCTTCCATGTCTAGACAGTTTAACAGGCACTGTTTCAGAGGACATCTAATGCCTCATGAAAAAGCCTGGTACATATTTTAGATCAATATGGAGCAGTTGTACCCATATGCCCCCCATTACTAACTACTGCAATGCAATGCTGGACCAAAGCCATTATTTGTGTTAATAGTAACACTTGCGTTTTTCCTGCCATTACAAGTCAAAATGGCGGCGAAAGAGGTGTATGAGTGTGGTTCATTTAGGAATAAAAAGAAACAAGAGTTAACAAGACAACGGTTTTTGGCTTCTACAGAGGAGCCATGACAGGAAAAGGTTAGTAACCACAGTGAGTAATTACACAAGTACACTTTCTTTCACTAGAGGGAGCAACTGTTGTTCCTCTTCATTCCCTCATTACACAGTAATATGATGGAAGCCCCTTTACTGCATTAGTTTGACATTTACCAACATACCAGACTACTTCATTAGTGTGCAAAAAAACCCACCAAAAAAAACAAAACAGTCAGTATTTTGATCAGTTAAGGTATTTTGAAAGTCTTTTTTCCAGTGGTTTTCGACTTCATTTTATTTAGAGTGGTTCTTGTTTCTTGTGTTGCACTAGTTAATTTTCACTTTTTTTTTAGTATATTGCTTTGTACATTTTCAGGACCCGCTATTCATATTTGTCAGTTGATAGTAAGAAAGACAGGGAGCGATACACAATTTGTTAAAGCAGATTCCCTGAGATTTTGAACTTTGATTTTTTTTTTTCTTTGATTAACTTTTGCACTTTAACAAGTAGCCTTATTAATAAAGATTTTCTTGAGGGTTTTTTTTTTGTTTTTTCAGGGGTTTGTTTTTGTTTGTATTTTTTGCTATTAATGGAAACAACAAAAATAAGATCCATTAGTTATAAATGAAGTTATAAATGAATCCTTTTCAAATGGCTAAATACATTTGCAATTTTTTCCCCTTTTTTAAAAATCTAATTCGTTTTTTTTAATAACTAATTTGTTCTAAAATTAGCTCAAATTGTTTTTTTGTACTCGTTCATTTTCATTTAAAAAAGAAACGTAAAAAAACTTCCGACGTTAAATACGTAAAACGTCATTGTCGTCTCACCATGTGACCTCAGAGGTTCGTTCGTTTGACGCCTGTTTCTCATCCCGACGTCAACGACTCCATCTCCCGACTTGCACCAAAAAACACTTAAAACGAATCATTTAGACACAAATGACAGTGAATTTGCAGAGATATTTATACTGAATCGGTACCGACACTTTAATACAAAACAATTTCCCCGGTTTTCCCCGGTGGGGAACCGAATAGAGGAACTCGGAAATACCACCCGGCTTCAGCGGCCGGTGCGTCCGTAACTAAAAAACGAACGCTCTGGGGATAACGCGGGAAACACTGCTGTGTTGCTTCAGCGTTCTCCAGCGGGAGCAGCCGCCGCGCTAATCCGCGTAATTATTGACGCTATCGACACCGGGACCGACTAATGACACTTTTTCTAGCCTCCGGTGGTTGGACTCTGACCTGAAAAACGTTTACCCCGACCCCGTCCCCGGACTGCGGAGCGTCCGGACCGCTTTAACCAGCCCGGCCGGAGCGGTTAGGTGTATGTCGGACCCCGCGCTGCTCCTTCACTCGTTAGCTCCGACACAAAGAGAGGAGTCTCGCTAACCAGCTAAAAACTACCGGCGAAACCTATCCAAAATGGATACGTTTCAGAAGGTGGAGAAGATCGGCGAGGGGACGTACGGGGTGGTTTACAAAGCGAAGAACAAAGTCACCGGGGAAACTGTCGCCCTGAAGAAAATCAGGCTGGACACGTAAGTTAACGCACCGCCGGTCGTCGTCTGGGCGACCTCGACAGCTTCTCATTGTGAGGAACACGGTACGAGAACAGTGGTTGTTGTTCACCGGGGTTTTAGGCTGCAACCGTGCCCAAAAGGTACTTGTGTATATACCTGTAGGTCTGAAACACCCCGTTTGAGCTTTGATGTTTTTAATACGCTTTTTAAAGCATCCATTTATCTTTTTACAACATCAGAGTAGATCGTTTTAGAAATAGGTTAGTCTACTGACAGAAAAAAAAAACATCTAGTCCAAACTTTTGATAGTCAGTTGATCGTTTTAGTCCTTTCTCAAGGGGGAAAAAAAAGTGAAAATGCTTCACATTCTCTAGTTTCTCCTTTTTTCAATTTAGATCATTTGCTGAATATGAAGATCAGTGTGTTTTCAGGCTGTTGTGTGGATTTGACACAGAAGCCAACAGAGTTTTAAAGACGTCCCATTGGGCTCTCAGGACGTTTCATAGACTATAAACGAGTAAATAAAGAAAATAACTCAGATAAAGTGATTATGAAAGTAATTGGTAATCGATTGCAGCCCATTGCTTTATCAGAGGGGGGTCACGGGGTCATGAGGTTGGGAAAAGGTTGGGAACCACTGAATATAATATATTCTTGAATGTGGGTCTGATTTTTGGTTCACGATGTTTAAAAAAAAAAAGTTAATATACGCCTTCAAAGAAAATTTTGGTTTATTTATAATATACCTGCTCACACATTTCTTAGGCTTCAGCAGGTGGCATCAGTGAGTCTCTGTAGCCAGTGTTATACGACCTTTGTGTCTGACCACAGGAAGCTAAATCACTGCTGTGTTTATCAGTCGGATTTTTTAGCTGTACCGCCAGTGGTGGTGCAGTGGTGCATTATAGGGTTTAGTTCAGTGCAACTATAACTGAGGCTGCTAAGAGCATGGCCTTGGACCTCTTCGTCCAATTTTTTTTTTGTTTTTATCAAGTTCTTTATGGTGTGTATGCTTTGACTGCCCATCCTAACAGTCAAGATACAGAAAATGCAGAATAAAATAAACATGATAGGTAAACTTTATGAAATCATTAACCAAGTAGAAGTTGATAACAAAATGTTAAAATAATAACAGTATTATAAACTTGGATGAGTGCGTGAGCTGCAGGAACATAATCGGTTCATGTACCGTGTATTTTATCCAGGGAGACAGAGGGTGTGCCGAGCACTGCCATCCGAGAGATTTCACTTCTCAAAGAACTCAGTCATCCAAATATTGTCAAGTAAGTGTTTGTTACAACTTTAGCTACTTGCAAGATTATTGTATTGTTTGTGCCAGATTTTAGTACAGCCTACCTGTTAACTTGTTACAGATTGCGTGACGTCATCCACACCGAGAACAAGCTTTACCTTGTTTTTGAGTTCCTTCATCAGGATCTAAAGAAGTTCATGGACTCCTCCTCAGTCACTGGTATCTCACTGCCTCTGGTTAAGGTAAACATCTGCAAGATTCACAAAACAAATCTGTCTCTATATCAAAGACTGTAAGAAGAAAATGGACTCAAGATGACTCATCAGGGTTAATACGCTATGTGTTTGTAGAGTTATCTTTTCCAGCTGCTGCAGGGCCTGGCCTTCTGCCACTCTCACAGGGTCCTTCATCGAGACCTGAAACCACAGAACCTCCTCATCAATGCTCAGGGGGAGATCAAGCTCGCTGACTTCGGCCTGGCAAGAGCTTTTGGAGTTCCTGTCCGCACATACACACATGAGGTAAGGTGTATATTCAGGCTAACAAGCCTCTAAAGTAAGATAGCGAGTTTTATGATTTAAAGTGCAAATTCATTACTATGCCCGGTTGGGGAATGAACTACCATATACATCATTGAGCTAAAAATTTCCAATACTAGGTAGAATACATCTCCTAAATAAGATTAAGTTGCAGTGAACTCACATCTTCATCTTTTCCAGTCATTTTTTTATATAAATTACATATTAGAGTAAGTTTGCTCCAAAAATGACATTGACATATTTACATTGTTAACTTGCACTGTCATGCTAACTTTATTCTTACACTTTGAATATCTGGATGTTTTTGGCAAAAATATTACATGGATAAAACATGTTTATTCGTCATGACCCTGAACACAGTAACTCATAACTGTAAAGCAAATACACTCTTCAAAGATGTTTCAGTTACTTTGCATGGGTGCTTTGCTGAAGTCACAGCAAAACATATGGTCTATTTCTGCACTCACAAGCAGAAGAAATATTCCTGCCCTAATGTGCCATTTTATCTCTAAAAATGATGTATTTTGGCAAACAAGCCTTCATCAGAAAGTGCTAATCATGTAGCACATTTTTGTGGATATTTTGAGTTTTTCTAACTCGCTCCTGTGATATTTTTCAGGTGGTGACCCTTTGGTACAGAGCACCAGAAATTCTGCTTGGCTGCAAATACTACTCCACAGCTGTTGACATCTGGAGCCTGGGGTGTATCTTTGCTGAAATGGTAATGTGCTCAGTTTCATCCTTCTCCACTGGGAATTGCTAAAGCCTGCTAGTGATACACATTGAATCACCATCTCACCAGCTGTCTGGCTTCACTGTCCATTCTTGCACAGATCACCAGGAGGGCCCTTTTCCCTGGCGATTCGGAGATCGATCAGTTATTCAGGATTTTCCGTACCTTGGGCACACCCGACGATACAGTCTGGCCCGGAGTGACATCAATGCCCGACTACAAACCATCTTTCCCAAAGTGGGCCAGGCAGGATTTATCTAAAATGGTTCCTCTTCTTGACGAGGATGGAATCGAGCTGCTTGGAGTAAGAACATTTGCTATTGATTCATACATTTGTTAATTCAGTACTTCTGCAGGTTGATCATATATGTTTCTTTGTGTTTTATTTAGCACGACAATTATATGAATTCTATGGAAATATTAATTGACCTAACCAGTCTTTGTTGTTTTTTCTCTTTGAAGGAAATGCTGAATTACGATCCAAACAAAAGATTATCTGCCAAAAACGCCCTCGTACATCGATTCTTCCGTGACGTCACCATGCCAATTCCTCACCTGAGACTCTGAGTCAAGCAAAATATCAGACTGTTTCTATGCCAACAATGTTTAAGCAATAAGGACCTTCTTGGCCTCCTTTCAGAACCAAGGCTGGAATGGACAGAAACAGCGGACACTACAGGATATGTTGGATCCATTAATGGATATTCTATGATACTGAAAACCAGCTTTCTAGAGGATAGATGTCCTGGAAGTTTTGCTGTTTTTTGAGCTCTGATGTTGTAATAGTTATGAATGTTTAACTGTAATATTCAATATCATATTTTGCATATTTATGTGCAGCTGCCATTTTTGATGTTAGGGTTATTTGTAATTGGGATGATCATCTGACTGAGCACAGATCAGACACATTCTGGTTACATGACACTAAATTTCCCAATTTAATTAGTATGTTGGCTTTAGGGTGTCAAAATTTCAAATTATCAAGTAGTTAGAATTAAATATTATTGCATACGTTTGTGGGGTAGTGCAAATAACAAATGTCATGCTTTGTAAGACCGAGCAGCAGCTGAAAGAAAGATTGAGCGACGACTCGGCACAAGTTGTCACACAACAGACATCATCAACTACTGTAAAACAGTTGATGTTAAAGGACATGACGATAACTGTGTTCTTCTAGTTTGATTTTTCTTACAGTTAAATACAAAACATGGGTCCAAAGTATCTTGAAGTGAATTTTAAAACTGCACCTTGGGTTGTTTAACACACAGAACTGCTTGTTTCTTCTTCAAGTAGTCTCACAGGATTACTTAACCAAACTGAAGTTCTCTGCCTTGTGCATGCAGTACAGGTTTGATATACAATTGTTTCCTCTTGTAATTCAGATTTTACAGAATTTAATGTGCTGGTACATTTTTCTTACTCTAGATTTTATCCAACCTTAATGAACTGTTTTTTATGGATATTGTTTATTTACAGTTTGAAAAAATAAACTTGTTCACATAACTGTAAGTGGTTAATTTGGTCTCATGTTTGCACTACAGATGGTTCATTTGAAAGGTCAGACGAGTCTGTTACAGTTGGAGCAAAAGCTGATCACGTTTTCTTCAATTCTGTAGCCAGTTCAAAAAATTAGGCCAAATACTTTGTGAAACTCAAATACCAGAGTCAAATGTTGTCTTAACTTATTAAATCAAACTACTGTTACATCTAAATAATATCTGGCCAGGGAATGTGCGGGCCCAGTTCTATAGTCGGCATCTCATCAGGTACATTATGAAACTTATGATGATAGGAAGTACAGGAAAAGTACAACAATTTTTTTTTTTTCAAGAAAAAAAATATCCAAAGTAAATGATGAACCTGTGCTATCAGGCAAAAAAAAATTCAAAACTTATGAGATTTAAATGATTAGAAAGTTTTAAATGTTAAAATGACAATCGGGTGATTTAATGTCATGAATCTACACTGATTCAACAGGAGAAAGTGGAAAACAGGCTTCAAATGCATAAACTAAAGTCTGGTTTATACTTAATACTTAATACTTAATATATTAAAGTGATATTTAACATACTCCTGAAAGGTTTTTTTACACATTTTTACACACTCCTTTCAAAGTTTGGAAGTGCTCCTTCAGCTTTGCATACCAGGATTTCTGACAGTGTTTTAACAGGTAATGCAAATGAAAAAAAAACCCAGCACAAACCTGTCAGACCACCTTGGTCGCAACTTTATCATATGGCCAACTGGTTGTGTGCTCCAATTACGTATCCACAATTAACCAAGTCGTCTACAGGGATACGTTTTTATTAGTCACGCCATATTTAGACGTCATGTCAAGCACTACAGAACTTCACTGTCAAGGAACTTGGGTTAAAGAATGAAGAAAGGATAGCAACAGAGAGAATAGCAAAAGTCTAAAATGTTCAAATCCTACATACAGTACATAGAAAAAGGCAATCTTTGCATTAGAAGGTGTAGTTTGCCATTTATTTTCATAATGAGCAATAATTAGAGGACATAGAAATCATGGGAACATTAGCATACTATAAGCAAACAGTAAGAAACAGATGTTATTGTCAGATATAAATTAATAATAAACAATTTCATAAGAGTCATAATTCAAATAGTGGAGTTGTCATTTCATTCACTAAAAAGTTAACACCACAAATTACGTATGTGCAGGACTTGTAGGAAAAGTACAAATGAAGCATTTAAAGAGAAATATCATTGCTAGCCAGCTAGCTGTTTCATGCTTGCAGTGATATTGTTGTGGATGTTTTAGAGGTGACAACACTACATATTTAAAAAGTGATAGTTGTTCATTTTCCAAACACTAGAAATTTGCTGAAACTGGTAAATAACAAAGCTGCAAAATGAAACTTACTAAAAGAAAATGTTTATTTGTGATGTTATCTTCTGAAGTTTGCTTGGCTATTTATTGAATATAATGAATTTTATATGTTGACTAGCTCAGCCACACTAAAGCTTTTATTCAGCCTCACTTTTTACAGATACTACACTAACTGTTACCTTTGTCTTTGACTCCCTGCTTAAACTCAGGGGCTTCCACTATGAGTGTACAATTGCAGGAGGGGAAGGAGGGTGCACATGAGCAGTGGGTGACAGAACTAATGTATAATGAATCTGGTTCATATGGAAATGACAAACAAGAGTTGTTTTATGCACTCACGCAAAATGATATGTGAAGTATAAGATGAAGAGATGTTGACAGTGAGGTTAAATTGAGTGGTCAGGTGTATTGTACTAATTTATAAGTATGATGTGAAATATTTGCTCAATATTAGGATGAACAAAAAGAAACAAGCGCTTTGAACAACTTTAGAAACAGACAGTAGCACAAGAGATCACAGGTTAGTAAAGTAGAACTATTCAAGTTGACCCACCAGTAGACACAAGGAGGATTGAAAAGATGGAAGTGCAGTGCAGTGTCTGATTAGAAATAAGATGTTGGCAACATGACACACTGTGCCTCAGATCTGAAAATATGTCTAACCTTCACATCTGAAAGTGTGGCATAGTACAATCAAGCACTTTTGAATCTTTTTTGACCATCAAAGAACATACCAGTAAATTTGCATTTTTAGCCCATTTACTACAATCATGAGTACTTAGTATCATTTATGGCTATTTTGCAAACTATGTTGGAATGTTTCAGATCTTTGAATGTAATTTTCCTACTGTTAAAGCGGCAGGTATCCTTTTTTTTGTATTGTGTGAAAATCAAATTGCGGCATCTTGAAACATTCTCGAGATGATTCATTCATCACTGTAAACATCAGGTCTGCACTCAAGTGTATTTTCAAAGTTGTGTAATTGTTGTGAAGTACCACAGCATGATATTTTTTTGATAAAAAACTAGACTTGATTTTTACTGGGATTATACAGTTCTGGGAGGTATCAATAGTATAAGATGGAAACTAATGGCTGCCTGATAAGTAACAAAAAAAAAGAAAAAACAATGAAAAATTTAAAATTCTACAGCAGCAGATTATACAAGGGGTGATTGAGGATTTTGTGGTTTAAGGTAGAAGGAGTCAAATTCTAGAAAACCTGGCACATTAATCTATTAACATAGTCCCCTCCTACATTTACACACTTATTCCAGCGGTCGTGGGGCATGCGGATCCTGCCAAGAAAATGTCATGGGTCTTGTCAGTGGTCTCCTATGGGCTGACAGCGACTGGCCCTCCCGGATGGGAGCAGTCTTCCAGGCTCTCTCTGCCACATTTGAATTCAGCAGCCCATTTCCTCATCATGCAGTAAAAAGCCATGCCCAACCCTACTGTTGCCGCCATTTTTGCTCATCGACCTCCTTGGGTGAGAAGCCCTTGAGACCAACGTATTGGACACCAACGCTGATGTCCATTTTCTCAGACAGTTCTGACTGGCAACTTCCAGTGACCCGAAACAGAAACACCAAAAAAGGTATTAACTTCAAACTTTCTTCATATTCCCTCAAAGAGTTGAACTGCACATGCATGTAACAAGAGCCGTATAACTCATCTTCTTCTACCTTTGGCTAAGAATTTATCAATCACCCCTTGTAAAATGGTCTCCAGTTAGGTTAAAATGTATGATTTGTAAGGAGCCAAAACTTGCAAAAACACTGGTATGGTCCTTTAAGGGCTGGTGGGTGGATTAGGGGGAGTCTTGTGAGGATGGTTCAAATTTCTAGTTTCTTTTTCATCATAAGCTTGTACAGGATCTGGTAGCCGTCATCCCAGGCATAGAGCAGCTGCTCGTGTGGGTTGTACTTCAGACTGGAGTGAGCTCCATAACGCTTCGGAAAGTAAACCAACGGTGCATCTTCATTGGTCACCATACCATTGACGTCGAAAACACACATCACACGTGAGCGACCGGGCTGCTTGGTGTTGTACACCACATACAGAGTGCCGCAGATGACAAAGGCCGCCTCTGCGTTCTCCCTGGGACAATTTGTGTCCCACATCTGCACGATCTCCAGCGAGTTGGCGTCCATTTTAGCCAGAGAGATTTGCCTCTCATTTTGCCTTGTGGCGTAAATGGCCCACAGGCCTTCCTCGTCCACAGCCAGGTCCATCACTGTCTCAGGGGTCAGGCTGTACACGGGGACATGGTCCTGAACAGGAAACACTGCATTGTCTGTCACAGATTTGTTCTTCATGTCGTATTTAACCACCATTATCTCCACAGCCTGATTTATATAATACACGTAATTGTTGTAGATAACATGCCCTGTTCCCTTCCAGGCTGACGGCAGCTTCAGGGTCTTGGACAGAGACATGCCTAGCGAGCGGGCAAAGTCTTGCACAGAGGAAAACTCGTGGATGGTGTCTTCATCGGTCCCATTAAAAATGTAAACCTTCCCAGAGCCCCTGCTGATGTCTTTGCTCCATGTGCCCTTTGGCCCACCAACTCGTTTCAAGATCTTCATGGCTTTTATACTGGAGATCATGTCGCTGCAGTCTGAATATAAGAGAGTGAGAGGCCTTATGTGATGGGTGACACCTCTTTGACATGTTAGCAATGCTGGGCATTTTAGGAAATTTAGTTATTCTCTTTCTTGTCAAGAGTAACACGAGGACATCGATAACGCTCTTATATCTGCCTTTTAACTGCCAGGCAAGAGAGAGTGAGCTTAGCCTCTGAAGTCTTATTGTCACTGAGAAGTTTTCAGACAAACAACTGAGACTCCAGGAGGTCTCTGCACACAGCCAACAAATAGTCTGGCACATAACACAGAGATTACGGGGTTTGGTACAGAATAAACACAACAAAATACATGTTTTTTGTTTGGTTGTAGAGGTGCTGGTAGGGGTATTTCTAACATTTGCACAAAGCCATCCTAGCTATTTCCTCCTGTTTTCTGTCTTTATGCTAAGCCAGGCCAAATCAGCTGCTGTTTGCAGTTTCATATTAACTGACAGATACAACAGAAGAAGTCTGGAGACTCCAACTGTATGAATTGTTTACAACCCAAGACGGGCAATAAATCTAGTCTTTGCCTTATCTCTCGGTGTAATGTACAGATGGGTGACAAATCAAATTTAAATCAAATAAGGTGCCTCACTGAGGACTTGGGCCACCACAAGCTATCTATTTAAATGTTCCCTAATTTGCATACACTGGACTATAAGAAGAGATTTACATGAATCATGGACATGTCTCAAGCAATATCTTTCCAACGTTCTCCTCATCTGAGAATACGACCTCACACAAGTGTCTGTAAACAAGCTCTTGAGTTTTGATAAACCATGTTTGATAAACCATGTTATTGTTAGAATTGAGGCAGTCTATCAAAATATGAACAGGTCAAAAAGTGAAAGTCATGGGCCCACCAGTGGAGGGACCTGTGCTATAGTTGGAAATATAATGGCCAATAATGCACTTTCTCACTGTATATGGTGCTCTCTTGATCAGTTGCTTTATGAATCTAAAAAAAAATCAACATTAAATTTATTCAAGTTTTGTTAGATTTTGTTAGGTAATTTGTGTTCTAGTTGTTGGTCAGATTAGATTATAGTCATCCTCAGTAAAACACAGTATTTAATCTAATAAACACATATTCCTAGCCCAAGTTTAAGAACATATCTCACCTGAGAGTTTCGAATATTTGGCCTTCTGCTTCTCCGTCAAAAGAGTCACTTGCTGCTCTATCAGCTTGTCGTCCACATCCACACACGGCTGAGCCCCATTCTGAGTCTCCAGGTAGTCCAGCTCACGCTCGACCCGGTCCACCCTCGTCCCCACACTGTCCAGATTCATTCTTAGTGCCTCTTTCTCTTTGTCCAGGTTCTCCAGCTGGGAAACCATTTGTTGCTTCAGCTCCCGTAGCTCTGAGGCGTAGCGGGTGGTCTGTTCGTGCCATACGGAGATCCGGTCCTTTTTTTTAAAAATAAAAGGTGACTAGTTAAATCTGAATCTTACATGAGCAGAAGTGGTCAGGCTTTCAACAGTGTGAACAATACACTGATATTTTGTTTTACAGAAGCTATAAATATATTCCTAGAAAGCACTGAAAAGGCTATAATTTCATGTTCCAGTGAATACGTTGGGACAGAAGGGTATAATAAACTCATCCTTCAAATAACCAGGTTCAACCTACACGTGGCAAGTGTCCTCCCTGCTCAAATCTCTTTTAGCAAAACACTGAATCCTGACAACAATCTCTGTGTTTCCTGCTCTGTGGCAGATCCTGACCTCTGACCTCACTGGGGAGGAGAGAACTGAAACGAAATTTTCTCTGCAGGTGATCAGTAAAACCTTACACCACTTTACAGGACAAATTAGGTATGATTGAATAACAGCTTGAGGGAGTTTATTGTGATCAATTATGCTTGAAGGACTTTAGACCTTATATTAAGGAGACTAGAGTGTTACTAACATTTGAGCTGTATTACAATAGAATAACTGAGAGATCCCTGTGACAAGCTGTTCCTTCCTATTTTTATCCATGACAAAACTAAGTTTCTACACAGGCAGGAGATTTCCTGAAAGATGTTTGATTTGTAAAATTATTACTCCTACTTGATCTTCATAATTAATGTGATCTTGTGATGCCAAGACAGAACAAGTCTTGTAAAGAAAACCAGGTCTTCGGTCAAATAATAAACTAGAATTTCTTTGTAATATCATTTTCTACAAACTGTTTTCTGACATCACATATGCATACATAACTTTTAAGGCCCTTTTTTAACTTTGTCATCACCAAGACAAGAAGCTCATAGTTCCTATATATTCAACAGAGCTGTATTTTCCAGAATTTTCCCCAGGATTAACCCACATCTGCATTCCATTGCCTTTACCCTGTCCCTCGAAGTTTCCTTTTAGAGGGACTCTGGCGCACAGGGCTCGGCAGGAAGGTAACGAGAGTCTTACCTCAATAGCAAGTAGCCTCCGCTCCAGATAGTCAATCAGTGCTTGGTGCTGAGCGGTGGCAAAGCAGGCCAAAGTAACCAGGACAACAAGTCCTCTCATTTTGTGTCAGCTCAGTCTCTTTACCGCCTGTAAAATCTTGACTGGAGTTAAGTGGGAGTGTGTGGAGGAGCCAGTGGATTCCCAGAGGTGGGCTGGAATGCTTTACTAAGCTCACTGGGAGGAGCCAAAAACATCTGGTGCAGATGGAAGCACACAGAGTCAAACAGAGACAAGACAGTCCATCTCATTTTACCTCAGTTTCTACCTGGTGAACAAATTCAAAAGCCAAAACAATATGTAGTCTTATATGTATTTTGCCTTTAGGGGGGTTGGAGCCTTTACTTCTTTAAGACAAGGGACATTAGTGTGGCGCAGGACCACAAGCTACTTAGGAGGAGGAGGCGAAATGTGAGTAAGAGTCAGGAGTAAGTGAGGCACTGTACTCCTGTATGAAGGGAGAAGACATTATAAGCTGTGGATTCTAATCAGAATGAAAAACAAGTTATATATTAAACTGAAAAGTTTATCTGTAACACAGTATCTAATCATAATTAGGATTTTACAGTAAACTGTACATTCCTGCCAAATGTTTTTTGCAGGAAGATGTTTAGCTTCTTATTCATCACGCACCACCATCAGGGAGGCGTCTGAACCAAATTAATTCTGCATGAAGAAAACAACCCAGAACATATAGCCAGAGTCATAAACAACCAAGTTCAGAAACAAGGAGTCCTGCAACAGATGGTCTGGCCCCCAGCAGAGCCCTGACCTCAGCATCATGGAGTCAGTCTGGGATCACATGAGGAGACAGAAGACACGGAGTCAGACTAAATCCAAAGAGGAAATGTGGCAAGTTCTCCAACCACCTTCCTGCCAAATACCTTGAAAAATTGGGCATATGTATATAGAGGAGAACTGGTGCTGTTTTTTTAAAGGCAAAGGGTGGTCACACCAAATACTGATTTGATTTAGACTTTGTCTGTTCTCTGTACTCTCTGCACAAAGGTAATTCATCAAATCATTTTCAAAAGCATCCTCACTTTGGGTATGGCTTAAATCAGTACTCACAGGCCTGTATGTACACTGACAGAGTCACTGGTCAATGTAACCCCTTCTCCTGTCCATACTGGCTGTAAGAACTCCTGTGCTATAGCACAACTCCAATGCAAGTGATGGGAGAAATAATTTACAGTCCACATTCTGTACTAAAATATAATCTAAAAATAACCAAAGCTAAGATGTGGCTTGTGCATCTGTTAGACAAATCAAGTGGGTATCATCAAATCTCACAGTACTTTTTTGTGGTCAATTCCTCCTCCTCTGGTTTAGCAAGGATTCAACAGTCCAAAGAAACATAAAGAAGGAATTTTGCACTAAAAAAGACTATCTCTAGGAAATCTGCAACTCATTTTTTTCTATTTTACACTGCTAAGACCTCATATAAGCCTCAGTTGAAATGTAGAATGCAGTGGTTTTTTTTTCCCTGATTTTCACTATTAATTTTATCTTCCATCAGCGTAGTTGCACTAAGAGAGGATTTCTTCAGAGGAGGAGGGGATTATTACACTGACTAATAATTCTTCCACTACGCATACGGGCATGTGAGTATTAAGACAGACCATAAAAATGTTAAATTATCCTTAAAAATTCTAACAGATGTATTTCTTGGATACTTTTCTGAGCTGTAATGGAAAATAAGTACCGTATCTTCGTTTTGAAGTCTTCTAATGTTCCAAAACAATAATATTTGATAAAACAGATGATAAGAGTTAAAACATAGTTGTGGATGACTCCAGATGTACAGCAATATACATTTATTTTTTTCTGGATTAGAGCCACTATGAAGATGCATTTAATGTGACCAGTCATGTAAACCAGTGTGTGAAAAGTATATTTAAGATGTTCCTTTTTCAAAATTTATTCCTAAAGTGTTCAGTCACTTCAGTGTTCAGTGTTCTGCCATGTTTTCCAGCTGTTCCTGTGCACAAGAACAGATGTAAGAGTAGTAATGATGTCTCTAGTATAACTAAAACAGTAGTTAGTTTGGTGAATGGTGAATTACTGGGGAAATACAAAATAATATTAAAACTGTCTCCCCTGTATTTTATAAGACCACCTCACTATACAACAGCTAGATGACATCATTGAACACGTCTTTTTCCAAGAGTTTTTTTTATATACTTTTTTCCAGTTAGTTATAAAACTCAACTCAAGTACAGGATAATTACTGTGTATGTGCTGTTAATCATAGCATAATTTCCTTCCTGTCCTTTTCAGTTACACAGGTGTGTCATTCATTTAATTTTTTTCTTTTTTAACCACATGACATAATTTCCAGAGGACACACAGACGTGGAAGAAGTTGTCGAAGTAAGCATCCTTTACATCATGAGAATTAGAAGGTGAGGATTAACACATCTTGTTGTTTAACTAATACTTGTCTCTTTCATTCATGTTCTCTCTTTTATGATTTTATGTAAATTGAACCTTCTGCATTAGATGTGGTAAATGAACTTTGCAAATCAAAACAGTATTATTTTCATTCTGTTTGGATAATGATGGAGTTGCTTTGCATTTTCCCATTTTCAACACCACTGAATTGAGCCCATCTGCACAGGATTCACTGGCACTGTCACCACTGACATCACGGTGGCTTTTACCCCGGTAATATCAATAAAACTCAGAGCTTCGAATATTAAACATAGAAAACTATAGTTAGTTATCTATTTATAAGAATAAACAATTGAGCCAGCTGATAGACCAGGAGTGTCTTTTGTTTATCCTGCCTCATGCTTGGACAGGCGGAAGCAAAAAAAACATGCGTCCGGTTCAGGGGATTAGATACACTTAGGGGTGACAATAAGGTACAAAGCTGCCTGTAAAATCGAATGCAGTCCAGTACACCAGCTCAATCATGCATTCTACTGTTACATAGATAAAATGGCATCAATTTAACTACATGTTAAGAGATATATTAAAGATAGATGTGTGTAACTGGGCTGCATTACACTGAGAGGTGTTTCTAATGTTTTGCCCACCTCATTTACTAACATGAGGGGGGTAAAATATCTGAAACACATTTCAGTATAAGGTAGTCCAGTCTAACACCATATGACCTCAGACAGTGTCAACAAAAGCTGAACATTATAATCTTCCTACATGTAGAATGTTTTGATCTCGATTACTTTCAATTGTAAAGACATACTTAATAAAGGTGACGGGAGTGTATATTCAGTGATAGTGTGTTAGAATATTCTACACTCTTGGCCAAATATTAATGCCTTGGATAGACTTTATTCAACTCTTCTTTAAACAGTAAGGGATTATCACACCAATTTATTAAGACACTTGCATAAAATTGAGGTAGTGTACCTTTTAAAAGACAGATTTATAAAAAAAATCAATAATAGAAGAAGAAAATAAGAAACAGTGCAGCAGAGGTCAATAATATAATTGACTTTAAGCTTTCTCTTTCCATATGTGTTAATGCCTAAGTCTTTCAAGCTCCACAGCCTTAGTTTATAATGCTGCCGTTCTGCTAAAGAGTTATCTCCCACCTCAAGTTAAGACAACCCTGAAGACATCTATACATGTACTGACCACCTCATTTATATTAATGTGAAGGACAAAAAATTAGAAACACCTCTCAATATAATGCAGTCCAGTACAATACCACCTTTAACCATGACTTAACCCTGTAATTAACCATGTAATTAACATAAATTGAATATACAGTTTTAAAAAAGGATCAAAATCGATACTGCCGAACCAGAGATGTTATCTTTTTCCATGCATTTTGTCTTCCTTTCTTCAACTTCTTCTTTTGAAGTGACATCACCTGAGGCAGTTTATCAGACTTCCTGCAGCTTCCCCGTGAGCCTCGAAAGGCTTGATTAGTACTCACTAGTACTCCCCAAGACCCTGATACAGAATTTAATGTGGAAAAAGGAGTTCCTCTTTAAAACAAATTCATGAAATCTTGTATGTAGTCCTTATTTTATTAAAAATGTCTTCATGTGAACCCCTACAGACTTTAAGGAGCAGTGTCCAAACCCTCTCAGGAGGAGACTCACCCAGGATGGGTCCACACCTTCTGGCTCGCTGTTGTTGTCTCCTATGTGACCTTAAAACAAACCAACCATGACTATTATCATGTTTACTGAATCCACAGTGGATATTTAAAGTACATTATAATACAAAAAAAATGCTATTACTAATGCTACCATTATGGCAACCAATAGTAATAATACAATATAAGTTAATATAAATCATTATCTGTATGGTTATCAGCAACTGATAATTCATGTATTCTAATATATAGTTATGGTGGAAGCTCATCAACACTTGTGTTATTATTTATAGTCTGTCTACCTGTAGGTGTACATACTATATCTATGTATAGTGTGGATGTGATGGTATAGGGTCGAGTAGGCTGGGAAATGAATGGATGTGACAGTGATGATCAGTGGACATTTGCCTACAGGATTCAAAGTTTTCCCCAGTGATTGGGCAGAACACCTGAAACATGCAAACACAGGCAAATGTGGGCCACTGAAGGGAAGAGGATTGAGAGTAGTTTTGTTATCACATTGGAAATCAGCTGTTGGAAGATCATATAAGCTTAGAGGAGCCTCTTGAAACAAGAATACCGGGTATGTAATCTTTGAAAATATAGTAATTATAGGATTTGCTCATGTTGGATGTCTGTAGGTTTCTAGTTCAGTTGGCTATAAAGCTAATCTTGTGCAGTTTAGGATAAGAAGGACACTAAAGATAGAATCTATAATTCATAAATAATATCATGTTTGTGCCATAGTGTGTTACCATAAGGAGACTATATTTAATGCACAAAAAGAAAGTCATGAGTGATTTCAAAATTTCCTCTTCCAGAGAAAGTACAACAAACAAAAGTGCCACTGAAATTGAATCACCTGAGCAACATGGAGTACACATTCAGAGCAGTAACTCACAGCCCTGGGATGATAATCTGGAGGGTTGAGGTAGTGTGATTTTAGTTTCTGTAAAATTGACTGTGGACTGAAGTTTTCCCAGATGCACTGTTTGATTTCATCATTTAAAAAAAGAAAAGTAGTTACCTAGACTCTTACTGTGGCTATGAGATTTGAAATGTTGATTTGTTTTTTTTTTTCTTCTCTTCATTCAACAGAAAATGGAGCTGGTGCAGGTCCCTGAGAAATTTTATGGAAACTTTTACGAGGGTGACTGCTACGTACTTCTCTTTGTAAGTCTGAGAAGGTGACTGATGAATCATTGTGGTTTTGGTTGCCGGGGTTGTTTGTTTGTCTAGCAGAGCCCAGTGTTGAATTTGTAGACTTTGCTCTTTGGATGTATATCGTGTTTTGAATAATGACACAGCGCTCCCCCGCTGTCTCTTGATTCTTGTTTCTCCAGACGCAGAAAGTGAGCAGCTCTCTGTCTTATGACATCCACTACTGGATTGGCTCAGAGTCCTCTCAGGATGAACAGGGTGCAGCTGCTGTTTACACCATACAGCTCGACGAATATTTGGGCTCCACTCCAGTCCAGCATCGCGAGGTTCAGAACCATGAGTCCGATGCATTCAAGGGATACTTTAAACAAGGAATAATGTGAGTGAAAGTGTTTGTACAGTAGGCCATCATTTACAGACAGTATAAGAAATTATAAATGTAATCATCCTGTCTTCTTTAGCTATAAGAAAGGTGGAGTTGCATCAGGTATGAGGCACACTGAAACCAACACCTATGATGTTAAGAGACTGCTTCATATCAAAGGGAAGAAAAGAGTGATTGCAACGGAGGTGAGCCAAGCTTCCCAGTGACTGTGTAATTTTATGGTGCACAGGAAGTTATTCACATTTTAATTTGTTTCAGGTGGAGATGAGCTGGACGAGCTTCAACCTTGGAGATGTGTTTTTGTTGGACATTGGAAAAACCATTGTTCAGTGGAATGGACCGAAGAGTAACAAACAGGAGAAGCTTAAAGTAAGATTTTTGGGACTGCATAGGTGCTTGTGTATATTGTTGGGCTCAACATTTAATTTGTTGCTGTTTGAAGATGTTTTATGATCATGTTGTTAATCAGTGTAGGATCCTACAACTGGTGCAGAGTAAGAGCTTTAAATCAACTTGTTTTTCCTACTTCATAACCACAAAACTCACACTGACTCCTATTGTGGATGAAAGCAAAATTAAAGGTTCCTTCATACAAAATAAAAGTTGTACACAAAAATATTTGTTTATCTCTGGGCATGCGCAAGTACCTAAAATATGATCTACAAATTCTAATATAATCCAAAACAAGGTTGGAAAAACTCTTTCCCTGAATAGACATGCATGAAGCTGTATGTGTAATACAAACAACAGAGGAAATATAATTGTTCCCCCATGGTGAGATCCTGTTGGAGGAGTATATGTCCATTTAATGACATGTTGATGGATATGTTGCTGGAAATTATAAGACAGAGCTGCTCATCTTCTTTAAATCTTTACAGGATTCACCTCACTCAGGGCTGCTCATAGCTCACGGCTCTTTCGAGGCATCACTCTGGCCTTACTCATAATGAAAATGCAGCCAGCTTTGTTTGTCTGGTTCCACAGCAGCTTATAGCTAGCTGTGCCATAAGCATCCTCATTTGCATCTGCAAAGTAATGTAACTGCGCATGTGTAGGCTTTCCAAACCCTTGTGTTTTGATGAATCAGTTGACTTGGACTTCCTTTCACTTGGGAAAGCTTTGTCAGCCAATCCATCCACTGCTGCTTGACCTCTTCTGGCAAGTCATCAACCCTGTATGAAAACGTCTGCCTGGCAACACCACATGAACTCCTAAGAGGCCATAGTTTGAACTTACAACTGAGAGCAGATCTCTTCTGGTGAAAGGACGGTCTGAGATGGTGATCTTCATCTGACTCTACACACCAGATGAGCATCCAGGGATCTCTCCATTTGGAGCTCGTTTTGATCCAGATTCAGGCTCTTTACCTCAATGTCCAGGTTACTATTTGGAACTGATTTGAGGACTTTACGGCTGTTGCTGACCCACTTTGTGAAGCGGAAACCTTCCTTTGCACAGATTGCTTATAGATCCTGATGCAGTGCAATTGCCTTCTCTTCAGTCTCCACGGACTTGAGACAGTTATCTACATAAAAGTTCTGAGGCACTGTTGGCTACATCAGAGTCAAACTCTTTCCTGTGGTCCTTGGCGATCTTCCTCAAGGCGAAACTGGCGCAGCTAGGTTAAGAAGAAGCCCCAATTATGTGCACTGCCATTTTATATTCCACCAAATCTTGTATGTTGTCTCCACCAGGCCACCAGAGAGAACCTGAGATCTTCTGTATCCTATTCTGCCACCTTAACTGAACTTAAGTGCTTGTTAAGTTTTGTTAAAAGCATATTATGTCAGAATGTGAAGCATTATTTTTTATTGCCAGTGTATAAAACTAAAGTAACAGAACAGACACTCTCAGTTGCGTATAATAGCCTGTGGACTGATTTCTATGTAGGGGACTTGGAACGAATTTGGGGGAAAATCCCAAAGGATGTGATGTTAATGCTCGCCTCTGGGAGACTTGCCTCATGCCCTCTTTTGCTCCCCTACAGTGCCATCAGTGTGCAACATTAGCATGTGATGGAAACTCTTGTATCACGTCAATAATGAAGGGTGGCAACACATCTTTCATTTTTAATATTCCAATATTACTGTTTCTGTGATTCCTGGGGTCCTCCATTATAAGCACATTGTTAACATTTCTATTTTGAAACAGGCTGTGGAATTTGTAATACATTTCTTTAATACCTGATCATAGGATTGCAGTGTGATGTCTGAGATTTCTGGATTGTGCAGCCTCTGTGTTGTAACTGCCTCTCAGGGCATGTTGTTGGCCAAAGACATCCGAGACAGAGAACGAGGAGGTCGGGCAGAGATCAGAGTGATTGAGGGTGAAGCCGAGAGCAACTCTCCTCAGAACATGGAGATCCTGAACAATGTTCTCGGAGAAAGAACCTCCCAGCTGAAAGACGGACCTCCTGATGAAATTGCTGACCAGGAACAGAAGGCAGAACTCACACTTTACCTGTGAGCTGCTCCATGACCTGTTTTTTCAAATTCTCTAAATATCTCAAGTAGTCTAGAGGTGAGAGTTCATCTGTATTCAGTTGACGTTTGTCTGATTTTATTTGTTTGTGCCTTCATTTCAGTGTGTCAGATGCTGAAGGCCAGATGAAGGTCACAGAAGTTTCCAGCAGACCATTGGTTCAGGATGTCCTCAACCATGATGTGAGTTGGTGCATTATCGACTGAATGAAGGATGCCTATCATTTATATTATGGGCATATCTAGATGGATCCCAGTGCCTCTATAAACTTGGTATGGTTGCCCATCTGTTCTGTCATTTCACCATTCCTTTAAATTCTTGAAGCTGCTGTTTGGACTCAAGGTGGTGAAGATAAAATATTTTATTTACTGATGTATGAAATAAGTTGGTTTTGTACATTTGATGAAATTATCGTTTTAGGACTGCTACTTCCTGGACCAGGGAGGGACCAAGATCTTTGTATGGAAGGGGAAGAAAGCAAACAAAGCTGAGAGAAAGGCTGCTATGGCCAGAGCTTTGGTGAGTCACACCCTGTCCTTACCTGGCATCCGACTGATCTGGCTTGTAGTATTCATTTCCTATGTTGCTTTGGACTTTCCGTTATAGGAGTTTATCAAAGCAAAAAACTACCCCAAGACTACAAATGTGGAGATGGTGAGTGACGGGGCAGAGTCGGCTCTGTTCAAGCAGCTGTTTGAGAGGTGGACAGTAAAGGACCAGACTCAAGGTCTGGGCAGAGTACACACAAGAGGGAAAGTGGGTAGGTGTCTTTATTGTAGAGCCACAGAAAGCCAACAAAAAAAGAAAGGAAAAGCACATTTTTCTTCTTCATTTGTCGTTGATTTAGGATTAATTGTATTATGATCATATCTGCTTTAGCCCACATCACACAGGAGAAGTTTGATGCCTCTCTAATGCACATGATGCCAGAAGTTGCTGCACAGGAGCGAATGGTGGACAATGGCACTGGTCAAGTAGAGGTATCTGCGACAATGTACTCTGACTTTAATTTAGGTCACACTGTTGGCTAGTGGTATGGCAGCATCAGAAGGTTTGTCTGTCCATCAATCTTTCAGTCCAACGTAATGCTGACATTGTGTGTTAGTATCCTAATGTAAGCATGCTAACATGAGAGAGAAGAGTTGGATTACCAACCAGGTTAAAGCAGTGAGCCAGTATGCAAAACACTGGCCGCTCGGACCCTGAAACTGAGGCAGCTTGAAACACTTCGACCATTTTTAATGTTATTATTTACAGCAGTGCTTTAACAACTGTGACATGTCAAAGTGTCTCCTGTAACAAAAGCACACAGGGGCCCAAAAGTGGGTTTGTTGCCCCAGGGTTTTACTTGTGTGTTTAACTCACCTGCTCACAAAGTACAACAATTTGGTAAAGCTGACCAGATGATTGAGATGTGTTTAAAAATGGCCGACTACAAAAAAAATGAACGTTTTGCTTTCTGTTTCTCACTAGTAGTCCAGAATAGCAAAAGTTGCCTCTCATTTTTCATTTGATCCTTTTTTCCCTGATGTGATATAGCTACAAACTTTAAACACAACTCTGACATACAGTACACTGAGGAGAATAATTCTACTGATATGGTTGGTTTTAAACTCTCAGTGCTCCAGTCCACAATCCTATGTCGCAGGAAAGACAACATCTTATACATAACTGGATTGCAGCCACAAATGAAACAGTACAGTGCAGCAGCAGTTTTGTCCCATTTGTGTGTCAGTGTTGATTTTACGTTTTTGATGTACCCAGGTGTGGAGAATTGAGAATCTGGAGCTTGTGCCTGTGGACCCTCAACGGTATGGATACTTCTATGGAGGAGACTGCTACCTGATCCTCTACACTTACTTGGTTAACAACAAGCAGTGTTACCTGCTCTACATATGGCAGGTGAAGATATGTTGTAACACACAGTTTTTAACATAATAATAATAATTCAGGATCATACTCTATTAAGTTTCTTACATAGTTGCTCACAACAAAATCTATCCTCCACATTCCCTGCCTCGGATTTTTACGATTGTCACTTATTGTAATTATTTTCACCACTAATAACATTAGGGGCGTCATGCAACACAGGATGAACTGGCAGCTTCAGCATTTCAGGCTACGGACTTGGATCAGAAGTACGGTGGTGAACCGGTCCAAGTGAGAATAACCATGGGCAAAGAACCGAGACACTTTATGGCACTTTTCAAGGGTAAAATGGTCATCTTTGAGGTACGACTGTTGACAGTATTTGTTACTAGAAATTGCGCTCACTAGGGCACATGCCTCCGCCAAGGCCAATGTCAAAAAGCATATTCTAGACTTCAGAGGAAAAAAAAATTCTGATTCATAGTTAATGATCCAGATCTGCTCCCAAATCTGATGGGTTCGTCCCCGGCCCATGCCCCATCCCCCTACTAAGTTTCGGGAAAATTGGCTGAGCAGTTTTTGTATATTCCTGCAAACAATCCAACAAACAAACCATCAAACAGACAGACATGGGGGATCACACAACCTCCTTGGCGGAGGTGATCATTTCTTTGGAAGCATTATGTTTGTTACATTTTTTTGACAGTTTTGTTTTGTTTGTTTTTTTAACACATCCTTTCTTTTCTCGAAGGGGGGCACATCAAGAAAAGGATCTTCTGACCCAGAGCCTCCAATAAGACTATTCCAGGTCCATGGCTCTGCCCCATTCAACACAAAAACCATTGAGGTCCCAGCCTTGGCCTCATCTCTGAACTCCAATGATGTCTTTTTACTGAAGAGCCAATCAGGAGTTTATCTGTGGTGTGGAAAGGTAATGAAGATGGACTTAAATAGGAAAACGAAATACAATAATAGGGTGAACAGTCAATGTGATACTTTTGTAGTGTTTATTTTGTAATACAGTATGTATTGTACATTCATAACAGTGAATCAACAGTTACATAAAAGTAAAATAAAATAGAAATAGAATAAATGGCCATAAGTTTGTGGATACCCATTCTCTGATAGTTTTCTTTGCTGTTGTCTGGGGCTGTTTTTCATGTTCTTTGCTAAGCCTTTTAATGCTACTGCATTCGATACATCAGACAACACTGTTCACTGGGGAAAGTGCTTTCCTGTTCCAATATGATGATTCCCCTGTGTACAAACTGAGGTCAGTAAAGACCTGGTGTCTTAGTTTTGTGTTGAAGAACAGGCCTGCACAGAGACTTTTCCCCTATGGTATCCAACTATGGTATAGTGTGGAGCAAATCTCTGCAGCCAGGTTCAAAGTATGGAAGAAAGCAAAGAAGGGTTGAGGCTGTTAAAGTAGCATATTAATGTAATGGTCCATTGATTTTTTTGTGTCCACAAACTTTAGGCCATATAGTGTGATAATTTACCCTGTCAAAGTTGTCTTGTGCAAAACACTAAATCTCTAAAAGAGTTTCTCATCACGTTGATATAAATTCTTTCGCTTCAAATCGGATTTGATCCGATTAGATCGTAATGTCCAAATTTTCAACACTATTATAGTTTAAAATTGATAAAATTATTTAAAAGATGTGATAATTATTCCTTACAAGGGATCAAGTGGAGATGAGAGGGCCATGGCAAAGGAGGTCAGTTCTGTGATTGGCCAGAACGGCTCAGAGGAGATTGTGGCAGAATGTCAGGAGCCCATTGAATTCTGGGAGTTGCTTGGAGGTAAAGCTCCATATGCCAGTGAGAAGAGGTAATGAAGATACACAAATACCGATACTAATGTTGGAAAACAATGTTCAAGTGCGTTACAGCAGGCATCGTGAAGTTACGTGCTGTTGCCCGCAGGCTACAGCAGACGGTTTTAGACCACCAGCCACGTCTGTTTGAATGCTCCAACAAGACAGGCCGTTTCATCGCAACCGAGGTGACTCAGTTCACACAGGACGACCTCAGTGAGGACGATGTCATGCTACTGGACACATGGGACCAGGTACGAGGTGACAAAGTTGGTGACAATTCTCCAAAATTTAGAGATTCTTTTTCAAACAAAACTTATTCTTAGTCTCTGAGCCCTTTCTCTGTATTTGGTTCTAGCTCAGACTTTTCCTGTAAATCTTCCTTTTCCTAACTCATCTAACTCTTCAGGTGTTTCTCTGGATCGGTGAAGAGGCGAACAAGGTTGAGCGCAAAGAAGCACTGGTCACGAGCCAAGAGTACCTCAGCACCCACCCGGGAAACAGAGATCCACACACCCCCATCAGCTTGATCAAGCAAGGGTTCGAGCCTCCCACCTTCACTGGGTGGTTCACAGCCTGGGATCCCTCCAAGTGGAGCGTGGGTGTTTTGGTTTTTGAATGAAATAGGGAATCAACATGTCCATTAATGAATAAAATACATTCGCTGACAAGCATTTCTTTCTTTTAGGGAGGAAAGAGCTATGAGGAGTTAAAGAAGGAGCTGGGAGATGTAGCATTACCCGTTCATGTTACAGATGTACGTGAAGACTTTTTCATTATCAAGCCTTTTCATTTACAGAAACTGTTATTTTTCCTCACACTGTGTTTTGTACTTTACATTTTCTTTTCAATTAGATACCAAAATATCAACAGTCTTGTTTATAGCAATGCATTGAGTAAAGTGGTTATTTATTGTAAGTCTTGTCTCAGGCATAACAAGCATTATCTGGTTTGTAAATCCTACTTTCTTACTCTGTGGCAGGCCATGATTTTTAAAATTTTTTTATTATTTTTTTTTAAATCAAGAATTAATTCAAAATTAGATTTTGCTACACAGCCTATAATAAGTATAGGATTTATGACCAACAATCAGGTGCAGGAGTCAAAACTGGGACAAAAATGTACAAAAAAATGAGAATATCTTACTGGTGTTGCCATTTCAGTGTAACAACAAAGAGATACATTAATGAAGATATATAGACTAACAATTTTTGTTCCTCACATGGGATTTTCCGGGAGCAGAACTGTGTTGAAAGTGAGAAAAACTTTCAGTCCTTTCCACCTGAAGCTCTGGTCAACAAGTTTGCCAACGAGCTTCCTGAAGGTGTTGACCCAACCCAGAAAGAGGTAGGTGTGTGTATGTGTGTGTGTATAACAGAACCCTTCATTAACTGAACGGGATTTACATCATATGGAAAACAACAAAAACTCTTTAAAAAAGACTGATTATACAAATCTGAAGCTTTATCTGGATTTCTTACATCTTGACTCAGAAATGTAACTGACAAAGAAAATAGTAAAAGCAAGCAGATGCCTCCAAGCGCAAACTACTTTGGGGATTTCTTGGAAGGAATTCTGTAAATTGATGCTAATTACAGGGAAGATGTGAATTTCTTTCGAAGAAAAGCAGATTTTGAACCCAACAAAAGATTAGTTCATTATACATTAATTATTGAAAGATTTATTTTCCTTACATGTTGAATTATAAAGGTAGCTGTTAAAAAAAAAATCGCATTTTTCAGTTTTAGCTGACCTGCTGTCTCTGTTAAGATGTCTATCAAGAGTGTAATATATTTCTTTCTTGGAATCTACCTGGGAAACTATCAGGGAATTGCAGACTCCCTGTTTTTTTGTTTTTTTTAACTTACTGTTTTTTTGTGAACTGCTTTTCAGAAACACCTCTCTGAGTCAGACTTCTGCCACATATTTGGGATCAGCAAAGATGACTTTGTGAGCCTACCACGCTGGAAACAGCTGAACTTGAAGAAAGAAAAAGGGATGTTTTGACAATTTTAAAAATCATTATTTATAGCCAACATGAGGTCTCTCTTTGTGTGCCCCCCCCCTTTATTGACTTTCCACTTTAGCTGAATCTCTTTGTTAACCTATCTGAGGGCAGGACAGTTTCTCTTTATGCCCTGGATTAGTTGTAGTTCGTATATTTTTCCCAAATAATTTAATGAGTCTTATGCTTTATGATTTGTTAACCTGCATTTATTACACACATACTTGTAGCTCTTGTGATTAAATTCTTACGCGCGCACACACACACACACACACACACACACACACACATATATCTATATATATCTATATATATATAGAGAGAGAGAGAGAGAGAGATGGAGAGAGAGAGAGGCAGGAAATCTTTAAAAACTTTGTTTACTCTTCGTTGTGAATTTCTATGAACTATATCATTAAAATACATGTATTTTATAAAACCCAGCACAGTAACAACTATTTGGGTAACTGTTACCTGAGTCTCAGTCACCTACGCCAACCTGCTTGGTGACAGCTCTGATTTTCTCTTTAACTAAAGGTCTACTTTGCCATCTGTTGGCCAAATAATGTCACAGCAAGTCAGCTTGAAAATAGGAAACAAAATGAAAAATCTAAAGCCAGTTCAAAAGTTCATTCACTTATCCCTTTTTTACCTGATTGGGTGATTATTGGAAAACGTTAAGGTGGTGATCAATCGTCACCAGTCAATCATCCAAGAGTGAGTTTTAGAAGAAGTAGGCATTAAGGTGCTACCAGTTTAAAATTTGCAGCAGTGCAAGATAACAGCTTGTCATACTGATTTCTTTATTAAGGTATGAATATTGGTCATGATCATCAATATTTTAATTAAAAATCAACACACATCACTAACCAACACTAGAATTATTAACTCCTTTTATTTTAATATGTCTGGAATGTTTTATCAGGTACAAGTATAAATTTGTCATTCCATTACATCTGAACATTCAATTCAAAGCTCAGAACAAGTCAAAAATATTGAGGCCAATAAAATGCACTGAAATACAATAAGAACTTTTTTGCATTGATTGTCTGAAAATAAAACCCACAAGAAGAAACACAACAAGAATTTGATTACTTGATAGATTATCAAAAAGTCATTGATCTGTGCTCTACATAACGGCACCAGCATCAGAGAAACAGTTTCCCCTAATATTGTGATATGAAAATTATTGACCAGTCAGAGGTCAGTGATGTAACATTACTGTATTGTTTTAAAAAAAAGACAACAAACTGTTTGATCTGACAGAAAATGAATAGGAAAAGAAAATGAATTGTTGATAATGACATGACCACCGCAGCACATATGAATTACATTAAGAGTCCCTTCCCATCAAGTCAAGTCAACTGAGCGGTTTGTGTCTCCAATAGTCTGTGAAACGGTGTAGTCAGCATAACACAGTATCAAGTAGTAGCACGTGAACCAGTAGTGATTTGAAACAGGAATGTGATAACAGTAAAATGAAAAGATAAACAATTCCACTTTAAGACCTATACATGCAACATGAAATATAGCTAAACGCAGAAACTGCAAACAGTGTGCCTACTTTCAATTTCCATAAACCTTTTGATATCATTTCCCTTCTATCAACCATTTGGCAGAATCAATCACTCAAACTTGTGACTGTGATTTTCTTTTAAAAGATTTCAGTGTCACGTGATATGTTCCCTCAAAACTGAAATTATTTGTTAAAGAACCACTTTAAAAACTCGAAAATGACAGAGTGATGCAAATAGAAAATTAAAATTGAAAATCCCTTTAAAACACCATTTCTCTTAGTAAACAACTTAGATCAAAGTATTATTCAATATATGTGTGTGAAAGTACTTCATACCAAAGTACTATTAAATGGCATATCGATACATGTACAGTTCAAATCAATGTACGTTTTTATAAATTTGCTCATGCAAACCACCACAAATGATGTGAAAGGGTCTACTCTTGTCTCAAGCTTTAAAAAAAGGAAACATTGTAAAAAAATAAACATAAAAAATTGTGATCAATAAAGTGTACAGCAATCAAAGACATCCAAAGAGACTAATTTCAGCAAGTTTCACTGCAAATGTGCAAATATACAGTATTACCATGCAGGCAGAGAGAATACAGCCCAGGGCAAGTCAGCTTTGTATTACTCACTGACGTGTTTGGTTGTAAAGGGAATGTTGTTTCCAATGTATTCTAACAAATTTATGCCACAGTACAAGAACTTTAAAAAAGTGCAAATGCAGCAAAAGCATTTTCCCTAAATTTTAAAAATAAAACAGGAAAAAGGGAGGGTATGAAAAATAAAAATAAAAGGTTCTTGAGGAATCATTGAGGCAGTAAATAGATGGCAATTACCCTCATGTAAAAAAAAAAATCCCTATCTTGTAACCTTATTAACTTCCTTTGATTATCAGTATCGTAACTTAGCTGTCAAACACTAATGTCCAACATTATGTAAAACTTCTTTACAGTGAGCTCTCCACTGAGGACAGTTACACCAAACATCTATAGAGCATTTAAATTTAAGGTTATTTTATTGTATGTGAGACTATTCTCATCCCAATTTTAAACGAAATCTAGCTTTAAAAAGCTGTGAGTGCAAAATGTGCAGAATGACCCTCAAAAATCCTATTTTTAAATGTGCAGTTATGACTGGAGCCATAACAACAACAACAGCTCCTGTCCAAATACCTAAGGAGCTCACTATGTTTTGTATGCAGGTAAATTCTTGTTTTGTGTTTGCAGCTGTTCGTGTACAAATGACCTTTCTTAAAAGAGATAAACGGTCAAGGCAGCACTAAGTAATTTCCATGTTTATCCACAGATTTTAAAAAACAAAACAAAAAACAAACAAACAAAAAAAAGATAGACAGTAAAAAGAAATATTTGGCAAATAATATAAAGTAGTCATTTGTAGAATTTCAGCCAGTAAACCACCTGGATCCTGAGTTTTTTGTTGTGAATTTAAAATTGAATCTTAAATTTCTGAAACAGTGTATTACAGCTAGGGCTGCAACTAACAACTATTTTCATTCTCAATCTGTAGATTATTTTCTTGAATAATAAATTAGTAATTACATCTATAAAATGTCCAAAAAAAAAAAAAAAAAAAAAAAAAGGCCACCACAATTTCCCTAAGCACAAAGTGATGTCTTCAAATTGCTTGTCCTATCCGACCAGTCATCCAAATCCCAAACACGTTTCTTTGACTAACATACATCATATAGTAAAAAAGAACATCCCCACATTTGAGGTGTTTTGACATTTTTGATTGAAGAATGACTGCAACAATAAATCATAATAATCGCAGGTTACTTTCTGCAGTAAACTAATTGATTTATCGTTATAGCTCTATATACAGCAACTCTAAGTGGTGTTGGAAGCCTCGAAGTTTTCTAAGAACATAGAGATCAGATTTGGGTAATCTGCAAATCAAAGAGCTCTTGAATTTAACTGAATGATCAATAATCATCTTTTTCCTTTCCCCCCGTAGCAGATAAAATAGATGAAGTTAAGACACAACACAGCTTTCAGGGTTTTTGGGGTCTTGGTTCTCACTGTCATTGACCTGACAGTTGCTGGTCGGAATTTTATCTTGGTTTTCTGAATCATGAGGCAGCTCCAACTTGTCTCCGTCACCTGCAAAGATCCTGTCCTCTTCTGGAGTCTCAGAAGATGCATCCTCATAGGCACTTAAGTTGTCTGAGTCGTTCCTTTCCAGCGAAGAATCTTGCTCATCATCGACGCCGTTTTTGTAAGGCCTCCTGAGGACCCCATCTTCAGAGACCAGGTCATCCACTGCAAGAGAGGGTATGCGGCCCAGGGGCAGATTGACAATCCTCTGCAGCTTTGTCAGGACACTTCCTTCATCCACAGCCCTTTCACCCTGACCCACCTCCTCAGATGCTCTACCTCTGCTCTCACTACTGTGGGGTTCAGACAGGGAGGAGTCTTTTTCTTCTCTGCATGCAGCTTGAATCTGCTCCTTGGCATCGTTTTTCTTTTGTTGTCCTTGTCCTTTTGCCTCATCTTCACTTCCATGCATGTTCACAGGAGCAGATGGCTCATTCTTTTCCTGCAAAGTGAAATTTAATAGTCCATTGGTAAATCAGCAGCTGTTCAGATAAAATAAAAATACAATTACATTTGAAAATCAGAATGGCACAAGGAGAGACTGCAGACCTGTCTAAAACAAAAAGTTGGAAAAAATAACCTCATTGGGGGTAATGTAATGTATCTTAATTTCAATTATGATAGCTCTGAATAGTTGCACATATTACAATAATTTGTTTCCATTGACATTTTAACAGCAAAGACATTTTATTCACTGCCGTGCAGTTATAACGAACCACTGTCTAGTTTTAACAGCAATTAGGTTTAGACACTTGTCTCTGCTAGTTAATCTAATCTTACTGATTGTTCATGCGAAATGAACCACCAAGGAATGACACTAAATTCATGGAAGTAAATATTAACAGCTTTCTGAGTTTATTTGGTTTGAATTCCCCCATTTGTAATTCCAAGAGGGTCTTTTTTTGGATAGAAATTTGAATTGTGTAGGGTTTCCTGCCATTCATGTGAACTTTTCTTTCTTGGATCACGTGACAGATAGACCGTAACCTTAAAGTGTGATTGATTCAACACAGGCCCAGATCTTTGAGTTTTAAATTTTAAACTTGAATTTCGATGTTTGACTTTTACCAGCCTAAGTGAGGAAACCAAGTTTTTCTCAGCTAAGTCTATACACTTAAATTTCTTGATCTAAAAAAGGCCAGCTGAATTTAAGCATCTGTAATATATATATATATATATATATATATATATATTTTTTTTTTTTTTTTTTTTTTTTTAAATCTTTGAAATCTAAACAAGAAAATTTGAAACTAGCCTCTGGGAGTAAGGGATAGTATTAACTCATTCAACTGTAAATATTGCTTGTTTATGCTCAAATTTAATACTGTTTGCACTATATACATGACCAGAATACCAATACATTATGAGTAACTACATGTAACATTACATGATGTCCACCACAGCTAGTATATATACTTACTCAATAGCATAAGTCAGCAATGAAAAAAACAAATGTGCACCTTCTCCATTATTCAAATTAGGTAATGACTGCGCAGACACCTGCCAAACTGTTAGGTAACTGATTCCATAAGCCTTTCCATCTTTATACACAACACAAAAACATTTTGCCTCCGTAATGTTATGTAATATTCTCATTCTATTTGACACATTACCTCTTTTAATCTCTCCACCTCTTGCATCAGGGAGCAAACCGTGCTCTCCAGCTTCCTCTTGGCCTCCCTCTCTCGTTCCAACTCCTACAAGAAAGAGACACGGCCGCATCACAAGAGGACCAGCAGCTTGTTGGTTTCAAACTCACTTGTTACAATTAGGAACGAAAGAACTTTGAATTAGAAAGGATGACAACTAAAGAGAAATCTAAAAGAAATACTCAATGTCTGTATATGGCTGAAGTGTTCAAAGTGGTGTTTCAGTTTTGGTGAGGTCTCGGCATACCAAACTAGCTTGTCCAGCTTCCCTCTGGGCCTCAGCCAGCAGCTCCTCTACACCCTCCAGCGTGTCCTGCAAAACGTCCACCTGGAACAACAGAGCCTCTCGCTCGACCTCCAGCCCACGCAGCTCCTGCAGCACCTCGTCATAGCTGGCCTGCAGCTCCATCTACACCACAAACACAGCTATAAATCAGTGTGGGCTATTTTAGAGAAACAAATGCCAATCAGTGGGAGGACAAGTGTTTAGATAATTCTCAGAGGTGGGAGGCCTCATCTGGAAGCATGACAATCCTTCCATATGTAAAGGAATATTCATCTAAAAATATACCTTACAGAACTGTCAACGAAGCTTAAGTAGTAATAACCATTGTTATATTTATAATAAGAATAACAAGGATAAGATGAAAACAAGAATAACAGTGAGAAATAGTCACCATTTCGGGGATGCCCATGAAGAGCTCCTGGTCTGACTGCTAAAAAGGAGAAAAACATGAAAAGGAACTTAATTTGTAAATAAAACTTGAAATTTTTATCTTATTCATGTAAAATGAGGACGAACACATTCTGAGAGACTGTAGAGGATCCTTTGCAGTTCATCCTCTCATATGCACAAAATAAACACAAACACATGTATAAAATGTTAAGAAATTATGCAGTTGAAAATTACCATACAGTTGTTTCACAACTTTGATAATCATAAGCTTTCGTAAGGTCAAAACTTGTGGAAGGATTGTGTTACTGACCTGCGTAAGAGCAATGAAAAGCAATGTTAACGTGTATGTTGTGGTATAATATATCATTAAAAAAAATTCCTTTTTTAAAGATAAATTTATTCAATCTTGTCCTTTGGTCCATTAGATTTACTGATAATATCATGGACAATAGCTTTCAGTTGGAGTTGTTAAACCTTTTTAACAAACAACAGTAGGAAAAACGTGTAAATAATTAAATAAATGATGGGTGAATTACATTTAACTGCTTCGGTTTCAGGGAATTTCAGGTATATTGCATCTGCAAACGTTTGACCAAACACTGTTATCAAAAGTGGTGTCGCCAAAGTATATTGATACAACACTTCGCCTGGTCAACCCGAATTTTTTATTTCATGTTAATGTAGCTGATCCTCTGGTGTCGCAGTGGTGTTTGGTCAAAGGTTTTGGTACACCAAAATCCCAGCTTTCAAAACTCATGACCTTGTGTAAATACTATCCCGGCACCATGTTAGATAACAGCTCTCAAAATACAGTATGTGATAAGCATGATAAAAACGTGTGGCGTGGCAGTACAGCTGAAACTCTAGGTCTCAAAACTCGCTTATCAAGATTTTTTAAAGATTTTATTTAATGTCTTTCCACAGTTTTTATGTCTGTGGTCGTAAATTAGAGGAAAACAGGACAGAGTACCAGAGATAGAAATAACTTTGAAAGACAAGTTGACTGAATATGAGGTTGGACCTTCTTCCTTTTCTGTCTTTGTGATATGGCTCAGTAAGGCAAATATTAAGCAGTACATCAAGGCCTAGCTCAAGTTTCTTTCTCTCACATACTGTGGTGCAAAAAGTATTCAGAATCTGTACTTATATAAGAGTAGTGATACAACAATTTAAAAAAATACTCACTTAGAGGTAAAAGTTATGCATTCAAAAATGTACTCAAGTACAAGTACACAAAGCAGCATGACATGGAAACGTTCAAGTAAAGTACAAGTACCTCAAAAGTGTACTTTGCACCACTGATGATAAGAAGTGATGGTGGTATTGGGGGGTGGGGGGTAAATGGAGATAATCAGGACCACGTCAGGTGGGACAAGCTACATTTCCATGACACCGTATCTACAGGTGTTTCGATTTTCCTGTCCAGCCCCGGCTCCTGTGCGGGGTGTCTGGCTCCTACCTGACTGTCACTCCGCCTCTTCAGGCCGCCCGCCCGGCTGTCGCTTCGCGTCAGGCGCCGGGACGAACCCTCGGTCTGACGGGGAGACAAGAGCACATCTCGGGTAGAGCCCAGGGGCACGAACAAAACTTAAGGAAAACACTCAACGGAAAGACAACAAGTCAGCCAACAATTAGGGAAGTGGAGCGAAGCCACAGGCCCAGGAATAAAAAAAAAATGACAGCTGGAATTGTTGATCGTTTTAACCGGTTAACAACACGGCTTAACGTAACACTGACCACATTTCAAAGGTGTATAATTAAAAAAACATGAGGCCGAAGTGTAGAACAGCCGTCGCGTTAGCTTTAGCTTTAGCTCTAAACAAACCCTCCTCCTGACAACGCTGTGATTTTTTCTTTTTTATTTGTCTGCCCTCACCTCTTTTATAATGCTGCGGAGAGACTCGTCCTCGCTCAGTCCCCGGGAAAATGTCCGTTTCCGTGGAGAGCCACTGTTCTCCACCGTGGCCGAGTGCATCTTTTTTATTATGTTATATTAAGTCTTTGTTTACGTAAGAGACACCTCCGGGCGAAGCAGCGTTTGTTCCCGACGCAGCCGCAGTCGACGCAGCGCCGACGCCCAGGCCTTCACCTACGGAAAGCCCCGGGGACCACACCGTCCTCAACACCGCCCCTTCTCCGCCCACGCCCGCGGAACAAAGTCGAAGATCGGAGGAGAGTCGCGTTTGGAGTCGTGGGTAGTTAAAAAAAAAAAACAACAACAAAAACAACAAAAACAAAAACAGTAAATGAGGTTTTGTTTGTGTTAAAGCTCAGATAAGCAGTACTGCGCATGTCAAGTCCTGAGTGCTGAAATAATTCAATGACATCGAGACCAGCCAGGTATTTTCAGGTGAGTTTGACGTTTTATGCGCAGCAGCGGGAAGTTAAAAAGTAACATTACACAGGTGTAGTTTTTTTTTTTCATTTTATGCTTCTTTAAAACAGCTCCACTACATTACTGTGGCAAATAATCTTCTTTTCACTTCACTACATTTATCTGACAGTTTTAGTTACTAGTTCCTTTGCAGGTTCATATTTAATAACACAAAATACAGTCAGCTAATACATAATGATGTAATCATAGCTCCACTTTTACCATCTGCAGCATTAAAATTGATGTACACATTAAGACATAAATAACTTAATCCAGTCCAATAATATAACATATTATTCTGCATAATGAGTATTTTTTACTTTACATTTACACTAAGCTGGCAGTTTGCATCTAGCTAAAACTAAAGCAGGTTAATAGTCCTGCAAAAAATACTCCCCTCATGAAGGTTGTTATGTTCAGTTTTTTGTTGAAACTGTTTTTAAAAATTGCCTATTCAATTTTACGTTCCTTGTGGAAGCTGCAGTTTGTGATGCTGTTAATTGTACTGCCTTAAGTGTTTCTATTTTTTTGGCCATCATATTTATATCAGTTAGAATAACCTCAATAAAAGAGAGACATCTCTTTGTAAAATCTAATACAGTTCAACACACAACATCCCCCAAAATGATCATAAAGTTGAATCAACACCTCTCTAAAACAATTTCAATAAAAACTGAACATTACAACCTTCATTGAGGGAGGATTTATTGCAGGACTGTTGTATCAGACTGCATTATTTTTAAGTAAATGTAACTAAAAGGTGACAACTGAGTTTATATTGATGCTAATACTTTTGTACATAAACTTAAGAAAATTTGAATGCAGAACTTACAATTGTAACAGAGTATTTCTGCTTTTATTTAGGTAAAAAATCTGCCAGATATTTTCAGGTGAGTTTGATGGTTTATGAGTATTTTGTGGAAAAGTAGATGGGGAAGTTTAAAGAAAGAAGGTAGAAAAAAAGCTACTTACTACACAAGATTACAAAAAAAACTTGTGTTTTCTTTCACTCCCATCGAAGTATTTTGGATCATTTGAATTGGTACACTACGTACATTATTTCAGCCATTTAAAGTAACTGGTAAAAACCACATCCTATTTTTGTGAGAGAGTTCAATGTGATTGTGCGTTCAGACCAGTTAACACATTTAAACATCAAATCTGCAGTGTAGAGTATGTTTGTCTCTACAGAGGAAAGAGTGCGGCGGGTATATGAGCACACAGAGTTGGTGCTTACAGCAGAGGCAGACTGAGATGGAAGGGACATGCTCCAGTTCTGTCTCACAGATATTTCTGAAATGTTTTGACACACTGCAGGTCCTGTCCAAATAAAGCAGACTCCCAAGCAGTTCATTTATACAGATCCCCAGTAGGCACATGAGATGAATGACTGTGTGCATCCAAGTTGAGAGGAATGGCTTGGCACCACGCCATCAACACTTCTCATTACAATACAGTCCGATACAGATTTTTAGGGTTCTTACATCAGTAAACACATGTAAATATAACATACACATTTTTTTGCATATGTTCAGCAGACATATTTGATGCAAAGAATTTATTCTGCAAGTTTGTAATATTCCTTTTTATTACAAGTCATAAAATTAAATACACAAAAACATCAGTATAATTTTCACCATACTGGGTGAAAAGGCCCCAAACTAGTCCATGCTACCCTCCCCTGAATCTTCTGCCTGATCTCTTTTACAAGCGTGACTTTTGTCCAGTCCAGCATTGAAGAAGTAGTTTGACACTTTGGGAAAGCTTATTTGCTTTCTTGCTGAGATTTATATTAGAAGATTGATGCAGTCATGCCTGTATGAAAGCGATGAAGCTACAACCCAGATAACAGTGAGTCTATCTTACCATAAAGACTGTATAGGCTACCCTGGCTGTGTAAAATTTTGATAAAATTCAATCAGCACCCTTTAAAAATGACTAATTAACACATTTAACTTGTTTATTAAATCTGTTCAAAACCAAATTGTAAAAGCAACATGTTGAAGTTTTAAGACGAGAAAGAGCCGGAGGTTAATCCCAAGTTATTGCCGAGAAAATGCGGCATATAGCCCTGCTCAAGGCTGCTTAAAACGGTTTTACACTTTGGTTTTTGTACAGATTAAACAAAAAAGATTTAACATGTGAATTAGGAATGAGGATTTTGTTACCTTTACATGTTCAGCCTTTATGCTACACTAAGCCAACTGTATCTTGTTAGTAGCTTCATACTGAGCACAAAGACAGACATGAGAGTGGTAACAATCTTCTCATGTAACTATCGTCAAAAAAGCAAAAAAGCACATTTTCCCAAACATCAAAGTTTTCCTTTAAAGGCTTTGGTGCTGCTTACCGTCAGTGGCATGACACACTGTACACAGGCCTCCAGGAATCATGACTACCTCACAATAGTTTTCTGCTGTGTAATATCTAACTTTTCCAGACTATTACAACCCTCTGTTGTGAGGATATTTCAGGTCTTTACTTGTTTGCTATAACCATATCAGGTATAATGTAAGTTTTTGATATTGCACTTGTAGTCTATTAATTGGACCTTATTGTCAACCAGAGGGTAGTTTGAGTGTAATTACCTGGGTTCAGGTTTGGTGCATTAAATAGAGGCTGTTGCTGTAATCTTAGTGGTTGTGTTGGTCAGTCAGTAAGGTATGATGAAAGTGATGTCTCCATTTTTTTTTTCTTCTGAACCGTTGCTTTATAAACAGTTTCCTGGGGTTGACAGATTATCCATTGCATTAAGATGAAATGAAGCCTCCAATTTATGATTTCTGTTGAACAAGAGAGAAGGAATGGAATGAAATTTGAGCAAAGAGCTGCAACTGTGTGTCCTCTGGTGAGCCCCACTTGAATACATTGACAGGGGGGAGAGAGCAGGGTTCATATCAGGTTCCACAAATGCAGGATCCTCATTTAGTATTTAATCCTATCAGTAATGTTGACAGTTAAGATTTGATACAGCTATTTACCCTATTGGAAGTGAACTAATGACTATAAGGAACCCTGTTATGCAACGATGTACCATAATCTGACCACAATAAGAAGTTAAATATGCAGTTAACATGAAGACTGATAACTGAAACATCATCTGCTCTGCAGCTGCAACTGTATTTTCCTCCAGCAGATGACACTAGTGGGTCAGTGTGGTGCTACAATGACAGCAGGCAACCCATTGCTCTGAGAAGTGCAACTGTAGAACTCTGTTCCAGAAATATCACAACTTTTATTAAACGTGTATACGATCTTTGTGGAGATTTTTTCAGAGACTGTGGGTTTACAGATAAAATATGTTTCATATTAGGCTTAAAAATCCACAATACATAATAATGGATGGAGAAAGATTTTAGTAATGCATGACACTAATTGTACTTAATCACGGATTTCATGAATTAGAATAAATTAATCATTAAGCAGGTCTATAGGTTAAGAAAAAGAATGCAGACCTGCTGCTGCATGGTTGCAAAACCTTCTGATACATTTATTACATTTTTTGTTGCATTCATTTTGTTTGATTTTATTTTTGGTAGTATTTTAAAAGCTTAATGGTGCAGGATACCACTCTCAGTTTGTGGAGAAGGGCATATAACTCCTTCCCTGCTTCATATGGAGACTGTCACGCTCAGTTTTTAAAGAGCCCTGCTTGGAATAACCTCGTGCAACATCTAAATAATCTGCATCTGACCATCTGGTAGACTCACATGAAGATCTATCCTTTCTTGTTGTTGTTGTTGTTATTGTTTTTTAATGCACCATGAAATATCTAGATGCATTTGATTTGTGGGTGGAAGTGGATAATTAGGGAGGAATCCGTGCGGCTTTTTGTTTTTTTCAATTTACACAATTAAAATCATTGATAGCAACGGACACGTTGAGCTATAGTTTATGCCATCATCAGAATAACCTAATTGGGCAATATCTCTAATGTGTGCACATTGTTTGTGCACTGTAAAAACATTTATACTCTCATAACAGTGCGTGCACCCTCCCTTCGCTCTGTCCCTCTTGACTTGGTGACAGACCTAAAAGCCTTTTGTTGCTATCTTAGCCAATGGAGACGGATTACGACACCGGGCAGCTGAGATATATAAAGAGCCCCTTTTTGACCGCACTTGCACATTTTTCAGTGACACTTCTGAACATTCACACACCTCCATGGACTAAATTGTACAGGAGACCCACTAAACAACCATCATACTACATGTGAGCGGGCTATACATTCATCAGACAGATAATTTGTTAACTTTCAATCAAAACAGTCTGTACCGAGACACACTGGAACGCACTTTTTTTTTTTTTAATTTATTGCAAAAAGCTCCTGCTGCAAAAGAAAAAAAAAGGAAAAAAGCAACCTCCGTGTGGTCGTATTGGATTAGATGCATGTCAGTGATTCCCTGCCTTTTGTAGGATAAGACAAGGAGCGGCGCACATCCGAGAGAGAGGATATAACGGGATAAAGGGAGTTAAAAAGACAAGGAAAAGAAAGAAAAGTTACATTGCCTGGTGTCCACGCTTCGTCATGCCGAGGTACAACTTCTTACTGTGCTTGATGGTGCTCATCTCCCTGGGACAGTCGGGGAGCGATGAGCCCAATCTGCTGCTGCCTCCTGCCAGCGAGACGCCCACGGATGCCGGGCTGTCTCCGCTGGACGAGGACGCCGGTGCTCACGAGTGTTCCGCCTGCGTTTGGAGGGAACAGAGCAAAGTGCTGAGACTGGAGACCATCAAGTCTCAGATCCTGAGCAAGCTGCGCCTGAAGCAGGCGCCCAACATCAGCCGCGAGGTGGTCAATCAGCTGCTGCCCAAGGCGCCCCCGCTCCAGCAGCTCCTGGACCATCACGACTTCCAGGGAGACGCGTCGTCCCAGGACGAGTTCATGGAGGAGGATGAGTACCACGCCACCACGGAGTCCGTGATCACCATGGCCTCTGAGCGTGAGTAATCGTTTACAACCCAATAATATTGTCTCCAAAAGCGTCATGCGCGTAATTGCGGAGCAGATAGGTTCAAGCGGCTCAGGCCTGCTGCGTGGACAGTGGAGCCGCTGGGGCTCAGTCTAGTCAGTGACCTAACCTACTTTTTGAGGTTAAGATCGGTAGGGGAGGGGAGGGTGGGTCCACTCTGTGTGTCTGAAGCGGACTGATAAAATTAGACAAATGGCTCTGGTCAGCTGTTGGCCACGGCTGTCAAAATAGGAATTACGTGCGGACTTGATAAATCAATAATCGGCAGCACAAAGAGCCTCGTCACTCCGAAACAGACAGCTCCAATATGGCCTGATGAACTTTTGCTTTCATGGTGATGATGGTGATGATGATGATTAGGATGGTGATGGAGGACTAAGTCCTGCTGGAGCGGGGCGGCCAGCGTTCAGCTGCCGAGCCCCTCGCCGTCCAGCGTCCTGCTGTCACGTTCAAACTTTCCCTCTTTCACATCGTTTTTGTGCTTGACAGGGAGTAAACGCATGACGGAGCCGCCTGAATGACAAGTGATATTAATTAATGATAACGGAGCATTTGGCAGGCAGTTGCATCACTTTATCCTTTATGTCCTGTTTTGCATAAAAGCCTTAAATTCTGGAGTTATGATCACGTCGTGAGGCCCCTCTGATTATTGCCCTCTGACAATTTGCTCGCCCTCTTATGCTTTCCCATAAATCCACAGATAAACCGCAGGCAGGCCCCTCAGAGACATTTTATAAAATTACTGTTGAACCCTGGCAGCTGTGCTCTATCGGTCTTTTATAGGAGGCTCTACCGGTTTCCCTGCTGTTCATCGCAGTGAGAAAAAGTGTGTCCAAAAAGCTGCTATTGTTCCCCTCATGCAGCGGCCCCCCTCGGCCGCACTTGTCTTTTAAATGCGAAGTTTATAGGCGCAGCTCGTTTTTTTTTTCACCACGAGTACACAAAGACAGAGAATCACTTAGTGTCGAGGGGAGTGTGTGACCTTTTCCTGGCGAATCGCGGGGTTCAACAACATTTACACACGTAATATATTCTGCACAAGGCGGATGAACACACACTCCAAATAATCAGAACAAAGATAGGCCTGTGTGCAGGAGACTGTGGCCTTATGTGTTGTCTGACATAATACATTTCTCATTATAATTATCTATCTATCTATTCTCTATCTATCTATCTATCTATCTATCTATCTATCTATCTATCTATCTATCTATCTATCTATCTATCTATCTATCTATCTATCTATCAGGTTTACTCTAGTTCGTCTAAACTGGCTAATTAGTTTTTAAAATAAATGGTTCCAGGTCTATTTTATTATTATTATTAGTAGTAGTACTCACAATATTAATATTAATAATAATATTACTATTACTATTAAGAATAATAATAGTAATAATAATAATAACTCTAATAATAATAAAACATCAGATGACACTATAACTGCAGCTGAAAGGTCTTGTCAATCATTTCTCTTCCAGCACAATAACTTATAACCAGTTTTAATTTTTTTGAAATGCCAGTTGTGAAACTCTCCTTGTTTTCGTGGTGAAAACTGTCTCCTCTGAGACATGTTGCTGCTCTGTACCGATGTGAGTGTTGCTGTTCAGTTCACTTTGAGGAGAACAGCTACTGACTATATCTTACAGGTTACTCATAGAAGCATCGTAAAGGATCTCAGTTGTCCGTTTTAAACTGTATCCATCTGTCTGTCTGTCTGTCTATCTATCTATCTATCTATCTATCTATCTATCTATCTATCTATCTATCTATCTATCTATCTATCTATCTATCTATCTATCTATCTATCTATCTATCTATCTATCTATCTGTCTGTCTATCTGTCTATCTATCCATCTATCCATCTATCCATCTATCCATCTATCCATCTATCTTTCTATCTATCTATGTCTATCTGTCTGTCTGTCTATCTATCTATCTATCTATCTATCTACCTATCTATCTATCTATCTATCTATCTATCTATCTATCTATCTATCTATCTATCTATCTATCTATCTATCTATCTATCTATCTATCTGTCTATCTGTCTGTCTGTCTATCTATCTATCTATCTATCTATCTATCTATCTATCTATCTATCTATCTATCTATCTATCTATCTATCTATCTGTCTATGTTTCCCATATACTAGCTCACAAACCCAGATGCAGGGTATACGTTATGTGATACATGCTTACAACTAAAATTTTTTCTGTAACAACTTTTACTATATCATAGTCCTATATTGTTTTACTCCCTCTCCACCTGTAACACACTGTGCTGTGAATTACAGGGGAAACATTAACCTCAAACTACATTTTTTTGACTCTTTTCTTCCCAATCTGTGCAACCACACACACAGAGACTCAAACACAACACTATGCAAAGTGATTTGGTACCTTCTCAAGCCGGGAGAAAGGTATTATGCATGATGCTGGCTAATTTTGTGTTTCTAACGGCATCATGCGAGCCAGAGGAGCTAATGACTGACGTTACTGCTGTATCTGTCATGTTACAGCACTTCCTCTCTCTTCTGTTTGCCTCATCCCTTTACGTCAGCCACAGTTTTTATCATCTGCTCCTTCTCTCTCTCTCTCTTTCTGTCTCTGTCTCTGTCTCTCTCTCTCGCCCACCCCCCTCCCCCCGCCCCCACATTCCTCCGCGTTAGCCCCCTTTCTCCTTCCTCTTCTTTTCTCCGGTACTCATGGAAGAGTTGAGAGAATGAGTGCATCTCTTTTGCCTGTGGCGCCTTAGTGATCCCACAGGATTAAAAGTGCCTTTTTCTGTCTCTCTGATAGAAGGAGGACTTCAAACACTATTCCCTGCGCACCTCGAACCCAATCACCCTTTCACGGTCGTGCACACTGCCTTTGATGGGCCATGTGGGTTCACACAGTACATACTGAACTGGACCTGTGCCAGAGTTGCTTCTTAGTATTCACTCAAGGTACGTGGGTGCCGCAGTGGGGGTTGAGAGGGTCCATGCTTCCTGGTCTCTAATTACTATGAAATTTCATGGAAAAGTACAGCTATTTATATCATAGTGCAGCACTTTATGTACTAAAACATCTCCCTCCATACAGTGTGTTGTGTAGGTAACCACTTCGCTCGCTGTTCATGCATAAAAGGTGACTCAGTTTATGAACAGTACATAAGGGTCATTTTCTAGTGCAGCACTGAGAATGAGCATCGATTTTTTTATCATCAGCTCTGTTTGCATTAACATATGAACTGTTGGAGTTTGTGTATGCTGATTTATGTGTGTAATTGTCATGAGCGAGCATACAAAGTGTGGATTTTGGAGCTCGGTTTGTTTTTCCCTGAGGTGGGGTGAGGATTTGACCCCGCTAGTCTCCCATTTGTCACCTGTCCAAGACATTTAGACCAGACCATCCTCTGCCATCAGTGACCTTCTCCCGCTTTCGGGCTCACTCTGTATGTTTTGATGCAGATTAAATAAACACTATTTGACTTCTAGAAACTCACTGAACCTATCTCAAATCCTTCCTGCTAGAGTGTATCAGGAATAGGATTTCAGGAGAAGTGACACCAATGTAGACTACCATTACTGCTCTCGTGGGTACATTGTAACTTTTGTAGGAAAGTTGAAAGATGCTTGTGAGAGCTTATTGTATTTCTTGTCATTTTTCTCTTGGAGTAAACTTTTTTCTTGAGTGCTGTGACAGTAATTTTGAGATTGTCCAGTAACAGAGAATCCAGCAGAGAGCAGCACTGTCTTACCCTCCCTCCCAGCCTTTATTCCTATTTATAAAATATATTCCAGAAAATGGACACTTTAATGTTTCCAGCATGTAGGAAATAAGTGACTGCTTGCAGAGGAACACTTTACCTTTGATTGGATTAATACTGAGATTTAGATATAAAGAAGATCACATTTCAAATATTTGTAATGGCCACTCAGCTTTTCTTAAAACTTCTCCCTTTGTTAAACTATTTTATACCCACATCATGTCTTGTCCATCATGACTGTGTGTAGGCTAACATAACAAAGTGCTATACTGGTATTATTATGTAATCCTGTTAAGATGAGGCACATTCAGTTCAAGCACAGGCTTACACAACTCTGGAGTATATAAAATGTACATCTACACACATGTAAAGGTAGGAATGTATGAATTTCCAGATGCGCACACATGTGTAGACATATAAGGATGCTCACACACAATCACACATACACACACACAAACACACACACACAGTCACACACACACTCCAGAGAAAAGTTCTCCTATTGACAAAAAGGGTCACAGAGTTCACAGCTATGTGATATATTGGAAGAGGAGACTATTAACCTCATCGGGTCTCTTTCTTTGGCAGCAAAGACGAACCGGTAGTAACTTGAACACTTATCCCCCACCACACACACACACTCACAAACACACATGCGCGCACACACACACACACACACACACACACACACACACACACACACACACACTCATCCACTAACCACTCCCACCAAAAAACAAGTCTTTTATAGTGTTGACCCTATAAAAGGGTCATTTCCTGAAGGTGCAGGAACCATAAAAATTAAGAGGGAGAGCGCTAAAAGGACAGAGCAGCAGAAGTCGGACTGTCTTCAACTCGCTGGCCAGTGTTTGCTGGAAGTTGATGACTATGTGAGGTTTTTATAGATTTATTTATTCCATGGAGGTCTCAGTTTGACGATGACACCTGTCCTCCCTGTGTAGTTGCTGGCATCATTTGAGGGAAAGATAAACTTTGGTGTTGAATTGTTTGGACACTGGGGCATGACTGGTTTGTTTAAAAAGGAGTAAAAACTTAAGAAAGAAAGGTTTGTTGGACTGTAGAAATTGCACAACATACTGTTAACTTTGTGGCTAATAAAATTTCAAAGGGACCAAAGTCTATTAATACAGAGACAAAATTTCCCCGGGACCTCAGGAATCTCACTCCTTTCTCCCTCCTTCCCCTATTCCCACGCTCCCGTGTACCAGTCCCTGCAGCCTGTCTTGTCCTTTGGCATTTGGCAATATGTTGCTCTGGAATTTAATGCATGCTTTTACCAAAAATACAACATGCAGAAGTTTGGAGAATGGATGCAGTACTGCATTCAAATCCAGTAAGGAGGCATGGCTGTGCAAAAATATTTTTTTTTCTCCTGCTTTTTCTGCTGATGTGTGTATCAACTACTAAGCTCCTCATTGCTTCTTTAAAGGATCTCAAAGAGTGTGATCGAGTTAGGTGCACCAACGGCTCACGCTGCGGGTATGAAGGGGGGTGGAGGGAAGAAGGGAGGGAGTCCGCAGGGAGCAACAAGCAGCCCAGTCCTATCCTAAAGGGACAGAAATCATGGAAGGGTTTTATAGGTACAATTAAAAAGACCTGAAACAGATGTTACGTTTCACTAATAAAGGAAATAATTACTTCACACCAGTAATTAAGCCCTGTGTAGGGACATGAGTGAGAAGGAGGAGGAGGAGAGGGGAGTGAAAAGATAAAATGGAGATCATTGAGGGGATTATTGTTGATGGATGCATTCAAGCTTTGAGTGGTCGTGTGCGAGAAGCTCCTGAGGATCGGTTTATGGAAGAGTCCATTAAATCTAAGAGGCGTTTAAGCAAAGGGAAATGCTGCATGGGCATAATGTTGGATCCCATGAGGGAACCACTGTGTCGGAAAGAAGCACAATTATCAGTGGATTAGCTCATGATTATCTACATGAAAATTTAATTAGCCTCTTTTCTGCAGCAAAGGGGAGCAGCTTCTCATGTATTTATCACCTGTGGTTGTATTTCTGCCAGCTGTACCCACATCACCACAGGAAGTTCATTATGAAAATGTACAGTACAAGTGATTTCTTTAGGGACTAGAGCAGAGTTTGATTTATATAATGTACAGCACAGATGGATAAAGAGAAGCTCGTAAAGAGAGCAATGGAAATTTTTGTGTCGCATAGAAATTCTCGAGGAAACAGTGTTTTAAAAATGCTTCCTAGAGGGAGGTTTGGCACAACGTGGCCACACTGACTTTGTCTTTAGAGAAAACTCTTGGCTCAGGCTCTGACAGATTTGGGTGGCTTCAGGGATTTTTTTTTTTTTGTAGTAGTTGTGTGTGCTCAAATAGAAACACTTCCAGGGAGAAATATTGCACATTTTCAAAGATCAGAGAGCTGAAACTAATCAGCGGATCGGTGCAAGAATTGTTTTGGAAGTGAACAGGCTTATTTGAACACATTAAACACAGTTCATACATGAGACATTAAGTAACAAAGAAAAAGACACTGAAAACACAAATTGAATTAGAAAAATGAAAACAGGGAGAAAGAGAGAAGGATGCAGGATTAAGGTCTAGTGTATATAATGGTCTTAAGATTGTGAGCAAACTAGTTAATTACCTGCTTTTAGATGTGACCATTATTGTCTTATATATCGGGGAAGTTTGTTCCAGCCACGTGGAGCATAATAACTTGATTATGCTTCTCCATGCTTAGATTTAAACTCTGGGAACGTTTACCAGAGAGGCTTGTGATGTTTCATACGGCAAAAGAAGACGGGGAGAGAATTATCCAAGTTTTGCCTGTATTTACTGTTGCTGTGGAAAGGTTCAGGCTTGTCTAATAATTTATTTCTTGAATACACTGGTTGCTGGCTCTAAGGTCACATGATGAACGGGATAAATGTGGGTGTCATCTGCATAACTGTGATAGTGAAATAACGTTTTTTTTATTATTTTGTGTGCAAAGCATCAAAAGTAATGTACAGTGTCAAGGACATGTGTGACATGGGGTCAAGATTCTTACATCAGTTCTCAGTTGCGGCATCTCCAGCAAGCAAGAGTGTCTATGTTCATGAGTTGGAAGTAATCATGGGATCACGTCCTTGTCGGAGGAAAAGGACCAACAGAGGTCCTCTGCAACTGAGGCTGCCTGAGGCAGTGTGCGGTGTGAAGACGTTAAATCTGATCACAGACGAATCATCTCAGGCACAAAATATGTAATATTAAACATCTTGTGTATTTTAAAGGAGGGAAGCATAGCTTTTAGGACTATAAAAAAGGTGACATTTCACTATATATCTCTCTTTGTCATCTTGTATGGATGAGTTGGAATCTAATGTGATCTAATGTTATGCAGTTTTACAGCAGGCTCAATGCCACTGTTGAATGATTTCCAACACAGATGTATTGTGATATAAATTCATGTAGCTGTTCTCAGATCTGTTTGTGGAGAGTTGGACCTTGTTCCTCCTCTAGTTTATCCTGTAAATTTACAGTTCTGTGGAAAATAACTGTGGCTAATGGTTAGAGAGGACGATTATTTCATTAGCACCCCAAAACTAGCCCCATGGAAAACGCTGAGACATCACAGGTACTTAACATCATCTAATCTTGGTTTCATCCATATTCATGCTCACCTGCGCCCTCTTCAAAAGTAATTTTTTCTAGTTAAATTTCAAGTTGTAGTCACTGGTGTGTGAAAACTTCAAGATTATTTAGTCCTTACAGTCTTTCTACGGCAAATTTTTGCATAACTGCTAAGATGACATGAGTGATTTCTCTGTCTTATGGTGATGTTTTTGATTCTGTTTTCTCTTCCTACATACACATTTAGTTAGACTTGATCACGAAATCCAAATACCCAAGAATGACATTGTAGTTTTCTGTACATTTTGCCTGTGCAGATGATGTCGATTAGACATAAGATTCCATTCTCAGAATATTTGAGAGCGTCGATGGAGTGAGCTAAAACATATACTGCTACTATCCCATGGTGCATTTCTGGTAACTTGACTGAAATTCAGTGTGCAGATGATAACAGTATAATTAAAGACATAGGCAATAAGTAAGAGCTTTTCTAGATCAGAACAATAAACAACATTAGGCAGAGGTTTAACCTCATTAATTAACAAGTAAAAATGCTGTTGCTACCCAGAATTTAGTTTGACACCAAATAAAAGTTAACAAAACTCTACTCAGCTTTAAGATAGCAGCTGTAAATGTTTATTTTTGTTGTTTGACTTCATCATTTTAGGTTTCCCATTTTCTTTTTTTGGAGTAGAATTTGCACTGAACATTTTTCTTTTAAAAGCATAATACAGATTGCACCATAATGGTCATTGGCTTGAATTAAGTGGGTACAAAGTGAGGATTTTAACTATCATCAGATTTTTACATGATGCTCTTTAATTATAAAAATTCAGCTAAATTTTGTTTGTTTTAGAGTTTCATCAAGCAGTGATGTTTCCTTTATTTACAGCAAAAAAGTACCTGATGGCGACACTAAATTCAGATAAGTTATATTAATTTATGCTGTGACTGAAGCTTTTCATCAGTCTGAAGCAGCAACATTTCAGACAGAGAAATCAGTCGAAACCATCTTTCTGACTGTCCTGTTTAGACATCTGCTTACGTTAGATAAATAAAAAGTATTGGTTTTAACTTTTGGAAGCAGAGCAGAGCATTGTCTTCTGAAATTAAAGTCTTACACGTATGTGTGGATGCACAAGAACACAAGCGGTGAGACCCCAGCATGCTTCCTGCTGTCCAGCTGTCCACCTTATTGCAGTTCACTGCACGCTCACTCTTTTCATCCTCTGTCCCCGTCCTGCTGGAGATGTGCCACAGACGTTCCCCTTATAATATAAACATATATAACCCTGAAAACTGAGAGCAATGAGCTTCGAGTCGGTTTGCTGATGACAGTCAGTTTGGAGCTTGTGCGTGTTGTGTGTTTATGTGCACTTGCATGTTTCCGTGTGTGTGTTGTGTGGGTGTTCACTGAGCTAGAACAGGGAGCATTAGGAGGTGTCTTTTGTTGCTCCTGGGGGGCTACTGTGCTCAGTCCTAATAGGAGTCTTGTGCCTGCCGTTGTCCCAGGGGAGGGCTTCTGAATGAGGGGGTCTAACTTCACACACCCCCCCAACCATCCCCAGCTCAAGCCCGGCCTCCCCCACCACCCTCTCCCGTCCCTTGGGAGTGGCTGAGAGACAAAGAGGGAGTGGGGCTGGGTTGGGATGGGATGTTTGGGGGGGTGCACTGTGGCCCCTGTCTTATTAGAAGGGTCGTGAACGTGTCACGATGATTAATATGCCGAGGTGCGTGGGGATACCCTAGAGTCACATTTATTCAACACGAAGGCTCCCAAACACACACTCACCACAAAATGGCACATTTGCATTTCCCATTAAGAAAAGAAAATATAGATATATATGCAAATGAAACTCCTATCCAGGTTTATACCATTATGCATTATCCATTTGGACATTAACAATAGATGACCATTTCTCTCCCAAACCCTCTTTTGCTGCGTTTTTTTCACCTGATTGGCATATGTTACAGCACATGCATGCAGTACGCACACGACTGCCTTGCGAGACTTTGGATTGATAAGTGAAGTTTAATGAAATCTTTTTCTTTAAATGGGTGATACATGTAAATGTGAAGGTCATTTTTAAAGCTACAAACATCTGTGATAAATAATGTTAATTCATAAAATCATATAAGTCCATCTGACATGAGTCACTGTAAAGCAAATTCATGATTCATGATCACGTTTAATTTTTTTTTCGATTGCTGCCTGATATTCAACAAAGACAGTTAAAACATTTTTGGCATGATGTTACAAAGCGGACAAATCCATGTCATTGTTTGTTTGTCTTTTTAACAAACAACTTAAGTTCGTTATCTATTTTATCCTATTGTGTTGATAGAGTGGAGAGATTGTCATTGCAATAAATATAATGAGGCTAAAGTTGACAGCATTTGGAAGTGCAAGAGGCAGCAGCACAGATATCAGAGTCAAAAATGTAGAAACCTCTATGAACTCTCTGTCAGTTCCTTATGTGTTTTTTCCTCTTAAGCACTGTGGAAATTACAGCTATGTATACAGTATATCCATTTGCTTACTCAAGATTCTACTGTTTTTACCACATAATATAATGTCTAGGCACACTCAGTGGTAACACGTGTTACCTATTCATCGTATAACTACTTTAACTTCCCCTCTCCATCTGGTTTCATTAGTTTTAATAAAAGCATTTAACTTTAAAATGGACTACGGTCATATTAAAATGGACAGATGGCATGGTGAGTGAACCCTTATATTCAATATGTCTCCCTTTACATGCATGTATAGGAGGCTGTGGGCTAACTATGGGACACAGGTACCCAGGGAGTCCACCAGATGTTTGATAGGATCACCTGCAGGCCTGCTGCGTGTTGGCAGTAAAATTCATGCGCTGCATATGCTGCAATTATACCACAGGGAAATAAGCTGCTGTAATTATGAAGTAGGTTGGAAACATGAGGAGGAAAAGCAAACAAGCCTGTTTCCTTTGGAAAAAACACATCTTTGGTCCATACTTCACTTGGTTTTTACTTGTTTTTTAATTTTTACTGTATAGGAACTAGTTTCTATCTTTACTATCAGTCTGGAGAAAGGTGTCAATGCTCCAGTAGGTGGTGCTAAACACAAAATTAGGATTTCTGTCCTTATTGCAAGATTGAAATGAGAGTGTTGAACAATGAGCTATTACAAAGCAAACTGTTCAGGAAATTAAGCTATAAAAACAGTCCTGCAGTTGCAGTGAAATTATGAGCTCTTCAAACATTAATGTGTAATGGCAGCAGGAGCAAAGTTTAGTTCAGGTAGGAGGCTTAAATGGTTTTCTGATCTTTACAAGCTAGCCTTGCTCGCTTTGCACAAGTGGAGCTCTCTGCCAAGATGTGGGGTGTAATTAAGCTGAAGGCATTCGTCCGCCACAGTTTGCCACTTACTTGCTCGCTTACAGGATCTATAAAGGCACAAACTGATTTTACCTATCAATGCAGTCATTGTTATAGCTCATATGTTGTACATGTGTGTTTAATAACTAGGGATCACAGTAGATGGGCCCTGCTTCTCAGATTACTACTACTACTAAGAAAGGCCTCTGCTCGAGAAACTGGACCATTTCAGCTATGCAGTGTTACGTGGATTGTTTCTTTTTTTTCCCAAGAACTCAACAAAAGTAATGAAACCAGTTTGCAGAGGAAGAGCTGGTGTGTGTCTGTCCTCATCTGCAGTGATTAAAAACAAAAAAAGTAGTAATCACAAGTAAACCCCAAGCAAACTGCAGAATCATTCATTCCCAGTTTTGTGCTGATGAGCAAACACAACACCACCCACGTTAATTGCTGTGACCCCAGCAACCCACCAAAAGGAACATTGACATATTGTTTTTCCAGCGTGAGACACTGTATAATTTACACTCGCTAATGACTGTCCCTGGAAATACAGGCTGAAGGACCACGTCTGTCCCTGGCTTGGCCCTTATTCAATGTTCGCCCTGGACTCTTCTAATGGATAGTCCATCTGTACCTCAGTGAATTCATATCCCTCAATGCATGCCTATAATTCAATTACAACACTTGTTTAGTGTAAAAAAAAAACAACAAAAAAAAAAAACAGCCCAGTGCAGTGTTCCCTCCTGGTCAAATGAGGTTTGATAAACAATTCACTATTGGCTGGAGAATCTCCACCCTAATCAAAACAAAAACAAACTGTGGCCTATTCAGTGCTGTTGTGTCTCTGAGATTTCAGATGATTCTCTTGTGAAAAGGCGTGTTGTGAAGAAAGACATATTACCATTGCCATAAGGTCGACCTTGACCTTCAAACTCAATCTGGCTATTAGGGGCTGCCCCTCCCCAGCATCACTGAGATGTAAAGAGGCTGACGGTTTTGACCCCTGATCCCATTTCTTAACTAAGCCGAGGTGCCAAATAACCTTTTGACCCAGGAAGCATTTGCAGGTTGCCTGAGCAACCTCAGATTTAGCAGTGATTGACAGGTCCATGCGTTTTTTTCCTTCTCTTATTTTTTTAATCAGTGGCGCAACAACACTCCTCCTCAACATAAATACTGGAAAAAGGCAGTTTATTTGTTAAAATATAGGTTGTAATAAGTCAAATATGCAGAGAGAAAATGGACAGATTAAATATTCTATTGTACTCTGTTGGCAAATTATTATGCTGGATAGACGCAGAATAAATTTCCCTTAATAAATGAATGCTTTACATGGAAATGAATGTATGAATGCAGTGGATGGATGTAATTATATCAGATGGAGGTCTATGTAAATGAACCGTGTGCAGATTTGACGTGTGGTGCAAATCACAGAAACACCAGAGCCGAGGATCATGACAGGAATAAATCCGCCTATTTTGGTAGACGCTAGGGAAAAAAAACTTGCAATGTTTTAATTTTGCTAGTTGTGATGTCGAGGTAGACCATTTCATTACAACTGACCCAGGGGAATCTAAGGTTACCATCTGGCCACTGGCCACTATTACTGATCCTTGTTTTAATATGCAAATGTATCTGTTTTTGAACCTTGATGTAATCACAAATGTAACCTGACTAAATGGACCAAACAACAGGACCATATGCACATATGATAACTGGCAGATCTGATGCATATAGACATAGGATAGCAGTCAGTTTACCAAAAAAAGTAGGCTCAGTCTCTTTATGTTCTACTGTTTACCAGTATCATGGTGGACAATTAATTAATTTTCCTCCAATATTAATTATCTTCTCTTGGTAGGAATTCTATTTTGTTTCCTGGGAAATACATGGGCTCAAACTCAAGGAATATGTTTATTTTAATCCCCCGATTGATATTCATAACAGAGCAAGAAACTTGGGACTGCATCTAGAAAAACCAGTATCCCACATATGTTAATAACAGCAGTGCATTGCTGGGCTACAAACTGAGCACAACCCTCCTTACTTCTTCCATTAGAGTGAGTCAAAAATGTGCCAATATCTACCGCTTCTCTGTGACGTGCGGGGCTGTGCTAGTCTTTGGCTTTATGGTCAGTGTGCAAAACACATGCACATCTTTCCCATGAAGCAGCTGAGTCCAAAAAACTGCAGCTGTGCCCTCTGCCTCCCAAAGACGTGCAACACCGTTGATGGCTCTTTTTAAAATTTCTACTTTATTATATTAGGAAAGGTGCAATGTTTTGAGCCAGAATTAATTCTTGTCATTTTACTTTAAAAAAAAGTTGCCAAACACTTTTGTAGACCGGCTTTTTGCTTTAATCCATCAGCAGCTGTTCATCAGTGTGGTGAGAGCCATTTCACTGAAAACACTGAGACAAGAGTTGGGTGCTAGTTCACAGACCTTCCTGTATACGAGAACGATTCCTGTCTTGACTACTGAATCTCATTTCGTGCAGAATTTAGACCTGTTTTAGAGGAAAAACTTTGCATTTCAGTAAAAAACCTTTTCTGTTTGTGCAAAAATGTCTGACTAAGAAAACTAAGAGACATTTATGATTCTGTGTATGATTCTCCCCTTTGGGAGTAAATTCTCTTCAAAAGCCTCACCTGGCTCCACAAGGGAGGATCCCTTGTAAAATAGAGATTAAGTGGATTGTCAAATGATTGAAAGATTTTGATATCCATTTAAAGATTTTGCATTGCTGTTTGCAATACTTGGCATTGATATGGGATATACTGATTTAAAAAAACAAAAAAAAAACAAAAACACCTTTTGGTGCATAGGAAGTGATGTGATCAGTGTTTCCAGAGGTAAGAGGAATGGTTGTTTGAAGTGAATGATGCAGATGTCACTGCAGGAACAGTCACCATGGCTCAACAGATACAGAGATGAGTGACCACCTGCAGAATCACAAATCTAATCAACAGAAATTCTGTGAAAACACATGGTAATGTCCATCACCAAATATCACTTTTGCACACACACACAGAAGCAGACTGTATGTTGTGGTAGTGGTATTAAGGAACCTTTTAATTATTTTTTATTTATTTTTTATTTTATTTTTATTTTTAATTAGATAGATGAAGGTAGAAAAATGAACACGGTAGAAAAATGAACATGAACCGGGGACATGTGTGGCTCGCAGTCTGTGCCCTAACAACTAGGCCACCATGACAGCCCTGAGCGGATTTTTTTTTTAAATTACTGTTCAGTGCAAGTGCAATGTCAAGTGTGTCTCTAATGATGACAATCTTTATGATATATGTATACAGTATATTGCCTTTACAGTACAAGGATAAATGTAACCTGTAGTTTTTCCACAGCGGAGCCGCTGGTGCAGGTGAATGGGAAACCAAGCTGCTGCTTCTTCAAGTTCAGCCCCAAACTGATGTTCACCAAGGTGCTTAAGGCCCAGTTGTGGGTGTACCTGCGACCGCTGCAGCAGACCTCCACCGTCTACCTACAGATCCTCCGACTGAAGCCCGTCACGGAGCAGGGCAGCCGCCACATCCGCATCCGCTCCCTGAAGATAGAGCTCAACTCCAGGGTGGGCCACTGGCAAAGTATTGACTTTAAGCACGTGTTGCAGAACTGGTTCAAACAGCCACACACCAACTGGGGAATCGACATCAACGCTTTTGATGAGAGCGGCAATGACCTGGCCGTTACCTCGCTGCGACCTGGGGAGGAGGGGCTGGTAAGGACCCTCAGACCTGTCCCTGGGGCAGGGGGGTAATCACTTCCATCACAGCTGACATTAATGCAGTTGCCACTTCATATTTCATTGAAAGGAGGGCAGCTAAAATATTTTTGTGAAAAAAGAAAAGGAAGAAAAACATAGATCTATACTGATAACTTCACTGAACAAAAATTACTTTAATAAATAGTCATGGGGAAACAGACAGATGGCATCGATGTCACCCTTCGTGTCATTCCCCTTTCTCTAACTGCACGTCTTTACCTACAATATTTGTGTTACCTCTTTTGTGCTTTATATTTGTTTCAGAGTAGATTTTGAAATTTTCCAACCCCTTAGTCTTCAATTTTGCAACTAAAGCATCACAGTGAAAACACACACACACACACACACATATGCACCCACAGCCTTTACAAAAACTGAGGCAAAAATGATTTTCACAGGATCATTCATCTTAAGAGAGTTTTAAGCATCTGCATGATTTTTTTCATTTTGCGGTGAAATTAATGAAAAGCTTCGGCTGCACAGAAGGAAGAGAGACACGTTCATAAATGTACCATGTCATGACATGAACAAAACAAAGCTGCAGTGGATGAGATCTGAACCCCACAAAAAAGGACATTGTTGCATAGCTTAACGTCAATCTGCATTATAAATACTAAAAAATACTATGGTAAATGCTATGATGGATTGTTGATTTTAATAGTGATGGGTAATTTAGTGTGCACAATATTGACATCAAAAGCATTCATTTCAACCACCTAAATCACACCTAAATCACAAAGTTGGACTGTGGATAGAACAACTTCCCCCTTCAGTTTTGTCACAGGTTCACCTTAAACATTAACATGTATTTGTTGTGTTAGCTGAAGACACTGATTGTGAATCTCCACGGAGAATGTGGTGATTTGAAGCCTACAGGCATATCTCAGCAATGGGTGAGTGATCTGTTAAAGGCTGAACTCAAAAAACTTTCCATCCCTAACCTCTGCCACTTACATTGCTTCTGGGCACATATGTCCTCAAAAGTCAAACATTTAGTTTGTTTTAACTGACGTAAGAGATTTTTGAAGGCGGTTTAAACACAAGATCCCAGGAAGAGCTGTCATCTATAATTGCAAACACTCTGTATTCAATCATCATCAATATTACCAAATGGTTGGCTTTGAAAAAAAAATTCAACATGCAACTAAATGTATAAATCTAATTTTACAGTTGCATACTGATACCATAAAACTCTATTTCAACATCTCAGTCATGACCACTCTATATTTAGTTTAGTCTGGAGGAAACACAGCAGTTTTTTTTTGGATCAGCTTTTATTATATAGTCATCACCACATCCCTTCAGATCTACTGCAATTAATAAGTAATGGTTCATGGTGCAGATAAAGTGCACTGCATCACATGTTTTAGAAAGCCCAAAATTATTCAGCATTTTTCCAATATTCTTGTTGCTCACAGATTGAGCCTTTTTTCCCCTGAGGTCATAAAAGATGAAAATATTGACTCGGTCACTATTCTTTCGAAAATAAAGGCTGAAAGGTTTAAAGGTTTTCACCTCAAGCTGGAGAGCATTTGGCCTCATTTTGAAAGGATGCTTCTGGGCCTCAAACTTTGAGAGGAGGATTTTTAAAATGCACACAACATATATCACTAGACTTGCTGTGGCCTACATATTTGCTTAGATTCTTTTTTTTTTTTAAGGATGAAGCCCCGGGTTTATGTCTAACGTGATTGATGGGGCTGCACGGATGAGTTCAAACTTCAGTCTCAAAGCAAAACCATCCGTGAACCATTAATCTAGTTAGAAATCCCAGAGTTACTGCAACTGACAGTTACATACAACATCTATGTTGAATTATGTAGGCCAGTCATCCCAGTTAAGCAACACCAAATATTTACCAAGTGGTCATTTGGGTCAGATCTTCACAACACATATCAGAGGTCAGCTCTGGTGTCTTGGCCAATAAATCGCTGCCCTCTGAGCACACAGCATGCACAGTGTGCAATATTATTCTTGAGTGAAAAAAAAGAAAAGATCAAAAACACAGGCAAGTGTTCAAAAATAAAACAAAACACAACAAGCAAAGAAAGAGTCATACCCTGCTTCTCCCTGATCCTCTTGGTCTTTTTTTTTTTTTCTACAACAAAGGCCCTAAAGGCCAAGCTGACATGGTCTCACCCCAATGGCCTTTCAGCTTATTTCCTCTTTTGAATGCGTCACAAAAACTGTGCTCGAGCCCAGCTGGAAACACTGTGGGGAGAGGAAGGCTTTGTAAAACAAACATGATGGAGTAAAATATTTGATCCGCTTGCTTCGCCCAGAGGTCAAGGTTATGGTACCCTGCAGATGACCTCCTGGGTCATGGATCAAACCAAGCATACAGAGTCAGCCATCAGTGTTAGAGAAGACTGTTCTCTCTCAGTTCTCTTTGAATCATCGCTCAAGTGGCACATTGTGCTCCCACTTTTTCAAATGACCAATTAATTCATATGATTTTGTGAAATATCTGATGAGTAGATGCTGAATTTTAAGCAGTTTAAAGCTTTTTCTTTGTCACTTTGGCTACTTTTGGTTTTGCCCAACTGTCAGTGATTTAGTTAGGGAAAAAAAACCTTTAGTAACTTCAAGTAATCTTAAGCTAAACCTCCTTTCTTTTACTGACATCATTTGGTCTATAAACTGAGATGCTGGTGGACCTCAGATTAATTCCAGTGGATAAAAACTAACTAGACCTTGTTTAGGAAATTGAAAATTGAAAACCTTCAGGAATGGAGGCCGAGCAGCTCAGACCATCACCAAGTAAGACACAATGTAAAAACTGATTTAAAAAAAATCTTTCATAATTCACTATATTTCAATATTAAACTGGATAAACCCTTGCGAATATATTGTGTATTGGTATTTGAATTAATGAGGAAATATTTTTGGAAAAAGATTACATTTAAGAATTAAATGTTGCATTGTCATGGTTACTAATCTAATCAGATTCTGGCTGTTCAAACTATTCAGATGGCTTTGACAGTACTGAACTGTAAAATGACAGGCAACCCACAGATTATGTATGTTGGTCTAGTTCTTTCACTCTGTTTTCAGGAGTATTGGTTTTTATATAATCTAGATCTGATTAATACTTGGTGTCTTAGATGAATGCAGTTAACTACCTGATATGATTGAAAGCCAGTAAGATGTATATCAGGAAAGAAAACCACTGAATCTGTGTAAATAGTTGTTTTTCAATATTGATAGATCCATTGTATTTAAGCATCCCAGTGAGCTATCACAGTACAACACATTCATCTTAAACATAAACTATAATTATCATAAATGTTATTATTTACACCTGTGCCCTTTTCTGATGGTGACATTTAGAAATGTCTTCCGTGAAAAAAAAGCCTGTTTGGCTGCTATAGTAGATCATCTATTTGGGGTTTAGTTTTGCAAAAATCATTCACTTTGTAAGTGAACTACATTTAAATACTGGTTTAACAAGATTTTACTTGATACTCAAGAGTCTTGCCTTCTTTCTCCAAAGAAGCTACATGACATATTGCTAACAGTGAGATTTAGGGTTTTTTTCATACTGTGTACACTCTTTCAACAGTTTTAATCGTAGAGATATCTTTCTGTTAGCTTTTTTAGTGTAAGTTTACTTAGTGTGATGAGCTTTATTAGCATGATAAACTGTTAGAATAAGTGATGGAGCAGGATGGGAGGACTTGGGTTTGACCAGAGTGATTTTCAAACTTTTGTCATTGTCTAATTTGTTGGATAAGCAATGTTAAAAAAAAAAAGTCTCAAACCTTCCATTAAGTATTAACCTCATGAACATCACACAAGGAGAGAAAATGCATAGGAAGCTTCATCTTGTGTTTCTTTTGCAATGTTAGCTGTCTTTGATCGATGCTATTCTGAATTTAGTTTGCTGGCAGTTTCATTGGCAAAGGTAATGGCTGAATTTCAGTTGTCAATAGATTTTATGTCTGAATGTGTCTTTACTTAAAAAAGAAATTACATATGCTATCCTCCTCATAAGTGGGAGCTTTATGAAATCCAAACACCTTTTTAAGATGAGACATTTTGACCTGTCATTGCAGGAAAAACACAGGTGGAACTAAAAACATAAACGAAACCCTTGTTTCATATAGATGTTAAGTATTAATAACAGTTGTACTGTCCTACTGTGCTTGGAGAAACTAAAGAATCCTTCCCACTGTCTGGCAAATATATTCACCTCATTAATATATCCGCAGAAACCTCAGACCTTCTCCTAGTAGAAGTCGTAAACATAACATTTCAACATGTCTGCAGTAAAAAGATCTAGTCCACAGTATTTTATATTTGTAACAAAGATAAACTTACACATGTGACGTGATGAAATTAATGATTGTATGAATAAGAATATGCCATAAACAGTGTTAATGAGGTTTACAGGTGTTATGTTCCAGTTTTCACTCTAAGCTAAGCTATTTGCCTCCTGACTCTAGCTCTATAGTTACCACAAAGACATAAGAGTGGCATCACGTAATATACATTAACATCCTTGCAACCCAAGGCAGAAAAAGGATGTCATAGGATCAGTAACACAGAGGAGCTGGCGTACACACCTCTGAAATCTCAACAGTGTGCCAGACAGGATGTTGTTATCCTGTCAGGCAGTTTTCTCTAGTTTTTCTATCTAAAATTCCTTTTCAAGGCACCTAATTTAGTCGCCCATCTGTCATGTCAAGTTCCACATTCTTTATCGTTTCTTTCTCAGATGTAGCCGATTCTTTACACAATTACTGAGGTGAAGTTGATTTGTATTTTCTTATTTCTTTTACATTTTCTTTACTTTTTTGTTTGCTCAATGTTCCCAAGGGGACACGTACATTATGCCCCCAGTACATACAAGTAGAAAAGAAACACAAACGCGAAAGTGCCCGAATGACACGCATGTACAGTTGCTTATGCAAAGGCCAGAGAAGCACAATTCCACCCTAATACTCTGATGTTGACGAAATATTTAACTTTGGTGAAGAGAACTGTTGAGAAATGTCAGTCGTTACTTGTCTATAATTGTATTTTCCATAACTAATATGTCAGCCAAGTCTCTGCTGTTGTTCTCTTATAACCACCTCTTTCTCTCTGTCCTGCCCCTCCTCCCCCTGATTCCAGCAGCCGTTCCTGGAAGTGAAGGTTCTTGAGACGACCAAACGTTCTCGGAGAAACCTCGGCTTGGACTGCGACGAACACTCCACCGAGTCTCGCTGCTGTCGCTACCCTCTGACTGTGGATTTCGAGGCGTTTGGCTGGGACTGGATCATTGCTCCCAAACGCTACAAAGCCAACTACTGCTCTGGCCAGTGCGAGTACATGTTCATGCAGAAATACCCACACACCCACCTGGTGCAGCATGCCAACCCCCGAGGCTCAGCAGGGCCCTGCTGTACCCCAACCAAGATGTCCCCCATTAACATGCTCTACTTCAATGACAAGCAGCAGATCATCCATGGCAAGATCCCAGGGATGGTGGTGGATAGATGTGGCTGCTCTTAGGCTGCAGGGGGAGACGCACACTTGTGTACAGCCACCATTGCATCGAATCACCCAAAACCCTTACAGAGCTCTCCCCTGGAAACAGAACCCACTACTCGGCACCAATTTCACTTTTGCTCAGCCACAAAAACATCCCACTGGGTTTCCATTTTTCCAGTAATTAAACTGATTCTAACTGTTAAAAAAAGTTATGAATGAAATATGAATCAAAAAAGGGACTGAGTGATGGAAATGCAGTACCTTATGAATGATTTAAAGAGGTTGTACTTGTGGAGCAGCTTCAGAAAACGGTAAATGAGACAAAACTATGTTATAGAATGCATGTTAGTTTTGTTGGGTTTTTAAAATGTTTTTTTTTTGTTTTTTTCTGTTTGTTTGGGGTTTTTGTTTTTGTTTTTTGTTTGTTTTGTTTTGTTTGTTTTAATGACATCTTTGTGATATGTCCAGGTTAGTGGATTGAGATGACAGGAGACATAAGCATTTACAATATTTTTAAAGCAATTTTAGTCCCAAGGTGAGTTTCGAAATACTTAATTTCACAGATACATTTACTACCGGTGAGATTTGATCCACAACAATGTTTGCAAGGTGGCTTGATCAGAATTATTTTGCAATTCATCACTTTAACGAAAGATCAAAATCCATGCTAATGTGAGGAGAGTTTACCATTAGAAATACTCTTAGTATAAATCCAAAATCTTGTTTACAGATGTTTAGAGATGTGTTCTAGAGATGTAAAGTGTTGAGGAGATCCAAAACCAAACCTATACCCTCTATTAATGTATAACACCCCAGTGTGACATTCTCGCGTATCTACGAAACCTTTTCACAGTTACTTTGATCTTTTTTTATTTGTAGTCTTGTAAAACTCAAAAAGGAAAAGGGAGAGAAAAGGTTATAGTACATTAACTCTAACTTTTAAAGTGGATAAATAAAGTTGGTATAGTTGTTTCTTCCACGCCACAAAGTAGATAATAGGTTTAGGTTTGACTTGCACAGTAAAGTCTGAAACAGAACTGTAATGTAGATGCACTCTGAAGTCATTCAGCACCATCTGGGAGAGAGGGGAAGAGGAGGAGGAGGGCAAGTCCTGCAGGATGACAAGAACCTGGCAGTTTTTCTTTGGTCTGTGTAACAAAGGAAAATACACTTGAACGCCTTCAATTTTTGCATTAAATGTTTAAAACAGAGAAGTAAATGCACTGTTTCATAACTTGAAGAGGCCTGGGACTGAGCATGTAATACAAACACACAGCAAAATCCATAACCTGAAATAAAACACACAAGGGTGTCAGCAGGCTCAAATGTTCACTCTGCGATAACCTGAGTGAGAATTACTGAGCTGAGAGTAGCACAAAACATCTTTACAGTATAATTACGGTATTATGACTAGAAGTTTACACACTCATACAGGATTCTTCACAGCTGTGTTAAAAATACACTGTCAAGCCAGTTCATTCGCTTTTTCTCAATGCTAGTTTCATAAAAAATGAGATGCAAAATCCTTTAACTGCAGTACTGTACTCTTAAGTAATAGCTTTTATAAATCCCAACCAACCACATAACGTGCAAAAAAAAAAAATCAAGAGAATGTAACTCAACTGCTGACTTTAATTTTAGAGAACAAATTTGCATCGTGAAATGCCCCCACTCCACCTCAACCTCAGCTGTATCATTGTTATCATCATCATCATCATCAATATAGAGAAAATATTGTTAGTGCTTGAACACAGAGTAGATTAGTATGCTTGAAGTCTGTCATTGTCTCCTGGATGTCAAAGCAAAGATATCCTTTTGTTGTAAACGAAAGCACTATGCTGTTGGATAAAGGAAGAGCCTTCTGACATTATATATAAATGATATATGTATATATTAAAAAAAGGGGTACAAAAACCTTTTTTGGGGCACTCTACCTTACCAACAATAAATTTTGCACTATGGGACGTTCATGGCGTGAGGAGGTAAAGTGTTGTTTGTGTTTTACCAAGCACAAGAGAGCTTGTACAGTATAGGATTAAAAAACAAAACAAAAAAAAAAAAAACTATTCAAGCTTCTGGTGATAAACCATAAACTAGAAAGGTTATCACTTTTTTTTGATACCATCACGCTTTCCTGACTTTTGTCTGAAGCGGGGGCCTGTCCATACACTCACACACTTCTATCCAATCTGGAACCTGGACGTACTGAACCAGCGGCCTGAAAGGCCTCCTTGCCCTCTTCGGGTGATAACTCGTGTGTAATAAGTGTCTGGATCAATGAACATAGAATGCTTTAACTGGAAATGGCCCGCCCATCATTTAATCTGTTACCATGTTAGAGAGACAACGTTCTTTTGACTCAAACAATGTGTCAACTGTCTTGCATAGACATGTTTTTGCCTTTGTGTGTATTTTAAGTGAAAGGAACCCATGTAAGAGTGGGAAGAGTATCCAGGGATTGTTAGCCAAAGTAGAGGATGACATGTTGTGTGCTGTAACTTTTGTGATCGCAGGAATATGCTAGAACATTTCAAAGGGAGAAAAAAGCTGGTTTAGGGGCAGTGGTTGGAAATAATTAAACTGGTCAATTGTCTATTTATTAATATTAATTACAATGCATTTCAAAGTCTGTCTACCTCACTTTAGCCTTTTAAAAACCTTGCTTTTTTTAAATTTGTCATCGATTAATCTGTGCAAACATTTAACCCATAAGACCCCCCCCCCAAAAAAAAATGTAGTTGAAAACCACAGGGTCCCCTTGCTCTCAGGTTCAGATTGAGTTATTGACAGAGTGACTGATGGTAGCGGCTCTGGTAATGTGTGGTCAAAAGAAATAATTAGCTGTGCCCACATCTATGGCTTAACAATGGTTAAAGCTGTTGAGAAGTTGCATTTTGAATTTTAGTGTTTGTATACTGGTATGTGTGAGAGTGTTTTCATATAAATATATGAGAGTAAGAAATCTCTATGTAAATACCTACCCAAATGTTGACATTTATGATGTTTTGGACAGGTTCACCGCTTCTAATGTTTTTCTCACTTTCCCCCCTCATTCCTCCATTCTTTGTGTAGCTAAAAAAAAAATCACCCCAACTTTGTAGTTTAATGGTTGTGCATATGAATAACTGTTCAATTGTTATTTTTGACTTTTGTTGTTTATTTACTGTCATTTTTCTTTTGTACAATAAATCATTTATTTAGCTTATGGGATTTGCTCCTTCTTTCTTACTGATTCTAGTGTAATGGTCCTCTGTGACTTTTGCTGAATTTGCAGGACAACAGAAAATTTTTCATTCTAGTCTAATAGTAGCGTATGTACAGAATCATAAAAGTTTCTATATGTAAGTTTCTCTGTCGCCAAACATGGTTTCTTGACCGGAGAGGGTGGTGGTGATGGTTGCTTGCCAAGAGCTTAAGCCATCGCCATGTTTACAATACAGATGTTAATATATAACCTCTGTGCAGAACTACTTCATCAGGGCAGACTGGAAGCTAGAGTGATTCACTATTGCAAAAATGTATTTCAAGACGGGACAAGTTGGTTAGCACGCTTGCTTCAGTAGAAATGATGAAATGATGTAATAGAAGAAAATTTTATCAACTCTTATGAAAACTGCTTAAAATGTTTGGTGACCTTGCCCCAAAATTAATTTAAAACGCTTTTTTTTCCCACAGGTTATATTTCTACTATGCAGACACAAGGTTTTTCCTTGTATCAGTGCAACAACAAGATTGGCTCATTAGGTTTCCCTTTCAGCTGTCGCAAACCAAACGATTGGCTTTTGATGGGAAGGGGCAGGATATGTGTCAGACTTTTCCGTTCAAAACTCTGTAGGTGGTTTGTCCCTTCTCTCATGATGTCTCTGACACAGCTGGTGGAACTTCAAGACTGGGCTGAGAATTCATGCAGTTTAATATGAATGGGAAAGGTCACATTATGGCTACCAAACCAATGCCATTTGGTCAATATATTATGTTATCAGAGTGCCTTTTTCAAATTTAAAGTATGTTGTGTCATTTTTGTTATATCATCGGCTTTTTGATCAAGATTCTTCAGGCCCATCCCAGCAGGTTTTACTCTTGAATCTCAACAGATCACATAATTGATGGTAGGCTGACATTTTGTTAGCTGGTTGCACCAGCTCTTCATGAGTTAAAACTTAGCTTATATAGGGATTATTTGTTACTGAATACTCACATCCACTAAATGCCAGGTGTGACTGTTGTATAGCAAATGAAGGTTTGCACACTAGCATATCTATTTAGTTAAAATGCTCTTTATATTGAACTGGGAATCTTTTGAAATACATTTCACAGAGACAGAAATGACAGAAATATCAAAACATAATGCTTGTACTGTCAGACTGAAAAGGATAGGCTGTTTATTATATCACTTAGCCCCCTAATACTGTTATCGGTGGCAATTATGTTTACATACATTTTTACATAGTTGATTGCTTTTGATTTGAAGAAACTACAGATGTTTTTTTTTTTTAGCAAAAAATCTAATAATTACTAAATAATTTACTTGCTCATAAATAAGTGACACCTGATCTTGTAAATCACTAGCTAGTAGTTACAAGGAACATTAGACAGACACCACCAAGACAGTTTTGACCACAACTAGAAAAAAAAGAATCTAATTTAGACTAAATAAATTGAATTTAGTTTTTGTTACTTGGAGTTTTCTTTCTTCTTCTCTTTGTACATTACATTTTTATCAATATGAAAACTGCTCCACACTGGCAGGAGTAAAATTCTGGGGGGAAAAAAGCTGAAACATTTATTTATTTATTATCTTGTTATCTTAAAAATGTAAACATACTGAATACTAGTGTAATGGAATCAGACTACAAAATACACTTTAAGTGCTTTAATGGCTGATGAATGACCCCCCCCTCAAAAAAAAAGTACCAATTCACATTTACCACATTCATATTTAAATTTCAGATTTTAATATTGTGAAATTTAAAAAAAAAATTAAACCAACAAAGAGGACATAACCTAAGTCTTTTCAACATTAGCCACACCTTGAGAAACACAAATGTTTGTGCAGCTATCCTTGTTATAACATTGCCTGGACTTCTATTCATTGAGGCCAGCCTGGCCCAAAACCTAACCCTAACCAAAACCAGTTCAACCTTCAACCTTAACCTTAACCTGGACCTCAGAAATTATGTTTGGCCTCATTAGGGCCAAGCTTTGGTCCCCTTGGGGACCGCTGGTCTGGACAAGGTTAAAGTTCATAGTTTACACACACACACACACACACACATACACACACATACACACACAGACACACACATACACATACAAACACACACAGACACACACATACACACACAAACACACACACACACACACACATACTTACCTAGGCTACCAGTGGCTTAAGTGAGTGTGATTCTTGGAACTGTAAAGGGCAGCAGAGGTGGCAGGCAGCAGATTCACCGCGAGGCTAATTGGTGAAAGAGAGCGTTCAGAGGACAAAGGTTTAGTGTTGGGGTTCTGGTCGCCATTATTTGGATTTCATATGAGATCCAGCCTGACCCAATTAATATGCCACCTGATAGGAGGGCCTCTCATCAACCTAATTTAGGGAATCAATAGGGGACAAATGAGAGTGAGAACGAAGCTCTTTACGGATGCAAACAGACAAAGACCACCCAGTACAAGCTCGAGGAGACTGATGCCAGCAATGACATAAACCTTTTGACAAATCCTCACTCGACATAAACAAACATTCACACAGTCCCCTGCCCCTCAAGTGCATCTATGTGCTGTGCACATAATCAGTCATACCTGCCCTATATAGACAAGGGAGGACATTGATGGATGTTTTTTGTTTTGTTTTGTTTTAGCACATAAGCAGTAGGTGTACAATTTGGACATGAAGTGTTAAAGGCTGAATGTTGCACCCAAAGCCTAAAATCTACTAACATGATGAACACTGAGCCAGCTTCATTAAATAAAGAGTCAACTGTGCCATGGAGGCGCTGGTGGAGACCAAAAAAAAAAAAAAGTACAGTACAATGGGAATATTGAACATGTTACAAAGCCCTCAAGAAAAGCCAGAGGAGGCTAGGAGGATTTGGGAGGAGCTTTATGGCATTTATAGCCATAAAGTTAAGAAAGAAGGTGAGTTGGGGGCAGCCCTTAATAGCTTAAATTGCTGGACACAGTCATCAGTAACACCTTTTTGTCTGGCTCAGTGACTTGCCAGTGTTTAGAGAGGGGAACTGTTCAGGAAAGATCCCACTCACTCTTATGGGATGAAAGAATCTCACATGACAATAAAATAAACTGCGGAGACACAAGTTTTGAGTCACAATGAGTCTATACAGCCAGACAGTCTTCACTAAGTGTTCAAACCACTGACGCTGCAAAGTGTATTTATGTTGCTCATCTTTGATTCTTTTGTATAGCTATCTGTTGTACTGTGTAATAATGGGGAATGTTTATTTTCTTTTTTTTTTTCATGAGAAATGAATCACAGATCATCTAACCCCACAAATCCACAGATGGTTTACATTTATATTGCCACAGTTTACAGTGGGAAAATCTTTTATCTTTTGATAGTTTTTTATTTGTTTATGCGTGATGTCTCACAGTAGTTTAGAATGGATCTTCATGCAATTGTGCAACATAATCTTCAGTCCACATATTAAATATATTGTGTACTTTTCTCTTGTATGTGTTAGTCTTTTTGAGATGTATTGGTTTTATCATCTTCATATTCTTATACTTCTTCTTATACTTGAAAATCATCCATGTTATATCATTGTTGTTATAGCTGTGTCAGTGGCATCTTTAGTAGCAGAAGAACTTTTAATTTTAGTGGTGGCAAGTGCAATAATTAGCTGTTTGTAAGTAGTAGTTTTGGCATTAACTCTAGTGATTTATTTTTTTTTAAAAATCTAAAAATTATGTCCTTTTGGGGAGGTAATCTGGTAAAATTTTATTGTGGAAATAGAAAATTTCACATCAAGACAACAGACTAATTTGAAATTTACACATGGATCCACCTTCATTTTCTTTCACCTCCTGTTCAACTTGCAGTCATTAAATCACAGTTCACTGCAGTGGTTCAGTGTCTCGGCCCTCATGTCCTGTGAATGACAGCTGTCACTCTTTTGTGCTGCCAGAGCACCATCTGGTTTGAAGCAGTCGATTGCTGGCTCTGTCATAGATGGTGGTGAGGTGCAATCAGGTGGCCCAGGCAAACACTCCTGCTGCCTTGCTTGGTCATGTTACTGTACTGTCCCACAGATCTGGAAGTATACCTGGGGAGAAGAAGAACACCCCACACCCTGGAGGATTTCCTTTCTAACAGCTAGGCCTAAATAGGAATCAACCAAGATCTGTTCACTGGAATTTGTTCATCCTTTTTGTTGTGCCCAAAGAGGCCTTTTTCACTCTTATAATTATTCAAGAAGGAACAGTGCAATTGAACCTAGGTTTTAGCCCTGATAAATGCTGGCTAATGAGATTCATTAAGTTATACCAGCATTGACAGAAACTGAAACTGTCTAAACTGAAACTGAAAATAAATACAAGTTTGCAGGTGCACAGGACATTTCCACTGACTCAAAGAAACGACAACAAATCCTCTTCTTAGTTATGTTTTAGTGTTAGAATAATATATGCAAATATTTATATTGGTAGATTATATATATTTTTAAAAGTCATTATAGACAATATCAAAATCAGGTAAAGGAAAAAATACATGTGCGGAGGATATTTTAAGAAACAAAAAATAAGTCAAGAATTAAAACTTTATGTAAACTTATAAGCTTCCTCAAGCTTTAAGACTAAGGAATGGATTTCAAACGTGGCTTGGATATAATTTTATTCATATCCATATATCAGGTGGATGTGAATATTCTAAAGATAGAACAGTCTTTTAAAGATGTAAAACCCTCAAAAGTCAAAGGACCTCAAGTTGAAATTTTAATAACAAAAGTTTTAGAGAAAGATAAATCAGTGAGCAAAACATAAACCAGGAAAATCTCTCATTCTCTCAGTGTGAGATGTGAAAAATTAATTTTCACTGTGGTTCTCACAGGTACAACATCCTAATGATGCCTGAAATCATGAAACACCAGCTTCTCCTCTGCCAATACACAGCAATCTGCACATTCCTTCCACTTATTTTGAATGCTCCTCACAGCAGTGTGTGATTACTTGAAAGTCAGTCGGACATCTCTCTTTTGGCAACAACAGGAACCAGCCCAAGTGCGAAAAACAAAACCTTTTGTCCCACACCGTCATCCTGCAGTCCTGGCTATAATCCTAAATCTGCCCCGTTTTGGAATAACATCTTAAATCTGTAGCATGACTGGAGCTGCATATTAAAACACAGAAATATCATATACAGTCTTATTAATATTAATGATGTTATTATAAATGAAAAGAAACATTAGGATGCTTCGTTTCTATCATATGAAGTATTAACAAAGCAGTTGGCTCCTCTCTTAAATTGTCTCAGATTAAAAATTCATTGGGATGAAATAATAAAAAAAAAGCAAGGTTATATGAGGACACAGCTGCACTCCCTCTTGAATGTGGTAGGGGCTGAACACACTGAAATATTCCAGGTCACTGATCAAACCTCCAAAATAACAACCCTTGATCAACTCAGTCTTAACCCTCTTCCAAACACATCCATGTTCAATGTGCAAGAAAAGGACAAAGGGAAATAAAAATTCTGTGTGTTTTTTGTTTAATACGCTTGTACTTCATGTCCCACCCACTCACACTTTGAGAAGTTGAGGTGTGACAGCCTCACATCACACTGCAGAGAACATGTATGTTATTATACTGTTTCCATATTTGCCTTCTATACATTATAAAAGTGAATTGCTCTTTGTTGTTTGTTGCTAAGTTCAAGAAAGGTTTTTAATTTCTATTATTTCAGACTGAATTGCTTTAATATTTACAGTTTCTCATTTGGTTTACATGGAAGATGAATTGCAGAGGCCTTCACAAAGCATTAGTGTATTCATATAAATGAAAACATTTTCTTTTAGAGTCACTCTTTTCACATCTTTTAAACATACATAAAGCACTTTGAAATTGGTTGACATTTATGAATTGTACTATCTAAGGGAATATGACTTTGCCTTTCAATTGCCAGCAATTGCCAGCAAAGACCCTAAAGGTTCAAACATACATTATATGGATGAAAGGAGGAACACAGAAAAAAAACAGAAGAGAAGAAATGAACTAAGTAATACTCTGGTGCTCACAAATAAAATATAAATATTTTGTTATGTTTCACAACCCTGGGAGATTGTAATCTCAGCATTGCATATATGAGATTTAATGAGACACGGCAGCGAAAACAGCAATAATTAGTCACCAAAATATAGAATTCGAGGCATAGATGCCGTCGGTTACAGTGCTGGCCAAAAAAAGGGGTTGTGGATTTCTTTGAGGCCTGTGCAGTCAGTGAAAGGCACTGTGGGGTCTCCATAGTTCACATGGCAAACTCTCAAACACCCATTGGAGGGGGGGGGGGTGCCCTCCCTCCCCTGTCATGCCTTAACTGAGGCTAGTGTTGACACAGTGCTGGCCAATCTAATTTTGATTGTCAGGAGCAAGGAATGGTGATCCTCCCCCCGCCCCCCTGAGATCATCAAGTTCATTTCTCTGGCTGCATAGGGATTTTTTTTCCTTTCGACTGACCCCCCCCCCCAACCACCACCTCAACCCCCCCACCTCAACACCCCCCCACCTCAACACCCCCCCCCACCACCACCACCACCTCACCCCCTCCATCTCCCCATCTCCCCACCACTAGAACAATATTCAGCCGTTCCTGGGCCTCTCAGAGTGAGCTCACTGGAGTTAATCTCTCAGGCCTCTCTCCTCCCTATTGCTGCCTCTCTCTCATTCGCACTCTCTCTCTCTCTTTCTATTCAAAAAGCCATTCGAGAACAGCTTGAATTAGTGACAGTTATTATTCAGACTAATGAGTAAAATCTCAAAGGCAACAAAAGTGGACTGTGACATCGGCTATAACAGCATTCATAAATCATTCATTCTAGGCAAGAGGGATTTATTAATATAAGTGGGTGACATATAATTTTCGGCAACTTATACAATTTTAATTATCACACAGAACACTGGTGACAAAAGCAGCGAATATCTGTTGTGGCTGTGTGAAGTATTTTGAGGAAAATCTGTGAAATGTCACGAAGCATTCATTGTTTTCTCAAATCTGTACCATCAGAAAAGACAGATGGCCCTCCACACCTTTGTTAGAGGGTGCATGTGTGTGTGTGTGTGTGTGCGTGTGTGTGTGTGTGTGTGTGTGTGTGTGTGTGTGTGTTCGTGCACGCACATGTGCCTGCACTTCTCAGAGAAAGAAAGAGTGAAGAAGGTTAGGTTTATTGAGTAGATTATTTCAAATTCAAATGCTTATATATTAGGCTTCTTTTTTCCAGAATCCCATGTGTAAATAACACAATCCCAAATATTTGCCAAAAGAAATCCTCATCTTTACTTATTGAATGATAAATGACCATATCTGTGAATTAGGATTCATTCATTATTCATGCATTCTCTTATACACATATTTAGTTCAATGCTTTCAATCATTTTGGATTTAGGTATGCATGATGAGTTAATGCAAAAAAGGGTTACTTAATGTCTTTTGTGTGGTGCAGAAAGAGGGGGAAACAGAGCAGAGGGACGAGCCATTACATTTGGTGGACGCCCCTGAGTCAGTTTAACCAAATACAATCAATTGCAGACGTTAAGAGAGATGTTAATTATTTCAGTGAATTCCCTGCCAAAGAGACACAATGATAGTCCAGTATCATGTGGCTTTGCTATGTAATTAAAGCTGAGATGTGATAACAAAGAAGAAATTAGAGAAAGAAAATCACTTGACATGAATAGATCAGTCAAGCTACCTCAGTAAAAAGTATAATGGAGATGATTAATCATACTGCTTTTGTAACCGTTGACCTGACATAAATTCTACACTATTTCTACACTAAACTGTGTCCATAGTAAACATTTTAAAATCAATGTACTTTCACATGCTGCAAAAAGTAAACAGGGATTTAACTTTGGAACTTGCAGGAAGTGCATCTGCACAACTTTGAATGCAGTATAATAAATTGGCCAGGTGGGGGCACTACAGCTAAAGGTCAGAGTTTAAATTGGCCTCAAGCACTCTTCATCCTCCACATTTGCTTAATCCTGCCATCACTATGCAATCACTTTCAACAAAAGAGTAGCAGATGTGATTTGGTGACAGAGGCTTCATAAAAAAGAACACATTCACAAAACTTATATTAGTTCTCTCTAGCCCAAATCAAATATCCAACAAAATAGGATTTACCTATATTTACAGTGAAATGTATATTGACATCAGCGTTGGTTTGCTGCTGTCATAAACTGTCGTGGTCAGGATCTGCACTCGTTAGTGTAGCTCGGTCGATGTGGATTTGTAACTTATTACCCCTTTGTGAAGAAGACATAAATAAATAAAAAAATAAATAAAAATGTCATTCAAATCCAGAACTTGAGGGAAGAGGAGTTGTACTTTCAGCATTCACAGGTTACAGATTCTTTCATAACTTAATAACACAAATGGATAAAATGCCTACTATTAAACAAATCTGTTTGATAAAACAGTCCTTTAAAGCCTTAAATCAGGCCACTGGCATGAAACTGAAATGGTATTTATGTCTTTTTTCTACTTTGAAAACTTTTGGCAGTGGTTTTTACCCATAACCAATAACTACAAATAGCTTGACTGAGTAAAAAGAAAATACATTTTTAGAGTACAACCAATTTGTGGCAACCAAAGAATAGTCATTTATTGCTTTTAGTTTGACATAATTCATCACCTACTGAAATGTAATTTCTGTAAACCTTAATACACCTTCAGACAAAATAAAGCAGATCCACAAGAGCATGGTGTTTTTAAATCTTAAACTCTCTTTTCTAGAATCAGCAAATAACAGTTTGCCCTTAAGCTGAGAGCACAACTGCAGCTTGTCAAAAGTAATCTTGACATTACAGAAAACAATTTCAAATTGAAAGATCAAAGGTGAAAGGTCAGAACTATTCTGTCAGGGGTGTTGGGTTCATTGAGGGGGAAAAATGACCGAACTATGGCTGCAACCTTTGGAAAAAAAACAAAACAAAAACAAAAACAAAAAAAAACTAGATGTAGAAACACATTTATGTCTCTCAAAAAAAAAACCCTAAGGCTTCTTTGTGTTTAAAGAAATGCATGTTTAAAAACTAGTGACAGGGCAAAAATTAAAGAGGGGGGTAGGGTGGTGTGCACGGCGTAGGTGCATGATTTGCAGGCTGTCAGATGACGGCCTTGCGGATGAAGAGCAGTAGGCCCCCATTCTCTGTCCAGTGCTCGGTGCTCCCCACCCCCTCACTCAAACGCCTCTCCATACCCCATGGGAGGAGGTCTGTTGCGCTGTGGCCACACTAAATCAACATCGTCCTAATGAGGTGTCACACTTGACCCCCAGCAGCCTCAGCCCCTCACATGGGTGTCAGAGCCACAATGAGCAGCCCTCCATCTCCAGCGCCTGGCTGACACATTTTGATTCATGAGAGAGCCTGGGCCCTGTCAGGTCAAAATTACCCCTATCAAAATGCCACCATCAACACATTCATCAACCCTACCGCTGAATCCGCCCTTTTTCTTTCTATTCAAAAAAACAATCCCTCTCCAAAACCAACAATACTTCCTTGCTCATGCTGTGCGTTCGCCCTTCCCATCTTGCCCTCTGACTCCCTAAAAACACACACACACACACACACACACACACACATTTGCACACAGTCGTACCACTAAACACCTTACGCACAAATGCATGTTCTCACTGATCACCTCCCTTTGCTGTTAGAAGTGATTTGCCTGTCTGTCACTGATCGGGGTCCAGCCTTCTGCTCCTAATAGCCCTCTGAGTGATGAACTCTGTTTCCCCCAGGTGTTGGTGAGCCTGTCCACTGACCTACTGACCCAAAACACTCCTAATGTGAACAGGTCCACAAGGCTAATAACAAACTTGAGAACAAAATCTGTTGCAGGCACTTTAATCAGCTCACCGGGACCAAGTTAATATGCGAGACAGGTAAAAGCGTGGTAATGCTGACATTATTCATGCCATGACGAGCACTTCTCCTTCGTGGCTCCAAACACACAGAACTATTAAGATGAGGATTGACTTCAGAGGGAACCTGCCTGCTCCTCTTCCCCCTGGAGATCAGCTCCTTCATTGTGAACACAGCTGAGACTTTCACCTTCCTGGGATCACCCCGGCACGAGATCATCTCCTGCCTAATCAGCTCGGCCAAGCAGCAGCAGATGCTGTTTCTTGAGTCAAATGAGGAGGATCAATGTCAATAACCAAACCTCGCTGTGCTTTGTAGATCAATAATCAGAAGCATTGTCACATGCTTCCTTACAGTTTGGTACAACCTTGTTCTTCGCTTTCCAAGGACAAGCCGGGACAAGTTGGCCCCTTGCTGAGAGGATCATTCACTGTCAGCTGATGCTCTACTCTGCCCACTGAGGCAACCATCTGCTCCCAAAACTTTCCCCTGGGAGACAGGGGTAGTCCAGTAAGACAAGTACACCCATTAACTGGCTGGTCTAGTCTTCAGCCCCTACAAATGTCCATGATCTCATCATCATTGCCAATCTAAAATGACAACTATCTTCAAACAGTTTTGCCAGAGTATTATAGGTTATTATGTACTCTCTCATAGCTTTGCATAAGGCATGGTTTTAGTTTAAAATAGCCATGCTCATGAAGATTCTTATGTCAGGTTAACAAACTCACATAATGTTTCATTTCTGCTGCATAAAATCATGAGAAAGTGACTGTTCACGTTTTAAGAGCACCAACAAAGTAACAATAATAGTCATTACTGAATGCACAATATGTCTCTAATGAAGCCCAGACATTATGAACGGGTCATAAACTGGAGTCATGTAAAGTGTTAATGCAAAGTAATAAAACTGTAAGATGTTACGACCCAACGGCAATAACATTAATGTAGCAAAGCAAAGGTCTCTTGTGCCTCATTTGTGTCCAGATTTAAGTAGGTAATTGTAAAGACAGGGTCATTACGTCAATCTAGCATTTATTATACCACTGAAAAAAAAAGGAAAAGTTTGGATTCAGGAACACATTTTTTATGCTGTAAGATTGTGAAAAGAAGACTGTTTTCATATTTAGTGGTTTAACATGTTTATGTGTTTTTCGTGTGCATAATCCTGATGGTACCTGTTGCTAACTAATTTCCCATAAAAAGGCATGCATCAAGCACATCTTCACCTAGAGTCCAACTGGTATACATTTTCATACTGAATCTGGGTGTGAAAGAGATCATACATCTCTACAAAAACATATCTGACTGTTAAATTTTGCAAAGGTGAAATACCTACATTGACATTAGTCACTGTTGTATTGCCAACAGTGGTAACGTGGCTGAAAGCTTCAGCCCTTTGAGAGACCTCTAACATGTTCCTGTACGATACATGCTGCGGGATGGATTTAATTTTTTTTTTAAATCTCTCAGAGCATTATTTATCTCCTACATAATCCTGAAAGCCATACATGTATACCAACATTTACAACTTGAAAAACATGAAATTTATATTTATTTTCTATATTTTTAATATATTCTGACCAGCGTTATAGGTATTACCTGCAGCAGGTTTTCATCTTGTAATCTTTTTTTTCAGAACTGTGTGCAGCTATGCAACAGTATATTGTGTTATTTGTTTGTAAGTCCATTAGGTCAAGGTGAAGTAGATTATTGACTATAAAGGAAAGGTGTGAGTTGTGTCTTTTGTTGTTTCGGGAAAGAGAAATTATTGATGAGGACAACTCACACGTGAAAAAAAAGCATATGCTTTGCAGTACATATAATCAAATTCTTACAATGCATTTTCAGTTCATCCACTCGTTCTATGTGAAAAATTCCCAGTCTTTCACCCTCCAGTCACCAGCTGTCAGCTGTGCATCAGTAATAATGATTTTCTCACTTAATCATTTAACCATCATAGTCTCCTCAACACAAACCTGATCCAGCCACATGGTAACTGGCCACTGGGCCTCTCCTGTCATCTTTCAAAGCTGCTCATTAAGTTCTCATGTGGAGTCAACAGCAGATGTAACATGATTCCTCTATGAGTAGTTAAGCAGTGTGTTTACTAAATGCTCTAAAATGGGAAGGTGACCTGCACTCTGGGAGAAAAATTTGGACTGAAAGATTTTAGCTTCTGTCAAGTAATATATAGTGCTTCAGATTTTCTAACAAGTGATTTAAAAAGATCATAGGAAAGATGATATAGAGTAAGTAAGAAAATAAGATGGATAAATTTCAGTTTAAATGATATAAGTGATTAAATGTTTGTCCTGCTGAGGAGCTGGTTCACTGACCAACTCAAATCTTGTCTGTCTCGTTCAGCTCCACAAATTCTTTTGCCATCCCCTTAATCTTTCATACCTGTATACCACAGCTTCAGGGAGTAATGTCCCAAAAACCAGCTGATCAGACGCACTTGCATCCTTTCAGTTTCTCCTCTCAAAAGTGATTTACAATGATGATATTGTTGCGATTCACTTTATAGAATTTATAATTTCTATGGAGCCAGCAAAACAATTTAACATCGATATAGCGGAATATTTTTGTTTTTGGATTTTTGCAACTATGCAACATTTAATATTGTGTTTTTCCCTCAGTGTGATATCGTGTATTTAGAGAAATTGACATTTACTCTGAGACAGCAGTTGTTGGTGTGCACAAGAGCAACAGAGGTATCCTGCCAACATGTTGATGCCTGATTTGTAAAGAGGCCTCAGCAGAGCAGTGGAAAATGTAGACAAACAGGAAAAAACAGAAAGATATTATATTAAATTATCTAAGTATTTTCAGCTAAAGTGTACCACAAATGTATAAAAATAACCAGTAAACTAGAAAATATCCTCCAAATCCATTTTAGATAAACGGCCCCATTTGTTGTTACATCACTAGGGATCAAATGAACTCAGCTGTTGCTGTTTTCTGAACAGCATAAATGAAATTTAAATTGTAGTCTCTCACCCACAATTATCACTCTTATATCATAATCTATATAATAATATATGTATTGTTGTGATGCACTTACTTTAACTCAATATGTAAACTCAGAAACAGACACGTTTTTTAAAGTGCAACAAAATCTAGGCAATTACTAATTCTACTTTTGAAACTATGAACAATCATGTAGAGGCCAAAACTACTACTCCTGGAGTCAAAGGTAAAGATGTACTAGCAGCTTTTATCAGCTGAGATTTAATAATTGAAGTAACAATCATATATACACATGCGCACACATACACACACAAACACACACACACACACACACACACACACACACACACACAAATATAATGTAGTCACTTGACAGAAAACATTGCTGTTTGTGCTACTACAACTTCTACCAGCCACTGTGTCCAAACACAAAGTCCGCCCTAACATCCCCATCGGTCCATAGCGGCCATCTAGCAACACCCTGACTACAACCGTTTCATGCTAGTAACAACTTAGTAAGACTTTATCTACCAACAACCACCAACTAGCAAACTCTTTAATATTTACTAAGTAGTATGCTACATTTACTATCCACCATTTTATTTGATGATGACACAAACAATGACTACTATCTGCAACATCAAGTTTCTGCTCATGACTGAGTAAACTATTTAGTGTCTGTTATATAGGGAGTAGTGATGGAATAAAGAAGAGAGTTACCATGAAGTTTCACCAAAACCCTGGCAGTGCCACCAAACATTTTAGCAGCAGCATCTACTGAAATCAGCAGGAGTTAAATAATGGGGTGGCCACACCTAATGACATGCTAATAAGCACGGAGCAAAGCCTGGATATCTTTTTGAAATTATAAACAACCAAACCTTTTGAGTTTTGCTCAGTGTGTTTTTTCAGAAAATAGTGATAACATTTTAATCCATATATATATATATATATATATATATATATATATATATATATATATATATATAACAACTCTCAAACTGTGACTAAGACCAGTTCATCTTGAATATATAAAGGCAACTGAAATTTTTGAATGATGTGGTTTGTATGTAAATGGAGAAAAGGACATCAGGGAGAAATCAGGCCTGGAGCACGTGAGGAAAGTGGGTTAAAATGATGAAGTTTTTTTTTTTCTTAAACCAAAGGGAACAGTTAAAAGCCCCTGACCACTTAAAATGGCAGAATGGAGGACTGAGGCTGTGCAGTCCTTTGTGATAGAGGAACTTTTGATTCAGTTAAACAGCTAAAACAAGAACCTTTCACACCCAAACAATAGAGTCCTTTGCTGAAACTTAGCACTCGACAAGTGAGGAGCAAATTGTACGTGTGTGTGTGTGTGTGTGTGTGTGTGTGTGTGTGTGTGTGTGATGTGTTTGTGTGTGTGTGTGTGTGTGTGTGTGTGTGTGTGTATGTTTGTGTGTGTGTGTGTGTGTGTGTGTGTGTGTGTGTGTGTGTGTTTGTGCGTGCGTGTATACGAGGGCGCACGTGTGTGCATGTGACCCCCCCCCACGTCTAACAATCACCCTGACGCATACCACCCTTTCTCTCCTCAAATAAAAACAGAGTAAAAGGAAAAGAGAAATCATCCACTGTTGAAGTACTTTACGAGATCCTCCTCTAAACAGAAAAAGGACTAAGTATCCATGGGAATCTTAGCACGTTAGGGAGGCCTTTCTCCCTTCCTCTCATCCGCTCTCCCCCGCTGCACCCATGGACCAATGCAATTGTTTATTTTCTCCTATTGAGGCTGCTCCATTCACTGGCTCTCACATTTACTCTGCTCAATTGGAGTGAGACAGCACTTATTCGAGGAGAGGAATGTAGCGCTCCACTGACAGAGCAGCAAGAATGCAGAAGAAATAATTAAAACTTTTTAAAGGAAAAGGTACAGCTGAGCGCGAGGGAGAACAATGTCAAACCAAACAATGAGGACTGACAGGATTTTCTGCTGTGATGAGTATATCCACACATCACCTTGACACTACAAAGTAAAGGAGTGTTTGAATAACGCACAATGCTAGAAAGTGGAGCAGGGATCCTATAAGGAGGTCATTCATTCACCATGCTTTCTTAACTGAAACTCCATGCAGAACAATGAAGCGCTCTCCTGCCTCTTGTAAGATGTGGCCTGTCCTCCAACCTCACTGTTCCCGGCCACGGCACAATAGCTGCGAGCTGGACCACGGAGTTCATTTCTCCCGAGGTCTATTATGTTTTGAGGAGGTAGTCCTGATGACAGTTTCCTTCTCTGTAACAATGGCCATGGCTGCCAAAGCCTTCTCTGTCCTGTCAGGCTCTGTTATCCTTCACCAAGGCTCAAACAAGAACCCCTTAAGAAAAGAGAAAAATCATATGATCATGTCTCAAACCTGTAGAGTGTTCGATAAAGATAAGCTGATGCACAGAATATAACTGGCAAGCAGTTTTAGGTTGCTTCACTTTGTTTCTATCGTGGTGAGAGCTCTTCAGGGCACAAAACAAGCAGCTGAAAACAGCTTTATCTGGACAGCACATCATCCCTAACCTTGTCAGGACAAAAGATCTTCAAGCTAGGCTATGTCTGTGGTGAAAGAAACATATTTTTGCTATTGTTGCTCTTTCCAGGGTTCAGCCATCTGGCAGTAAGTTGGCAGATAGTCATTTAGTCTTTTATTTTATTTATACTGCTCAAAATTATTTATTTGTCTTTTTTCATGATTTGTACAACATATGTCAGCCTCTGTCCTTATACCGTCAGTCTGGTTAGGGAAAATACCCCATAAACCCTTTAAAAGGGAATAAAGGGGAGAGACCTCAGGAAGAGCAACAGAGGAGAGATCTCTCTTATGAGAGAGAGAGACACATGCAATAGATGTTGTGCACACTGAGTAGAAATAACAAAAGTAAAATTAAGCTACTGAGAAACTGAATGATAATGTTAGATAGATAAATAACCCCTGGCTCGTTGTTCACAACAAAAAGCTGTGTGCTATTTATTGTTGGCTACGATTTTACCTATTACTCGAGCTCTACAGATAGCCAGTAATAAAGTGAACTTGGGAAGGAAAAGGTCACTGGTTCAACCTCAACTTGACTGGAGAAATGTGGGCAAATACAAGGACAAATCAGTTATTATCCAGTCTGTGCCCAAAAGGAAGAGACAGTAGTTGTGTGGCTTCATGCTCAGCTCTCATAACATCAGTGAGAAGGAGATTAAGCTAGAAAAGACATCAGAGATGGATTCAAGCTGGTATTTGTATATTTTCATATTCATATAAGGTTGAGACTGAATGCTTGTCCTGACTCTGGAAACAGAGTTGACCAACTAATTTCACCATGAGATCCATTTAGCAGCTGTTCTGCCTACACAGATTGAGCTTGCCCAGTTTTAATGGTATTTAAGGTTGCACTGGGATTTTCTTGCAACGTTTAAGCAAAAGCTATTGGACAGTGCCACCAACAATAAAAGTCCAATAAAAGTCCAGTGTGATTATATAATCAAATTGCATTCGTAGGGGCCTAAAACAGGAGTGAATCACTGAGACCAGAACTTACTTACATTTTACTTATTCAGAAATAGGCAGTTTCAAAATTAAACAAAAAAGAAATGTGATATAAAAATCAGACCGCACAGTGCATATAAAATGACTTGGACTTACAGGTACAAGGCTATTTAAAAGCTATTGAAATCGGCTTTGAAAAAAAAGGATAGACAGAAAATATGAATGCATTAGTAGATTTTAAATAGTGTGGATATGGAACACTAAAAAGAAAAAATCTGATTTCATGTTTTCGCTGATGAGGAGCAAAAAACTCAACAAACTCTTTTTGCAAAATATCCGTGCCATTGCTCAGGAACCCCAATCAGCCTGAATGCAAGCTGGAGGGGGCCTTTTATAAAACACAAATAAATCTTACCTGCCCTCTACTGGTCAGATTCTTCTAATACACTACGAAACAAGTAAAATACTCTTAGTGGTAAAAATTGTAAGTTACATAATTTATAAGTTGATGCTGAGTGAATTTGTGCAGGATTTTATTAGATACCTATTTGGCATTATACAGCCTGCAGTAAACATTATGTTGCCATGTTAGAACTACCCACTAATGATTATCAAGATTCAAATCGTGGTCTTATTTCTGATCAGTAAATAAACATTCAGCATGAAATCACTTATATGCAACATAAAAATCTTTTTGCGGCCAAAGGAAGACAGCCCCGAGGTGTAAAAAGGAAGGGTGTTGCAGAGGGATCTCTATTTTTCTCTGTGGTTTACACGTTTTCGCATCAAGTGCCAGCATGTTGACATGGTTATAAAAACCACCCTGTTACTATACAACAGCTGCACTGCAGAGCATCTCTATGATATCTCAGAATGGAAATCTACACTGAATATTCCCTCTATGTTGACTTCAATTACAGTGAGAACTTTGAAGATGAGCTCTATAATATCAATTTCTCTCTGGGTTGTCCCAGCTCACACCTTCAGGGCTCCAACATCTTCCTTCCCATTGCCTATTACCTCATATTCTTCACAGGCTTTTTGGGAAACCTCTTCGTAATCTTAGTGATGGGCAGCAAAAGTAGGAGAGATGGGCGACTGGTGGACACGTTTATCATCAACCTGGCCCTGGCCGACCTCATCTTCGTCCTCACGCTGCCACTGTGGGCCGTGTCCGCCAGCCACCACGGCAACTGGGACTTTGGGCCGGCCGGGAACCTCCTGTGCAAGCTGAGCAGCTACATAATTGCTGTGAACCGCTTCTCCAACATTTTCCTTCTCACCTGCATGAGTGTGGATCGCTACCTGGCCGTGGTGAGGCAGAGGGGTCGGAAGTACCTGAGGAACGGCCTCTGCGTCCGCGCCACCTGCGCCGCAGTCTGGGCCAGCTCCCTGGTGCTCGCCGTCCCATCGTGGGTGTACCGAGACGTGGAGAGTTCGGGTGACGGGCTGTCCTGCGTGGATAACAACGACTCGCCTTTTTTCCTCGGGCTGAGTCTGACCGTGGCGTTTGTCACGTTCGTCCTTCCAGTGCTGATCATCGTGCTGTGCTATGGCACCATCGTGAAGCATCTCAAGAAGCACTGTGCTGCTGCTGCAAACCCTCGAGCTGAAGCTCGCCTCAGACACTCCCTCAAGATGGTCCTCTCCATCATAGTGGCCTTCGTGGCCTCTTGGCTTCCCTTCAACATATTCAAAGCCATCATAATCGGCTCCCAGGTCAGGGACGTTGATCTGAGCTGTGATACTCTGTCGTGGATGAGGAACGGGCTCCTCGTCTCGAGCTGCCTGGCCTTCCTCAACAGCTGTGTGAATCCAGCCATTTACTTCCTCCTGGACCATGAATTCAGACGAAGGGCCGAGCGCCTGTGCTCGACCTGCTCAAGGAGGCCAAAGTCACTGCAGCGTCACAACTCCTCAGCCTCCTTCACCAACGTTGGCACTTCAGAGAGCTTTGTGACAAGTGGTGGGAGATCTCAGCCTCAGATTTTTGAGTAGGAGGAAAAGACAGACTCGTATCTTTAACTTGAAAGGTATTACATATATTTTTCTATTGTCCTTTTTAAGAATTGTGCTGTGCTCATCTTGATAATGAGATACTTTGTGCTTATTTTGTGCTTGAGGGGTGTTTGGATATTAAGTAAATCGAAAAACAAATGGTGTGAAAAGATGTGTGAATGCATTGCTGTACAGTTTTGTTTGTTCACACAGAACAGATTTTTTGTTTTCAGTTAGTTGTGCATTTCTTCTGTCATATATGCCTTTTATTCTAATACAGGAAAGTTCTGAGTATTGAACATGCTGTTTCTACCGCTTAAAGTGAACCATAGAGGACAGTAATGTTGAATCCTCAACATTTCGAGTACAACTGTATCAATTTGCTGGAGTAAATATAATGTATAAATATAGCATAAACAATTCTTTGCTGCTTGTTTTATATATATATGGAAGGAAATGATTTCAGCATCTTGTATTTACAAAATGTGTGGTGCTTGAATAACATTAAATAAAGATGAAATAAAATCATTTTTGTGCACACATAACTTGATAAGAAATTCTTAATGAGGAAACCAGTGTTTTCGGCTGAAATGAGCTTTCATGCTTAGTTTAACTGTTCTAGGAGTGAATGCATCCAAATCATACAAAAAATCAAGATAAAGCACGTGCAATTAGGTTTTTACCTCAAAATTGAAGCACAGTTAAATCTTTGATTAATATGTTTTAAAAAATCAGTAATTGTCAGTTTTAAAGCAATAATTTACAGTTTATGCAAGAAATACTTATAATGAATACAATATATTCCAGTTTTGGTGTAATGATATGATAATACACCAAAATTTATATCAGCACTGGATATTCAAGGAATTTGTGTTTGTTAAAATCTGATTAAAAATATAATAAAGTAATAAGTTTATTACTTTCACTGCGTTGCATTGAAGAGGTAGAATTTTTTTTTTGTATACGTCGGTTCTTTGGATGATGTCTTTCTCTAATTTAATGAGAGCACAGGACAAAGTATCTTAACACACAGCTTTGCAAAAATAACACACAAAAGTTGAAAGTCTTTTTAAAAGAGCCAGATAACGATTAATGGTTTTGTTTTACATCTTCTGGACATCACAGACAGATGACAAAAAAATTTAAAAAACAAAAACACATCATGCAGACTCTTTTATGAAACTGAATAGGAGATGTGAAATCTGAGGTTGTTTATAATTTACCTATTTCACAGGTGAGCTATGCAAAAAGAACACAACACAAAAGGGAACATGAGAACAAGACACAAGTAGCAATTACAGTATTGATACAAGGAGACATTAAACTTGAACCTACAAGCAACCGTTGCAGATGACTGCGGCAGGAAACAATAGCCTCTAGGGTGCAAGAAGGTAAAGATTTCACATTTTATCAGATGTAGCTCAACATGAAAGGGACCTATGGGCAGTAATGTTAGGTGAGGTATAGATAAAAATTCAGTGAAGGCTCCCAGGCTGTTTACAACACAACGACTGACAGCTCAGATCTAACATATGCCATCTCCTGCGAGGAAGATCAAATGTAGAACATTTGTATGTGCACAAATTTTGCACGTACAAATGCACTGCTCTCTTTACAAGAGTTTGTCAGTTGTACATTGACTCCTCGGTTCCCTTTGCTGTTAGATGTAACTTCAGAAATCAACAGTATTCATGAGCAGTAGAGTGAAGTCAGGTATCTGAAAGTTCAAATGTTCACATGTGCCAACTTGTTTTTCAGTTGTACATGTGTTGACAATCTTGTGGTTTCACAAATGAGAAAACTGTAATAGGTGCCAGGGTGTGGGTGGAGGGGCTGAGGAATTTCCCTTCTCCTGATAAAGTCATTCTAAGGGCACTCTGACCAGTTTTTCCCACAACACTGTTCAAAGTATAGTTTTCACTGCTTAACATTATGATCTTTATCTTTTAATTATATGTTAAAAAAAAGAGAAAACGAGAGCCAAATACTCACAATTCTGAATTATTCATTTTAACTGCTGAGGATCAATGTTTCAGAAAACATCCCGCTTAAGGATGAAGAAAAGTCGCTCTTTACAAGTTGGAAAGACACAGAATTTGGTCTATTTTATCTATTTTAGGTTGAACATATGAAATGACTGAAGTTCACAAGCTACACACACACAGCAACACACACCACTGGCAAGCGGCACTGACAGGCTGTTCATTTGTGTTAGATATATGAATAGATGGGAAATCTTTAACAAAGTTGAAATGCATTAAAGTGAATATATGCAAATTCATCTTTGTTTTTTAAACAGTTTATTGATTTGAAATGCTACTGAGCCCGGACAATAGCTGTTATGGTTTTAATGTCTTGTGGCGAAAATTTTCCTCAGTGTTGATCTGGTAGCAATGTTAAATGTCAAGTACATTAAAAATGTAGTGAAAAAAGTTAGCAAATGTTAGCAAAAGTCGAAAGTGCATGGCAGGCAATTTAAACAATATTTACACTATATATTTTATTGAACAAGCCTATTAAAATAAAGGTACTTTTAATCTAAGTGTCTGACTGAGTAATAATTTTAAATATATTTGATTCTTTCTGTACCCTTTAAATAAAGTTGATTAAAATTTTTGCAGTTAAAATTTTTTAAATAGAAATAGTAATTTTACATGCAATGTTTGTTATTGCTTAACCTCAATTGAGGTTGCTTATTTATTGAATATAGAATTCAGGAGAATAGTTATTATTACTTTATTTTGTTTTATTGTAAAAGTAAATTTTTAATTTTTAAATTAATAGCTAAAAAGGTTAGAAAAAGAAATATCATTTGTTAAGAACCAACTCCTTTGAGAATGTATTGACTTGACCGTTATACTGCCAGTCTGTCACACACAAAATGAAAGGTGTGACATTGGCATTATTACTGTTGAGACTGCCAAATGTATGATGTTCTCACAGAAGAGTTGCAGCTCTTCTGTGGTTGGGAACCTCTCATTACAATATGCAGACTTTCAGAACTTAATCAGTCATACCCTTCAATCTTACCTTCTTTCATGCAAAATGACTATGATCAACTGTTCAGCTGAAAAATTAAATCATTGTACAGATTCCACTAGAGATCCAGATATACTGACGTTATTCACTGATGCAGACTTCAGAGATCTTGAGCTTCATAATATTTTACAGTAAAATTTCTCTCATTTTCTGGTCTTTAAAGCAAGACTATAACTTTTGTAAGAGGAAGAAATAACAGGTTCTTCCTCTCACAAATGCAAAGTTGAATTCATAAGCAATTAAAAGAAATGCACCTATACTGAATTCAATACACTTAGATGTTTTGCTGCTACAGGAATAATACTTGGTCTGGTATGACTGCTTTGTGGTGGTTAATGTTTGCAAACAGTAGCAAACTTTAGATGCATGAATAGGTTACTGAGATTGTCTGCTGACTTAATGACTCTTCTCTCCTTGTAATTCTGTTACATTATGTTTAAGCATTTGTTATTATTCCGTAGTTTCTGAACCTAGTATACTGCTGGAACTAAGTAAAAATTAATTGATATAATTTTTCTTGCTCAGTAGAAATATCCATCACAAAAAGTATAAATTATATTAACATTATTTTTAAATAGCACACAATGTACTGTCCGATTAGTAATGTCTCATTTTTTTCCACCATGGCCCTGCTACTCCTACAAATGCTCTGAATTTAGAGATAAAGTAGCGCAGCAAATTAGGGGTCTATGTAAACGTTTCACTGTGGAACCACCAACATGCAAAATGAACAGTTAAATCATGCCAATGCTGCAACTCTCAAAAACATTTGGCTGGCTGTGGTTTCCTTTTTCCTTTTTAAATTTTTAGCTTGTAGCTACACACGCCACACTAGATCAGTGTGGCTCAGCAAAAAAAAGCCAAGGACAAAGTGTAAAAGTCCTGCTGTAGGTTTAAAACGGATGTTTCACTTGCGACTGTCAACAAACCTGTCATCTGGTACCTCAGATGACATTTGCATGTACTGTATGGAGGACTTATTTTCTTTTTTTCCTAAAGTTTCAGAGTTTCATTTCAATAAATTCTCCTGTGCACGATAACCATTACTGACAAGAAAGGGCATGACTTTGGAGGGTGAGGTTATTTTTTTTTACTTTCTGGAAGCAACTAAGTTTCATTGCTTTTCATGAATTACAAAATATTTGATATGTTTGGAAACATGTTAATTTAAGTTAATAATGTTCACTGGATGAGCTTTGAATGGATCAAATAGAATTTGGACTAAAATGATGTGAACTGTGGAAAATAGAAACAGGTTTTAACAGTAATAGTTTTGTGTTGACAAGCAGGAACAGAGACTTTTGTTTTGACTAGAAATATTTTGCACATCAAAGAGAATAACAAGTATGGCATTCAGCATGGCACATACCTGCACCAAGGCCAAACAATCTTTCATGTCTGTCTAGCTATTACAATAGAAAAATTAAAAGTTAAAGGAACTAGTCTGATAACATAAATTATTTATTTGTCATAAACATTTTAAGGACAACACCGTGTAATGCAGATTAAACCTTTACTTCCACCAGAGACATATTATTATCTGGATCTTCATCAAATTGTAAAACCCATAGATCTTGGCAACATAAATGAATCGGAAAAAGATGATGAAAAATGGCCTATTGCGATATTAAGGGAAGTGCAAAAAATTCCTGGATCCTCCCTTTTAACTGCATCCACATCAAAATGTATTGGGTTCTTCTGTGCCCCATAGACCATCCAAGTATGGTGCAAATTGGTTCAGTACCTTTTGCGTAACCCTGCTTAAAAACAAACAACCAAAAACAAACAAACAACAACAACTACCAACAAATCAACAAACAAACCAACCAACCAACCAAACAAACAGAATTACTGTTGAAAAAAAAGGCCTACTTGTAAAAGTAAGTTCTGAGGAGTGGTTTAAAAGAAGAAATTGAATTTGCTAAATTGGGTTCCTTAGGGAAAAATTCTACGGCTGTAGGGCTGTGGGAACAGTTAGGAGGGTTCTACTGGAGGAGTGCTGGCAGCAGCTAGATTGTAGTAAGGACAGGAGTGATGGTTTTGTCCCGTTAAAAGTCTGGCAGCTGAGTTTTTAAAAAGTTGAAGACAAAAGATTGCCCTTTGTCTGAGCCCTGAACACAGGAATTTACAGTAATCCAGACGTGACGTGATGAAAGCACAGATGCCTTTCTTAATGTCCATTTTGGGTTAAATTTTTTTTTTTTAACTTTTGCAGTGTTACTAAGTTGGAGAAAGCAAAATTGCACTACCTGGTATGTCAAAATGTATATATATATATATATATATATATATATATATATATATATAAGAGTCAAAGATTGCTCCCTAATTATGGTCAGAGGACAGGTTCCCTAGGTTCTTTTTATGTCATGGGTCAGGTTTTTGGGGGCTGAATAAAAGAAATGCAGATTTGGACTCATGAGCTGGAGGAAGTTTTGTGACATCCAGATTTTGACATCAGAGTGATAAGCCATTACATGAGAAAATTTGTCTACGTAACTACCAATCAGTGGGCCAAAGTCGAATGTCACCCATATAAGGACTTTTTGGAGTCCTGATTGATATTGCTCAAAAGTATGATTTTTATTCAGGTGAAACATTAATTGAGAGGCAATAGACTTTTCTAAAGTTTAAGAATAAAAGGGTGAGTTTGAAATTGGTCAAAAATTGTTTTAAACAAGAGGGTCAAGTGTAGGTTTCTTCAAGAGAGGTTAAATGATTGCTTTTTTAAAAATTTGATGGAGCGTAGCCAGTAGACAAGTTGATGACTCAGAGACTTAGTGCTTCAACAAGCTAAAATACCTCATTCAGAAATCTAGTGGGGACCATGTCTAGTTGACAGGTGGAAGAATTTAAGTGGGAGATTAACTCCTCTAATTCTAGCATTGAGATCTGGTTGAAGTGAGTTAAACCTACAGAGGGCTCAGTACAGATGAGGATATTCCTGTTCACAGGTGTAATCTGGTGCCTAAAGTCATGTATTTTATTTAACAAGTAGTGGGGAGATTGCTCACATACCTCAGGGGATGCTTCCAAATAACAGTCCCTTTTTAAATCCCTTGTATGGTCATTAAGCCAAGAAAGGGTGCTGTGTTTTGCACTTTCTGAATTGATGGGGGCACGTCATCAAGGATAATGGGTAATATTCTATTAAAATTAACCAGCAGTACATTGACAGAGGGTTCCTTCTGATTAAGGGTATTATGGACTGATGCAGGTATTTCTGCAGAAACTGCCCGCTGAGTTGAAACTAAAAGACAGAGAGGAGACACATGTAGGTGGCTTATGAGCAGGAGGTGGGAGCAAGGACTGGAAAGCCCCGGCCTTGTAATCAGGGGTATTTCGGGGGACATGCCACAGTCATTGGAACAGAGATCCGGGACTTAACAAGGACTTAGTATTCATTAAGAAATCAATATTGTTAGACATTATAAAATCTTGGCATATTAAAGACTTGTTTTCAAGGGACCTCACATTAAGTAAACTAAACACAGGGGTCGAGGGGTGTTTGGAGTGGGTGGAATGAGAACTAAGTTTGCTCTTATATAAGAATTAGCAGAGCAGCCGGGTCTATAGATGACAAGGTTTCATGTGACCTCAGTGAGTACAGGGTTGGAGGAGATGTGTTAGGGAGAGCCAGGGAGAGATGTTCATCTTTATGGAGAGGAGTGGCTTCTAGAACAGGTTTGTGCTGAAGTAGATGTCAGTCAGAAATCAAAGCAATATGCTGGATGAAGTTTTTAGAAAGTTGCTGAACACCCTTTGTGTTAGGTTGCAGGCCATTCAATTCGTAAAGGTCTTGTCTGGTCCAAAAGAAGTCAGAGTGGCTAATAAAGTCCTGTCCAGCTGCATTGCTGAGGGGTTTTAGCCATAAAGGCACCTGAAACGTTCATGGCTTTAGAAAGAGTGGAAATGAGGCCAGAAAAAACACAGGTTTTACCCGAGCTCTGGATTGTGATTGCAAGAGACTCTGGTTGATTACAGATTTTAACAGTGTTTATCCATGACGTCACTGGTATGGACATGAACAATTAGCGTGTGGGATAGAAATCTGTGAGCACTTGAAAATTTACTATACATACAGAGTGAAATTATTGGTGTCTCATGCTGGAAAAAAATAGCGATGATCATTTTCATTATCTTACATGAACTTGAACACATTTAATCAACCTCTGTCATAAAATTTGTTGATTGCTATTGCAAACATCCATTTGAGATAGTGGCTTTAGGTTGTTTGTTTTGTAATTCACAGCAGATGTGAGTAGTTTATCTTTACGAATGCATATCATTATTGTTTGCATAAATTTCTATATCAGATCTGTATTAAAGTAAAATAACAGATAGGTGACTAACTAAAAGTCATTTGCCTGTCATACACATGCTATAAAATAATATGCTTTGATCCTATGGATCTTGAACACAAATATCAACCAAGAATTGGGGTTTTTTATCTCTTTTATCTCTACTTACATTTTACTTTTAGGAAAGATTATTATCATTATCATTATCATTATTACGGTTCATTCTATCATTTTCTTGACCTACTGACACCTTGGCGGGGCCGGTGGGTTCGAGACACAGGGCATATGATTTAAGACACACTTAGTAACATACTTTAGGTACAACGTTTCCTTCCCTAATGTGAGTCTTTAAAAGGACATGTCATGTGGTTTACTGGATTAAAAAGTTTATGTAACGCACTGCTGGCCTCCAGCGGCTGAAATAAAAATGGATATGCTGCTCGTTCGGGGCTACTTCAAAGACATGCTGTCCTGTTCAGTTTTCTGTATATATAAGATTAAAAACTCGGGCCACGTTAGAGAAATAATCAAGCTGCTTTGACGTCAAATACTCCAAAATATCCAGCAAGCCGACGGACGTCCCTGCATCATCTCTGCCCGTAATCCGCCCACACGGCGGCGGAGGAGCGGACGGTCTGTGCGCCCTTCACGAGCCACCTTAAAGTCGTAAATTCCACGACCGCAGCGGTAAACGTAACCCGGGGGCCTTTCCGGCGCCGTCAAAATGGCTAAAATAGCAAACCGAGACGTTTAACTCGCGTCGTGTCGACCGTCCTCACCGCGACGACGCCGGTCCCGATAACCCGAGTCAATCGGCGGGGTCGTTTACACGTCGCTGGTAGGAAGCGCCGTTACCATGGTAAAATGCTCGATGTTGTTATGACGGCTCGCGTTTCCGAAGACACGCGAAGGAGGCTTGGCGTTACCGTGCCGAAGCGGTGCCTTCTCCAGAAAAAAAAAAAAGTTTAGTTTGGGCTTTTACAACACGAGTCCTGATGTTTGGTAACTAACACCCGGTTCGGACCACAGAGGCGGAACGCGAGGGTTCGGCGAGGTCTCCTTCGGCTCCTTATTTCCCCCCCATGTAACAAGAAATAAACATCCAGCTGAAATCCGGGAGAGCCGATGGAGCTCAGATTGTATGGGATGCAGATGAGGCACGATGCTAGCTAGCTAACTAGCCACCAAGGTAAGAGCAAAAGAAATGCAATTATACATCTTTGCTCAACAAACTTCTTGTGTCTATGAGCGACGGTTTGGTTATTCAGTGCCGACGAACTTACTGTTATCCGAGAAGAGTGACTGTAACCGCGGGATGAAATTTTGGGGGAAAAGCTCATCAATAAAGAGAGTTTTAAACTTTGCTAAACTCTCGAAAACGGAGGCCCCGCAGCTTTACGAAGCGTGTGGATGAAAGCGAGTAGCGACGCCGCGACATTCCCTCATCTTTTTATTTATTCGCTCATTTTACTTTGCACCTGACATATAATTCACCTCAGATTCATCCGGATCTCGGTAAAAGCTCGTCGTACTATTTTACCTGTACGTCTGCTTGCATCGGCATGGCAACAATACTCAGATATTCGTGTACACCACAGGTGTAGTGTGTATTACCTCATCCCCGTGTGTTAACACCCATTACAGAATTCACCTAACACATCAGTCTTTAACATGGAGGTAAACCCTTAAAACAGACAATTTCTCAGTTGTTTTAAATCGGACAGTGCAGTGCAGTGGATTTTATTCTTTCTTTCTCTAATAAGCCTGGGTTTCAGTGACAGTCTGTTGGATTGTTTGTTTTTAATCCAAAGTTTAAAGGTGTACCATGAACGGTATAAAGATATATGACTTCACTGACCAGCAGAGAAGTACGAAGCTTGCAACATCCTCTTTCACCAGAAAAGTGTGGCATTGATAAGAAAGAATATTCGAGAGGAACTAAAATTCAAGTTGCAAGGTTTTTTTGATGCTGCCTTGCATGCATCCCCATTCAGCACTGTTATATGACTGTAGTTGAACAGTATACCTATCTTACACAGTAAACACATAATTGAGTAAAAGGTTAATAGGAGACATAGGGGAAACTTGATGATAATATGTTATCTTCAGTCTCTATAAAGGTTTTCTTCAGTGCAGTAGTCCCATTAGTTAGTTATTAACTTCTGTGCATTGAAATATTTCTGCTGTCTTCACATTCCTGAGCATTGACCTACTTTACACTAAAACATTGTTGAAACCCGTGTAACTCTTTGTTAAATTCTCATTGAGATCCTTACGTTTACTAGTAATTAGTATAAAATGATATCTAAAATTTTTCCATTTAATTAGCCATTAAATATATGGAGTTTTGGTTTAGAATATTTCACTCATTGTAAAAATCTTATAGCTTCAATGAAGAGCTTGAGCAAGTAAAAAACAGAATACATGTACAGTCAGGAACAATCTAATTTTAAATACTAAAGAGGAGCATTACATATATATGTGTCTCTGAAATTATGTTTATGTGTTTAAATTTGTTAAATCTCAGCCAGTCTAGGGTTTGGTCACAGTTTAGAAGAGGGCTTGATTTACATGGTTATGTTAAAACTTCCAATTCAGCAATCCACATCGGACTCTCCACTTCTGCATGCTTCGTCAGTTAAGATACATGCAGTATTCATTTCATATCTTTATTATACTCAATTAGAGCCTTTAGGCAAAACAAAACTTGAAGTTGGCTACAGGCAGACAGAGTTGGGAGGGAGCTGAGCAGCTCCATGAACTGCTTTGTTTGCCTTTTAAAGCCTCAGGATCTCTAGTACATTAGTGTAACTTTATAGCACATTTTAATGGCACCTTGATATAAGCAGTATTGCAGCAAAATGATTAGCACCCAGTGGAAGAAGCAAGTTGTAAACTATTGAGGGAAAAAAATGTGTGATCCCCTGGCAGCTGATGGCTCCACATGCTGGCAGCAGTAGTCTAGCCGTACACTTATAAAAGGACTCAAGAATATTTAAAGAATTTGTTATGCCAGCTGCTGTGCTGCCTACACAAAGCCCTCTCTCTGTCTGTCATGGACTTCTGGTTTATACTGTATAAACTACCATTGGCATCCACCAACTGGCTACCTCAAAAGTGGATGGGTGTTTGTGTTGTACGGAATCTTTACTAGTCCTCACATCGAGCATGATTGACTTCACTGCACAGTGGTTGTAATTGCATAATTGATAGTGTATAATTTGGACAATAAAGGTTTCCTTCCAACTCTGAAGTTTAACGCTACAATTCTGTATATATATTGATTTTAATATGTGTTTCAGAACATTTCTCATTTTAGGGCTCTCTCTTACTGTTGGCATTGGTGTTGTTATACCTCTTGCAAGTACTTTCCCATGATCAGAAGAGATGGCTTATCATTTGCATGACTAAACTTCCCACATATCTGATTTGAGGTTATCAAACTGTTTGGTATGTGCCTGTTTACACAGGGTGCCGCCGCCACAACTGCTGCTGCTGGTCTTTTTATTCTCTTAGCCTTACAGGTGCTGCTCAGTGAGGTTGTTATCCCTTCTTTCAGATTTTCCTTTCACCTACAATCCATTGGCAGTTTATTAGGAATACTTAGCTAAAATCCATGCCATCTATGCCTTAGTCGTGCAATAAATCCAAACATACAGTGCCTCAGGGGTTGAAGCTTCGTTAATGCACTAGCCCGCAGCATTTTGTGCTAGGGTGTGGAGCCTTCCTGAAACCTTCTAGTTATGAATTATGGCAGTAGTGTCAAGACTGCTAGAAAACTATGCTAACAAATGCACTGATCTCTGGATAAGCAAGTATTTGTGGATAGTATCAGCTAGCGATTATGTGCGTTTAGTTTCAGTCATTGCTTACTGTTTACCTAATAAATTCAACATAGTACAACAAATCAGATATGATATTTTACCATCAACTACTGATTACTTTCATTGTCCATTAATCAAAAATTTAAATTGTATGTTTGTAATGTAAGAAAATAGTGACAAGTGCCTGTCATTCCCGGACTCCAGGATGACCTCCTCAAATATCTTGTTTTATTTTAGATAAAAGGATATTCAGTTTACTAACATTGAAACCTAGGAAACGAAATATATCCACATTTATGATGCTGGAACCCTTAACCCAAGAATGACCTAAACGATTAATTGATAAGCAAAATTGTTGCTGATTAAATATATATCAGTCAAATAATTAACTGATTGCTGCAGGTCTCCTAACATCTACAATCCTGGTATCTAAAAAAATCTGCCCCACTTAAAACTGTGAGGCCTAAATGTTGGGGTTACAGAACCAAATTTCTTCTTCTTTTGTCCTGTATTTGCTGCTTTCTCAGTACCATGTTATCTGAGATCTGATTCTTGAGTGTCTGGGAATTGCCGGGCCTTTTTTCAGGCTGTCTGTGCACTAACATTCCTGGAAAGCCAAAATGAATATTGAGATTCAGAATGAATGTGAGTCATGCAGTTACAGAGCAGGTGCTGCCTCTGGGTCTCTGTAAATCATCAGGACTATCCCACCACCATGTGATTCCTTCTTTTTAGTGGAAGAAAAAATGGCAGATACCAAAATGGCCTTGGCATTGGCATTTTGGACGTAGGTGTTGTAATGGTGAAGTTTCAGAGGCTGTATGAAAATCCAAGATTGTGAATCAGCAAGTTCATAATTGGTCACCCATTTTTCTGACCCTTTAAGCAGCCAGGAGATGGCAGTAGTCATGCATTGACTAGTTATTTGATCTATGAACACACAGTGCTGAGCTATCACAGTAGTTAGTATTGATTTATAGTGGTCCTTGTTTGAAGGCACTAGACCAAGACTGTGAGTGAGTCAATAACAGTCAGTTATCAAATCATAGTCATATGTATCCAGTGATGAAAGCGTAATGATTGAAATTTTGCAAAATGCCCCATAGGCCTGTGCACAGACATCTCAAGTTAAACAGTGAACAAGACTCTTTGACTGCTGAAGTTTGTTGGTTACTAACATCATATCTGTATGTATGTATGTATGTATGTGTTTGTGGTGTGTGCATGTGTATAATAAACACAATCATACGTGTGTGTGTGTGTGTTTGTGTGTGTGTGTGTTAGTGTGTATATGAATGTATGTATGTACATACATATGTAGGTATGGACGCACTTATGGTTGGTCAGGTTGCTACCACCCATTCTTTAGTAAACTGATAAGGGGGTAAAGTGTAGCATAAGTCCTCAGATCCTGGTCATTGTTGTCGACACAGTTTCGACTTCGAGGGGAGGGCTGTGTTATAAGATACTGATTCAAGTGTTCAGCCCTTCCTGATTAGGCCACTCCTCCTTAGAGGGCAGCACTTCCTTAGTGGGAGAGTCTCTCATTCCTGTCCAGACTCCACACAGCTGGCGCTTTGTGCATTTCCATTCAAGTAGGGAATCTAAAGGGACACTTTCCAGTCTTCAGATTTTGATAGTTTTTCCCAAGTTTCTCATGGAGTAAGTAGATTTTTCATTTGTATGTCTTTATTTTTTAATTCATCCTCTGACTAAATTCATTATCATTAATATGGAATTGCTGTCATTATGTTAATGGTATTTTTTTAGTTAATTATTCATATTTGTTGTACACAAACTATATCAGTTTGGTGTCATTGTTTTTTCCGTGGCACTTAAATGGACACATGACTTAAAATAAAGAGGTGGGTGTGCCTTCAGTTAGTAGTTTGTAGTCCAGGACTGTTTCTTAGCACCCTCAGAGTCGGGACTTCTCCTTACCTGTTTCTTGTATGCCTGTGTTTGATTGCTTTAAATCTATTCCCAAAGAAATGTTTGTACTTAAGTGTTTGTATTTGTTGATGTAATATTCTATTCAAAAATGAATAATAAGTGAAAAGTGTAACAGACAAAAGAGATGTTTCCACACAGATAAATTATGTTTGACAAAACATTTGGTCACAAACATTCTATAAACTGCTTTGTATGGCAGGTCTTCAGAGCATAAAATCCTGCAGATCTACTGTGCATCAAACCACTTCAGCAGTTTCCATTGCTTCCCTTTAACTCTCAGCTCCAGGCATGTGTTTGAGGGATGAGAGCTTGCAGGTTTTTCAGTGGATTTCAATTATTAGCCCACAATAAAGGACAGAAGGGAAACTAACATGCTCAAAGAAATACGATTGGACACTCACAACTTTTAAAACTCAGCATGTCTTTGTGTGTAATGTTGGATAAAATTACCTACATGATTGGTTAAGCTCTGTTTTAGGTCATCCTATTAATGGGTTTTAGTTCAGAATCGATCTGCTGATTAATTGATAGTCGATAGATAAGACTCTATCGTCTGACTAATTTAATTATTTTATTGAATGAGAAACATGTAACAATTCCATCCTCTCAAATGTAGGAGTTTGCTGCTTTTCTTTTTGTTTTATTATTGAAATATCCTTGGGTATTGGACTGTTGGTCAGATTAAAAACAAAAGCTATTAAAGATGTGTCTATGGGCTTTGGGAACACAAGATGGGTATTTTTCCATATTTTCAAACATTTTTTACATGATTAGCCTATAAATTAAAAAGAAAATCACTGATGAATTGATAATAAAAATCATGTTTACGTGCAGCATCCCTTCCTGATTTCTGCTATTATCCAGTTGATCAGCGATGTGCTCCTCACACACTAAGTACTGCTTGTAGTTTTATAGTATGTATATATAGAGTAAATTGCCCTATAGTGTATTATGTTCGGGTTGACCCACTGACCAGCATGCAAATCAATACCTGCCAAATGCAATGTGGTAAAGTATTTTTGTATTAATTGAGAGTTGTTTTACAAAGGTACCAGTAAACATCACAGATCATAAAGTGTGTTAACATTTCTGAGAAGCATAGCTTATGTTTACCTTTATTTTTATCTCACTCAGTTTGTGGTGCCACAGCCATACAGTCTAGTTGTTTTCATGTCTTGTACAGTAACTGCTTTAACTTAATTTTACAAATACAGCAGTCAGTTAACTGTGAGAGGTGTGAAGCGTCAAGACACAGTCTGATGAGATGTGTTGCGGATGTGTCGTGTTCCTGTCCTATTCAGGAAAATTACTTTCCTGGATATCACCCTGTAGCTCGAATAACATTATGGTAGAATCACGTCTTCCGTGCTGTAGCTCATGACTTAACCACATCTAGTTGTTCCTCCTCAGTGACCCATGAGAAGCTTCCCACCGCTAGCTGAGTCAAACTTCCCCCCGTGTTTGAAGGCAGCCGCTGCCACATTCCTGTATTCTCATAGTTAATAATCTAACCAACAAACCTCAAAGTTTTTATTTGACACAAGCTGTATATATGGCACATGCAATCCTGAGACACTTATCAGAAGGAGATAATGGCAATCATATGACTTCAGAGAGTAATAAACAGGGCATCACAGGAACTGCCCTAGACCTTTTAACATGTATGTGTACTCATGCTGTGTGAGACTATGACTACACCTGACTGTTGTTAAGAAGGCACATCACACCTGAATCATCGAAACACCAGATGACAAGATGAAGTCATGGACAGTCTTTGAAAAGCTTGTGCGAATGCTGTTTGGATTTAGACTTGCTTTTCTTTGTTTTAATGTTATTCTAAACATTCAGGTGTTTTATTTTTTAATTTTTTTGTTTCCTTCCCCCATGCTTGAACTCCCAGAAGCTGCATTCTTGATCATTGTGCTCCTTTCTGGGCTAAACTGACACAGTTTTAATCAGTTCTGGTTTGGTCTTTTGAAGCTTTGCCACAAGATACAAGACAATAATAGCTTAATGAAATGAAAACAGCGTGGAATGTTAAATGTTATTTACTCATCATGAGATCTTGGGGAAATATTTGTTTTCCATAGTAGAATTTTCCTTTTGTCTGGGGCATTATAATATGCCAAATTTCAGTACAGATCATTTTAAAAAATTTTAAATTTTAGACTTTTTGTTGTTTTTGGGAAATTTTGGGAAATTCAGGGTGATGCAGACTTGTTAAACTTCAAAAATAGGGATAGTTCCTAAAACTGAACTCATACTTTACAGGACATGGTGAACATCGACATTATTCTTTGCCTCCACTGAAAACGGCCACAGGAAGACAATCTACTGATATGGAAGGCAACGGAGAGATCAGTGACACTGACAGCGGCATCATCCTTCATTCAGGTACGACACTTTTATCTGTCACTCAGGCATTTTTAAGATATGTCACAGCCGTCTAAAATGTAGACATTTTTGTGTTAAGTGGATGGATGCACATTCATGCCATGTTTTTCATGCTCTAAAGTCTCTCCAGTAATGCCACTGCAACATAACGTTACATTTAATCATAAAGGCTACATTTCAAAATATCCCTCCACTCAGCACAGATTAACTTGATGGAGCAAACATGCACCACAAAACAGATGTATTTACATTTGACCACTGTAGTTCACTGCAACAAGGTTTGGTGATTGGCTGCATTAAATATAGAACATTAGAAATGAGCCACAATGACCTGCATCATGAGACCTGAAATTAATAGAAAACAACCCAAACTGTTGATTTTCTGTGGTTGGTTGCAGCTTTATTGAATTGCTTGAGTTAATATGACAAAAGAATGTGGATTTGAGCTGAGCCTTGTTTCAGAAGTTTGAAGAGTTGCTTATCAGATTGTTCAGGCTATTCAGACTTAAATAAGTAGTTCCTCAAATCTATGTGACCCTTGATTTTAAAGTACAAATTTGTTTAAGAACAAAGCCCTGAGATTTTTTTAGACGATAGACTTTTGCTGGAGTCCTGAATTAATGTTGAAACTCAGCACACACATTAGTCCCGCCCACGGTAATCTTATCGCAGTGCCTGCTTTTCAGATGACCTTAAACAAAAGACTAATAACAAATCCCCAATTAAGTCAAAACATAGATGTAATTATATTTTGTTGTTTATGACAAAAAGGCCCCTGTGTGACGAAAATGTGGGCTGGTCGGAATAATCCCTCAGTTTAGCTCAATATGTTTGTGTCATAAATAATATGGTTTATTGATTATTGTAGGCTCAGTTATCAGTCGCATGACAGAGCTGTTATTGCCTCTTCTAACTAACTGATAGCTACTGTTTCAAATACATCAGTCTTTAGAGTATAGATGTTGATGTCTCTCTGGAAACAACACAGTCTATTTCTATTTCTTTCTTTAAAAAAAAAGAGGGAAAAACAAATAAATCCAGACTCTGTCCATCAGAATCATTTTCTGACAAATTTGACCTCTTTTATAGGTTGTATTGAGGTCATGCTTGTGCTTCACCCAATATTTGGCAAAATGACGTCTTTTCAGAGCAAAACAATCCTAGAAGATTAGATGGCGTAAACAAGTTTTTAAATCAGCTCCACACTCCAGTAAACTCCAAATTTAATTTGTAAATCCAGTCACAAACAAGTGCAAGAAAATCTACCTTGTTAAAGAAAACAAGTCTCAAATTCAAGCAGGTGCTGTAGTTGCTGTATCCTGCAACACATGGAGGATGCAATGCAAAAACTGTTTGAAAAAAACTTTTTTTCTTTTCTTTTCTTTTTTTTTTGTCTGCGGTGAAAATAAACTGAACATTTTTTGGTTTTGGAAAGTTGGTCAGCAAAAGCAAATGTCAAAATTTCTTGGAAAAATTGTGAGGGGTGCTTTTTTCTCAAATGATCAAACAGGAAAGTAATTGACAGATTAATCGATAGCAAAAAATAAATCTTAATTGCAACCTTATTGAATGTTATTCCTTGGATTTCGGTATTTTGAAATTGTTACAGTCAACTTCATTAAAGGCGATCACAAAATTTGGTCATCTGCATTATTCCCTCAGTCCCATATGGTAACAATACCATAGTATTAACAGCAAAATTTGTCGGTCTTGTTTTTGCTTCGCCTAGTAGTGTCCACTGATTAGATATGGCCTCTCTGACATTCCTAGTGCCTTAATTGAGCCACGTGACGTCTGCCCTATACAATGAGAAAGTGTCTATCTAGAAAGAATGGGGGGATTGTCACTGTAGGAAGAGGAATTCTTTGCTCCATTGTTGTGCTGTCACACTTCTTTCCTGTCCCACCTCAGATGTTTGTCAGTACCTGCAGGGATTCTGTTAATAATCTCTGAAGGTATGTGGTGGCCAGTTCATTTGTCCTGAAGCCACTCCCCCAGCTCTGAGACAAATCTTATCGTCATTAGTCACCAAGGCTACAGACAGCACCAGTCAAACACTCCCATATTGTTTATAGCCACAAAGAGCCTGACAGTCATTCTACGGTTTCAGTATCTTTGATGAAAACAATATTTTTAAAAAAATGCCTTCCTCTAAATTAATTTGGCCATCGTGTTTGCCATGGTGGCCTCTAGAGTAATTCTGAATGTAATGAAAGTGTACTTTGTAATTAAAGTAACATATAGAGTTCATGGTGTTAATATACATTCTTGGAATAATTTATAAATAGTATAAAGTAACAAAACACAATTAATATTTTTCACAAAATATAGAAAGCAGATTGGACCTAGATTATTCAGATATTCTGGCTTAGTTTAGCCAGGACTCAGTTTCACAAAAAAGGCGGAACTAAATTATGATGGGGAATTATTCTGCGAAGCTTGCCGGCCTGGAGCTGGCTAACAGCCAGGCTTGGTTAATCTGTTTGTGTTAAGGCAGACACGCATTGGTGGCGTCGGATGCATGAAAAACAGACATCAGAGTTCTTTTTAATGGGGCAACGCCCACTGGTGGAGCTGGCATGTGTTGGCCCGAGGAGCATCTGAATCTGTCAAAATTAGCCAATAAGGAGTTACTTCTCATTTGCACACACAAAGACTTGTACCTACAGTTTGCTGTTAAGGCGTAAGTCATGTTTCGCTTCTCGGGAAAAATCTTAATGAATTTCTGTTCATACAGAACAAAAACGACTGGACAATTGAGGAATTGGTGACAATTAAATCCACTTGGTGTGGCATATGGTGTATGCGTCTTCTTCATCTGAGCTTCAATAAATCCGTGATCGACTCACAAGGTCTTGCGCATGTTTTGAAATTACCTGCACTTGGTTTGACATAGTTGCACCTACTCATCCTGGCTTGTCCTTCGCAAACCGTAAAAAGCTAGAATGCAGTGAGCAGACTATGTATAGGCTCGCTGTTTCTGTTAGCCAGGATTTCTTAGTTCTACTTTTGTGAAATAGCCCTTAGCTTAAAACATACAAAGTTAAGATGACAAATGGTGAAGCAAAGAGCTTCATCAACATGGAGGACATCGCTGGGACAGACAAACAGTTTTTTTTTTAGGGAATTTTTATATTCTCTACCTCTGACATTTTATAATCTTCACAACTCATTTATTGCTCAGGAAATGGAACTGTCCACTATAAAACAAACAGATATATTTGTAGCAGCATGAGCTAAAATATGACCTAAAAGGATAACAATGTATAACATGAATGAATTTATTTAAATTTATTAAAAAAAAATTCTTTCCTTCTTTGAGTAACTTTGTTTTGTTTTGTTTGTGTTTTGAATGTTGAGGCATAAACTGACTGATTATTCTGATTTTGTATCTGAGTGCATGCACCGAGTTGTCAGTTGATATTAGAAATGCTTTTCTATATAATGCAGTGCAATTCAACTGCACCAAAAACATTAGACTCTAAAATGACCAGAGTAAACTCCTCTGTGACCCTGTCTTCAAAAACTGAACACAATAATCAGTCACCGAGTTGATAGAAAATTCATTAGTGACCGAAACTAAAAATGTATTTATGTATAAAGACTTCTTCAGTGTGAGAATTTTCCGCTTTTCATCTATTTTCTATCATTGAAAATTAATTATCAGTGGAGTTCTGGACTTAGTCTCACTAAGATTTTCAACAGATATTTTTAGGTCTCTTACAACCTGTGATAGAAAGTATTACCTTATTACATTCATTAAATTAGTAAAATTGCATGTAACCTAAATTTAATGATCAATTAATTAATATTGAAAATGTGCAACTACTGGCTTCACATAGTCATTTCTAACTTTAAGTTTCACCCACTTAATGATCTCATGTGTTGATTACTAAATAAGAAAATATGTACCAGTCACACCTAAGTCTCATAATCACAGATAAGAACATTTGCTTCTTCCTTTTCGTGTGACGCAGGCTCTGACAGCCCAACAACGCATACAAAGGATGTGACCACACACACACGGGCCATGAAGCTCAAACACCAGGCTCTCCAAGACCGACTGGAGCTCTGCATATTGGAGCTGAAGAAACTCTGCATCCGTGAAGCTGTAAGTAACAGTAACTTAAAAAACAGCAGGTCACCAGATTAAATTTATGTTTGATAAATGTCACAGAACATTATCAGTCAAATAATTGTGATAATCTAGTTTCATTAAAATCTTTATAAAGGTTCTAGGTTTTAGACATAGTCAGAGTAAAACTCAAGACAACTGTGACATCATGTGGCAAGCTGTTACAGGATTCACTCACCATATTGCCATATTTCAGATGATTAAGCAACTTTTATAAAAGCATAAAAAGGTGGGTTAGTTTAGTGCAGGATGTATGATGACACATTTTATACAGGTTAACAAAGAAACCTACAACATTTCATATGGGTTCAGCCATGTCCACACAAATATGGATGAATCAATCAGAAAATGCTGTTCGTGTAGTAGGTTTTTGGTCCACACCTGTATTTGAGACCATTTCCCTTCTCTTTTGCTTAGTGTCCATAGGTCACTTGCCCCGGCAAGTTAACAGCAGATCACAAGACAATCATAGGATGCAGTTTTTAAAATGCTCCATTTCCACACCACACCACTAAAGATTGGAGATTTTAAAAATGTACCACCTTGAACAGCAGTTTCAAAGAGATGGTTGTCAAAAACAGTTCACTGTTTTGGTTCAGTTGGCCAAAGCACTTTAAATTTTACCAGATCAGCCAGGATTTGGTTTTAGCATGAGACTTTTGTCACATGCCATCCCTTTCATTTTCAATGTTATCCGCCCCTCTTCTTCTCTCTGCACTGCACTATCAAATAAGTCATTTCAAAACTGGACACATACTCGGTTTTTGGAGTATTGCTGCGTAAAATCCCAGGACTAATCATTCTTTCCTGTTGACACTTGGGCTGGGCACTCCTGTTGGGACATGCTTAGGTGAACTAATTGGAGGCATGATGCCTCTCCCTTCTCTCAGTGACAAAAGACTGGCCATTCTTATGTTTTCTTCTGTCTGCAAAGGTAGCTGTCTGGAAGTGACTAAGAAAAAAAGCCGTTTTATGACTCTCCATGACAGTGCATTATCATACTCGGAATGTGGTTTGGACATGGATATGCGTTAGAGTGAGAAAGGGAGACTGAAAGAATGTGTTGTGAAAGGAAATCTCACAGAATTGTGCAACAGATTCCCTGAACCTATATGCCTCAACATGTAAGGAGAGCAAAGATCCTTGTAGATCATTTCAAAACCGCCACAGATAAGGTTGAATAAACTCTCTGAAAAGATCTGCATGTCTTTTATTTGAACAACTGAACTGAAAGGATTTATTAGTGCTGATTTATAAGTCTTTATATGTCTTTCTTTTCATTAACTGTGTCACCAAGTCTGTCTGTCTTCAAAGAAATAAACTTTTAGTCATGTTCAAACGTTGCTTTTGTCAACAGTTGGATTTGAATTATTGCCTGTGTTGTTTAGGAGTTGACGGGACGACTGTCAGATGATTACCCTCTGCTGCTTGGCGAGAAGCCCCCGCAGATTCACAGACGCATTGGAGCTGCTTTTAAACTGGACACACTAAACATCCCTCAGGGAACAGAGGTACAATCTGCGTTTAAAGTCTGCAAGTTGGAATAATATGTTTAAACAATGCACCAAGTTCAAGGATAAAGATTTTCTCAAGAGTTACACTGTTGTCTCTCTTTATTCCCTTGTCACAACCTTTTTCCAGGAGTCAGAACTGAGTTTAGTGGATTCTGAGTTGGCACTTCAGATGAAAATTTATGAGGCAGCACGCAAGCTCTGTGAGGAGGATCACCTGAGTAAAGCTGTTAAAAAGAGTCGCTTACAGCAGTGCAAGAGAGAGGAGAAGAAACTCAAACAGCTACAAGAGACAGCCTTTCAGCTGAGACTAGAGCACGGCCGATCTTCACCACTCCCTGCTTTTAATATTTCACAACAAGGTGAGAGACACTCACCTTGGAGGATGGCCTTGGTTCAGATCCCTTTCATAATCAGCTGTGCAGGGAATAAATTTCAATACATTTTTCACTTCATAACTTGATATATCTTGATAGAGTAGTGCCTGACACTTAATAGGGTTTGTAGAAATCTCTCATTTTATACTTAGCTTATGAATAAAAGTGTTTTCTTTTTATATATGTTTGTTTGTTTTTCAGATCTGGGTACATCTGATGACAGCTCTATGTCTGATTCTGTAGTGCAAGATGAAGGTAAGACTTTCCCTCTCCCATTTTCTACCAGTAAAAGAGCAGTTTTGTTTGCAAGCCAATGTTGATGATTTATGAATTTCAAAAGCTGGACAGTGTTTGTCACGTAGCTGGTTAGCCATAAAACATGGCATTGTGAGCCGAGTCCAGCAAATATTGATGAATACCTCAGTGCTCAAAGTTTCTCTTCATAAAAGACTCTTCCTAAAAGATTTCAGAAAAAGTCTGTGGAGGATATGCATGGTTATCGACACTGAATAATTATACCACACATTGTGTAATTTCTGTTTTTCCTAGAAGTGGCAAGCCAGTCATCACGGCCGTCCTCAGGGCTCCCCTATCCAGTAGAGAGAGATCCTCCTCAGCTTCCTTCACAGTCCTCCCTAGACGGCTCCTACATGTCTCCATTTGTGGCTCCGCAGCCCCTGCCGCTGACCCCGAATAAGGCTCCCCACCCGAACCTTGACTCTTCACTGAGTCTAAACTCAAGCCCGATATGCGAGGCCCCTCCTATCCAACACTCCCCATGGACAGAGTCTAGTCTGGATCAACCTTATCAGAAGAGCAAGAAGTCGCACTCTTTCACCAAGACAAGGTAACACAAGCCATCCATCGTAACTCCTTTCCTGTTCATCAGGTTTAGAGTGTTGGAGAGGCAAATTGTGACCTACACCATGTGGAGATTAGTAATCTTGTGGCTGCTATTAGCATTAACAAGCTGGTGAATGAAAGGATGCTGGTTAGATTATTTGGAAGAGCTGAAAAAAAAAACAACATGTATGAACTGATTTTTCTACTTGAGCTTCTTTGTTAATGGTTCCAATGCTCATATGATATTGATAATGAAGACAAAGTAGAGCAGTATGAAGAAACACTTCTTATCTTTTTCTTTTCAATAATGCTGCTTCATAGAATAGTTCCTCTAGCAAAATTATTTTCCAGCGCAAACCTTCTCTTTACTGTTACTGTTCCTGCCTTGTATCACAGTGTAGATGTCAGTGTCGGCGTTCATGAATGTGCAACACTGCCATCTGCTTTTGAATTAATGCTACAACAGTCAGCGCTCAGAACTATAAATTTTCTTCATTTAGTCACACAGAAGTATGATTCAGGCTTTGAAGGGCAGTAGTCAGTCGCTGTAATAAAAACTCTACTTGCTACTAGCTCGACTAGCTAGAAATCATTAATGAGTACAGACTGCAGTATGTCAGAGGCAATATAACAATAATCCTTTAAACTAAACTGCATTACTTTGAGTTTGTGTCATTTTTATTTATCATTGAATTTTCCGTCATTGATGTCTGTCATCATGAACAGTGTCTGGGTTTTTTTTTTATTATTTAGGATGTCATTTTGATGGATAATAACAAAAATTGAGAAAAATAATACAACATATTTCTTGTGCTGCTGTTTTGTGTGTTCAGCAGTCCAGCCAAAACTGACCTGTTGCCATCATTTGAGGCTTGCTTAGCACAATCTGCTCTGCCACGGCAACTCTCCCATCTGAGGCTGAGCCGCACACAGTCGAACAGTACACCCTCCACACCAGAGATGCGTGTGCACAGACAGCTCTCCCTCAGGTAGCCACTCCTACACATCACGTCCACTGTGCAGTGTGTCAGAGGCTGCACAGCTAAGTTGTACATGTAATTTAGTGCAAATCATAGTGATATCATTTAGTTTCACAAATTCAGTTATAAAAAAAAAGTCAGTCTTGTTAATATATTTGCTATATTAATAATATAAAATTGTTGTGATTTGCACAGGTTGTCCGGCCCTGAATCTTCATTTGAAAAGGATCGTGGTCGCACCAGAAGTGCAAGGAGGCGACTGACAGAATATGCAGTAACTTTACCAGACACCACTCCCCCTACAGTGAATAATGGAAGCCATGCTAGCTCCGAGGATAGCAATTCCGAACACTCGTTTACATCTTACAATAGTTCTCCGTGTCGGGAGTTGCCCGGTGATTTGCCCAAACAGTATCAGTCTGCATTCTGTTCTAGCCCAGTTGGCAGCTATGGACCTCAAGCCTTCCCACGCACTGGCTTTTACCATAATCCCAGGCACCAGTCCAGCCCCACTATTCACAAAGCCTCTTACAATGAAATGGTCTACCCATCTGATATGGACATGACACAGAGCTATTATGCCCAGCTGGGTCCCTGTCCTTCCAACAGATATGGCTATTGGTATAAAGACCCTGCTGTGCCCCCCCAGAGGGCACAGAGGCCTTTACCTCCTGATCACAGACTCTCCCCTTCACAAGCTCAATGGGACCACCCACATTACTGCACCAGTGGTGTCCCACAACAAGTGGTGAATGAACAGCTCAAGTCATGGCATCGGCGCAGTCAGCTGAAATCCCCCAGGTCCCGTTCGCTCGACCGACAGGGAGCAGTCAGAGTGAAGAACATGTCATTTCGAGAGTCGCCCTGCTACCAGAGTCAAAAGTACCATGAGCAGGTAAACTCACTTAACTACCTTTGTCTATGTCTAGCAGTCTCTCATCAAAGATTAGTAAGAGTTTGTCAGCTAAAAACATTGTGAAAAGGAGGGTTAAGTGATTGAGGGCAGGAAATTACTTTTACTTTTATTATCCACCGACTTCAATACGTAATCAGTTTTTCTCATCACATGTTCACAATGCACTGTCCAAACGGACTTGTTAATGAAATGAATAGTACAAAAAATTACAGGTTGGTACACGCAAAGGTTGCTGGAAAATAGGGGAAATTTGGAATTAAGTTGGAATATAGTAGTATAGGATATTTTAGTTTTCTTGATAGACCTGATAGATGGGTGTTTTGTTTTTGTTTTTTTTACTAGTTTTTAATAGTTGTAGGAGAAATAAGAAATATGTAAACTGTATTTTCACATGCACTGTGATAATCTGACTTTAAATTGATTAAGGCAGTACTGCAGATGTAGAGGATCCCATATTAACACCACAGGAAACACAGTTCATATAACACATTTAGATTTCTGTTCATTGCCTCAATTTACATGTAAGGAACTTTCTTCTGTCTCATTCAAATACTCAAATACTACTAAGTCAAAGAAACTCCTGGATGCAACAGGGGGTGTATTTTTGTTTATTTCTATACAATAGTGTTGAAAATGTGTCATCACATATTTTTTCCTCAGTGATTGAGTCATGATTCTGAAATAATTGTTCCTTTTTCCTGTTGCTGAATTTTAGGTTACCCAAAGAAGGGCTCTCCAGAGAGCTGCAGATGACACTCAAGGACACTGGGTTGTAGATGATGGCTCTCACTTTGTAAGTCAAGTTTAAGGAGATAAAAACCTGGACACCAAAATGAACATGTTCTCTCAAAGGCTGCGACAGGATCAATTTCCCAGAAACAAAAGCGAAGTAGTCCGAAAATCAAGTTGGAATAACTGTTTAGGCCAGTAAAAAATTATTGTTTTTTCACTAAAAGCTTATGTCATCCATTTTACCCGCTGGCCTGTATTTGAGCATGCATTGGGAGGAGGAAATTCAACCCCTTAAAACAACACAAACTACGGCTTCCAAAGTAACTATAAAGTTGAATCAAAACCTCTCTGACACATTCTGAGTAATGCTTAAAGCAAAACAAATGAATTGGAGTACAACTCTAAAGTATGCCTGTTGTATTCATCCACTCTCTGCATGTTGTTCTGTAATAACAATTACAAACTAAACATGGTCGTCATTAAATGTTATATAGAAAGGGGATAAATGTTTGTTAATACTGAGTTCTGTTTTAACCTGCGACTGTTATACGCAAGTGAGGTTGTCTATGTCTGACACCACAAATCAGCTGTCAGCTCAATACTTGTTATTCAGCTTCTCAAAAAACACATATCATCATCCCAGAGTTTGTGTGTTATTAAATACAGGGATTAGTCATGTGTAAAGCGGTCACAATTAAAGGGTAATTGGCAGCAAACTGGATGGGGATAGTTGGAGCTTTTGCACAGTCATAGCCACTAATTTTACTCATTGTAATTACATTATGAGAAATGTGAATGTTTGTGAAAATAACTATTGGGAGTGTTGGGAAAGTGTTGGGAAATAACAGGAATTAGAAGTACACTTTTTGTAGCTTGTTGGTTTAGGGATAAAGTCTTCTTTTTCGAATAATCGTTTGAAGGAAAAAATTCCATTGTAAAATAATGTAAATGAGCAACATATCCCTTTTATAAGTAAACTTTTTTTAATGTTACCTTGATTTAGTCAAGATGTTAATATACATGAGCTGCTTAAATTTAAATCCCAAGTTTGTCCTCTTTGCCATGTACTTTTCGAGGTAATTTCGTTTTGTTTTTATACTTACATGTGTCTGTGGCTGTGCCAGTTAACTTGAATTTTTGACTGATTCTGTCAACTTGTTGAAAGTAGATATTAACTTACCCACATGAGATGCAAAGTAGCAAATCAAGACAAAAGCAGAGTCTTGATGCTTGGCAGCTATTAATGATTCAAATAGAAATTTAAATGTCTTTAGCTTTAACTGTATCTTTTTCAGCAGATCACTATACTCTAACCTTTTATGTTAGCACCAAATTTAACTCTAAGGTGAATGGTATTCTAATAACCGCCAATATATGATACACAAGCAGAAGCCCACATCTCCCCAACAAACCATATTTTACTTTTGGTCATTTGAGCTCATAACTACAAATTCAGCTACAGCTACACATTGACTGGTCTCTCAAAGTGATCTATGTATGTGTTAATTTATTGTGATTTGCACCACTGAACCATTGGAAAGTCAGACTTGAAATAAAAGAAGACATGGTCCTGAGTTTGCAAAATCAAGCAATAGTAAATAGTAAAAGACTGTGCTGTGCTATAATATATATATATATATATATATAATAGACACAAATCATGTCATGTGTTGTTGTGTTTTTTTTTTTTTTTTTTTTTATAACTGTCTTCTTGGACAGTCAGTTTTTTAGTAGTTTAGTATTATTGTATTTTTGTTTTTTTAAAAAAAAAAAAAAAATTTTTTTGTTTTTTTGTAAAAAATAAATAAATATTATATATATATGAGTTTTTTGTGTATGTGTATCATGCCGTTATTCCATTGTCAGAGTGCTTTATGGCTTTTTTCAGTACTCTATCTATATATATATATGTATATATAATTATATGTAACCTCATGTTACCTTGTGTGCTGTGTGCCTCTTTTTTTTTTTTTATAACTGTCTTCTTGGACAGTCAGTTACGGTAGTTTATGGTATTGTTTAAGTTTATTGTATTTAAAAAAATTAAAAAATGTGTTTTTGTTTTTAAATGTAAATAAATAAATAGGTTATATATTGTTGAGTTTCATGTACTTGTATCATGTGCCGTTATTCCATTGTCAGAGTGCTTTATGGGCTTTTTCATCACATTCTTATATGTGTGAATGGGAAAAGCGCAGGTCTAAGTAGTAAAATTAATGACAGCTGAGGCCCATTTAGCTGCCTCTGGTATTATGTTTGTTCGTGACTTGTTGGAATTTTGAATAGAACAGCCTCAACTTCAGTGTTATTATTAACACCTTAGAGTTGTGTACTTACAGGTTGTTATTTATGAAGGGAAAGGCTTAATGGAAATAAAGTGATTAGGTATATGATGAGTTTTTTTAGGAAGTTTTTCGTGGTGAGGAAAGAGGTCGAAAATGGTTGATGTATTGGTACCATCAAAATGGTTGATGTATTGGTACCATCAAAATGGTTGATGTATTGGTACTTTAAAACTGCCACGCAATCTTCAGACAGGGAAATTTGTTTGAAATGGCACATTTCTCTCCTAAGCCTTTTATAATTTGGGCCACCATGACATACAATGTGTGCCATATGTAATACAATATTATTCTTTCAGATTCCAACCCACTGTTTTGTATTGAGAGGTACAAATTGTATGGACTGTACCTCAGAATACTGTCACTCTGTAAATTCTCACAGTGTCTGGAACAGTTTTCAGAGAATGTCACATGTGTAATAGCTTGTTTTTTTTCTTTCAGAGTAGGCAGCCATCTGTCATGACAGGCTGCGAGAGCACAGGATCTCATCCAAACACATTTTTTTCTCATTCTCTGCTATGTTGATCTCAATGCAGCAGCCTCTTCTACATTTTTACGATTGTGAATCATTTCTCAAATTATTCACTGTATTAGAAATGTGACATGCAGTATTTCTTACTACAGTGCATTTCAGATAGATTTGATATGCAAGACATTGTAACTAATTAAAAAAAAATAAACTTGAATAAAAATGTGTCCAGTAGGCTACATTATACATTACACTACATTATATGGACTCAAACAAATTCTAAGCAGAAAACTGTTTGCAATATATTTAAGAACGCAAATGTGGACATACATGTATTTTGCATGGTGGACCTGAGATACAAGACATACTAACCACATTTTAGAGAACTCTGTTCTTCATTTTGTTGTGTTTTTGAAGATGTTGCATTTCCATTTTGCTGTTTTGTTGGTTTTTTTTTTGTTTGTTTGTTTTTTAAAAACTAGCTATATTTTCTAAAATCTTGTTGTTGTTTTTTTTTAATTTTCGGTTTCCTGAAACATGTTTTTCTGTTTTGTTTGTCTTTGCACCTTCTGCCTCTTGATATGATCAAGATATACATTTTACATCTAATGATAATTAAGTCGCATTTGATGTTTTGTATTTCCTTTTCGAAACACACAAAATAAAAGAACACATATAGAAATCTTTTTTTTTAAACATAACATGCATATGTTTAAATATAAATAAACTCTTATTTTGAAGAGGGGCAGAGATTAGGTTTACTTACGGGGAATAAGTCAACTTCCGGAAAGGATTGTGTTTCGCATACAGATAAATAATTCACCTTCCTGGTCGGAGCGCTACCTTGTCAGGTAACTCGCGTCCTTTAAACGCAAAGATCTCGGCAGATGTGAGCCCAGGGGCCCGTCCCGCCGTCGCCTCACAGGTCGGTGTCCGTCGCACAAGCTTCGGTGCTTGATTCGGGTCGATTTCACGAAACCGCGTCGCCCGCTCGGCTGCTCCGCGCTAGCAAAGCGGCGGCGTTAGCAAGCCGAGGTAACGAGCGACGATGAGAAGCGGCCGGTCGCGGACGCATCGCCGCCCGGTGGGAGGCTGATCCGGCCGCCCGCCGGGGACTGGACCGCGGCGAGCGGAGACGCCGGATCCGCCGGATCCGCCGGATCCGCCGGATCCGCGGTGAAAGTCGTCGCCGTCCTGCGGTTGTTTACACTCCGTACTCCATGTTCCAGCCGCCGCTGCTAACCAGCATCCGTCCGGCGGATTTACTGAGCGGTAACTTGGTCTAAAGGTCTCGTTGGCGTTGTCAGCCTCGGGCTCTGGATCCCTGCGTCCGTGTTTTGTCTCGTTACAGGGAGAAGCTGTATTTTGCCGACCGACGATATCGGCCGGTGACATAAACAAAATTAAGTTGAGCCGCTTCTTTGTTCCTTTGTATTGAGTGTGATTTGTAATGAGACCGAGGTGCATTCATCAGCCATTTTAATGGGGAGTTAGATAAATGGACATCACGCTACAAAGGATTAATAAGCTTTAATTGCTGGCTCTATTACCTGCTGATAAATAATCTACCGACGGGTTTCAGATCAGCTGGAAGCCATTCATAGGAACAACTTTTGCGTTGCCAGGTGGTGGAAGATCCTCCACTCACCTTTGTGTGTAAACATCTTTGTTCCCATTAATAACAACTGACTCCATGATTTATTGTATAACCCCGCAGTAATGACAGATTAACGTTTAACGGTGACTGACTAAATTTAGCTGATTGCTTATTACAAACTGACGAACCCATTACCCTTTATTAATGGCTCACTAACAGTTGTAGCTGCTTATTGGACAGTGAGAAATATGGTACCCTTTGTTAATGAATTTAGGTGCCAGCCATGTGCCATGCTCGGGAGCCCAAAAGTTTTGTTATTAACAGCTCATAACTGATCTGAAACATTAGTAAATGATTCATTAACCATTAATGAAGCCACTGATTACAGCTTATAAAGCCTTTATAAATGCTGCCTGATATGAAAGTGGAACCGAAAAAGTAACAGTTTTTGACGGAAATGATCACGTTATAATGCAAATTAATGATCTGCAGCACCTTACAGCGCCATTTATTAAAGTTTAACTTATACATTGTATAGCATATAATACTATCCTCTGATGGTATACTGTAGGAAGACCATCAATACATAGACATAAAATCACCTCTACATATCCAGCAACTTATTGTCAGTTAAGTACAATTATGGAAATTTAATATCTTTAAGAATAACAGATTATTACCCGTTTGTTATGGCAAGTGCCAATGCAATAATCCATAATATTTCTCCGGCAATTTGCAAGATAACAAAGAAGGGTAATTTTCTATTTCCCCTCCTACAAAAAGCAACATTAAGAGATCTTTCACTGTTTATAAAGGACATATTTAGTTATCGTTAACTTGTAACTTAAAAATCTGTCGTACTATAAAATAATTAGTATTAATATAACTTTGGGAGAACTGACTTTGAATATACTCTGGGTTTTCACTTAATCGCAGCTGGTTCCCTCTCAGACCTGGGTATCAGGTAACATCCCTGATTCACAGCTATTGTTAAAGTCTCTGCCTGATACAATTATCATCTGAAATTCCATTACTGGAACAATAACAGCAAATTAATCCACTCATTTATTGTCCTCCAATATATATAATGCATATGTACTCTACATTATTTATACAATATTTTTCCTGTTTATTTTTTTTTATTTTGCATTGCTTTGCACTTTTGCACACAACTTTGTCCAAAACAAATTAATTGTCTGACCTGCATATAGATGCTGTTTGTTTTCCACCTCTTGCCAGTATATAATATCTTTTATGTTTGCTTATGTTTCTATAGTGTATTGTCATTGTTCAGCTCTTTGTCTATATTTGTATCTACCTGTAAATTTGTTTTGTGCGGTGTATAGTATATTGAGAGAAACTGAATACTGGTGTCAAATTCCATGAATGTGTCCAAATACTTGACCATTAAAGCTGATTGTGGTTCTGGTTGCTCAGGAGGAAATTGAAGTATACCACCTGAAGCAGAATACAGAGATTGTGTGTGGGTCATCAGGCAGTCTCCCTATGTCAGGCCGAAACGGGTCTGCAAGTGATGCAGACTGCCGGATCTCTGAGGACTGCCATGTCCCAGATGTTGAGCTGATGGAGCTGGGGCCACTGCTGGAGGAAGGAGGGGGGCGACAGGCAGCGTCTAAAGGCGTCCATCCAGAGGTAGGACTGTTTCAGAAAATTCCCAGAGAGAAGTTGTTTCTGCTCAGTATCTTCAGTATTCTCTTGTGGTCTCTTTAGGGAGCTGCGATGCTTGCTGATGAGGAGGAGGATGATGATGAGGTGGGAGAGGTCCTGACCTTACCACTTCAAGCTCACCATGCCATGGAGAAGATGGAGGAGTTTGTACACAAGGTACCAATGTCTTTGCAGCTGAATAAATGTTGAACTTGTTGAGGTACCAGTATGGATTACAGCACCCATACAGGTTTTATTTGGCCATGGTGCTAGTCACTCAGTGACCTGGAGTTAACCCATGTTTGAGGTTGGTGTGACCAGGTCAGCACATGTTATCCAATCTGGCTTTCCTCGTCTCAACCCAGGCTTAAAAAATTCAGCACAGCTTAGCTTTAGTATGAAAAAGTGAACATAGGGTCCTGTAATAACTTGGCTTTTTACTATAGAAACATTATAGGTTGTTATAAACCTATAGTAGATATTGACAGATGAGGAAAAGAAAAGAGATCCTGTTACATTGCACAACTTGGTCTGCATTCTTAAGTTGAACCAGCATAAAAATTGCAGCAGCAACGTTACATGAGCCGAAACTCAACACTCTGCTCAGCTCATAGGTGCACAGGTGTACCACTCTGGTTTAGCAGTGAGGTTAATTGACATAAAGTTGCAAAATCTGCATGAGCAGCAACATCCAGGGATTAACCAGTGACTGCTGTGTAGAGTCGTAGCACGTTTTTATATTACACAGACACAGGATTTATGTGTTACATAAGATGCTCACCAGTCACCATGGGAGAAAAATGTAAGCTTATGCATAGCTGACAAAAAGCATTAACTGATAACTGTAACAGGCTGGTAGAAATCTGAGAAATGAAAGATATCCCAACTGAAAAATTTCTAAAAAGAAATTTCGATCTTGTTTATGTCTAGAAATTTGAAAAAAGACCTAATTTAAAAATGTCTGGCCTAACACTGTATGGTTAAGACAAAGATGATGCCAACATCGATTGTAAGAGAAATCTTCATTATATTGTCTGCTTCAGGTGACTATGTAGATTGATCAAGAGCAAAATTTTCTCTAATAATCTCAGAAATTTCTCAGTTCACTAACAACCATTACTTAGATTTTCAAACCTTAGGGTACTTACAAATACGTTATTACTGGCTGAGATTCTACTTCAAACACTAAAATACTGTAAAAGCTGTTCTAAGGATTTCAGACTTCTCAGAACGCCTCACACTGAGATAGATATTTTGGAACCTTACTACTGCTAATATCATAAAAATACGATCTTTCGGTTTTACTTTAAACTCCATATCATTTCTCAGAGATTAGCCTTTTTAGATATACAGTAATTGTGAATTTGGGCATCTGTGAATAAAAGCTATTCTTACCTCTCAGGTTTGGGAGGGGCGCTGGAGGGTCATCCCTTTTCATGTCCTGCCGGAGTGGCTAAAGGACAACGATTACCTCCTGCATGGACATCGACCCCCTATGCCCTCCTTTAGGGCCTGCTTTGGAAGCATCTTCAGAATTCATACTGAGACAGGAAACATCTGGACCCACCTGTTAGGTAAGAATAAAAAGCCATACCTAACATTCCTGATTTGCTGAGCATAGCGTTTTAGCAGCATATCCTGATTTGGTTTACAACCAGATGTGTTAGTTTGATAACACATTTCTATCTAGAAACCTCGGGATGGTTGTTGACTCTCCTCTTGTCAGCAGTTAGTAAAACTGGTCTGGTGTCTCCCTCAGGGCTGATCTTATTCCTTTGTCTGGGCACGTTAACCATGCTGCGGCCCAACATGTATTTTATGGCCCCGCTGCAAGAGAAAGTTGTGTTTGGGATGTTCTTCCTGGGAGCTGTGCTCTGCCTCAGCTTCTCCTGGCTTTTTCACACCGTCTACTGCCACTCCGAGAAAGTGTCTCGCACCTTCTCCAAGTAAGGCCTCATACTGTCAAACTGTCTCAAAGGAATATATTTGTAAGTCTTGAAGTCTTTTTTTTTCTATTTTAGACTCGCTTCCCTTATAGTTGGTGGGTTTTAAATTACAGTCACTCATATGTGTCATCATAATGGACATTCAGCTTCAGCTTCCACCCAGAGTTCAGTGCAGTTAAAGAGGGATAAACCCACAATTGTCAATTAAGGCAAAATGGTTCCTACTTCAACCAAAACTAACATCATCTTGCCCATATAATATGAACGTTTCAATCGGGTGATGTGACATTTTCCTCAAGTTAAGAGTCTTGCTTTTTAATTTCTTTCAGAAAATGCTTTTGGCTCCACCATGTAGTAGGTGCAGTAATCAAAAGACTGTACATTAAAGAAAGAGAATTCAGGATGGAGAACAGAGTTGTTCATTTGTCACAGCATGGGTGATTTGAACCCTGGTATTCTCTGTCCATGTGTCAGAAACCTTGCCAGCTCTCTGTATTGCAGCTCTACCATTTTTGCTCAAGTATGTATGAATGTGAGGCATTGTCAAGGGCTTCATACTGATTAGTGGTTAAAGATGCAAGATAAGAACATTTACTAAGTATCCTAAAGATGATTTTTCGCTGAATTATCACTTACCAAAATTACTTATGTCCTACATGAGTAGTGAGTATAAAAGTTGAGATAGACTTAGAAATTTACAGGACTAGAAACATGAAAAAACTTTGAACTTTTTTTGCATCCAGCAGATCTTCGGGCCAAACACTCAGCAGCTGTTGTCTCTGTGTTCCCTCCCCTCTTTTCTCAGACTTGACTACTCGGGCATTGCCCTCCTGATCATGGGCTCCTTTGTGCCCTGGCTGTACTACTCGTTCTACTGTTCCCCTCAACCTCGACTTATCTACCTCACCATTGTATGTGTTCTCGGCATTGCCGCCATCATAGTGGCCCAGTGGGACCGCTTCTCTACACCTCGTCACAGACCTACCAGAGCAGGTGCTTATCAGTTGAGGATACTAAGCACCATTTTTAGATATGTTGTTTCTGCTTTAATTTTACAGAGGTCTTTGCTTTAGTTCATAATTTTAGCTTTATCACAGATAACTCACTGTTTTTGCTTTTCTCAGTAGTTGTGACAGTTTTTTTGCAGAGCAAACCAAAAACAGAGGAAACACTGACATTTTGTAGTTATGTATCACTGTTTGGCTTTGTTTGCACATGTAAAATGATTTTTATAATAATTATCTTTTTTATTGTCTTGTAATGTTAAGAAATGTAGATGCTGATTTTTTTTTTTCCTCAAAATGACACCAAGTAACTCAGGTCCATGCTCCCCTTAGGTGTGTTCATGGGTCTAGGACTAAGTGGCATTGTCCCCACGATGCACTTCACCATCGAAGAGGGTTTCGTTAAGGCCACCACAGTCGGCCAGATGGGTTGGTTCTACCTGATGGGTGCCATGTATATCACTGGTGCTGGTCTATATGCAGCTAGGATCCCTGAACGCTATTTCCCCGGCAAGTGTGACATCTGGGTAAGTAGTTAATGTCACTACATGACAGAACTTTATAGAGTCGGGTGGCTGGTTGCAAAAAGAGTTAAGGATAAACTGTAACATATGTTTCTCCAAAACAGAGACTTTGATTTAGAGAGCTCCAGTACAAATAGGAAACTACTTCCTTAGGTAGAAAAAAAATCACAAATGAATTGGCAGCTCAACTTATTAGCTCAAGTATTATGAATATGTAATTTGCTAAACTTAAAATTATACTGCAGTAATTTAGTATTGCACTTCCTTAAAGCTGGAAGACTTGAAGAGACATAGAAAGCCATAAAAAGAATGGTCAAAATGTACCATTAGTCCCTTGTATGAGTCAACTTCCAAAACACTGGATCCTGCAGTTACCACAATACAAATCAACAGTGTATGTATTGCCAGGCTGCTGTTTTTCAAACAGGATTTCTGTTACTAATTTGTAGTTTCCAAACCAAAGCCAAGATTGCAAGAGTTATTTCACTTGAGTACAGATTCAACAATGCAGAGCCACAGAGGAAATTATACAACTGTTACCACACGGTTAGTCCTAATGACTGGTAACCGACTTTGACAGGTTAGTGAACTAGTAAGTGCAGCAACCAGAGTAGGCTGCTAACTACATGAGAGGGAACCCAGGGTGTTTCAGTATTATACTATACATTGACATACAGTAATTAGGTTAAATGTTTTGGGTTTTTTGTTTTGTTTTGTTTTGGGGTTTTTTTCGGAAAGAAAGGAGGTAAAAGCAGAACAAGAAATAGAATTCGAGTTTCAACACTGAAGTCAAAAATGTAGTGTCCAGAGGAGTCCAGATAGCCAAATGGTCGAGGAGCCTACCAAATAACTGCAGAGTCCACTCTTCTATTCCTTCCAAGGACCGTAGTTGCATGTCATAACCCTCCTCTCTGATAAAGGAAAAAAGGCCAATCCAAAAATAATTAAAAGGAAAGAAAATGTAGAATCAAAATGTCCACTTGCCCTCACTTCTGCAGTAACAGATATTTACACCAGCTTGGTAAACGATGCATTAAAAAGAGAATAAATAATTTAAGGAAATAAATTTGGATGTTGTTAAATGTTTTCTTTTTTCTTTTTTTGATATAGCAGTTGCATGGTAAACAATTTCACTGATGCACATATATTTCTTTCCATCTCTAGTTCCATTCTCATCAAATTTTTCATGTTCTGGTCGTGGCAGCAGCGTTCATCCATTTCTACGGCGTTTCCAACCTGCAGGAGTTTCGCTATGGCCTCGAGGGAGGATGCACAGATGACTCTCTACTCTGAGAGCCCTGACTGTGACTTACTCATACTTTTCTTTATAGCCCCACAAACAACACACACACACACACACACACACACACACACACACACACACACACACACACACACACACACACACACACACACACAAACACAAACACAAAAACAAACGAACACACTTAAAATGCTGCTGGAATTCAATATAGTCACTTATTACTCCCTCTGTACTTCTGATTTGCTAACATCCTGTTTGGATTTTGGTGGTCTTTCTGCTTTGGCTCCTTTTTGCTCCAGTAAAGAAGCATTAACTAGCCAATGAATTATGGAGGGTATCTTCAACAGGCACTACTTCTTGAATAATTATGAAGCTTGAAGTCTGTGTTTTCAAGAAAGGTCAAAATAGGACTTGAACCAAAATCATATATTACTGTTACTGATGGTAACTTCATAGAAGGTCACTAGTAGTGCAACTTTTCCATAGTCTGTTAACATTGCACAAAGGGTATAGAGAGTATCAATTGTGCTGAGGCAGAGAGCACATACTGTAAACCATTCCTTTTCTCTCTCCCAGTTTCCATGCAGGCTAGAGGACGAATGTACTGTCAGCCCGGAGTAAATTGTAGAGCAGTCCAGGACTATTTATGTACTGAGGGCCTGTGCACACATTTGTTTGAAGAGGATGAAAGTATATACATATAATGTGTATGGATGTCATCATTTGTTGTTTGTTTGTTTGTTTTTTTAACAGTGCTGACACTGATTGTGCAGCTTTCCATTAAAGCCTGTAGGACCACCACGAACTCACCCATGCCCACTCTGCAATAAAATATGAACTGTACTCTGAAAGCCCATTGAAACAAAATAAAATGCATTATTGTGAAAGGAACATGCATCTCAAATACCATAAGTATGATCTACAGATGCATCTGAGTAATAGTAGGGTTAATGGCAATCAGATCTTTAGACAAAAATGAAACAGTAGGTTAGATATTTCTCAGTTTATTTTAATTTTATACTGAAAATCACATAAGTTCCTTCACATTTGGTGCATTATTTTAATTAACAAAAGTCCCAAACAAATGATTTTCAATTTGTTTAATGGCACAGAAAAGCTGTAAAATTTTGTAGCTTCTTTGGAAAAATATTTCAGCTCAGTTCAGACTAGACTAGGATGCTTAAATGCTGAAGTGAAAAGAACTCACCTGCCATTATTTTTCAGTCGGACAACACACTATTGATTGATTTATAGAGTAATAGTTCCTGGGCTACGCACAATGTACAGATCTTGATCGGTCAGATTGTGTTTATGTCAGCTAGCGGTCTTTCTTTTGTGCTAGATTTCAGATGCAATTAGAGGTGTAAATATCAAATACACCTTAGTGTATACTATAAATTCTAAACTTTAAATCACCATATGGGGTTTAAAATGTGTTACGTATGATTGAAATAAACTTTTAGTATTCCTGTGCCTTAAGGCCAACGGAAATGTTTTTAAATAAAACGGCCTATCTTAACAGTCAAGGGAGCTTCAAGGATTTCCAGATGATGACTTTTCTTGTTTTCCTTGCCATATATATATACAATCGAATCAATATTAAACTTACAACTTCATTGATAGGTTGTATCAACTGCTGTTTAAGACTCCTTTTTCTAGATCAATGTATTCAAGCTTTATTACAAAGACTAAAACAATGTGTATTCTTGACTTTGTGTAATGTCCTGTGTAGAAAGTGATAAAGCATACATTTCACTGAAATGTAAACATAAATATTTATTAATGGTAATCTTGGAAAATTATTGTAATAAATTTTTTTCCACATGTACAAACATGGTGTCCAGTTGTCTCCAATTCATATTTGAAAGTTCGAGTAATACAAGTAGCTGGTGAGAGTGGTGTACATTCAGCAGAGGGAGCAGATCTCTTAGAAATACCATGACATCTGCAAATGTCACATCAGCAGAAAGCAAATGTGAAGTCAATAGGATTCACCATCTGCTCTGTCACTTAACCATAACTATAAAATAATATTAGTGACCTATCCTTAAAATAGTTTTGATGAACTCTATCGATCAACAGTTATTACATTTTGAGCATAAAAGCCAAGGCCAAACAACATCTCGTCATTTCCCAGTCATCTAGAGGTAGGTGCTCATTGGAGACCAGTGGCACTGAGAGTGGGAACGGGAAACAACAATGTGTAGCATGTGTTCACAGCTTATGTTGATGCCTAGAAAATACTATATAATTTTATCAAAATGCCAGACTATCACACGTATAAATGTTAAGTGCTCAGTGTTAACATGTCAACTTCAAGGCTTTGCAATCCATTAGCATTTTTCCTTTTTCTAAACCCTAATTCCTAAATCCTTTGACCACTGGGGCTTTATGCAATGATGAACACTGCAAAATATCAAGTGAAAGAGTCTCATGACCTTGGCTCTCTGAACGTCACGAATGTGATGTCCTACATGTCATAGCCAGTTTTTCTAAATATTTCCTCTTATCTCTTCTGTCTGGATCATGCATTGGAAAATGACCTGAAGACATTCATTTTCATCCACTAACAAACTTGTATCCCAGACTATACTGATGGAAATTTCTTTGCCCAGTCTACTTTGTCTAATAGTGAAACATCTGTAACATATAACAAAATAATGCAACAAACAATCCATTATAACTTTACAAAAAAATTCATTTGAGGTCACATTGTCCATTTATGTTGAGTGCAAGTAACTAAGCACATTTACTAAAGTACTGTTCTAAATTACACTTCAGAGGCATGTGAACAATGCTTCATTTTATGCTACTTTTCACTTTAACTGCACTTGATTTTAGAGGGAAACTATACTACATTTATTTTACAGCTATAGTTACTGGTTACTTTGGAGATTTATACACACGAAAGAGAGGATGTGTTGATCAAATGCAATGTTAATAAATTTTAGTTTCACCTTGACCACCTTTAATGATATTTATGCTAATTAAATACCACACAGTCACTACTATGAGTGTTTTGCCACCACTGGTTAACCGAATTTGTTTACATAGGCAAACCTGTAAAATCATAGTCTGAGAATATTGGTGTTGTCAAAAATTCTTAATTTATCGGGAAAATCCTTTGTTATTTTCGAAAGCTTTTGTTATATATATATATGTATAATAAAAGGAGAGGCTCTGAAAATCCAGCCAAGACATTGTTGCATTGTATTTCTTTTCTAAATGTCGTTACATTCCGCTTACTGCTAATTGTGCAGAGATACAGATGAAGAAAGGCAGCCATCACTGCCTAGAGAACCTTTTTAATCAGGAACCAAAGCCGCGTGTTTCTGAACGAGAGCATTTAGTGGCTGGTACACTTCCAGACCAGCTAGTATGCTAGCTTAGCTTGAGCTAACCCGTCCGTTTGACGATTTCGCTGTCGCATTGAGCGCTTGTTTTTTATCTCAACCTTTAGGTACGTCTTAATTTACTTTTCCAAATGTGCGTAACAATTTTAAATGTGTGTACAGTGTGCTCATTTGTCATGTTATAGCAGAATTCAGTGTTAGCGTTGACGTTAGCATAAATGTAAGGGGCGGGGCTTACATTCGGAGTAACTGTACCAGGCTAATAGCTAATGAAACTAAACTAAACTAAAACTTAATATCGAAGACGTTCCGTCTCGGGCCTTCCCTGCTTGAACATCGAAGTGCACTTGCTATTTTTGTCAGGGTTCGTGATGGACAGTCAACAATTCAAAGAAAGCTCGGATCGATCCGACCTGGTTTCTGTGGACGGCAAGAACAGCAAGTCTGTGCTGTGTCAGCGTTGCGGATCCAAGGTGCTGTGCCCGGGGATGGCTGTGTTTGCAGAGAAAGAGGTAGGATGTGAGACATTGGCATTAGACACTCAGCCGTAATCAGCAGGCCGACACACAGCAACCTTCAAGTCCCCGATAATATTGCATTTTGGGGTATTCAATGTGTCTAATCGCACCATTTCATCCGAAAGGAGTCCAAGTCGCCTCAAAGGATAATAAAGCCAATGCAACTACGTGCATTTACTCAAGTACAAATTAGAGGTGCTTCCACTTCACTGGACAGTTTCCATTTTAGACTGCTTTATATTTCTACTCCACTGAAGTTCAGGGAGAAACATTGTCATATTATTCCACTACATGTACTTGACAGCTGGAGTTACTAATTCATTGAAAAACAAAGATGTTACATTCAAAATGTATGATACATTTCTAAAATACGTTGCATTATTATATGTTAATCTACCTAGCAGTATATAAAATAGTTAACTTCACCTTGACCAGCAAACTAAATACTACCTGCATATTAATGTGTCAGCAAAAATGATCTAGCATGACAATATTTAATAATTGAAGTGCATGCAAGTCCTTTTGCTTTTGATACTTTTAAGTACATTTTACTAACAATACTCATTCTTTGACTTGAATTTATTAATGCATTACTGTTACTTGCAATTGGGAATTTTGACATTTTATTATCGTTAATTAAGTAAAGGATCTGAAAGCCTCTTCTACCACTGAATAAAATATCAAGCAGGAAGGCAAAACAGGAACAGACACCCCTTAATGCCAATGCGGTCAGTCAGTCCCTTTAGCAGTGTGCTAGACTGAACAAATAAAGGTCTTTAGGCTGCTTTCAAATGCACAAATTGTCAGTTTTTGTCTAAAATCAGCTGTTCCGTTATATAGGCATATAAATGTTACATGCAATCTCACTGGACTTTTAGGAACATGAAGAAGACTGGTGCCCTGTGACCTAAGAGATCTGGTGGGTTCATAAACTAAAAGCAAGGCTGATATGTACTGTGGAGTAAGGTAATTTAGAACTGTGTACCAGGAGGAAGATCCTAAACTGCATTCTGAAAGCAACAGGTAGCCAGTGGAGGGTCTAAGAAAAGCAGGGATGTGGTGTGGGTTTTTTTTCGTCCCCCATCCCATAGCTCTGACCATATGCAAAGAGAGACTACTGAATCAGACTTGAATACACATCAAACTGATTTTGAGCTCTGTCAAGTGTTTTATGTTATCAGAGGCTGTGTTTTCTCCCACCAGCTGTTCCTACCCTCCATGCGGAAAAAGACTGGCCTCAGCCCCACAGAGGGCTCAGTGGATGGGGACACTCTGACTGCCCACTGGTTAGTGGACGACATGTACACTTTTGAGAATGTGGGCTTCACTAACGACGTGGGGAGAATCAAGTATCTCATCTGCGCAGATTGTGAGATTGGACCAATCGGTTGGCACTGTTTGGATGACCAGAAAAGTTTCTACGTGGCTGTGGAAAGGGTGAATCATGCATAGTGTAGATGTGTATGTGATCCCACAAGAACTTTAAAAAAGAAATGTGTTGGCAGGGTATGCATCTTTTCATGGTTTACTCCCAGAGTTGACCCTCAGTCAACCGAATCTCTCTCTCTCTCTCTCTCTCTCTCTCTCTCACACTCACACACACACACACACACACACACAGAAAAGATACATACTGCACATACAGATCTGTTTTTTATGTATACTGAACTCTTCATGATAAGTGTTTTGTCTCTACCATTCATCTGACCACAACCATTCAGTTCTAATAAAAATGTTTTTTGGAAGCTGTTGAATGTCATCCTGCAGTGGTTTTCCGGAGAAAATTGTGTTAGTTTCTTCATCTCAGTGTCTTTTAATCCACGAAAAAATGAATCCCAGTCATATTGATGAGATGTTCATATTATGTGTGGAATCCATCTCAAAGAATTAGTGCTCAATAGTGTATTAAATAGTTGAGTATGGATATATTTAGTCAATCAGCAGTAAAGTAGTACAAAAAGTTTTGCTATTTTTGCAATTGTTGAGCAAAAACTTTTATTAGCTCCAGCTTCTCAAATCATGATTGTTGCCTAACATTATTTCTTGTCACTGTAAATTGAATGCCTTTATATTTTGGACTTGTTATTGCAGTATTTTTTTTAATTATTGATTACTTTAAAATATTTTATTTTAGATTATTAATTTCTGGAAATAAGCATTTGTTGAAGCGCTAAAATGTTACTCACTGTTGAACATTATCAGGACCTTGTTTGTGTGTCTGCCCTCAAGATACAGGGAGTGGAGACCATGTTGTAACTTCAAATGAACTTCATCAACTGACATCCTCCCTGCTCTAGTTTTTTTTGTTGAAATGAGTACAAATAGTATTGGCCATGTAACTAAAATAGTTTATTAAACATTTTCATTTATAATATTGTTATTAAAGCATAACATGGTCTCACAACTCAGACATATCCAAGTGCAAATCCTATCACAGTGTACAACAGCCAAGAACAATTAGCTATTCAGACATGCAGGAAAATGAATGTCAGTGCTCTGAGGGCTGTTGGGTCTGTTGGTCTTAAATCCTTGGCTGTGTGCAATACATGCCAGTTAGGTAATTCAGATAGGATATTACCTGGATACCTTGACTGTACTGCTGTAAGTTAACCCATAAATGTCTTTAAATGTGGCAGAGACAGTAGTGTGAATAGACCTAAATAATAAAAATGCAGATGCTTTTTTATTTGGAAAAAGAACAGAAGCTGTGTGCTTCCCTTTGTGTGTTTCCAATGATAAAAACAATCATGGATGTGGAGTATTATGTTCAGAGTAATAATAATTACGTGAAACTGGGAAATGTGGAATTTCAGCAATTGTAAAAATTTTCAACATTTTATATAAACAGATCAAGAGTGTATATGCTAAGTCACTGAGATCTAATTGATAGATAATTGAGTATTGAGTAAGTTTTAGTATAGAGACAACTGTGTGATATGCAAAGAATATACAGAATTATGTCCATATTGATAAAAAAAAAATGATGCAACAAATGACTATACATATACATAACAGTAAAGGCCAAACACCTTTCATCTCCACAAATGGATGGAAAAAATATATGGTTGTCTACAATTTTTTGTTAGAGTAACATTGAGCATCTTAAAATATGGATATTATTTTTCCCACAACCGTAAAAGACACCTGTCGTGTATTCGTTATAGCCTGCTGTCCAAAATCTACCAACGGGAAGTTCAAATGAAACAGAGAACAGGGACATTCAAATCAGTCTTATTTGGAGTGAAACAAATGAAGTGACTGGCTATACTTGTGGTAACTGCTCCTTCTATTTAGCAGCAGTTAGCCAGTGAAATCTATGAGATTGTGTTAAATACTTTTGCAGTATCCAATTAAAAAATACCCCGAAAGGCGTCAAAGTCTGCATAGCAGACCGATTTTAAAGGGGTATCTTTAGTTGGTACATGCTAAAATAGGAGATGATTTACTTATGCATTGGGATTACACTAGCAACATACTTACATATGTAAAAGTGACAAAAAATATAATAATATGATCATGTAATTAGACAAAAGAGAGAGAGGTCACCAGATTTGATGGACAGCTTTGGTTAACCATAGAAATTAACTGGCAAAGAAGAGTGATTATGTAGAGACAGTGTATAACATCAAATAAATGTGTCACCAGTGATGAGAAACTAATATTTGCTATAAACTCTTGTACAGGGTATCTGCAGGGGGTCTGGAGTAAATCCCAGCTGACTTAAACAGAGATATGATCATTTCACAGACATTATATTGCATTCTGTGTTGTATTACAAACTCTTAAACTTTACTCAACTCTGCAGAAACTCTTTGTATATTTAAACATTTCTTGCACAAATGGTCCCTGATAAAATAATATTCAAGTCAAATAGCTACCCTAACTATGCATAGAATGTATAGATAAACAAGTGTGTCTCTGCATCTTTGTGTGTGTGTGTGTGTGTGTGTGTGTGTGTGTGTGTGAGTGTGTGTGTGCGTGTGTGTGTGTCTGTTTATTCTTCCATGCCAGGAACAGCCATGGCTGGAGGCACTATGTTTTCATACAGTCTGTCCGTCTGTTCCATTCTTGTGAATGCGATATCTCGTGAACGCCTTAAGATAATTTTTTTCCAAATTTGGCACAAACATCCACTTGGACTCAAGGATGAACTGTTGGCGGTCAAAGTTCAAAGGTTAAGGTTACTGTGACTCAAGAATTCATGCTGTAATTATGACAAAATTTCACCCAAATGTCTGAGTGGATAAACTGATGAAGTGACGACATTTTATATCCAAAAGATCCAAGGTCAACATCACTTGGACATCATGATGTTTTGAAAAGACTTTTTCTGGCCATTATTCAATGCCATAACCGAACAATCCCAGGAACAGAGCGGGAGATGCGATTATATTTCACATTTGATCGAATACTGAATTGGCAACACTAATCTCGGGTGCTGACCTTGAAACTCTGGGGATTTTATAGATCTTCTTTGCTGCTCTGTTGAAGATACATCTTTTTTTTAATTGTTTCTCTCAGTGAACTTACACCTCACCACAGTTGACATACAGCAGAACATGAGTAAATTTAACAAGGTCAAGTCAAATCACTTTTATTTGCATATCTACATATCACTAATCAAAGAAATACATATAAAAAAACACACATATAATACCTTTTATCAAATTGCTTAGAAGTTTTCACTACACATATGAATCTGGACAGACATGAATGTAAACTGCAACTTGACTTATTGGTGGAGATACACAACTAAGAGCAGTCATCAGTACTTCTAGTTGTTCTATATGGGTGGCACACTATTTAGCAAGTAACTCCATGCGCATCAAGACATGAGTAAACATCTGACCTAACAAACAATTACTAAAAATGTTTATTGTGAAAATATAAACAGTCCAACTGTCACCATATGACTACGGCCTCTACCAATCAACGAGCTCCTCTAGACCATTTAAAAACGAAGTGCCGGTCAACGCGTAGAGATATAGTGGATGCGTTCGATTAGCGTAATCAAACGCGCCGCCGGGCGAGTCTATTCTTTCGGCGCGGCCGGGCGGGGTGGGGAACGGCCGATCCAACTCGTCCTCCCGTCTGTGAGCCGAGCGGTGCGCCGGGGTGACGGGAATAAAACTCACTCAGCATAAGAGCGATCATCTGTCCGCAAAACCACGGAACCAATAAGCTATATAATCCTCAACTAAAGAGAATCGTGCTTACAAAGTGTTAACTGTTTGAGAGAAAACCCGCCGTAGTTTATCTTGTGCCTTATTAAAGTGGGATGAAATAACGCCGTAGGCGTTTACTTTACTCTAAAACAGTCCTACGGGCGCCGAACACCTCCAAACAACATACGAACACGCACGGCTGCTGCCGTGTCAGTTTAATAAGATATCATTTAACGCACACGGTCGCTGCGAGCATGTAAAAAATAACGTCCAAAAGTTTGTTTATTTTTCTTTCGTCTGCTCGGGACGAGGCCACAACGCGACGGAAACAACAAAAAACGGAACCGTGCGTTAAACGTTAAACCCGCGGGTGTCTACTTTTCGAGGCGGAGGGGCACGGTCCTTGGCTGTCACCATCTCGTCTCCAACTAGATAATTCGTCTTTGAGTTCAATGAGTGGAGAGTGGACATGAACTGAGGGACGCGAACCGTCGGCGTTGGGGGGAAGAAAGAAAACACACCCGACGGGAAAATTTTAATTCGGCTGCAGTCGCGAAGAAGATGCAACGATGACTCAACCTCAGCTGAATGAGTTCATTCCTCCTCCGGAGTGCCCTGTTTTCGAGCCCAGCTGGGAGGAATTCGCCGACCCTTTTGCGTACATCAACAAAATACGACCCATTGCAGAGAAAACTGGCATCTGCAAGGTCCGCCCGCCGCCGGTGAGTGTTTCCCCGTTTTGACAGTTATTCAAGTTTTCGGTTCGGTTTTGGGCTTTTTGGTTTGTTTTTTTTTTTTTTGCTCGCCGTGGCGTCTTTTGCCCCCTCGCCGCCGTTCGGGGGGGAAATAAGCAGGGCAAAGTTGTGTTTTTAGACGGGTTTTCAACATGGCGGATTGCGGCTCCGAGTTGAATTGTCAGCCAGCCTGAGCCGGAGAGTGTTGTGTTTTCAACAGCCATGGAGAAGCACTCACGGGGGACGAAAGCGTCCAAGAGGGGATCCCGTGTCCCCGTCAAAGTTTTTTTAGCCTCCAAACACTCGGACGTGCCTTCATTACGACCCTCGGCTTTGGGGATACGGTTTCTAAAATGATCCAAACGCCGAAGTTTGCCTCTATGCAAATTTAACAGAAATTGTTTACGTTAGCGCAGAACGAAACGCTTCCTGGAGTCGGCGCACGGAAATAACCCAGCGAGGTTTTAAACTGGTCTTTCGGACACCGCTTTGAAACAGTTTAGTTAAACGTAAAAGCCCAACTTTTCCCGGCTGGATTTGACGGTTTTAGCCCGGGTGAGGTAACCTGGCCGGCGTCGATTAAACCAGTTTAAAGCGGCAGTTGTCCGACTCTATCGCTGGCTAACGTTACCTACGTGCTCGGTGACCAACTGTTTATGGAGAGATGGGTTCGCTTAAACACGGTGCTTAATGGACACTTTATTCATTAATTTTTACATTTTTTTTTTACCTTTTTAGCGTTTTTACACGCAAAACCCACTTGATTGTTAATATTCCCGGGTGCTGACGACGTCAGTTAGTTAGCTAAGTATTTTTATTCTCGCAGATTAACGTTATGTCGTTATTCTGAAAACAACTCTCGGACGATCGGCTGTCTTATATAACATTTTATTTTTCCAATTAGTGGATTATTTCTGCTGTGATCCGTAGCGTCACAGGAGTCAAATATAAAGTCTTTCATCACACAAAGAAGATAAAATAATTATGAATCCACCCCCCCCCCCAAAAAAAAAGACAGAATCGAAATTAATCTTACATTGACCTTATTTCTGATACATTGTGAGAGAGGAGGGCATCAAGGGTGTGTCCAAGCTTCCACGCAAATTGGACAAGAGGAAATATTCTTAAATTAATGATATAACCATGACTGATGAATAACCTGATCCATGGGAAATATCCCTTTGTCAGTTTAAAACATTAACATCCTGGCTGGAAATTGTTTCCTTTTGATGTCTCCCGTCACATAACATGAGACTCATCTTTAGTAGAAATTAGGAAGCTGTAAAAGCTCTTTTTTTTTTTACTCGGTAAGAGGGACTGAATTGTTATCAAAGAAAGGGGTGGGGGAAGAATTGCTTTTAGTGATTGCTGGTGCTTTGGCTGAAAACGCACTGCTCATGTAAACAAAAGAAGGCAGTGGCAAAAGGTCTGAGCAAAGATTGGGTGCTGCTCGTCTAGGTTTTTCCTGACGTGTAACAGTCAAAGAAGGGACAGCCTTTGCATGGTGTTTCTTTGACCAGTGCCTGACTGCGCTCTAGTCTATAATGCTTATCTTTTTAAAGAGACTGTTCTTAATCTCATTGATTAGAAATATAAGGAGAGACAAAGTTGTGACTAACTACACTTTGGCCTGAACAGCTGTGAGATACCTCTGCAAGTTTTCTCTGATTTATTTCATCTTTATAACCACAAAAACAACTTTTAAAATGCAGGGTATTTCTTTTAATTACATACCATATGGTTAAGAAAAACGCCTGGTCAACAAATAAGTAAAAATACCTCGCCTGTTCATTGAGTTTGTACTCAACAAGGGTGGTGTGTTGGGCTAAACAATAAACCAAAAAAAAATCCAAAATCCTTTAGCAGTGTGAATCTGAGGTGTTAAGCGTGAACAAGCAAGACAGTGTTGGACATCATGGAGACTTGTATGTTGAAGGCACACACCATGTGCATGTACATCCTATGTTTTTAAGATAGGATCTGGCCTGAGATCTCCTTTTCTTTGTTCCCCTTTCTCCACTTTTTCACTTGTGTAAAGCCTTTGGAAAGAGTGTGTTTTAGTAAGGTAGGCGACATCGAACCACGGCCTGGTTTTGATCAATGATTTCTCTGTGCACAGCATGTGGTCAGTATTTCCTTTAGGGCTTTACCCTGGTTAACTTTTGACTGTAGATATTAGTAGCACACATGCAAATGATTCTCAGTGATTATGTTGCGGCTGTTTGTGGTCAGCTTCTTACCACTTTTCATTTTGTACCAGGGGAGGGCTAGTCATGTAGTCACGTTTAGACCAAAATTGTACTTGTAATCATAACTGCTGTGGTCAGACTTGTGCTTGAAGAATGGTCAAAAAACCCTTTGTAGTTCCATATGTTTCAAAATGATTGTTTTCCTTTTGTGCCTGGACATTTGTGGGTCTAATCCAGCTTTGTCTACAGATGATAAGGTGGTGTTAATGCAGCTATTGTTGTCCCTATTCTGACAGCAGTTTCAAACCAGGAAATAAAAAAGCCTGTCGAGACCCAGTAACTCTTGTGTGTAACATTTTACATTTTATACTGCTAATCCCAGTAACAGCTGGTCATTTATAAAGAGAATGCTGACTACTTTCACACATTAACTGTTTATTTCTGTAGTAGTTGAAAAAATTTGAAATCTATCCAGAGCAATAGCCTAATTTCCAGGCCCAACTGAGCACGGTCATATGATCAGTTTACATATCTTGCAAGCTAATTTTGCACATTCCCCTTTCATTGCATGTAGTTTCAAACAGAGTTTGGTTCCAAGATGGGAAAATGGTGTTTTATAGAGCCAAACTAAGACCTAGTTTCAGTGTTGATACATCCATTTTGCTAAAATACAAATGCAATAGCAAGTTACTGTATCATTACAAATTACTGCGTACTCACTCTGTATTAGAAATGCATAGCTAAAAAATGCTAACTAAAAATCAAATATTAAAAAAAACCTAATTTATACAGCCTAGAGATAAACTTTAACAGCTGTTCAATGCAAAAAGTCAGTTTTTTATGTTTCTAGAAAAGTTGCTATTGGTGCATCAAGTTAATCTGATTTAGATTGGTATTTATGATGTGGCCTTTATTTTTTTTTTCTTTTTTCTTCTGAAAGGATAAAACACAGAGTTGAAGCCAGAATCTGAGCAATCAAAGAAAAAGTAACCATCCGCTTGGTACTGTTTCAGAGCAGATGTGGTTATACACATTTTTGCAGATTAAAGATTTTGGTATTTTTGAACCAATCAAAAGTAAGTAAGTGTGGGGGTGTGTGTGTGTGTGTGTGTGTGAGTGTGAGAGACTTTCTGAAAGTACTTTTTCCAACTCAGTGAAGAGCAAATGGGAAACCTGTCACCTCAGAGATAAGCATTTCAGTCTGTTCTTCATGACTCAGGGATTTTATGAATCTTTCAGATATAGGTGAATTATTTCAACTGTACATGTTAGAATTTTGTTCATGATAACATACAACAGCTCTTTAGCCAACAAAGTAACAATATAATAGTCTGACAGTGTATACCACTGACATTATCAGCCTCAGTTTGGCCAAGATAGCACACTTTCTGTCAAACTCAAGGACACAATTGCACAAGTTATTGTTTCCTCTTTTGTGAATGTTCTTACTCAAATCAACAAGAGTGTGTAATCACACGTTTTATCATACAAAACAAAGATTTTGCTGATCACAGGAAGTTGTGTGGTCTAATACTCGTAGGTTTGTTCTAATGCTCAGAGGTTTGTTCTAATACTCATAGGTTATTTCTAACAGTGTGCAAGACCTGCGATGCGATGTTCTTGTGTGTTTTGTTTAATTACATCTCGGTGATTCTTATTTGATAATCCGCAATTTTTATATGAAGGTTCTGATTAACATTTTAAGAAATGTTTAAATTCTAATATTCAATTTTAACATTGTCATTATGCAGAATACAATAAATGTAAGATGGGTTACTTACATTTAGTTTTGTACATGCTATCTATCTATCTATATCTAGAGACTGATTGATTGATTGATTGATTGATTGATGTAGAGATAGATATATATAAAATGTATGAAGATGGAGAGCATGTGTAAGTATGTTTTCACCAAAAAGATTTTCTTACATTACCACCATTCATAAACCCTATTGCCTAGCCCAGTATATTTTTCTCAGCAAATTAGCATGTTTGCCCACACAATGACTTCCTGTAGGCCCGCCTCTAATAACAGCCTCTGGGTTTACTTGGAGAAGAGCAGTTTACCTGACGGTCCAACTGGGTATGTAGACAGGATTAGTTTTAGATTTTTACTCCCTGTTGACTCAGTTAAGAGGATCAGATGGTGTCTTAAAACCACTCTCAGGTACTGAGCAGCAACCGTCTTTATTTGCTTTTAATTTTGTCATTTGTTATTTTATGACAAGAACTCAGTTGCATTATATTCCAAACAATTAAAAAGAAAACTTGTGTATGCTGAATGGTTTAATATTTTTTTTAAGGTAAAAGTGTATTTTAAGATCAATACATACACTGTCCCACTGCCCACAGACTCATTAGTGCATCAAATCTGCAGCTGAAAATAGTCTCAAATAAAAACACTTTTTATTCCTGTATTTTGAGAAACTTTAAAAAAAATAAAAACAATGTTTCCCAGGATATTAAGTCTCATTTTTTTGTAAGAAGAAAATGTATATCCATGGCTTCGTTCTATTAATATGTGAGTGACTTGACTTAAACATAACTCACATAGTGTGTTAATGTATTCTTACAGACTGACAAATAGTTTTCAGAGGCTTCTGTTTCAGTGTTACATCAAAAATTTGATCTCATTTTGCTCATCATCTTATTTATTTATTTATTTATTTATTGATTGATTGATTGATTGATTGATTGATTGATTTATTTATTGATTTATTTTCACAGGAATGGCAGCCACCATTTGCCTGTGATGTGGACAGACTGAAATTCACACCACGGATACAAAGGCTTAATGAATTGGAGGTACAGTCATATATCATCTGTATATATTTAAGATACATAAAAAGTAGTAAGTGTAAATGGTATAGTCAGTAAGTAAAACATCCGGTCAATTAATGTCGGTACTCATTTAGTGCTCAGGGCAGTTGACAACATTTGGGCAAAGTAATTTGACTTTTTCTTATTTCTTGATAACTGAAGTCATGTTAAACAGTTATATGTTTATTACAAACCTAACTAAACTTTGTGTCACCCCATCTATAGGCTCAGACCAGAGTTAAGCTCAACTTCTTGGATCAAATAGCAAAATTCTGGGAGCTCCAGGGGTGCACTCTGAAAATTCCTCATGTGGAAAGAAAAATTTTGGATCTTTACCAGCTGAATAAGGTATGTGCAAACTCTAGTTTTGCAATTATTATGGTATTAGGATGAAGACGTTGAACAGTTTACAATAAAACGTATGATGTATATCCATTTATCTACATGTGATTGAGTTCTACAAATGGGAATGGGAACACGCCTTCTAAAATGCTGAATACATAGTTCCTCTCTCTCCAAAGTTGGTAAATGAAGAGGGAGGTTTCGAAGCAGTCTGCAGAGAGCGACGCTGGACTAAGATTTCCGTCAAGATGGGCTTTGCTCCAGGCAAGGCAATTGGCTCTCATCTGCGGGCACACTATGAGAGGATCCTCTACCCCTATAACCTGTTCCAGACTGGAGCCAATCTGCCTGTACGTCACATCACTTATTGTATGTTTTCTTTTCCCAGTAGAGCAGCAGTTAGCTAGACTCGTTCACAGTAGAGTTGAAGTTTATCGGAAGAATTTACAGTCCATTACAGTGTCTCTTCAAGGTATTCGGTTTAGTATAATGAACTCATAGGCATTGACTTTTTCCAGCAGTTTAGTGTACACAGGATTATCATAGTTGACAGTATTATAGTTTAATGGAGTAATGGCACAAACTACTAGTTGTAATTTGGTCCTGAGAATAGCATAGAAACTTGTCAGCTTGTCAGCCCGATTTGTTTACAGTCCAGATGAAGAGGTGAGACACAATTATTATCAAAGACAGTGAGTTTGTTTTCTTTGCATTGTTAGTGCCATTACCTTCAGGTGATGGAGACTACCACTACATCATTGTAAAACCAACACAACACATGTGAAATCCAATAAGCATTAAAGATCATCAGGCTTCTCAGGCCTTTTATTGGATTAGATATAGTAAAGTCCATAATTATTTGGACAGTGAGACAATATTGGTAATTTTGGCTCCATACACAACCATAATAGATTTGAAATGAAGCCATCAAGATGTAATTGAAGTGTAGACTACTAGCTTTATTTCAAGGTTTAACAAAAATCTCCCATTACAGTCATTTTTATACAGAGTACCTCATTTTCAAAAGTAATTGGACATTTGACAGTTGATCAGTTTCATTTCCAGGTGTGGCCTGTTCCCTCATTATTTTATCACAATGATGCAGATAAAGGTTGATTTCATGGGTTGAATTTGCATTCGGTAGCTGTTCATGGAACTTTTTAATATGCTGTCCGAAGATGGTTTGATGCAAATTTGGGAGGCCTTCATTAAGCTGAAAAAACCCCCCTAAACAAACCTGTCAGTCAGGTAGTAGAAACAGAGGCCAAGATCTTGGGGGGAAAAAAGACGTTATGAATTCTCACTTTAGGTATTTAAGTGTTTTCTAACTTTAAAGCATATAATACTGCCAACATGTTTTTGTTTTGTCTGATCGATATTGTTTTAGAACATGTGCCATTTCTGTTAATTTAGCCTAAATTCTAGGGGAAAAAATGTGGCTATTTTTGTTTCACCTAGTTTTTAACAAGAATAATTCTGTGGTTATTACAGAAGGTTCCCATACTTTTTTTTTTTTTTTTGCAGAAGGCCACCTTGACCAATGACACTAAAGATAAGGAGTACACCCCCCATGACCTGCCACAGCGCCAGTCTGTCCAGCCCCAGGAGACCTGCAGTATCGCTCGCCGAGCAAAACGAATGAGATCTGAGGTGAGTCTCCTCTTTGTTTTTCACTCTCACCATATTTTATGCTTAACATTTGCATCCCTACGGCTTTGACACACCTTCAACTCATGTTTACTACAAAGCAGTAATGTCATGTGAGGCTGTCAACTTTACAGCAAGAGGCATTTACAATGTGTGTCCACCATGACAAAAGACCAGCTGACCTTAATTAAGTCTGTGGCCTTTTTGCATTTAAATGATCAAGCCACCTGTTTCCTCGATTAGTTCCCTGGTGTAAAAGGGTATAAAACAGATATTTTACTGGTGACCCAGTAAAATGTACAGCTCTTGTCTCCCTATTTCTCTCTCACTCTCACTGTGATTCTAACAGAGAGGTTGTGTTAAAACTGAACCTGGGGATGTTTGTGAGAATCGTCCCAATCTCAGGAGGAGGATGGGAACATATTCTGCCAAACCACAGCCTGGTAAGAACGAAGACAATCAGTGCTTATCAGTGTAATATAATGAGCAACAAAATTTAGTAAATCTTAAAGTTTCCACTGAGCCTTGTTCTATCTCTTTCAGCGAGAATGGCAGTCACTGAGGTGAAAAAGGAGCCCATTGAAGATAAGGATCCAACAGAATATGAAGAAACTGTATTAGAGAAGATAAACAAACCTCCCCAGAATAAAGTAAGCCTATTCTATTGTATAAAAAGTATGGTTTAAAACACTATAATTCCAATAATGTACAAATAAAAAAGATTTATCTATGTTGGAAGATGCTTACACTCTGCTGTCAGTTACACACATGAAAGAAAATTGCAAATCACAGAACAAAAGCAGGCTCATAATTGTTTTGTGTACTCAGGTGGACCATTACATGTGCCTGGTATGTGGCAGTGGAAGTGCTGAGGACCGCCTGCTGTTGTGTGACGGCTGTGATGACAGCTATCACATCTTCTGTCTGATCCCTCCCCTCCCTGATGTTCCTAAAGGCGATTGGAGATGTCCCAAATGCCTGGCTCAGGTGAGCTACAATCCATTCCCATGGAGCTAAATCCTGACAGAATAGCTCATTATTGGGATGGGAGTATAACTGCCTGTCTGATATCTACAAATAAAGTACAGATGCAAGTGATTTGTTTTTGCCTTCATATTCCATCTTTTATTCTTTTGCAGGAATGTGGCAAACCTCCTGTCGCTTTTGGCTTTGAGCAAGCCAGCAGGAGCTACACCCTCCAAGCTTTTGGAGACATGGCTGACTCCTTCAAGTCTGATTATTTCAACATGCCAGTTCATGTGAGTTTGCATCACCTGTTACTTGGTATCCAAGTGGCTTCCATTCTATTTAGCCCATATTTTATTGGTATTTACGCTTAATCTCAGTCACAAGTTTAAACGCAAAATATTAAATTTTCTCCCGCAAGGGGTCTCTTAAAAAACAAAACGAACAACAAAAAAACAATAACATAAGATGAAGTTTGGTGACTTGAAATAGTGTGGGATTATTGGAATTGTTGTCTTGACTACCTTTGCTGTCATTCCAGTCAGCCTCTCCTGGTTAGAATTCATACAGTGTTAATCATTCGGGAGGTTTTTACTCAGGGCTGAAATATCCTCAGAGATTTCCTCTCCTCCAAAACAAATGAACCAGGTGATTTTAATCTGGTAAAAACACTCATTAAGGCAGTTTTACAAAAAAAAAAAAAAAAAAAAAATCTGTTTCTCTGATGCCGTTTGGCAGAAAACGGATCATCCAAAAAGGCTGTAAGCCAAACTCCTGCAAACATTTGCTCAGCTCTTCTTTCTAAAAACTGAAGGGCCAGATGTCCGATGAGTAAAAATCCTTCATCCAGCTAAAATATATGGGTAAAAACGACCAAGATCTGAAAAGTATAGCATTAAAATGGGGCATAAAACTGTCTAAAATGTTTCCTGGCAGACAACCACAACAAGGATATGACACCATTGAAAGTCGACCAAATGGAACTGTTTGTTACATTGATTTAAAATACAAATTTTTCTAGGGTTTGAAAATTTCTGGTAACATACGAGATAATGTAAGTACACTACTCAACCAAATAGTCTAGTTGTTTTTAAACATTTTATGCAAAAAAGTTACATAATAAAAGTTTTAGAAGTTTTTCTTTCTATGGGCATACATGCACCTTTTTTCTTTAAATAAAAAAATGTATTATTTGTATATCTCTCAGGGTCTAAACCCTTGGGGTCTGAGAGGGGCAAATCATTTTACTTTCTCCTTCCAAATTTTCTTTTTGACAATCTCATTCCATATTTTGAGTGATTCTTCTAAAATTGATTTTTCCTTTTTTTTTTTTTTTTTTTTCTCTTTTTTTTGTCCTTTTTAGGTCTGTATATTCTGTTCCACCTGGCCTGAGGTTGTGATTGACCCAGATCTTGCTCTTTGTATTTCCATATAGCTTGATCCTCCAGGGAGCTTGAATAGACAATGTATCTCATTTGGGCAGCGTAATTGCACTCTCTGAAATTTGGCAGTGCTAGACCTCCATTTTCCTTGTCAGTTTGGAGCAGCTTAAATTTTACCCTTTGCCTTGCTTCTGCACAAATAAACTGGGATATCTGTTTATCCATTGCTGTAAATTGAGATTCTGGGATTCTGACTGGTAGTGATAAGAAGAGGTATAACAACCCTGGTAGCACATTCTTTTTCACCAGCTTCATTCTTGAACTAAAGTCCAATATTTGTTTTGAGCATTTTATTGTATCTTTCTGTGCCTATTGTTTATTATGTTGTAGTTTGTTTTAGACATAATGTTCAATTCCTGAGTGGGTAACACGCCCAGGTATTATAATGATTTTGCTTCCTACTTCAATTTATATTTCTGTCTGAGTGCCTTACTTTGGAATGTAGCAAAGAGAAAGAGCTTGTGATTACTCTTATGTTCAATTTTTAACCCAACAGCTGTGTTTGTTGACTTTTTATAAACCCTGTCTGATCTTAATGTTAGAAACCAGGTGGAAAGTGATTCATTTTAAGATTATTGATACCAATTTTTAAATCTCCATTCAGAATAGAAATTGGAAGATAAGATTCACAACCTTCTTTATATTTATCCTTTTTTGATTGATATTGCAGCATCTTCCCACAACACTGTAAGGATCCTGAGATAAAAGATATACTGCTACTTATTTATTACTGCTATTTGCACCAAACTCTAGTAATATCAATGTGTAGAAAATGTTCAACTACATCAAATTATTATTATTATTATTATTATTATTATTTTTATTATCATTATTAGAAAAAAGGTTTTCTGAGACTAGAGGCAGATTTTAAGGGAAACAGGCCTGGTCTCTGTTATTTCGTTTTTATGACTCTGGACTGGAACAAAGGAATGCTTTGATAACACACTTCAAGAGAGAGTCCTGTTTGTCTTATCAGATGTTGGGCGGGGAAGCATGTAGACATGGGTAGCAGACCTCATGTACCACAAGTCATAGATAGAAAGCTTTATCCAGCTGAATTCCTAAAAAGAGCTGCTAATCTTTATATTTGACCAAAACGATTCAGGCACAAATTCTGACATGTGTAGCAGTGATTGCAAAAAGGCGTTATTATTTATCTAGCCAATATGTTTGTTTTTTTAGATGGGTTTTTGTGTGTTTTTTTTTTTTTTTTTAGATGGTTCCCACAGAACTGGTGGAGAAGGAGTTTTGGCGTCTAGTCAGCACAATCGAGGAAGATGTCACAGTAGAATACGGAGCAGACATCGCCTCCAAGGAATTTGGGAGTGGTTTCCCTGTGAGGAACAGCCATTTTGAAGTATCTCCTGAGGACGAGGTATAAATCTTTCTGTTGTTACACTGATGGTGTGTTATGCTTGTCTACTCTTAAAATTTATTTTTCTCAATAATTTTAGCTCTTTAATTTAATCAGTTAAACGTGAATGTTACTGGAAAATATGAAATATGTTAAACTTTGTCTCTTTTAAAATCTCATGAAAAATAGTGTGGTCATGATCATACCAAGTAACAATAACTATAAACATGCCCACCCTCAATACTTAATAAACATTAATTAACAAAGCAAAGATAAAAACAGAAATTCTCCAAAGGATGTTGGCTTTTTTCACAACATCTCTCAATATACCCTAAAGCAGTTTGGGCTTTCCCCAGGAGATGGGGTTACCTGAACAACATGATATCAACTGATATCCTGTTTTTGTTTTAAGATGTGATGAGTTTTCAGTTTACAAGGCTGTATTTGAGTGAGAGGTTAAGTGGAGTGTTGAGACCTGTCTCTGACCTGCAGCATTACCTGAGCAGCGGCTGGAACCTGAACAACATGCCGGTGCTGGATGCCTCTGTGCTGACTCACGTTACGGCTGACATCTGTGGGATGAAGTTACCCTGGCTATATGTGGGCATGTGCTTCTCCTCCTTCTGTTGGCATATTGAGGACCACTGGAGCTACTCAATAAACTATCTACACTGGTAAAGTGTTTTTTATTAATGAAAATTCCTTTATTTCCACTTCTTTTGGAGATAAAATGTGGTTCGTTTCTGAAATATAATACAAAATCAAACAAACTGTCACTCTTGTCATTTCTTTGTAAAATCTGTAATTCATGGAATTATAGCATGTGTCATATCAGTAATGTATCTATTAGTGTGGCGATCCTCAGTGTTTTTTCAGTGAGATGTTTGACCATATGTGCAGGGGGGAGCCAAAGACATGGTACGGGGCTCCTGGTTATGCTGCAGAGCACCTTGAGTCGGTCATGAAGAAACTGGCCCCTGAGTTGTTTGAGTCCCAGCCAGACCTCCTTCACCAGCTGGTCACCATCATGAATCCCAATACGCTGATGAACAATGGTGTCCCGGTAACGAGCTCACTCTTACACTCATTTATCAGTCATCACATTTAAATGTGTGAAACAGAGCTCGATCTTAATGACAGATCCTCATCTATGCATATCACACATCAATATTGCACAGAAAATATGAATATGAATCACATACTATGCTTTGTTATTGATAGACTAGTGATTGTGGTACTACTTCAGGCTTTCAATGCATGATGCATAAAAAAATCCTCAACTATCAAGAAACTAGAGGATAATGTCATATATGTTGCATACAACTTTAGAGATTCAATCAAAACACATAATAAAAATCTAATCTTAGATCTGTGAAGAAAACAGCTGTGAATCAAGAGATCAGAACAGTTCCAATCAGTCACAAGTTCAACAAAAAACAGGGACTGCTAAATACATACAACTCCTAATCTTTCTGTCCTTTCTTACACTTGATTAGATCTATCGCACCAACCAGTGTGCAGGCGAGTTTGTCATCACGTTTCCCAGAGCTTATCACAGTGGGTTTAACCAGGGTTTCAACTTTGCCGAAGCTGTCAACTTCTGTACAGTGGATTGGGTAAGGAATTAGTTCATTCAATCTGCTTGCACCGTCCTCCAGTAAATGTTTTCTGTGTCTGGAGACCAGGGAAAACTGGCTTGCCTAGAATTTAGTCAGAAAAAAATTCTTCTTTAACATCAAAATGTGCTAATGATAATCAGAAGAAAATAAAAGTGGTGGAAAAAAACTAGACACGCAATACATACCTACTGTATAAACTAAAGACCTTAAATAAGATTTATAATAAGTTATTATTGTTTTTATTAATATTGTTGTTGTTGTTGTTGTTTTAAAGATAACAATTTGCTGCTGCATTAGTAACTTATGACAATGTTTTCTTGCAGATGCCCATTGGCCGTAGCTGTGTGGAACACTATCGCCAGCTGAGCAGGTACTGCGTCTTCTCCCATGATGAGATGATCTGTAATATGGCCTTTAAAGCAGACACGATGGATGTCGACCTGGCATCAGCAGTGCAAAAGGAGATGACCATCATGCTCCAAGAGGAAGAGGAACTAAGACAGAGAATTAAAAAAATGGTGAGTGGCTCTTGCCTGAGGGCTGGTCTTTTTTATTAGTATATCAGATTGAAGAGTTAAAATGATGGCATCGGGTAGTTTCTGTGTTTAGAGCACCAAGCACATCTGGAAATTAGAGTAAATGGGTGGAACTTCTCTTATTCCTCAGTTTTTAATATCAGCTCCTGTGGGCCAGTTGTAGCAGAGCTGGTATACCTTTTAATGAAGTGTTATCAAGGATTAATTAGAGAGAACTTTGAACTTTTGAAGATATTTATCATAATAGATCAGAAGACTTTTTGGTCTGGACAGCTGTCACATTCAGCTGCTTTGTCTCCTCTGCAGCTCTAAAGAGTGTGAATTTATTTGTGTCCCCAGGGTGTGGTGCAATCACAACAAGTTGATTATGAGGTGCTCCCAGATGAGGAGCGGCAGTGCTGCAAGTGTCGGACCACCTGCTACCTGTCTGGCATCACCTGTGCTTGCAGTCCTGGCAAGATGGTTTGTCTGTACCACATCCAGGACCTCTGCTCGTGTCCTCAAAGCAACCTCACACTCCAGTGAGTCTTCAGTAACCACATCAACTGTGCATATTTCTGAATTTTGCTCATTTTGTTTTTACCACTCTCATAAAGCATCTGCATCAGTTAAGATGCCACTTGGGCCTGCACAGTACCACTTGTATCAGGTTCTCTCAAAATGCTAACTTAAGAGTAACTTGTATTTTTTAACTTTGAATTAAGTGAAAAAGCAGCCGTTAATTTTAAAAAGAAAAAAGAGCAAAAAGGCTGACTGCCTTATATCAAATTTCTCCTCCAAATTTACATTTAGAAAAAGTCTAATTTACGCTTTACTTTCTATTGGACCTCAACAATGACATGACTATAGTAATAAATTATATTATTAATATTGTTTTGCTTTGTCTTTTTCTGCAGTTACAAGTTTACACTGGATGAGATGTACCCCATGATGGCATTGGTGAAGCTGCGTGCAGAATCATATAAAGAATGGCTCTGTAATGTACAGGAGATCCTGGAGAACAAGGGAAACAAGAAAAAAGGTTTGAAGAAATGCAAAAGATGTCCCCACTACTAAACTGTTTTAGCTGTTTTAGCTGTTCACACTTCATCTCACATGTACCACCCCCCCTCCCTCCCCAATAGAATGAGCAAAACCTCCTTATTACTCTTTTTTTTTTTTTTTTTTTTTTTTTTTCACCACTTCTTTTACTTTAGTGACATATCTAAACACAGACCTACAATCTGTGAATGTGTTTTCCCAGAACTTAAATTACCCTTTCCTGGTCAGGTTTGGAAGAGCTTCACAGCCTTGTCGAGCAAGTAGAGACAAAGGCGTTCCCACAAATCAGCCTCCTGGATCAACTACGTGCAGTCACCTCAGAGGCTGATAAAGTTGCTGTGATGGCACAACAGCTTCTCAATGGGAAGAGGCAGACGAGGTACTACAAAAAGAGATCTGACATTTTTTGTTTCATTGCTATGAATCAAAATCAAACCATAACACAACGAATATCCCATCCATAAAAATCTGCTTCGTTGATTCTGACCCTCATCAAACTTTGTGTAATGAGAAAATCGTAATGTGATCTTCTCATTGTTACCACTACCACTAGCTTTTGTTTTCTGGAAATTACTGTTTTCCAGTACATTTTTGTGAGATGACTCCCATTATTCTTAATTATTGTCATTGATTAACTTGTATTATTTTAGGAGGTAGCAGGGTTCATTGGTCGTTTTTACTTAACAAACAAAGATAGCAAAATGCAGGCTTATCTTTCAAGGTGCAAACATCATAGTTTAGAGAAAATATTTTTGTTTCTTTATTCATTTTGTTATTATTATTATTATTATTATTATTATTATTATTATTATTATTATTATTATTGCTATTTCTATCATTTTGGTATCTGTTCTTTATTGGTCTTTCAAGACATTTTCACCTGTGTTTTAGGTATCGTTCTGGAGGAGGAAAGTCTCAAAACCAGAATGAATTAACTGTGGAGGAGCTGAGGTCTTTTGTACGACAGCTAGATAACCTACCGTGTACCATCCGTCAGGCTCCTTTACTGAAGGTCTGTAAGCTTAGATTAGACTTGTTACCGTGTATATGAGTGTTTTGTTGTGTTTGGGTTTTTTTTTACTTTTTTCCTAAGAAACAGAATTTTAAATGTCATGCAGATTTTAATTTGAAAAAAAAAGTTTTTAGTAGCAGTGAAATTGAGTCATTGAACAAAGTGTTGTTATAGTACTCAAATGCTGGTACCGAATGCCTTTTCAATATAACCTCCAGGACTTGTTGACCCGGGTGGATGATTTCCAGCAGCGAAGTGAACGTCTCCTCTCTGATGAGTCCCCGAGCCCACTGGATTTGCAGGACCTGCTGGATGTGAGTCTGGGCCTGGATGTGGAGCTGCCACAGCTGCCCCTGCTGAGGGTGAGACTGGAGCAGGCTCGCTGGCTGGAGGCTGTGCAGCAAGCCAGCAGCTGGCCAGACAGCCTCTGTCTGGACACCATGAGGAGGCTGATAGACCAGGGCGTTGGCCTGGCCCCTCACAGCTCTGTGGAGAGAGCCATGGCTCGTCTGCAGGAGCTGCTGACAGTGTCGGAGCAGTGGGAGGAAAGGGTGCTCAGCCTCATCGAGGCCAGGTGTGTTTGTAGCTTCCTTCCATTGATCATTCATCAGCCCTGTAGCCGTTTTTTGGGTGTACAAACACATGAACTACTTGTTTCAAGGGAGACTTGAAAGAATCAGTAAAGATATGTGATACAAAAACATCTTCCCTCCCTCCCACAACCAACCACCCATGAGCAATGAGTTTAGATAAAAACAGTAATAATAGTTTACAAAATGACGAAAATGGATAACTTATACTCATATACCCACATACCCACATGCATAAATGCATACCCTCATGCCTGCATATGGAAAAACAAACTAAAAGAATTTAGATTATCAGCTCTTGATTCCACCAACGTTAGAAAGGAGTCCCATTTTTTTGTTTGATTCTGTATGTAAGCATTTCAGTCACTATGCAAGGAGAAGGCTCAAAGATAGACTACAAACAATTTTCCAATTTCTAGTAATAAGATTTTTCTTATGTTGTAGGCAAATGTCTACCTACTTACATACACAGTCTTAGGGCCAGTGTCTCTGTAATAAGACCAAGAGTAGAAGTCTCTGGCTGTACAGGGTTTTTTTTGTGCATGATGTTTGAAATTGTATTGATTATTCCTTTACAAAGGTACTGTATGGTTTTACATTTCCAAATGACAGTGTTCCTTTCTCTGTTTTACATTTTATACAACTCTCTGGGATATTAGGATTGACCTTTTCAGGAGTTATAAATGTTCTCATTAGCTAATTATGTTGGATCAATTCAGATCTGCTATTAATTGATAACGCTTGATCTTGATAACAAGCCTTTTGCCATTCCCGCTCTGTAGTATCTGTCTGAAAACCCTTTCCACACCATTCCACACAATTCTTTAATAATGTGAGGACTCTTAACAATTTCCTATATATTATTGAGATCTTTCCTTCAGCAGAGGGTTCTGATGTTGCCATTTTTTCAATGACCATTAAAGCAAGGCACTGTTATGACTCAATCCTAGAGCAAATGAAACTCTGTATTTGAAAATATTTGAACCAATAGCCTGAATCCAGGGTCAGATTTCCTGATGTAAACATTGTGTTACCCAAGAATGGGAGGCAGTTGTAATAACCCTGTTGGTTCCCTAAACAGATATTGCGATTCATACAGAGCTGTAATCATAGTACTAACAGGACTAGCTGTGTTCTTCAAAAGCCAGTGCAACAATGGGTCAAAATTACATTGAATCATGTTTTTGATTGAGGCAGATAGACTACTTAGTAACATGTACCAGTTTTCAAGTCAGACTCTCCAGTTTTTCTTCATCGTGCAAATAGTCGAGACCTTTTTTGTTTTGTGTTAAGTTTGTTAGAGAAATTAACAATAGTTTGGGGAAAACGTATTACTATTATTAATGGTGTTGGAGAAAAGCTGACTAGGTTTCGGCATTGTTCACTATACACACTCTACCCCACCTACTTTTTACTTGTCCTTAGTTGTCCAGAGCTTTCACAATGCTGGACTTCTGAGTACTGTAAGCTTAACATAGGGAAAGATGTATTACAAAACTGTTTGTTTGTTTTTGTTGTTTTTTTTTTTTGTTTGTTTTTTTTAATATTGTAATATCTTGTATATGCATCATTTTCTTTAATAGTGGTTTCAAATGTTAAGTGAAAACATGAAACCAGCTTAATCTTCAGACAGTGCAGAGTGAAATGTGCCAAGTCTGCAGAGCTGGATCATGTTGGATAAAGAGGATCATGGTGTTGTGACAGTGCTTAACCCACTAATGGGTCCACAGAGACTACACACTCTACAGCACTAGACTCTGCCTTTGCAAGCCCTTCAACTGATCTGATGTTGTTGTTCATGTACAACTCTGGGGGGGGGGTGCATTTCTCTCACTAAAATGTAAAGTTGTCTTTGTACTCTCCTCTGTCTTGTGTATTTAACTCCTAATTTGAAATCCGGTTTTAATTTTTGCTATCCCTTTTTATATACATGAGTTCAAGGTATGCTTACTAAAGCTCATGTCACTTCACAGGCCATATCACAGCCTAGAAACACTTGATGCTGCTCTACAAGAGGTAGAAAACATCCCTGCTTATCTACCCAACTGTCTGCAGCTGAAGGATGTCGTCACTAAGGCTAAGAAATGGCTGCATGAAGCTGAAGCACTCCAGGTAGAATAGGTTTAACCTCTGCTGAATTTTCTCCACACTTAACACTTGTCCAGAGATTGTGGCATGTGGATTATAAACCTTGTGTGTCCACGCTTGCAGCTCGGAGGACGTATTCCTGTGTTAGACAGCCTCTCTGAGCTGGTTCTCAGAGCAGAGGGAATCCCAGTGAGGCTTGACCCACTGAGTCGACTGGAGGCCCTCATCAATGACGTTCAGGCCTGGAAGGAGAGTGCAGCAAAGACATTCCTACTGAAAAACTCCCCTTTCTCTCTCCTTGAGGTGAACAAAGATATATTACCCAGTGTGAGTCATTCCAAAGCTCCTATATATGCCTAAAACCAACAGGTAAAGTGTGTTTGTTTTTATGTTTTCAGGTGCTTTGCCCAAGATGTGATGTAGGGTCCAGCCATCAGAAGTCACGGTCTAAAAAAGCGAAAGAGACTCCACAGATTAGTAAAAAAGTTTCAACCAAGCTGGAGTCTCTATGTGACGTGGAGAGAGTGCTCTCTGAGAGCAAGGACTCTGCTTCTGCTGTGAGTACAGCTGTATTAGTGTTTTTTTTGGTTTGTTTGTTTGGTTTATTAATTCATTCAAAACTTTACCACAAGTATAGTTATATAACGGTATAAAAAAATATAATCAGAGCTGCCAAAAATAGTCAAATCAAGATTATTGATGGTGGTGACCATTTTAATGATGGTGGCTACTCGCATATTACATCTTGTGTTAAAATATTTTGCCTGACTCCAAACAAAAAATCCAGCAAAAATTTTGACTGTAATCTTTGATTTTTTTTTTCTCTCTCTTTCAAATGGTGCTAAAATGAGACCTTGAAATACAGATGAAGTCCAGTTGAACCTGATTTGACTTATTGAAATGCACGACACGCAAGTGACACTTTCCAAAATATAGTCGAGAGATCTCTAACTGCAAAAAACTTAACAAAAAGAAATCACAGTCTTACATTAAATGCAAATTACCTTACCTGACATTTACTCAGAGTTTGTGTTTTAGTGGTAATTTTTAAATTTGACATGCTGCCTTGTATAGTTGAATTTTTAACAGCTGTGAAACATGATTTTTCTTTAATATTTAAATTTCCCTGTCTAAAGATTGCATACAGCAGAATTCATAACTGAGAGAGGAGTCAAAAATGTCCCCTTTCTTATTGTGTACAATGGTTGGCCCAAAGAAAAAAAGACAGGACAGAGGCCTCATAAACCGAACAGTAAAAGATGACAAATTATATATCAACAACATGCTTTTGTGTCAGAAAAGTGTGGTTATGTTTACTTTGAAAGGCTACTAATTTACAGGAGCTGGTAATGACAGATAATCCGGTGTTCGGTAGCAGAATGAGAGCAAGAATTTTTTTTAATTTAATTTAATGAATTCAATTTTCTCTCCTCACAGATGACCACACTCTCTGAGGTCCGACAAAGGGAGATGGAGATCTTGCTGGCTCTGAGGGCTTCAAATGAATCTAAGCTTCTTCCTGCTGAAAACTGCAGCACACTTAGTGTTTGTGTGTGCCAGAAGGCCCCTTCAGGCGCCATGGTGCAGTGTGAGCTCTGTCGAGAAGTGTTCCACTGTGGCTGTGTGGAAACTGCAACCATAGACCTCGAGTACGGCCAAGCCTGGCTCTGCCCTCTTTGTCAGCGGTCGAGAAAACCCCCTCTGGACAAGGTCCTGCCCCTGCTGGCTTCACTGCAGAGGATCCGGGTTCGACTTCCAGAGGGAGACGCCCTGCGCTTCCTCATCGAGAGGACGGTACGATGGCAGCACAGAGTACAGCAAGCCTGCACAGAGGGTGTGCTGGAGAAAGTGTCGAAGATGGTCAGTGGAAACACGTTATAACTCCTTCTAAATAAAGTTGAAAAGACGAGTCCCATTACTTTGGCTTTGTTGATACAATTCATATAATTGTGTGCTTTATTAGTGACATTAGGTGGATGGCATTGTTGATTGTTTTTTTTTTTTTATTGTTTTAGGGGAGAGTTGGACCCAGAATATCTTCACATCTGACTCAGGAAATAAATGATTCATCTTTTTATACAGAGCACCAGTCTGTTCCACTCCAGGGTCAGTGTCAAAGCTTTTACATACTTTGCATCTACATGTTTTTTTCCATCCGGGGTTTTTTCGTATGTGTGTTTTTTTTTTTTTGTTTTGTTTTGTTTTGTTTTTTTTTCTTTATTTCAACTTCTGAACTCTGCCGTATTTGTCACAGGGCTTGGTCCTGAGCTGGATGAGCTGATGGTGGAGGGATTCCTGCTGCAGGTCACTCTGCCTGAGACCGAGCAGCTGTACAGATACCTGCTGTACAAACTGGCCCCCCTGCCCACACACAGCACCCCCTGTGGGAACAACACAGAACAGGACCAACAGTCTCAGAGAGGGAGCCCCCACCACAACAAGGTAACAACAATTACAGCAAAGTACATTGCTTATAGATCATGTTCTCAAATGCACTTGATATTAATTCACTCCTTTTTGCTATATTTATTGTAACATTTATGTCTTAATGCAGAACGTAGTCTCCAGTCTCAAAAAGGAGGCAGTGAATGGACAGAGCAAAAGGACCAAGCGACGTAAAGATAGCTCCGACTCTCAGCACAGTGAGAAGGCCAAGAAGTGCCGCAAAAAGAGGTCCAAGAAAAGCAAAGAGAGGAGCGAAGAAACCAAGAAGACTAGTTCTCCCACACACACAGTATCTGACCCCGCTCCATCAGACTCCGAGGAAGACTACTCACTGTGTGCTGCACCATGGTGCAGAGAGCCAGAGGGTGATGAGGTTCGTTTCATATAATTTTATTAAAAACAGTACATTCGGCACTTGCTTTGCCTTATCGAAATGTTTACTAACCTACGTTGTTGTTTCGTTCAGATTTAAAGGGGTATTGCTATGACATAGAAGATACAACACATTTATTAAACAACATTTTCCACTTTTCAGGTAAACTGGGTCCAGTGTGATGGCAGCTGCAACCAGTGGTTCCACCAGATCTGCGTGGGACTGTCTGCTGAGCGAGCAGAGAAGGAGGACTATATCTGCATAAGCTGCACACAGCCAGACTACAGAAGAGGAGAATGATGACCAAAAAGTGACTTTGAAGGATCAGCAGTTTTGTTGCAAGCCAGAGCACTTAAGTGCACATCTGAACTCTGTGCCCCCTCCCCTTTAACTTCTGGCTTGCCCTTAGTGAACATGGTGCTATTTCCTTTTTTTCCAGAGTTACAAAGGACTTCTGTCACTGTTTTTGTCAAGTGGCTGGTTTTTCAGCCAATCAACTAATCCTTTCTGAAACTTTCCAAGACTTGATGCAGATGTACAAAATGGCAAAATGTTTCAAGAACCAACAGCGCAGGGATTTTTCAACCAAAAAAAGTCAATTTGACATCACATTTTAGAAAAGGTTTTTTTTTTTTTGTTTGTTTGTTTGGTTTTTTTTTACATGCATCTGAACAATGTGAAACTTATCTTTCTCTTGTAGAGTAAATATTATTTATCTAAGCAATAACTGAACTGATTAAATGAAGTTCAGTTTTCACCTGAGCTATATTTGTGCTAAGACATTCTTTGATAGAATGCCTTCTTGAAGCTAAAACCCTGAAGATTTCACTTTATGAATCCTATGATATTACACAGTTCAGTTATAATTTGTGAACTACTCAAAATCAGAAACAAGAATGGCAATGACTGTATGTCTGAACTTAATGATCCAAAATGTGCAAAAGTTTGCACCTGTATACACCTGCCCATACTCCTTAAAGAAAAAATCACTGACTTTGATATAAGGTCAGGTTTCCCTTTTGTGCTGTCTGCGGAGAGAGAGGAAAAAAAAAAAAAAGAGTCCTGGATCTGTAGTTCCTTGCGCTGGGTGAGACTTGACGATGTTCACAAAGTAAGAATGAACTGTCCGACATCTAAGGAATGTATATTTTGTTTTAGGGTGGATTTTCCCTTTATGGTTTAGGATGAAAATATTGTGTTGGACTTAGATTTAACACAGACTGTGTGATTTATTTGCCACGGGTATATGACCTTTTTCTGCTCCTTTGGGTAAATAATATAATTCATATGTTGCAGTTTGCATTATAAAATAAAAATGTTTGTTCCCATATGCCTGGACTCGTCCATACTCTTGGTGACGAACACCTTACAAGTAAAGTTAACGTTGCCAGGTTGATTTTGAATTACTTGGGAAAGGAAATATGTCACAGGGGTTGCACAGGAAATCTTGATTCAAAGAAAATGCCTCATTTTGGTCTTTTTTGCAAGTTGGAGCAACTGTGGCCTGAAGTTGACAAGCTGGGATTCTCCGAACCAACAGAGTGAGCAAGTTGATGTCTTCAAACCTGAATGCACCACATTAATGGTAGGGCATGATCTGAAGTGGCTCATGTGGCCACTTAAACCCTGTTGATTAGAGCATTAAAAACAAAACAAAACAAAAAAACCTTACAGCTTCAGTTCATAGCTGTTCAGTCAGTATTACCATGATAGTGAGGCTGTGAATCTGAGTGGAAAGGGAACTAATTTACTCAATCGGACTTAAACTTAATGGCAGGAATCAACCCTGTATGTATACAACACCAGTTGACTAATATCCTGTAGATAAATACAGCTAGACACAATAACTACATAAATATTGTTGGGAAAAAATGATACATTTCCTCGTCCATTATTATTTCACAAACATGCAGTCAGCAAAAAATAGTTAAAAATAATAAAATTATGACTGATTAAATGATGATTTATAAATTCATTAATGATTTCACTTTCCCAGCAGACCAGAACTTCACATTAGGCCTCCACCCCACACAGAATGGTAACACCTGTTATTAAGTTAAACACTTTGAACATGTTGCCGTGGTGTCTTTTTTAAACTGTCCGTTTCACAACCATGCAGGTTACTTCCTAATTCAGTATATTTCTGCTACTTTTTGCTGTTAGCACAGCTGTGTGTGTAAAGTGTTCAACTGTGCACTTAAAAAAAACCTCACTGTTTGCTTATGTCTATAATGTATGCAAATACAAAAAGGTGTAATTTCACATCCTCAGCAGCCTCACCACCTGCTACTTCTGTCAAGTCAGCATTTTCACTTTAGTAAGTTCTCTATTCCATTTATTCTGAGAGATAATTTTACATTAACTTTACCAGTAGCTGTATATTAAAGAATAAAGGAAATGTTATGTTATTTCATTACTATAGTCTACCCTAAGAGGTTGGCCTCTGCATTTTGGGTCTCTTTATCATATACAGCTATTTTTTCAATTGTTTTTTTATTGGGTTGTGGCCAGACTTTATTAATAAAAAGATATCTTCCCCCAGTTGAGTCATCGTGTACCACTAAATATGAAGAACCCTTTGTAAACCATCATTTTTTTTATTTTAAATGGTCTCACTGCTCCCTGCGATGTTGGTATCTTGATCATTTTTACTGAGTATTATAAGCTGCTGGCAGTTTTAGTTACACCTTGCTAAAACTAATATAGTCCTAGACAGCAGTCCTGCAGACAATCCTCCCTTGTTGAAGATTATAATTTTCAGTTTGTGTTGCAGCTGATGTAGATCATTGAACTACATGGTCATTTTGGAGAATGTAGTTTGTGGTGCTGTGTAACTGTATTTGTCCACCGCCCCTTTTTTTAATGATGGTAAGCTAAATAACAGGAACACCTCTCTGTATGATTTAATACAGCATCAAAATCTACATTAATCACTGACCCCTTTGAAAGAGTTTCAACAAAAACTGAAAAAAATATAACCTTCATCAAAGGAGGGTTTATTGCAGGACTGGTGTATTAGACTGGATTAGTTTCTGCTAGGTGTACCTAATAATATGACAACTGAGTGCATATCCCAACTAGCTTTTGCCGTTTCTCAAATCATGATTTGTAAGGTTAGATTTCAGGTTTGAATTTATCATATAAAGGCAGTGAAATAATTCTATTTAAATTTTATCATTAAATCAATCTCGACTATTTTCTTATCTTTACAAAGATTGTTGGTTGTTGCCGTGTCTGTGTTGAAGACAGTTCTACCTGACAGTCTAAACCCAGGGGAAAACACACCGTCAAATGGGGGGCGTGGCCTGAAATCCACCGTTTCGCCATTTCGTCCTGTTGTTGTTAGCTTGTTAGCTAAACGGGCTATCTGCCTCTAGCATCATCGCGGTAAAAACATAAAAATAAATGAATAAACAACTAGAATAAATAAAGTCACGTTAGGATATAGAACTCGGGGCTGGGGGGCTGCAGCCAAGTGAGCGTTATTTCTTCCCCGTCATCATGGACGAGGAGTATTACAGCGGTGGAGGAGACTGGGAAGGAACGGAGGGTAACACGGTGAGAAGCCGACTTGTTGCTGTTAGCTCGGCAGCGTTAGCTTAGCTGCAGCTCCTCCAGCTGCTGTTAGGAAAGAATCTGTGACAACTGCACATCAACGCTCAGCCAACACGGAGGCGGTGTGCGGAGACAGATGTGTCCGCACAGCTGGACCGTTCAGATGTCCTGCCTGCATGGGTTGAACTTGCAGCACCTCAGTTGCAGCGGCTCAGTTAGCCGGCTACAGGCTAGCTAACGACACAGCCGGCCGACACACGACATGTTACTCTGCTCACCTTTGTGTTTCTTTTTCCTGTCTCTTCAACTTAATTTTTAAAACTATAGCGGGATAACATTTGATCTCTGCGTCAGAAGCCAAACGACTTCGTGATAGATCTGCAAGGCAAAGTTGTGTTGCTACTTCTGCGCAAACTGGGTTGTCAAACTGTTCGAAAGGAGAGTTGAACTCCAGGCGTTGCACTAAACGAGAGCGTTTCAGTGCAGAGATCAGTCGATCAGTCGATTGACAGAAAAATGAATCGGCATCTCTTCTGACCTTTTTTTTTAAAAGCAACAATGCTAAACATTTCCAGCTTTTCAGGATGTTTGGCTTTTCTTTGTTGTATAGCACCTTACACCGAATATCTTCAGGTTTTGGACTGTTGATGGGATTAAACCACATTTGAAGAGGCCACGCTGAACCTTTTTTTTGGCACTTGAGAGCCAAAAGGATTAATCGACTAAATGAGGGAATAATCGGCATCTTGATAAATGGAGGAAATAGTGGTTAGTTGTAGCCTTGTTTTAACGTGGGTTAAATCTGATGATGCTCATTCAGTCACCTGTCAGTCCTCCTTACCCATCTCAAGTTTGTTGCCACTGCGTAAAACTGAGAAAGAGAAGAGAGCGAACATGACAAAAGCATAAATGCGTGCATCTTTTAGGAGGACGGATATGTTGAAGGAGAAAATGATGGGAAAATCCAGGAGGATTGTCTGCAGAAATTCTCCAGCAGGGACTACATCATGGAGCCTGCAATCTTCAACACCCTCAAAACGTAAGCATCTGTCCCCTCACACAAACATAATACACCCCTCCAACACTAAACGTTGGAGGATGAGGACGATTACAGCAAACCGAAACGTGGTGTTTTGACTGATAAGGGAGGACGCTTGAATCAAAATATCTGTTGGGAGTTGGGTGACAGAAACCATATTTTTCTCACAGGTATTTCCAAGCAGGTGGCTCTCCAGAACACGTCATCCAGCTTCTCTCTGAAAACTACTCTGCTGTGGCTCAGACTGTTAATCTACTGGCAGAGTGGCTCATCCAGATGGGTAGGTGACAGACTACAAGATCTGTGATCACACTGGAGACTTTGGTGTTGGTGTTTTTGGGGCTTAGAGTTTTCATTACTGTGCTAATAAAAAAACCTTCCCCTTCTCCAACTTATGTGCATTTATTTGTGACCTTTTATTTAATTGTAATTTCTTTGACTGCAGGTGTAGAGCCTGCTCAGGTCCAAGAGCGGGTAGAAAATCACCTCAAGAGTCTCCTGATAAAGCACTTTGACCCCCAGAAAGCAGATTCCATCTTCACTGTTGAGGGAGAGGTGAGATTTTTAAATGCTGGGGGGTATTTTTTACAATTTCACCCCCCCCCAATCTGAGCATCTTGTATTATTTAACTGAAGTTTTTATGGACCAGCTTTATTTGTTTTTCTTGTGAAATCATCAGCATGAGAAGTAGGAGAGATGGGATATGAAACTAATCCAGTCCGCTGTGTTTCTAGACTCCTGCCTGGCTCGAGCAGATGATAGCACACACTACTTGGAGAGATCTCTTCTATAAGCTGGCAGAGGCTCACCCAGACTGCCTGATGCTCAACTTTACTGTAAAGGTATACTTACACAATCGCTTTGTGAATGTGAGGCCTTTTCTGTTTTATTCATCGTAAATTTATTTATTTATTTTTGCTGATGCTCATAAATAGTAACATTTTGAAGACATCACTTTGTAGCCTACCTAGGTACTGATAATGATACTTATAGGCCTCATTTTTTACATCTATAACCTAAACATAGTGAACAAATTATGGATAGATGAACTGATAATAGAAATTAATCACCAGTTGCACCCCATATACGACCAGACATGAAATATCCATTCTGTAGAGTTTGTAGAGACAAAAAGTCATGCAGATTTTTATCCACGTATCTTCACATTAAACTATAGTGCAGGTGTTATTAATGGAAAAATCTGTCTTTGCCAAGCTGTTGACTGTTTCGGAACTTGAGCAGTTGTTTGCTTTACAGCAGTTCACTTAGTCACACTTGTCCACTGTGGGTGTGAAGCTCATTTCAGATGCTGGCTACCAGGGTGAGATCACCAGTGTTTCTACAGCGTGTCAGCAGCTGGAGGTTTTCTCCCGAGTACTGAGGACGTCCTTGGCCACGCTGCTGGATGGAGGAGAAGAGAACCTGGAGAAGAACCTGCCAGAATTTGCTGTGAGGCTTACTTAAACTTACCCTCCGTAAACCATGATTCTGTGAAGTATAAGCTCTATTATCCATGTTGATCAGTTATTTTTTTGAGTTGTATTGCTTCCACTTTTCAGTGACGATTTGGTTAGCTTTTGTCAAATCTGGTTTGATCTTTTCAAATATCAGATCCTTTATATTTTACCTTTGTAGCTCGCAGGTCTTTTATACTTCTTTTAATATGTGATTGACATCTTTAAACACAGATTGTAGTACTAAAATGATCAAAAAATCAATTAGACCCTCCAGATATAAATATCAATAATTTTGATAACTGACTGATTGTTCTTAAGGTATTTTTAATCCAAAACTGACAATCATTCATTCTAACTTCTCAAGGATGTGAGGAATGAGGATTTCCCATGTCTCAGTAGTTAACATGAAAATTAAATATCTCTTCATTTTTGACTTCTGGCCATGTATGACACAAGTTATTAGGTATCATCATTGGGGTTTTTATTTGCTGATTCTGTTTTGGATTATCTCTGTTGAGTTGTTCCCTCCTCCTTTCTGTAGAAGATGGTGTGTCATGGCGAGCACACCTACCTCTTCGCCCAAGCCATGATGTCCATCCTGGCTCAGGAGGAACAGGGCGGTTCAGCCGTTCGTAGGATCGGCCAGGAGGTGCAGAAGTCTGCTCACGAGAGGTACAGTCATCTCTCTTTGGGCAGAAATCTACTGGTTCAAGATGGTCTGTTCCCTGTGGTTTCACAGAATATAATTGACTAAGATGATACAGTTAACTGTGCAAAATCATAGGGAAAAAAAAATCAGGTTATGTAGATGACATTAAGCTGACATCGTTGACCATCTGGGTTGATGGGGTTGTGTGTTTGTATGTTACAAATACCAAATTTCACTGTTGACATAAATTCATGCTGTTCATGTCCCAGAGGTCATGATGCCAGTCAGATTACCCTCGCGCTTGGAACAGCAGCAGCCTACCCCCGAGCCTGCCAGGCACTGGGTGCTATGTTGTCTAAAGGAGCCCTGAATCCTGCAGACATCACAGTTCTGTTCAAGATGTTCAGCAGCATGGACCCTCCTCCTGTGGAGCTGGTGAGGACAGAGCATCTGTGTTTCTATCCACTGCAAGCTTGATAAAGGGCCCATATCTGAAATATTTACCTTTCTTATCTTTAGATCAGAGTGCCTGCCTTTCTGGACCTGTTCATGCAGTCGCTGTTTAAGCCTGGCTCAAAGATCAACCAAGACCATAAACACAAATACATCCACATCCTGGCCTACGCTGCCAGCGTGGTTGAGACGTGGAAAAAGGTACTGAGAGTAGGGATACTGTTTGAAAGGTGCTGATATGATGGTGCTAATGTGTTGTTAGCAAGGAAAGTTACTTACATGCAGACTCATTTGCAGTAGCTTTCCGATAGTTGAACTAAATTCCAGGGGATGTATTCTAAGCAGTTGTCTTATGCTTTGGATCAATAGTAGGTTGTCTATTTCCTAACAGAATGTATATGCTCACTGGTTCCACGCCTCCCGCTTAAACTCTCTTTAACATGCGACACCTATTCAATCCCAGAACAAGCGAGTCAACATAAATAAAGACGAGCTGAAGTCGACCTCTAAGGCCATAGAGACCGTGCACAACCTGTGCTGCAACGAGAACAAAGGAGCTACTGAGCTGGTGGCTGAGCTCGGCACTTTGTACCAGTGCATCCGGTAAGTGGACGAGCAACATTTCATCACCACAAAACCTGTAACTCCTGACTCCAGTTAAGGGAAGAATGCGTTTCATTTGGGAAGACACTGATTTTATAATTATGATAACCTTTGTTGAAAGCAGTAGTTCTTTAAGGTGCATTAACTGGTCATTTTTAGCCACTTGAGGGCAACAAAAAGCTAAAACCATAACATTGCCATATTATCACCTTAAAAAATTTATGGGGATTTTGTGGATAAACAGTTAAACAATACTGGAGTAAAAAAACTGATAAAAAATGGTTTCCCTCCAAAAACTGAATTTATGGGCCATTCAATTTGACCTTGACGTAAACATTTAAATAATATTTTATTTTGATTGAACAATTTTCATTGACATATGTGACTCACCACTGACTAACCCCCACTGGGTTTGTGTGTGTGTGTGTGTGTGTGTGTGTGTGTGTGTGTGTGTGTGTGTGTATTCAGGTTTCCAGTAGTTGCCATGGGGGTTCTGAAATGGGTGGACTGGACAGTGTCTGAGCCGCGGTACTTTCAGCTCCAGACCGACCACACTCCAGTACATTTAGCTCTGCTGGATGAGGTGGGAGAGTACTATCAGATAAAAGTTTGATTTCTCAGTACTCAAGACAGATGTCGCATTTAAACATGAACTCTCCCTCTACACAGATCTGTACATGTCACCAGCTGCTGCACCCACAGGTCCTCCAGCTCCTGATCAAACTGTTTGAGACCGAGCACTCTCAGCTGGATGTCATGGAGCAGGTGTGCGTTTATCAGTGTGAAATTAATGCTTCTCATTTCACTTTTCAACAGAAGTCTGTGTGTTGTGACTGTGTGACCGCTTCAGCTGACAACATGCTGGTTTTATTTCCCCTATCAGCTTGAGTTGAAGAAGACTCTGCTGGACCGAATGGTTCATCTGCTGAGTCGTGGCTACGTCCTGCCCGTAGTTGGTTATATTCGAAAGTGTCTGGAAAAGCTCAACACGGATATCTCCCTCATTAGATACTTTGTTACTGAGGTAACAGCGACTTCTGATCTCCATTAGTAGTAAAGAGACAAAACATGGGAAAGAAAGTGACTTTTGGTTTAAATATTTACTCCGTCACAGAAGGTACAGATCTTCTGTCTGCAGATCCTGAAAGTCTCGAACTATGATTTCTACATAAAAGGCCCTAAAATAGTCTTGAGTAAAGTTTAATACATTGATTTATACATTGTTTGGCAAGTTTGTAAAAAACAATGGTTTTCCGAGGGCTAGATAAGTAATTGAACATTTGACAACGTTAGGACTCCATTTGTTTCTCAATTGATCAAAATTGAAAACAGGCCTGTTTTACTGCTACATATATAAGATAAACACCCATCAGAAAAAAATCATAAGTTGTTTGTCAGATCCAACCTTTAGAACAAACTAATTTAACCCCAGTATTTCCCTTTAAAAAGGTGCTGGATGTGATTGCACCTCCCTACACGTCAGACTTTGTTCAGCTCTTCCTGCCCATCCTGGAAAACGACAGCATCGCAGGGACGATCCGCACAGAGGGAGAACACGATCCTGTCGCCGAGTTCATTGGTAAGTGATGAGCCGACATTTTGAGCCAGCGCAGTCAGGCGACTTATTCAAAGAGACAGTGTTTAGAATACTACATTCATTCAATGCACAACAGTATTCGATCAGAAAGTAGTAAGTGGTTTTTAAGCACAAACACTGGTCTTGGAAACTAGAACTTCAAATAACGTCTGTTATAAAGTAATTTTTTAATTTTAAAACTTCCTGTCATCATCCTCTTTGAAGCACTAATGTGATTATTTCTGTTTCTTTTTTTACCCAGCTCATTGCAAGTCAAACTTCATCATGATTAACTGATGTTGAGAAGGACACTGAAAACATTCTTATAGGAGATTGTATCAAGAAGATATAACAGGGCAAGAAGATTCAGGATCTCAATACCCAAATGCTCTGCTTGATGAAGTTTGGAACGAGACAGACTTTTCAATTTGACCACTTGAATGAGGATTCGTTTCTACTGAGCCAAATGTCACGGAGCTGGTAGAATGATGGAAAAGTATGGTAATACAACAGAGAAGAAGCTCTCTGAAGATGCAGCTAAATGTTTTTTCTTTTTCACATGTATATCTGATTTTCTATATTTTATGTTGGCTCGAGCAATTTTAAAATAAAAACCTGAATATATAGTTTTTAGTGCATTTGAATTGCATTGAATTTTACGCACCCACGATCAGAAAATATCGCTTTTTCAGTCACATTTTTATGATTTTTGTTACTTATAAACTCAGTCTCAGACCAGTCTTGCAGTTAGATGTGATCAGCAAATCCACATCAGTGTGTAGAACTCGGAACAGGCAAAAACACAGCAGTTAGCCCATTTCCTCGTTATGGATCAAGGCATCAGACATAAGGATGGCAGGTGAGGTCTCTTGATATGGACAGATCAGCATTAGAAAGCTTTGCTAACCTTTGTTTCAAATAGAATTCTATACTTGGCACCTGTATTCACACTTGGCACATTTTTTAGACAAACAGGATGAGCTGGTTAAGATGCAGGAGCGGCCTGAGAAGTTTCTAAGAAACTGTACAATCATGTCAAATAAGAATCCCAACCACATATCAGCCCTGCAGATGTAGAGCAATTAATACTCTAAGGACAGATTTTGTGTCTTATCATCACTTAAGTTTTGTGTTTATTGGTACAGTTTGAAACAAAATTTCTAATGTATAGTTTGTTCAGTGTGTTAACACGCAGCATAGTACATAAAATTTGAGAGCATATAAGGCACAGTTAAAGTTGAATTTTTTTCCTCCAGTTTGGAGAAAAACCTGCATCATGTTTTAGTGCAGCCTTGTGACTACTTTAACAACAGACAATGAAAACATACAGTGTTGGAGCAGTGCAGGACAAGTTACATACACACCTTGTTCTTTGGCTGATTCAGTCTGCATTTAATTACCATTGAAAACCTGCTGTATGGATGTATGTATGTCCTTTTGATGACGTATATTTATTTTTGTTAATCCTATAGTGGCTTTGAAACATGCAGTGGCTTAATTTTTATATAGCAAAGCAATGAGTCCAAATGATGTGTTTCACTCTTCCCCCCTCAATTTAAAAAAATGAGACTGTAAAAAAGCCTGTAGACCTCACTGTGAAAAAAAAAAAAAATCTGCATTATTTCGAGCAGGTCTAATACTCAACTGGAAGAGGTTGGTACTGAAATGGGACCCCCTGATTACAAACATAAAAAATAATTGCAGATAAGATCTCTAAAAGAAAAATCCAAACTTCTTCCCTTTTTAAGCTTTTACGTGTATAAAGTTCCCCTCTGCCTGAGACGGGAAGACATGAGCGTGTGTAGAAATGGCCTCTGACACTGGGCACTGGTCTCTCTAGAGGTAGGCTTTAGGGACAATTGGGTCTCCATACATGCAGTCTTCCTCCAACGCCAGGTTGTACGTGCTGCCACTTCCTCCCTTGTAGGCACTGGTCACGATCCTGAGCCAGCCCTTCTCACCCTGAAGAGAGGGGAGAAATCAATCCGCAGCTACTCTGGTAATGGACAAACTGTTGTAAAATCCTTTTCCAGCAAAAGGGTCAGATGTTTCCTAGAAATCTGAAGATGTCGCCTTGGACGTTGGAAATAATTATCTGACATTTTATAGAGCAAACACTTTATTGATCGACTGAGAAAATAATCAGCAGATTTTATGATGGGGGCTTTTTTCTTGTGTTGCCAGGAAGAAGCTGCGGTTAGTAAAATCTTGTTTGGCATTCTTAGACATTTAATAAATAATACCTTTGGAATTTTTTAAATTTAACTTAACAGGGGTTTCAGAGGCTTCAAGTAACATTTTTCTCAACGATGAAAATGAGTTGTATAAACCTCACAGACACACATCTGCGGCAAGTCATCTTTTAGAAAGCAAGATCTTTACTTTTTATCTTAGATCTGATGACCACCCCCACTTTCACCATGTGAAATTTTCGGTTTGACGAGGACTTACCCACGGCTCTCCCCAGGAGTTGCGCACAATCCAGTATTCAACGCCATCCTCCATTCCCCATCCTGCCACCGACACAATGTGGTTGATGTAAGGTTCCTCCTGGTACTCAGAGTAGAGCCCTCCGATGTACGCATCCAGCTTTGCTGTGGCCATAATCCCGCAGCTGGAGAAAACAAACCCAAAAGATTACATCCTTTCTCTGGAGAAACGTGAAACAATGATGGAAATCAGCTGCATTGGAATGAAGATGTGCATCTACAAAAATGCAATATTCTACAGAGATTGTACAACAAGTAACACTGCCTTGGACGGCCGGATCAGTTGCTTGTTGAGGTCCATATTAAGTATTTTAAATTGTGGACCCTCTAATAAAGCAGTTTCCAACCCCCAGGCAACAGACGGATATGGTTTCCATGAACATTTGTTTTCAACGAAAAGGTATAATTAAGGAAAGAAATGCTTCATGATAGACAACTTGTGTGGTCATTATTGAAAAATTTCTGTGATTGTTCTGCATCTCTCATCATTTCCTGTCAAGCCCACAACAAACTAATTTAGCTACTTGATTTGTTATGTCTGTTCCTGCGTTTTTAACATTTAGTTTCTTCAATGGAGGGAGGAGAGATTAAAAAAAACAAAAACATCCAATGTGTGTTTAAAATATCAAACTTTAAACACTAATCTTTACAGTGACTGGTTGACTGGTCAGATCGACACTGTCAGGTCCTGGCCCTAAAAATGACTATGTAAAAATGGTTCCCAAAGCTCTTCTGAAATAAATAGAACTAATATTTTTCTTCCAATCATTTGGTACTGTGATTTTTTTTTTCTTCCATTGTTGCCACATTTCAGCATAAGGAAGGGGTTGGGTTTGGGTGTGATTCTTGACTATAAGGTCTCTCAAGTTACCACATTCAGCCATACTGTTTGCCACTTCCTCGTCCCATTATTCACAGTTGCAAGATGGTGACAAGTGGCAAACCTCACATCTTACAGATAGACTCATGGTTGTGTAAAACTTGTTACCCGTTTTCTCCTTTTCAGACTTTTTCAGACATAACAAATGACTTTGTCTTTGCATCTGTCTGTATGTGGATGGCTGTAAGATGGATGTGGGTTTCTTGCAGTGTTTGATCTAGCAGGTGTTCTCTCACACTCACTCACTCACACTCACACACACACACTCACACCAACACACACCGACACACACCCCTACATTAGTGTACACAGAGTCTAATAAAATGTGCCATATCCTTCACATAAATAAATAAACGAGGCTTTGAAAGCAAACTGAATAAGCTGTTGTACAGATCTGAAAAAAACAAAAAACAAAACAGAAGAAACCTGATGGGTCCTCTATCGTAAATCTCTGCCATCATCTTCTCTCTCCCACTGACGGCTCCGTAATCTCCCACTTTCCACAGCGTGTAGTTCTTCACAACATTGCACACTCCAAAGGTGGTGCAGGTGCCGCATTCGTTGAAGGGCTTGCACTCTTTGGAGAGGGACACAGAGAGTGAACTGTTTAGACTCAGACTGTGGAAGTGATTGTAATCCTTCCTTTGCACTTTAAAGGACACTCACTCTGGTCTTTAGCCTGGTAGTTATTGCAGGTCTCATCTGGGATCCCGTGTTTGTTAGCATACGCCCAAACCCCTGTGTGATCCCCTCCGTGGCAAGTGCCGGCTTCACCGCAGTCAATCACATGCTGGACAGAGAGATAGGCAGATGGCCAAGCTCCTTTACGCTTAATGTTGATGCGATCTTTTGAGGAAGCAAAAACAACATATGAGAGATAAATTCGTTGTTTGTTAGGTTCCTTCTGTGAAAAGAGGAACTGAAACTACTGTTCCCATAATAAAATATTTCTGCGAATTCATGTTAGGATCAACTGATCTATACCAGCTCAGCAGGAAATTTATCATGAGTCATACCTGCCATAGCGCTGGTGCTGCCATGGGCCCAGCAGGAGCCACAGTACTGGGGAATGTGCTGGTTACGGGTCGTGCTGACATAGTTTGTGCCATTGATGTTCCTCCAGTCCCACGACTGGGGCAGATCAGAAATATTTAAATACTCATGAGGGCGAGGAGTGGTCCTGTGAACAGATAGGTCATTAGATAAATTACTTGTGCAGCAGCAACAAAATCAACAATACTCAAGGCAAATGTAAAAAAAAGAAAAAAAAAACTGTGATTAGTCATTTACATCATTCCTCAAGAATTTTCAAAATTCTCGAGATCTGAGGTTATCAAATGTGATCATTTGGTGTTTTTTCTCGTTTGTATCAGTGTAAACTGAAGCTTTGTTGTGGACTGTTTATCAGACAAAACAAGCAATTTGGAGATGGTCTTGGGTCTGATGGTCATTTTTCTGCCATTTTAAGGCCTAAAGGATTAATGGTGTAATTAATGGAATAATGAAAACACTCATCAGTTTGCATCCCTAAACATACTGCATCTTGATCGTATCAGTGGCCTTTCAACATTTCTTTTACACAAATGAAACCTGTGCTCTCAGCTGAAGTATAGGATCGTGTAAAGATTATTTAAAAGGAATCAAAAACATCTACTCACTTTCCTAATCAGGAATGTGATGCGCAGACCTTCAGTACTTTTGTTAATATGTCACCTGAACTACATATTGTGGGGTTTTCGAACTTGTGGTCGAACAAGACATCTGGAAATGTCCTGTTCTGCTCAGGGAAATTTTGACTGACAAAATGATTCATCTAGAATAAAAATAACCTTTAGTTTCAGTCCTCCACTAGATTTTTTGATATCATTGTTTTAGGTGATTTTTTTTTTAAAATTTGCCTCAGGTGTTTCTCTGCAAAGTAAGAGAAAAAGAAGTCTGTTGATTTGTACCGGGGGCAACAGGTAGACTGAGCCCTGGCTGCCGGTGTTGTAACAGTGTAAACAACACTGTTAAACCTCAGTCATGTCTCCCTCAACATGTGATCGACTGAACCTCGTGATTTGAGGAAGGTGATGACAGGGGACATTTAGGGGAAACATGCATAAGGTCGCCCGTCTAATCATTATCATCACTGCAAATGGCAAAAAAAGACGAGATGAATCCACAACTCGCCGCTTTCTCCCCCTACGTCGAAGTTAGCTTTAGTTACACCAAGTGTCGAGGCGTAAAAAAAAATTAGCGCACCTGGCTAACGCGTTAAATCAAGCACGTTTATCTCAGCCTGTCTGTGTTTATGATGCGACAACCAACGGCGATCTGAGCTAACGTTAGCTAGACGGTTAGACAGGTGATCCCTCTGCGCTCTCTACCCGCCATTCTTGGCTTGTTTACTTTGGGAAAAAAGAAAAACCCACGCAAATCTGTTCCACTCACTTGAGCCCGAAGTCGCTTCCCTTCGGTGTGCGGACGTAGCAGGGCTGCTCCTGGTTGAAAAACAACCCGGCGGAAACCCCCGACAGCGCGGCCGACAGGAGGACGACAGCCGCGGCTCTCCGCGCCATGTCCAGCGCCGGGCGGGTTGGCGGGCTCCAGGAAAAGCGGCGTCTCAAGGCGGAGAGGAGGAGGAGGCGGCGGAGGGAGGCCGGTGTCTGCGGCACCAACAGCCCGGACGCGGTCGAGTCAGTCTGAAAAGCTCCGGGCTGAGGAACCGGCGAGGAAACCGCGGTCATGTGACCGTGACGGCGGCCGGGCGTCACACGTCGACGCACGTTACGAGGAAGTCGCGGGCCGCGGCCACGCCGGGTTTAGCGTTTAAACGCGTTTTCTTCTCAGACTTGTGAAACGCGCCGACCACCGGAGGCTCTTAACGCCTTCGCATCAACCGGATTTCGTGCAGATGTTGTGGTTCGTTTTTGCACATCAGGGGAACTGCGGACTTTGTCTGCGTCCGCTACGGTTCAGGCGCTTCGGGGCGGAGCTCTCACCCGACCAGCGTGAACAGGAAGTGACGGGAGCGGGCGGGAGCCACCGGCGGCGGTGGACACGTGGGCGCTCGGCCACTGGTCACGCTGGAAAAACTTTGAACCTCTGTTAGAAAGAGGGCATCAGTATCTAGGCCGCACCAGTCCAAAGGTGGTAACATCCGTGGCGTCGAGGTCATGTGCACGACTGAGGTAGAAGGGTGAGGTTAGGCAAGCTTGGAAGGGATTTCTTGATCTTGGTCCAAGCACATATTAGAACCCACTTCCCAATTTTTTTTGCTGCAGGTGTCATCTGCATTTCACAGAAAATATATAACGTCTCTCGGTTGCGTGTCAACGCTTTTAGGCATTTTTACCTCAAACGCTAACAAGACATCGGATGGCACTGCCTTTATTGGAGGACAACATGATTGTCACAAGAGTGGAAAAAACATAATTGCATTTTGTGCTGACAGAGCATGTGATCATGCTCGTCATTAATCCTCTGACACAATTATGAAACTGTTAAAAACAAAACCGTTACACAGTCAGCACTTAGTCCTCCGTTTGGTCCAGAGATCAAACAGGCCAACTTTTTCCACAGGATGAATACAGTAAGTGCAGTGGTTACCAAAAAGAAATATCTAGCTTTACTGATCTCCATCCAGTATTTTTCACAATGTCCAAGACAACATGTATGGCATAATCCTCAATTTGCATAAATTATCAACATACAACAATTCCTGCTGATGAGGTTGATATTTGACAACAAGGTTCATGTTTCAGGAGTTAAAAACCTTAAGTGTAAAATATGAATGACAAAGAATCACTGCTGAAAAAAGATTGGCCAATTATTAAAACCTGAATGAACCCATCATCAATATATAAACCATCTGCTTTTTCTGAATTTTTTAATAAATGAATTCTCATCAAGAGCAACTGAAAAACAGTGAAGCTATGGACGTGATCAGTGCAGTAAGTGCCAGGTCAAGAGGACAAATAAGGGACCTGTGTTTTATCATTGTAATGTATAACACATCTGATTTACTGACGATTATCTGTTTTATTCAGCAGAGTCAAATTTAATCAAACACAGAAAATTGAATCACAGTTTAAAATGTTTTTATCTAACTGGATCAGCACCTGCTTCAACCGTTTGGGCGACAGAGCAGTCAGTCAGGGAGTTAACCGTTCTGTATGTTCTACACCAGTCTTCGTCTTTTGCAGTCACGCTCCATCTGGTCTTCAGACATGTTGGTGGCTGCACCTAGAGGAGACACCTGGTTCAACATGGAGTCATCAGATGCTTGACCAAACAGGGCCATAAGAAGAGCAACGCCGAATCCTGTGGCACGCTCCCCCTGCATAGACGAATTAAAACACAAAAACAAGGAGTCGATGACAATATCCTGTGTCATTACCTTCCATTATTAGTCAACATCATTTAAACTCAGTGCCTTGTTATACAACCCATTCTTGATCTTGATTAATATAACTACAGTGAGGTCCATCATTCTTAAATTCTGATTTTAGAAAAGACGGTAAATTGATGAAAAGTTTAAAGATGCACTGCAGGGCTGCAGTACTGTTAAAGTGATCATGAGCCATATTTTATTTGTTGATTTATTTGCTTTCTAAAAAAGGGAGTGCTAGTGCTGCAAGGAAGTTGTGAAAAGGTTTTGGAATTAAAAAGAATAGATAATGAGCAGGTGTAGATGCAGATCTCTTACTTTGCTCACTTTCAAAAAAAAAAGTTCACTTCTGCTGGAGTGTATCACGTTTCATAATAGATACACAAAATGTCAGCAGAGAACGGCTTCTCAAGTAGAAAGTTGGTGTTTCTACAGATACAACTCAACTACTTTCTGTAACATGATATTCATATACAGCGTTTGCAATCTGATCAACAGGTTAGATGGTATTTACAAGGCCTGATGAAGGGATTGTATGCATGACTTCAACAGAAAACCTATTCTTTAGACATATCCAAAATATGTTCCTATTGTCTATATAGAGCACCATCATTATATTCCAATTCTGCATGCACAATTTATGCTCTGTATTGTAGCCCTGAAAAGGCATTCACACTACATTCTAACAATCCCACAGAAGTGTCACATGTTGCAGTAACCTATAAATGGCGATGTGCAAAAAAAAAAAAATCGTCTGAAATTTACTGTGCACTACAGAGTTGACAGTATTGGAGTAGGGAATGAGTCAACGAGGGCATGGCATGATTCTGCTGGATGGTTTGGTCAATCATGGTCAATTTGCTCTCATCTGATTTGGGGGTTTTGTTGATATTAATGAGTGAACTTCCTGTGTTTGCTTGGCTGTGTTTGCACAGGATATATTATAAACTCAGTTAAGAAGGTCCCTTTAATGTTATTCTTAGTCATACCAAGAGATCGTGTCAGGCTTTAGAACGGTGTTGTTGTCAACTTCCTTTAACATTCTGCTGACTCCCTTCATTCTGGCTACTGAGTCTCTTAATAGTTAGTTCTGACCTTAAATTGTATATTTTTTTCAAAAACAAAGCAAAGAAACATTTCCCTCAGCTGCAGTTGTATATAGGTATGGAGAAATGCATAAGCAGAGATAAAAAATTATAAAATATATTTAAATTACTCTTAAATTTCATCAGTGGCTGAAGGTTTTATATCAAAAAGGTTAATTTTTTTTTAACCAAGAGTTGGAATTGCCTGTCTTTGTCAAATAAAGCTGTGATTAAAACAGCTCCGAAAGTCAGCGATTGTAGTACAACATGTTCTGTACAACTTTAATTTCTAATGCCAAAGTTGCACTGAAACAACTAATGTATAAGGACACACACCTGATCTGCTCCCCTGTTCATTTCTGTTTAAGGAATGTCTTGTCAAGCCAACTCCACACAACAGCCAACATATGTATACTCCAAATAAGACGCCACTTTACAGAGTAATAATTATCACCTGATTAGCTCCAGGACAAAAATCAGAGCACTGACTGACTGCAAATCTGTCTGCACATAAAAACCTCCAGTACTCACAGCATGAACAGGAGAGGCGATATCAACATGGACCCAGACACCAGGCCAATCAAAGCCCAAATGGGAACCAATGAAGAGCCCGGCGCAAGAGCTCTGGGCGTTCTCCCGATCCTGGCAAAACACAAGAAAAGGATGATGAACCCTGGAAACTCCATAAAGTAAATTCTAAAATCCATCCCCAAAAAATATATTATACTTAAAATACTTGGTTGACAACCAGTAACAAAGTGCATTGATTACTATGTGCCAGGTCTAAAGCAAAGAGAAATCAGCCTGCACTTCTTTTTTTCTGTTTTTTTTTTTGTTGTTTTTTTTTGGACAAAGCAACAATTTTGACAAACTTGTCTGGAGGAAAGATGCATTAACAAACACTAAAAAAAAGTAACTGATACTTAAATTTCTAAAGTTCTTAGTAATATTGTCCAGCCTGTACTGAAGTTTAATGAAGCAAGCACAATGTGTGCAAGGCCTTTTTAGTATATTCATTAGGTGTCTTTCAAACTCGTGTCCTATTTGCTTTTTCTCACATCTGGTTTCAATGGATTCTTAATTTGCCACTTACTGCCACAGAGTTCTTCATGTCAGCCATGGCAGAGGTGAACTCGCTGAAGTGCAGTTCAGGGCAGTAAACCAAAGGGTGGGCGAGATCTCCACTGCTACGACCAGCACGCACACACGCAACCTCCCACTGCTCACTGTTAGTCATCACAGCTGCATGGTACTTGCCTGTGGAGATTCCCTGAATCACAATAACAAGAATGTTTTAGATACAAAGACAATACCTGTTGGAAGGTTAAGTTCATTGCTCAGAGGAAGTGCTGATGAAAATAAAGAGACAAAATACACCCTGTTTTATCCATTTAGCTTATTATCTACTGATTTGTGATTGAGGTACACACTTGCTGTGGGAGGTTTAACTACAGTCAATAGGGACTGGCACCCACCTGTGCCCCTGTAAGGGTAGCCATATCCAGAATAATATCAGCTGACAGGTCTTTGCTGGCATACACCACCCCATCAGCCAGGACCAGTCTGCCCTCTGCATCAGTGTTGTTGATCTCCACTGTCCTTGAGAATCACAGATGAATGACAGATGAAAATTTTATACCACAGCCCATGTTCACTCCTGTTCATTTGGCTTGTATAACGACACAGTCTGTCTGCAATCATACCATGATAAGACAGACGAAACAAAGCAGCACATGAAAAAATAAAAATAAAATCATGAAATTTAACACCTCCAGCATAAATGAAACTAAAAGGGAATGATACAATATATTCAGTTGAGTCTCACTTTCCAGAGTAGAGAGTATGGATATCATCAGGTCGTGTGGCTGTGGGTCCAACTGCGTTTTCCGCAAGGCAAAACACTGCATGAAGGTTATCCTTAAAGCCCTGAAGCAAACAGAGGAGAGTGTCTGATTTAAATTAAAAAAAAAAAAAAAAAGACAAATTTAAGCTGCAAATTTACAGAGCAGGTTAAAATGGTAGCTGTGGTAACTACTTTGGGATAATACAAGGGTCACCTCACCTGTTTAACAGTAGCTCGGAAAGCTCCCAAAATAGCAGCAGCTCCACCACAGTCTCTCTTCATCCCTGGCATTGTGGTCTAGGAAAAAAAAAAAAAAAAGTACATGTGATGAAACATGCAATGGCTTTATTTGATCTCTGATGTTGCTCTAATGCTGCGTTTGTGTAGGACAATGCCAAGCAGTCTATACATCTATAAACAGAAAACTACCAGCTGGTTTGTAAACTTTGTACTTGCAGAATAAATGCTTACCATTTTATTTGCATATGACACTATATAAACTGGTGCATGCAGCTGCAACTACATGTTAAGAGATTATTGAGAATCGGCTTAAAGCTTAATGTGAGAGGTCAAGGGTATCAGAGCATGCAAGTTCACCAAGATCACAGTTAAGTGTTACAGCAGGCTACCCTCCAGATAATTCAAGTTTACAGTTTAATAAAATTAATGCCGGTACACCATAATTTAGTGACAAAATACACTACACAGTTGGGTGCTACATAAGCAGGCAGGATGCAGGCAAGTGCGGCAACCTAGACATGCTGATCCCTGGCATAACAGACTGGTCCTTGATATACAGACTTTCATCCATCTGGTGGGGATAGTGTTGGAGTCTGTGTGGAAGGTGGATCATTACAAACTAGATATTGTTGGGTTCACCTCTACATGCAGCACTGACTTTGGAACCTAACTCCTGGAGAGGGGATGGACTCTATCCTTATCCAGAGGTACCCAGGGTGTGATGATACTAAAAAGCCCATATCTTAGCGCTGCTGTTTTGAAGTTCTCCATGAAGAACAAGAGGGTCATCTCCATGCAACTGGAAGTTGCTGAGAGGAAGGCTCTGATTGTTTGTGCTAATGCACCAAACAGCAGCTCCCACAGTTTTGTGCTTTCTTGTCTCTCTCCTCCTGTTGCTTTCTGCAGGTTTTTTTCCTCTGATGCTGGAGTCTGGATCTACAACTGCAGTCCACCTACTGCCCATGAACCTGACCAACACCCACTGCTTTAATTATTATGATTACTACTGTTACCATTTAGTTTAGTCTCATTAGTAATATTGTTAGCCCTGTTCGTATATCTATTGGCTTTGCTATTAGTCCCATTACTGTGCTATGCTCTCTCTCTCCTCTATTTTATTCTGCCCAGTCTCTCTCTCGCTCTCTTGCCCCCCCCCCATGCAGATGGCCTTCCACCTTGAGCCAGGATCTGTTCAATGTTTCTACCTGCTAAAAAGGGAGGAGGGGGTTTGTTGCTCATGGGGGAAATGTTGGGTCTCAGTAAATAATAACTATAAAGAGTCTGGTCTAGAACTGCTCTATATGAAAAGTGCCCTGAGATAACCTCCGTTATGATATGGCGCCATATAAATAAAACTGAACTGAAGTTACTATCACTTCTTCTTCAGAAACTGGAGTACCTTTCCCTTGATGCTGAGTCCACCAGTGTCATAAACGATGCCTTTGCCCACCCACGCAATACTTTGGGTAGCACCCTCTGGTGTGTGGCTCAAGACTGCTAATGCAGGAGGATGTTCTGCCGCCTTTCCAACTCCATAGATACCTGACAGAACAAAGAGAGAGAAAACAGAAAAATAACCTTAACTGATCAAACTGAGAATTTATTATATCGTAATGAGGAGAGATAAGCATTTTTATAGCTCTATAAAGAGCTTAACAAAGACATCAAGGCAAAGTGAAACAAAACTACAGTCAGTCCAAATTACAAATAGGATGAATGCTAAGAACAGTTATTACATTTGTTAATTATTAGTTGCTCAGTTATAATTTTTTATAACATGCAGTAATTAGATGATTATCTAGCTAAGAAATAATGTATAGTTTTTCACTAACTGGAATTGTGCAGTAATTCTTTTTCTTCTCATAACAATTTCAAAGTTTGAGAGAAAAACAGCCCCAAAAATAAGAACAGTCTAACCAAAGTAGTGAGCTGATGCTCCTCAGATGAAAATCCACATTTAGAGTAAAATAGCAAAATTAGGTTAGCGCACAATCTTCAGTTTTTTTTAAGCTGCTGTTAGTATTTTTAAGAAACACAAAAACAAAATAAAAAGGTCATATACAGTAAATTAGTTGAGTTGTCATAATGTAAGCTCATTATAGATATAAAGAGACATCTATAGACGTGGTACCTCCAAAGCCTCTTTGCTTCAATTCCTCTCCGCGAATGATCACTGGAGTAATTCCAAGCTCAGTTCCCACAGCCTTGATTTCCTAAAACAGGAATTAATGTATGTCACAGGTGTCCAGAATTATTACAACTGTGTTCTTGTAGTAATGTCAACAAAATTTCCAAGAGATAAATAGTTTCACGTACATCTAAGAAGTGATCTGTGTTCATCTCATTGCATGGCGTGTCCACAATGCGAGCTGCCAGCCGCACTCCATCAGCAGAATTGGAGAGACACTGAACATAAGAAAAGCCTTCAGTTATGGCAGACTGTTGGGCTTAACGGCTCTGAGAGGCTGTGTAAAACTGAATGAAAATGAAAAAAAAGAAAAAGCAAAATCAGGGCTATACCACAAGTTCGGTGACATCCAAAGGACTGCTGTCTTGCCCAACGATCAAAAATTCCACAGTGACATGCTTCTTCTCAGCCCTGCGTGAGGATGTAGAGCGACGAGAGAAAATGGGGAAGGCTCTAGCGATGGCACAGGAAGACGCAAACACATCTGAATGCTCACAAACCATCTGGAGAGGAAAAAAAAAAAACACTCATATCAGCCAATTGGTAACACAAGCCATCCTTCCAATGTGTGACCCAGATTTCAAGTGCCACAAGAGTCCCAAAGGAGTCACAGAAATATAGTTTCCAAAAGTTCTGTTCTGTAGCTAGAAGTGCTCCCTAACCTCCCTGAAGGAGGTGAAAAAAGAAAATCCCCTCCCAACAGGGATCATTAACTATAACATGAAAGGCAAGGACAAAAATAAATGAAAAAAAAAAAAGACACTGACCACAATGCAGCGGTTGTTTCCCCCAGGGAGGCAGGAACGGACCAGACGGGACAAAAAGTGGGCAGAAGACGGACTGTTGTGTCTGCTGACCCTTGAAGGTAGGGCAGCCACCACAGCATGGTTGAGGTACAGGGGGCAGCTGTCCGTGGGGTTCGGGTTCAAAGCACTGAGAGCTGCCTGCCAGGTCTGAGTAAACATGAGACAAAACTTACATTTTAGGTTCACTACAGAGACACTAAAGCTCTGCACAGTTTGTATTTCTTGTGGTAAAGAACTTAAAAAAACAAAAACAAAAACCTGCAGACCGACAATCACTATTTCTCATTTTTCTATAATGTTCTCTCCTCAGAGAAGAGTCTGAGTTCATGATCTGATGCCTCCATCTATGACTGCAGGAATTTATAGTAACTTATCTCTTGTTAAGCAGGAGAAGATGGCTAGCGCCTACCTCGTTCACTGCCCCTTATCCTGAGCAGCGTCTATGATTATACACTCTTTTGTACGAATTGATATGGTATGTTTGAGGAGAGTCAACGGTTTTGTAAACGCTATAAATAATCAGCAGCTTGTCTGGACAGACCAGAACTAGCTGGAAATTTATCGGTTCGTAAGTGGAAAATGCGACAAGAGGCCTCACAGTGTCACCCAAGCAAAGTCATTTTAACACCCAGGAAAAACTGGGGCACTTGAAAGCGGTAGAGTAATAATCATGTTGGGTAATCATTGTCAGAGGATACTGAGAAGATCTGTGAATGACTGGAAAACCTTTCCTTGACCTCAATGACTCACTCCTTCAAGTCTCTTTATAGACTGTCTGTTGGAGTTACACAACCAACTATGAGGACTCTGCACGCCAGACAACACACTGCTTACTGCTCCATGGGGAAACTGAGAGACCATGACAGTATTTTTGTCTGAGTCTGACCACTGGACCAGTCACTGCTCTCACCAATAATAAAGCACCGCTCTTTACTGGCCAGATAAACTCAACCTGCATGTTTTAGATTATTCATGATCATACAATCCCGTTATTTTCCTTGGAGGTCAACAACTTAAAGACAGGACATGACAAAAAAAAAAATTCAGTCAAACCTCAAACTGTACCAGGAGAAAATAATTAGGTGCTGTCGATTATGTACTGAGATTTGACAAAAACCTGCCATTGCTGTCATTAGTAAACGATGGGCAGCACTGTAAGAACGTGGCTTTGTCTATGGACATCGGTTGCTGTGATTTTACAGATCCAACGACAAACAAAAGCCAGTCCAGCTCTAAGGAGACCGCTGACGCCTCCATTATAAAGGCTGCTCGCTGGTTCTGGAGCCGCCTCGTTAACCGAGCTAGTAGCCTCGTAGCTTCCCCCGGGGCTAAGTTAAGATTAGCCGCCCGCCGTTACGTTAACCTAGCTAACCTAGCTAACCTAGCTAACCTAGCTAACCTAGCCGCGTTAGCTTGTGCAAACTTAGGTGTCGCGCAAGCTAATCTCAGCCGTCGCCCGCCTCCCGTCGTCTCCGGCCCCGTTACCTCTTTGCTGACGGCCGGCTGCAGTTTCCCCTTGATCTGGCTCCAGGCGACCTGCTGCAGGTTAGCCTGCTGCCCGACGATCAGGACAGGGCGGCTGTGCGGCTCGGAGTCACCGGCAGAAGCCTTGAACTCCAGCACCACGTTCGCCATCTTTGCGCCTTCCTTGAGGGGGAGCTGGCCGACGGGAGCGGGGAGGTGGACGGACTGGTGTCGCGGACTGGTGTCGCGGACTGGTGTCGCTGACTGGTGTCGCTCGCTGGTGCAGCCCGGACGCCGACGGGAGCCGCCAGAGGACCGGACGGCGTAAATCCGCTTCTTTTATACGGGGCCGCGGCCGACGCGCGATCTTTGTCAGCCTCTGTCGTCGACCGGCGGGAACTACACCAAGACCTCGAGGGCGAGGCGCACATCTGTCCGGGTCCGTCTTACAGCGGTGGTCAGGTGCCCATACGAACATCGGCGAGAGCGGGACGGGTCCCCCCGGCTCCGTTTATCGTAGTTATTTAACTGCGAGACACGGGGGTGATGTCCACGGTGCTCGTCCTGTACAACAACGCAGGGACAACTGAATATTGTTGAAGAAAGACTTGGGAAACTGTGAAAATATCCTCTAATGTGGCAAAATGCATCAGTGGAGATCTGGTACAGTCAGAATCTGTAAACATCTGGATTTGCATCAAGAGGAATCAATATACTTATGAAGTATTCACACACATATAGATATAAGGAAATATTTTCTAATATTTTTTAATGTCACAAACTTAATGCCATTCTCCACCTCCATAAAGGTTAGGACTGTTATAACACTTAATCGGTCCATCCCTAATATATTGTATTTCATTATTATATCAGAATGTTGTCCAAAACAAAAGGCTACCCAAACCAAACCCAACCAAAATTAAGTTTGACTTGATAGAGAAGATTCTACAAATCATTTAGCAGACGCCTTTATCCATAGTGGCGTAAATCTGAGAGCTGAAACAATACGAGCAAGGGCCGAGTCAGGAGAGAACAACATGAGTAAGAGCCATGAAGAGGAGCTCAAGTTTTGATAGGAGGGCACACCTACAGGGGTGTCTCCCAGCTCGGACATGCACTCCCTCAGAAAAGCCACTCTTTCCGCTGAACAAGCCAATCTAAAGCTGGCCTCTGAAAACACTGCACTGAGAAAGCGGTTTGTCATCCCGCATGAAGCAAAGCAAAAACCGATGCATGAGAATGGCCGCCTACAGAAGACACTGAGGAGATAAGTGCACATAGTCAAACAAAACACTGAGTTGGAAAAGGCTCTGGAGGCCACAGAGACAGACCAAGATGAGTTCAAAAAGAGGGAGGAAACTATCAGAGAGAATGAAAAGGAATTCTCTCCACGTAAACTACGCACTGAGGAAGCATCTGGTCATTCTGGCTAAACTTCAAGAGACTGAACTGAAACAGAGCAAAAACAGGTGCAATGCTCTGGACATGGAGTTCAGGTAGGAGCTTGCCAAGAGGAACAGGAAACAGAATGAATCTCTAAGAATTTACAAAACCAGTTATTTAAGTGTTTTTTCCTTTAAGTCAACTCCTTTTGTTTCATGTGAATAGGTAAGTATTGTCCTAAAATTCCCTTTGACATTTTAAATTGGCCCCTTTTCAGGAAAAAGGGAAAACAATGCGATACAATACTCAGCTCAAAATATATAAAAAAGCATAGCAATGATAATTTTTACATCCTTACAATGCTGCACTTATGCAGGACATCCTTTTGTCTCCATCTTGGTCCAGTTTTTTTTTCATCTCAGGTCAATTAAATCAAGTCTGAAGCTGAGGACAAATCCAGTCCTATCTCCAATGCAGCAAAGCAGTCTTTCATATGTACCGGTTTGGGAGCTTGCCAGAGGCATTTAGGGTAATTTCAGAGTTTCACCTGAGTGACCCAAGTCCCCCTCTTGTATGATATTATGGCTAAGACTAAGTGTAGTATAGCATAAGGAAACTGAGGACTGATCATAGACACAGCAGCCAACTAGAGAGGATTTTTTTCAGCCCAAATGTGTGCTTCAACTTAAATGGGAAATGGAAAGAAAAAAAATAATAAAATCAAAAACCCTTCACATGGTAGCAAGTTTATTTATTTTCTCTCATATTAATGCCATCCCCAACTAAACCGCACAGAGTACTCAAGTTGTTGCACCCTGAAATCTCAGTGAGATGTCAAGGTAGACAATTTGTTCACATGAAGCTGTAACAGAAAAAATTCCTGAAGACAAATGTTATTCAAAACATTTGACTACAACTTAAAGTTGTAAAACTGCTTTTTTTTCCAAGTAATTTAATACAAATGAAACAAAGGAGACACTCACAGGATAGGGTTCTATCGTTGGATGAAAGTTTAATTTGTAAAATGCACTTTCAAATTTTATAGAACATTTGCATAAAACTAAGGAGGATGCCCTTCTGTAAAATGTAAACTTTCTTCTCAGAGTGCAAATAGTTTAAAGCCATTTTAAGATAATATAGCAGGTATTACTTGGGAACTAGAAAATCAATCAAGAATACAGGAACTAATCGAAGGCTGTGTGTGTTTATAGTTTTCAGATTATAAAAAGGTAAACATTACATGCACAACACCATTTATAAAACCTTGATCTTTAAAAGAGAGAGGCAGTGATGTCTTCGTACCAGTACAGGTATATTTAATTTATTTAGAAAGCAAAAAACTGATAAAAAAATCCTCTGAGCTCTGCCAATTTTTCTTACTTTTGCTGTAAAATATCTGAAATTACTGCAGACTAGGAAAAGATTTAGTCCCTGTCAATAAATGCTGGACATCTTATACATATAGCTTATGGTCACTTTGGATGACAGAATTGTGTCTACAGGAGATCTTTCCACAGGAGCAGAAAATCACATTTCAAAAACACAGATTTCAGTCTGTAATGGTACACAGAGATTATTAGGAGTATCAAATGTGGACGGCTTCCTAATGTCTTGAAATGCTTTTTTATGACATCATCTTGGGCTCTTGGAAATTTAAAAATTTAAAAAAATAGTCGACTCATTAATCAAAAGTTAAATTAATCTTTAAGTGCAGACGTAGTGAAATTTCAGATTTAATAAAGACACCACACTTTCCAACTCAAAGCCTGAGAGATTTTTTTTTTTGTTTTAATATCCATCTTATTTAACTGCAATATGCTCATATACTTCTAACTTAATCCTTGTTCTGTAATATCCAGCTCAAGATGAAGCGCTTTTTATTGCACCTACTGTACAGTACACACTGACCTGAGGTTCATTCTCAATAATTTGGGATTTTCAAGATAATACATGTAAAAAGTAAACTTATTTTAAGAACTACATATACACTAGACTCAGTAAACTATATTCTTTAAACTATACACATGCTTGTGACTGTTATTTTCACTAAACTTAAAAAAAAAATTTAAATCATGATAATATTAGAATAATATGTTTTTTATATCAGCGTAGTATCTGCTACACTCTGGACAGAATAAGAAAATAGATTCTTATTAATTGCATAAAAGGTTTACAGCACCGGTTAGATATTTTAAAAAACAAGTATATTAAGAAGAAATGTCTTATTATTCAAAATAGCTTTCGCAGACACACACACACACACACACACACACACACACACACACACACACACACACACACACACACACACACACACACAAATCTAAATCAAACACACAATCATTCAAATATTCCTGCATTTGTATCAGCTGAGGATGAACATGGAGATTTCAGGCTTTGGTGGTTAATGAGCTGAGAAAACGGGTCAATACTGACAGTGGACGGGGTTAAGGTGGAGAGGCTTGTCTAGTGTGCTCATGTTAAAAGTCCCATTCATTTCTAACAGTTAGTGCTTCATTAAAATAACATAATTATGTGCTACACTCAACTCACATAACAGAAAAGATCATCTAAAAGGTCTGCTAATATTAGTAACATGTAAGACGAGAAGCAGTTGATGCTACGGGTGAATGAGAAAATAGTGTTGGTGTGGCTTCACGCGACACAGTAGAAATGTCATGACATGCGAGATAAGTAGCTATGCATGACCACACAGTATTGTACATGTGTGGTTATTCATGGAGGCCTGTGGCTACAGGGGGAGGGAAATTTTACTCGGTCACACACTTGTGCAGGCGGATAGGGCCGATGCGATCGTTCATTTAGGCATGACACAGGTTTCCACCGGACCCGCAGGTGGAAGCAATGCCACAGTTCTTCAGGATGGGGTTGAAGTGGGAGGCTGTACCTCCCCCAGCCTCTCTGGGAGGGAAAGGCTTCATGGTGGAGAGGATCAGGGCCAGACAGTCTGCCACATTCTTGTTTGGGGCACAGGCCAGAGCTGGTGTGTGGCCTGCGGAGGGTCAGCGGTAAAAATAAGCATCAGTGACTTTGTTTGGCAGGAAAAAGGGGCTGCTGTTGTACAGTATTACAAAAATATACTGTGATTATTCCCACTTGCCTTCCTCATCTACAGCCATGACTGCTGCTCCTCTGCTCAGTAACACCTGCACTACAGTCGCCAAGCCTTTCCTTGCTGCAATGTGAAGAGGCCTACATGAGAAAGAGACAGATCTGATGACATACTGGAGGTAAATGCTCTGAGGGAATGCAACCATGAGAATTCACAAGTAGAATTACTGGAGCAAATGGCAGGCAAGTCAATATTGTAAATCTGGAAAACTCTCATAAACTGTGAACCAGATTGAAAAATGTTAATATCAGAGTTTGTTAAGGGAAAAAACATACCTTTGGTAACCAGCACTCTGCCAAACTTTAACTGTTCTAAAATTTCTGCTGGAATAAACTTTTTTACGTCCCACACTACTAATCCACTTTTTTGTTAATCGAATATAATCCATCAACACATACAGTGGGAGAATGTGTGTCTTAATACCAAACTTCAGATTCCATACCGGTTGATTTGTTATGCATAACTTCCAATCTACTAATTTCCACAATCCGATCAATATTATTAACTGACAGCATGCATGTATAGTGTCTGGTGCATCGCAACAACTCACATTTGGAGAGTGCTGTTTGTTGCATTTATGAGGGAGGAGTCGCTGATCTCTCCAAGGATCAACAGGGCACACATTTCATTACCCTGCAGAATAAATGACGTTGAAATAAGTGTGCTTAATGTGCTTAAACAATATTGCAAACTACTTAGAAATGTAGTAAGGTGTCAAAATGTTATGACCTAATCTGAAAGCTGTAAACAATATCTGTCACAACACACATGCAAACATTATTGTGCCACTGCATGCATACAGTACATGCATGTGAGAGTGTGTGTGTGTGTGTGTGACCTTGCTGCAGGCTAAGTGAAGGGCTGTGTTACTACTGACATCCACCAGGGTCAGGTCTGGCTTTGCTTTGTGAAGCAAGAACTCTGAAATGCAGGGGAAAAAAAAGACATCTTTGACAACAAACACAGGCCCTAATGAATTTGAACATTTTACCTGATGTTGTCAATTGGAATGATTTACCAGTGCAAAAAGTAAAAAGACTCATATGGTGCGTTAAAAGGAAAACATTAGTGAGGGTCAGAACCACAATACACACTTGGTAACATAAATTGCACCGTGTCATTTAATCATTAAGCAAGATGATGCACTTGAAAAGAAATAATTGTCAGAACAAGACATGTTCAGACATAATGAAAACACAATCAGGAGCAAGTAGGTTGGGAGATGAATAAAAGAGTGACTGAGGGATTCTAGCAGAAACAGCATGAAGTTGTTTTTTTTTCCCTTTTCTTGACCTGCAAATTGATCGGTTGTGTTTTAAGGTTTCCCGGGGGTAGATAGGAATGATAACTTGCACACTTTAACAGACTGACATCAGGTACTTCAGTGACATACCAACAGCCATGGTCTGTCCACAGTCAGCAGCAACCATCAGAGCAGAGCATCCACACTTGTCCACAGCATTGACCTCTGCTCCCTGGGCCAGGACCAGCTGAAGCCCAGCAACATTTCCTGAATAAGCAGCTGCATGCAGCGGGGTCCTGCACTCAAAAAACATACACGTAAAATACAGGACTGAAAAATAAATAGTATAATTTATAGTGTTCTGCAAGTCACTATCTATTCTTTCAGTCATATAAAAGTATATCATATCACAACCATATTTTAATTTATAAAGCCTACAAAAAGGTTTTCCTTATCATCAGATGCTTCCATATATCTAAAAATGTTTATGATTTTATGTAGGGAAATAGTAATTTATACTGACACCGTCTTTAGATGTACATTTAAAGATAAAAAATATTTCAAGTTTAAAGATATTCCACATTAGAGTTATTATGAATTTGAGGCTTAAATAAAATGTGTTTCCATGACTATATGATAATTAACAAACAATTTCTGCAATATAACCTGCCAATTTTGTGGATATCCTGGACCAAACACCTATAAATGGGTAATAATCATGTTGAAAATTATTTAATTGCCAATGTCTTATCACTGTTTTCATAGTATGTATGCCCACATTTTAAAATGAATACAATTTTTTTACACTTACATCTGTAGACTGAACAAACCTGCATTGCTGCATGAAATAGATTTGTTATGAAAAGTTTTGCTCAGCTCAGAGCAGAACCCACCTTCCTTTGGCGTCACTAATGATAACAATTTGAGGTCCAACAGTCTTCACCAGAAGTTCAGCAGCAACATCATGTCCATTAACTCTGCAGACAAAGAATAGTTATTGTGTTTTCAAGAGCAATACTATGTGCATAGTTTTCCCTGTCTAATAAACAAATGTATGATGAGCATTTACATTTATTATGATACTCACAGTGCACAGTGCAATGGAGTGAACAGATTTCCCTCCTGGCTGCTAAAAAGTTTGTTTTCAAGTAAAACATGTAAACATCCTTCGTGGCCTGTAGAGTACAGGAAACAAATGGACAAATGATTATCATAATATTCACATCTTTCTAACACTATGGTAGTACAGTATCTCACCATGCAAGTGTTTAACAAGACAGTCAATTGTTAAAACTGAGAAATAATTGAAAGGCTAAAATAATGCTGTGGATAAAAGATTGTACTGGTGCTGCTCTTAAGACTTCTGTCCACATATTTTTTATTATGTTTTAACATTATTCGTGTCTCAACTCAGTCTGTTGAACACAAAATAAAACTATTTTGTTAAAGTGCATTTGCCCTGATGTCTCACCGTGGTAGGCAGCCCAGTGAGTAGGCGTGTAGCCTCTGTGGTCCAACATGGAGTCCAGGGGGTCAGCTTTCATAGCAGATTTTAGCAAACTGCGGAGTATCTCCATGTGACCGCAGGAGGCTGCGAGGTGCAGTGGGGTCCTTCCCTGAGAGTCTCTAGACAGAGCAGAAGCCCCATGTTCCAAGAGAGCAGATACACAGTCCTCACTGCCCAACATGGCCTACATTGGGAGGACACAAGATATGATGCGAGGGGACAAAACAACATCTGGTACATCACTGACACTGTGAAGTGACATATTTCTCCATTAACATATTTATAAATTATAAATAAAGTGATAGGGAAGCGCGTGCGCGCACACACACACACACACACACACACACACACACACACACACACACAGAGGAAATACACGTACAGCTCTGTGTAATGCAGTGAAGCCCTTTTTGTCTGCAGCATCAGTGTTTGCTCCTTTCTCCAACAGGATGTGGACACAGTCGGTGTGATGTCCCAGAGCTGCCAGCATGAGAGCTGTCCTGCACACATAACAAACAAAACAAAGGGTTTACGGCTGTAAGGGTTACGAGGTATAATTCTCTGATCATATCGGACTGGTGAAACATGGCCTTGGGTTTTTAGATCAGCCTGACTGCATTTAATGCTATCTGAGAAAAAGAAAGTGTTTGTTTTAGCAATTCAAATCAATCAATCATATGGTGTAGTATGTTCTTATATTGCATTTATGGTAAATTATCACACCGTCATCATACTTTGTTTTTGAATATTACTAGCTGCAGTGATTTGTATTTTCAGAATTTTTTTTTAACACCTAGAAAAGACAATCTACACACAACATGCTATAAGTTTTCACCTGTTTCTATAACTGTTTGCTTGTCTAGTGTCTAATTAGTATCTATTTAATATCTACTGTATGATAAATGCTTGTAATCAGCTTTCTGCACTTTCTTTTTAACTGAATTGCACAACATTCTCACTCTAATCAAAAACATACCGAAAAAATATATATACATTTTTAAATCAAACCCAGCTTAGACAACCCACTGAAAATTAAAACTGTTGGATATTTGATTAAAATATTATATTCCGTCAAGTCAGAATATGAAAAATTACTAAGTCTGCCATCCTATAAATTTGCAGAACTGTATAAAGAAAGCTAGGCAAATTCTGATGTTCAATCAATACAACAAATCATAGCATTAAATAATAAGGTGACTCACTGGCCCCATGTATCAGGACTGTCCATTATGTCGGAACTTTGTTCTCTGTTGACCAGTAGAAGCAGACAGTCCATGTGGCCCTCAGCAGCTGCATACGGGAAAAGTGTAAGAGGAAAATACACATGAATATCATATTCATATTATCAGTAAAGGTGAGATTTTTTTGGTGTAGAAAAAAAAAGTTTAAACATACTTTTGATTTAAAAAAAAAAAGCAACATCTTTACTGTAAATCCCTGTGTCCATCAAAAGCCATCAACAGGACAATAAAACAAACATATAGTGTAAAAAAGGGCCCCAAAGTTATGTGTTGGTGTTATAATTCTATAATAATCTGCTGTTAAGAGTTTATGATCTGTTTATTTGGTAATGCTATTCAGTTATTGGGGGATTTACCCCACCCACTGGTGATGTATAGAAAGTGAAAGTCATGCAGTAATGAGCAGTGTATGAAAGAGCGTCAGTCCAGTGATCAGTGTGCTGTGCAATAACTCCTTAATGAGTTGGCTGTGAGTATTTATCTGTTGTGATATCTGTGATATTTTGGACCGATATGTTACTGTTGTTATGTTTGATAAAATACCAGCGGAGTTCAAGTCTTGTCCTATATTGGCTGAGATATTCAGCCCACCCACCTGCAGCATGGAGAGCTGTCCACTTGCGCTTGTGCTCCTTCAGTGTGTAGGAGGCTTGATGCTTGAGCAGCACCTCCACACACAGGGCAAATCCTCTCTGAGCAGCCAAGTGGAGGGCAGTTCGGCCTTCAATGTCCCGGACATCCAGACTCACTAATGTCTCACACAGCAAACGCAGGGCCTGGCAGTGCCCATAATATGCCTGTAATGGCAAAATGTGTGTTGTGTCAAAGGCATTTACAAGTGTTCTTCATCCAAAAGGGATATTTCCCTTGTGTTTTCACATCATGGTGTCAACGGGAAAGTGGTTTGAGGTATCTGTGCTACTCACAGCTAAGTGCAAAGGACTGACTGGAATATTACTTTCAGCCTCTTCTAAACAGTTGAAAGAAATCTCCAGGAGCTGCAAGAGATTCAGAGGAAAAAAAAGAAAATTAGATTCAGTGTGCAATCAATTTACAAAAATAAAAATCAAAGCATCTAAATCAAAGATACCACCAACCAGTTCCAGATGCTGTTTGTTTCCATAAGCTGCTGCATAGTGGACGGCACTGTAACCCTTACTGTTCTTCAGAGTTGGGTTCGCCCCATTGTCAAGCAAGTAGTCTAAACACCTGAACACACAGAGTCAAGGGGACATTAGGAATCCTGCCTGGGTTATAGCCTTCTCCCACAGTGTTTATTTAAGTGTTTTATACATTTTTAACACACTTAATTTCACATGAAAGTTTGTATTTAATGAAACATTACTTTTCCTGTGTTATCAGCTTGTGCTCCTGTCTGCATTGTTCTGGTTTTTAGAAAGCAAGAATACCGAAGAAAACAAATTCTAATGCATCTGATTGTTTTTCCACAAAGAGTCAAATGATAAAAATAACCACATCAACCTATTAAATTTATCATAATCATAATCTGACGTAATAAAATTGTTTTGTTACCATGTCTTTGTTTTTGGTTGGATAGTAGCACAAATTTGAATTTTGACTATTTTTTTTTCTGATTTTCAGATTTTGCTCTTTTGAAAAACTTACTTAAAATTGTAAACTGACACATGCAGATGAGATTATGTGCATTGAAGTGACTATACACTGAAAGGATAGACGTGATATCTGGCATCATGACTGGCTGAAAGCACATCTAATGTATAAAGTTTAGGACTAGTCTACAATGTGTTCATGACAATAATATGAGACTTACATAGAGGCCTCTTGTTCCTTTTCCATATTGTAGCCAGGCTCAGAGTTTGTGTTCCCACTGTGGAAAGAGACACTGGCTTGAATGATGTTGGACATTATCAAGAAAGAATTGTCCACAGGATGTTGTCTTTGTTATCTAAGAGTAAAATGAATAAAATATTAAAATATGTGCACTCTCTCACCCACAGAAGGTGTGTGAAGCAGCAGTGTAGTGCAGAGGGCTGCAGCCCATCAGATCCAGCTCATTAACCTCAGCGCCAGCTCTCACCAGGGAGATTGTACATTGGCTGTTCCCGTTGGCTGTAGCATAGTGCAAAGGAGCTCTGCGAGATACAAAAGGGGGAACTGTGAATTCAGGCAGCAGCATAGCAAATTTAATTCTTAGCTTCAGCTATTTAGCACTGCTCACCTTCCCAAATTATCCTTAATATCCACTTCAGCACCACTGTTTAAGAGCAAGTTGAGGCAGTCAACATTTCTGTCACAAGGGAAAAAAAAGTTGGAGGTAGCTTTAAATTCAGAGCTAAGTGTGTCAGATTTTTTTTGCAAAAGAGTTTATAAAAAGGTTTGGTGTTGTGTGTATGATTCAGGCACAATGTTTTTCGAACCATTTTCCTGATCAGGCACAAATGGTATTATTTTAGAACGATGATTGAAAAAAAAAAATCTACACTTCCACATTTAGTCAGTAGTACATCACTAAATGACACCACATTTCAGGTGGTGCAAAATCCAAAAATAAGTAAAATGTAGAAATATTATTTTTACAACGACAAAACTTTCCTGAAATACTGTGTGTCTGTGTTCACTCACCCTCCAGAGGCAGCTGCATGCAGACAGGTCCTCCCGTGATCATCCAAGATGTTTATATCAAATCCAAATGATGAAATTTGGGATGGCATGATGTTGTAAAACTGACCTGAACGATACACAGTAACACTTAAGTGGAAACATTTTGAGTTGTATCATTCTTAAAGTGCAATGAGGAAGAAGAATGAATTTGAGAGCAGGGCTTGATGACTCAAACAGATTCTCACCATTAGACAGTAACTTTCGACAACAGTCTGGAAATCCATACAGTGCCGCCAAATGTAGTGGAAGCATCCCATGAATCCCCTGTCTTTAGAAATCATAACACAGATTTGCAAAGCCATTTTTTTGCATGATGTTGGAAAGTTAAGTGCAAAATCAAATTAATATTTTCTTAACAATTTGGGGTGTATTTAACTCCACATACTTAGAAAGGAGGCATCAGGCAACATTGATCATCTAACCTTCACAGATTATTTGCTTGTTTCTCAATGCAAATTCTCAGTGCATTGAGAAACAAGCAAAGAATGCCTTTTGAAGTTGCTGTAGTGTAAGACCATCACACAATCTTGGACTTATCCACATGGATAAACTCACCTGGCCTTGTCAGCCCCATTTGTCAGCAGAGTGCTGATCAACAGTTCCTGACCATATCTGGCAGCTAAATGAAGAGGAGTGTTTCCGTAGATGTCAGCACAGTCGATCTCCCCTCCTGTGTAGAGGCAGAAGGAAACATGATGTTACTGTGACAAAGTGTTCCAGATGATGATATGCTCTGATATTTTCAGTTAAAGTTTTTTGCCTGGATGCAATTTCACTGTTTCGGAATTAGTGTTACAACAGTATGCTGTGTAAATATTTGGTGAAACTTGTGGTACCATTTTGGATCAGAATCTGGGAGCCTGTGAAGCGGCCATGCATAGCAGCCATATGCAGAGGGCTCTTTCCTTCTTTATTCTGTTGAACAGAGAAAATGAAAACAACATGGCATAAATCATCATACTCTGTAAAACGCACATGTAATCCTCCAACCAATAACTATAATCCATTAATACATCATTTTTATCCTCTTTTTGTTTTTCAAATCCACTTCTTAAAAAAAAGCTCTTCACCTGCATGTTGACATCAGCTCCATTGTTGATAAGCAGCTCAAGACACAGCACCCCGCTGGAAGAGGCAGCAGCTAGATGCAGCGGTGTGTCACCATGGGTGTTGGGCTGATTGATGTTAGCACCGCTGTTCACCAGTTCAGTGGCAACAGTGTCCTGCCCCATGTGACAGGCCATGTGAAGTGCTGTGTTCCCAAAAATGTTGGGTTCATCAGTCTGCGAGGCAGAGGGGGAAAACTTTAGATGAAACAAACCTATTTGACAACACCAAAGATTTGTTTAGCAGCCCAACAAATACTGCAGGTTTTTGCTACTTAGAGCCATCCTAAAGAAAAGGCATAGGCAAATTCCTACAAATACTCTCTGCAGCAATATTAAGCACATTTGAAACTAATGTACTATACACAATGAACAGTACGCATAAAATATAAAGCAACTATAATCATTTATTACAATGGAAAATTATTTCACTTTTCTAATAGTTTTTGTAACCAAGCCACATTACCTCCACCCCCAGTCTTATCAGGTAGTTGATCACATCTAACTGCCCACTAGCAGCCGCAGCATGGAGCGGAGTGTAACCACGTTTGTCCTTGCACGTCACATCAGCATTGTGAGACACGAGCAGCTTCATGACCTCCACATGGCCTGAAAGAAGAGCTTAACATTTACTACAAGCATCTGCCATGCAACACACCCCATTCACGTGCTAATCTGTAGCCTGCAGTCAAAGGGCAGTTTAAAACAATCATCAGATTTCAACGTTGTAAAATTAAAAATAAATAAAGAAATTAATAAAAAAAAAAAAATCATCAACTAATCAAATTTAACCTTCAAACTGAGGCTGTGTTTATACTATTATCAATCATGTCTATTTTTGCTATTTAAGTGAGGAAAGATAATCGTTATCGTGACTCTCAAGTTGCAAATTTTCAACTCAATCAAATAGTCAACCATGACTTCAGAACCATCCAGCCAGACAGACGTACAAAATAGTCTTGAATGTGTTGACATTATGTAAAATATGTACATTCCCTGTAAGCCACAGTTTGATATCTAACATTTTTGTTTCTGTCTTAAATAAACTTACATACTCTCAAAAGTGACAATATGTTTGTCTTTTAAGTTAAATAAATGCCAGTAACCTCTGACATTAACCTTAGTGACCACCTATGGCTGTTTGAGCAAGTCTTCAGTGATTTTTTTTTTATTTCTATTTTTATGTATTTATTTATTTATTTATTTATTTTAGGTATAGTTATTTCCATTTTTATTGGCATTTCTATGGCAAACTTCTGTTATACCTTTAAATCATGAAGGAAATTCATTTTGGAAAAATGTCATCCATACATTTGTGTCTTTTACGGCAGTGGCACCACTTACCGAGGTATGCAGCCCAGTGGATTGCCTGCCTTTCTTTCTTATCTTTGGAATTCACAGAGGCACCTTTGGTCAGGAGCAAGCTCACCATCTGCAGAAACAAAAACACAACCACTGTGTCTATCAACTCCTCTCATTTCAATGTACAACAATAGGCATTTCCCCCAGTCATCATTCACATCCCTGAAGCAGATTTGCTTTCAAGCCTTGTTATGCATTGAAATGAGAATATATGGTTCAAGATCAAACTGGTAAATATAGTCAGCTTTACAGTTTACCTCTCCATGACCACTGTGTGCTGCATGATGCAGCGGTGTCCTCCCCGACCTGTCAGTAGCATCCAGGCTGCTAACATATGGTATCAGAGCCTCAGCACAGCCTGCAGCCCAGTTTGCAGCTGCCATATGTAAAGGCGTATGCCAGAATTTGTCCCGTGTGTTGACCTCTGCTTTGTGCTTTAGTAGCAGCTCCACAGCCCTCTGAGAGAAAAATACAAAATATGTTTAATATCAAAGTTCATCATTAAGATTTCAGGTAAAGTCCTATAATATGACTCTACTCTTTAATTCTAATTTCTGTGTTTTGAAGAAAGGAACATACTTCATTTCGTGAGGCAGCGGCTCGATGTAAAGGGGTCAGCAAACCCTCGTCCTTAGCGTTGACATTTGCATCTGTAACAAAGCAAGGTCAGGCTAGTTAGGATTGTTTTTGGTGTGTTTTACTTCTTCTGTATGTGACTGACTCATTGCACGTATTCACAGAAAGACTTAGTTGTAAAATTTATACAAGTCTGTGTAGTTGATGATAAACTCCTTATTTGCTTGCACTATTTCACAGTATGATAAATATATTTTTTACCTGAAGTAATAAGTAGGTCCATGATGTGGACATCACCCAAATAAGCAGCAGCATGAAGTGGTGTGCTTTGTTCTTGGTCCTAAAAGGTAAAAAAAAAAAAAGCCTATTTGACTTTTACTTAGCAAACTATGCTTAGCAAACAAGCAGTTACCCAAAAACATACTAGGGTAAATTTATACTCAAAGGATGTGTTAGAGTTAACATGGCTGAACCATTTGTACAAGCATTATTAACATTTGACTCAAAGATAATGCATGCAGATTTGATACCACAACTTTCAAAAGCATCATGGCTGCTGAGTTAATATGGGATTATATTACCAGTGAACTGACATCTTCTTTTTGGTTCAATAAAAGTGTCACTTCCTCTGTGTTTCGGCTGAATATAGCCTGGACCAGTGGAGACTGAAAGAGGGATTTGACATGCAAAAAGGGTAAAGAACAACATGATGAAACACAAGGTGAAATGACATTGAAACTGGATTCATTTCATAATGTTTCGTCAGACAATAGAAGCAGTAATAAAACACAATCTTAATTCAACAGCTTTTATCAGAAAAGTTGTTGTAACCTACTTGGATCATAAATACATACACAACATTACTGAGATGCTAAAATGACATCGATTCTGAATAAAGAGTGAGTAACAATTATTGTCTGGGAATTTCAAAGAACGATGTCAATGATCAAATTGATATGAACAAATTATTCTATTATTTTAAAGTCAAGGACATCACGCGAAAACAATTGGTACTGTATTGGCATTTGAATGGGGGGGGGGGTATAAAGACTCATCAAAAACTGTCTTGCAGTCATAACAATAAGCAAACTTAGCTATGTGCTGGGGAAATATGGATCCATTTAAAGGCTGATATTTAAATTTTTGCAGACTTTAGACCTCACTAACTAGGACAACAATGACCCCTGTTGTGCGTGACGAAATCCAAACATCAAATCCTGCAGCAGCCGATCGTCCGGGGCTTTCGTGCGAACTGAAACCGGTGCTGCGTGGTAAGAAAGGTTTGATATTCGCCAACCTCGTTATAAACTTTGCTCGCCATGTCGCTACCATGACTAGCCGTCTGTTTGCAGTGTTAGTGGAAGTCCTGTTTGGTTATCTAACGTTGACTTAGACGACAACAAAAGTTTTATTTAATACCTGGTCCTTGATATTTCTCAACTCCATGTCTCAGTCACTCTGGAAGATCCTTCATTGAAACTGACTGAGTGTTTATCCGTCTACATGTCCCCCTGCAGCAGCTAGTTAGCCTAGCCTTAGCTGGAGTAGCTACTGTCTGGAATATGTGACGTGTACGCCACAGCTGCTGGAATATCGCGAGAGAATTCGAAGAAGCGTGATTTGGAGGAGTTGTAAGTAAGTTGGGTCAGTCACTTGCGCTTGTATTATAGTTACTGTCTGAAAGTATGGGTTCACTTTATTTTGATTAAAATAAATCTTTGGTCTTAAACAAATGTAGACATCTAGTTACACTGAATCAAAATTGCATCCTCATAAATGTAAATAAGAGGATTGATAGTGTATTTACTCAAATACTGTACTTGTATTTACAATTTAAGATGCTTAACTTTACATTTAATACTTCCAGGCTACAACAATACAGAGAGATTTATTGTAGTTTCTTCTCCACTACATACATTTAGTGCCTTTGGTTACTACTTACTGTAACAATTAAGATTTTACATACAAAACAGATGATGAGCATATCTAATGACATGCATTTTCAGTGCTGGAAGTAGCATTAATATCTTTTATTTAAGTAAAATCGTTAATGTGACACTGTAAAATAACTGAGTTACAAGTAAAACTCCTGCATTTAAAAGTACAGAAGTAGTAACAAGAAAATGTATCCAAAGTAAAATATTGTCCTGCAGTAAAAGACTGATATGTTATCATATATGACATTGCAAGACTGTTGATACTGATGAACCCATGTGTAAGCAGCATTTTTACTGTAGTGGCTGGTTGAGGTGGAGCTAGTTTTAATTAGTATTCTAGTACTTTAATTGTTTCTTTTTGTAAAATATTGTAGCAATTTGCCTCTTTGTGAATCAAAAAGTTATTTAAATTAAACCACGTGAGAAGTATAAATAGGAAATCATTATTTGATGGAGCTGCTAACGACTAATTAACTTGATTAATGTGGCCCCAAGTAGAAGCTGTATTTTTAAGAGGCAAGAAGCCTGGAAGGTGGGATCCACTGGTTTAAGCTTGTTGTGTTGTAGATGTAAAATCTTAATCTGAGATGTAACTTGTAACCATAGCTATCAGATACATGTAGTGGTGAAAAAAGTACAAGATTTCCCTCTGAAATGTGGAGTAGAAGTGTAAAGCAGCAGAAAATGTAAAACACACAAGTACCTCAAAATTTTACTTACAAACAGTACTTGAGTCAATGTCCTAAGTTACTTTCCACGACTGGTATTTTAAAAATTAAACAACTTACTGCTGTATAAATAGGTAAAATTAGCTCCATCACAACTACAACAGCAACTGATACTTAAATGATCCAATATATAATAATATAAAACGCACAGAGCTATTATCATGAATCGAATTCCCATGATACTGTAAAATACATTTTACTGACAGTAGTTTTGTATTTTTACTGGTTAGCTGTAATAGCGTTAGCCCTGGGTTTAGCCTGACAGATAGTGCGTCTGACAGGTCACACCCAGGGTTTCAAGTATCTTAACCGCAGCCAATCAGAGTAGTTCAGGATCGGGGGACATGCGCAGTAAATCTTGAACGTTCAGTTTCGACTTTGCCAGTATTTAGCTCGATAACGTGACGCTTAGCTAACTTCAATGATTTCAGTTTAAAAGGCAGTTTTAATCGTCAAAAGTCAGTCTGTCGCTTCGTCTCGCAACGTAATAAGGTAAGGTCGTTCTCACACTTGAGGCGTAGCGTTAACAGATCGAACCAGACGGGTAAAACATCGCAGAAACCCGTTAGCTTGATAGTAACCGTACACTGACTGGGTTGATGTTAGCGCACCGAGGGTTTTATCATCAAAAAGGTTTTGAGGTAATGGTCACGGCTGCTCTGGTCCGCACGTATCTAACGTACATGCTGAAGAGCAAGTCGCCTTTTTCTTTTTTTTTTTGGTCCAACTGTACCCACTTTACAGGATGAGAGGACGAGAGGTCAAACGTTGTTTTCCAGTTTAAATTATGAATAGATCCTCACCACTGTTGGCTACTCACTGTGGGAATTTGTAAAACTCATTGACACTATTTCAGCATTGCAAGGGTGACCTGTGCCAAGATTTGATTACTGTCAGGCTGCATTCAGACAATACATCTGTGTGCTGCGTAGCAGCTGACATCATTGAGATAAAGGTGCTGGTTCAAATTTCAGATCTGTAAAACAGATAATCATCCTGAACTGATGATGTAATTAGGTGACATTTGCCACAGTTGGATCATCAACAGTGATGGTCATTATAGTTGTTCAAGTTCCAAATGTACACCTGAATGACACACATGCCTTTACTGCAATGTGCAATAGGGCTTATATAATTTGTGGTCAGACCTTTAAAACTAATCAACAGCTTGAGCTTGTAAACGCAGATGTAGTCATTATTAGTTTAAGTAGTAATGCTATCAGTGAGATGGGGGTGTGTTCTTGAGTTTTTTCAAGAGCCAAGCTCTTCTAAACAATGTGTTTCCTGGTTAGACATCATCAGAGATGACACATTGTTTATGGCAACTGATTGTCCATTTTTTCCAACAGGATTCTTGTTTAACATTTAGAAACAGCCTTCATTGATGTTTGAGTGTGAGAAGTTTTTTTTTTTTCCACATGGAGTAAAAAAGCCTGCAAGGGGCCATAATTTGGGGGGTGTAACATTATAGATCATTTGTCGGTTTGGGAGTTGTCATAGATGTACAGTCGTGATTGTAAATTCTGTTTTATGAAGATTAGGCCCCCTGTGGAGTTTGTTGAGGCCAAGGCTCTTTGGGGGAAGTAAGACGAATAACTAAATGTTGTTTCTTAGTAGACCTTCCACTTTCAAATTCAAAGCAACAGCCTTGAACAGTCCAACTTTACAACATCCAAATGAATCATGAAGATGATGACATACTGGGACATTTTTTAATGAATGTCATATTCTTCTTCTTATTATTAGAATTTTATATGGAATCAAGTTACCAAATTCCGAAAGGCTGAAATCGGTTTTACCACCACTTGGACTTGAATTTGACTAAATTAATGCTGGCACATTAAAAGACAGTTGCACAATCCAGGACTGGAGTCCAAGTCACATTAGAGCCAGTACAAAACATACCAGTATGTCAGATGTATGGCAGATGAGAGCAATAGTAGACTAATATAAAGTAAGCCAAAGAATTTGTCCAGTCTTGACATACCAGCTATGTCATATTAAATTACAGCTCCTGTACATGGATCAAAAGCAAAACTGGACATACTCAACAGATTGCTGTGTCTGTTTTGTGTGAGAAAAGATAAGAAAAGAGAAAGTAGACATGTCTGCAGCTTTAAAAAGGTGCTAGAACAATGACAGTCAACTGAAAAACAGACTAAATACCTTAAAACTCTAATGTCCCTTGTAGTCTCTATCAACAGACAGATTTTGAGACACTTTAAGATTTGTGGGTGACATGACTTATGATTAGCAACATCAATGTGAGTTGACTTCCACTGTACCCCACAAGGATGTTATTACTATCGTTATTCTTTCTGAACTATGATAACTGTACACATTGTGTGGTGCTGGAAATCAATTTTAAACCTCTTCTTGCACTCTTTCTAGTGTGTGCAATCACTAAATGCTACTGCTGAGTGTGGCCACGAGGTCCCATGCTAAATATGTCAGTGTGTTAAGAGATGCAGAAAATTGAAGCGTCCTGCAGCCCAGTAATGAGTTACTGCCCGGCCAGTTGGCAGATCTGGCAATTGCATAAGGCCCTTGTCCTTCTTCTTTTTAAATAATAACTGTTAAATCCGACTCATTTGTGAAATTAATTTTTTCCCAGTTCGATTTTTTTTTTCATGTAAGTAATTTATGAGTAATCATTTTAGGGCTTTTTGTTTTTGTTTAGTGTATTTTTCTTTTTCAAAAAAGACTGCAGAATTGGTGCCAAATAAAAGTCAAATATCCGGAGAATGTTCAAACAGCCCCCTAAGAGAGAATTAACAAGAGAGTACCTTATTTTGGTAGTCTTGTTAGACTAGGAAAGTCATTCTCCAAAGCAACAATCATCATGTTTCTTGGGCATATGTAATACAATACACAACTTAAATTTTCCTGTAAATTAGGTTAGTACTCAGATTATAATGTAAATTGACGTTACTGAGGAATGTACCAAAGAACCTGTCACTTTGATAATGGTTTTTACTCCTAGCACGTGTTCAGCCAGAGGAAGTTGTGCTCTGATGGAAAGCTGCTCTGTCTGCTGGCTCAGTCGTCCTTTGCCTCATATGACCACGGAGTCATGTGCTTCTCTAGGAGCTCGCTCTCTTTTTCAGAGAATGAGAATGTGGTATTTTAAGATCCTTTTTTTTGTTTTGTTTTGTTAGTTTAGAAGCACCAGTTTCATATAGAAATTGTGAGCAGAGTGTTAGAGGAAGGATGGGTGTTGTGGAAGTAAAACTCGAGTGGTAGTGGTCAACTCGAGGTTTTCCTGCCAGAGGTTCCCAATAATGTATTGACCTTTCACATGCTATTAATTTTGCTTAGTCATTTTTATGACTCGTGATTTTTAATGTTTTTGTTTTTTCATAGGGGGGGAAAGGATAACAAAATGTTTCATGGTCATGTCTCATGCTGAAGTTGCTCATCCTTGATGTGAGAAAACCTGTAGTTAGTTTGTGTGGCACCTCAATAGCTGTTAGCTTGAGAGACCAAGGCATCACCAATGTGACATGATAATTAACGTTTTTCCTCCAACAGTTATGTGTTTCATGCTCTTTCAGTTCATGTAACTGCTGTTGTCTTTTTTGCAGGGAGGCTGATATCCATCCCTCACAGTCCCAGGGATCCCTCAGCCTGCCCTGATGAAGGCCGAACAAGACGGAGACGTCCTGGAAGGTAACTGTTTAAGATAACAGAAACATGATCATCGCCTTATAAACATACCCTGTGATGTTCTCAAACATTAAACACTCTGGAAATTTGGATAAGGCTGCAATACACTTCCAGTTTCATTGTCCAAGCTGAAAGAAGTACTTGAAACAATATTTTAGATCATTTACAGTAAGGCACCTTGCACTTTAATATTTTTTTTGGAGTTATTAAAGTGTCTGAATGCTGGTAATTCTCATGGTCGCTTTTATGAACTTTATTGCTACTTATGTGATGCAGCATGGTTTATTGAGGGGTAAAGTGCAGGTTGCCTTGCATATTATTTATTTTCGTATGCGTGCTGTCTTTACTTCTCTCTCTTGGCGGGACATATTTAGAAACACGTCAGAATGTCGTTGTGACATCCTATTAGGAAAAAAAAAAAAAAGGTGATAAAGGCTGAGTCATTTAAAAAAAAGTAGACTTTGGGACCAGCACTGAGTTGGAGATGAAGGAAAGAAGAAATGAACAGCCCAGACTTAGTGAGTAGTATAAGACTTATATAGGTATACTTTAAAGGAATCAAAATTATATATTTGTCATAAATGTAACAATAATTTAAAGCTCTTAGAATAGTTTTCTATGAGATTTTATAATGTTTATATACACTGATTTTTTTTTTTTTTAATGTAATGCTTTTTCCTTCATTCTCAGTGTTCTCAGTTGTTGGATTGAATATTTTAAATATGTGTTCTCTCCACTAAATACATGTTAATTAAAGTCTTATATTATCTCACTTATGTAGCAGTTTTGAAATGGAGGTTCGAATGATTATAGCTTATCAGTGCTGATATGTTCATAACAGCTGATCAGTAAAGTGGCACACATAGCTTAATCTTAAATTGTATGCACGTTCTTTAATTAAGCTCCTGGACACCAGACCAGTCTTACACACTCCGGCTCAAAAATTTTCCTGGGTAGAGAATGATCAAAGTAATGTTTTATACTCTATAAAGTTCTGCGGATCTTAGTTACTATATGAAATCACGAATGTTTCTGGGAGCAAACATGGATTTTTCATCCAGGCTTTTCAGGTTTGCTAATCAAGGTATGAGTACATTGCAGCTGACATATCAAAATAAGACTACTCCAATAATATTGAATCGCCACCTGCATGTTGTTTTAGTTGTCATTAGGCCACATCTCCCAGTCTCAGCAATTAAGCTGTTGTGTGAAATGTTATGATACAGGAGTTCAGAATTACAAGTGTTAAATAAAAAAGGTGATTTTAATTATAATAGCACCTGAGTTACTGAGATTGGTTTGGTAGACAGAAAGTATGGAGGCATGTTAACAGCTGTTTTTTTTTTTTTTTTCATCTTATCATAAACTAACTCTCTTCCTTCTTCTGTGGTTTTGTTAGAGGACTCCCCTCAGGAGAATGGAGTCCAGACAAACCAGTATAACTCCATCTCTCCTCCTGCCTCGCCTGTGGCACAGGAAGAACCCTTCTCCACGTACTTTGAAGACAAGGTGCCCATCCCTGAGAGTGTGAACCAGGTACTGACGATGACTGTTTAATGTTTTGTAAGCAGCAAGGTGAACTTCTTTGCCCTAGTTGGACAATCAATCAGTATTTGTTATATTTTAGGTAGCAAAAATATCTAATTAGATCTATTAGATATTATTCAAATTAAAAAATTGTAAGAAAAACAAACAAAAAAAAAAACTCAAAATGAAATTCTGTTGTCTGTCTTTCCAGGTATTCAGTTTTCGTAAACTCTGGGCCTTCACTGGACCAGGGTTTTTGATGAGCATTGCTTATTTGGACCCAGGGAACATCGAGTCTGATCTGCAGTCTGGAGCTAAAGCTGGCTTTAAGGTGATTTATAAAAAAATGACATCAGTTTATGGGTGTGGATTTATTAAAAAAAATACCTAAAATATCCATAATACTGTCTAATCCCCTTGCTATCTATTTTAACTACAGTTTACTGCAAAGGTTATTCCACTTAGTATTCCTATGCAGGTTTTTATTCTTCTCTTCACCCGGATATTTTTCCCCCATTTTTCTAAAAGTTATTTCAAAGGCAGATTGTCTACTTGTTTTGATATTTTTTTTCTTTCTCAGAACAATGGGATCATTGCCATCGTTATCACTTTTAGTGCCTGACAGCACCAACATTGTTTTCTGAAAAAGAAAAACCATTCTTAAATGCCACCTTCTATCATAATGTCTAAAATGAACAACACTTTACACAAGCAGCTGTTATTTTAATTAGGCCCCTCATAGGAAGTTGAATTGATTTGTGCTTACTCTGTGCTTCCTTCTCAGCTCCTATGGATTCTCCTCTTAGCCACAATCATTGGGCTGCTGTTGCAGAGGTTAGCTGCACGCCTTGGGGTTGTCACAGGGATGCACCTGGCTGAAGTCTGCAACCGCCAGTATCCCACTGTGAGCATTCCTGACTCTCATTACAGATTTAACTTCCTCTCTCTTGTTGTACATGAAGTTTTTGTTCTTCCAGGGGCTCTCTTTGTATTTTTCAATATGAGTTCTCCATTTTTTGATTTCATATTCTTAGATATTGTTGAATAACCTCTTATAACTATAGGTACCCTGGGGTCAAATATGAAAAACTTTTTCTTAAGACTTTATTAAAAACTCTGATTATATCTTTAATAATTTTCTTTTTCAGGTTCCTAGGATCATCCTTTGGCTGATGGTTGAACTGGCAATTATTGGCTCAGACATGCAGGAGGTCATCGGCTGTGCCATAGCTCTCAACCTTCTTTCTGTGGGCAGGTAACATCTTCACTCCTTAAACATGGAAAGTGATTGTTTTTCCTAGTGGTGAGAAAATACGGACCAAAAACACATTTCCCACTGTTTCTCGTCCAGAATCCCACTGTGGGCAGGAGTCCTCATCACCATCACAGACACATTTGTTTTCCTCTTTCTAGACAAATATGGTATGTGATTCTCTTCTGTATATACCACCAAGAGCTACCAGTCAGTGCTTAAAAAGCTGTGAATCCCAGTGTTGATACAGTTCCTATCTCTTCATAGGCCTGAGGAAACTTGAGGCTTTCTTTGGCTTTCTCATCACTATAATGGCTATTAGCTTTGGTTATGAGGTAAGGCTCCCTTTTGTTTCAAATTGAATTTAAGTTTTTGTTAAGGTCTTCCACAGTTTTTACAAAGCACCCTCACATGTTTGACTCGTTGTACCCTGTCTTTAGTATGTGTTGGTGAAGCCAAACCAAGGGGAGCTACTGGCGGGGATGTTTGTACCCTACTGTGCCGACTGTGGGCCTGTACAGCTGGAGCAGGCAGTGGGAATCGTAGGCGCCGTCATCATGCCCCATAACATCTACCTGCACTCAGCGCTGGTCAAGGTTAGAAACATACTTTCCATCACATTGGGATGATTCAAGCCTAACTCTATATGAATGTCTTTCAGAAAAAATCTCAAAAAAAGAGCATTCTCTTGTAGGTACCATTGGCCATTAAAAGGAAACGGAGTACATTTGTATGCTGAGTGTGTTTCTCTTTTCTTCCCTCATGTACCAGTCTCGGGAAGTTGATCGCAGAAATAAGAAGGAAGTGAAAGAAGCCAACAAGTACTTCTTCATTGAGTCAGCTGTTGCTCTCTTTGTCTCTTTTCTCATCAATGTCTTTGTCGTGGCGGTCTTTGCTCAGGCCTTCTACAATAAAAGCAATATGGATGTGGTGGGTGTACACTTTAATCCATTGCTCTTTACTAAGCACTGCTGAAATTTATGTTGTCATTTAGAAGTACCGTGAAATATTGATTTAAAATCTGTCCTGTTAACACACAATGCATATCAATATGTTGCTTATTGTATGTTTTTGTTTCCTGAATCCAGAATACAGAGTGCAATACAACCAGCATTCCTTATAATGATCTCTTCCCTCCCAACAATGACACACTGGAGGTGGACATTTACAAAGGGGTACGTCTGAGCATCGTTATTACAACATTAAATCCCCACTGAGGTTAGGTAGATGGTGTGCATTACTATTAGATAACTTCACACATCTGATTTAGGTACCGCATTTGATTTTTTTTTTTTTTAATCTCATAAAAAATAATAAGAACCAAATGAAATGATAGTTAGAGGGAGAGGAAAAAGCAGTAAAAATCTTGTCATCTAATCACAGGTGTTTTTACTCACAGCAGAGCTCTGTTGCCAGTTATGTGAGTTAAATAGGCTGCATATCTGTGTTACAGGTCCATACAACAAACAAGTTCTAAGCAGGTTTTTTGAGTATGTGATGTGTTTACACTGGAGGAGACAAAGGAGACAAAATTAAATATTAAAAAATTAGTGTGTTGTTGATGTACAAATGGAAACAACACACAAAGGAAATAGGGGAGGTGCTCACAGCCTCAAAAAACTAACATAAAATGCAGACGATGATGAGAAAGCTTCAGAAAGATCTTTGAAAACCGAAAAAAGCTCTTAATCATGAGGAAACATTTTTGTTTTGTTGAATTGGCAGTGACCTTCCAAAGCCATGATTTGATTGACATCCACCAGAACATTACTTTTCTCTTATATTTAGAAACATGTTATGGGGATGATTAGTATATTACACTTCTGTGGACTCTTAATATGTAGTATGGAATTGGGCCACAGTATGTGTACATACTGATAGCTCTATTCATTGGCAGGAATTTAGATTTATTATTGCCTTAAAAATACAAATGCAACTAATAACATTACTGATTACATCTAATCAACCTGTGTCTCCATTAACCAGCATGTCAAATGTCAGAGCACCTGAAATGGGACATCTAGAGGGAATACAGTTGGTATTGATATTCTTAGCTACAGCTTCTATGATGTGTTAAGGTTATGTTTAGAGTTAGGGTCAGGTGTGGGTGGATCATGGGTGTGTAAGTGATTTAAGAGGCTCGTTGCCCCCAAATATGATCAAACCATACTTAAAATCAACGTCTCATTCTGAATATTTCTATTTCTGTCATATTTGTGTTCACAAAGAACTATCATCAGCCCTACATTATGAAATATCCATCTCTCTGTCTGTTTTGAGAGATGAGTAGCGTGGGTAGATGGATAATTATGTAATTAATTCCCTGTTTATCTGTTTGTTCAGGGTGTGGTCCTGGGCTGTTTCTTTGGCCCTGCAGCTCTCTACATATGGGCCATAGGGATCCTGGCAGCTGGACAGAGCTCCACTATGACGGGCACCTACTCCGGGCAGTTTGTCATGGAAGTAAGACTACCTGTTTTCAGAGGTGTAGCTGTGTTGCTTTTTTTCAATGATAAAGCATGTTGCAGCAGATGGAAATGAGTAGAAGAAATAACAAAGATGTATCAAAGCATGCATACTTATCCTTGTGCTTTCCTGTTTTCTAAGGGGTTCCTGAACCTACGGTGGTCTCGTTTTGCGCGGGTGCTGCTGACTCGCTCCATTGCCATCACGCCTACTCTCCTGGTAGCCATTTTCCAGGACGTTCAGCATCTGACTGGCATGAATGACTTCCTCAATGTTCTTCAAAGCATGCAGGTCAGGTGCAGTCATGAGGAAAGCTCTCAAAATCACTTGTGTAAAAAGTTGTTTAATATTACCCTGCTCTTACACAATCTCAAGCTGTTTTTTTGGCACTTATCCTTCTTGTGTTCTTATTGTGTGGCACATAATCCTGTGAAATATTCAGTATGGCTTTTCTTTACATCCAACAGCTTCCATTTGCTTTGATCCCAATTCTGACCTTCACCAGTCTGACATCCATAATGAACGACTTTGCAAATGGATTGTGAGTGAAATTAATTCAGTTTTTAATTATTAATTTCTTCTCTCTAGGAGTCCATACTATATTTGTTAGTTGTCTTCCTCTGTACTTTATGTATTATTTTGTTCATTCACAGAATAGTAGCCCATATAACCGACTCTGTCGGCAGTGTATTCGACCATATGAAGCATTGACCATAACAAACAGACAGATAATTTAGTTTGGCATTATTTATGAAAAACAGACCAAGGCAGTCTCTTTGTTTATAGACAGGCCAGAGCTGTGTTATGTAAACTAGGGATTTAACCAAAAGTGTAACAGGAAAGATTATGATGCAAGAAACTTGGATATTTGAAGTTTCTGTGATAAATCTGCCTAACATCATCACAATTGTGAAAACATTTTTTGGTTGTTCAAGAAACAAATTCTCAATGGTCAGATAAAGTGCCTGCCTGTTTTCTTTAGAGTGTGGAAGATTTCTGGAGGCATTGTCATCCTGGTGGTTTGTGCAATCAACATGTACTTTGTGGTGGTTTATGTGACGGCGCTGAACAGTGTGCTGCTCTACGTCCTTGCTGCTCTCCTCTCCCTAGCCTATCTGTGCTTTGTAGGCTACCTGGTGAGTTGGATTACTGCAACTTTACATTTACTTCTGTCAATTTTCTGACCATTTTTAATGCACACAATGATTCTGGGACAAAGAATTGTACTATAAATGTGTTTTACTAAATTTAAATGAAACTCTCCATTAATTTTAAACTTCATCCAATTTTGTATTAAAACTGATCAATGTACAGAACTGGTCCGAGTTTTAATTGTTATATGCTGAATAATACAAGTAATAAATAAAGCTGTAAAAATCCAAAAAACATTTTATGAATTGTGATTAATTGATCAGGTTCCTGTATTTGAAAACATGAAATATTGTCTGCCTGATTTCAGTATAGGAATCAGCTTTAGTTTAATTTAAAAAATGGACTGTGCTTCGGTGTTGAACTGATGAAATTAATTTCTCACTAAGTGGGGAAAAAAACATGCAGTATTCATGCATTAAAATGTGCACAAACCCTGTTGTGTCTTGACGTCTCTCTCCTTTCTCATTGTCTGCAGGCATGGCACTGTCTGATCGCCTTGGGGGTTTCCTGCCTGGACTTTGGCAGCAGGGTAAGAAAGCGACCTGCTCTGTTGATAGAGGGGCAGTCAGAGTACGACTCCTAGAACTGAACAGGACAGTAACCACCAGCATTCCTCTTTCCCCTCGGAGACTCTGGGCCCTGTACACAACCAGGGCTTCTCAAGATCACATAGAATCTTGAAAGCCCATTTTCTGTCATTGTCACATGTTTATTTTTTGTAAAGCTGGATATTAAAATTTGGTAGTTTTTAGGTAACTCATCAAAGATATAATTACTACACCAGCACAGCATATTAGATGACAGTATTTATTTATGCTTGAGTCTAAAAAAGTGACCTACTGTTACAGGAATGGTTTATACAGTATTTAACTCTATTGATAATTCATCCAATTATCAGTATGTTCAGTATCACACTTTTTATAAAATGTCATATAGACTTTTTAGAAAAAGCAGCTCAGCTTGTGTTTCCTTCGTGTCCTTGAGAAGAGTCATTCCCAGCAGTCTTTGTGTTTCTGCAAACTTAATTATCATTAGTAGGATGGTGGAGGATATAATTTTTAAATGATACCCAGTGCTTTTAGACTTCAGCGAACAAGAAAATGTGCTGGTTCATGTTTGTCACAGTGTTTTGGGTCATACTGCTACAATTTCATAAAACCAGCTTGACGTTTCACTGCCAGCAGGAGGACCAGAGCAGCAGAGAGGAGTGAAGCCACTCTGTTTTCCCACACCTATTTGTAGCACTGTTTTTCTAGATGAGATGAACATCCTCTATCATCTCATCTCATTATTTCTCAGCCTTGCCAAAGCAGTTTTATTCACTTGATTGCATTTAATAATTCAAATTAGAGAACATATTTATTACATGAAATTGTGTGTGGGGGGAAAAATGGTTATGGGGTTTTGATTTTGTGAGCTGATTCCTGTCTAACATGTCAAATAAGCTCAAGTTGCACATTTTAATATCATGCAAAAGTCATGCATATACTTCATTTGTCACTTCTCTTGTGTGGGGTCCAGGTTTTCTACTTGTGGTGCACAAGTCCAGAGTGGAAATCTTGTCAATACAACCAAGTCTGTGAATGAAATATGTAGCCTGAATTAAAGTGCTCCATTCAGACAAGTGAAGCTTTATAAGACTGCAGCCTCATCCTCAGAGCCTCTTTTAGTGCCTAAATAATCACCATACTAGCAACTTGGGTTAGTCAACCTACTGAACTGTGCATACAGGCCAACTGAAGTTCATTATGAAGGAAACTGAACATCAAATTATGTTTTAAACACTGTACAAAGACATTTTATTACTTCTCAACTTCCAGAGTTTAGGTGTAACAATTTTTGTATTGTTTTGCGATTACACAATAACTCACTATAACACTTTTTTACTCAGCATCATTTGTCTTTGGAGAGCCTCAGGAGAAAACTATATTCATAGATACTATTTTGATATGACATATTCTTATAGTCAGAATTCCTGAAATATATTTATACTGTTATGTCGATAGAGGTAAAAGAGCAGCTTTTTTGTTTAAAAAGTTTTGCCTAAAAATACTGTTGTACTAGTCATAACTGTTATGTTAATTATCAAGACAAAGAAGTCAAAACGGAGAAAGCCAGGACTATTCATATAACCCATAATCACAAGTTTGGCTCAGGAGACTCTACAGTCTGTACAGCATGTGACACCCTCTCAACTTAGACCTTCAGAAGTAGTCATTTTGTGAATTAAATTCTAAAAATAAGACTGCTCAGAATAAAACTCATTCAAGTCAGATTTATTCAAATGTAGAAAATGTTTATTGTAATTCTGGTGTACTGCATCTGTAATTTAAGATACAGTGTGCTTAGTGCTCTGCACGGATTTATTTAACACCTCCTAATGATTTTACTACAATGGTGTGTTTTTTTTTTTCTTCATCATTGGCTCAGGCTATAATTAGTTTAGAATAGTCACATAAGGTAAAAAAAAAAAAGATCTCTTCTCCCTCCTCGACAGTGTTAGGTTACCTTTTAATATATTTCTGTCTCTCTTTATCAACAGTGAAACTTCTGTTAACTACTATTAACATTTACTGTAGTTTTTTTACACAAGTCAAAATAAAAGTTAAACATAACTTGTTTTTCTCAAACAATTCACATATTTGATAAAGCAATGCAAGATAATTAAAACTTGTTTAGGAAAATTGGATTATTTATAATTCAATTTTAGTATCAGCTGTCAAACATCAAATGTCATCATTTCCTCCCTCATACTCAGCAGCTTACAGCTGATACTACAGTAAAATCCTGCTCTGCCCTCAGAAAGCCTTTGATCAGTCTATCAAACATTTCAAAGATAAAATGTTCAAATCTGGAACAGAAGGAATCTGGAAGGAAGTGGTGATGAAGCTCACATTGTATGTCAGTTTTACTGTGCAACATTGGACAGCCGCATTTACCAGATTGGATACTCTTCAGTATTTACTTGGGTTGAGTTTGTACCAGCATGCTAAGAAACAGTGCACTTTCAGCTTCTTCGCCATAGCATGGTGAAGAGAAAAAACACATCTAGATTTTAGATTAAAATCAGATGGTATATGCTTCACTAAAGCATTAACTGAGCCATATTCAAGTAAGTTGATTATATTAACCAAAAAGAGATATAAATTGAATTATGGAGTATACATTACATGTAGTAACAGGATAAATATACAGGGTCAAGTAATTACAGATACATTTAGTAAAGCGCAGCTAGCTGAGTGTTACTGGGAGAGTAGACTGGGACCCATTTGTGTAGCCCCAGTAATCATAGTAAATATCTCAGGTGCTTTCAGAAGCCATTGTCATATTAAATGTTCACTTTAGTGTGGCGGACCAGGAGTGGTTGCAAGTCTCTTGTTCAGAGTTTGCAAAGGGTTTCATAAAGTTTCTCAAGGTTTTCGTAGAAGTGATGGAAATGTAACTTGACTTTTTTCCGTGATGCTGTGGGTCATATGAAAACCTCTGACCAAAAAAAGAACCATGGAAAACACATATTTCAACTGTTGCAGCAAAAACTTCAGTGTAGTAGTGTGCACATGGAAGTTACATATGTTTTCTGAGGTAATCACTCATTTCTGCTCTTTGGGGTTGAATGAATAAGTGTCTGTCCTTTGCTACTGGATGAAGCACACCATGTGTCCAAAATAAATGGGAAATAATTGATATATGGACATTTGTTGGCGTCTTCTGTCTGAATGTTTAAATAAGGGCCTGTGAACTTTGTGTTTTTAGTTGTATACATCTTAAAACTAGAAAATATGCTCAGTAGAGTGCAGACTTCCACCAAGGCCAATATAATAAACAACATACACCAGACTTCAGTGGAAAAAAGTCAAATTCATAGTAAATGATCCAAATCTGCCCCAAAATGTAATGGGTTCTTCCCTGGGTCATGCCCCATCCCTCCACCAAAGTTTGGTACAAAGTGGTTCAGGAGTTTTTGAATAACTTGCTGACAAATACAAACAAACAAACAAACACAAAATTGGCACAGGTGAAGACTGAACCACCTTGGTGGAGGTAAAAAAAAAATAAAAAAATTTGAAAAAGGACAAGAGAATTATCTTAAGCTGGGAGGTTCCTCATTATCATACGAATGTTAACAACGCACTATCATTTTGACAAGATACTAGGTCAGGAAATAAAGTAATAAACCTGATAACTTGCCCTACAACCTGCTAACTACAGGACCGAGTAGCTTTGAATTACAATGTAATATCACCATTAATTCTTGAATTGACCAGTGAGGATAATGTAAAGTATAAAGGATGTGGTGGATTTTTAAGGGTTTCCCACATGCTGCTTAAAAGAAAAGAAGGTATCATACATATTCCCCTTCCTCAGATTAAGGGGTCAAAGGGCAAAATTTCATATTTCACATTTAATCAGGGTAGATGTTAGACCATAGCACTTTATGTAGCACACATGCTCTTTTCCAGGATTTTCCAGGATTAAATGAGGAAAGTTGAAACTGGAAAAGTAGGTGAGCACCTTTAATTAATCTATATAAACAATCAAATTCAAATCGTGCACTAATTGGACCCTATTTACCTCTGATCAAATTACAGAATTAATTTTTGTGCTTTCCTCTTATTATTATAAAAACCAAGTTACAGCACAGTAAACCACTAATACTTGACATGATGCTCTACAGTTCCTAGGTTTATATACTCTTAAAAAAAGAACAAAGCTAGCTGTATCGAGATTCAAATGAGCTAGAGTAACGCAGATGTTTTCACAAGTTAGCATAAGCACAATGTGTGTACTTGGCAGGTAGTTGTGTGGGTTTTTTTTTTTTACAGTATGAAACTTTGTAAGCAGAGTATTTTCTTAAAAGATAGTTTACACCTTGAATCATCTATGAAGACTCAAGAATCGGTAGTGAGCCAACCAAATCATGGCAGAATCAAATGTTTTTCTTTTACAGTACCTCGGTTTTTCCTCATGAATGAAAAAATAATTCCAAGTTGATTTCTGTAGTTACTACTTGTATACAACAATCCTCACTGGAAACAACTGTCTCTTCTTTTCTCTGTCTTTCAGATGCCAATGGGTGTGTCACGTCACACAGACATCTACTTACTGAATGACATGGAGACTGATTCTGTGGTTGAGAGATAGGACAACTCATGTGAGTGGATGTTGAACTTTGGTGACTAAAGGACACTGATAAATTTCCTGACTGAAGCACGGGACCACAGAAGCTCAGTCAGAACGAGTTTGACATCACCTCTCGGTGCCTAACACATTTTAAAGTGTCCTTGTGGTCTGCCCACAGATGTCTAATCCTTTTCAATCCAGTGATGGATGTTTTCCATCACGAATGTCTCAACAACCTCAGCTCACAAGAAGCTGCAGGTCTGTTGACAAATAATGTTTATGCAAATAATGGTTAAATTTTTGGGCTTTAAAATGAGGCATGGCCAAAAGAAAATGTGGTTCCTGTGGCTGTGACGCAGTAACCTATATCATCTTCTAAATAAAAACATCTCAGTTTAGTGTCCATAATATAATGTTCATCCCTGTTGGCATCTCAAAATCACACATCTTAAAATGACTGACCCACGACATGTTAACAACTTCGATAACTTAAATAAAAGATGGTGATAGTTGCCAACCAGATACTACTGTGATGAAATAATCAATTTCCAGCCAGAGATTACACAGAAATAAATTGACTTTTCCAAAACATGGAATTGCCAGTCATAAATTCAGTGGCACAATTGGCTGTTTTTTAGCCAGTGTTGCCATAAGATGCTGTGGACGTCCATTATAGCCACCAGGCTGCACATTAGACATGCCTCTGTTTTGTTTTGTTTTGTTTTGTTTTGTTTTTAAACCTCTTACTTCTTTGCGTTTTGCCTGACATGACAGAGTGAAAACAAGAAGTCCCTAAAAAGTCAGATGTGAATGCTGTATGATCTGTTCATAACCTTTATTCTTATAAAGGTCAAACAGCACAGCCGCAGCCTGTTTAACAGTTTTTATGCCTTTGTTGGAAAAAAGCAGCTCCAGTTTATTCTAATTTATATTTTTTAAAAATTCTTTAATTCATCTAGATGTCAATATTAGACATATAAATTTTTAGAACTAATGTATTGAATATGAAAATAACACTTGAAAATAATATACAAGATATTTATATGTGATCAGTCACAGTTTTTCCTGTGCTTTAAACGATTGAGAATGACAGTTTTATGTCAGTCTCTTTCTGTTACAGTTATGCAGAATATTTTCAAACACATTTTGCTCTTGGAAATGTACACCTTTGTATTTCCAAGTCTTTTTTAAAACCAGTCATAAAAATTTAAGTTAGATGTAAATTATTAAACTTAAGCTACTATGTGTATAATCTAAAAATTCCTAATTTCAATGGTCCCTTGTGGTAGTACGAAGAAAGACACTGTGGCAACAGGCACAAACTTTAAGCCACATGACAATACATTTATACGTTTTTAGCACATGTATACATTCCCATTCAATACATTTATGAATTTTAAGGGTTGCCAGAGGATTCTCGCTTATTTGTTCTCTCATAGTATTGCTGGCAGGTATATTTTGATTTGATATTTATTATTACCTTAATAATTACCCCTTGAATTCTCTTCTCATTTAAGTTAGTTTGTTTCAAGATTTGTTTATTTATGTGTAGTTATTCATTTTTGCTCCATAGGCTTGTATGTAGTATTAGTGGATGCTAGTTTGGTTTTAAAATCATATGCTTCAGATTTTTTATTTTATTTTTTACTTTTATTTTTAAATAAAGGAAGCCAAATTTGGGCAGAGGTCTGATGAGTGCAGTAGTGCACTCAGTTACAGTCTGAGAAGTGATGTGAGCTGTTGTATCCTGAGTAGGATCAGTGTGTATCAGGACTCCTCAACACTGGTGTACCAGGAGAGTCACAAGAGTTTGTAATCATACTAAACATGTTTGATTGTTTATGAATGTGGGAGACAAGTATCTGTAGCAGGGTAGTAAATTGAAAAATGCCTCTAATTGTTACTTTTTGAAACTTGCATATCTTACTATGTATGTGATAAACTTGATTAGTGCTGCACCTTTCAAAAACAGTATAATAGAAAATAAAAAGACTATAAACTGTACAGAGAAGACACTAGACAAGAAGACAGAAGTGGATATAAAATAATAAAACCAATCAGCATCAGGATCCATCATGAAAAACCCCAGAGGTATGATGGATTGGGCTGTTTAACAAACTAAACCTTTTCATTGACCAAATATTGGACTGTATGTGTGTCTTGCAGTTACTGTGCAGACGACCATGGTGCCTCCTGTGTTCACCATTGTGCCTCATTTAATCAGATATCTAGCACAGAATTCAATTAAGAACAACTACAAAGTAATACAAGTAACACTAAATATTGCACGTGGAACGACACAACTGTAGTTCATACATTAAATAATCTAATGAGATTGATTTCAGTATTTCCAGAATATCAATTTGGGTATAGAAACTGTGCATAGTGGGGCTGGCAATAGTATCGCCAGTAATGCAAACTGTCCAACTTAAATACATATGGTAATTTAATATCCCAGTGAGAATAAAAATAATAAGTCAGAAACTCTTGCTCACAGCAAATAATACTCTGATTCTCTGATTTAGAAAATATAAAAAGCTACTGTGTAGGTTTGTTTCCTTGGGGATTTTTTTTCTAAGATATTTTTCTTTTAGCCAGTGAGTTCTTCATTTGCCATCATACTCTCTGAAAAATCTCTATTCATTCCACTGGGAAATGCACAACTGAATTCCCACTTTACTACAAATTAACATTCAGTCTTTTGCAACTGAAACTATATGTCATGCCAAATAAAAAAATATATATATTTGTGCAAAAGACACCCCTACATTTTTTTTTTTTTTTTTTACAAATGAACATTACAGCACTTAATGAAAAAAGAAATGGGCCAAGGTGTAAGTGAGAGTATAAAAGCTGACATTGTAAAATACCTAGGTTATTCATATTTTTAAATTTTGGGGGACCATTGATGGGATTACAGCAGAAAAACAATGCTTAGCAATTAGAAAATGATTTTGGGTGGACTCCATTGCAACAATCATGTGAATATATCTCCATGCATGTCACCTGCATTTGGTTAAATAATGTGTATATGTATGTCAGGCATACTTCATATATAACTTTCTGACTGTATCATCTTATAAACTTGCTTCCACTGGAATCATCAAAATATGGCAATGACCTCGGTTATTCCTTATTTTTAATTGAGTTTAATTCATTACTGCATCCTGTATCACATCACAAAGAAGTCTGTCTGACGTTGAAACAGGTTGGGATTGTCAGAGACCATTTTCTTATTCCATGGCCCCATGGGAAACTGGTACTGTACTGTACTGTATGTTAGATGGAATATGTTATTTCTAAATTGGTGGTTTTCTGATTATATTTTTTTTCTGTCTTCATGTTTATTTTATGTTTCAATATTTCTTCTTGTTGAATAAAAAGAAAAAAATTCCTTTGAATATCGTGCCTTAAAAATGTACACTGTTTCAAAATCTTTCTTGATTCATCTTATAGTGAGAAAGACAAGAAAGAAATTAATCCATGGGGTTTACGTGGGCTCTTATTTATCTTAGAGAAAAATGCTCAGTTTAGCAGTTTAGCTACTGTTCATTGACCCAATATAACCATTCAGTTCACTAAAGGTGTCGATGTTCACCGTTTTATTTTTTTATGCCATGTATTACATACTGCTTTTGCTGTCTCTGAAGGATTAAAATTTGGATGTTGCTTAATACCAGCAATTACTTCACAAGCCTGGTCTTCATAACTCACTTTCACCTACTTTTTTTATTAGAGTTTCTAGTAGTCAAGGCTGAATTACCAAGCACACAACTGCCCAGGGGTCCTAGACCTACTAAGAAATTAACACAGAAAACTTCAGTCAAGGTTATATTATTCCATCATTCGAAAACTGTATGGCAGAAAATGATTATGTTCATTACCAATACATCTGACAACTATTTGTAATAATCAGTCGATTGATTAAAATGTCAAAGAATTGTGAAGAATGCCTCGTAATCCTGCAGACTAACGCCCCTCATTATCATTCCTATTATACATTTGTCAGTCCCACAGTCAAAATCCCAAAGACAGAGTTTACTTTTACAGAAAAAAATGGGAAACTGTGCAAATACTCACATTCAAGAACGCGGTACCAATAAAATTTTACATTTCTACTCCTCATAAATGACGTAAACCGGTGTGGATCCTGCGTCACTGCAACATCCACACTTCCACTCCTGTCTGGCAACCTTTGTTGCCATGGTACCGCTCCGTCACGGGATGTTTCCTGTCTCTGAAAAGACAAAAACTCCACAAAATATTCTTTAAAAAAAAAAACACTTAAAGGATTAATCAGTCCTCAAAACTGTTGCCGATCTTTAATCGAGAACTGGATGGTTTCCGGGCACCTGGGGAAACGATGACGCTAACGGGTACCGCGGGGGTCAATAGGAGGAGGAGGAGAAATCCCCGGAGGCAGGAGGTAAATCTGCCCCATGGCAGTGGCAGTAAATTAGAAGTAGTAGTAGTCGTAGTTGTTGTTCCGAGCCCGGTGTCCTGTAACCTAAAGTACACGTTAACTCAACCGGTCAAGTTTTACCGGAGGTCTCGGCCACGACTCCTCCTCGGACACTCTCCTTCCGCGTCTGGCGAGCTGCGTTCTTCGCGCCTGCGCCGTTTAAAGGACGGAAGCCCCGCCCCCCCCGCCGACGGGTTGCCACGGTGACGGCCGAGGGGGGGGGGTCCTCCCGGCCAGGCGGGGGCGCTGTCCCGGGCGACGCCGCATCCGGGTCGGCGGCGGCGCTGCCGACGTCACCACATTTGGCCGAATGCGATGGAAAGTCGTGGAAAAGCGGCGAAGGTGTTTTAGGGGAACAGCGCCGGAGAACAGGTAAGATGGAGGAGAGGTTCTCCGAGAACACACGGTGTTGTTGTGCCCGCGTCGGCCTCCACGCCGACGGCGTTCGCACAGAAAGATTGCTGTTGCTAGGGGTTACCGGCTAACTTTGCAGCCTTGAGTCCCTTTGGCCGTCTCTTCCGCCGGGTGATGTGTCAGCCTGTGTCGTGTCCAAACGTGTGTTTAGGTGCAAAAATGAGGGAAGCGGCTCTTTCGCTCGTATCGTTCGCGGCTCTGTGTCTCCTCCCGGGCCTCAGCCAGGCAGCCAGGCAAGGACAAGACACCAAATGTGGAGGTAAGTGTCCGCATCTCCGCCCCACGCTCCGCATCGGCGAGCGCACACGGACAAGCCCTAATCTCAGCACGTCGTCCTCTCAGCCTGCAGGGCTCTGGTAGATGAGATGGAGTGGGCCATCTCCCAGGTAGACCCGAAGAAAATGATCCAGACCGGATCCTTCAGGATCAACCCGGACGGCAGCCAGTCCATCAGAGAGGTGAGGCTGCAGCAGCAGCACAGCCACGTAGTAATCTGTGTCCAACCCACTCCGTGTGCCTAACTACCGCTGTAAACACTGAAGTAATACTTCACTCATGTTTCAAGGCAGGATTTGGCTTTTCACAATCACTTTTCACACTGAGATTAGATGCGGCCGACCTTGGTCTGTTGCCAGTAATTGTGAAACTTGGATGTTGAATGGCAATACTTTCTTAGCACTAATGGGGTTGTGTCTGCAACATCTGTGTCAAAGATTGTCCAATGCTAAACACTGCGTTTTAAAAGTATTCAACTAATTCTTTGTTTTTTTACTTGATACTGTACTTAATTTAGACAAAGCTGTCTCTCTGTTTGTACTCCTACAACCTTCAGCTGTGGCACTTGAGAATTTTGGCTTCCTTTGTGAAATTTAAAAAGATTTTGCAGAAAAAAAAATACTTAGTAATATGAGATATTGCCAAAAGTTCATTATTGTTGTATCTGTAGCATACAATAAGAGCGATAAGAAATTGGGAACAATACCCAGCCCAGCCCACATGAAATTGCCAGTGCAGTGGTGAAAATTCATCAGAACATAACCTCTTGTATACAGCATTACACATCAAACACAGACATTTGTCTTTTTTCCCAAGCTATATGCATAACATCTGCTACAGAAAGGTTCCCTCTACAAAAAAATAACAATTTCCTCTTCTTTAAGAAGCAAGTCTTTAATAATCATCAAACCAAAAGAAGTCTTTAGAGATATACATTTTGCTAAAAAATATATCCCTTATATCATGATCAGCTCAGCCTGAAATAGGCGTTTCTTAAAATTCACTTCTACAAGTGACAAGAATGATGTCAGGTTTGTTAGTTTGAAGTGATAAGTACATTTTTATAAAATATAATCAAATATGTCAGAAAATAAAGACAAAATAACTTTTAAATGTTGGATGGACTGTGCTGACATGAAGAGAAATCTCACCACCACTTTAATCCAGATGACTTCATGACCTGTGATGCCACCAGGTTCCTCTGGCTCGCTCAGAGGGAAATCTCCTGGAGCTCATGGAGAGTGTGTGTGACAGGATGGAGGACTATGGCGAGCGTATAGATTCTTCAACAAACAGGAAGTCCTACGTTAGAATCAAGTCTCGGAGTGGCGAGGCCATGGACCTCTCAGAGGCCACGCTGGATTCAAGGGTTACGGCCACTTTAAAATTTGCAGTGAGTACAGTTTCTAGTTCAAGAATGTACAACGTATTGTAACAATTGTAGTGTATTCATTTGTAACCCACTCCTCTAAATTTTGAGATTTTGTGAACTGTGAATACAGCTTCTAACATTTTTGACTAATTTCTGCAGTGTGAAACAATTGTCGAGCAGCATGAAGATGAAATCATTGAATTCTTCGCTCATGAGACCGATAACGTTAAAGACAAACTCTGCAGCAAGAGGACAGGTATGTTTTCAGCTCACCATACTTTTTAAACTGAGGTTGATTCTCTAAAAGAAAAAAAGTGAGTCTTCACCTAATTACACACTTGTGTGATGTGCATCTACAGCAGTGACTGTATTTTTATGTTGTTTTTTTTTTCTGTTCTATATGCTCTGAAGACCTCTGTGACCATGCTCTGAAAATGCCACACGACGAACTTTGATATCACCTCGCCATGGCTGCCATCACTCCTCAGCTGAAATGGAGATGTTTTCAGGTTTCACTTATCAGTGGTTTATGCCATGGCAGTGGTAAAAGATGTATACAAATCATTGGAATCTGTAAAACAATAGAAAATCATCTTAAAACAAAACATTTTTTCCCAGTGACCATGGAGAATTTAAGGACCGGGTTTTTAGCCTCATCTCTTTGGACTATCTTACACTTTTCAAATTTCTATTTCTCATATGAAGGCTCTTGTCTTCAACAGGTAAATCTGAAACTTTGAAATCCCAAAAATGAAATTAGACTTTAAAGTAGATGTAGGATTTCTCAAGCTTTTGATGTCTTAAAGTGGAATTCTTACTGTATGTACAAGTGCATAGAGATTAGGTTCAAATGTGGTCAATTTGTCCTCAAGTCCATATTCACACACACTTAAAAAGTCTCTCCCAAAGTTACAAAGAGGTGCTCTGAATACACTAGTAACTGAAAAAAGTTCTAGCTTCAGTAGAGTTTTTAATTCTCAACAGTATTTATTTAACAGTCCATCATCACAAGAATAACTGATGACAGTTCCGTAACTTTTGTTTTATTATTTTCAAGAAAAAAGTTAAAGACCACAAATATTAAGGTACATTTTTAGATTTCAGATTTGAGTGGAGTTAGTTCCACTGTAGTGCAAATGAGAAAATGTGCCTTTATTATAGAACAAGTGTTTCCCAGGTAGCATCACACTACTCAAAGGATCCAGTTCAACAGAAGAATTACCTCAGTGTTGTTTTAGTTGTGAAATTAATTAGTTAAAGAACTGCTCACACATTTTCTCCTAGTGAAATTGGAAACTGAAGATTAATTGAATATTGCGGTAAAGTCAAAAAAGAAAATTAATGAATGAAAGAAATTCTAAGTACTAAAAAACTTCATCCACCACTTTGTGTGAAATTATGAATTTGAATTTGACTTTTTAGCATCTAGGGTTTTAAACACTTTGAAATACTCCCAGGGAATTAAATTCTGAGAACAAAGTACTGACTTTTAAAAGGGCTCAAATGTTGTAAACAGTATGGGTTAATATTAACAGTAATTTTGTCTGTGGAAAAAAAAATCACCTTTATCTCTATGTTGTTCTTCAAACCCCGAGGAGAAAAATATCTTTATACCAAACAAAAAGGCATAAAATAAGAAGATTCAGGAACAGGCTAATGACAAACCTTATTTTCATTAAACACTACCAAAACCAGCTGTTATCCCCATGTAATATGATATTGAAAGAGTGTTTCTTTTTGTACTTCTGAGCATCAAGAGGTCACTAAAGTTAAGTTTTCTTTGGTCATCAAGTGCTAGGTAAAGAGTCACAGTCAGCTGGAATATCTTCATGTTATGCGATCAGTGTGGAAAGGCCAGGAGGTATATTTGGTATCGTTTACTTTATGTTACAATATGTGAAAAAATGAAATTTCTGTCTTGTGAACATTCTCTTGAAATGAACTTTTTTTTTTATAAATATATAAATTTTGTAACGTTTCTGCATTTGTTGTCTTCAATGAAATTATATTTGTATGATATCAACATCATCTAATTTCTTGGTTAAAGTCACAGAACTTTAACCATTAATCATAATGTGGTGTCACTAATATATTACACACATTATATTCTGATGTTTGCACACACAGATAATTGTAACTGGCAATGAGCTTACACATTTTACCGTAAAATTTTGAGCACATTTTTTATATCATGTATGTATGTGTTTCTACTGCATGATACACAGATTTTAAAGTTCTTCAGCCTGGAAAAGCATCTGAACTCTGTTGCTACATAGATTTAATATGTTGTTGCCTTTTATATATCATCAAAATTATGACAAAACAAAAATGAGGTAAGACTCTGATATTAATCATTTAATATCATTTAATACACACATACACTAGCCGAGCCTTCTTTATTACGTGATAGTTGTATTTAGAAAAACAGACTACTAACAGAAATTAAAATACTGAAAGAGACTGGAATATTATTTGAGAAATTAGATTTAAAACTAGGTGAATTCCAGTTTGCAGAGTGTTGTCTTATGCATTTTGAAACTGTTTTAAACTATTTTTTTTTTTATTTTAGGACACAAACATTTGACAGCATTTTGTTAATGCACTCCATTTTTTTATTTACTTAAAATGAATAAAGATGGCTATAGTTTTGGCAGAAATATCACCACATTATGAAACCACGCCAAAAAATGAAATCTTTTATTCAACTGCATATTAAGGAAAAACACTTTCTAGAGATAGCACATAAATATTAAATTAGATGTGAAGTAAAATTGTGACAAAAATTTTGTTTACAGGAATAGTTTTGTAAAATAAATCGATTTGGCTGTGAATATTTTAGATTTCCCAACTGTCAAAGTCCTATATTTCTATAAACTTAAATGTATCACCAATGAGCCACTGAAATTAAAAACTATGATATTACATTGAAAAATACTTGAGGCTTCATCAAAAATAAAGTACAATGTTGTTAGATGAATAATTAAACATACTGGGCCAGTGTTTTATGTTTCTTAAGTTATGTTACAGGCTCACTTTTCTGCCAAACAGCTGTACAATCTGAACATCTGACTTCATCTGACACCTCAGCAACCTCTGAAGGTGTGAAACTTTGCACCTCATTTTAATTTTTGCTCTGTTTCCATCATTTCCATGGCATCAACTGTCATACCTTCCACTTGAACTGTGCATTCTTTGCTCAGGCGGAACTCTTTTATGTCTTCCTCGTCTCGCTCATCCTCACCCACTTCCTTTGCCACTGTCTCATCTTTTACTTCACTAGAGCAGCATCGCTCTCCTTCAGCCTTGGGAAACTCCTCGTCAGTATCTGTTTTGCTTTCTGTCATGGCATCAAGTGGCGTTGCCTCAATCTTGTCTTCTTCTGCTATTATAACAGTGTCTCCAGAGCTGCGGCTGCTGGTGCTGCTGCAGGACAGTGTGTCTTCTTCAGCAAGTCCCCTTGGCCTCTCATGGCATCGATCCTGCCCTACATCCTCAGCACTTTCTGTTAAAACCTTGCGTTCCCCTGCTTCATCAAAGACTATTCTCTCAGACTTCATGTTTAACACCACATCTGGACCAACCAAGTCTTCCCCTATACTGTCTGGATCCCACATCTCACTTGCTTCCTCCTCTTCATTCTCAGAGTCAGGCGCTGTATGTTTCCTAATGCGATTTACTGCATCCCACAGGGACTTGGGATACTGGGGCTCTTCTTTGCGGGGTAAGTCAAGGGAAACACCTTCACCTCCCTCATGAGGGGGAGTAGAAGTGCTGGGAGCCAAATTTGGGTCCAATTCAGAGGTAGAGGAAGATGAATACTGAGGGGAATCCTCACAAGAGTCCAAATGAAGGGGCAGCGGGACAGTTTGTGGGATATCAACATCAGCATTGACAGGATTTAGAGCTAAAGGACAGACTGAGCCCATTTCCAGTAGAGACAAAGGCTCTGTATCTGACTTATATGATACATGTGATGGTGAGGGACGCTCAGAGGTTGAAAGCACAACTAAAGATGATTGAGACACCTCACAGTCTAAGTCTGAGGGTGAGGGAGAAGGAGAGTCACAAGGTTCAGTCTGTGGTATGGTGTCCTGCAAAATTTCTATTTCTATTTCAGTTTGACATTCTGTAGCATTTTCTTCAGCTATTGTTTCTTCCAAAAGATGTGCTGGATCCTCATTTGCAGATATTTGTGATTGCTCCTCAGTCACACAACTATCCTTTACATGAGAAGCATCCTCTTCTTGGCCATAATAAAATTGTTGCAGCAAAATTTGTACTTCTACGTTGCTGTGGGCCCCATTTTGTTTGGAGATTTCAGATGTTTGCACAGGAAGGCCACTGGCTTCTTTTGGTGATTGTTCAGTCATAAGACTCTCTTTCACATTGGAGGTGCCCTCTTCTTGGCCATTATCAGATTCAGGCAAAATTTTGACCTCTACTGGAGTTTGACTCTCAATCACATTGCCTTGGGAAATTGTCATTTCCGGCAGGTTTGCAGGATCCCCATTGGCTTCTTGTTGCAGTTGCTCTTCCGTAATATAACTTTCTTTTACACAAGCAACATCCTCTGGTTGGACACCTTCAAGTTGTTGCTGCAAAATGTTGACATCTAAAGCATTTTTGGTGGATATTTCAAGAATCTGTTCCAATAGGTCGGTAGGATCCCTAGTGGCTTCTTTTGTTTGTTGTTCATCAGTGCCATTGCTCTCTGCATAAGCAGCATTGTGTGGTTTTTCATATTCAAATTGGTGTTGTGACACCACCTCTTGGTCATCAGGGTCTGCAAAGGTGTCGCTTATCTCATTGTTTAATAGCTGTAATGTTAAACCCGCCTCATTCTGATCCTCAGTGCCATGCATTGCTTCTGCTGTTTGATCTACTAAATCAAGAGGAGGAAGAGGAGGGCTTAGGGAATGATGTATATGAGGAGTGGAGCTTGGGGAAGATTCGTTAGATCCAGGGGGAAGAGGAGATGAGGTTTTGGGATGAGATGCAAGATTTACAGCTGTATCAAGTGAAGCTAAATTGGTATCGAGACCTCCCTCTGTGATATATGAGCAAGTAGGAAGGTTGGAGTGAGAAAGCAAAGAAGAACTAGAAAGGTCTTGGGGTGGACTAAAACACTGAGAAGGATGTTGAGAGGGGATGTCATTTTCAACAGGTTGATTTTCTCCTTGACTCTGCTCAGTTCTATCCTCTTCACTAGTAGGTTCATGCAGATCATCCTTAGCCATTTCAGTTTCAATAGACGTTTTGATGTTTGTTTCAAGTTGGGAATCAGTGTCCTTCTCTTCAGACATATTAGACATCTGCTCCTGAGGTCCTGCAAAATGCTCACTAGCTTCATTTTTCACCTGATCCTCAGCATCATCATTTTCTTTCAAATGCCTGGCATTCTCAGTTTGATCAAATTCTAAGTTATTCTGTGACCTTTCCTCCTCTGTTGTGTCCTCTGGGAGTTGTTCAACTGCTTCATGAATGTCATTAGATATCAGAGAAGATTCAACCTCCTTGTCCAGCTTTTCAACACACAGGTCAAGGAATGATGTAGCATCTTTAGGATGCTGCTCGATGACGCAGTCGTGTAGAGGGATACCTAGGATTCTTTCAGCGCGCTCCTCCAAGGTTTCCTTTTCAGAAATGGCAGATGAAGGCATGCAGGGGAAAGAGATGTCACCTCCTCCCTCGGTTGCCTTTTTCTCCCAAAGATCTGACTCTAGTTCAGTCTCAGGCTCGTCATTTATCTCCAAGAGTTTTGCTTCTGCATTTGACATCACATCCTGATTCAGCTGACTGTTTGATTCAGGATTGGGGTTTGATTGAATATCAAATGGACTGTCTTCAGTGTGTGGTGTGGAGTCTAAGAAATGAACGTGCTCTTTCTTTGGTGATGGAATCAGCTCCATTTTGACAACAACACATGTTGTGTCGATGACAAGTAAACCCTTACTGTCCGGAGAGTGTGTGTCTTTCCTGATGTCTTGTTCGCTTACTTCGACGTTGATTGGATCAACTGTAGCACACTCTCCTTCGTTGCGTGGACCTTCTGATTCTCCCTCCTCGCCATTTGTTTCAAAAGCTGTGGATGAACTCTCAGTTTCAGCTCTGCTTGTGAAACTCGGCTCCCTCCACAAAGGATATTTGACTGACACAGGCTGGACTGACTGTGCACCTTGTCTCCCAAATGTAGAATTTTCATCGTATAAATTATTTTTTTCTGAGGAAACAGCACATATCTCTGCTTTGTTTGATAAATTTTCACCAAGTGTCTCACTTGCTATGCAGGTCAGCGTCTCTGTCTGGTTGGACTTGAGATTTCTTGAATCTGAAGTTTTTGATTGCTCTATGAGTGCTGGTGCCCTAAAATCTACTTCATCTGCAAGCTTTTGTGTTTGATAAGTGTCACTACTGTCCCTTGGACCTTTAGAAATCTCTCCTAATTCTGTGCTTTGAACGATTGTTTGGGAAGTGCAAAGTGGCAAGGATGGTGTTTCTGTGGTGCCAGCTATTCGGGACACCAGGCAGAATATGGTCAACCCACCTGTCTTTTTATTTAATCTGAACTTCCTTCCTTCAATGACCTTTGAGGATGTTTGTTCGTCTTTCTTTGCACTCTGGACTGCTTGTATTGTTTGTGGATGTTGCAGAGACAACATACACCAGTGCTGCATGTGTGCATTATGGACACTGATAGGAGTGCCTGCCTGTAAGGCATCTGTTTCCAGTCCTCTGTGGTTGAGTCCACCCAGCTCTGCACAGGTTCTATTCCCATTTGGTTTTGTCAAGTCCTCTTTCTCTCCCTTCCTCTTATCCTGCAGATCTACAGACAAATCCTGCTTTCTAAGTGGGGGCTGTGACCAGTAGGTTTGTCTCTTACCTTCCTGTCCCCAGCTGGTGTCACAATGTTGTATTACAGATGAGCTTTTATGTGGGCTGTTATAGGGAGGAGGAGCAATATAACCAGGTGGTTGGCTAAACATCCTCCTTTGGTAGCCTGTCTTTTCTTTAATGTCCAACATGTGGCTTGGTTCAGGGACAGGAGCTTGTGGTAGATAATAGGTTGGAGTTTGCTGTCTGCCCCCTCTATCCCACACTCCTGATTCTCTGATGTTTGCAGATTGTCTGGCTTGTTGAAGGGCTGCCACCTGCCGATCTATCCCACTCCTGATGTCCCTCTCTGGAGCCCTGCTACTTTCCAACAGGCACTGAGAGGCGCCCCTTAATTCTGCCTCTATACGTCTCCTCCTCGGAAGTGAATGGCTATACCGAGCTGCCCAAGCCTCTAGCTCTCGATAGCTGCTGTCGCTCCTTTTAATAGACACTTCCCTGTTGTAGCGAGTAGGACTACAGGGCTCCCACCTCCTCTGCCATCCCTCCCTCAGAAATCCTCTCTCGTATTCCCTTGCTGCTCGTTGAGCTGCGCTCCACTCTCTGCCTCTGGCTTCATGTGGCTGATACTCGCCCAGGTCGTGGTGCTGCGAAGTCTGAGTGTCCAAAATAAAAGGAAAGTGGGAAGAAGTTGGGACAGATAGTTCTTGGTCCGTCCAGTTTGTGTAGTCCTGTGGAGCCCCTCCTGTTCTTGATCCTGGTAAAGTCCAGTAACTGGACTCCCTGCCTTGATCCTGATGCTCACCATAGTAGAATGGATAATGGGTTGCCTGGTGTCTGTCATGATAGCTGTGGATAAAATGGTGGGAAAATGTATGCATTAATTCAAAATTATCAAATAAATCGTTTCAGCTCAATCTGACATGTTGTTTTCAAAGAAAATCTTTCCATTTGCTTCTGTGAGGTTCGGTATTACTTTACTGTATTTGTATATTTGGTAATTGAAAATAATTTGTTTATTAAAAATCTGCAGTTCAGATGATGATAACAGCCACATGGAGCAATATTTTAATATTCCAAATACTATATTTTTAATTTAGATTTTGAAATCAGTCAAGGGTTACATATTGCAAGAAAAGCCCATATGTAACTGACATTTTGTGGAGCATTTATTCTCTGTCATAAGTCAAGTATCATTACTGGAGGAAACAACTGAGTATAAAGTCTGTCAAATTAACACTGAAAAATAAACTTTTTTTTTTAAATCAATAAATTAAACTGAGCTGAAACAGTTTTCATAGCAGTAAACTCACTTATGTGCACAATTTCTCCCAGGAAGAGTACCAAATTTATATAGAGGTGTTTGCCCCTGATAATCAGGCCAGAACTCCATCATTTGGTCTGGTACAAAGATCTGAAACATGGAAAAAATAATTATATATTTAACTTTTTTACTTACTTTTTTACTTACTTTTTTACTGATGTAAAGAAGTTTATTTTTCTAACATTAAATGTGACATCAATTTACTAAATAAATTTTATTTTGTTTTTTAAATTTCATCAAAAATTCAAAACTAAGTAAATACACGAGTAAATACATAGAGGGATAGATGCGCAGTGCCACACGTACCTTCAGATGATGATTTCAGATTATTGTCCTTAGTGCTGATGGGATGACAAGAGGTCTATTGAAGTCAAACAGGACTTGTGTTAAAAGGCACAGTGATTTTAATCTCCCCTCCCACTACACCCCCTCCACACACAGACAAATACACACACACATACACATTCCCTGTCACTGTAAGCCCATCCTCCTTTCATCTTGCAAACATGCCCAGTTCACATATCCCAGGGGTTTTTAAAAAGGGGTTTTGGAAGCAATAAATAATAAAATAAATATAGAACAACAAAACCCAAAAACTCAACCACTACAGTTTTACGATGACATCTATCTATTTTGGCTAATCTTTTTTTTTTGGTTCAATGTAATTCTGTCATCAAGCTTATTATAATAATAGATTATTTAAAATATGAATTACACCAAGTTACTTCTCACGTAGCTACACAACTGACTTTTTTTTTACCAAAAATGAGAACAGAAAAACTAAATATATTTTCCAAATGCACAATTAATATTTAAAGTGTAATTGTCAGTTCCATGGATGTATTATCAGTCCGAATGGCACTGTGGCTGACATTACAACCACTTCCATGCAACCCCATTTTCATAACTTTGCCCAAATTCTAATGAATATCAAAAGAATCATTGATCTGCACTTTGCATGATACTCTTCTGGGAGGTGCTGGGTGCGATGGCGAACAGACTCTGCATGGAGATAGGGATCTGTTGTTTTGTCGGCTGAATTGTAGCATAGGGAGAGATGGGCAGCGGATGGGTTGTCTCCCTTTCTTTGAAACTCTCCAGCGTAACAAACAGGCTTTCCTTTTCTGAACAGAAAGTCTGTACATCAGCAGAGAGCAGGAGAGAGGGGATGAAGTACGTACAGACAGCGGGCTGCAGAGAGGACAATCTGTTGATGTTGACAGAAAAGTCAGAGGGGGTGGGATGAATTTTGTTTTGGGTTTTATGTATTGCAATAAAAAATAATATTGTGTTGAGTATTAATAACTAATACACCAAAACATTGATGTAAAATGAAAGAGATAAAGAGTGGTACCAGGACCCACCTTTCCAAACCAGACAATATGTCTGTAGTTTTCCATCTAAGTAGTGTATGACCCTCTTTAAAGAAACACATCCAGCATTGGTGTCATCTGTGAAACTGCATGAAGCCTTATAGTGACAAAATGGAATGAATAGGCAAGTGATGAAAAAAAGAACTTGAATTCCTGATTATGAGAAGACTGTAGCTGTAACCGTTTATTGAAAAACAATTTCACAGATCTGCACTGCTCATGCCCATTGTACTCAGCACTGGACTTTGATTCTCTATAATTTCCTAGACAGCAGTCAAGTGTCAATCAATTTTTTTTATTATTTTGACAATGCCCTGCAAAATTTATAAATCTATAAAAATATCACTTCAGACACATTTTGAAGTTCATTTCCAAATCATCAGAATACTTAATAATGAAAAAAATACACATTTCATTATTCCAAACATGTATTGTAAAAACCTTCCCTGCTGTAAAACTGAAATATTAAGATATTACATATATCCTAAGTTACTGATTGTACTCTTCGCAATATCCATATAAATATTTAAATAAAACAAACCAATGATTGAATAAATAAAAATGAAGTGGTGGTTTCACAATAAGTTCCACTATTTAGTGCAGCTTGACAGGCCACAGAAACTCAACTACAGTCTTTCGTAATTGACCGAATAAAACTCTTTCTGCAGATGATTCATTTGGGAATATGCAAGTTAAGTGTAACAAGTTTGTAGATGCATGATAAATATCATCTAAATCTCTGTACTGTCATTATCCAGCAGCAGTTGAGCTGCTCTTTCCGACAGCTTCGTTTTACAGAGTTCATTAACTACTTTTCTGTTTGTTTGTATTTGTTTTTTACTTCTATTAAAAGGCACCCAAGACACCAGAGCCATAACTGGTGTCAGAACAATGACTGATCCTAGTCCCAGGCCCGTAGACAGCTGTGCCTGCTCTCACTGGTCTGTTCTTAGAGATGCCCTGTAGATATTAATGTTTTGTTTGTCATCACGATGCACAAGCTCGACATTAAATCTGCTTGGTAGACACTCCTCATAGAAGCGTGGAGTCTCGTGCTCTTTGCGCATCTTGGATGAGAGATACGTCACTGCACCGTTCTTGCACAAATGAGTCAGAGTCTCCACGATCAGTGGATAAGTGTCTGGGAGGTAAATTATATCTGCACAGAGCACCAGGTCCCAGTCAGAGGGAAAGTTCATGTGGTCCTCCCCCCAGGACAGAGGGAGGACAGCAGGAGGAGGAGAAGCCCAGCCGCTGGACGGCACGTTGGCGGAGACGTTGGCCTGAAGCTGTGGGAGAGCCAGGGGAAGGTCTGTGAGGGTCACAGCCGCACCTGAAGGGACACGAGAAAGGGTCACAGGAAAATACAGGCAGGTTATAGGCACTTCAAATACACACACACGGAAATATACCCTCTGTAATCGGGTACTGTAAACTTAATACACAACGTCAGGCCGTTTTGATAATAAACCACTGACTGAACTGTGAACTGTTGACCACAGCGCTGACGTGTCAGGAGCAGCTGTGCAGCGCGTCTGACGGAGGCGGCGCTGAGCCGCACCACGTGTCGGGGCCGAGAACGGCCCCGGGTGGGTTCACCGCCCCGGAGGCACCGAGAGACGAGGGGAGAACGTCTCCCCGGAACCCACACGGGGAACCCACACGGGGAACCCACACGGGGAACCCGCGGGGTTCGTGAGGCTCTCACGGTGCGTCGGACGTACCGAGGCGCGCCGCCAGGATACCGACCAGCCCCGTCCCCGCTCCCAGCTCTATGAGGCGCTTCCCCCTCAGCTCCACCGGCCGCTCCTCGAAGTATCGGCACAGGAGCAGCGCCTGCGGACACACAGACACACACACGCCCGCCGCCATCACACCAGAGCCCCGGTGACATTTCTACGGTGAAAGTGTCGGGTCGCTGGCTTAACGCCGTCTGTCCTTACAGCCTCCCAGACCGGGGCAGCCACGCCGAGGTCGGCCCCGAACACCTGTCTTATCTTTAGCTCCTCGCCGACCAAATTGTACCGGTTTTCTTGAGAAAAGGTGTCGGCGAACAGGCAGTCTTCGGCGGGGAAGGGGTCGTCCTCGTCCCCGACACGAGTCATGGCCGGCGGCGGGTAGAGTCGGTTTATTGTCGCCTTCAGCCGATGAGGCGTGTTGCGTTGACGTGGGCTGGTCGCCTTCCAGGTCAGGTAGCCTGTTAGCTAGCTGCTATCTCGGTGAGACAGGTTAGATGAGGAATGTTACCAAAAAAAAAAAAAAAACACTTTAGGCGAGGTCGCCGTGACATGAATAGAAAAAGGGAGGTTTGTTAATATGCCATTTCTCTTGCTTTTTAAATAAAGCGTTGTTTTCCAGTGTTGTTCCTGAGCGTTGTGTGTTTAACCCTGGCTGTCAGTGTAGCTAACCAAGCTAGCTATTCAGCTGGGGTCTGCATCTGCTTTTTAGTTTCAGCCTGTTCTCAGTTTAAAGAGAGAGAGAGAGATGGATTATAGCGTCTTCACTATTAACTAAAAGAAATATAGTAATTAATAGTCTTGAATATAGTCTTGAATTTTATGTTTGTCAGGGGCTTTTAATTTGAAAAATGTCACAACCACAGTTTCCGGGTCAGAGAGCCTGTCAGAAACCCTAAAATTTATGTTCCTGAGCAGCACTGTGTATCTGCATTTCTACATGTCTACATGTCTACATTTCATTTAGCAGACGCCTTTATCCAAAGCGGCATAAATCTGGGAGCTTAAACAATACGAGCAAGGGCCGAGTCAGGAGAGAACAACATGAGAAAGAGCCTTGAAGAGGAGCTCAAGTTTTGATAGGATGTGGGTGCCTGCAGGCAGTGAGAGGCAACTGTTAGAAGGGATAGGATGCATAAGGATGCAACTTTTTTTAAAACTATTGAGTAAAAAGTGTTGAGTATTTAGTATTTAGCTGGGTCTTCAGTCTTTTCCTATAAACAGAGGGATTCTGTAGATCGAATGATCGACACCATCAACAGCGTATTATTGCAGTGTAATAAAACCTAAGAATATAGAGAAAATGCCATAATTTCCTTAAGGCCAAGTTCATGTTTTCATGTTGCTTATTTTGTTAAACTAACAGACAAAAAACAAAAGATTTTCAATTTACAGTTGTACGGAAATAGAGAAAACCAGCAGATGATCACATTATATAAGCAGCAGCCATCAGATGTTTGATATTTTGCTTGAAAATGACTTGGATTATCACCATCATCCTTTATCAAAATAATTGATAAAGTGTCTAGTCCGTTGATTGACCTATTGTTTCAGCTGTAGCTGTGAGGACAGCCTTACCCTACTCTCTGTCCAGAAAGTGACTTAGAGCTGATAAACTCTTTGTTTTTACAGCTAAAGGTCAGGTCTATCTGATATTATGTCAGTAAATGTGTGCTGACTTTTTTGGGGAGACCACTTGCTACTCAATGCCGCAATTCAAAACACACAAAACAGCATTATGTTCAAGATTTATTAAAAAAAAAAAAAAAGTTTGCGTTCTCCTCATCCATTTTGTTGGGAAAAACAAAACTCAAGTGGAGTACCACTAGGACATAACCATGTTTGACACACAACTTCACATCAATGACAAAGATGATTTAACAGGCGTATAAAGTGTAGCATACAGATATGTTGAATAAAGCTCTTCATCATTTCAGCTTTTCAGTTTTTATACAACACAAGAACATGAAGAATTTGCAACACAGCCAACTAAATTGTAAATTTTCCAATTTTAGAAGAAAAAAAAAAAAAACAACCTCATAAATGCTGTCTTCATACGTCTGCTTGTGTTGGACTACATCAGAGTTTCCTCAGTGGGATGGACAATAAGTATTGGGTTCACACTTCAGATACCCTTGACTCAGTATACAATTATACAGTTATTCTGCCTGAAGCAGAACACCTCTGAAACTCTGAATTATTTGAAGCTATTAAAAAATAAATAATTCTTTTCATCATAGAGATGACAGTAGTATTACATCCATACACCCTTACTCCTGCTTCCCTCCTCTCAGGCCTCAAAATGTGCAAACTGCAAGAGTTTTAAAAAGGTAGCACTTAATGCAAGGACCATTTAGAACAAAAACAATCAACTGTTTTAAAATGAGCACTTAATGCTAAGTACAGTAGATGTTACATGGGTATGATCTACATAATGTCCTCAGTATTATTATTAAGTTGGGGGGTAAAAGGATAAAAAAAAAAAAATCTGGGGTCCTTAAGCCAAAGGAACATTTTTGGTACCAAATGACTTTTCTAATCATATCTGGTACTGCCCCAATACAAAGGTAAGATACAATACTGAGCCAGTACATAAATGCAATGTTGGGATGAAAAGGATTTTGCAGTAAAATAATATCTACTGCAAGTTTCTCTTTCACAAACATTCGTTCTTATCACATCTCACTCACAGAAACAAAAGGTTTGCGATGATATTGAAGGGACACAATGCATCTTCACACAACAAATGTCACAATTCGTGCTTTCAGTTCGAGCAGAGAACTCTCTGCTGTAGAAACTTAACATCAGCAGTCCATTTTTATACACCACAAGGTTTGTTATTTTGTTTGTTTGTTTTTCTTGTTAAGACACAAATATGTCAACATGGCTGGGTTTGACAAACCTCTGACAAAGTCTTGGAGTGATTTGAATGCAATTCACTTGATAAAATAGCCACGGGTCAAACAGATTCTTGATTGTTTCTCTCTTTAAAATGGACCACAAAATATATCCACATGGCCCAAAGTACACCTTCAAATAGAGGTGGAATTCTTCTCATCATCCCATTGTGGGTTTGACAGGCTTCGTTTTGAGCGGAACCAAAACCAAGTCCAAGTCCACACAGATTCAAAACAAACACCCACACAGAAAACAAACGCCCGAGGAATGCATGATTAAAACTTTGTTCCAAAAAGAATAATAATTAGAACAATGACTATGACAAAAAGGATCAAAATGACCAGCATCTTTCTGTTTTTCTTCTGATACTGTTCTGCCTGCAAAGAAAATGGAAAAAAAAAAAGTCAATTATTGTAATTTAGTTGCTTTCAGTTTCATGTAAGGATTCCCAGTATGCAATGATATATGTATTTAACTGCAAATATTCACCAACAGGATACAACAAATGTAATTTCTTTAGCTGCTGCACATTTACTTTTTGTTTTCACCTGTGTGGTTATAATGTTCATTATCGCATGTAAAATTACACATTAAATATATCCCCCCCTTTAGCAGCAACCTGCACTGTACATTTTTGATAAAAAAAGTAAAAAATTCAAATTGTTGGATAAAACACAATTACATGCATGAGTATTTTGTGTTTACCTTTTGTAACTGCTTCAACCCGTCTTCTGTTTTAACACAAGCCTGCTCCACATTGAAGTCGATTCGGTCGAGAACAGTGCCCTTAAAAAGATATGGGGATGATATTAGTGAAGGAAATTTTCCATTAATTATTATAGTTGCAGATTATTTATTTTTGATATTTTCTTTAAAATGTATAAGCTGTTTAGTCGAACGCTACAAAACATACCCTAACTTGGGTGACTCTTACTTGAAGGTAATACAATTCAAAGTTTTTAGCCCTTAACACTTACTCAAATACTTATGATTCTCACTTTGTTAATGAAAAAAATAATTAAAAGAAATATATTAAAACGCTGGATGCTTTATATTACAAGACATTTGGACATTTTGCTAATGACTACACATTTGTATCTAGGAAGAAAACAATCTTTTTCTTTGGTATCTTTCAGTGAATGGACCGTTATTTAATTGTGTGTCAGAATCTTGCTGTTGCTTTACATACCTGTTCAACTACCATTCCAGCCAGGTCCCGGAAAATCTCATTCAGATCTGAGATGGACTGCACTATCTGCCGGATCTCCCGCTCTCGTTCTTCAACCATAATTGTGTTCTGCTCCACCAGCATCAGCTGGTCATCTGTGAAGCCCTGCAAGAAAAGAAGGTAAAGAATACATTTAGGTGATTTTATAGTCAAACAATTAATATTCCAAATTTAGCAACACATGTAGTAACAGTCTTGAGCATTAGAATTGAAAAAATACCCAAATTCTTACTTTTATTCTTCCATACATTAACTGTGCTTTTTGAGTCCATTTCCTGTCTTTTAGTGGGATTAGTAAAAAGTGACAAAAACTAACATTAAATATAAGTAAAAATGTTGAATTTAAAGTTGTACACAGTGGAAAACGGTAGAATCATTGAGTGAGTGTGGCCACACTGAATAATTCTTTATGTATTTTTCTCATTTTGTTTGTACTACTACTACTACTACTACTGCTACTACTGCTACTACTGCTACTACTGCTACTACTGCTACTACTGCTACTACTACTACTACTACTAATAATAATAACAACAGTAAACTGCTTTTATGTACTGTGTGCACATGGCACAAATGGAGAAAGCCACAGAAGTCACTCACTTTGTCATACAGAGCTAAATCTTCATCCTCCTCCATTAAGGGTCCTGAGTCAAAAAAGTGCTTTGATCTCTCCTCACGATTCTTCATACCTGGTAGACAAAACAAGTGCACGATGCTTAGATGACATTAAAACAAGCGGAAGATGAAAGAGATATGATATGAGATATAACTCTGCCAAAAGTGAAAATATTTGAGTAGACAGTAAGGAATGAGGATTTAACAAGACCAAGACTAGCTACAGTTCTTACGTTTTAAGTAGCTGGACTGTGTGTGCCGGAAATTGATGGACAGCTCCTGCAGACTCTGTGCCAGAGACGACACCACGTTCCTCAATAGTCGCTCCTCCTGCTCAGTGCAGTGGCCACAGCGAGACTGCAAACCTGTCACAGCTCGCTGGCATCGGTGAAACATCTGCGGTGAACACAAAATTTGGGAGCAAGCAGAGACAGAGCAAAATTTCATTTCAAATTCTTTAACATAAAATACTGCCAGACGTCACTCCTACAACAATCAGAGGATAGAGGATCAATTCTAAATAATTCTAAATGGGTTTGTGCGCAAGTAAAAACATTGGAAAATAAAAAATTATTGACTAAAAGAAAAAAAATGTTTCCGTTTGAGAAAAGGTATATACTTTAAAACCAAAAAAAAAAAATTACATGATCTTGCTAAACTGTATAATGACTATACCTGTGTGATCTCCTGCGTAGTGATTTCTATGGCATGCTCTTCTTCACTACTGTCGTCCAGTGTGGGACGATTCATATGCTTGTCATGAAGTAAGGCCAGTTCCTTCATCTTCTGCCGAACCCGTGTGATTTCATATTGGATCTGAAAGAAAAAGATTCACAGTTCAAAACTGAGTCAAGACTTTATTTTGTACACAAACTACTGGATGAATGACTGGTTTGATTTGAAAACTTCTTCACACATATCTCTAATTTCCAATTTCAGTTTTACCTCATCAACCCCCTCTACCCATTTTGGGGGTAGTTTCTTGGTGACTCCGATGGCAGCTTCAGGGTCCAGGCTAATTCCTGACACCAGAGCCATTCGATCATCAGCCAACTTAAAAACACACAAATAGTCCTATTAAAAATTTTTAAATAATAATGCAACAAGATGACAATGGTGCACCACTATATGAGTCTAAATTCTAGCATAAAGGGAAACGACGGTACCTCATCCAGCTCCTAATATGATTGGCAGAGAGCAGAGGGGTTCCATCCAATACAGAAGAAGGAAAAGGAGAGAAAGACAGAGGTAACAGAAAGTGAGCCCTGGAAAACCAGCAGGTGAATAGCAAAAAAGTGTGCAGGTATCTACTCCAGCCAATAATTTAATTACTTTGAGACAAAAACCATGATTGCTAAAAATGGCACAGATCCCTAAACTTAAAACCATTTTCACTTCATTTACATTTGTACTGAAATTTGAAGTATTTACAAAACAGTAAAAATACAGTGTGAATCCTAAAATATCTAGAAAATAGTAACAAAATAATTACACTTCAAAAAAATCATTGATTGTAAGAAATAGTAAGAATAAAGACAGAGCAGAAGTGGTTGAGCATCAGGATCATCTGAGATGAGAAGTTAATAAGTACTAGAAAAGTTAAAGTCATGCAAGTGATTAGTCACTTAAACCTTACAGAGGTGACTTGATGTTTTGGATAATTATTTCTCCCATGTATGTCTTGTTTTATTTGGCAAAGGCCCTGTTGCCTTCAGGCCAAGTCCGTTATTTTAAACCTGAGTATAGAGCAGCCTCAGTAAGCTGAATTTGCACCTTCTATTGGCGTACAAAGTAGTTTTAGTTTAGTCATTGTCTACTGTAAGATGAAATGAAAGTTGCATACTGATGGAAAACAAACTGACAGAGCAGAAAACGCCTGTGTCAAATATTTTTTAAGTTTTCACTTTGATAGCGCAGGCTGTAATCGACTGCTCTGAAAATACAGAAGCAGTTATTTTCAAATCTCACATAGCAATGATTTTGCTATGTCACATTAGGGGACAGTGCAGAGGCATTTAAATTACCTACATATATAGATGAAGCTTAATACGTGAATAAACATACACTGAACACTACTAGACAAGAATTATATTACACTAAAAACACATCATTTTCCTTTATTACCCTTTGACATCCATTTTTTTCCATTGGAGCTAAAACACACACAATGCAGTTGGAAATGTGCTTAGGTGCCCAGTAAGGACAGGAGGGAAGAGTGGCTCTATTCCAACATCTGTAAAAATGTCCTTCCCTATCCTTAAAAAAACACTTTTAAGAATTTATTTTTTAAGGAGAGGCACTGAAAGCTAATATCCTACTACACCATATGATGAAGACCTATGTGACAAAAAATGATAATACTGCTCACTAATGTGGTTATATAATAAATTAATGGAAAAGTTAACAAAGAGATACAGCAGTTTTTTATGTGAAATTATGATTTAAACAGAGCTGAAGTCAAAAACAGGGTCCAACAGGTGTATCATCCCATGAGCCAACGGGAGTCTAACTATCCAAAGCCAAATTGCTGTGCTGGTCCACGATAACTGCTGTTGTTCTGATGGAAAAATGAAGGGACTGAATAATGAACAGGTAACTTTTTTCTTTTTCGCTCAGTAGGAGAAAAGAAAGACAGTGTATCGACACTTCATTTGCAAAGAACACAGCAGCTGCACTATCAAGTATAAATCATATCTCACAAAATGTTCCCAGGTCTGGAGTATCAGGTCACAGTATCACTACTGGTTTCTCTTACTCTGAGCCTACTGGTTCTTGCTCCTGATGGTCCTGAGGTAAAGCCCCAGTACCGCACTCTAGTACACTCTGTCATACACAACACTGACAGAGAGTGTTTATCATGACACCATTTAAAGGTCTCTGCTCTGTAGGTTGGGCTGTGCTGATTGGAGCTAAATAACACACAATCATTGTCTGTGTCAATGAAAGATCAGCCTTTCCAAGCCATCAGGAAAAGCAGAGTAAAAAAGGTTATCGAAGGAAAAATTGTCAATCTACCTCAGTGAGCAGGTAACTGGTTAAAATGTTAAAAACTGAGTGTGTATGGTCACTCTCTCACACACACACTGCTTGCTGTGCAGGTGAAATCTAGTGAAAACACTTCTGATTAATAGCTATATAAGATATTAAAAAGCAGCAGGGAGGGAACTGCATTTGGTAGTTTCACAAAATTGAAAGTTAATAATGACAGGGATGATTGTGACTAATATGTAGAGTACAGTGAAACATTTTTGCCATTGAAAAATTTGAGAGTGAGGGAAAATGAAGGCTGTTCTTGACAACTGATTACTTCCACTAAAACCAAGATTTTTTTCCCCAAAACTGATGAGTAGCATTATTGTTTTTCTCAATGGCCCCATTAGAGATAAACCCAACACATAGACACATAGATACCAGTAACTCTGAATGATAAGCAGTTGTTTTCATGTGTCTAATTCCGGCTATTTCCATTTTCCTTCTCTTGACATCTGTCACACATTTATATAATTCGAGAAGCTAACCAGCTACATTCTAGTATGGGGTTGGGGAGTATGCCATGCCACATAAGCCATGAGATGACCTGTCAGGTATGAGAGATCTTGCCATACTATTTATAGTGAGGTGTCTCTCCATGTATTGTTTCTGGGTGTATCGGGAAGAGTTTCCTTGTGTTGTTGAAAGCAGCGGTGCAACATCTTGCCTGAAAAAAGGCCCCTTCTGCTAACATCATCAATAATACCCTTTTATCAAACACATAAATAGGCCCCAGGTGGATTAGGTCTTTATCTACTAACTTAAAGAAACACAGAGTGATTTGTATTCGGATCTGGGCGGCTTTGCCACCTCGGCTTAAGAATTTCCAGATTTAAACAACTATGTTAAACAACTGTGCTGCAAGTCAATAAGCAGGACTGTAAATGGAAATACTGGACTTACTGTATGTTACTTAAACCAGTGTGAAACTTATTTTCCAGGCATCTAATTATCCAAAAGCAGACATTCATATAAACCATGTACATGTCAATTGATTTTGCTAGGGGACAATCTGTTATAGGCTAGATTCAAAAATACAGTTTCCTTATTAATGAGGAGCATTTTGTGAACGTAAAAAAAACATGCTTTAACTTTCCCAAACCCCAACCACTACACACTGAGCCCTCTATTCTTATTTCTTATCTTTTTCTACGAAATGACATCGTCACAGACTAATATTGAGGTAGTGTTAATTCTAGATGAAATGTAGACACTAAGGATATGAAAATATGGCTGCACTCTCCTCCTCCTCCTCCTCCTCCTCCTCCTCCATCACCTCCGCCAGTCCTGAGGGGACATGACGGGGCACACGAACACTTCCGGTGATGAAGAATAACTAGCAGCTACTGGCACACATCTGCACCTAGCTAACAGGTCTCAGTGTCTATCTACATGCAAACACACACAGTAAAATGTCAAAACGATGCAGACCACTCACCGCAGCATTGCTACGTGTACTCAGACGGGGGTCGTATGTACTCACTTGCTCAGCCAATATCTGGCGGTTTTGGATCGCATTGTTCCGCATTAACAAGAAGGCATCGGTCAGACGCCTAGTGGCCATTATTGCCTCGCTCGGTATCTAAGTTAACTCTGGAAAAAAGTGCGGATCAGGCGACGGTTTAATAAATTACGTCCACAGCCACAGAGCCGCCGCTAACGCACCGCTAGCTTTAGCTTTGCCTGCGATAAATGATTAGAAAACTCGCGATACAAGCGCCTACAGCGGACGGCAAACGACCTCGAGTATGTTCATCTATTGAGCATCTCTAGTACTTGAGTTAAAGCAAGAAACATGACCGCGAGTTTCTTGTTGGAGTCTGGATTTAACGTCAGATTGGTAAATGTCGCTTCGCTCTGAGCAGCTGCGGAAGAAGGAAAACGTAAACACCTGCGTCACTGCTCCGTCTTCTACTGATAATTGCGTCTCTCATCTCTAACCGAGGCGCATTAGCGCCACCTACTGGCGCCAAAGAAACCGGTTTGACCGGTTTAGTAACATATACTAATATAATAATAATAAATAAATAAAAATAAATCCAATAGTCTGATCACTTAAAACAAAACGGGCGACCGGTTTGCTTCATTTGTTTTATAAAATGTGTTTTACAAGTTCAGTCTCGTCATTGGAAAATGTAGCCGTACAAAACAACTCCACTTACTAGCTTTCCCAGAGCTTTCAAAAATTTTAACTGTCTTCTTCAGCAGACCGAGTTTTCTCAGTTGTCATGGAGATCTGTTTTAGTGCGTCAACAATTAGTCGATTAAGCATTTAATGAGAAACGAAAATCAATCGGGAGCATTTTTGATATTCGATTCGTCACTATTCGGTCAAAAAAATCCAATCATTTGCCTTTTAGAGCTTCTTAAATGCGATGATGTGCTGATTTTGTTTGATATATCTGATTATGAATTGAATAATTTAGCATTTTGGAATATTTAGTGAATACAACAAGCATTCTGAGTAACTCAGACACCTTTCATTATTTCTTTTTTCATTTTATAGACAAACTTCTTAATAAATTAATCAATAAAATATAAATAATGAAAATAATCGTTAGTTGAAGCTCTAATCTGCTAACATACAACTCAGCAACTGTTTTACTTTCAACCATGACTGAAAAGTAAGGCACTAAAATTAATTTTTACTATAAGAAATGTGTGTGTGAGACACAGAGTAAGTAAGGGGACCTTGAATTAGGATTTCTTTTTTGTCAAACTTACAGAGAGAGAAACCTATGAAACATTCTTCAAATATATCACAGTTTCACGCATATAGGTACATGTGCCTTACAAACATCTCACGTGATAAACGCATATGTTGAATGTAAGAAATATACGCTTGTTATTTATCACACTGGAAACAGCATTAGATATGTGATGCTTTTACAGGTGCAGGGCATTTTGCATATTTGCCTGAAATATGTGCGACCTTGTTGCTAAGTCATTTAATCTATGTTGCATGAATTGTATTGTTGATAGAACAATGTTTTTAATTCATCACATAGAGCTATTTTTATTTGTTTGCATTGTGATTTTTAAATCAATAAACTAACTAATCGGGCACGGGTGGTTTTTGGATATTACACATGCGAAATAATATTTCCAATGCTCCGGGAAGAGCGATAGGTAAAAAAAACAAAAACTTTTTTATGGCAGACATTATTCTGTCTGTTTCTCCTGTAGCTGGATACAGGTATCCGATGGACTCCACCCATGATGACATTGCTTCACCTCAGTGTGTCTGTTGTCACTTTGTGTGTACTAGCTGTGGTTTTTTGTTGTGAGCCACTATAAAGACAAAATTCTTCGGCTAATAATGGTCCATTTTTTTCTTTAATTATTGTTTTTTTTTATTAATATTACCATTCTGATCAACTCTTTGCTTCCTGTGCTCTGCCCCTGTAGTAACTTAACAGCAGCCCAGTATTTACAGTGTCGTTACGACTTTGGAGCTGCCGAGCGGTTCTCCGCTGTCACTTTCTGGGATTTTATCTTCACGCGGTTTACACAGCTTTTTTTAATCTCTTTTTTGACATTGCTGGAGCTCAGCTTCCCTTATGAAACAAGATTAGCACACAGTTTGATTTTATTGCCCCAGCCTTTTTTTAGCCTGTTTCTTTTGTCAAACATGCTTAGGTTAGGGGAAGAGCCAAATTTATCGTCACTTGTAAATTGCAAAAGCATTTTTTTTATATATGGCATTTTGTTTCACTGTTTATTTTTGAACTTTGAGGCTCAGTTTGCGCAGATTTCATTCATTCACCTCTATTGAAGAACCCTCGTTCTGATTTTGAGGCTTAAACCTCTGTATTTAGAAAATGCGTAAACTTGCATGAAGGAAACAATCGATGTGACCAAAGTGCGCGCCCGTGTGTGTGCGTGTGTGTGTGTGTGCGTGTGTGTGTGTGTGTGTGTGTGTGTGTGTGTGTGTGTGTGCGTGCGTGCGTGCGTGTGTGTGTGTGTGCGTGCGTGCAGGCGCGAGGCGGTGCCACTCTCTGTAATTAGAGCTCCTCCTCCTCCCATTTCTTAATCCCCTACATCCGTTAATACAAGTGCCAGCTGCCGTCAGACAACCCACCGGAGTTCCGTGTCCCGGAGCTCCGCGTTCGGGACCGTCTCTGTTGGCCCCTGCTGGAGTCCGACCGGAGAGAGAGGGAGACGGGCGAGGTAAGGAGCCTTGGAGGGCCCGGCTTCCGGAGGCCTTCTGTCCCGGCGACTTAACACCTGTGCAGCGCCTAGACAGCTGAGTGATAAAAGAAAAAAAAGGAAGAAAAAGAAAAAGAAAGTAGTGGCTGTCAGTCACTGGCCTCAAATTATAATCCCCTCTGATGGATGCGCCTTTTAATCTTAATTGTGGATCTGTGAAGAGCAATGTCAGACTCTTGAGTGCTACAGCACGGTGCTGATTAAGCTGCTGGGATATTACATAGTGGTTTTTAGGGGCCACATGTGCAGAGAGTATGGCTGTTCACGTTTACCTTCACAATCAATATCTATCAAATAACCATTCCTTTTGTGTTTTTGTGACAGTTAATTGTTCATCCCCGGAGGCAGAAGCTCTGTAACATTGAGCCTGTTATGATCTTAGTCCCTGCTCCTGGGCAGAGAGTGGGCTCCTGCACATAATCACAGCAGAGGGGGGCAGATTCCTGGTGATTCCTGGGATCCTTGGTTGGTAGCGTAGCCTCTGTAAGCGTCTGGCTCTACCTCTGGTGTTTACAGACTAAGGAATGAAGGCAAACCAGTTCATGTGAATCATGGCTCAAACTGGGTGGCCTAAGACCCATTGTATGAAAGACTACCACCTCGTTTCTGCATCCTCAGCCCGGGATCGTTATCGTTCCTGTTGCCCCTGTGACTGTCCTGTCATTTTGTTTTCTCTTGGCTCGCTCAGCTGATCGGCATGGCCTCCTCTGATGATACTGAAGGGTCTCTGACTCCTGTGGATTTCATCCAGCTGCAACATTACATGGAATGTAAGTGTCACCTTCCCACTTTACATCATTTCCACAGTCAATTGATTGTTTAATTTCTGGCATGTTAATACTACATGTATCACACAGGGTGAAGTAGTGCTTTATGAAGCTCAGGCTGTCTGTAAGTGTATAAAAATGACAACTATGAGTTCTTTAGAATATACCTACATAAGTATATTTATTGATGCTCCATACTTAAATATAATTTTGAGGTACTTCTTAAGTATTTCCATTATATGTTACTTTATACTTCTTCTCAATAACCGTGAAATATTGTAGTTTTTGCTTCACTTCATGTATTTCACAAGGTAGCTAGTATTTAGCTACTAGCTACCTTGCAAATTATGATTTTACATACAAATCAGCTCAAAAAATATGACACATTGTTAAAGATTAAACAACCCAACTATTTGATGTAGTTAAAACATTAGCATCACACTTGACCAGCCATAACAGTAAAATGCTACTTGCAGATGAATGCATCAGCAACAACAGTCCTATATTATACTCTACTATATAAGAGACTTGAAGTATATTTCCCTGATAATACGTCTGCACTTTTACTTCAGTGAAATTTTAAATGCATGACTGTTCCTTGTAATTCGGTATTTTTACATTGTTGTATGCTACTTTTACAAATGTAAAGGATAAGTTTTAGAGGAATATCATGTAACTAGAGTCAAAGTCCAGCAAGAAGAGGAACATTTGCCAGGCTGTTAGACTAAATCAATCAGGACACTCTTTGAAATGTATTCTTTCAGCTTATATTTTCACTACAGTCACATGAGGGGAAGTAAGATGCTGAAACAAGTTGACCTTGCTGGGAATCTGCCCTTTAGGGGATCTATATTTCACACAAAAAGTGAAAGCAGCAGTAGCCACTAAGCCTTGGGCATCTACACTATAAAATGAATGACTGAGGGAGATCCGCTTATTCATGCACCATCAGCACAACAACACTTCATTATATTCTCTGGAGGATCATTGACCATCAACTCAAAAGTAAGTGTGTGCTATTGCACCGGCTTTTGATCTAATGCAGAATTTGATGGACCTGTTGACAGGAAAAAAAAAGTGGTATGTGGCTAAAAATATGCTGCCTTCCGCATAAAGGCTTTGAAAGAAATGAAATGGGTCTGTCGGCTTTTAGTGTCGGGGGATAATGGCTGGATGGATAATTACACCTGCTTCTCTCTGGACCTGAGGGAAGCTCTGCCGAGGGCCCAGATTTAATGTAGGATACGCAGAGTACTTCCATGTCCAAAATTAGAGCTGATCACACATTTGCTTCCCTTTTTTTATTGCTCAGGAGCCATTGTAATCAATGTGTGGGACAAATAGCAAATAGACAGTGAACTGGACTGGTCACCGAGCTTCTCCATTCTCACGTGTACTGGGAGATTTTTCCCTTTTTCCATCAGTCATGTTCAGAGTAGAAAGAGGGCACAGATTCATATCAGAATAGCGTTCATGGAAGTCACTTTCGACTCGCTTCATGTCAACTGTTATTCATGCAGACAGCAGTTTGAGGGTGAAAGACGTGATTAAGGAGTTTCATCCCGGGGGTCGGTTGGCCCAGCACAGCTTCGGAGAGGTCAGTCATTGTCCTGTGTACTCATGGAAACAGATGTTTGTCATACAATGACACACAATGTCACACAATGACACAATACACTTTATTTCACAAGCTCTTTTCCCCTTTTTTCACTTTCACTGCCACTCCTGTTTCTTTCTGACCTGAAGAAAACTATTTGTACTAAAATTACACTTTTTCACTCTAAAATATGCCATTATTTGGAAATTATTCTTTCAAAGTTTTTCTGTAATCATAGCTCATTGTTCTTCTAGTAAACCTCCTTGGAAATTATCCAGAAATTACAGTTCTGTTAAACTATAAACATAAAGGTTACACTAACACGTTGTCGTTTTGTCCATTCCTTTCCTGTCACACTCTGACTCTTTGATATCCCTCTTCAGTGCGTCGACGCAGTGGGTTTCTGTCTTTTTCTCAAGACGTACCTAGAGGTGGATGACTTTCCTGCAGATTTCTGCCAGCGCCTTTTTCGCTATTTTCAACACGCAGAGCAGGATGAGGACACAAAGATTCCACTGCCAAAAGGAGGTAAATCATCCTTCATGTATGAGCAGGTTGTTAGAGGAAAAACCTTTAGCTCTAAAGTCATGCTCCGATCAGATTGTGGTTGGGAATGCACCGTAGACCTTTTTTAAAATGATCAAAGAATAAAAAATGCTAGGAGGAGCATTTCCTGATGGACTCCTTGTCCAATGCCCACCTTGATTTTTTGTCTTGTAGTGCTGAATCATAGGAATGAGGCCACGGTTGAAGCACTGGAGATTAGTGTACTGGTTCAAAACCATGCTATAATATTTGCTTTTATACTACAATTCCACCAGAAACATAAAAAAAAATCTTACCGTTTTAGACTTTAGACTAATAATGTAATAAAGGTTCTATCCATTTCTTTACTGTCAGGCGGGGTATTTCTCCGTGATGTTTCCTGCTACTTCTCAGTGCTGGAGGAAGGACAGCCACGAGAGAAGCTCGAATGTTGGTATCATCTACCTCTTGACCATTTTGTGACATGTTTATTATAGTGCAGCTGCCTTGTACACACATTCACACTTGTTATAATTAAGACTTATCATTCAAACGTTTGAGAAAGTGAAGAAACAATTGATGGATCACTCGTTTTCTGTGCTGCATTTATAGTTACTTTCAAACTTTACGACAAAGATGGCAACGGACTCCTGGACAGCTCTGTAAGTCACTGACAAGTTTCTCACAAATTTGCACAATGTTAGGGACTCTTTTGTATTCACTTATAACAGGTGGCACATGCAGCCTTCTTGTTTGCAACAAGTTCTGCAAAATGTAAAAAAACCCAAACTTTTTACTGTTTTCTTGCATGATCTAGGTACATTTAAGTCATATGGTTGTGTTGAGAATATTTTGGTCATAATTGTAAAGAAAACAAACATCACTGCTTAAATATGGATGTCTTAGGTGGTCTCTGGCTTAACTGGCAAATAGGACCCCCTGAAAACATCCAAGACATATTTTTGAGGGTCTCAGAAAGTAGGCTTATTTTTCTATCTCTGTCTGCACTCTGAAATTTACCACAGAAAGTTCTTCTGACAGCTATTGTACAGTGAACTGTATATTACTGGTGTCACAGCTGACACAGGTATAATATAATCATGACTAGCCGCTGCCACAAATATGTCCAAACTATAAATCAAGGATGGCTAATACAATTAACCTTATGGTCATGCTCGTCTAATTAGAAATTATGCAAAATTCCCTTATTTAAAAAAATAACCCCTAAACCTCACATCACTAAACAAACAAGTAATAATTAAGTAATAGAAAACCCATCTGGCCATTTTCAGTTTTAGTCAGCAGATATTTTCAGAAAGGTCCCTCACATCTTTAAAATCTGTTGTCTCTCCATCAGGAAGTGGATCGTATAATCACCCAGATGATGCGAGCTGCTGATTACCTGGGCTGGGACGTGACTGAGCTCAGACCAGTATGAGTCTGCTTTTTGTTTGTTTATTTATTTATTTATTCAAATGAATTATTATTTAAAAACCTGCATGATTTTTTAAAAACTCTATGACAAAATCCATTTGCTATCCCAGAAAAGCTTTTGAATTTCCTGTATGAAAAGGATGCTGCAGCAGCTGAGAGCATCAGGAGTTCATGAACAGGACACTTGATATTGAATAAACTGGTCACAGGTGACAGATAATCACTGAACTTTTTGTGCTCGTGCAGGTGCTCAAAGACATGATGGCGGCGATCGATGTGGACGACAGCGGGACCGTCACCCTGGAAGAATGGGTGAAGGGAGGCATGAACAATGTGCCATTACTCGTTCTGCTTGGACTGAAGGTGAAAAACCAACATGTATACTGTAAATACAACATCTTCCAGTTTCATTAGAACCTCAGTTTGCTTGTTAATGTTGCTCCATGCTACACCTCCAGGGCACGGCCCTACTTTTCGTGCTCTGTTTTCAACAGTGTTTTTCTTTGATAAAGTCCTGTTTGATGTCCTTTCCTCTTCCCTTCACGCACAGATGACAGAGAGGGATGGGCAGCATATTTGGAGGATGAAGCACTTTAACAAGCCGACCTACTGCAGCGTGTGTCAGAGCATGCTGCTCGGCCTCGGCAAGCAGGGACTCTGCTGCACCTGTAAGAGCTCTCAGCCACCAGGGGGCACACGTGTACCTCATTCACAGGGAAAAGAAAATAAACTGGAGGAGTGAAATCTTTTCCTGTTTACTTGCATTGTCTGTTTTTTGTTAGGGTCACTGCACTTTTCTATGAATAATACAAAAAAAAAATTTTTTGTCTTTTATGCAGTCAATTCTGTAAAATGGGCCCATTTTTCTTCCCACAGGTTGCAAGTACACTGTCCACAATCAGTGCGCCAACAAGAATCCTGAATCCTGTGCTCCTACCTTTGTCAAATCTAAAAAGGAGATTGGTGTAAGAGAGCACATCCGTCCCTTTTCACTCTCAGTTGTACTGGTTTGAGCCTTGGAATTTTAACTCTAGTTGTATTTACCATGATTTTAAGAGAGTTTATTCATGTCAGCTGTTTTTTTCCTGACCAAAAACCAAATGGCAGCTACTGTAAACACATTAACAGCAGGGAACATGAGGGTGCATTAGTCAGTAATAAATGCAGCCCATCAGTGTTTTTTTTAAGTGCGGATTACTGCCGGCACAGTCTGCTCTGTACATCTGCTAAATGTCCCAACTTTGCACAGACGTAGACAATGATCTGTTCACTGTCTTTTCCAAAAGTTCTGCGTCACAGCCACAACTCACTGATTCACAAAAGATCACAACAGTGGGCTTCCCACAATGTTTCAGCTTCTTTGGGACATTTCAAGTGCCATTGTGTTTTAAGAATATTTGATCCGGTGACGCACACGTGCCGAGTCGATGGTTGTCCAAAAAGCCATAAATCTGAAGCTGTCTATAAATTTCACAGCTGCACTGGAGGAGGGCATGGTTTGTGCTGATTCTTTTTAGGTCAATAATTATGTGATTTTTCCTGCAGTGATTCAGGGCTGGATTGTTTTGTTGGCACCACAGTGGAGAACATGAACATTGTTCCTGCATCTGAATTTGATTAGCATCTTAAGATTTGTCCAGACATTAGAAGTCGAGTAAAACAAGGATGTGAAAACAGCACTGGGTATTGTAGTCACTTCTATGGATGTAAAAAGGTCCAAAATATGGTATATTTAATAAAGACATCTTACAGTAGAGGGACAACACCTATAGTTTTCTTCTACTCCTCTTTGTCTCAGGTAGCAGCTCACAACTGGATCAGAGTTGACTGCAACTCTACCAAGTGTCAGGTCTGCCACAAGAAGATCAAAACTCTAGCAGGGAGGCGTTGTGTGTGGTGCCAGGAGATGGTGAGGACAGTGTGTGTTTGTGTGCATTAACGCAAGACTCAGAGAGGGTCACTACTTTCTATGTTCACCGAGTCTTTCTTCTCACTAAGTGTCATGAGGACTGTGTTTCTTCTGACTCATCATCCTGTGATTGTGGGCCACTGAGAGATCACATACTGCCTCCGTGGGCCATACACGCCGTCTCAAAGGTAAAAAGAGCAGCTCCAATAATAAAAAAAAGCCAACACTGACTTGAGGATTATTGTTAGTTAAATTTTTTGTTAATTTTCCGTTGTTCTCTTCAGGAGGAGGACACCAGCCTGTTAAATGTTACCGCCGATGGCCACATCCTGCAGGTCTGCTACTGTCAAATCTCCCCACGTACCTTAGTTTCTTGCCCAACTGCACACCCATGTGTTTTCTCTGTGAGGTCCCTTTCAGGTTGCCTACTCAGACTACCATCTGCACACCATTGCCTTCTGGAGAAACTCAGATTTTAGTGGTTCGCCGTGTTATTTTATAATTTTTTTATTTTTGGGAAGGGGTTGGCTTCATGTTTAAAAATCCTCTACTAGCGCCCTTGAAATCTGTACAGTTCAGTTCAGTCATTTCATCTGAAAGGATGTCCCAAATACTCATATTTGATATGAGGCTGAATGCACTGCTTGTGTTTTTTACAGGTTTATGTTTACTAATGGACATATCATAAAGTACATTCCTGAACATTCACTGCCAACCTTTCTCAGTTGAATATCTGTAAAATCTACAAATGTCTGATGTAGTATATCACCCCAATGTATGAATGTTAGACATTGAATTTAGACAATTATGCTGCCTCAAAGTTACAGGAGTTTTTTCAAATAAATTGAAAAAACATGAACACAACACACCCATATATAACAGGAATATAAAACCTGTACAGTGACTTGAATGGCAGCATGTGTCCCTCTGTCCACACACTGAAATACAGGTTTACTAGATGTGTTAAACAATCCAGTGAATCTTATTTGGTTGCTCCTTTTTCCTCAGATTGTTCCAATTCCAGACACTCATCCACTGTTGGTGTTTGTAAACCCGAAAAGTGGAGGAAAGCAGGGTGAACGGTAAGCAGGTCAAAGCCTTGTTATGGATAAAGTCAGGGTGGGGGAAATTATCAGTTTGGCAGTACAACATTATAGTTTTTTTATGCAAAATGTTATCGATACACAGGCTTCATGTGCAATTTTGCTAGAAAATAATCTGTCCATAAAAATTTTAAATGCTTCCTTTAAACCTTACACAGATATCATGATGTGTTGTTGAAGATTCTCCTGCAGTACATTTTTTTTGGAAGCGATACTTTTATCAGCAATTTATTGTGATATTATACTATTAATAGTTCCCCTGTGATTTCCACCCCTAGTGTGAAGGGGACTAAGAATATGTCCCTTCTTACTTTCTTTCTGTCTGTGTGTTTTCTGCAGGGTGCTCAGGAAGTTTCAGTACCTGCTGAACCCACGTCAAGTGTACAACCTGTCCAATGGAGGTCCTGCCCCAGGGTACATTACACTTTCACCACTGTGAGCTCGGAGTTCACCTGTTCACTATTATCCATGTTAATTTAGACTTTTTGTCTTTTAGATTGCACTTCTTCCACAATCTGCGTGAATACAGGATCTTGGTGTGTGGAGGAGACGGAACAGTTGGGTGGCTCCTAGAAGCTATAGGTACTGCAGGTTCTTCCGGGTTTTCAGCGAGCTGACTGAGATAACTTTCTCTAAGGAAAAACCATGTACCTATGATTTCAGACAAAGCGAACCTCCAGGTGCATCCTCCAGTAGCTGTACTGCCTCTGGGTACTGGGAACGACCTGGCTCGCTGTCTGCGCTGGGGAGGAGGTAAAACCATAAAACATCACCTATAAACCAAACGAGTATCACTCAGGAATTGGCGCAGACATTGGTGCCCTATATCATATACTCACCCTGCTTCTTTCATAATCCATTGAAGGCTACGAGGGATCAGACTTAAGAGAGATCCTGAAGGAGATCGAAGCCAGCGAGTTGGTTCCCATGGACCGCTGGAGCATCCAGGTGATACCAGAAGACCCTATGGAGGCGGGAGACCCCGTACCCTACGAGATCATCAACAACTACTTCTCTATTGGAGTGGTGGGTCACTCCCTCAGCAGGGAGGAATAACAGTACATATACCACTTAATTACTGACTGATTTCCTCAGTCATATAAAAACAAAATTCTGTTGATTTCTTCTTGATATAAACAGAAAGTGGAATAAATTGCTTAAAATCTGACTTAACATAATTGCACTTGTGTCCCTGTGAGCAGGATGCCTCTATTGCTCATCGATTCCACTCTATGAGAGAGAAACACCCCCAGAGGTTCAATAGCAGGTGAGGATTCACATTAACTATATGACTGTTTTCTAACGGAAAGTGTAACAGAGATCACTTGTTTTTATTTATTAAGGGATGTTGAAGATCTTGATGTTCTCTCTTGTTTATAAGAATGAAGAACAAACTTTGGTATTTTGAGTTTGCCACTTCTGAGACCATCTCCTCCTCTTGCAAGCGGCTAAAGGAGTGTTTCATGATTGAGGTGAACATTTCTCCTACAGTCATGCTTCTCTTTCACCAAAATGAATAATGTGTAATTCACATGATTGCTTATGTTTTAAGTCTCACTTGTGTTTCGTTGTGTATAAATAAAACAAACTGTGCCTCCACCAGTGCTGTGGTAGACATCTGGACCTGAGCAGCATGTCTCTGGAAGGCATAGCTGTCCTCAACATACCCAGCATGCACGGAGGCTCCAACCTCTGGGGTGAGTCCAAGAGGCCTGATGGCGTGCCAGAGGTGGAGCAAAGTGAGGTTATCACTGACCCCGAACTTCTCAAAACAATCACACAGGGTGAGGCTTGGCTGAATGGACCATCTGTACTCTCCTAATTCACCTGATCTATTGTGTACAAACATTATCAAATGAGCCATTCCTGCCCGCTCGCACACAGATGCCAATCAACCCTGTTGACTCTAATACTTATTCATGTCGTCTGTGTTTGTTTCATCACTCTGCAGACATGAGCGACAAGCGTTTGGAGGTGGTGGGGCTGGAAGGAGTTATAGAGATGGGACAAATCTACACTGGACTGAAGAGCGCCGGGCACAGACTGGCTCAGACCTCTCAAATTACCATCAGGTTTTGTATTTTCACCTAAAGGTGGATGACAAAAATAACAAGAATACCCACCGAGGCATTCCTGTTAATGCATCCCAACAGATTCACAAATAAGCGATACAGCATAATGAAATCTCACTGTCACTCCTACCTGTGTGCAGGACGATCAAAGCCCTGCCCATGCAGATCGACGGGGAGCCTTGGATGCAGCCTCCTTGTACTGTAAGTTTTAATAACTGTTCAAATCCAGTTCCAGTAGTGAAGATTCAGACAATTTTAGATTGATTATAGCCAGTGGTAACAGCATTGCAGCGTGCTACATCTTGGGCCCAGCAGTTAAAGTTAATCGTACATTTATCTTGATAACTGCCGTAAAGACATATTAGTGCTAGAGCACAGATAACAACAACGATATATCCATTTGTGTAACATACCACCAGCTTTTGAACTACGCTTTGCTCATCAGATATACATCAGTTTAAAGGAATATGATGGCAAATAATTAAATTAGAGTTCACCAATATTCTGTCTATGATTCATTATAGATCCACATAACTCACAAGAACCAAGCTAACATGCTCATGGCAGCACCGTCCAAACCATCCAGCTTCTTTCACCTCAAGTAGAGTGACGGTTCCACTGTATGCCCCAGTCTTCAGAGGGTCACAGCAAACCACCTGTATTAGTGTGAAAATGATGCGGGATGAGTAGTTCAAAGAGAATATCCATCGCTGAGCATGCAGTGTGTATTTTTGTTGTTATGTATTACTATGTTTGTGTCTTTTGCACTCAATCCCTTACGTAATTCTAAACTACTCTGACAGAAACACAGCTTACACTTACGCAGTGACCACACTGACAGACCGACTCAGAAGTGTGAACTTCACCACTCAGTCTGATCACTGCTGTTGGTTGCCAACTTAAATCTAATGCATCTGTATTTTTGGTGATTGTAAATAAAAGAGAAGAGCATATCTACAGTCTATGGATAAGGAATATTAATTTACTTATTTTATGTCTCATTGACTTTTTCTGTGGTTAATCAAATTTCCAGTAATGTTTCATTTAGTTTTACCTGTACTTCCCAATGCAGCTATTGATGAACTGGCTTTGTATGGATCTTCATAAGCTCACAGGAGCTCACCTTCTTCAGCAACATTATCCTCCCTGTCTCTTATTCAGATATCTTTTATGGTCCGTGTCTATCCAACTGAAATGAAAAAATATAATGCTTTAATTTCTTTTTCTATAATAGGTGTTGATGAAATAATGTGAGAAACACTTGATTGAATGTTGTCCTATAACTTGGCTGACTTTGCATCATCTTTGTAGTGAGATTCTTCCAGTGATTAGGCTTCTTAAAAAAATGACAAAATCCACAGAAACCTTCAGAAATCTAATAAAATATTGCTCATTTAATGTGATGAAATAATTCAAAATGTGTGGGAAGTTACGTAAAGTAATCCGTTATTGTGAGTCAGTCTTGTGTTGAATTTTCAGTGTACTTGTATACATGTAACACGCTTGTATGCTCATTTACTGTCGTGATCTCAAATTGTAAAGGTGTCATTTGCATATGTGTCTTGACAATATTGTATTCTCATTTTCAGTAATCAGTTATACAGTATCACATTGACAACATAAATTGAATTGTCGTCAGATCAAGTATCCGGTGAATGCGCAGGTAAAGGAAATAATAATAATGATCTGGTGCCCAAGCACAAGATAAATCGATACTGATTACATTGAAGTAAGACAGTACTTATTGTGAGGATATTGTGCTTATCTGTCATAAAGATATTTGTCAGCTCTCAACACTGCTTTTATTTTGTATTGAATTGTGTATTTATTTAAAGTATTACAGCGCACTTATTAAAATTCTAAGTAATGCTTGAATTTTCCTCATAACAAAAGATGACAGCATACAGTGAGGCATGCTCTGTGTGGGAGGACTTATCCAGACGTGGTGAGGAAAACATTAAAGGTTTCTTTAGTACAGATGTCGTATGGATGTGCGTGTGTGTGTGTGTGTGGGGGGGGGGGGGGGGGGGCACTGACACACAGCATCATGAGAGGGAAACTGATGGAAATGAAGAATGAAACACAAGTTTCCACTACAAATGTAAATTGAGCTGAAAATCTAATAAAGTATAATTATAGTACATTTAGATGTGAAATTTAGCAAAACCTGTTTTTAGTATAAAAATTATACTAAAAAATTTGCTGCTGACACAGCAAAACTGAAATCATTCTGGTAAATGCAACTCACCCTGTGTGGATCAAACAAAGTATGTGTACCTCAACATTGTACTAAAGTACAGTACTTAAGTAAAAGTACTTTCTTACTTTCCACCACTGCTAAACAAGAAAGCACCGCGGTAACCATAACAGCCGATATGTGCAGAGAATTTACTAATCTCACATTTGTTGATAGTTTGACAACAGTTCAATGAGACGTTCAATGACATAACACAACAATTAGGACTTTTTATTTTTTTGCTGCAGATCTATATTTACAGTGAATTTAACAGTGCTTAGTAAAGCCTTCCAGAGTCTAAAAATTAACTAAAGTTTACTACTGTCAGTACAGTATGTTCAGTTCTTTTAATAATTTTTACCAGGCAGATGTGCCTAACTGACTAGTGCAATGTTGCAATATTGTATGTGTCTACTCATCGATGTGTGTATTGTATGATGGCATGCATGGGTTCTTGCTTGACTGAGAATGAAAAAGACGGAAAGAGTGCTGCATTTCCAGTTCGGTCGATTGTTATTACATGTTCATACACTAAGCAGCATTGTACTAGAACCCCCTGTAGTTATCTCCATTATCCCCCGGCCTGTCAAGGCTGTACCATTTGCTGCAGGTTCCCCCATCTCCAGTGGAAATCTCAACCGTTTTCATTCTCGATGATCCATCTCATACTTAAAAAAGAAACAGGATCACGTCCAAAGATCCCCTGAGAGGGTTCAAATGTTGCTGTGTGTTGATTTTCAGGTTGTTATGGAGAAGTTTTGACATAGGGTGTATTATGTGATGCCTAAATTGATACTGACAAGTGGACGTCTGCAGCAGTGGAGGTGACATGCACAGTGCAAATTACTGGGTGATGACATTACAGCAAGAAATGATTTGCAGTTACATATTTCCTAAATTCAGAGTGTAAATTGTAGTCATTGTCATACTTTTGGAGTTTAAAATAAAGATCTTTGTTCAAAGTGAAGACTAATTATTTTAAAAAGACAGAAAGTACACTGGACTGGACTGGAGGGATTGTAATGATAACCGTCTGTTGTGAATTTGATGCAACATGAATGAAGTGATCATTTATAACCATTCAAAAAGTGATACCTTGTCTAATGAAGTCAAGTATTATCCATTAATTCCTTAAACCGTAGTATATGTAGTCAATATGTAGTCATCTTTATGTTTGCGCTATTACTTCTGTATTTTAAAAGTTAAACCTTTTTAGCGGCAGGTTTGGACCTTTCAGTCATGTGACATGATATACATTAAAATCCCCAGCTTTTGATTTTATTGATGGTCCCATTTTTTAAATATTTTTTTTGGTTGCGATATAAATGAAATCTCCACAAGAGTTACTGAACAGACCATAAAGGGAGACTCTCTTGTCAATGGCTGTTTCCATGTAAAATAATTGAATTTGTTTTTTGTTTTTTTTTTTTTTAAAAAAAACTTTGTTCAACATTATCAGTTTTTATCCAATTCTTATCCAAACCAACAGTTTTTTTTTTAAAAGAGCAATCCAGCAATTTTGATTCCGAAATGTGCAAGAACGGCCCGTAAAACAAAAACCAAATACATAGAGCTCGGGTGCCGAACCCCTCGTCCGCGTCCTCGGGGAACATTTTCCTCCGACGGTCTCGTTTGAACGGCGCGGAGATTATTTCTAGTTATTCTATGAAAACAAAAGGCCCCGCAGGTGTTTCCTGGACCGTCCTGCGATACCGCGCCTTCCCGCAGTAACTGTGTCTAATCTCTATATTTCCAGTCAGAAAACGTCTGCGCCTCTAAACCGGGGTTATTCTTAGCCCTTCTCATCCAGTAATAGCCCCACGTGAGCGCCGCTGTCGTCGCGGGTTTCTATTTAGGACGCACGCTCCCCCGGCTCTTGCGTCAATGGAATCCCGAGTGTGCGTCACACGGAAGAACGTCCGCGCCCGAGCGCGGCTCCGATTGGCTCTCGCCCCGGAACGTTCCACCGCCCCGTTTGCCATTTATGGGCACGGGCCCGCCTTTTGTCGACGCAGCCAAAATAAAACAAGAGTGTGTGAAGCCGTCGGCGTCGGTCCGAGCCAGTGTGTGTGTGTGTGCGTGCGAGTGCGTTTGAATGAGTGTGTGCGCCGGCGGCAGCTTGCAGAGGCGACGCTCGTCCGCTTCTCTGGTTTGGAATAAATGAAAAGCCTTAAAATCCGGATATTTACGTGAACCAGGTGAGTGAATGGGACTCTGTCGGTTTATCCGGATGGGGGGGGGGGGTCCGCCGTAATGCTGGTGTTAGATTGACTGTAGATGCGTGCTCCATACACTCTTGTTTCTTTATTAACAATTTTAATCATAATTTAATCTCATGGGACAAAACTGACCGGACTGCTGTCTCATCAGTTCAGCTTCTTCAGCCTTATACTCGAATTGACTCGGTAGTTTAGTTGGAAATAACGTTTAAGCGCTATACACAGTTGTGGGTTTATTGGGTACATCTATCTAGAACTAATGCAGTCTAATAAACCAATCTTGCAATAAATCTTACTTTCATGAAGTTCATAATGCTCGGTTTTATTGGAACTATTTTTAGAAAGGGGAGGATTTTACTAGACTACCCCCATTTATATAATTGGGACATAATATTACAAAAAAAAACATACCTGTGACCTGTGACTGAACATTTTTTTATTACTAATGCGTGCCTAAAAAAACATACAACTGAGAGTAACTTCATTATAATGGAAACATAAATTCTTGATATATGATAAATTGTTGTTTAAACTGAGTATATTTTGTTATTAGCGAGGGAATGTCCCTAAGTGTGATGGATTAAGTGACCACTGCTAGTCTCAATACCGCTGCTGCGACTATTCTGAAAATCTAACAAATTGCATTTGAATTTTTTAGCAGCTTTGTGTTTTTCAAGTAAACAGTTCATGTTTGCTCATGTTTGTTTTCATTTTCATCACAGTGACGTTCATGATATTACTCTTTGCATGTTTTATGCGAGGGTCTATTACTGTTGCTGTAGGAGAAGACGTATAGTGTAGAGCAGGGTGTATTTATAGGATATAAAACACATGTTGGACACTTCAGTGGTGTGATCTCACTGTCAGTCAGGCTTAATTGTACATTTAGGAAAACAATTCAACAATCCTGTTTTAAGTTTAACAAGTTTCTGAGGAATGAGCAGGTGTTTTCAGGAGATGTGAGGCACATTTCGTGATGAAAAAAACGCATATAGTGAGGAAATCGGCACTTGTGGATACACGCCCATTCACCAACCATGAACACATACCTACGCACGCGCGCACAGACACACACACACACACACACACACACACACACACACACACACAAACACACATACACACACACACACACACACATAAACAGGCTTTGCCACCTTTCCTATTTCAGCTGGCACACTGCCCACCCTGAAATACAATCTGAAACACACCCTGCTACAGTCCCCGTGAAAGAGGGTTGCCCTCCACTGAAAGAGGTTTTCAGAGCATTAACAGCCAGTAACACAATATCTGACAATATCTGATTCCTCCGCTGGATCACCTTCTGCATTTTCTAAAAAGGACTGATAGACCCTGAAGCTAGAGAAATGGCTCGTAGGGGAATTGAGACTGTGCGTTCAAGGTGTTAATGTCGGCTACTGTGTGGATGGGCCTGGAGGGAGGATTAAAAAATGCTGACCTAAATGATTTAAGTGATATCTAATTTACTACATGTGTTCAAACACTCATCTCCTTATCAGGTCCAGTTATTCCCTGTGATTTAACTCACTGTCTTCTATTTTTAAAAAAGTTAGCCTAAAAAGTTGAATGCATTGTAAACAATTGTTTACAATGCGTTTACATACATAGAAACTTTTTTTTTAATAATTCAAACATTGGCTTGGATTTGATCATTCATATTTAGTATATTTAAATGTAAACAATATTAATCCCATAAAGACAAACATCATGTTTTATTTTCATCCAAAGTAACTGTTGGTGTCCTCTGTCCTAGCGATGCCCTGTGTACAAACCCAGTATGCATCTCTGCCCCATGACACCTACTTCAACTCTGAGTTCTTGAATCCTGACCTCAGTGCGAAACTGATGATGGACATCAATGGCCAAAAGGACCAGCTGTCTACATCTTCGTTGCCCGGCATCAATACCTTGGTGGGAAATGGCTATGTGGGGGAGTTTGATGCTTATTCCTGCAAGATTACCACCTCTCCTCCAGCCTCTACAGTTTCCTTCAATCACACCACAGTAGCTGAAAGCTCCAGCTCTCAGATGCAGAACCAGGCCTTCAAGCTGGATGATCTCCAGGTGTATGGCTGTTACCCAGGCTCCTTTGCACTTAGCTGCCTCGATGAAACACTGTCGTCATGTGGCTCAGACTACTATGGCAGCCCAGTTTACGCTGCCGCTTCTCCTCCAACACCAGGCTTTCAGACCCAGCCTGCACCTGTCTGGGATTCCCCTTTCAGTCCCTATTCCACAGCGCCCCCCTCGTCTGTGGCTGATAAGGCTGCCATGGCTCAGCAGCTCTCCTTTTTCACCTTCAGCCCTGCACCTGAGCAGCACTCTCCCCTGGGGCATCATCAGGATGCTCAGTCAGTTCAGGACGATTCTTTCTTCTTGTCTCACCAGCAGCATGTCTCTCCACATCATTGTCCCCCCATGTCCCTGGAGCATGGACCTCTGGAAGGCCCCAGGTTAGTGGAGGGGGCGATGACGTCTCCTAAAACCCACAACCCAGGATCCAGTGAGGGCCGATGTGCAGTTTGTGGGGACAATGCATCCTGTCAGCACTATGGAGTCCGCACCTGTGAGGGCTGCAAAGGTTTCTTTAAGGTAACAGATGAACAGCATTTTGCAGGTTTATTGGAGAGTATAAGAGAGTACAGAATACAAAATATCTGCAATCACTTAGGTTCATTAATATTCTGAGAGGACAAATCATTGTTATCAGTCCCAGGTAACAGTGACAGGATTACAGAGTTGCTGTCAGTGAACAACAATATTTTTTAACTGTAAAATATCTCACACTGTACATTTCTTGGTCACAATTCTCTAAAATACAAGTTTAGCGTACACTTATTTTAAAAAGTGGCTCATGTTATATGTCTATGCTAAAAATGAATATTGGCCGATGTATAATTGATATTATTGTTAGCCTCAGAAAAACAGCACAGCCACTAGTGTTATACAGATTAAAATAGACATTTATATTGAACAGTAACCTGTAATGCACCAGTGTTTATTGGCTGATAACTTTATGCTTTTTATCCCACTAGAAATGCAATTTTTTTTTGGAAAACCAATAGTGACAAAATCATCTGGATCATAAAAAAAAAAAAATCAGAATGCTGTTGGTTATTAAAAACAAGAATACGCAGATTTTTTTTCTGTATTTCTATGATTTACAATATTATATGTGTATAGGATTCTAAACTTTTTTTTTCACTTTTTTCCCTTTCTTGACAGCGAACTGTACAGAAAAATGCAAAGTATGTGTGCCTTGCCAATAAAGACTGCCCGGTGGACAAGAGGAGGAGAAACCGCTGCCAGTTCTGCCGTTTCCAGAAATGTCTTGCAGTGGGAATGGTCAAAGAAGGTAATGCGATGTCAGACTCTCTTAAAGCTTTCAGAGGCTAATGAATGATGACGAGAAACTGGGGTTTGTAATGACAGTCTTGTGAAACCAAAGCTAGGAATGACATACATACTTTATGTAACAAGAGCTTTACAGTGCCAGCTGCAGAAAAAGGGAAACTGAAATTGATACAGCAAGTGTGGGGTGCAGCGATGGCCATGTGACAGTCACAAACTTGTGCTTTAAGTGTTCCTCTCCTCTTTTCTGTTCCTATCTTAGTTGTTCGCACAGACAGCCTCAAAGGTCGCCGGGGACGCCTGCCTTCTAAACCCAAGAACGTGTCCGAGGCTTCGTCCACGACCTCTAGCGTCAACATCATTTCCTCTCTTGTCAGGGCCCATTTAGATTCAAACCCAAGCATTGGAAAGCTTGACTACTCCAAGGTAAATCTCGACAATTTCACTCTGTCCAGAGCTCTGTTGTATGGATCAGATTGGTTACATGATGCAGAAAGACAGCAAACAGTTTCACTGAAAATCCTTTCAGTGGCATTGAACCTTCAGTCCTCTCCCTCCTCAGTACCAGGAGACGGTGAACAACCTGAAAGAAAAAGAGGATGCTGGTGACATCCAGCAGTTTTATGACCTCCTGACCGGTGCCTTGGATGTGATCAGAAACTGGGCTGAAACCATCCCAGGATTCACAGACTTCTGCAAAGAGGACCAGGAGCTGCTCCTTGAATCTGCCTTCGTTGAGCTCTTCATCCTCCGACTCGCGTACAGGTTAGCTTGCTTCGATTAAAAAAATATCATGTCAGCTGTTATTTCGCCCGACTTTCAACACTTTGATTGTACTAATGGCTTGAAACTGTGCAGGTCAAATCCAGAGAAAAACAAGTTAATCTTCTGCAATGGCGTGGTCCTCCACCGACTGCAGTGCGTTCGCAGCTTTGGTGACTGGATCGACTCAATCATGGATTTCTCCCAGACTCTTCACCGCATGAACTTAGATGTCTCGTTGTTTTCCTGCCTTGCGGCACTTGTTATCATCACTGGTGAGAGCCTTTCTTTGCTTTTCATTTTTGTGAATCTCATTGCATTTGAATTTCATATTTATATTCGGACCGTGTTTCTAAAGAGTACATATTTTGCACCTAGATCGCCATGGCCTCAAAGAGCCCAAAAGAGTCGAGGACTTTCAAAATCATCTCATCACTTGTTTAAGGGAACATGTGAGTGGAAACGGTTCAGAACCGAGCAGGACCCAGCCCAACTATCTTTCTCGTCTTCTGGGCAAACTCCCTGAACTGAGGACTCTGTGCACACAAGGCCTGCAGCGTATCTTCTACCTGAAGTTGGAGGACCTGGTCCCCCCTCCACCAATTGTGGAGAAAATCTTTATGGATACTCTGCCATTTTGAAAAAACATGAACACAAATGTGTCATTTGTAAAAATGATAGACACACAGGAGATGGAAAGTAACCTAAGTTATATCGCTGAACTCTACTGGTGAACCTCCTGCAATCACACTGACCTGTGTGCTCACAGATGTCTGACATTGTTCAAGAGACCATTATTTTTCTAACATTATGTTTTAAAATTGAATACAGTACCTGTGTGAGTACTACATAAAGATTTATTTCAGTTCCATGAAACTGTCTAAGACAGAACTGAATCTGTATTAACAGTTCAGGACACAGTTTATATATATTTTTGTGTGCATGTATAAAATGACTTTATTGCCGTGCTAGATGTGTGAATGTTGCTATATAGCTCAAAAGACATGGGTATTTGGGTAGATGCAATGCAGTGTTACATACTCAAAAACACACTAATTTCTTAAAAAGCATGTTTTTAAAATTTCTTTTTGACCCCACTAAGAAGCTGAGGTAGTATATTATCTACAAGAAAATGGCAGACAGAATAACAAATCCTGTTTGTTAAAAAGAACTGTGGAGTCCTACTTTTCAAAAGGGAAATATTTACTAATTTCTTTGTATTTCAAAAGATAGTAATAATCATGCTCCTGTGGAAGGTCTTGGACCAAAGTTTACTCATATTTTGATACTACCAGTTAGAAAACCTTATTGCCTTAAGCTAAACGAACTGTTCCGCCATAACTCTTGTGCTGCCATTTTGCAACACTTTGTAAAGGCTGATGCCGGCAGAGCTCCTGTTTAACCACCTGTCTCTGTTATAACATATTCTGTGGGCTTTGCAAAACAAAAATGGAGTTGAATGAAAATGCAAAGTGCCTTTCATAAAGTCTGAGCCCCTGAACCACATTAAGTGACACTAAGTGAATTTTCATTCCAAATATCATATACATCGAGCCCCATTTGTTACAGACATGGAAAAAATATGTCAGAATTTGTACTGAACTCATCACTGAGGAATATGCTGTCAGGTCGGTGCCAGCTTTTGATATGAAGTGCCTGAAGCATGTGAGCATCAATACAGGTTGACAAGGAGCAAACAATACTTGAATGCACACTTCACACTGCTAACCTGGAAAGGTGGTTTAAGATCTACAAGAATTAAATCCTGTTCATATGTTCCTGAGGCAGTGAAAGTTATAACTACAATAGAGCCGTCCATCTTGAGATTAAGTTATGTCAGAGCACATTTCAGAGTCTCCTTGTATCCTCAATTAGAGTATAGCATTTCTATTATTTTGATACATGGAAAAAAAAACCCAGTATGATCAAAAATTCATAAGCATACGCAGACATTTTATGTTTGAAATCAACTGGTTTCTTGTCCTTTGCTGTTACATGCAGATACTTTTTAACCTCAACTTGTGTGTTTGTAAAAGTTTCTCCAACTGTCTTCCATATTCTTCTGAATCGTACATTTTTTTTTTTTTTTTATATGTTGGATATTTTTTTAAAATTTTCATCTCAAAAAGAACTAGAGAAAAGAACAGTATCTTAAGAAATCACAGTGAAATGTGATGAGAAGATGAGCAGCTATGAGCACTTCAAATAGTGTTCAAACAGTAGAAAGATTATCCTCCTGTATGAGTTTTGTTCAGGACATGCGTGATGACTTTGAAAATACTGCCAGGGCTTTCGTAAAATGGTGCAAAAGTATTCAGAGACAGAATATTTGATAATAAATGTTTTTAAAAATAACATACTGGCTGACTTCATTTACATGTATTTCCTGTAAGTTATGTGTCCTTTGTCTCTGTTTGCCTCTCTCTTCTAATATATATCTTTAGTCTTTTCTGGTTTCACTTGTGAAAGATGAATCTTCAGTTTTCCATAGGCTTGTATTTCATTTCCTTGTTCCATATTATCAGTTTTCTTGCTTGAATTGCCGTTAATACCAGCATGAAATTAACATGAAATGATATGTGATGAAATATGAAATAATCTCAAAATATTTCAAATTTCATAGTCTGTATTTCCTGCTGAAGTTGTGAATCTAAAAAACAAGTCATGATTTTACAGTTCCATTTTCTTTTGAAAATGCTAAAATAATTTTAAACAGCTGGGCATTGTAATTTTTAGCAAAAGTTCCTAAAACAGGAGTAAATGACATTCCCATCAGCCAGATGTGTCTTTTGTATATAGTGCTTACTAATTATAATCTAATTATGATAAACCTTTTACTTGCAAAAAAACAGCATGCTCACATTGTCAATGTGAGCATCCTGGTGTAAGCATCTAGCTTAAGCACAGCCTAACAGACCCTGATATAGAATAAGCTAAATTAGGGTTTGGTTACATAAGCAAAACTTGTTAGTAGGCACACAATTCATTGTTGGTTTACATATCAGCAAAATATAGAATATCACCAAACTTTTTCTTTAAGAAGCATCTGTTTGCTAGTCAGTTGATACTTTACAGGAAATAAACCTTATCTTTATTTAACACAGGACCTACTGTGGTGCAGCTTGTTACATATTAATGATGTGATGAAAAGTGACCAAAAGTAGTCCTTCATCTCCTTTTCAAGGGGTCTGTGTTGTTCTGTCACACACGGCGTTAACGTTGGCAACATCCCTGACCAGGGGAAGATGACACCGTCCCACTCTCAGCCACAGCAGACCGCAGCAACGACTGCATTCAGCCGCTCGACACCCGATCTTACTGTACGCCACGTACCAGTCATCTGGATATTGGTGTTGGCAGACAGAGTGGAAAAAGGGGACAAGGGGAGAAAAGAGGAGGAGGCAATACGAAAGCTAGCTTGCTTTGAGGTGTTCATTATATTACAAAATGGCAAGCATGCTGCCCAAGTCAGATGTAACGGGAAGAGCAGACGTGTACAGTTTCATTAGGAGGATTTAGATGAATGCAGCAGCTCAGAGAGTTCCTTCAGTTGTAACTAAAACTGTCTTTTTTCAACTGGCCGCTGAACTGTCTTCTGTGTTAATCCCTTCTGACTTTCAGTGCGACTTTTCATGCTTTATGGTCAAGGATCCATGAAAGGTCAGACACGTTGCCTGTTCACATTGCCCTAACCCAAACTCAAAATACATCCCCTGTCAATATATCTCATGTTCAAACTTGCTGTGTTTCTTGACACCACCTTTTTCCAAAAGTGGAAAGTTACCATCTGGAGCTACCATTGGCCCCTTAACTTTTGACCAGTGCCTTGACATGCAACACTCAGCATTCGGGAACAAAGTGTAGCCTTACACCCTGCAGACATGTAACATTATGTTCTGACTAGTAATATGTGGCTCACTTGTCAGTGTGATTTGTTGCACAAACATGCCAAGCTCCATGTTTTGCATGTTGCTTCTGCACCTTCTCCCATTGTGCGTAAACACATACAAAGTTTGCTATACCATTAGATTACAGCAAATAATCTCTTGTAACTCAGCAAATTTAATCAAGTACAGTACTTCAGTGCGATTTTGATGTTTCTGTACTTTACTGGAGTATTTCATGTTACTTTGAACTTCCTCACTACATTTGAGTCTGAATCATTAGACAGCTATAGTTACTGGTTACTCTGCAGAATAGCATGGTAACCACAGAAGCAATGGTGTGCTCAAAAAGTATGATGTGTTTTCATAAATTAAATTACCCAACAGTACATAAAATAGCAAAAAATGGGCTACTACAACATAAGAGTGCTCAAAATTTTTTTTTTATCATAAATGGATCAGTAACAACACCAAGAGTCTACAGGCATGCCCTCCTGACAAAAAAAAATCCTGTGGTATTGGAAATTGTTCCTATGGTATTCATGTGGTATGACCTTGCAGTACCACAGGTAAAGCAACTTCTGTGCTACATGTATCACAGAACCTGTGGTACAGTCCTGTGATAAACATCCTCAAATAATATTTAAACTTCTGAGTACTAAAGGAATTTACTATGATAGCACATGGTATAATACCGCAAAATATATGGTATATTACCACAGGACATGTAGTACAGTACAGAAAAGCCTGAGGTACAGTCCTGTGGCCAACGTCCCAAAATATCATTTAAGGCCTCTAAGGAATTTACTGTAGAAACATGAGGTACTAGCGCCACAGAAATTGTAAAGTTTTTTACCTCAGGAAATTTTTGTAAAGGTAACTGCTCTTGATCATGCTAATGTCAGAATGATAAAATGCCTAAGTTTAGGAACTACAATTTTTATAGCATTCATCATCTTAGCTTAGTGTGTCCGTATTCTATTCAATAATCAGCATTAGCCGAAATAAAGTTAAACTTGAGAAGTTAAAGGTTGTTATAATTCGGCCTTAGACGGGCAAGAATGTCTTTACCAAATCTATGGTATATTTTTCCTGACATTTCAATCAAAAGCGCAAATGTGAACCTCATGGCTTGAGGAAAAGTCAGTTGATCACCAGAGTCAATAGGTTTTATCCCCTGAAGATGATCAATGTGTGCACAAAATTTCACAGCCATTCTTCTAATAGCTGTTGTTAGTATTTTAGTCTGAGTCAAATGGCAGCCAGACAGGCCACCTGACATTACCATCTGCAGAACTGCTAGCATTGCTAAAAATGTTAAAGTCAAATATTATAGAGTACATTAATCTGACACTTAGAAAGGACATTTTTCTGCAATATGAGTTCATTTACTTTTGATACTTTAAGTACATTTTTGCTGTTCATTCTAACCTATCTTATTTGAGAAAAACTGTACTTATTCTCTTTATAACTGCTAATGTTTGAATGCGCTGCCAGAATGAAACTTATAATGATAACTCAATGAAGCACATAAAAAAAAATTTAATTAAACTCTCATTCTTCTTCTACTATGTCATTTTAATTCTGCAATTAGTTCATGTGCAACATGAAAACTTTGCATATGTGCCTGTGACAAATATGTGTGTGTGTGTTTGTGTGTGTGTGTGAGAGAGAGAGAGAGAGACAGAGAAAGAGAGAGACAGAGAGAGAGATAGAGCAGCTGATTGCTGGAGAGGATATTGTTCCAGCGGGAGGAAAACTAATAGGTTTGTTTGTGAGGATGCTGCACCTGTCGTTTATTGATGGACTGAGCTGTAAATAACTTTGTGAAGCTGTTTAATTCTCTGTGGGGGCTTCTGTGTTTCTTCCTTCTATCGTTTCTATATATTGTTATGCACACACCTATGTGCAAGTACTCATAATCTTCTGCACTTCTGCCGATATCATTGTTACTTATTTTCTGAGGCATCTCAGCTCAGTGCGGAATCCTGCAGCTTCAGACATAAAGACAAAAAGTGAACATCTCTAGGGCAGTTGGTATTTAAAGGTGGAAATGATGAACACAGAGCCTCATGTTCATACGAACACTTCACGTACTGTGTATTTATGCAACAGCACCAGTATGTGTGTGGGTGTGTTGTTGAGTGTGGAAAACCCTCTCTGAGTATATTTATAGCAGGCCATTGTTGAGCCCATAGAAACCTCTGTAATTGGATCTTGTCTCACTCACTAAGAGAGAGTCCGTTGATAAATGAGTTGGCAGACGTCATCGCTCATGCCATCCCTGTGATAACAGTACGCCCCACATCACCGTCTTGAGCTCTTAGTCCCCGCAGGATTAAATTCATAAGTGAATGGTGAGCCCGCTGAATTATCATTCTGAAGTGTGTGAGAAGAAGGCATGGTTGAGACCAGTTTTCTCTGTGGACATTTAATGGCTGTTGCTGTTGTCTCCTTGGGTATCAACTTTTATTTTGCACTTGAATGACTGATATCATATTTCAAAGCTGAAAAACACGATTATGCTGTTTTATTTCAACAAAGCGGTTGGAAGCAAGATCACACTTGTTAAGTTCACAGTTTGGCTTTTTGCCTGAAATAGTTTGAATTACCAAAAAAGTAACACTAAACATTTTGTGTTTTGTACATGATATGTAGAGAGAATTTAAGTCTCTCTATTTCATGGTGTTTGTGGCCTTGAGTATCTATTTCATATGGGAATACACTGCATTACTATTAGTTTTAATGAGAGCAAGTTTCACGAATTCATATTATGGCTGTTTATTGCAATGCTGAAAGTCACTTCTGCAAACCACTGCATTATAGAATGAGAAAAAATGTGTTTAGAGCAACACCGGTCAAAGTAAAACAGATTAAAAGAGATCACTGACTGTTTTATTTCTCAGACCTTATAAAAGGCATTGTTAAAAATCTATTGCTTTAAAAAAAGAAACTGTAATGAGATGTGAAGATTCTGACTGAAAAGCACAGTTTGCAATAAAAAATGATATTATGTGTATGTGTGTGTTTCTGTTTGTGTGTGCGTTTGTGTGTGTGTCTCACTATGTTGGAAACTTCTCTGCTCAGCTGGAGAATATGAGAATGTTACAATTATAAAACAAGATTGACAGGATGGATAGTGTTGCACCGGCAGATGACAGTTCCTGGCTGCATGCCCGGAAGTTATTCACAGCAAAGCCCACACACACACACACACACACACACACACACACACACACACACACACACACTCACACACAGACATACACACACACACACACACACACACACATACACACACACACACACACACCACACCACACCACACACTTAAGAGAGTGCCAACACACAGATCAAGTGCTAAGGGATGGCGGTAGAGGAGGGGGACTGGCGGACAAGGGGTGTGGGTGTGTGTGTGTACGTGTGTGTGTGCGTGTGTGCGTGTGTGTGTGTGTGTGTGTGTGTGTGTGTGTGTGTGTGTGTGTGTGTGTGTTTGAAAGGAGGGGTTCAAGGTCAGAGCAAGCACATGGTGCAAACCAGCAAACACACAAGCACAGATGGTTGGTATAAGGTACAATATACATATAAATAACTGCACCAATCAACAATTCACACTCAGACCACTAAAAATGGATATTAATGGGGCTCTTTAACTCATTACTGTGTATTATTTGTAGCAACTTTACAACAATGACGAGAAGTAACCTTTTCAGTTTTGAACACTTGAATCGCATTAAGAGCTTCGGAAGTGTTAAGGCATCACACATGTCCTTGGATACATGAGGAGCTGTTAATGTTAGATTAGAAGATGGATACCACTCTAAGGTTCATACGCCATACATGAAGCTAGAACTAGCAGATGCTTATCTTAGCAGAGCATTAAGACTGGAGACAGGGGAAACACCTAGCCTGGCTCTGTCCTCTATATTTTTTTTTGTTATACATAATATACTAAGTTTTTTTAATCCTTACACAATCAGAAATGTAAAAAGGGACAACTGTATTTTAATGGTGCTTATTTCTATGAGTCTTGTTGTCCAGATTTCTCAAAATTGTTAAGTATTTCTTTAATTTGCCAATTATACCACGTAAATTCACCTCAGACAACACGTAGCAATACAATGCAGATGTAAAATCAACACAGCTCTGACTTTCAAGGTCAGCAAGCAGATATTTAACAACAAAATAAAAACAAACAAACAAACAAACAAATGAATATCATATTAATAAAGCACTAAAGCCATGCCTTGCAAACAGCTGCTTTATCAGCCAAAAAGGAGGTGACATCACAAATGAATCCTCTTGGATAAGAACGGACATTACAAAGACACGACTCTCCTGGTATCGGAGAAATGAGGGCTGCCCATCACGCACACAGAGTTACATAACCAGTCTGAAGCAGACGGGGCTGGCATCCGTCTAAGATCACAAGGTGGTGGCAGTGAACTCAGCTGTCAGGGGCTGACACTGAGGGCAAAAACTGCTGCTCCTCCTCAGTGGACACAAAGTGAATAATCCCTGAGGAAACGGGACCAAACATGACTAAACATTTTAACTAAGAGCTCTGTTCACTGTGGCTCCAGCTCAACACACCTGTCCCCTACTGATTAAAACATGTAACACCCCTGGCCAAATGCTCATGATCTTCCAGATTTTACCAGTTGGAAAAAAATCCTTTGAACCTTAAATGGTTATAATCAATATTTTTAGCCGTTTTAGCAGTGTAGCTCAATGTAAATGTCAAGCTGTCAGTCAAGCTATCCCTCTAGGCCAGGCTGAAAAAAACTATTAATTGGATTGCTATGAAATTTTGTACAAAAGATAATGGTACTCAGAAGACGAATTATTATAGACTTTAGCGATTAACTGAGATTTCCTCTAGCGCCGCCATAAGGTTTATATTTGTGGCTTTGACTGAAATAACTCAACAACTATTGGATGGTTTACATATTGAATCAATTGCACACATTCAAGTTCCTCAGGATGAACTTAAATAACTCTGGTGACTCTGTAACATTTCATCTAGTGCCATCATGAAGTCTTTGAATTGATAAAATACTTCATAACCAAATACCTGCAAAACAAACAGATTTATCATTAGCTTCAGATGCACTTCACAGTAATAGACAGCAAATAGCATGCTAACACCTTAAATTATTAATTAGTACAGTAATCACACCTGTTAATCACCAGCATGCTACAATTGGAATTGTCTGCTAGCATGCTGACATTGACATTTAGCTCAAAATACTGCTGTGTCTAACTAAAGCCTTTGAAAAAAGCCTCTGAAGCTAGTAAATGTATATAATGACTATGTGTATGTGAAGCAACAGAAGGTTACTTTGCAGTTCTCCTCAGTTCTGGGAAGCACTGTAGTGTCTTTGAGCTCATTGTTTTGATTCCCTTTTCAGTGACACGTTTACCATAACAACCGTAGACTGTAAGGTGATAATATGTCTGTCAGTGTTGTCTTTACAGTTTGTTGCACTGCCCTCAAACGGCCAGAATATCAATCACTGTGGGTTTGACAACAAAATATAAAACTTTGCTCTAAACAACGATTACTACTAGTAATTCTGTCAAAGAAAGCTGGTCTTTCCAGTCATGGCTGTGCTACCTGACACAAAGAGAGAGTGAGCCCACTGTAAGTGAGCACTGACTTTGGATTATAATTGATTTTTAGTAAAGGCCATATTACTCTAGAGGCATCACTAAAATCAGTAAAATCCAACAACCAATGGGAGCACATCATCTGAATTTTTCGGGGACTTTTTGCTACTGAATCATACACATGGATTTTACAGGCAGTTTCCAGTATTTGTGATTTTAAAATTGAAAACCATTAAGCGACAGAAAGAAAGAAAAAAAAGAAAACAAAGAAATCAACACAATAGCAATCAACCAACAAACCAACAAAAAAACTGACAATCAAAAACAATTCTAATTCCATACTGTTAACATTGCGACCAAAAGCTGAAGTTTTAATGGTTTCTTTATTTGATTTGCCCGACTGTCCCTCGGTCCTCACCCAATGTTAAACTTCCATGAAATCAATTCACATCTCCATGAAAGCTTCTGACTTGTATTTTGAAGGCAGCCTTGTTAAACAGGAAGTGTTTTTTTGGCAGCGTTTATCTGGGCTTGAAGGTAAAAACCTGTTTTTTTTAGGACATCATCATATTGAAGTGCGGATCCTGTCAGATTAGGTTCACGTTTATCCACTTCGATGCCTCAGTCAGTATCCGTGTCTGCACTTCCTGCTGGGAATGATCTCTCACTTTAAGGGTGAGTAAACTTAATTTTTTTATATGATTCACAGCATACAACTATGACATGATCTGTGTTTCATAGCTATAAAAGAGGCACTAAAGTAAATGAATTTTGCCTGAAACTTCAACTTGAAACTGAGCAAACAAGTTAAACTGTGACTCTTTGTTTCCACATTACAGAGCAGAAAAAAAAATCCAAAACAAACAAACAAAAATCCCCACAGTTGTGAGCCATATTAAGCTCAGATGGGGTCAAAAATTAAGTGTTTTGAACTGCAGTTTCTGCTATTGTTCATAAATTTAGTAAAAAATGTATAAAGTAAGTGAATTAAAATGTAACACACCTGTGAATGTAGGGGAAGAGAGAAAGAAAGAGGAAAAGAAATGAGGGCAGAAAGACTCATTAAACTAAAGAGATATTTCTATACAGGCCACTGTGTAAACTAATACTGGAGAGGAAGCTGCTTTCCAAACAGATCTCTCTGAGATTATACAAGTTTTGATCTGATGGATACTGGAGACATGGAAAATTTCTCTGTGAGACAAGGATAAAAACAGTTGCTGTAAATAGAAATGATATAGATATACTGTTTGGACTTAAACTAATTAAGCTATAAACCTTATTAGTTTTATGTATAACACCCCCCCCCATCTTTGTAACTTTGAGATGAGATGTTTGACTTTTTGATCAACCTGTTACACTACCAGAAACTTTAATCAGGACTGAAAGTAACAGTGTTTACACTTAGTTAAGTATCAAGCCTAAATATGATTTTACTATAGATGGATTATAGATAGATTTCACAGTGACAGTTGTAACCTTACACTAGTTACTACTTATAGATTAAGAATGATACAAAACATGTAATAATCTTCCAAAATATGATGCATTGTTACAAATTAAGCTACCAAACAGCATAAACTAGCTTTACCTGCTGCTACAGTAAATGCCCCATATACATTAACAGGGTATACACAGCAATAGTCAATGAAATATTGTTATACAATACTATATATCTACTTATGGTTGTTACCAGTGCTCATAACACATAAACCCTGCAGGAAAATTCATTGTTCTCAACAATACCTGTGTAATTGGTTCAGGACAGCTGAACTGAAACACGTTCCTGAGTGACTTTTTTCTGCTACGGAACCTTCTTGACCTCTCATACTTGCCTCCCTCTATGACAATGATGTGGCTCACTAGAAATATTGCCTCACATTCTCTACAAGTTGCAGAGCCAACCAAACACCTATTTTAAGTTGAGATAAATGCTGTGCTTGTTCTCTTTGATATCAAAAATATAGCCTGGGTATTTGTTCTGTGAAGTTAATGTTAAAAAAAATACTCTGCAGACTGTGATGTTCAACCGAGAGATAGTGAGGTTCCTTTTTTATACTAAAGGAGTTTCATTTCCCTGTTTTCAAGAGCCACTTCCTTGTATTTAGCAGTTCGCAGTGCAATGTATGTTACGTTAGTAAAGCATAATTTCCATTAGCTCAACAGGGAAGAAAAGACTAGTCATCACTGTGGTTGGTAAAGCCTCAGCTGAAGAACGGATTTCACAGTCACAAATTTGTTGTAGGCTGCGCTCAGTAAATGGGCTTTGAGTCTGGAATTAAGCGCTGTGTCTGATTCCATGACAATAACAGGAAGCCTGTTTGAGATGGAGGAGGCTCGACAGGAGAATTCTCTGAACCTAGCTTTTGTAAGGGATGACACAGAGTCCTGAATTCTTGGAGCATAGCATGCAGACAGGCTTACTAGGGGTAAGTAGAGCAGTATTGATTTCAATCACTGATGCAGTAGGATAAAAATAGGAGTTTAAAATCATATTGTTCCGCCTTAGTTTGATATGTTGTGGTTATGTTTATAAGAAGACCATGGTCTGGGCGTCCTGGTGACCTTGTGGTTTAGGACACAGAGCATCCTGATTGTATAAAAATATAATGATGTCGAAATACCCCCAAAAAGGCCCCAGGCCATTGACAGACCCCCCCTAGTTTAAAGTCAGAAAATGTAACTTTCTTCAGGTACACACTAAAAGTGAAAACACGTAATATAGCACAGATCGAACTGCAAAAACTGGCATTTCTATATGGGAGAAGATTTTTGTGCACACCCTGTATTTCCCTTGCAAGTAGAAAACAATAATTTTGTATTGATTCTTTGTGTGTTTGTTTGTTTGAATCCTAGGATATATATACAAATATATAAGCTGGAAATATATCACTGTAGAGTCTCTCCCAGAAATGTGTTTAGTAGAGGTGGTACACTGCCCAGATTCCTGATCTATCTCATCTGCCCTGTATAATGTATAATGGGTATAGTATTTTTGTGCTGCTGGGTGATAAATTACAGGAGGGAAAAAACAGACTAAATGACTGGAGAAATGTAACGTGTCTCTGTCAAGAGCATTTTAACATTCTGACCTCAGCACCTTTAAAGTCAGAAAATGTAACCTTAGGTCAAAGTATTGCTGTGCCGCCTCGCATAGCTGCAAGCATGACTGTAGACACATAGCTTAGTTCTCAGTTTGTCACTTATGTGTATATACTTTATCTAAAAGGTTTACTGTACAGCTCTGTGTAATCTTCTCTGTTCTATTTACTAGCTACAGATCCACAAGACAGTGAGATGGAGGAAGCGTACAATGAACTGTACCAGCAGTTTATTCGTCTGAGGTCACTTTGCCTGAGACAGGCAGCTCTGTTGCATCAACTCAAAACAGCCCTGCAGAAACAGCAAGGTCCATATAAAACCCAGCTCTAATGCTCATGAACACGTGTCTGTCATGATTCATTATGTACAAAAAAACTCTCTCTCTGTAGGCACCACTGTTCCCAATGGAGATTTGAGTGATAAGATGTCCATCCCTGTTCAGTTTACCCAAGAATTCCCTCTGTATTTCTGTGAAAAGCCTCAGCCACCGACAGCTTCAGCACACAACCCTGAAGCAAAGTGTTGTGTTGACTGCCTCTCCAGAAACATGGGGACTTTCTCTGATGTCCTTGCTGAAGATATGTCCAAGCTCTGCATGGATTTTCCTCTTCAGAGAAATAAAGATGAGAAGTTGGAGCAGAGGATCGTACCTCTGTTGACGATGGACTCCTCAAGGCGGCAAGGAGCCTCTCCCAGTGAATCAAAAAGTCCAACAAGGGTAGGTACCCTCAGCAGACGAAAACCCCACCTGTGGCCATTGGTTCTCCAATCTGTCCTTGGATTTTTCCGTGTTCCTCTTCACAAACCCCGTCTTGTCCTCTGTGTTTGTGTCAGAGGCCTATGCCAAGCACACCCTCCCTGGTCACTGACCTCCCGAGCCTTCCTGGTGGGTTGCTGCTGTCAGAGATGGCACTGCAGTCACACAAATGTGACTTCTGCGAGGCTGTTTTCCCTGGAGACACCACCACCAGAGGAGAGTTCCTACGACATCTCCACACCCACATCACCTAGACACAGCTGATCCTGCTCTTCCTCCTAACATATGAGTTATGTGTGCACATGATATACGGTGGTGGGGCAGGTAAAACTCAGTTAACCCAATCTCTAGACACAACACTGAAATGGTTCTGTTCTTGATTTGCTATTTGCCTGTGGATGAACTGTGCAGATACTAATGCTGACATAGTTTCTGATATGTAAACTGAAAGGTGGAAATAGTTTTCTTTTGCTTCCATTCTATGCACAAATATGGGAGAAAATAAAAGGGGTTTTTAAAGGCTTAGTTCACCCAAATTACAAAATTGTCTCAGTTACATCTATAGTACTAGTATTACCATGGTTTTTATTTGTTGAGGTTTTGAGATATCCATCTCTGAGATTTATGCCTTGGCCCTAATAACATGGGAGTAAATATAATTTTGTTTGTATTACTCATAGCATTGAAAGATTACATTAAAAAAAAAAATCTCATCACATCTCAACATAATGTATTATTGTCCATATAGTCCCTATTATATATTATCTATTATAATTTCATTTTTCAATCACTAAATATTTCCTGAGCTTTTATAATCAATCTTTCACTTAAAGGCATACATATTTCCTGTACACTGATCATGATCCTGCCCACATGCTATAATGTGGCCTGTTATTCTGCACCAGGAAGTTCAAACGTGTGAAAACACATGTTCTGCTTTTGGTGACTATAATGCGCAGGACAAAAACACTGTTCTTCACTATGAGATTAATGAACACTACAGGTGTTTGAAGAACACCTTGATCACGATAGCTTGCATTTAACTAAAAATCTAAAGTATGTTCAGGGGAATAAATAACTGAAATAAATAGGATACTTTTCATGTTGAGGCAAAGTTGGCCTACTCTTCTCCCTTTCAGAAGGAAACTTCATTGTAGTTCCTGGGTCAGAGAAGCAAAAATCGTCTGCAGTGTTTATTTGTGATCTTGATCACATAATAAGTTTTAATAATGCCAAAGTACCAGTTTTGGACAGTCAGATAATGTCTTGTGTAGGATCTTAAGTAGCTGCTTAAAAGAATTCTTATTTCATGATCCCATCTGACATTGGGATTGTTGGTACCATGTTATGAAGTGGTTTAAATGGGTTTGGTTGTCAATAACCAATGAAGGTTTCAGCATCATTTAACTGTAACTTTGATTTTTTTAAATGCAGATTTCAATCAACATGTTTTTTGTAAGTGCTGAATATGACAGTGGGGGTCTTTCTGATCTCTGCCTTTTCAAGGTGAACAATTACTTTTCCTGTCTTCTTTAACTATGGCACCTTTTTAATGATCTTCTGGAACTAATTTAATCAAATTATGTTTATTAGTGAGAGAAACTCTTCTTTATATGATTTCTGAAATATGCATTGGCAAACGACTTTGTAGACGCTCATACATTTGTTAAGCATCTAAATAAACATTTTCCACATTTGTATGCAGAGGTCTAATGCAGATTTTACAAAATATTTATACTTTGTTATGCAGATAATTAGCTTTCCTGCTTTTTCAGTGTTTGCAGCCAAGCATCAAACCAATCAGCTGTCTGCAGCGCAGCTCTGTGTTGCTGAAGAGAGAGCATGGCCTAAAAATAGACTCAAAAATTTAACTCCCTAATTAGTGGTGCTGACAGCTGATTGATGATGATGCCTCCCTTCATCTGTTGCCACATTGACTGTTGCTCTCACAAGAAAACCAGCCCAGATATAATTGCTCTTGTATAATCAAAAAAGCTCCAGGTAATTCACATTGACATCTGACCAGGTTCCGTTGGTTTTCGGTTCAGGGGTAGATGACGTGGAATTCAGTAACACGACTAGGAGTCTACAGACATGCTTTGAGCTCAGTGCCAACGCCACCATGCTAACGTGCTCGCAGTGATATCACTAGCATGCAGATGTTCAGCAGGAATAATGTTCAGCAGGAATAATGTTCACCGTTCTAGTTCATTATCTCATCATTCCAACATTTGCTAACCAGCAATAAAAACAAAGTACAGTCGTGGCTGATGGTAATGTCATTAGCTCTGCAATTGCTTGGTCACAAATCGTCTTTGGAGAACCATTAATGTGTATAACAAATTTAATGGAGATCTATATAATATTATTTAAATCAAAAAGAAATATATATATCAACCTCAAGGTGGCGCTAGTGAAAAATTCAGGGCATCACCAAAGTCAGTAGGTATCACCCTTTGAGGACCATGAAAGTCTGTAATAAATTTCATGGCAAAACATTTATTGACCATGATTTCTATAATTGACATTTCAACCTGGATAAAAATGGTGGGCATTGCTATCTCTAGAACCGTAGCTGATAGTAGCAATGCTTGATTTTAACCTTTATTATTCAGACACATTGTATGCTACTCTTTATCATTCTGTGTCACACATACAGTAAATGCAGAAAAAGAAACTAAAAATCATTTGTGCTGAATTCCAAAGGGTTATCTGAGGTTTGCCTTGTGCATTCTCATGTTCATGGTGTCTGTCTGAAAAAGGAGTATACAAGTGTGAATGAGCCCTGATAACATCACTGGTACAGGTGAGTCATGCCAGCATTGAGGCTCGATGCAGCGCATCAGAGCAACAAACAAGACGACAGTGAGGTGTTGCTGGCCTCGTGACGCAGCTCCTGCAGCCTCCTCCAACACCCAAGAAATAAAACATGATTCTCTTTGGAATCAGGGCAACACGCGGTGGCTTTAAGCAATAAAATAACATTTATTGAGATGTAACAAAATAAATAATCTGTTTTGCAACATAATAAACTGAGGAGGTTACTAATGCTCAAGAGACAGGCATGTGTAACTGATGCACAGCAAGCTACCTCACTGACATACTCTGTGATTGGGGGTACAAAAATCTTAATGTTCTCAATAATTATCAGCATGAGCTTATATGAAGCTTATATGAAGTCTCAACACTTATCAACAATTCCTTATAAGAGCTGATATAAGTGACAGGAGCTGCTGTATCAAAAGTCAAGCACCATGAAATTTCTTTCTGTAAACCTCCACATGAGTTTTTCTTTTTCTTTTTCTAAAGCTTAGAAAGTAAAGTGAGATTAGTCGCCCTAGTTTACTATTAGTTTCAATGGTCAAACGAAATGTTTTTTCTTTTTTAATAAAAGGGAAACTAACATAAGGCTCATCTTGTTAATATCTATGACTAAAGAAGACACACTGCTACCGCCCACAAGTTTCCGCTACGCCTAAAAATAAAAGCATCAAAAATCTACACTAATCAACATATTTAAAAAAAAAATGCTGTGCTAACTGTTGGTTGTTTTTTGTTTTTTTTTAAACTTTTTTATTCTCTAAATCTTGCAGTGTAGCTCTGAATGCAGATTATTCCAAAGGCTATACATGGCACCTACTGGGCATAAATTTGAATGTGTTCAGAGTGAAAAGGAGCTGAGCTCAAAGTTCCAAAGTCAGAAAAGATCCTACCTGCTGAAATGCCCTTATGCAAGACACTAAACCTTGCTGATTTGTGAGTCTGGAACTTCATTTCAAAGTAGAAAGATGCAAATTTTGACTGGAAATCAATAAAGCATCTGCACTCTTATGTTGTGCCATTGAGTTTAGAAAATGTGTTCTAAGTACATTTTCACATGGTTAAAAATAATGAAATGCCTCAAAAAAAAAATGAAGCATTATATCTTACAAGAACCATAACAGCCATTTATGCAAAAATTGTTATTAAAGAAAGTTGTGAGGGAGTAAATGATGAAGACCAGTGGCTTCATATCTGATAGACCTCAGCATGCCTGTTCAGATCTGATGGTTGATGACTTGATGCAGCAAAGGAAAAAAGGCCTCTGAACCTGACAGCGACGTTTGTGTTTATGCTCTGGGAAATGTAGATCAGCTCATGCCACAAACACTCATTGTTTTCCTACTCCATCTATGTAGACTGTCTTTGAATGTCAAGAAACATCATTCATGTCTGACTTAATCTTACTACCACACTGACATCTGTCATAAACTAGAACATCTGTTTGTTTCTAAGGGCGATGAAGAAGAGAACGTTAACATACTCATATTAGATTGTATGTTTCTGAAAATGTTGATATAAGTGTCCCTACAAAAAAGAAACATTCCCACTATGTAACTAGTTTGTTACTCAAGCTGGATCAAGTTATGAGTCCATTTTCAAAGTTGCAGTGCCCCCTGCTGTGTCAAGACAATCTCAGCTGAAACAGATGTTTTTTTTTTTCAATACATGGCACTGCTCACTACAGATTGATTAATCTTACAAAAATATCAGTTTTTCCTGATGAAATCACTTAGTTTTTTAAATTAACTATCAGCTAAAGTAGTCCATGTGTTTGAAAAACAAAAAAAAAAACAAAAAAGTGGCTCCCCTACACATTTGCTGAATATAAAGTCAACACGGAACTTGATCTTGAACTCGAACTTGATCCACAACTTCAGCATTTTGAAGTCACTTCAGGTTTCTGACATATGTCACTGGTAAATTCGGACAACTGCTGTATTGATTGGGTGGCCAATAAGAGTCTTCTCACAAACAGATTCTCGTAATGTCAGTGAAGTACACATGGAAAAACCTGCTCAGTAACAGCCTGTGCTGAATCTGTGAGGAGCTCAGTGGCAGGCCTGAGTACAGCAAGTTCCCTGATAACCTCGGAGCATTTTCATTTCCCCCGGTGGTTGGAGTCGTCTTTGGTGATGCAAGGGCTACTGCTCCTGCATGCTGTTATCGAGCTCCGCCTCTCAGCTTTGCTGTCATAGTCTGTGGAGAAATGTACAGTTGAAGATGAGCTCAGGAGCACTCGATTTTAGTCTGAAGCAAGTGTTTTTTAGGTCATGAGTGGATCGACTTAGAAGTCTGCAAGATCCTAAAATGGACTTTGAATTCAGTCAATTCACTGGAGATTAATAATATAAAACAACTTTAGCTTTATATGTTTTTGCAAGACATTTTTGATTTGTTTTTTTTGTTTAAGGCACTGAATGCAGCATGAACGTCACATGGTGTTTCAGCTCAGGGTAAATATCAGGTGATATCAAGATGCAATCACTGTTTTGAGATCTCTGAATAATTTTTTGGGGAATTCAGCAAGAAATTCTCCCACATGGAGTGAAGAAATCTCAGTTTATATGAACAAACCAAGGTGATGAAAAAATAACAGTCTCCAGCATTGCAGAGTTTCTTTTTCATTTTCGGTTGGTGATAAGATAGCGATTAAGTCAACAAGTAATCAAGTAACAAGATGAGGACATAAAGTACACAACACTTGAGTTCATCATATATTCTCATTGGAAAATTACCTCTTAAGTCCATTCATTAGCTTGCACTGACAAGCTATGATAACCACACATCTTGTAAATGACTTTTTGTACTCTTACCACCTCTGCATACAACGCTTTACTACAGTATCTTAATGTTTGAGACCCTAATAGCACCCAAAATGTTTCCCCTCAACATATTCATTATTCAAATGAACCAATATTCATTTGTTGACAATTACTTGATCTATTTGCTCCCTTAGAAACCCCCAGTGTCCAGCATACATTGATATTAATATATGAACAATGTAATTTGTTATACCAGAAAAATTTAATAGCACATATTCAATAACATACACTAAAAACACTGTCTGTATTCATGATTTAAATTTTAACATGATACGCTGACTAGATAAACCAACAACGGAAGATAAGTTATGGCAGAAAACAATGAAAGTTCTGATTAATGAGAGACAGAAGGAGGAAACTTGGATGAGTGAGACAGAGAAAAAAAAAAAAAAAGAGAACATGAGGGAGATCAACGTCAGAGATGAAACATATGTCATTTTTTGTTATTTCTGCAGTCCTTTTGGTAGAGGGAGAAGATGTATAAAAAAGACTGTGCCATTTCCCTGCCCACAGGTTTTATTTTTGTACACTGTCGCTTGGTGAGTCAATGCAACGCCCCTCCAATTACCTCCCACTCCTTCGCCCCCACGCCCCATCCATCCCGCCCTTCAGCCCACGCACCTAACACACTCTGACGTCAGTCACTGCTGAGAGGGGAGGGGGGGCTCCGATTCTGCCACCCACAGAGTACTTCCTACCCCCCCCCTCCCTCCTCTTCCTCTCCCCTGCCCCCTCATGTCTTTGCTGGCTTCCTTCTCCTCGCTTCATCTCTTCGGTTGGCTATCACAGACCAGAACGACTAACTTGCCCAGATCAATTGCTTTTATCTTTCTTATGAGAAAAAGCTGTGATGCATCAGAAAAACACAGTAACACGGTGTTAAAGAAGAGCTTTGACAGTGTGGCACCCCCCCAACAAACCGACACACACACACACACACACACACACACACACACACACACACACACACACACACACACACACACACACACACTTTTCCTCTATCGCTCTCAACCTCCTTCTGTTTCCCCTTCTAACTTCTATCCTCTTTAATTTACAGTCTGGTGAAGTTCAGCTGTGCGTGGTGGGAGGCGTCACCTCAGAGAGATTGTGACTCACTAGAGTTCAAGCTGTGGAGCTATAAAATATTCATTGTTAGGAGAGGTTAGGTAGTCTCTGTCTGTCATTTTTTAAAATTCAACCATAGCATCAAATCATTATTTATTTATTTTTTTTAAATTCTCCCTCCATTTCCAACTTGTGAAATAGTTTGACATTTTGGAAAATGTGCTTCTTTGCTGTTTTGTTGAGAGTTGGATGAAAAGCTCTCACGTCTGTATAGTTAATATGAAGCTACCACCAGCAGCCAGTTAACTTAGCTTAGCTTAGTTTAGCATAAAGGCTGGAAGCAGGAGGAAACAGTTAGCATGGTGCTTTTCTACAGAAACAAAATCTGCCTACCAGTACTTCTAATACTTACTTATTTACACATTATCTTTTGTTTCTTTAAGATGTAAATAAATCAAAGTTTAAAACTGCTCCTAGACAAAAAAATAGTTCAACATTTAACTTGCCTAATTGCAAATTGTTGTTTCTATGCATTTTTTTCCCTTTTAATTAAGAATTAAACAAACAAGATGCAACATGATAACTTGGGAGTTTTAGAGGTGTTGGATTCTGTTTCTTTTTGACAGGCTGGGCTAACTGCTAAGCTAACAGCCGGCCGTTGGTGGCATCTTATCTTACTTACAGACGTGAGAGTGATATCAATTTTCTCGTCTGATTCTCTGCCAGATAGCGAATGAGCATACAGAGTTTCCCAAAATGTCAAAATATTCCCCTGACTCACACAAAGATGAGCAAACAGTGCTAAAAAAAACTTTTATTCTGTGTCCATTATTAAGCACATAACATCGTCAAGTCATTATTTGAAAAGTCACCTGTGGAGTGAGTCCCCTCTGACCCTAGGCTTATCTTGCCAGCCCGATCATGTGACACCATTCGTGCCAGTCGCAGCCCTTCGTCCATTAGCGTTTGCTGTATGAGATGGCGACTCCAGCTGGCAGGGTTGGAGGTGTCGGTGTGGGGACGGGGGGAAGGAGACTGGTTGCACTGTGAGCCAATGTCTAACAGGAAAGACAGATTTGGGTGTAACTGCTGTCTTCAAACAGTGGGTTCTCATAGAAACAGGAAGAATTTCTGGAGTAGAAGAGGGGGATCTACTGAAGACTCCAGGAGAGCCCAGAGCAAAGAAACGCGTTTTTGATGACAGATATGTGAGGTCTTTACCATGTGATAGGCTGTCGAGGCTCTCTGCAGATAGGCTGTCGTCCTCCGCCCTCTGGGTCAGGCCCTCTGAGCCCTCCACTGCGAGAAGTGATGACACACTCTCGGGCACACTTACCTAAAACACATGTCTATTAATTCAGCAACGATGAAGCACTTCAAACAGCTGAAGAGCGACCTGGACTTTGGCAGCGTTTTCACAAAGTGCCACATGTCAGAATCACACTGAAAACCGTTAACTACTGGCAGTGCTGCCCTATAGACTCACCTCATGTCTCGCTCTCTTCTGGGACACAACACTGTTCTCATCTGCATTTGTCCTGCAGGAGGAAAACAATCAAGCCATTTGTAAATGAAAGCTCCTCATTGACCTCAGAAACATGGTCTTCCTCCATTCATTACTTAAAACCCTGAGATGTGAATTAAATCTTCAGCAAAAGACTAAAAAAGAACTTTGGCGAAATCAAAAAAAAGTTTTATACACTTTTAATTCACCTTTATTCAACTTGTGTTGTGGAAAATGTTTTTAACCAGAATTTAGCAACACAATAATGTACTGCATTTACCATAATTATTTACATACAAATGTACATCTTGGATAAGGCTTTATGTGGTACATATTTGAATGCCAAGTGGTAATGAGCATAAGCTGAACTCAAAATTCACTTTTTTTTTGTTGTTGTGTAATTTTCTCTTTCTACACAGAAAAAGAAACATTCGAAATCTTAAATCTGATGTGGTCTTATGATTAAAACATGATAATCAAAGAATAAATGTATTTTTTATTTGGCTCTGGTCTGTGCTCTGTTATTAAAGTTAATTTTGTTTGTGCTGGCATTTAGTTTCATAAAGATGTGTGAAGCTGTTTTGTGACCATTAGATAAACACCTACATTTTGTATAATTCCTGTGTGGTGCCACAGTCAGCTGATTAAACTAACACCACAGAGGCTAAAGTTTAATTTCTATTCTGACCTGAGTCACGTTCACTCTGAAGATGACTCATGTGACCTCTTGGTAAATGTAAAATACCTATATATACTAAATAGAATATGTGTTTTTTTCTGCTATGAGAGGATTTAATTCACTCACATGGCTTACACAGTGCTACTAACCCTTGAATATGAGGGTCCATACTCTTGTCTACAGTGATGGACCATTAAAGCTATATTCCTCATTCTCTAACAGAGTGTTTTCTCGAGGTTGAGGAGCCAGCAATACGCAGCTGGTGTGATGTGAACTGATCATCAGCTGCTGGTGAACAGATAACTTTTACCTTGTGTGCTTCAACGTAGATGTGTAGGCACATTTTCTCGCCACCTGCCGAGCCAAAGAAAAGAGCTCCACTCGTCTCAGCAGAAGGGCATTGTCGCGCATGCAGAACTGTGCTGCAGCTTCATTGATGATCAACTGAGGAGGGAAAGCACGGTGAAGGAGGGCATGGAAACTGAGAAAACTATATTCAAACAAAACATTACTCATCTTTGCTTGAGAGGTTTTTTTCCTGATTAAAACCCCCTCTTGGTTGTAATGTGAACTTTTCTTCACCGGGTCAGTGTAGTTGTGAAACATGATGTGATACATTTTGATGCTTATTACCTCATGATGTGTGAGTTGCTTTCCTTCTCTCCTCTTGGAGTCAAAGCGTCCATAGATGAGACTGTACTTTCGGATCTCCTCTTCCTTGTTCACATCCTGGGACCCCATTTTAAAGATGTGCCCCACAGTCTTTGCCATCTTCTTGTTCATCCTCAGCAGAGTCTTCACCTCTGCAGGATCTGACCTGGGCAGGGTCCGGAGGAGCCTCTCAACGCTCTCCACCACCGCCCTCGCTGTCTCCCCGTCCAGCTGTCCCCCGGGCCAGGCTGACAGGGCTGCCGGGGCAAAAGAAGCAGAGGGGCTCGGAGATGTGGAGGGACCGGGCGGACATGTTGACAGCAGAGGTGGGCTTGGCGGCTCCTCCTCTATTCCAGATGCGGAAGCCAAGTTGCAGTTCCCATCCGGCTCCGGGCTGAGCCAGTGTGGGTCCATGGGTGACAGTTTTTCCCTATAGTGTGTGTCTGGGGGCTGCGGTGAGGCCTGGGAGCAGGGGCTTCTCGGACTGCCGCTGTGCATGGGAGTAAGACACGCCCGATCCTCCCTCTCACACGGTGACCCCGGCTGCCCGTTGCTGACAGACTTCCTGGGCCCGCCCGCCGATCCGCTTGTGCCCATCCCCTCAACTTTGAACAGAGGGATGCCCCCGAGAGGGACGTTGGAGACGGGCTGGCTGAAAAGGGCAGGGTTCGCCGCCCAGTCTCGGAGGGCCTTTTGCAGCCTACGCACATGCAGTGGCTTGGTGGCCATGCCAACTAGTGCCATGATCTCCAGAAACTCCTCCTCTGCTGCCTCACAGAGCTGCTGCACGTCGTCACCGCCCTGCTGGATGAAGGTTTCATAATAGGCCAGCAGGTTGGCCCTCTGCAGCACCCGATAGAGCTGCAACTCTCCAAGTGTGCGTGGCAGAGACATAGCACACAGCGCTGGAAAGTTCAGGCAGGAAAGAGTAAAGACATGAGCCTGCAGTTGGAGAAATCCTGCACAAGTTGAATCAATCAATCAGTCAATTTGACAAAGACTACCATCTGGACTACACCTAGTATACCTGCCTCACATGTCCTCTAGCCCGATGAGGCATTGTTAAAACAGACGGAGGTAGGAAGTTTGTGCATGCTCTGGAGCAGAATAACGAGCCTCGCATCCCAACGACTCTCACCCTTTTTTAAAAACACGTTTCTCACTCAAGCCCTTACATATGAGTGTAAACCTCTCTTACCTCCCTCAGGACGGGCAGACGGATGTGCAAAGAGGAGACCGGCGTAATTACGAGAAGGTGTCTCTCCCACTACCGATGTCACAGGTCGGTCGTGCCGGAGCGAAACTGATGAACATAAAGAAATGGAAACTACAGCCGCTCGATCAATTAGACAGAACCGCGTTACATTAAGACAAGGCTAAATTAGAAACCCTCGGATTACGGGTTCCAGTTCAGATTTAAAAACAACAACAACCACAACAACAACATAGACTAGAGGCGAGTATCCTTGAGCCAGATGTTAGCGGAAAGCTCTCCGCTCAAAGACACATCGCAGCTATTATCCTGTTCGTTTCTTACCCTGTCACCTCCTGCCGAAAGCTTCCCAGGCTCAGATTGGCGTAGTAAATCCCCTTTGCGTATCGTGGCTCGTCTGAAATCACTGGCAGAAATCCTCCACCGTATTGGTTGCTGGCTGCCTTTTTTGCTGTCTGTGTGGGCTGGAGAATGACGGGGGCGGACTGCAGCACGCCATCTGACCGAAAAAGAGCCTTCCTCTCCCGGTAGAGAGGCGGCTTTCAAATTGGAGATGTGGGTGGTGGTGGTGGGGGCTTGAGATTAACCCTTTGCATCTTGAAGATTTTTCTGTTATGCAGAAGCGTTGGGGGTTCCCAGGGTTTTGCCGCCTCAAAGACCCCGAACGAGCCGACGACAGAGCAGCACGAGTCCTGCGGACGGTGAACAGATGTGACAGATGTGGATTTTACTTAACAATGTTTCTTCTTCTTCTTTTTTTTTTATTTCATTTTTTTATGTGGGAGGTTGGTGGTCGTAGATTTTCTTCTGAGTACAGGTGAAACTCCAGTACTTCTTAGTGCCGGTATTATCTGCCTATGAATTTTAAGGGCCAATTCAAACAAATATGCTCACAAAATAGCCCCAACTGTATCACTGAATTCCATCAGTTATTTGTATAAAAGGCTCAAGCCCTGCAAACTGCTCTACGCTTTCATTCTACTGTTTTATCTGTCCATCTACTGTATTTCGCTGCCAAAATCCTCAAATAACTCCACCTCTCAATGCGCCTTTGATTTATAAATTCCCCAAATGACCTTCTCTTGAGTCGACAAGTACAGTCCCTTTTATTACCAACTTGCTATATGCCTAAGATGCCACACCAATTTTGAGTGACTGCATGTCCGGTATTTATTGTGCACCTGTTTTTCACTTCAGTTTTAGGTTTGCAAGGTTTCAAGTTTCAAAAACAACAGAACACGATAAAAAAAAAAACACCTGTTCACATCCAGTTGAACATAGAATACCCCAAACATAGGTTACAGATTGAAAATAGCTTACTTTGTATTTTAGTAAGACAGAAAACAGCATTTACAGCCTATGATAGTGGTTTTGTAGTGCCTTTTGGAACAAATTGACAGTTTGATGTGGGTCAGGATTGTGTTGTGGGGTCTAGGGGCAGGGTGAGAGGAGAATCCAGTTCATAATTTGGAGAAATTTGAGACTCTAAAGTAGATGGAGAGAGTAGCCAATGTAGACAGTGATCCACGACATAGCAAGAATATGTTGACACCTAGTCAATGCACCTACTGTATATGTAATTACATGAATATGGAACTTAGCAAAGTCAGAGAGCAGGAAAAAAAAGTATTACTTTGGTGTGGCCAGACGGGGAAGGTCTAACAAAAAATGCCATTAGTTGTATAATGGGAAATGTAGAGGCCCATGTTTTTGGAGTTTGAATCACACTAAGAACTAAAAGTATGATTATCTCAGCCCCCGTTGCTTTGATTTTAGAAAAAAAAAAAAACTATTTTTAGAGCCACACAGCTTATTGAAGTGAAATATCCCATGGCTGGAGTAAATTAAACCCTTAAAGAATCCCCTTCAAAGGAACTAAGGGACCTGGCCCAAATTATGTGGACAGGGGTGTCAACATACTTTTTGCTATACAACTTATAATGTGCTGGTGCTGGTATTAATGAGGCATGCTGAGGGGATTCCAATGAAATTTATTAAAGGGCTTGGATGAATTATTGAATGGGTCGGGCCCAAGGGGAAGGGCCAGGGGCTGAAAGGGCTCAGGGGCCCCTGGGCCAGAGCTCCTATTTAAAGTGACTTAACATTTCTTGCCGAAAAGTCAATCAAATTACTACGAAGAGAAACATGAAAGGCACAAAGACACAGAAAAATGACCACAAAGAGACGCTAAAAGGCCAATAAGAAGTACAAAACAACTACGCAGAGAAACAAAACATCAACAGAGAGACACACTGCGACCACACAGACAAGAAAAATAGCTATAAAGGCACACAAAAGCACCCGAAAGTCTGAAGTGTTGCTCCCGTTTAGCACAGGTTGGGGGCCTTTCACATGTTTGTGCCCAGGGGCCTGTCGTCCGTGTAGAAAAGGTTAACGGGTGGTGGCTCCCTATGCGCCTTATTTAACAGGTTGGTCTGGCTGAAATAAGTAAAACATACGTAAAATGTCGGGGGTGGATTTACTGGCATCATCAAGGAAAATGTCTCCATGGACAGCACTTCAAGATGCACCGTTTATTATCGCACATAGCGCTGAGGCAACAGGGGGCAGTAGCGTCCTCCTGGTGGTTCCTGACGCTCAAGAAATGACCGAAGAAGGAGACGCGGGGCGGAAGAGGCGGGAGGGGGAGGGGCAGGAAGAGACGCGAAAAGCAGCAAGAGAAGAAGAAGTGGCCAAAAAAGAAAAACAACACGGACACTTGGCTGTCTGTTAACAAACAAGGTTACACAGTTATCCGGGAGGTATATACGGCATCTAGTTTGTTCGAATCCAAGATGTTACATAATGTGCTTACTTACCGGACTCGCCCGGTGTCCTAAACATGCCTTATCTTACTCGTCAGACCACACAGGAAGAGAAAGGCGTTAATATTAGCTGGTCCGGTTCGTTGTGCTGTCAGTAGCTAACAGTTAGCTGCTCGGTTGGCTGCTCGCTAGCTAAATGCGTTAACAGTTAGCTGCTATGCTGTGCCGTCGTTGTATTTGCGTTTGAGACCTCATTCAGTCGAAATATTACCAGGTAAGCTGCCAGCCAGAGGCAAGCTAATTTTAGCCCCAGTAACGCCTGTCTGTCCTCCAGCTGGTCGGCTGCTTCCTCATGCTAACAGCCTGGCTGCCTGCTAACATTAGCCGCCTGTAAAACATCCGCTGTGGTTGTCTGATTTAAATTAACACAAGGTTTGTCAGACATGGTTAGACCTTTTTGTGTGATGGCTTTCCCCCGATGTTTATCGTTTCCGACTGGTCAAACGTGCGGTGCTGCAGCTCGTTTTTTAAGAACCACCGTGCTCCTCAACGAATTAGGAAACAAGGCAGTGCAACCTAACGTAATATGTGATCAGTATATTATTATTTTATTTAACTGATTTGACTATAAAATGTCAGAAAATGGTGAACAATTCCCCAGAGACCAGTGTAATGTCTTTAAATGTTTTGTTTGATTAACAGCCCAAAACCAAGAAATATTTTACAGTGGTGTGTAGCAGAGAAAAGCAGCAAATCCGCACACTGGAGAAGCTGGCATGAGAAAAATCTGACATTTTTTTTGGAAGTTTACTTAAATTATTAATAACCTATACCTAAAATTATGTGTGATCAGTTTCTGTCAGTCAATTGAGGAACCGACTAGTCCTTTCAACTTAACTGCGGTGGACGATATGATTAAACTCTTTCATGGTTTGTGTTATGTCATATAGTGATCTTGATATACACAGTGACTTCAGGGTGTCTGTTTCTTTATAACCCAGAGAATTAAATACTTGAAAAATCATGTATCAGTATTATACAGTATTGCCATAAAACCTCCTTGTGCATCAGATTTTCCCCCTAACATTTTCCACAGTGGCCTAATACACCCAAATATACTAAACGAATAGCTAACACATTGTAAACAGTATGGCCTTACCTTTCCTTCACATTTTACATTTCCATCAAATTTGTGTTAAATTTTAGTTTTTTGGAAGTTGTTAAATGGTGAACTATGATATAAGTGACTGCTGATTTATACTTTGTTTTCTTGCTTTGCAGGAAACAGCCTGATGCATGATGTGAGCTGTGAGGCATGTAAAAGCTTTTTGACACCTGGAAGGGGCTGCTGATATGTTGTACCTGAGACTGACCCTCAGGAGCCCCCAGTCTCACTTCTTATTAAGAGTCTGGGGAACATTTCGCCACTGGTTATGGATTTAGGATATGATCATCCATGAGTTTCCAGTTCTCAGAGCTTCAGTCAAACAGCTTGTAAGGAATATGGAGAGGGAAGCAACTGAGAAGGAGATGGATGGTGTTACAGACACTGACGAGGAGATCCCTGATGGTGATTCCATCTTTGAGACCAAATCAAGTCAGTGTGAGGCCAGAGAGACTGATGATGACTGTGAGCAGGAGGAAAAAACAGCCTTTCTCAATTCTCAGGACACCCCAAACCCAGCCACTCCGCAAGACTCTGGAATTGGTGAAGCAGAGTACTGTGGACCTAGAGAGGGCAAGGAGGATACTGAGGAGGCTTCAGATGGGTTTGAGCATGACAGCGCTGCAGATCTTGTGAACTCGCAGGTTATAAATCAAGAAGAGGATGAAACTGTGAAGGAGCAGCACATGAATGGGGAGTCTGGATGGAGGAACGTGGGAAGTGGACGGAGGTGCAAACTGAAAAGTAGTGGTTCTTTTTCAGAGCAGAGCAATCAAAGTGCTTTTGCCTCAATTCAAAAAGGCAATGTTATGTCCAGTGGTGGCCGGCACAAGCAAACCCGCAGACGAAACCACCACCATCATCAGCAGAACCGGGGCCGCAGGCGGACAGGTAACCAGCTCATCTTAGCTTTCAAGGAAATGCTGTCAGAGTCTCTCAGCCTCTGGTGCATCTCCTGTGTCCACATGATGATTGAGATTATTGTCACATTAACTCACAATTGTGGAGTTGGTGTGGAGACCGGAGGGATGAAACTATACAACTTTGGGCAGCAGCTCCTTGTAAAGATCACAGATGTACCCGGGATGAAGGCGGACGCTAATCGGATTCTGAAATGGACTAAATGCACAGGTGCAGACCTGGTTAATAAAATCGTTAGGTCAGTGAAGTGGGTAAAGACAGCTGCCTTATCTTGTTTCAGACTTTTCTGTGCTTTGGTTATTCTTGGGTCCCAGTGGGCAAAGGGTGTGTTGGTCCGACTCTGTGGAGAGAGGGGTAAACGCTACTGCACAGCTTTTCAGGAGTCAAGGTTTTGGAAAAGGGCAGTGTCCCTGTTGGAGAGAGTTCCAAGCCGATTCAGGAGAGACAGCCACGTACCACCCTCCACTCCTGAGTCACCTGGCAGAGCAGGGAGGGGCCAGTCGGGCCAAGAGCTGGAGAGACTGCTGGCCTTGGCCGAGGTACCGGAGGATGAGCTCGACCCCTTTACAGTGCTCGGTGTGGAGGTGCACGCCACTGAAGCTGAGCTAAAAAAGGCCTACAGACAGCTGGCTGTCCAGGTGTGTATGAAGTGCCTGCGGCTGAGTGAAAAATACTTTGTATTTAAAATATTACTATTAGGCGCCTGAAATAATGAAGTATAAACTGCATCCGAGGCGGAAATTTTCAACTTTACTCATGCAACCTTTTCCTCTGTCCATTTCCTTCAGGTCCATCCAGATAAGAATAAACACCCACGAGCTGGAGAGGCGTTCAAAGTACTGAGGGCTGCCTGGGATATTGTCAGTAACCCAGAGACACGACGGGAGTATGAGTTGTGAGTACACAGAAAAAAAGGTTATAATGAAAAAATAATCCTGATTTAGAGTGCAGGAAACATTAAGTGGTAGTGATAGTAAATAGAAATTCAATAGGCCTGCAATGTAGCAGAACAGCACCAACCAGTCTGTTTTGTTCCCACACAGGAAACGCATGGCAGCAACTGAGCTCTCTAAGTCCATGAATGAGTTTCTCACTAAACTGCAGGATGACCTGAAGGAAGCCATGAACACCATGATGTGCACCAAGTGTGAAGGCAAACACAAGTATGTCGCTACATGACCGACGTCATCACAACATATCTGCATCAGCGTCTGAACCTAAACATTAGGTTCCAAGGTTACTTTTTTTGTTCACTACAGCCCTAGTTTTCCCCAGTCACGTTTCCTTCATAACCTGTGTGTCTGCAGGCGGTTCGAGATGGATCGTGAACCTGCTGAGGCCAGGTTCTGTGCCGAGTGCAACCGTTGCCACAGTGCTGAGGAGGGTGACTTGTGGGCCGAGTCCAGCATGTTGGGCCTACGCATCACATTCTTTGCCTGTATGGATGGCAAGGTCTATGACATTACAGGTGAGCATCAGGATTTTATGTAAAGTTGATGTGTCCTTCTCATTGGAAACAAACCAATAATAAATTCTATAGTTGGCTTGTGTTCGTGCAGTGTCAAAGTCTATCCCTCTAGATGCCTCCACACGTAAAAGAAAAGAGTGTTTATTTGTGTGACTTTTTCTCTCTGTGACCTGTTGTGATCCTGTCATGTTTCAGAGTGGGCAGGTTGCCAAAGAATAGGCATTTCTCCTGACACACACCGTGTGCCCTATCACATCTCCTTTGGCTCAAAGAACAACAGCAACACCACACGACACAGGTATGTCTTCTCATTATTGCAATATATATAATATAATGACCAAAAACAAAATTAGGACAAACTTTTAATAAGAAAAGACGTAGCAACTTTCTTTTGAAAAATTAACTTAAAGGTATAAAAGTGTGCTAACATGTAAATATATGAACTTAATTTCAGGAAATATATTCTGTAATCTGTCATCTGTTATCTGTTTTTCAGTCTCTGCTGACAAAATATATTTCCTACCATTTTGATACATGAATGTATATTTTTACCAGCATCTGACTGTGTGCAGTGTGGGAGGGACTCCCCCTCCTGTAGTGATAATGGTGTTAACTAAAAATAAACATATACAGATTCCATTTTAAATCTAGATTGGCTTCATTTTCAAATAGATTATCATCCCACACCATATGCCTTTTCAATTGCCCTCATTTATTGTGCTCACATGCCATTACAACTTGTATAAAGGCAGTGAAGAGCATCCTCAAAATAAGGTCACCAGTGCAAAAGATCTCTGAACTTTCCTATTTTTCCTCTCAGGCCGCCCTCGGAGCACGCCACAGGTCCGACCAACCCCGCCGATTTACAGGACTTCTTCAACCGCATCTTCAAAGGAGGACCTCCCAGTGACATGGCTGCAAATGGGGGCTTCTTCCCCTCAGGTCCGCCTCACCATCATCCACCTGGTTCTGGAGTGCCCCCGTTCTCCCCGCCCCCAAGTCAGACAGGTTTCCACATGCCAGGGGGTCACTGGCCGGAATCTGGCGAGACTTGGCCTGAAAGCAGCAAACCCCCCAGGAGGAGGAAGAAGGTCCGGAAGCCCTTCCAGAGGTGAAGTCCGTTGACTTCTTGGAGTATCAAAGAAGAAACAACAATGACACAATAAAAAATGGCCATGTTTGTCTCTCGCCTGCCTGTTGGCATGCCAAGATCTGAAATGGAGAAGAATCAGGTGGGTAAGGCTGCGCTCAGATCAGCCGGAGGGGAGAGAGAGAGAGAGACTGGATCAGGATGAGGAGCCTGTGGACTAAACACAAGTATTGAAGGAGGGCTGAAGAGGTGGCAGTGATGGTGCTTTACCTCTTATTTCACCTTATTTTTTTGTTGGTCTTTAAGATGACTGTAATGAATGCTGTAATGAAACACTTTTCTTTCATAATTTCCTGCCAAATCTTGCAATGCATGATTTATTCACCTGCATTTTAACACTTCAGTTCTCTCAATTTCGTTTTTAATGTTTTGTAAAAGGTTCGTTTAAGACATTGACTTCAGACTGTTGAAAAGGGTTGCGGTGTGATTGATGGATCATTGTAATCAACATGAGGAAGATAAAGATCTGAGCATCATCACTGTGTCAGTGTTACTCACATTAGTCGCATGTGGATCTGCCTCTAGATCTGCACCTCACATTTCAAGAATGAATCCAAACCAGCCAGGCCCCAACACATGTGAACTAAATTTACAAAAAACAGCAGCAAAGTTTGAAAACCCATGTGCAGTAGCCATATTTTTACAGGTGAGCTGACCTGGGAGTGGCTTGTGTTTAAGGTCAAATCGGGGCACGGTGTGGTTCTCTGGTAGTAGCCACACAAATGGCAAAAGAATGCACTTTTAGTATGCATGGCTTAATGGAAGTCAGGAGCTGTCAGCCTCCTACGTTAGAATGAGACAGCCAGCATTCACACATATTTGTCCCAGATTCCTTGCATTAGTATTACAAACAGGAAAGTAACCTCTTAAAAGCTGAATTAACACATAATTTAATATTACTTGGATCTTTCTGGGGTGAGAAAATTGTTCTCACTACAGCATTGGTTTCAGTGGTTAGATTTGATAAACAGTCAAGTTATTGCTTTACTTTATGTGCAGCACGGTCGCATACTATATCCTCTCATTCAGAATTAGTTATGTTAGAATCGGTGCTGATATTTGTGTGGTGATTACCGGAGAATCCATCCCCCTTACGAGAGACCACTCGCTATTAAACTAGGTTTGTTATGAAGGTTCACAAGCTCAAAATTCAAGACGTTACGATTGAACTTCTCAGACTGCCCAGCCAGATTTAGTGAACAGAAGCCAGAGACAAAAACCTGTGATGCAGTCGAGATGTGAAATCTGGTCTGGATTAAGTGAAAGTGGCAAAACAGCTTTAATTGGGTTTGAGATATAACGATTCCGCTGGATATTTATTGTTTCAGGTCCAGATTGGCATAATTACAGCGCAGCCTTGAATCCTTCAGTAGGAGTGAATTCAGTGGTGTTTCAAACTCTATAGGTGACACCTTGACATTTTGAAATGTTAATATACAGTATTTTCTGTACTGTTCAGACGACCAAGTAGAATCGATTTATACTGCCCCCTGTTGATCCACTCTGTAACCACACCATTGACTTCTGACTTTTGATGTTGGCCTATTGAGAACTCGTCACAGCCAACTGATAATAACTGTTAATACATGGGATGATACAACAGTGGACAACTACCTGAGTCTGAAACGTATTGATGTAATATAATTCAGACATTGTGGTAATTAACAAAATACTGAAGCAAACCTGACCAGTATGTAAAAACCTGCAATGTTACGCTTGATTCTTTTTCTCATACTCATCATTACTAGCTTCATTAGTAAAGAGGCAGCACATTAAAAACCTCTTGCATCTGCATAGATTAATATTATTTGTTAAAACTGTTACTGAAATAATGTGACGTTCCAGTTTTTCTAAGTTTTACACCAGTTTCCATCAAGTTCCTTCCTCTTGTTAAGTGCCATTTGATGCCTGCCGTGATGCTTTTGGGGGCACGTTAAGCCGGGGCTTACTTCAGTGATCTGTCATGAATGTCCCCCCGTTTCAGGACAAACCAATACAAACAAAAACAAACAAAAAAAACACAGAAAAAAAAAATATATACTATAAAAATAAATCGAACGCTGAGAGGGAAGAGGTTCAACTTGTTTCTGTGCACCAGGAATTTCAGTGGTTCCTGGCAACTCATAACCAAATATATAAACCCTCTGAATCACAAGTGTTAAGTGTTTTTTTAACAAATGTTAAAACTTTCACTTGGATGTGGTTCAGCTTTCAAAATGTCAAGGTCACAGATAAACAGAAAATCATTTATAACCCTTAACATCTGTTTCCCTTTTAATCACCCTAGTGTTACTGTATGTAACAACATGAACGGGTCACAAAACCAAGTGGTTGTGTTTTGGATTTGGTTTCCTGAAATTGTTTTTGGATTAAAAAAAAAAAAATACACTTTAATCTTCATTACAGGTGATTTAAGAATCCACACCTAATATGTGAAGATTCCGAGACTTAAGGGACATGAGGCATTTTACAAAGGCTATTTTTTATATAGACAGTTGATGATGATAAATACCATGTTCATTGTTCTTTTTTTCCTTTTGGGTTAATTTGCACACCCATCCCTGTGATTATATCAGAGGGTTTTTGACAGTCGTCAGTGATTTAGCCTAACCAGACTCTTCCAGCTGTAGCTGCAGCTGAGTAGGAATTGTAGCTCGCTAAGCTAGATATTTTTTGGTAGAAAATGGATGTTAAATGAGTGACAAATCTTTTGAAAAACATTACACTCTATTTACCACCCTGAAAGCCTGGATATCTGAACTGTTTTATGGCATTGTAATGCATGATGTGGGTTTGTTTGCTCGCCTTAAAAGATTAACCTTTTTTTGCAAATATGGTTTGAGTTCACTGAAGCAGGACGTGAAGTTTACCACATTTCTCCTCATTTGTCACATTGTTTTCCTATTGTATATTTTTCCAGTTTCCCAAACATGGACTGAGTTACTCTAAACTTAGGTGGCCATTTGTAAAAGTAGCCCTGGGTCAACTTTGTTCTCGTAAAAACAGTCTGATAGCCTGAAGGAAGAAAAAGCATGTGGGCTAAAATGTGATTTACAAAGATTTTTGGGTTAAGTTCAGGTTGTTACTATGTGATAATTAGACAAAAACCTACAAAAAAGAAAAAAATTTGATTGCTTTCACTAATTTGCCGAATTTGTTCCAGATTTTCTTTTCCTACAACATGGAGGTTTTCTAACATAGAGGACCATATAAGTTCTTATCCACACTTTGAGAAAACTGATTTTTAGATCACAATATACTGTCAAATATTCTACTTCACTCCCTGCCTAGGAAACTTGATCCACATTAGGCAGAACGTTGTTTTCCACATGTCCACCTTGGCCTGGAGAATGTAAAGTGCTGTTTGTCAAAGGTAGCAGTTCCAAGTCCAAGAAGTCAAAGGAAGAGCCAACACTTAAAGGGTTTTTTTTTTCCTTTTCTTTTCAAGTTTTTACAGAATATGCAGAAGTATTGCAAAAAAAAAGTATCTGACAATCATCAGGGTTTTTTGTAGGGAATTATGTGGTGTGCTCCCTGGCTGGCAAACAGTTTTAAAAAAAAAAAAATCACTGTTGGGTTTTCATTCCCCCGCTTTCTCTGGTTTTCAAAATAAAGATGATTTCCTATATGCACAATATTTCTTCTGTTCTGTGCACAAATATACATATGATTCATCAGTTACTTAACAGTGCATATCAAAGTTACGAAACATTTTAAACACAAAGTGACAAAGAAAGGTTGTACGCGTCCACAGCCTGTAGGCCCACAGAGGTCCCATCATTCAAATTAGCCTAATATTTCATTTAACTGTAAACCCATGCTGAAAAGGGCGATCTGTGACACTGTTTTACCTCATATGGCTTCTCCATTCTCTGACATACTAACTAATGGTGCTATGGCCGTGGAGAGGGCAGGGCATGTGTATCCCTCTGCTCCTTACAAGGAGCTGTTTCTGAGAGGTGCAGATTCCTGCACAATCCTTTATTTGAGTCTCGTTCCTTCTCTTGACTTATCATAGCCTTTTACAGGTTAGATAGGACGATGAAAAAAATGCAATGTCACATTTCATAATTGCAGTACAGACTCCTTTAAATCCAAGAGAAATTTTTTCTTATCAGTCAGAAGCAGTCTTGCGATGCCACGTTACCTTTCCTCATGCAATGAAGTGTTCCCCAGCTGTCCAGCAGTGAGCACTCTAGTTCATCCTAACTCTACTTCTCTTTATGCGACATGGACATAAAACGGTAACAAAGCTTTGAAAGGTTTAATAAATGCTCATAGGGTGTGAGCTTGGGAGAAGTCACAAATACTGTTTAGTTTGTTGTAGCTGCAAGGATGAGGTAACCAGAGTGAAAAACATTCTGATTTTCTAAACTTTCTGCCGTCCAACGAACTGTCCTCTGTGAGAAGCTGTAAATCGGTGGCTCCCAGACTGTTTCTGTCATTTTTTTGTTTGGATGCTGAAAAATCATTTGGCCCAAACTTTCCAATGTGTAAATTCCCTGAATTTTATTAACTGATGAGAGCTTTGGAAAACTGAACTGCTTGTTTTTTCTTTTCCTGAATGGCTCCACTGGTACAAGATACTGACAATGAACTCAAGAACCTTTTCATAGTCTGGATTTAACTGAAATGTTTGATTTGTGAGAAACACCAGTTTGTGTTTACTTCCCTTTCAAACAAAGAAATCTTGCACTTTACATGTCACTTTGCTTTGTGGGCAAATCTTTCTAATCTGAATCTTGACCATATCAGCATCAGAGCACTCCTTTTTTATCCCTTTCCCTACTGTTTCCAAATGAATTAGATTCATTCAACTTTACTTTTACTTAATGTTTTTCCCCCTGGTCAAACTGGCGCCCACCTCCAGTATGGGAACCTCTGATAAAGATTAAAAACGAAACAATATTTGCAAATATTATTTGGCCCGCACCTGAAGTATACCTTTTAAAATATACATTGCATATATTTATATCTGCTTAAAAATAAAACAGTATTTAATCACAATTAAAACATTTCATTCTCCACTGCCAACTTTCTTTCCTCCTATATAGAAAAAATGAATATGATCATATACATAACAATAACTGCTTCAGCTTATTACATCCACTGTGTTTTCAGCTACAACTTGCCTTTCAGAGCTCCGAGGATGCTGCGGAGCTGAGAAGAGTCTCGATAAGCCACCAGGCCGCCATGGTTGGCCCAGCGGTCGGCTCCTTTACATTCAGCATAAGGCTGGTGATAGGTCAGTTCCATCTGGTGATCCTGTGCTCCGGAGTTGGACTGTAGACTCTTGGTCAGGTCCACCACCCCTCCTCCGAGGGCTCGGAGCAGGGCGTGAGGGGCGCAGGAATCCCACTTAAAGGTGCTGCCCTCTGAGAGGACGTAGACGTCAGCGAGGCCCTGAATGACACACAGGATCTTGTAGCCGGCTCCGGAGGCATACATCAGCTTGTCAGGGCCGCATAGCGAGGTCAGGGAATCCTTCACGAGCCCCTTCTCACTGGAGCTCAGCACTGCAGTGAGACCTCGCCCCCCTTCAGATCCACCGGCAGGCCGGGACAGCGAGCAGATGTTGACATCGCCACAGGACACACCCCAGAAGTGCTTCCCCCTCCAGCTGTGAATGCAAGCAAGCAGTGAAAAGGTGATTATATTTTTTACCCCAAGGGAGACAAAGGGAGATGCTACACAGTGGAGCGGTAAACCAGCACTCCCGTGCTCAGCAGTCGTGCAGTTTCATCTGAAAGTTCCTTTCGTTTTCCAGATTGCGTCTCAACTTCCACTGTTCCCCTTTTCTGCCATTTCTTAAAGACACTACAAAAGCATGGAAATTTCAACCTGGTAGCACTTTGATATCTTTATCTAGCCCTACTTTGTTCTGTAGGAACCAATTGGCTTCATTTTCAAGTCCTCAGTCAGTTGCCTAGAGGAGTCTGTGGTTGTTGAGTGTTACCACAAGGTTTCAAGAGTCACCGTATTTATCGACTATGGACATGTCATCAGCTGACCAGTCCTAATGGCAGCTTTTGACCTGCTTTACAGATCCAAAGAAGTCGATTAAGGCCTGACGTCTCAATGAAGAATTAAGACTTTACGAGCAGAAAGATGCACAGATACCATAATTAGTTTTTTGTTGTTGTTGTTGTTGGTTGTTGTTGTTTTTTTTTTTTTTTAAACTTACCCTCCACCTGAGGGATCTTTGTAGTTGAATGGCTGGTTGATGACGCCCATGACGGGCTCACCTGTGCTCCGGAGGTAAACCCCGATCAGAACCAGAGCACAGTGTAGACCTGAAGGAGACAGGTGACCCTCCTCCAGCACCTCCTCTCGGCCCTCTATGTACTGGCTGGTGGCATCTGTACTTAAAAACAACAGAGACGATCAGCTCTCACTGGAGTCTGAGATAAGATGCTCATGTCTGCTGTCAGATTCATTCACTGCGGCAGAATGGAGGAGAACGCAGAGCCTTTCACCTATGGGGTCGATCCAGATGCCGAGCTCAGAGGGGCTGAGAGGCACCGTCAGACTGTCTGTGCCGGCGTCGACAGTGGCCGGGTCTTGGTGGATGGCTCGTGCCAGCAGAGATGCAGCAGTACGGTGGCCGTCCAGCACCGTGGCCAGCAGCGCCGCAGTCTCCTCCTCCGTGCCGCACACGGTGACCGTCACATTCTCTCCTGTTGAAATGCAGAGTCAGTGAGGCTGCGGTTATCACCTTACTACAAATGACAGTGTGGTAATGTGCAGCATGCTTAAATAGGACAGGGACACACTGACGTTCTTGTTATTTTACATGAAAGATGACTCAATCACGGTGAGGTGCAAATGCTGATCGTTGAGTCAAGTGTATTTTTAGCCACTGGAGCATTCAGTCTTCCACTATGAAGGTGAAGTGATTTCTATAATAAACCTCCCTGCTCACTCAAAGAGAACATGAATACAACCAGTCCTCCTTTGCTGGAATTATACCATGTCGGCCTAGCCATGTTTTCTGTGTCAATTATTAATCCACAGTATGGGCAAGAACTAAAATGACTGGTTTATTGACAGAATTTTAATCAGCAACCATTTTGATTATCATATAATTATTTGTAATCATTTACAAGCAAAAATGTCAATATAATATTGTCAGGAACTGATGTTCTTCTTTGTCTCATGTGCCAGTAAACTGAACATCTTTCGTTTTTTGGATTGTTGGCTGAGCAAAACAAAACATCTGTAGACGTTAAGTTTCTCCTCAGGATAATTTGTGTTTCTTTCAATATTCTCTGAATTTTATCAGCCAAATCAGGGGATTAACGAATAATGAAATAATCTTTAGCTGCAACGTTAACGTCCACTAAATTAAACACAAGGTATACCAGAGGGCCTTTCTACAAGATTAGCTGATAGTACAGGACTTGTCTTTGTTGACACTGTACTTTGGTGCTACAAATTCTCAAAGCTGTACTCAATCTAATATCAAATACCAGGAGACATTTAGTAGTAGTGACTCTGGGACCTCTGAGGGCCCAGGGCAGACTTCCATCTTATTCTCCCAGTACTGTTCAAAAGAGACATTAAAGTTGATAAACTTCTTAAACTGCAAATTTGATTGTCAGCCTTTACAGAAGGCTGCTGCAGAAGACCAGGGTTTCGTTCCTAGACTGTGTGACCGTGACTGACCCCAAACATGTGCTTCATACAAGAGTTAGTTTCAGCCAAAAAAAAAACCTGTGCACAACTCAAATATGTGGCCACAGACAAGGGACAAGAGCATGTGGTGTGTTAAGTGTAATATTAAGTAATTACCAAGCCCATTTTCAAACTTATTGGACTCCTCTCCATGAATGAAGCCATTCATTTCAGGGAACTGCACAAAAGAACAGATGGGAGATAATTAAAATGCAACACACAGTCTACTTTCAGTATGTTTATACAGTCCACACTTGTACAGCGCCTTCTCCCACCTGAGCCCCGACATCGTGCCGGATCATCTCCTGGATCACCACGTCGGCCAGCGTCTTGAAGTCCTGGACGAACTTCTTGTTCTTGTCATCGCCGGTCTTCTCCTGTACGAGGAGCTGAAAGAGGGGGGCCTCCTGCCTGCAGACCCGAGCCACATTCGCCGCTTTCTCAGCCACGCGCAGCAGCAGCCTCAGCAGATCAGCCATGCCTGAAAGGAAGGGAGGCAGAGAGGGGTTTAGTCAACACGGAGATGGAAACTGAGCGAGAGCAAGAAAAAGACAGATGTGGCGGTTCGAGCTCACACATACTGAGTTAATAATAGCCTCAGAATGAAAACAGGGCATTTCTGAATAACCGACAAGGGGCTGGAGGCGGTGGTTTCAGGTCTTAGTGTGCGAACCACAGTGTTTCTGCTGAAGCTCACAGTTCTCTCCAAACGACGCTTACATAACACAGATCTCAGAACAATTATTCACAAAATACTCAGGAAAAAAAAACCCCAACAACTTTATAACAGGGCTGTGTATCATCTAGTGACTTCATTACTTGGAAAAACACCCAAAAGCACAATAAGGTGTGTAGACAGAGACCAGTGAGAGACAACCCACACGCTGTTCCCCGTGTGTCGGAGGAACAGCACACGACCTATATCCTCAGCGGGGACGCAGAGACAGGCCTCCATCGCACCTACACGGTGTCACCGTTGCCCTTTGACCTGCGGCTGCGGGTCAAGCCCTGCGACGCCGCTGGTCGTAACGCCCCGGGGGGGAGAGAAAGGCTGAGCCGGGCGCGTACGAGGGTGAGATCGGGCATCGACGGGATTCAAACGTCGATGGAGAAAGAAACAATGAACCGGCCTCGGCCGCCGCTCACCTTTCCTCTCGTCCGTCCCTCCCGCTAGTCGCGCTTTTCCTCGCTTTCCCCCCTCGTCCGACCCGCAGCCACCGGGCGCGGATGATCTCGTGTGACGGGAACGACGCAGGGCGGAGAGTTTCGGCGAAGCGGAGACCAAAGTTCCCGATCGGCCCCGGGAGGCGCCTGCTCCGGTTTCTCTACGTCAGCGCGACTCCCCCGTCCGGAGGGAGGGAGGGAGGGAGGGAGGGAGGCGGCCGCGTCTAGGCCGACAGGCACCGGGTCCGGACAGGCGCGTCACCGGGGCCCCGACCACGGCCTGGTTCACAAGGAGCCGACAGGCAGGAGCCGACAGGCGGAAGACGAGCCCGCGGTGCGTTCGCGTGAAAATAGGAAAGTCAAGCTTCCGAGGTTGAATTTTTTTTTATTTTTTTTTTTTTTAATGTAGGTTATGATATTAATTATGTAGGTGATTTTTTTTTTATTTTGCTCATTACTCCGAGAAAAGGAAATTACACACGAGGCAAGTTAACCGCGTTAAAGTGTGTCTGAAAGTAAGGGGAAAAAAAATCTAACATATGGAAGTAATTGAATTAAATAATTTAAAAAAAGTACATAAACTGTAATTATTTAAAAAAACAACAAACCTCTAATAAATTGGCATTACAAATTACCACGAATTGTTCTCCGAGGTTAGTACGTTCAGGCTTTACTCGCTTGTAAATTTACACATCTCAGTGGTTTCCCAGCACATTTTCAGTTTATATTAATTTCATTAATATCCGTCTATTCCCATCCCAGGAACCTTGAATGCAAATGAAATCTGTTTACATCGCAGGTTGGATTTTCATAAGTTTGGCTTTGTGTATTTAATATTTTGCCATTATGAGAATTACGTTTCCAGGCCATCACGCCTCCTTTTTCCCCCCATGGATTATAAACCCGTGCACAGCATGACTCAACATTACGCCTTCACATGCACTGTAGGGCAGCGGTGGGAACCTGGGGGCAACTGGGGGCAACTGGGGGCCCTAACAGGAGGCTGTGGTGGGGAACCGCTGCTTTCCGTGCTAAATAAGACAACTGTTTTGGTGACATTTCTTTATTTCGGTGTGGTTGCAGAATGGAAAGACCACCCGTGTTTGACATGAATTGATGCTTCATTTACTGCATTTTGCCAAGAAAAAAAAAATACATGACACATAAAAGGTAGAACAGAGTGGACGTAAACAATATATCAGACATCTAAATTACAACTATGGTTACAAGACACAGTATTATGCTCAGTGGTGGAAAGTAAGTAATACCCATGTAATTTAATATATTGGGGAACATGTATTTTGCTTGAACGCTTTATTTTCTGCTACTTTTTTCATTGACTCAAACACTTCTGAGAGGCATATATTTCACTGTTCTATTAGACAGTGCTAGTTAGTAGTTACATTACAGATTATTTTCAATAAAAATAACCAATCAGCCAGTAAATCTGATGGATAGTTATAGATTAAACTGCCCAGTTTATAGATCCATCATATTGGCATCACCTTGACCTGCTGACACAATAACACAATAATATTAAACCACAGACAGCGTCCATTCTGTTTCCTAATGAGTAAAGTAGTATAATCACCAAACAACTTTTATTTGTTGTCTGTTGATCTCCGACACACAACTTGTTGAAACAACTTGTTTCAACAGTATATTAAGCCAAGGAAATAATGTACTGTAAATCAGGAAATAAAGCATAAATATTATAACTAGGTTTAGCAATTAAGCCCCAGTAATCAAATCTAGAGGATGTATAGGAAAGGAAACAGTCTTCTCTCTGTCGTATAGATGCACAGTGTGTATTTGATATTTTGAGCTGATAGAGAGAGCACCCTGCTTTGGCTTTGGCTATATTATAAACACATTTTTAATGTGATGATCTAAATCAATTTATATTTTACTTCTTTAGAGAGCCAGAGCTCAGGAAAGGCCATCCCCAGTATCTCTTCCTGTAAAACGTTAAACCACAAACACACTGCTGAGTGCTATTAGCAATTTAGAGGAATATTACGGGAGCTATATTTAGTCTGTAATAAATAATGTCAGTCCACTTGTTTTCCATGGACTTGGAAAAGTGTAAATGTTTCACAGCAAAAAAGGGCAAAAATTCATTTTTAGCTTACATTTGTGTGTGCATGTGTAACTTGAGTGTCATTTACACAATGTGTACTTTGAGTACTGGGTTTAACACATCTTATTCTTTTTTTCTCAGTGTCTATTATTAAACTTACCTTTTGTTATAATTATTGCACTTAAAAAATATTTAATTTGTTTTCTATAGCTAGAGATTTTGTCTATACATTCCGAAACTGCATTTCTTTCCAGATGTTTCTAAGGTTTATCGATGATTGACATACAACCATAAGCTTTGAGATTATACCTGAACATTGTTTCACAAGGTCAGATATTACTGACCCATTACTGACCATGGTTGTTATTGAAAACAAACTATACACTGAGTATGCTGGACATAATATGGAATCAAACTACAGTTTGCAGGACTCAAATACACAGACATGAACATTCAGTAAGGCATGGGCAGAGGCGTCCTTTACTCAGTTCATATTCCAGCTTACTTCGACACAAACACAAACACAAACAAACACAAATAGACACACAAACAGACACACGGCAAAATGGAGAAACTTGATCAAATGCCACATTTTCAGAGCAACTGGCTTTTGGTCCAATCTCTGACCACTAATTTCCATTAGTTGTACATTACAGAGCGCATAACAAATGTGAATGGGAGTGGCTGATCAATACGGTTTAGTGTCCACAGTATACTGGGCGAGGCAATCAGCACAGTATTGGATAAGCCATCAGTCCGGTTAGGATCCTGAAAAGACAGAGGAGTTTCTTCAAATGGAGGTAAGAGAGACTATTCATAGTTGATTAGATGACAGGTTTCCAATGCATTTATTACAATTTATTTTATGTTTAAAAACATACAGAAAAATAACCTCTATTACAAAATCATTGTTTTTTGGGAACTGATTTTAACACTTTGTTACAGGCCTCAAAGGAGAATATGTCAGAAATGGAGAGTGGCATGGTCACTATTATCCAAGTTTTCCACAAATACTCAGGTCGCAGTTGCAAGCTAAGGAAGGCTGAGCTTAAATCGCTCATCAACAATGAGATGAGTCATTTCATAAGGGTAAGTTATGGAGGGATGAAAATCGGCATGTTTTTGAGAGCACTTTATATAATCCTAGTAATAACTCATAACAGCAGCTTAAAGATAATCAACTTCTAATAGGCATGTAGCTTTTTTCACATGTACTCTGAGATCACAGTGTGCCACAATTAAAATGTCTGTTGTTGTAGATTAGATACTTGGATATCTTGACAAAAAACGCAGCGCCACTCTAGGGATGCTGGTCACTCGGTCATCAGTCTAAAGTGAAATATTATGATATCTCTTCAATGATTTGACTTGAATTCCAACACAAATTCTTGTTAAATTTACTTTCATTCACTTATTCTGCTGAACAGAAAATCCAAGAGAATGAGACTCTGGATGTGCTCTTTGCGGACCTTGATCAGAACGGAGACCTGGAGATTGACTTCAAAGAGTTCATCACCCTCATCGCCATGGTCACCTCAGCATGCCATGAACTCTTCAACCCAAAGCGCGATTAGAAGTGGTCAGCACATATACCAATTACTCATTAAAAATATAAGGAACACAGGAAAAGGATGTCTGAATTTTCTAAGTGTGGGTGAATGCTAATCAACCAGGCGTCTGAGTAGATTTTGACCAACTTGGAAGGCGGATCGTTGCTACAGCTTTTACTTGGTCTCGTATAAATAAGAAAAATCTAAGAATGATGACAACATATGAGGAACCATACATTTGGTGCAACAAGGACGCAGCGTGTTTAACGTGAGGCCTTTCTAAACAAACAGTTCCAGTCTGACCTACTGCAGCCTTTGGCTGGAGAAACAACAACTTACTTCTGCAGTTTGTAGACATGTAATGTGTCCCATCAATAGGCAAGGAGCACAGTACTTTTATTGTCACCTAAAGCTTCTGTTGAGTGTCCACTTGCATATAGGTGTGAACTGATGCTAAAGTGACCTTCTCTTTTGATAGTGTAGGTTGGCAGGTGCTGAACTATTCTGACATTGACCAAAAAGCTCCCCCTTGTGGAGAATCTGCAGCCTGTTAAATGTGAGAGCATTAAGTCCTTTATCGAAACACAAAGTTCCATTTATTCTCTTAGTTCTCTGAATTCTCAGAATTTCTAAGACACATAGATGATGAGATATTGTCTATCTCAATAGTCCTCTTCACCACAGAGTCATTGTCTCAGATTGTTTTCCATAAAATCCAGGATCTTCTTCCAGGCATCTTCCTGGGCAGCTGCGTGAGGCGCAAGATGACCTCCCCACAGAGTGATCACTGCAGGAGACGATGAAAAAGAAAAACCTCACAATTACAGTCATCACAACTTTTAATTACAACTCATACTTAATATCAGGGGTCTGACAGTTAAAATTTAATGACAAAAAGTGTAAAATAGGATCTGGCTGAATGAAAAATGCAGCTTTAGGACAGTGCTCACGTTTTTTTGGTTTCATGCTCCATAGGGACTTTCTTGAATTCGGTGTGTAAGGTGGCTCAATCAGGTGACCGGCTCCGGCGTACGACAAACGGGTGAAGAGCTGAGATTTATCTGCAGCCCTCAGGGTCTCCTCAATCTGATGACCAATAAATCAGTGTAAGAAAAATAGCAACCTTACCAAATAAATAAATAGATAAATAAAAATCAAAGAAACAAAATCTACCAGGTTTGCATTCTCTATGCTTGAAGCACTCAGGTCATCTTCTCCCACTATGTACATCAATGGGCAGGCGAGTTTCTCGATCTGCAAATACACAATAACCCTGGAGCAGAGTTAATAGAAAGCACATTGTTTGGATATTCTTATTGCATGTGTAACTTTGTGTGTTGTTGCTGAGGGATCAGGTGGCAGATAGGGTGGTAAGTCTTTCACATCACCTTCACTTTGCTCCCAGGGGAGAGGTTAGCAGGCAAGGAGATGTCTCGGAAACTGACATGGCCTTTATCATCATACGTCCAATATTTCTGGTCTCTAAATCAGAAAACCACAACTCTTAAACCACAACTCTTATTGTCTTTCAATTGAAATTGCTGAAACGAACCTCAGTGATGCACATTTCCTGCTAGGGATTCAGCTGTACAGTTGTAAATTTCACCTTAGCCCAAGTTATCCACCAGAAAATCAAATTTGGTTGAGCTCAATGGATAAGACAAATAAATTAACAATGAACCGTTGGTCTATAGACTAAATAAGTACTTTAGGCTATAGACTTATCATAGCCGTATCATACTAGACCCTGTCAGTAAATGCAATTTACCTTTCAAAGCACTCAGTCTTGCCGTCGGTATCGGAGAGCTTGATGGTACTTCCTACTGGCCCATTGATACAAATCAAACACGAAGGCTGCAGAGGAGAACATAAAAAGTTCAAAAAAATTAAAATGAACTTTATGGTGCTAAGAAACTAGTGTATTTATTTTCACATCTATTCCTTAGAAAGCATGTGACTTTCCATGTGCATGGAGCTAAGAATGGGTGACATATTAAAAGAAAAACCCAGTGACTTAGTAAGGTGTTGTGCTGCCACGAGCCATTAGTCTCAGCAATGATTCTACAAATCTCTGGAGCTCTACCGGACATATGAACACCATTCATCCAAAAGACATTCCCTCATTTGGTGTTTTGTTGATGGAGTTGGAGAGTAGAGTCCTCCTGTCTCTCCACTCATCTTTCAGGCCTTTCCCTTCAATTGTCATCCATCTGTTGCTACTAATCATGCTGTAGATCAGGGAACTGATGACAGACACCGGACTTTCTGACGTACTTTTGCATCCATCTGAGTGGCAATTCGAAGAGCCAGGAAGACTCCAAACGACAGACCGATGATCCCAACTCTGTTGGCACAGACCTGACGGTGATCTCGAAGTAGGTGGAAGGCTGACTGTCCAAACAGAGCAAATGGGATATTTGGAGCAAATGACAAAATAAAATGAAAGTAAATGTAACTGAGCTTTTTTTTTAAGTGAGATGTATGAATGATGCAGAAAGTAATGAACATATCATAGAATAAGTAAAGCCTGTATCTTATTCTACCTTGAAATACGAATCACCAACATTGATGGAGTTTTGTGGGCCAGGTAATTCTTTGTGCCCGAAGTAGGCAAGGGACAAGCTGGCATAGCCTCTGGATGCAAAAAGGGCAGAGCGGTACTCCACCAGTCCTCCACCCATTCCCCACAGGTCCAACATGGCTGGAAATGGGCCTGGACCTGTAAGATATCATTACAGTAGATGCTGCTCAGAGGACACAGTTACCATTCACCACCTTTCCATAACTGGCTTAAAATGGCTCTATAACTGCTTCAAATCATGAGCTCACCGGGGGGTAAGAATAACGTCCCTACAAGTCCATTTTCACGAATTTCTATCCTCCTTACGCCTGGTGCCATGTACCAGCGCTCAGTAGTTACAGCAGCCAGCTCAGTGCTCTGTCCCTTACTTGGGGACACATGCCCCTCCAGTAGGGATATTTGCACAACATATGGAGTCTCTACATTTTTTTTCCTCAATCTGTGGAAAAGAACACAACTCAGGCAGGAAACTCTCATCACCCCTTAACTATTTATAGAAACAATAACAAACATGAGTTTGACAGTATGCCCCTGCTTATTTGACACCCGACAACAATTTTGTGTAATTGATTAAATAATTAAATGAGCATGAATATTGACTTGAGGGATCTGTTCATGGAAGGAGATGTATTTCTTGGAAGCAGCCAGTGGCTGTAGCAGGGTTCATTTGTATTTTATTAGGACGTGTATGGAAATTTAAAATGCCATAAACTTTATTTTCTCTAGATCTTAGTGAGTATGTTTTTATCACCTGCCTTAAACCTTCTCGTCCTCCAGGAGCCGGCTGCATTCCCCAGAAGAGTCCCATGGGCTCACAGCCCAAATATGAACCCCCGACTGAATGATCCCTGGTCACTGTTGGAGGCGATAACAATAATGCTGCATAAAAGTCTTGTTGACTGGTTTAATGGTTAAAATAATTTTATTTCTAAAAGTTAAATATTCTAACCCGTTTTGTTTTTGCACATATATTGTTGTTACAGTGATTATATTGTCCTGCAAAACTCAGTGTGACTCACCGTTGACAGTGCCGTCAGCATTTGTATTGTAATGAGCAAATGCCTCCCACAGATCACCATCCTCACTATGCAATCGTGCACAGACTGTAACTGGACAGCACGGGGGCAAGAAACATCCTTGAATGCTGGTCTGTTCATCTACAAGGGCACGAACAGGAGCAGCTTCCAACAGAGGAGCTGGTGTGTAGCTGCTCCTCCACCGAACTGATCCTACAGGTAGAAGAAAATATACTCCTGAACTTTTACAAAGAAACTCTGAGTCATGTATTTTTTTGTGTATTTCAAATCTTTACCGTAAAAGATTCAACAGAAATTTGCTGATTCAATCAAGGAAATTATTTTTATAGTTCTATTGAAGCTACTTCTTGTGCTGATAAGGCAAACTATAATACTGCAACTGTGCATTTATGAATACTTTTTATTAAGGCAGTACTATACCATGGGCTACAAAAGACTACAAACAAAGAAAATAGTGCAGAAAACACAACCTCATTGGTGGAGATGACAGAAAGAATTACTGCCTGTTTTATTGATGTAATAATACAGGTGCACATCTTTGCAGCATATCAGCTAAACAGTCATAGGCAAGTCCAGGATAACACTTATAGACAAGTACTTGATTATTAATAATAATATTTAAATTACCTTAACTATTACTGTGGCTTGCATAATTTCTAAAAAAACAAAAAACAAAACTCTTGTAATTATTTTGCACAAAAACAAACACATACACCACATACACACCACAATCAGACTGTTATGTTAAGAACAATAAACCTGCAGATTTACTCAGGGTCAAAGTAGAACTTACTCCATAACTGAGAGTACTTGGTTTGGAAAACACAACAGAGAACAAACAATATCTTACCCACTGCACGATAGAAACTTGCCAGTCTCCAGTGTAAACGAAAGCATGGTATTATCTTTGTCTCCATGAGCCGCTGTATTGTTGTCACACTCATACGTGCTGTCAGCATTCTGTTGTGACTGTTGTCCCCATAAAGAGAAAGGAGTGAATTTCAAACGTTAACCACAGAAGACTTCAACATCTGTGTAGTGAAATAAAGCTGATCTGTAACTGTTAAATATTAAGTCTTATAGCTGATCCAAGGGTGAACTGCATTATCTGCTGCTTAGATTAGTCTGGCTAACGCTTGCTCCACTGTTAGAAATTAACCTTTGTCCTACATAATAGGTGAGTGCAGTATTCTGTTGGTGATCTTAGACCATATTACTATGACTGATGATAATTTTAATAAACTAAAAGTGGAATAAAATTAGCAAAAGAACAATAAACATTTCAGTCACTAGACTACTATTCCTTGGAAAAACAATTCTTAAAACTTTACTACAGGCACCACCGATGATATGCTGGGACAGGACAGGCCATCGCTGTATTGCCAATAGTTTTGTCACATGTGAATGACCTCACTAACATGTGAATCCCAAATACCTGTTTCAGTCTTGCAGAGAGATCAGACTAAAAACTGACAGCTGATAAATTTAGTTAAAAAGACAACATGACCACCATCAATATTTGATGTTCACTTTTAATAGCTTTGGCTTAAAATGAAAGTAGCTTCTTTCACTTCTCGTAACACGAAAAAAAAATAATTGATTCCACTGACTTCCTGTTTTATCTTTTAATTGTAACAAACAACATCTGTGAACAAAGTGTTGCTGATTGGACCATGAAGAATTGTGTTTTATTGTGAAACACTATGGGCAGCATATTAATAAAAGTTCTTCAAAAGTATTTCTTCAGTCACAAACTTTAATTCCTTTCTTTCGAGATTTGTTTCATAGGTTTATCAAAGGATGATACACAACCATAGGCTTTGAGATTATTCCTTATTTCACAAGCTGATATATCATTGACCCTTAATTGGGTCCATAGAGGTGTTGTTAATGAAAATGCAGAAGATGCTTGACGAATTATCCTATTTCAAGTTACTAAATTATTTCAAGTTATTTCAAGTTTTTAAATTCCCTTTTTTTGCAAGCATTGCATTACAAAAGGAAGACATTTGTGTCAATGTTTTATTTTACACAACTATATTGGTCTCAATAAAACGAAGCTTTAGCTCTCCAGCAAACTACACAACTTCAGACGGTGGCGTTGTCTTCAGTGCATCACTCACTTTACCTCTCTTCCTAATCTGTTTTGTAAAACTGTGAGAAACCAAACAATTTCTCGTAGACTCAAAGAAAAATTCCTTGACAATGCATAAACTTTTATGATTACTACCATCATCATTTACACCACTCGAGGTCAGCACACGTAGCTGCCATGAAGAGAAAACGAAGGATCCTGTTAGGCCAAAAACGCTGTGGCTTATTCCAGCACCAGGGTTTCACTTCTAAGCAAATGATGAACATCTTTTAAAAATTATACTTACGAGCATAATCCTCATAGGGAAACAACTAAATGCGATAGTGTTATGCCGACGGCAGAAGTAGCGGCGGGCTAGTAGCAGCGAGCTTTATTACCCCTGAGGAGGAGAAAGCGCTAAGTCTTCTGTATTTTGTTAAATATCAGTAATGACGAGCGGGAAGCGATCTCACACTGTGAATGGCAGAAAAGGTTAATGGACCAGTGGGAACGACAAACGTTTCATTCCGCTGCTCGGACCAGCGCAGCAGCCGTCAGCTGCTCCGTCCGTCACCGGAAACGTAGACGGTCCGGTCACTTCCTGCTGTGACGGACCGCGGCGGCGGCGGCGGCTGATCCCGTACGAGCGTCTCCTCTCGCCTCTCCGTGGACTTGACCCACTTCTGGCATAGCCGAGGAAACCACGAACGCCGGGAGGATGCATCCACGCATTGTTCCCAGCTTTGCATTTCGGCACAGTTTCTTACGCTGTTATGGTTGAAAATTCAGGCTACGAATTCATGCATGTAAAATGTCTTTGGTTCTTTTTAGTTTTGAAAGGGAGCTGCAGCTGAACTAAATAGACGTCCAGGGGTACAGAATGGTTTTAAGTGTGCTAATGTTGGATTTTCTTTCTTTTTATATGGGGAAAACCAGTGAGGGGTTAGGTGGTATTGTTTTTTTTAGTTGTTGTTTGTTTGTTTTCTTTGCAGGGGGGGGGGGTAGTATTTTGTTTTCTGTGTATTATTCATGTCTATAAAAAGCTGCCTGCTAAAATTATATTTGATATTAATATAAGTCATATGATAGAATCAGGACTGGTTAGATATGACAACTTTCTATGCTAAAGGGGAAAGTGCAGTGCAATATTTTAGCTGGAATACAAAGGGCCTTGATAAAGCTGTGAAGTGGGGATGAGTCTTTACTCATTTGAAGAAGCTCAAAGCTAAAATCACATTTCTACAGGAGATGTAATTGAGAAACCAAGATCATTTTTGAGTGCGAAAAAGATGGGCGGCCAATATTTCCACTCAAATCTCAATTTTAAATCTCCAGGTACTGCAATTTTAATAAATAAGACCACTCCCTTCATCTCATCCCATGTTACCTCTGACCTACTTGGTAGGTTTGTGGTTGTTAATGGGAACTTATATATTACTCTTTTAGCATTAGCTAATGTCTAAGCCCCTAGCTGTGATGATGAGCATTTCTTTCCAACTTTTTTTTGCATCCCTTCCTGATTTGAATACTCATGACCTAATCTAAGGTGGAGACTTTAACTGTGTCCTTAACCCCCAACCTAAATAGGTCATCTAATAACACCTAATCACTGACAAAAACTGCTAAACTAATTAGATCTTTCCTCACTCATCTCAGCCTGCACCCAACCCGAAACCCCCTGCAGGACTCCCTCAACCTCTTCCTGTGCCTCAATGCCCCTATTCTCACATCCCCATGGATTTTTCAACTGGACTTCCCCCTTCTGAAGGTAAACCACCATACTCACTTCAGTTGGCTGTTTATGTTGTGCCTCTCCCCAAGCTTCCTTCCACTTTAGAAACAGCCTATGTCCTGGTCCTCCACATGTTTCACTTCCACAGCATCTCTATGGACATTGTCTCTTACCAGGGCCCCCAATGTGCTTCCCAGGTCTAGAAGCCTTTCTGCCAGGTACTGGGGGCCTTGGCCAGCCTCTCCTCCAGATACCATCCAAGAGGCAGACAGAGTGGGCTAACCAAGACCTGGAGTCAGCAAAGCATTGTGTCATACTTGACACCCTGCTTCATGGTCTGCTCACTCCCCTGGATTGAGTATCCCTCGTCAGCTCTGAGTGGCACTCACCTGGACGGCCAGCCAGAAACCAGCGGATTGCTGATCGTTGTCGCAGCCTTGTCAAAAGGTCTGACTCTCTGTACGGGACCTCCCCCTACCATTACTCCTGTTAGTTGATCTTCCCAGTTGGGAGACAAAATACTCAACCCCACTGTCATCTGTCTTAAACTCCCCCCAGCACTCAAGATGCACCCAGTTTTCCATGTGTCCCTCCTCAAATCCATCTCCTCAAGTCCTTTGGGCCCTCTGGCCGAGCCCCCACCAACCCCAACCCCAAGCTCATGGAAGACTTGTCAGCCTACACGGACCAGTGGCTTCTGGACATACACTGGGCCAGGGGTACTAATACCTGGTGGATTGGGGGGGTTAGAGCCCAAAGGAGTGATCCTGAATCCCCAGCTCCCACCTGCCCATTTCCTGTATTCCAATAAAACATCTCAGACTGCATCCCCCTCTCAGCCTCTGCCTTTGGGTCGACTAGTACAAACTGTAACACCATCACCATCATTTTTCTCCCCTGTTCACTATTCATATAGTAAATTGATTATTTTCTTATTGTTTTGTAAACTTCCCCCTTCAGTTAGGCAGTGTGATTACAAGGAGCAAAGTGTGGAGCAAAGTCATTTTGGACTTTGCTCCACACTTAGTGCAGTTGGCATTTTTGAACAAAAAAAGTCCAGAGTATGGTGCTTTTATAATCGTCTATTTTTAGACAAATCCATGAAAGACATTATTACATCCCAGACTGAATTATTTCTGAAAACAAATAACACAGGGGAGGTATCAAAGAGTACTTTGTTGGAAGCTCTAAAAGCCTACCCTTTGGCCAAATAATCCCCTACAGTGCTGCTGCTAATAGATGGTGAGTAGAATGAATCTCTAGCAGTACTGATCAGATTTAGACCATCGTTTTCTATATCTCTCACTCTTGACCTGTACAAAAAAAGATAAACACTCCAAACAGAATTTGACCATCTTTCAACAAATGAAATCTCACAGGTGCTACTTCAAGCCTGTCACAGGACTTATGAACATTACAAGTTAGACAATCCTCTGCTTCAAGAATGACAACTGAAATTCGACCTAATTCTGGACCAACAAATGTTTACCAACAGGATATAAATTAGGAATTTGAACAATTTCACTCTTGTTTATATTTATCAGAGAGTGACCCCTCTCTAAAAGAGGAATTTTTTTCAAAATCCCAATGATATCTGCAGAAGATGTCTCTTGAGGAACTAAATTCTTCTATAAATAGCATTCAACTCTTTAAAGTTCAAGGCCCCAACAGTTATAGTTCAGACTTCTATAAAGCCTTTTCAGTGTGTACCCCCCCCCCCAGACACACACACACTGCTTGATGTCTTTAACGAATCATTTACTCACTCTTTTGAAAGTAGACACCAAAATTTTAACTAAAACACTGGCCACCCTTTTGGAAAAAGTCCTCCCCACAATTATTTCGCAAGCTTAAACTGCCTTCATTAATAAGTGTTATTTTCAAACCTTCACGGACTTTACTGTAGGATTTGTGGGTACAATCTTAACTTATCTAAGAGTGAACTGTTCCCCATCTACAAAGTTGCCCAGAGTCTGTCATACTCCTTTCATGTTGGTTGACAGGTCCCTCATATACCTTTCGATTTCTAAAAACGTGCAACTACATTAGATCCAATACAATAACTTTTTCTAAGTGCACCTACTAGCACTCAGACTGAATCTTTGTTTTCCACTGATCCTTCTTCTAGGGCTGTAATATAACTATAACCATATGTCCAATCAGTTAGATGTATTGCTAGGTTTCCTGAAATCTGCTTAGGATGAGGAACTGGGCATTTACTTAACAGATGAGCTGTGGATAGAGGCACAGACAAGGTGCACTCAGCATCTACATGTACCAGACATGGTCCTATACAGCTCAGGATGTTGCATCATCTCCATCTATCAAAGGTCAAGCTCTTCAATATGTATCCTAATGTAGGGTATTTCCTGCATCTTTGGGGCACATAGAATCTTACCCAGTGTTGGCTCCGTTTTGGATGCTGGGGGAGGACGACAGACCTCTTAGAAGACACACTTCTAATGTGGCAAGGTTCATAACCCTTTTGCATGCAGATTAATTCTACTGAGCCTCCCACGTCCACTGAGTAGATCAAAGATGTTATGCAACACTTTAAAATGGAAAAACTCAGATTCGCCTCACGAGGTTCCACTGAGAAGTTCCATTAGACTTGGCAACCTTTCATTGATTATGTAGAGGCCAGACAATGGGTGTCCTCTTAATTCTTGGCTACTATTATTGGGTTATACCTAATGTAAGATATCAATGAAGAACCCTCTAAAGAAGCTTTGCACCTTAGTTGGTCATGTTTACTGTATCTAATTCTGGACTGTTTTTGTAATATTTTATATAAGATGTAGATGATGCTTACTGTTTGTTTATTGGTATTTTAGTTAATAAATAGACAGTAAGAAAAAAGAGAATGCAGCAGATGCAAATATTTTATTCTGAGGGCATTTTTTCAGTCACTTTTGGCTTTTCATTGACCTATAACCATAGTTGTTACTGAATACAACTATACACTGAGTATACTGGACATACTCTGGAATCAAACCAAAGTTTGCAGGACTCAAATACACAGACATGAACAGACAGTAAGGCATGGGCAGAGGCGTCCTTTACTCAGTTCATATTCCAGTTCACACACACACACAAAAAAAAAATAGAGAAGCTCTTTGCGGACCAGATAAGAGCAGAGACCTAGAGATGAACTTTAGAGTTCATCACCCTCTTCACCATGTTCAACTCAGCATGCCATGAACTCCATAATAAGTAGTCAGCACATATACCAATTACTCGTTAAAAAAAAAAAAGGAACATAGGAACAGAGTGTCTGAATTTTTTAAGTGGGGGTGAAAGATTAGTATACATCAACAAAAAAACTGAGGATTTTGACAAACTTGGATCGTGGATCTTTGTTATATCTTTTGCTCAGTGCTGTAAAAGTTTTGTTGCATTCAGTAAAATGTAAGAATGATGACAGTACATGAGGAACCATACATTTAGAATAGAATACAACAAGGACTCAGTGTGTTTAACGTGAGGCCTTTCTAAACAAACAGTTCCACTCTGACCTACTGCAGCCTTTGGCTGGAGAAACAACAACTTACTTCTGCAGTTTGTAGACATGTAATGTGTCCCATCAATAGGCAAGGAGCACAGTACTTTTATTGTCACCTAAAGCTTCTGTTGAGTGTCCAGTTGTGAACTGATGCTAAAGTGACCTTCTCTTTTGATAGTGTAGGTTGGCAGGTGCTGAACTATTCTGACATTGACCAAAAAGCTCCCCCTTGTGGAGAATCTGCAGCCTGTTAAATGTGAGAGCATGAAGTCCTTTATTGAAACACAAAGTTCCATTTACTCTCTTAGTTCTCTGAATTCTCAGAATTTCTAAGACACATAGATGATGAGATATTGTCTATCTCAATAGTCCTTTTCACCACAGAGTCATTGTCTCAGATTGTTTTCCATAAAATCCAGGATCTTCTTCCAGGGATCTTCCTGTGCAGCTGCGTGAGGCGCAAGATGACCTCCCCACAGAGTGATCATTGCAGGAGACGATGAAAAAGAAAAACCTCACAATTACAGTCATCACGACTTTTAATTACAACTCATACTTAATATCAGGGGTCTGACAGTTATAATTTAATGACAAAAAGTGTAAAATAGGATCTGGCTGAATGAAAAATGCAGCTTTAGGACAGTGCTCACGTTTTTTTGGTTTCACGCTCCATAGAGACTTTCTTGAATTCGGTGTGTAAGGTGGCTCAATCAGGTGACCGGCTCCGGCGTACGACAAATGGGTGAAGAGCTGAGATTTATCTGCAGCCCTCAGGGTCTCCTCAATCTGATGACCAATAAATCAGTGTAAGAAAAATAGCAACCTAACCAAAAAAATAAATAATTAAATAAAAATCAAGGGAAACAAAATCTACCAGGTTTGCATTCTCTATGCTTGAAGCACTCAGGTCATCTTCTCCCACTATGTACATCAATGGGCAGGCGAGTTTCTCGATCTGCAAAAAGTACAAAGCACATTGTTTGGATATTCTTATTGCATGTGCACAAATAAATTAACAATAAACCGTTGGTCTATAGACTAAATAAGTACTTTAGGCTATAGACTTATCATAGACGTATCATACTAGACCTTGTCAGTAAATTCAATTTACCTTTCAAAGTATTCAGTCTTGCCGTCGGTATCGGAGAGCTTGATGGTACTTCCTACTGGCCCATTGATACAAATCAAACACAATGGCTGGAGAGAGAACATAAAAAGGCCAAAAAAATTAAAATGAACTTTATGAAACTAGCTAAGAAACTAGTGTATTTATTTTCACATCTATTCCTTAGAAAGCATGTGACTTTCCATGTGCATGGAGCTAAGGATGGGTGACATATTAAAGGATGGGTGACATATTAAAGTGCAGTCATCCTGTCTCTCATCTTTCAGGCCTTTCCCTTCAATTGTCATCCATCGGTTTTTACTCACCGGGGGGTAAGAATAACGTCCCTACAAGTCCATTTTCACGAATTTCTATCCTCCTTACGCCTGGTGCCATGTACCAGCGCTCAGTAGTTACAGCAGCCAGCTCAGTGCTCTGTCCCTTACTTGGGGACACATGCCCCTCCAGTAAGGATATTTGCACAACATATGGAGTCTCTACATTTTTTTTCCTCAATCTGTGGAAAAGAACACAACTCAGGCAGGAAACTCTCATCACCCCTTAACTATTTATAGAAACAATAACAAACATGAGTCTGACAGTATGCCCCTGCTTATTTGATACCCGACAACAATTTTGTGTAATTGATTAAATAATTAAATGAGCATGAACATTGACTTGAGGGATCTGTTCATGGAAGGAGTTGCATTTCTTTGATCTTGCAACGTGTCTTTGAGCGTACCAGGGTTTTAAGAATTTTAAACCTGACCTTAGAAAACAGGTTTAATGTCATAGTCAAGAATGCATATGCTTATTGTGACAAAACTTTTCACAAATGTCTGATCTGATAAAATGATGAAGTGATGACATTTCAAAGGTCAAAGGTCAACTAAACTGTGACATTATAACTTTCTGCAAAAACACATTTCTGGCCATTCCACAACGCCATAACAGAACAGTGCCAGGAACAGAAGGGGGGATTCTGACCATATTACCTGCAACTTACTGGTTGGTGGAGGCATCAAACTTCAAGGTGAGAATTCTAGTTCATCATTGAGCATAGCTTTGATTAAATCAATTTTCTCTCCTATAAAAGCTACATAACTTACCTTAAAAGCTCCCTGTTTGTTTCACCAGCCACTCCCTCACGCCTGGCAATAATGCTTCCTCATTTTTTTATATTAGCTTTTATAATGGAAGAGGGTAAATTAATAAGTCCCTCAACAGAAGTATCACCAATATCGTCTCAATTTTTATGAATATAGCCTTGTAGCCCCTCTCCAATTAACTTATTATAGAAAGAACTAAGATAGATATATAGATAGATATTGCAGTGTTACAGTAGCCAAGTCACATAAAAAAGTTAAGGATACTCAGGCAGGTAGTGAGGAAACAAAACATGATTTAAGCCACTGTGCTTCATACTTTATAGTAGGAATAAGAATGAAAGATGGAACCAGAAAACAGGACCATACTCTAACTTCTAATAATACTATTGGCTGCCACTTACTAACTTATAGAATCGATTGATCATTTTATTATCAAGCAATCAATATACAAAAGTTATATAATTTCTAAATCCACAAGCATTTGGTTCTTAACAATATCTTGTCCGGTTTTTGTTTGAGAGAAGCTCACGTTTTCGAAGCAAAGGATTCTTAAAACTTTATTGAAACTAGCGTTACAACCACCTGGGAAAAAGTGGGAAGAGCTTCAAAATAAATGTCTCTGCTGCTCGAAAAAAAAGTCATTTACGTTTCTGGATTGAAAAAAAAACAGCGATTGTATCGTGGACAGACTAAACTAAGATAATGTATAATAAATGATGACCCCCCCCCCCTCGGTTGTTTAGAAGTGATCCAGCAAGACAGTTGGTATCGGTATAGCCTCAGTTATACAGGCGAGGTATTTTACGTTGACAGTACAAGGGTCGGTGTTTAAGTTTTGTTTCCGGGTCCATAACCGTGACTTCCGTGTTGTGAACGAGGGTTTAGCCAGTCGGTTACAAAAAGGCCTGGTGTGAATGTGGTGTAGTTTTGAAATTAGCAAGAAAACAAGAGGATCGTCGTTAGTACAGCGTCTTAAAGTCTCCGTAGTCCAGTAGTCGGGTGTGTATCAGCCGTGTACGTGTTTTTGCTCCACAGAAAACAGCCTTGCTAACACTCTGAAACCTGTTGGTCATCTACTGTGCTGTTATACCGCTAAGCTAGTTAAACAAGTGTTGTTTACACTTGCGGTTGAAAGCCTGCGTTCACTAGGATTTTCTGTTTATTTGAGATGAATGTCACTAAGAGATTGGGTATTTTGATGCCCACCGAAACAATATTATCACGGTGTACATGGTCAATGTCAGCTTTAGCTAATCTTTGAGTGTGTATTGGTGGACGGTGAGCTAGCTGTGTGCTCGATTAGTCTGCCCCTGATGTTAAAGGTAATTAAATTAAATGAACTGTCTGTCCTTATAACATTTTCATAAGACGTGCTGTTACCTTAACCGGCCCAATGCATTAGGTGTGGACGCAAATGTTTTGGTGGTTAAGACTTAACGGTGCTTTCAAAAATAACTGCATAAATGCTCTTTATTTACCAATTACCTTCATACTTTGTGCAGTAATCAGGAACAATTAAATCGGTATAAAACAGCGCCAGTTCTCCTCTGTACACTTGTGCACAGTTTTCAAGGTACTTGGCAGGAAGGTTGTTGGAGAACCTGCCTGTGGATTTAGTTTGTGTCAGTTTCTTCTGTCTCTTCATCTGATCCCAAACCGACTCCATGATGTTGAGAGCAGGGTTCTGTGGAGGCCAGTTGCAGGACTCCTCATCCTTCTTGTTGCCAGAGATAGTTCTTTATGATTCAGGCTTCTTGTTTGGGCTTGTTTTCCCGCTACAGAATGAACTTTGGATGAATCAGATGCCTCCCTGATGGTGTTGCGTGATGGATAAGAATCTAAACATGTGGAGTGGCTTGTCGGCCGATAAGGCCTCAAATAACCAGTATCAATTGGCCTATAGTAGTAAAGCTTAATTCTTGCTTCCTCCAATTTCAAAGTTTTACTTTTCAGCTGTTATAAAAGCTTAAAATTCATATTTAAAAAATAAAAAGGGATGGGATTTTATTGATTACATTTCTTGCCTACTGACAGTGATTAAGAGTTGATGATTTTGGGGAAAAGGTAAATAAGGACTGTTTGTACCTCTTAAATTAGCCACTGTTACTTTGCACACCAAATACCCCAAGAACAAAAAGTCTTAATAATTTGAATTATTCTCATTAATTACAAACTAACAGGTTGTTACATTTTACTTATAAAATTCACTGTGAGCTTCAGCGTTAAACTTCCCATGGTGCTCTTATTGATTATAGCCCACACGTTTCTCTTGTTTCGTCTGTTTAGATTGGCAGACAACTGTATAAGGTGCTTCACAGAAGTGTAGCTGGCTTTGTTAGTGAAATAGCTATGACCCTAGAGTATTTGTTTTACTTCTGTATAACAAAGCTGTCAAATTCAACTCAAGTCAGCTCTTTGTTTTTTCAGATTTTGAGGTCACATGCAGGTCACACTCGATGGGCCAAGCTGATAACATCCTTAGGGCCTGTACGTGTAGCATCAGTCCGCAATGGCCGGTCACTTCCGTAGCTACATCTGGGACCCGGTCCTTATTGTGTGTCAGATTGTGCTGATGCAGTGCATCTACTACAGCTTCTTGGGCCTGTGGTTGGCTGGAGTGGACAGTCTGGTGCAAACTAGTCGATCACTGGATCAGATCTTCAGCTATGAAGTAAGTTGTAAGACATACTGCCTGTGTAGCCTGTTGTTGTGTCATTTTCGTACACTCCTGAAAAAGTACTAAAATCTTTGTTCTGTGTTGGTAGGTTCTTGGCTTTGCAACAATGCAAGGGAGGCTCTCAATGATGGCATTCATCTTGAACTCCCTCACTTGGTAAGTCATTTCTTCAGTCTTTTCTCTGCAAATCCAAAGAGATAAGAGCTGTGGCTTGCCTTACTAAAATACAGCTGTTCAAGCATATTATGATACAAACATTTTAAAGGGCACTAAGGATTTTTTTCAAACCTGCTCAACTGAAGGATTTACACCAATCGATGTAAACATGGTTAATTTAAAAAGGTAATAATTTCTATAGGTCTGGTGTATGGCGTAAATTGTACCTTTCGTCTCAAGGAAGCAACCTTTCTGTACATATGAATCTTCTCTGAAACATAAATGTGCATGGTTGATAATGTAACTTTTCTGTTTCATTGTTCCTGAAGTGCGCTTGGCCTGTGGTTCTTCGTCCGTCGAGGGAAACAGTGCCTGGACTTCACAGTCACTGTGCACTTCTTCCACATGATCGGCTGCTGGATCTATAACGCTCATCTTCCAGCTGCCCTGTCTTGGTGGCTTGTCAACGTAGCCTGCATGGCCTTGATGGCTGTAATTGGAGAATACTTGTGCATGCGGACTGAGCTCAGGGCCATTCCAGTCAATAGCGGACCTAAGTCTAACCTGTGAATTTTTGTCGACACAATCTGAGGATGGATAATTCTCCATGAACTTATTTGGAGGAGATTTTTTTGTTAGTAAAAGAAGTGGAAAACAAACATCCATCTGCAGTTATGTTGGATTGTCATCAATCTCCTCTTAAAGTGATTCTTCAGATGAACTGATCTATTTATTCATAGCTATCCTTTAAATGTTGGACAGTGTTAACTGTTAACTGTAGCTGATTAAGATACATATTGTAATGCTTATGAAAGCAGATGACCCCCTTAACTGAATATAATGACTATAGATGGAATTTTTTGTCAAAATAATTCATTTTTTCTTGTTAAAATTCTTCACATTAGCATGACCGTCAAATTCCCTAATTTTTTCAAAAACATTTTAAGATTCACAGCATTTTTTTTTTTAAACCCATTGAAAATAAATTGAGACTTGAGGGCCAAACAGGAGGTGCAACAGATATCACTCCCAGATATCTCTGCTCTTTCTGCTCATTGTTTTTAGTTGCTGGGTTGGTCAAACAACATCACGAACACCTCACAGCAATTTAGAGATTCCAGTGTGCAAAGTTATCAATTGCTGTTTTTGTCGATCTTTTTCCTTATACAGTAGTAAATTAGGTAACAAGTTCAGTGTTCACACACAATAGTCATTAATTGTGTAAATCCATATGTAAGAGGGAATTTTCCTGCTTTATAATCTCAACACACAATCTTTCAGAAATAGGTGTCAGGCTTATTTTTTTCCTCTTGAGATAAAGTTTGTACATTCAGTCCCATACTGCTTGTTACAGGCCTCACTTGTCAGGCTTGTTGAGCATTTTGCATGGCTGTTGATGGTTTCCCTCTCTTTATGTCATGATGTATTATGCAGACAAAGTGGCCACTTTGGGGAGAGTTTGTCAGTCTCCAGCTTCGTTTCCAAAAACACTGTCACTGTGGTAACATGACGTGAAAAGAACGGACATGTGCGGCACGAATGATTCATGGAGCAATGTCAGCTTTATCATTTAGCGACAGCTTTTAAAACTCCGTCTAAATTAACTGCTTATTATTACAGCTCCTCTAACACATGCTCATATATAGTATCTTTTTATTCTGTGTGGTGATAATGTGGACTATACAGTGTCTTGTTTTGGAAATCGAGTTTCTAAAGTTTAGCATAAGTATAAATTATGGTGCAGTGGCTGATATTTAAAGGAATAGTTGAAATTTTGGGAAATGTGCTTTGTTGCTGAGACTTGGATGAGAATATTGATACCACCTCTCATGTCTGTACAGTAAATGTGAAACTGGTTAGCTTAGCTTAGCTTAAACACTGGAAACGAGGGAAAACTGCTAGCCTGACCTTTTGCAAAGGTAAACAAAATGGTTTAATTTGTACAAAACCGAGGTGTAAAAATGTCACATCACAACTTTTTGTTTTGAAACATTGATTTTTGTACAAATTAAAGCGACGAGATAAATTGTGATAATTTTTAGTTTTAGAGGCGCTGGTAGGTAAATTTTGTTACCTTTGCAAAGGTGTTTACCCTGTTTTCAGGCCTTGTATTAAACCTAACTTTTCAACTGCTGACTGTAGCTTGGTATTTCTTGTACAGACATGAGAGTGGTATCAATCATTGTTTCTAACTCTTGACAGATAAGTGCACTTCTCATGACTATTCCTTTAAGTTAGCATCAACTCATGACTATTCTTTCTTAGCCAGTGTCATTATTTGATTATTTCTAACAATGACTGGCTGAAAGTTTTCAAATGCAATTCCATTTTTTTTTTTTATTGAACATAACTTTAGTTCTTATAATCTGTTTAAATACAAAGAACATGAGAGATGGACCTATTCATGTAATTATTTTCTCCGACTTGTTTCTAGTATGGAAACCTAACAGTGAAAGTGTATATATATTTGTTTCCCTCCTTAAAGATTTAAATTTAGGCTGTTTAGGGTAAATTGAGAACGTTTGGTATGAGGCCAAGTACTTCTGTGGATATGCTGTTCAATAAAACACTTCCAGTTTCAATTGATTGAAAAAAAAAGTGAAGCTCTCAGTCAGAAAACTGTAGGTGAAAAATAATTGGCCATTATGTTTCAGACGTCAAAGAGATCTGCTAATGAGGGCCACACCATGAGTTTGTCTGTAGTTCTCCTAAGGTTTTCCACCCTGGGCCCTGATCCCTCATTTTCTCCCACCACTGCCTCTGCTAGAAGTATCCAGGTGGAAAGAAACAGATGGGAAAGCACTAACGAATTGAAAAATGCTGGTTGCGATACTCATTACCTACACTTTGCTTCAGGGAGGACTAAAAACAGAAACTCACTACTAAATGAGTTTTATAGCAGAGGACTTACTGCATCAATTAAATGCTACACTATTTTACCACTTTGTGTTTCTAGATCTTTGCTATCCATTATTTTGCTGAAGGTGATGAACACACAAACATACACACTGTATATTTTAAACATGGTGCTTTATTATTACAAACACATTACTTTGCCATATATTGCTTTATACAGTCTTGTAAATAGTGTGCTTTTCTATCGGTAAACTGAAAAGAAATCACATGGATACTGAACTTTTTTTACATTCATTCTTTCCATGTTTAAACTGACTTTAGGGTTCATCTCTTATGGTATAATGCTCAAATGCTCATGATAACACAGTCATTTTCATGCTTCCTTAACAGCATATGAGGAGATAAGAGTCCTTTTTTAAGAAGTGACTGTACATATTGCTCATGCTTGGAGGACACCACAACTGGTTTTGTGTTCTCATCATCAGACACACAATGGATGACATAATGCTACCACTTGTGAAACATGAAATAAATAGAAACAACTAGAACAAACATGCTCATGTAACGGGGGTGGGGGCGGGTAGCTAATGGATCTGCATGAGATAGGATGCTGATATACTGAGGAGCGAGCTTAACTTCATGCACAGATCAATACCACTGTACACTTTGTCCAAGTTAAAATCAACAGACTGGCCGTGTTTTTTTTTTTTTTTTCAAGAACTGCCACAAGAACTCATGTCATGCATTTGTGAAAATAGATGATGAAAAATATTGAGGACCACAAAAACCATCCATATTCTGACGATGCCTGTCAGGACCACAGTATTTAAAGGAAAGTGCCAATTGTCACAACTTTTGGAAAACAACATACAAAACAAGTCAATGCTATTGCTCATTAATTTTTAATTTGCTCTGAATCTCAGTGACCATTATCGTGAGAGTTAAACATTAAATTTTTGCAAGGAAAATTTAACCTAAATACTAATTTAATTTTAGGAATTCAAAGACCATTACAACTTGTGTTTTCTTTCATGTTTTATGTGCTAAATGAGTCGAACGAATGAATCCAGTTTTATTGCTGCAGACTAGCATTCATTAGCTTGTTTCTGTCCGTTTATTGTAGAATCAAGCCTAAATATCACCAAATTACACGAATAAAAAGCATGACTGATAAATGGAGCAACACAGTTTGGAATCTGCATTTTCTTAAATAGCATAATTATCCGGTGCATTCATTGTTAGACCTTTAGTCGAAATACTATTAATACAAAAGTAATTCTATGGATGTTTTAAAAATATAATGCATATAATAGGACTTAATTATAACTTAGTAATAGATGTTTAAAGTTAAATAAATACTTTGTATGAATATTAAAATAGGATAATTTATTTAATTTCCATTATATTTTTGACTGAACTGTCAAACTGAATCTTCTTTGAAAACCCACTCTCTGTGATAGAATCCACCGCTGTGTTCTCCACCTGCTCAGACTGTGTTTTTGTAGTACTTGGAGTAATCTGATGTAGAGTTGTGTTCACCACAGTTGAGCACTTTCACAAAAGATGTATCAGATATTTGTGAAACAACATTGAAAGTTCACACTCCAGGCTTTCTTTTTTCTTTTCACATACTACAACAGGTCACGAGTTTGATGATCTAGCATAGGACTGAACCAAAGCGTGGGGCGAGGCTCTGAGAGAGTGAGAGAGGAGCTTGAGGAGCGAATGTGTGATGCCGGGCGTTGTCAGATGTTTGTTTTTGGTGTCTTTATAGCAGCCGTGCAACATCAGCCACAGTGGGCTGAAATATTGTAGAGATAAAGGGGTGAAGTGTTTCATACAAGTGGCTTGACTGTCACTTACACAAACATTTACCAAGATTTCAAACAGGTTTTTCTGCTTTTCCGGCTTTACTGCTATAATATATCTGAATGATGTTTAGCTGCTAGCTTTAGTGTCCTTGGTTCACTCAGAATAATGTCTGGTTTTGTCTTTCAGTTTGGTCTTTTCACTGATCAGTGGGTTTACAACAAATTCAAATAGTTCTGTAATGACTGAGAGCTAAAATTTGCTAGAATATTGCTGTTAATTTTGATGAAATACATGTCATCCTGTAATGTAAAAGCTAATTATATCAAAATGGCCTGGCTGTATATATACAAACTCACTGGATATTAAAATTGGTGTTTTGTGCTAATGTACATATAGCTCTTAATTAGAGGAATATATGTGCCTTTTGGTTTGGAGCCGCCATGTGCAAAACTAAGCTAATTGACTGCTGGCAATGGCTATTTATTTAGGTGTATAGACAAGAGAATGTCATCGATCTTCTCAGCTAACTCCCAAAATGCAAAACTAATTGATATGAAACTCTCATGACATAACTACATGATACTTAGTGCAGGGAGTGGACACAACAACAGGAACATACTACTGTAATGTAGCCTAATGAAAACCAGTACTACACAAATACTGCTTTTGAAATGACCCCAGAGTTAAGAAGCTGAACATCATGTTCACAGTATTGTGTCCACCCCTAGGACGGTGGCATATCCGAGCCAAAGGCGACACCGATCGGACACTGATCACACTGAATCTGAATAACTGAAGTGTTTGATGTAGTCTGCCTGGACTGCTAAGTTGGCAGTATTGTGATTTTCTTCACCACTTTGTAATCATAAGGGAAGATCGAGCTGAAGTATTTAAGAAGATTTCAAACGTTACTTGATGCAGCAAATATTGATTGCCTTGCCGCAGGCATCTGTGGCTCTGTGTCAAAATAATCCTCATTAAAACATTTGTCTCTCTTTAATCCTTGGCTTTAAGCTTGAACTCCGGACGACTGAATCTCACAGGAATGTGAGGCCCTCCTTACCTCTCCCATCTCCTCACCCTCACCTCCCATCCCTACCCGATCTATACAGAGGACCAGTTGGGCCCAGTCATGACCAGCATCAGTGGCAGAGTAAGGGCAGTCAGACGTGAATTTATGTTGGGAGCTGAGCTGGGGCTACACAGGTCGAACAGACTTCCCTGGAAGCGCATCTTTCTGGAGTCCTGCCTCAGTGTCTCCCAAATGGAGCTGACTTCCTCCTGACAGTCGGACAACGCCGTGAGGGCACATGTGTGGAAAGCTTCCCAGTGGCTGTGGCAAACAGAAGGATAATCAGATCAACAACGCGTCTGCCGCTTCACTCAGAATTCATGCAGGCTACAGCATGAAGATATGCACCGGCTCTCGTGGATTAATTTTCTTGCCAATAATCTATTGCTCAAACTGTAAGTCAAACTGAGCTTTGATTAACATGGAAACCGCATTGAGTGAAATAATATCACTATGATATTGCAAGTGGGCAATTGTTAAATGAAGGCTTATGTGTAAACTTTGTCTTCAATATACTGTGCTGGAGTTGTAGCGTGCGTGCAGCAACAATGACAAAAACCATCCCTGGAATTTCATTACTGCTGCAGCGAGGTCATAAATTATTTAGTACAATGGCTCAGTGTCTCAGCACCATTCATGTCTCTATTCACCCTCTAAGAATATGGCATCTTCTCTTTTTTTCCTCTGAGATACAGTCTGAGATGCATATCTCAGACTGTATCTGTCTATATTATTCCACTCAGTATGGAACACTTTTATACAAACTGAAGTGAAAGACATTTTTATGCAGAGTTCTATAGATCAGTGCTTCTGATTGCCCATCAGTAGCATTTGGTACAAATAAAAAAAACCTCAGACTCAATTTGGTGTTTATATCAAAGATGTCCAGTGTGTACAAGTGGATGCTGCATGCTGTTCACACACACACACACACACACACTCGCTTACTGGTAGAGTTATTCTCACCTGCACACGGCTGCCACTCCCCTCTCACTGGTCACGTTCTCTTGATAGTTGTCCATGCTCTCTCCCAGCTCCAGGACGCAGTCAGAAAAGTCCTTATAAATGTTCTCACACTTCACATCCTCTGAGTCTCCTGACGCCGTGAGGGACAGGAATACTGCGAGACGGACCCAGGCAAGAGGTCATTGGACCAGAAATAGACAGTAGAGCTTATAAAACTTGTGATGGTACTAAACTCTTTTGTGTAATGGACTAGCTTAAAGATGATTCAGTAGCATTGGTATGTCCCTGACAAATGCACAAGCAAAGTTCTCAAAAGTCTTTGCTTTCACTCTGAAGGGGCCTGCTTAAGATTTCAGGGCATTTGTTGTCGTTGTTGTTTTTTCTCCTCTTTCTGAAATTGTTTGATACTGGTTACTCTTCCTTTTTCATCTCCACACTTCCAACAGTAGCCTCAAACACTGCTCATGATCGTGCAACCTTGCTACATGTTATATCAATTCAGTCTCTAATTTAAAAATATACATATTGAATGAATAGCAGTTGTAGTAATTAGTGGGGGATGTTAGTGAGTATAGTAAATAGCAAGTATTTTTAACATGCCCGTAAATTTGCAAATGTAAAGGTTTTGCAGTCCTGTCATCCGAACTTCACTATGGACAGATGTGAGTGGGTGGGTGGACGTGAAGCAGATGTTACCACAGAGACTAGTTCTGACCACTGCGGCTCATATATTCCTTCAACATTAAAGTTCAATTCTCCTTTCAGAGCTGTCTGAAATTTAAATGCAATACAATATCTTCAATTGGACATTTTGTAAGAGGACAAAGCAAGACCGGTACAGTCAAAGCACTAAATATTCTTTAAAGTCACATTCAAGAAAAAAAAAGGAATTTGTGGCGTTTTTTCGTTTTGTTTTGTTTTGTTTTGTTTTTTGAAGGTTGCTTGTCTAAAATCTCACACAGTAACACCCAAGTATAGACGCCCAGTATCTAAGGTCGATGGGTGTAGTAGAGGCAGCTGGCCACGGTGCAGATTTCATAACCATCACGCGAAACTGATGGAGATAAATAAAGATTACAGTTACAGCGATGGCATTTTCTGATGCGGGGAGATCGGGCGACGTGAGGCTCTTCCCGCTGCCGAGACCCATCCCGAAGTGGCTCGGAGCCTAAGCGAAGCCGCGGAGCGGCTTGAGATCTCTTACCCAAGGCGAACGCTAGAATCCCCCCGATCTTCGTCGACATGAAAAATCCCATATCATCCCATGTCAAGCCGAGCGGAGGGCGCGGGGTGCTGCCGATGCACTCGTGAATCGGAAGAAAACAACAAACAACAACAACAACAAAAAAAAAAAAAAAAAACAAAGCGGCGCTGAGTCACACGGAGCCGATTAGCCGCCCGTCCTCCGCGGGCGTCGGTGTGTGCCGGTGATGAAGCGGCGATAAGCGCTCGGTGTGTGTGAGTGTGTGAGTGTGTGTGTGAGTGTGTGTGTGTGGTTGTGTGAGTGTGTGTGGGTGTGTGGGTGGGTGCACAGTCTTTCCCGGCTCCGGACGACTGCTGACGTTACCTGCCCCCCGGCGCGGCGCTGAGCCCGCCCGCCCGCCGCAGCTTTCGCCTCCCGGACCGGGACCCACCGTGCGACCCCGCCGCCGCAGGCACGGACACGGGCAGGACTCAGGAAGTGTCCCCGCGTGTCCGTGCGTCCAGCCCGGTCACGTTGGAGCACTTCACGGATCTCTGTGCGGGACCTCCATTTTATCCTTACAGCAGGTTTATTTACACTTGGATCGTAAAGCTTCTGTTCTTCCAACTGATTTTAGTTTAGATCTTCTGACATGTTTTAAGACAATGATAATTTGTGTCTGATTTTTTTTTTTAACTGCTTAAAAATTCTTCAATGTACTGCTGCTCCTCATTTAAAACATCAGAATCAATGAATATTACTTCTCTTTTCTCTCTTTTAATAAATTATTTCATTAGTTAATGCCAAATGCTTAAATTGTTGCCAGAATAATTTCCAAGAATTAGTAATTTACGGACCTATTAAAATAAAGCCTTGCAAAGTGTTGCAAAATCTCTGTGGCTCAATTCTTTATCATCCTAATTTCCTCAACTGACTGCTTCCACAGCTATTTCACTGAAACTGTGTACAGAAGATGGCAACAAAATTACTGCATGAAGCACAAACTGTGACAGAAGGCAGATGACAAGTGTAGGGATTCAAAAAGAGTCGGAAGAAAGCAACAGGAACACAAAACACTTTGTTCACCCTTTTATTGTTTTTCAAAATTTGTTCCATCACATGCAATGTCTTGCAATCTGGAAGACTGCACCATTAGCACCTAGTATGAGTTTAAAACGCTCCACTGAGCCTCTTACAACAGTCAGGTGATAAAACCCATAAATTAACCTGCAGAAACCTCCAGAGAACACTGTTTTAATGTTTGTCTTAATTGCAGCTGCCATCGCCCACTGTAAAACAAATATCACGTAAAAACTCAAAAGTTCTACAAACCTCAGGCCACATTGGATCTGACTGGATCTTCAAAGCAGAGTGGTATCAGTGGAAAACCTTTCAATCGATAACATCTATTTTTCCTCAACATAAAGTCTTCACATGGCATTGCAGTCCTAGTACAGGACACAATGGGGTTTACATGACAGAGGGAGAATGAAGTATGAATGTTTTGAAGTCATAAAATGCATTTTATCCTAAAGATGACAAATCTCCAAATAAAATATCATTAATCTTAAATGCAACTCTTATGGCTTCTCAGCATCCACATGGATGTATTAAGCTTAATTTTGGGGGGGCTGCCTGTACCACATCCCTTTTGCTTTTCCATGGTTTTAATGACTAACTGGTTAGCAATTTTAAGACACACACACACACACACGCGCGCACACACACACATACACGCACACAAATAAAAAAGTCGCTTTAAAAATGAACTATGGTTCCATCCTGTTCGTGTCTAAACGGTCACACTGAGCAGAGCAGTAGAGTCCAGGATGCTCTCTGGTCATGATACGAGCAGGAACATCAAACTGAGAGGCTGAAATCCTTACAAACATCTTCAACATGCTGGTTGGGCTGGAAATTAAATCCCACAAAAAACTGATCTGTTGTGAATGGGAATCCAGTTACTGTGGCGAGGAAAAGAACTCTGAAACCCTGATGGTCAGTATGATGATGGATAGAAAGCGGACAGTTTTATTGATCTGTTCCTGCTGCCCTCTTGGTTCGTTTCCTTGGAGATGTTTTAGGGGAAGCCTTGTCTGTAAGACAGGATGTAAGGATCAGCTATTTATGTTGCTTCATTTTGATGGAGACTGAGAGGAATATGAGTCTATTATTACTTGTGACAGCTGGGAATAAAATGAACATACTCATGGCATTGAGAGTCTCCTGAGGAATCCAGCTGATGTCCACATCATTTATCCCACCAGTGCCCTTCTCTATTTTCACTGGGAGTCTCTTTTTCTGCAAAACACAGGTTCAAAAACAACACATCTCAATCTCAATTTATCACCATTTAAGGACATCATTTACAAAAAGGGTGGATGTCATCCCTTGTTACTGGGCACTTTTCTGTTTGGGGGTGTTGTTTTTTTATTGCATTTGCATTGGTAAAGTAGAATGAATTTTTAAATTCATGTGTAGACCAAACATACATATCTTAACATAGAGATGCAACAGTTTTTTGAAGACAAACACATACCGTCCTCGACTCCAGGACCTGGTACATTCCAAAGAGCATCAGAACCACCAGTCCACCCAGGAACACGTACATGAACATTCTGCAAATAAAACAGAAGTACTTCTATAACAACAAGTAAATGGAAGTCACTTCTAGAGTTCCACAGTTTTCTTGGTGTTTTTGCAAAACATAACTCCATGAGTTTTTCATGGCTACTTGATGATTGAGTGTTCAGTTTAGACCTTACTTATTTCGCTTCAAAGCCATTATGACGCATGGCCATAGTTTCCAGCTATTTATGTCCAAAATGTATTTTTTGTTACGTAATTCATTTCAGTAGCAGCCAAACACAGTTTTCATTCTTTAACTTGCTGAGGAAGAAAACAGTTTTGTGACTTTCTCTAAACCCTCTGCAGTTTAAATTCTAAATAATGGAAACAAGTTTAGTCAGAGCACCATTTAAGCAAATGGTTGCCTTCAGTAACAATTTCAAGTGCAACTGTTAGTGTAAAGTTTTAGGATAAAGACTAATCTAAAACAAAGAACCCCTGATTTTTTTATTTTAGGATAAGAAACTGTTTCTCTTGCTTGGCTTATTTGCTGGTGACAGTTCCTGCATCTTGCACCAGCAGCAGAATTCTGACAACTAATCTCTTTGCGCCAATTTCACACCTCCTTTTACACATCCTTACAAGTGCTGCAGTACTCTTGGAGTGCTGGTATTATGAAGCCTTCAATGACTGGATATGGCCTTATGAGACAAATAAGTAGAAGGTGGGCAAAAATAAATAGATTTACACATTATTTACATATAGAAATGGATTTAATGGGTTCATCTACTGCCTACTCTGGTTTAGTAATTTTTGTACTATAATTTATATTCATTCTTCAATTCTAGCAGTGAAATAATATAAAAGAGCAACAACCTCATTTACACTTTTATTTACAAATATGTGCCTGTACATGTTAGGATATAACATAAACCCAGTAGAGGAAAGCCTTACGTTTCTCCATCCAGTCCCTCTTCTCTTTCAGTGATGGTGACAGTCTGGTTGTAAATGGCAGTCTGGAACACATTGCCCTGAACAAAGAAAATCATAAAAAAGAGCAATACTATAAGGAAACAAATGCCTTCAACTTTCAGGAAACTTTTCAAAACTTCTTGATAATAATTATAATGGCAATATGAACTACATTCATTAAAAGTGTAGCAACAACAGCCAAAGCTCAGCAGGAAGAAAATGATGCTAGTAATGAGCCACGGGTAGTCCCAGCTATATAAAATGTGAGGCCCATCTTGATTTGTGTGGGATGTCAAAAGCCTCATGTGGTGTATCTTGAAAGTCACTGTCTCAAACCACATCTTTCCCGTAAAAGGTCAGCCTTAATATAACTCTACCACTCTACCACTACAACAACCACTCTACCACTACAACAATGTAAACTTTTTTTTTTTTTTTTTTACCTCAGTGTCAAGATAGTTGAGGAGGATAACAAGACCGAATGGACGACCGGCCATGGGCTGAGCTGGGATGAAAGAGTACTCAAAGGAGGCCTGAGCCTGAGGCTGCACCACCGTGTTCAGGGGCAAAGCTGTGAACTACAAACACACATATATCATTAACAAAAAAACAGTTGTAACACTGTGACATAATAAATGTTAGTAGTAATTATTCTCTGTAGTACTTACTATGTCAAGCTAAGAATAAAAATAATAGCCAATAATAATATACATAGTAACAAACCACTGCTTTTTATTTGACCTTAATGGTTTAAATTTACCAGAAATTTGCCTTTTTTAAGCCTTCAATATATAATTGAGAAGAATATTTAAACAATTATGTTAGAAACAATGTTTTACACACACTTTCTTCCGTTTTTATAATCTCATAGCGAGACTTAATCAACACGTTATTGCATTTTTAAATTATTTTTCTATGCATCCAACTCCAGATAGCATCAAAGGGTGCAGAAATGTTTGCTGGTGGTTTAATTTCAGGTCAAACTTACATTCTGAATGTAGAACTGGAAGTCCTGGGGATAACGGAAGGAGGCCTCCAATGACTGAACAGTGAATTCCTGACTCCCCTTGTTGGTGAAACCCACCAGGAACCTCACAATTTCATTGGCAGGGAACTCTATTTATGATTGATACAAATAAATGTTAAATACAGAGTTGCCTGAGGTGTCCCTCTTTAAAAGAAAAGCAGGTTAGGTTGTGGTGTTCACTTTGTACTTCCATTGTCTACATTTTAACTTCTTCTTCCTTCAACCAATTTGTGGTGTGAGTGTAAACACTTTCAAAGCTCTTTGATTAAGGCCTAGACCAACCTTCTCCTGTCGTGAAGATGATGGTTGTGTCGGCATCAGGGTGAAAAGTTAACGGTTTATCTGCAGCTTCATCTGACTCATCTTCGTCTCCGTCCTGAGGATGAACATGAAACTGTCATGCAACCACCTGAATGTAAAATTTATGTTTTGCCACACCGCCGTAATATCAATGATACATACAGAGGTTTGTATCTGATCTTCCTCAACGAGGACCTCTTCTTCATCTTCCTCCTCATCTACTGCAGCATCAACGTTCTCAGGGATGTCCTCAGAAGAGTCTGACTGTGCAGAGACGTGGCCTGCATGGGTCAGAAGACATGCCAGTATGTTCACACACCTCACCATGACCAAGGTGCCACTCACATTACTAATGTTCTTGACACTTTGCATGTTAATATCCGGTGCAAACATCAATAGCCAGCTATGTATAATTATCACCACGTTATCTCAAAGTATGTCAATAAAAAAAGGAATTTTGTCAAAAGTATTTCTTTAACTGGCAATATCTCCTGGTCCTAGCTGAAGATTTGTGAAGGAAGCTCAGCGTAGTTGTGAAAATGTGGAAAAAAAATGTGGTTCTTGGTGGAGAATATAGATATTCAGGAAATTTCTATTACCAAAAGCAAAAACTAACCAGTAAATAAATGGAATGTTTGTTAAGATGATGTTTGAATTTATTTATCTTGTTCGTAGAGCGGAAAATGTCATTTGAAATGAATTGAAAGTTCTAGTTTTCACACACTGCAACTGTTCATGGTTTCCAGGTTATTTCCCTGTCTACAATAAACCAGCCACTAAAATGAACAGCTGAACAGGATAAATCCCCTGAGCGTTGTAAAAAAAACACAGGCTGAGAGAAACGCGCAAAACCAAACACAAGTTCCATCTTATCTATGGTGACGTGTCCCAGCAAGAGGGAGCCGCTAACTGTTGCTGCAGCGAAAACAGCTTTAAACCCTTTTTTTCTTCTTCTTCTGCTGCTGCTGCTGTTGTTTATATCATCTCCACAGCTCACCAAGTCTAATTTAACCTCACATTTAACGAGTGAGACGATTCATTTATACTTTTACTGCACTAGCTGGTAGGCGACGATCCCTTTCATTCATTTCGGAGCTAAAGCGATGAGCTACAGCCCTTTTACTACAACGGGGGAAGTAATGGAGGAAAATAAAAAAGGGTCATATATCCATGACTGGAAAGCTCCGATGAAGACGTTAACCTGCCTGTTTAGCTCTGATGACTGTGCCACGTCAATGCAACAGACTTAGGAGTTTTCAAGCATTACCGAAGTGAGGAGGCGAGAAAAACCGCCCGCTTCAGACGCAGAAAAGAAACAAAATGACTTACCGATGGATATTAGTCCACAGGGGAAGGCCAGGAGGAAAAGCAGCAAGAATTTCGACCCGATGCTGAACATTTTCGCGGACTTGTAGGCTGAAGTTGGTAACACATCAGCGTTCAGGAGCGGAGAGGACGGCGGCGGGGCGGCGGGGCGGGGCTAAGGGGGGGGGGGGGTCGGCCCCGCCCCGCACCGCCCGCCCCGCCCCGCTCGGTGCGTTCTCATCAGACCCGGAAGGTGCCGCTCACTCACAGCTCCAGCCGGTCGCGTATCGTCCATGCTGGAGATAGTGGGTGGAAACGGAGAATGAAACAAACTACGTGTCCGTCCAGACTTCTAGTCGTGGTTCGTAGACCTAGTCAGCATTAAATGACAGCGACGGTCCAGATAGTCCGTCTTAACTCTTGCGCACTCGCCTTTACGGAGTTGGATCACCCACTGGTCAGCATCATTTATTTTAAATCCATTTCAAAATTAGAATAAAAAGACGCCTTCATGAGCGTAAATACAGAGGATTTAACAAAAGACGCAAGCCACTGGTAAACTTTAAGAACAGAAAGGCAGATTAGACTTTCCCAGAAAACATCTAAAAAATCCTGCCCAGGTCTGGAACAAGATTCTTAGGACAGATGAAACCAAGATTAACTAGTACTGGGAAGAGAAGAGTCTGGAGAATGAAAGGAACGGCTCATGATCCAAAGCCACCACATCATCTGTCAAACATCGTGGAGACAGTGTTATGGCATCGACATGTATGGCTGCTGATAGAACTGTGTCACTGTCGTTTATTGATAATGTGACTGCTGATAGAAGCAGCAGGATTAGTTCTCAAGCGCACAACTATCTGCTCAGGCTCAGCTGTCACAGCATAGACAGATAATGACCCAAAACATACTGCAAAAGAGACCCAAGCACTTCTCAAGGCAAAGAAATTGAGTATTCTTCTGTGGACAAGTCGGTCACCTCACCTCAATCCGGCTGAGCATATTTCTCACAAACCAGCAGCAACTGAAGGTGGCTGCAGTAGAGGCCTGCAAAAGTATCTCAAGGGAGGAAACTCACCATCTGGTGGTATCTATGGGCTCCAGACTTCAGGCAGTCAGAGACTGCAAAGGATTTTCATCCAAGTATTAGAAATAATCCTTATATTTATAATTATGTTGGTTTGTCCATTTACTTACGAGTCGCTAAAAATAAGGGACTATGTATTAAAATGGCTGTAATTCCAAAACAGTTGTTACTTTGCATCCTGTAGTGTAAATGTGATGAAAAGATTAAAAAAACAAAAATTGAATCTCTGAGTACATCTGTTTTATGCTCATTATATTTTCATAGAAAAATACTTACTTTTACTTAGATTTTATATAGCATTTTATGATTTTTTTGTAGACTAAAATACCCAACATTATTTAAAGTAGTCAACATTATTAAAAATGAAAAAAAAAAACTGCTTACATGTTAGAGTATTAGTAATTTAATGAAATCTTATTGTATACCCATGGTTTTCTCTGCTACATAATGACTAGCTGTACCTTTACTTTTATTACAGTACTTTAAAAAGCAGTTTGCTGGCAGTATTTATGTACTTTTATTTCAGTAAAATTTTGAACAACTTGTAAATGGAATCAAGAAATTTTACACCGTGGTAAAGGATATGAGTCCCATGATGACATTCATGTATAAATATGACCAATATGTGCAGTTTTATATTATTATTATTATTATTATTATTATTATTATTATTATTATTATTATTATCGCTTTTAAAAGCTATTTTACTATATTTCATGATTAACATTTTTTAAAATTTGTTTTGCCTTTTTAATCTATTATATCTATTTTTTAAAATCCAGTTTTTATTTCACTCTGGTCTACACTTGTCCTGTCTTATCATTGACAATTCATTCATCTGTGAGGCAATTTGAACTGCACTAACCCGTATAAAAGGTGTAAATAAAGCTTGTTTGATTGATTGATTTTTGTCACTGATATTAAAATAGTAAACAGGTTGCATTTGGCTGATCAGTTAATGCATCATTTCATTTTTTTTTATATGAATGACCCTTTTCTTTGTATTTTCAGAGTTGAAAGGAAGCAAACTTTGTTTTTCTTTAATATTAATATTTTAATATTGAAACATGACGAACTAAATACTAGGTTGATTGAAACTAAACTGGTTTCCGTGCTAATATTACTTGATATAGAGTAGATTTTTGTAGAGGTTCATATTCTCATTACTTGTTGCCTTGAAAGTTTATGTCAATCAAAGAAACGTTTGTGGCTTTCTGCAAAAGCACACTTCCTGTAATGTGTCTACGGGGCTTTGAAAAAACATCTTTTTCACTTGGATAGTTTCTCACTCTTTGAGCATAAACATGCAGCAGTTGCTGTAGTCTTGTTTCTCATAGATAAAGTATACAAAAAGACAGAGAGAGAGAAAGAATTGTCCTTGGATAAAGTGTCATTACCATGGATTCCTCTTGCAATTCTACACAACTGAATGGTAAGTTAACTTTTGATGTAATGAGTGTAATTACAATGTTTCGCAGTTGGCAGTAATTTGATACTCTGTGCAAGAGCTGCAACTACAATAGCTTAGAACTCCTCTATGCCAGATTTATATTGAAATAATACAGGGGAGTCACTTATACCCCTTTGCAGAAAGGAGTAACGTCATAGTCAGTGAAGATATAGCGACATTAAGTTGTTACTGTAGATGTTAAAAGAAAACTAGTTAGGTAAATATTGTATATTTAGAAAATGTGAGGACTATACAGATCTCAGTATGGAGAAGATCCATGCCAGGAGATCATCCCAACACTGAGGTAACAGATATATAAACTATAAAGTAGAGTTTATTAAATTTAATTAAATTCAGTGTCATTCATATAGCACCACATCATAACATACATCATCTCAAGGCACTTTACAGTTATTACAGAGAGTAACCCAACAGTTACCAGCATGGACAAGTACTTGATAAGAGTGGGGAGGAAAAACTCATTTTTTAAGATTTTGATAACAGTTTTAGGAGGGAAATAAATAGAAAAATTCACAAATGAATACATTGCATAAAAGAGAATGTAAATGGGGATTTTTTTTTTACTTTTTCGTCTTTGACAACTCTTCACTGGTCTCTAACTGCGTCCATCTGCTCTTTGGTGCCAAGCAGTTAGTGGACAGTGGGTTTGTATAGCTTTTCCACCTTTTACCCTTTTACCTGCTGCAGCCGAATATGACACTATGGGAACAATGAGACTGAACCAGTAAAGCTGCAGCCAGGCAGCTAAAAAAATGAGGTGAGCTCCATAAAGCTGAGAGGCGGTTGTAGATTCAAGTGATAATTCTCTGTATAATCATCGAGTGACCCCCTTTCACAGTTAGGTTGTTTTCACATTCTCATTCAATACCTTGGTGTTTTTAAATATTGGTTATAGCTGCTTTTAATAAATGATATCTCTACCAATCCAAAAGTAAGAAAAACAGAAGCGTGGGTTGAATTTGTCAAACTAGCCCTTGTGTGTATATTCCATATTTTTTCTGTAGAGGCATGGGTGACTTGACTAAAAGGTCAGCTTGTTTTAAATGCATCTCTCTCCAACTGAAAAATCCTCTGCAGCACCCCAAACACACACACACACACACACACACACACACACACACACACACACACACACACACTTACATGATTGACCTGATGCATCATAAATAATTTCATTCAGTGAAAATCAGCAGCTGATGACTTGATCTGTCCATGTCATATAATCACCTCTGTCAGAACTACTGAACCGTCAGAACTACGATAAATCCTTGAACAACTTCATAACTACCCAGCACTTTAACTATAAATGTGATGCCTCCATGGAAACAATCTAATATAATAATTAATAATCTAATAATTATTATTTCTTTCAGAAAATCTCTGATAAAGTTACAGCTAAAAGAGAGTAGTCAGTGTAACACAATCAGAGGCATGTCGAAGAATTACTCAATGGGTTAATTAGGTTGGTGCTGCTTTGTCAAAAGATGACATGCAGTATCATGCAGGGGATGTATTTATGCAAAGAAACACACCACCACAATGAAAATAGTAATATTAGTATTATATTGTAGATTATTGTTCATTAGGAGTAATTATCATAATTCTCATAATGTGGCCTGTTTGTATTGTACATAGATTTTCCTGCTGTGTTCACCCAAAAACTTGCTCACAAATAGGGTTTGCAGAATGCCAGCCATTTCCAGAGCAACATTCCTTAAGCTACAATAGTGTAATCTTTTTAGCATGTTTAAACTCTTTAAACCTGACTGGACACTTATATGGGTCATTTATTATATTTATTAACACTGGGCATCCACACAACTTCAAACAAATGTCAAAGACTTGCAAAGATACCTAATACATCTTGTCAAGCTGAATTCATTGGAAATCTTTATAAAATGTAGCACAATACATCGTTTGTTTAATGTAGAGATGTAGCAAAAAAATAGTGTAGTAATAGAATTTTGTACTTCTCTCAAGTCTGACATACTGTAGGTTCAGTGAAATATTAGTCAATAACAGCATGTTTAACTGAAACAGTTTTTGCAAAGGTAACCAACATGTTTACTGAGCGTGTATCCTTGCTGAAAAAAACACAGCGAACTGTGCAAAGCTCAAAAATTCACGTATGTGCGATTCCTCGTAAAACCACATCTGCTGCTGGCAAGCAGATCTACTGAAGCAAGTGGTGACGTAAATCTTTCGCTGAAAGACACCACTACTGTGGATGTTTCTGTGATTTACTGTGTTGATATGTTTTGTCCAGCAGGGATTAAGACAGTCCACTGACTAGAAGCTTACACCTCTAACTGTTGGGCAATCTTTTATCTTTTTCACAAATCTTGTGAATGACCATCTTAGCTACATAAGTTGAAATAGAATAAGAGAAATGTTCAGTGCTAAAGTGGGACGGTCATTGATTACAAAACCCTCAACTGCACTTCTTTTTGACCCTTAGAGTTTTTTAATATATCCAGTTGAACAAAACTAAATTCTTTGATCCCTGCCAAGCCAAGTGACAGGAACCATTGCATCCATGTGACAGACCCAACCAAAAGATCTTTGTGCAAGATTTTGTAAACAGGAAGCTGCATTTACCACAGTGGCCCAGGTTTGAAAGACACAAACTAGAGCCCACGCCTCCATCCCAGCTGTATCACCCAGTTATTTTCTCCTTATTATTAATCCTTATTTTAAAATTTCATGCTGTAGCAATGTCTTTTATGCATTATTATGTACCTTATTAAAATAACATGTCAGTATTATAAACTCCAAAAATAAACCTTGCTTGATTCAGTGCAGGGAAACACAGGGGTGTGGTCCTCACTGTGCGGTTTGGGTCTTCCTTTGTGTATTTTGGAGAATGTCTGCGGGTCTGTAGTTTTTTTTTTTACTGGTTATGGATCAAAAAAATTAATAAAATAGGATAGTTGTGATTGCATGTGTGAACGACTGATTTTAATTTAAAATGATCCATAATAAATATACCTCTTTCTCTCTCTTTTTCTAGCCTTTTTTTGTCTGTCAACTCATATGCAGGTGCTATGTGGAGCTATCAGTGCGACGCTAGTCTTTTCACTGTCTTTGAATATTTTTTGCTGTATATCAAAATGTTGGTCAGGTAATTACATTATTTTCTTTTAATAATTCCAGTAAAAACAAATTAATATTCTGTATTTGATGGCAATTGTATTATTCCCCAGGAAAAGGGACTTGTCTACTATGCACAAGACGAAGGTATGTACCCTGTATATTTACCGCTCAAAGGAATAGGTAAATTATGTCCCCTTAAAAAAGGTCTGCATGCTTAGAATTCATTGCCAAACTGAAAATTTAAAAAATGTCTCCTCTCTGTATGCCAAATTCAAGTCAGGGCCCAAGGCAGATGGAAGATAATCCTATTTATGGAAACATAAACTACATGCAAACAAGTAAGTGCATTGTGTGTGAGCATGTCTGTGCCTTTGTACATTTGCATCTATTTACACTATGATAATGATCTCCATAGGCACGCCTTTACTCACAGTAGTTGATCGTCCACACTCGTCACACAGCTCTTCATCTCTGATGGACCAACAGAGAGTCAGTTCTAACTCACAGGTAGAGTCTTTAAAGCCTTTTTCATTCTCTGAATCTGCTATAGATTCACATACATTACTAACTTTTGAAGCAACACTGTGCTGTACTTTGTCATAAAGGATAAAGGGCAGGTCAGTGGTACCCAAGGCCTTTTTAAGGACAAGACAGGATTTTATTGGATTGTAACTTTGCACTAATTTTCACTATAGACATGTCTTGTGTCTATAATGTTTTGTGAAACTGATGAATTTTTGGTTTTTGTTTCTTCATACAGTCCAAAACTCAGGACTGCTATGCCAACCTATCCCTGAAACCTCCCAGGCTGCAGTCCGGCCGCAGCTCTCCACAGATACAGTACTCAGATGTAGTTCATTTAGGGCTGCCACCAGACTCAGAGAAAGAAGATGAACATAACGCAGATGCCGTCTCCACCATGTCTGATCTGTATGCGTCTGTGCAAACTCAACGTGTCAAAATGGTCAATAGTGCAAACACCGGAGAGGACTATGCCAACCATCTCTGAGCAGGGCAAGTTTACTGATGCCAGCATATCATAAATGGTCTTTTTGTAACTTGACCTGCTGCCACAGGATGGCACTGTTTGTCGTCATATCAAAAATGACAGTACTTTTGTGTAGTGTTTGTGTGCACGCCATATCCCTCATGTAACCTAACTCAGTGGTTCTAGTTTTACTAGAGAATGTTCATTTTTGGCTTAGTTTCAGTGCATTTTTGGGGGGGCTGCCTTTATTTTGGCGTGTTACTTAAATCCAAAAAATTTCAGCTTCTGTCTCGGTTAGAGCGAAACATTTCTTCCATCTTTCAATTGTTAGATCTATAAGAAATTACAATGGGATTAATTAATTTGTGATCTTTTCTGAAATTATATGCATGGATTATTAAAGAATGAAATGAAATGAAAGAATGAAAATCTGTATATACACCATTCTGCACAGTGTAATCAAACATCCAAGTGAAGTAGGAATAAGTAAAACACATTTTGAGTGGAGAGGGACTTTCAAATAATTGACCAGTCAGAAACATGCTCACTCTGATTCTTTGCTGATCAAGTCAGTGTTGTTTGTGAGCTCCTTCTCCTTGCTCTAATCTCTTCCGAAGTTCAATTAATGTCCATTACTCAACATGTTAATGTTTAAACACCTCAAATCCCTGTTTCCTTGATCAGACATAACTCGTCAAAGTTGGTTACTAAGATCATAGACAACTATTGATAAAAAATTCTAATAATGATAATAATGATAATAGTAATAAAAAAGTAAATATTATTAGCCTCTATTATTCTCTTTTTTCAGTATTTCTGTTATCAGGTCTGTAAAATATAATTAACTGGAATATGCATTAAAAAAAGTGCACATACTCTTTCTTATATGTCTATTTTACACTTTCACTGCACCTCACCCATGGCTTCAGCCCTTTATATATATATATAGTTATACATGCATTCAAAGCTTCTTTGAAGAAAGGTCATTCTAGTCTGTACTTTGTGTTTTTACATCACCCAGTCTTATCAATAATGGCAGCAATAACTGTTTAGGCAGCAATAATCAATGGGGAAGGTAATAGGCTTTTCATAACAATTAATAAGAACAGCAGAACACAGCAATACACATGGGAAGGGAATGGTATGCTACTATTTCTTTTGTGTAATACTGTGAGTACGTCACTGCAAATCAAATTCGAAATCAGTGATTTGAAAATCAGTCATGCAACAAGAGTGAGAATCCAAAAAGCACAGACATTGACACTATTAGTAGTAAAACTACTATTAAAGAATAAAGACTTCTATGGAAATTTTATTTCTGAAATTTTGATTGATGACTAGACTTCCGCTGAGCAACATTTGTGTACCATTTCATTGGGCACCGAGACATTGCTCATGCCATTTATATCTGCTAGCAGCACAGCCCTATGTAGTTAGGTTGATCAGTTTTTACATCACTAGTTGGTTTGCCATGAAATTATTCATCTACCACAACCAACAAGTCAAAGCTTTCACAGTTATCCACTGATTATATCCTCACATCTACCTGGTGAATTGGCACAAACTTTTGTACAGACAATCATGGTTCCTCTATGATGTATTCTACAGTCTTTGCTGATCACAGCATCTAGCAGCACCATGGAGTTCACATCGGTGGGTTTAAGTGAAACATCTCAACAACTACTGGACTGGCATGAAATTTGGTATACTTGTTGTAGTTGTTTTTGAGCTCTTATAACTTTGCTGACTCCTTCACATTTCGTCTTGCACCATCATTAAGTAAATTTTTAAATGTATTCAACACTTTTATTTATGATCAAATCCCTGCAAAGCTAAGCCATCCCCGTCAGCTTCAGCTGTACTCTGTGTTTTGACTTAATCAAGATGGTAAACAATATACCTGCTAAACATCAGCTTGTAAGCATTGGTGTTGTGAGCTATTTGTAGAATGTCAGAAAATCAGATCAGAAAATGTTAAAGCAATGCAAAAAAAAAGAGGTAAAATCATGGGCACTATAAGAATCTAAACTAAAATCTTTACAAGAGGTCATGCTGGCTGATCACATTTTCACATACCATACAGACCACTACGATCATTTACTTCCTATGTGTAAAATTTCAAAAATAGTCACACTTAGAACGCTGTGATGTGATAAATCTGATGAAACTGAATCAGACCAATGTAACATTATATGTGCTTATTTAGTAACACAAATCATCTCTAAACACGACGCACAACTTGGAGATGAGGAATTTTCCGTGAAGAAGATGAACAAATCAATATCCAAGTATGTCTCAGCACTCTTTGAAGTATAAACTTTACACAGAATGGAATTTACATGGGAGCTGAATAGAACTTTTCATGATTAGATAAGAGCCTTTATTCTTTAACCTTTGTAACAAATATCATATGCTTCAACACAGGCAATCACAATCATGGTTTGACAAGCCAACACCTGTTATCTGTTAGATATTATTTCTTCATGAGACCATAAACTTTTGATTGACTCAAACATGTCTCCAATTCTAGTAAGGTACAAATACTGGTTTAAGCTTTGCCAACCTTAAATTAACAAAAGAGCTTAAGTGGCACAATAAACTATTGATAAACAAAGTTGTAATTAAATTAGAAACACTCGTGTAAATTTTTTGTGCAATCTGAAGTACACATTTGTTGTAAATTGATAAAATTTCTAACTAAGGAATCAAGAATTCACTCTGCTTTGATTTTCAGAAATGTTGGCAAGAGCTTGGCATTTAGTAGGTGTTTCTTGGTTGGTGAGATAATCATATTTGCCCTGCTTGATGTATTACACTCTTAGGCACAAGAAAAAAGGCGAGGAAAAGAGTTCCCTGTGCAAAGTGAGTCAAATTTAAGCATAATATTGAATATACATCACTGGGGATATAATCAAATTAAATAAATAAACTATTGAAATAAACTAAATAATCAGTATGTAATATACTCTAATGTTTAGACCCTCTTTATCTATAATGAAAAGCATATAAAGTCAAATAATGTTATTATTACTGTATTTAAAAAAATAATCTAACAGTTTAATTACAATGCTGTTATATTGTCTTATTGCACAGTCTGGGAACTGATAACCTATTTGAATTCAACCTTACACTTAGTGCCCACAGACAATGAAGCAGCATGTGTTGCAGTACTCCTCAAGATGACTGTTTTTAGTATCTCATGTAGTTAAATATACTGTGTTTTTACTCCTTTCTTCTCTTTCAGTTTTTTTTTTTTTTTTTGGGGGGGGGGGGGCTGTAATCAAATATGCACTGGAACACACAGGAGGTGATCCGTGCTAAATTTACGTTACATAATCACTAATGCCTTTTTATTTCAGCATATTGACTCATACCTCAAGGATAATGATAACAAGTTGATAAGGATGACTCATGCAGTACTATTATTTATAAACACAAGGTAAAATGGAAAAATGAAAAACTACTTATCTTTATTAAATGAGTTTGTGTGAGAATGGTTTCAAAGTTTTCCCTAGGAAATGTGTTACAACAACAGATGTTATAAATAATTAAAAAGATATAGGGTATTTTTAAAACCATTTATTTCAAAAGAAATTAATAACATAGAATATATTACATTATATATCTTCACTATTAATAACAGACACATTTCACAATTTTATATAATAATCAATCACACATGTGCAACACTTGTAGACAAGAATGACAAATGTCTATATTTTGAAAAAGTTGTAAAGAATATTTTAAAAATGAAATGATTCATATTTAAATGAATATCGACTGTCTGCTAAATACTTCTCTCAGACTTTGCTGTTCTTACATTTGATTTGTCCTTTTTCATCATTGTTTATGGGAATCTTAAGGACTTCCACACTTTCAAAGTCTGACGGCATGTCAAAGAAAGGCTCATCATCAAAGCAGTCTGTGTCAGCTGGAGACGGCATGAAGGGCAACTTCATGACCAGACCAGTGAGCAGCCCGCCAGCTGTAGCTGCTGCAATAGAAGAGAAGACAGCCGCAACCTGGTAGAGAGCCTGTTCCTGTGCAGTTCGGCCCAACCCCGGCTTCAAGCCAGGAATCAACATCTGCAGCTCCAGCAGCTTTGGATCTCCCTCGGGTGGAGCGCGATGGGAGAAGATCTGGTACATGCTTGGCCCATAGGTTTCCTCAGTGGCTAAGAGGATAGCACAGATTCCTGCTGTGGATGATATCAGACCAGTGAGCCCATGGAGATTGTGAATTCCACACTGGTCTTGGATTCTCATGCGTTTGGCTAAAAAGGGAGTCAGGTACTTGTATCCAAAGAAACACGCAGTACAGCCCAAGATGCCCAGGGTGTATGCAGCTGCAGGAGAAATCATCATGTCCACTGAAGCCCCAACAGTGACACCACCAGCCAGAGTCACGTTCTGAATGTCAGCCATTGTGAGCTTACCTCTCTTGTTAAAAATTGTAGAGAGTGCAAAGGCAGTCATAGTGGATGAGCTGAGACCTATGAAAGTGTGGAGTATTGCTCTGTGTTGATCATCACCCTTAAAGGTCAGAGCAGAGTTGAATGAAGGCCAGAACACCCAGAGGAACAGAGTTCCTACTACAGACAGGATGTCAGAATGATAACTGGTTATCTCTTTAGTATGTCCGTTGTTCAGGCTCGGGCGGTACAGAACAAATGTCACTCCTAGACCAAAGTAGCAGGCAAACAGGTGAATAAGAATAGTACCCCCTGCATCAGTGATTCTAATGTATTTCAAAACAGCCCACTCAGTCAATGCAAAGATAGGGATCTCCAGCAGAGCCATAACCAAGAGCTGAACAGGACTGGTCTTTCCGAGCACAGCTCCAAAAGAGATGAGCACCACAGCACAAGCAAACTCTGCATTCAGCAGGTTGATCACCCCCAGGAGGATTTTCCCATCAGAATAAAACTGGAAGAAACCTTGTATCAGGATTGCCCACTGGATGGCAAATGTGGCTGTAAGAAAGTTGAAGACCATTCCACTGAAGCCGTAGAATCGGAAGAAGGCCAGCAGGCAGCCGAAGCCTATGAAGATCATCACCTGCACGTCGGCAAAGTAGGGATAGTCGCGATACAGGGAGTTCTCCATTGGATTGGTCTCATTGTTTTGCAACTTAGTGTTGGCTTCGTCATCATAGGTGACAAAAATAGCATAAAGAACCAGAATAACAACCTCCAACACCAGCACGAGCAACGGCAAGCGCACCTTCCAACTTGTAGACGCATTCATGATGATGAAGAAATCACAGTCCAGAGAGTGACCCCCTAGCTGCACCATAGCCCCTTTTATGCCTCTGTTTTATCAGATAAGAACAGCTAATGACATTGGTTTAAGAGTTAACAATGCAGCGCCTTGGGTGCAGACTGTACTTGAATCCCTCATGTTGCTCAAAATGACCTTGTCTCCTCGTCAAATGTTTTTCATTACAGTTTTGTCTAAAGTGAAATGTCTGAAGGTAGGTTTTAAGAGGATGGGTTGGGGTAAATAGAAGATTAACAAAGGTACCTTAAAACAAGGGTTACATTCTGACAATAAATCCTGTGCCACTAAGCAGTTGTTGAAATTCAGTTTAATCACAATTACCGTGACTTCTCTCATGTTATACTTTTGCTATATGAAATTTAACATGGAATGCCATTTACAACAATTACTGATGTTTTTGTTTTGCTTAAATGATAATAGTACCCTATGATAATATGCCCCAAAAATGTCATCGTTGTTGCTGACGGATTTAGGGAGTGATATTGGAGTTGATATTAAATGAAAACCAAACAACCTCAACTTTTAAAAGTTCCTGATTCTTTTTTTTCTTTACTGTTCCCATTCTTTTTTGATAACAATCTGACGACCCCTTTATAGAATAAAAAGCCAAATGTGCTTACAATTTTACCGATACTAGTTTCATATACCTAAGCCAAATATTGTAAGACCTTTTTCTTATTGCCAGTCAAAAATATTAATAATAATTATCAATCCAGGACAGCTGTTGTTTGGACAGATGTAATCAAACCTACAATCTGTTCCTATGAGACAGAGTTGTCAGAGAAAAGCAATGTAAGCCATGAGGAATTTTGATGTACTTATATTATTAGTCTGACAGGAGTAAGAGGAAGAATGGCTTTAGTTTATAGGTAACTTGTTGGAATAATGTTTCATAAATCAATAGGGCTTATTATACAGCAACAGACCTATTTGTTCACGAGAGTGAAAGATGTAAAATAGAGAAGTCATGCCAACAGTAAAGATGGAAGAGTGGTGCTCATTTCAAGCCCACAGTTTTTTGCAGTGTGCTGAAATATTATTTTGTAGCTCAACAAGACCATTTTTTTTTCAGATTTAATGTATGACTTCTGCCTTCACTGGATAGTTTATTATAGCAGAAACTAAAAAAGACAAGAAATGACATGCAACAGGTTTGTGTCTGGAGCCAGAGACAGGAACGGGCCTTTTTCTTGGAGGACGTTTAGCCTAGAAAGTCATCATTTTAATTTTGATTTTATGGATTTCTTTTCTGAAAGGCCGTGCTTTTATAGAAACGCAGCTTACCTTCGCGTTAATGTTCACACTCCGAGGCGGTGGAGGCAGCAGAGACAGGAACACGGGAGGAGGAAGAGGAGGAGGAGGAGGAGGAGGAGGAGTACGACGGGCTCCCATGGTGCTCTGCACTGCCAACGTATGCAAACAGGAACATGGCTGCCGGTGTTTAACATCAGCAGCCCGCTTTAAAACACGCCCGTGTGACAGCGTAACATCTGCTGGGAGAGAAAACCCGGAGGCCCGGCAGCGTTTCTCGGAGGAGGCGGTAGATCCACCGACACCAGCGGCTTCTCGCTCACCCCCACGCAGGTAACGGTGCTAGCTCGGCTAGCTCGGCCGGCGGCTAACGCTAGCGCCGTCGCCCGGCTAAGCGTTAGCGTGTCGAGTCACTGGATTCTCCGGCGTTTTCGTTGTGATGTCCGCTCCGAAAACAACTGTTTTTAAAAAACAAAAACAATCGCCCGGAGCAAGACATCTTGAAGCCATCGTCGTTTTCGGACGCAGTGTCGGTAGATGCACACGCAAACCCGCTCCGCGACAGTCTGCGATGTTCGTTGCGAGTCGAGGGGCTTTGACACGACTGCAATTCTGTGACAAGTCGGCGATTGAATTCGCGTCGGGAACAGAAGTTATCATGGCCTTTTTTAAGCTCTGCTCCTCGTATATTTGCAGCTATTTGCATTCAGGCTTCGCTCGAAGAGAAACTTGACTTAAAATGCTTTAAAAAAAGAAAACCTGCTCTCGGGTACGAACGGAATCTGAGGTTAGCTAAGAGAATATCCACCATAATCAACCAGCTCTTAGCCTAGAAACTCAACCCGAACCCACCGGTGCTCGGTCCAGGTGAGAAACAATCTTCGACCAAGACGCTTTTCTTTGCCAGTTTTTTCCCCTCGAACTGCCGCTGTGATTTATCGATAGCAACGTTGATATCTGCTGCTGAAAGATCAGTCGATTCAGGGATTAGTTGATTAGCAAAAAACAAAACGAAAACCCCGAATCTCCCAGTTTATATCAATTAATCAATCTTGAAGTCATTTATCGTCGGTGCCAAACGTGTCCTGGTTCCAGCTTTCAGATTTGGCTTTGATTCTCTTTTCCAGTTCAGCATATCACTGTGAAATAGTCGGATAAAACTAACAATTTGATAATGTCACCTTCTGCCCCAGGCAACAAAAGATGTTTTATTTCTCTTCAGTTTTCTCACATTTCATAGACCAAGTAAATCAGTCAAAACATAAAAATCTACAGGATAAGGCTGAAATCGTGTATTGTTTTTCTAATGTCAGCTAATAATTTGAAATAAATAAATAAATAATGATAAATAATAATAAAACAATAGTCCGTCTCTCAATACTCTCTAACCTGCCTAGCCTCATCTCGCACCCACCCCATTATTTTTTAGTGATTACATATATCTGTGTTTTTTTTCCAACAGGCGTAAATAGTCCTTTAGTACGGGTCTGACTACAAACTGTAACAGGACAGTGTGTATGTAGGACTGGTTCTAGCTAAACTAGAGTGCCCGTGTTCATTGTACTGTGGGAACGTGTCATCCAGTGGCTCACTGGTTTGATAGGTTTTAGATCACTATAGAGCTCTATAGCACAGAGCAATAAGATGTGGCAGGCCTTGGGCTACATAGACGTCTTATTAGGATCAATTCGTTGTTGGTTTTCGTGGGATTTGTTGACAAAAAGGAACATATGGGTGATCATCAGACGTATCTCTTTTTATAAGAAAGAATAATCGCTCATGGTTATGACTGTCTTTGCTTGAGCAATTGGTTCGTTAACTGCTTAGTTGAATCAACAGTAATTAGTTGACATCATAACAGTTACTTAATTATCTAAGACATTCATCAAAATTGCCAAATGTACACAGGTTCCCATATTTTTAGCCCTGATCCAGGACTGTGTACAGTCAAAATATATACTGATATATGGAATTCGTATATAGCTTATCTCTCAGATCAGCATCATCAGTAAACGATAATTAAAAAGTTGGATATAAGCTGCAAGTTATGGTCGGATGAATATTTAGCTGACTTCCTGTACTCTCCGGGTAGGCTTAGTTGCATTTTTTTGTCATTTAACACTAGTTGCAGCCTGCTGCTTTCATCCACTTTCCAGATGAGACACAATTAATCTCAGAGAAGGCTTCTGTCCGTGGAGCAGCTCCAGGTCTGTTTTACAGGAAACCATCAAAGCATTTTGGAAAGACTGGTTCAAATGCACAAATTAAAACTGACCTTGATTACATAATAATGAAAAAAAAAAAAAATAATGTGTCACTTCTATTTTACAGTTGATTGTCTTATGAACACACAGTCCAGTAGTAATATTTAAATATCAGTATGTGAAATAGAGCTCCGGTGTTGTGATTTTATTCAACGGTAGGCTCTTCCTTTAGGACATAGCTTGGTAGCACAAAGTTGGGTTCAGGAGGATTCATTCCTAGGTATATAATTCGTTGTTTTGAACAGATTTATTTGAATATTTTGAAAATCTGCTTTGATAAGTAGGTTTTGTAGTTAAAAACATCCCCTAGGATTTTTCTTTCAACATAGGTCAAGATGGCGAGTCCAAGGACCAGAAGAGTTCTGAAGGAAGTGAGAACTGAGGATGAGAATAATGTAAGTCCACTGAGCAACTTATTCTTGTCAAAATAATACCACCTCTCTGGAACCGTATGATTCACATACGTAATCGATAGCAGGCCATTGGGACGCCTGCAATGTGGCACTGTCACAAATTTCCCTGATTTCATCAATGTTTAAGTAGATGTGGGAGTAATTTGAGGTGGGGTTTCACCTCCGGTGGACATTTTGTTGGCCTGTAGCTTTTGTAACAGCAGTGGGCATATAGTAGCTATATTAAGAAAACATCAACTTAAATAAATATCTGTGGTAAACAGTAGGTACTTTATACTATTTCATGTCATTTTGTCGCCTTTTTAACGGTTAAGATAAAAAATAGAAATTTGAGATTTGTCCTCCCAACAATCTCATTCACTTTGAAATGTTTATGTAAAATGTTGAAATGCAATTTTTCAGGAATGTTTTGTAGCATTATTTTGTTAATATATAAAAATTGCATTTTAAGATATTTTCAAATAAATGCAGGTTCAGGCTACCATAAAATCTTTTAAAACAAAATTATACTGAAATTCAGTGCTCTCTTCTTTTTTCAGCTATGTTTTGAATGCGGGGCTTTCAACCCTCAGTGGGTTAGTGTGACCTATGGGATCTGGATTTGTCTTGAGTGCTCTGGCAAGCACAGAGGCCTGGGAGTACATCTCAGGTAAGAGCCTTGAAACCTATGCAGTTGGTGACTTTTGAGATGTTCTCTTGTGATATTTGGAATTTCTTTAGCTCACATAACCTGGCAGATTTTGGCAGATGGCACTGATGTTAGCAGGTTTTTACAGTTACATTCATCAAGCTATTAAACAAAACTTTATAAAGTACGTTTCAGTTAAAATGATCTACTAATATTTCTTAGCATGGACTTCAAAAATGTCCTTGGAACACCAAGGTGAATGCTAACATCAGTGCCATCCACCATTTGTGGATGTCATGTGTATATGTTCCCATTATTGCAATGACTGGTGTTAGCAACAGCTGCAACAACCTAGAGAAGTCAGGTTACATTTCATTCATTACCACTAAACTATTACAGCACGATGATGTCAAATTTACCTCTTCCATCCAGTTTTGTGCGCTCTGTCACCATGGACAAATGGAAAGATATTGAGCTTGAGAAGATGAAAGCAGGAGGAAATGGAAAATTCCGTTTGTTTCTCGAACTCCAAGATGATTATGATCCCAACTGGACTTTACAGGAGAAATACAACAGCAGAGCTGCTGCACTCTTCAGGGACAAGGTGAGCTGACCCAAATGTCTGTGATTAAAAGATTTTCAGTTTTCTTGCTGGACCACAGATGTATCAATTTACTACACATTTCGCATTTATGATGAAATCCTCATTCTGGCCGGTTTTCATAAAACCATTTGGATTGATTTCTGTGCAATTTTTGTAGACATTTAAATTTTCTGTTGTAATTGTGTATGCTCAGAAAATACATGTAACCTATCATTTAATGAGTAGGAATAATACATTTTGGTTCAAGAAAGGGCCAGTGTTGGCTGAGGTTTCTGTTAGACTCCCAGCTTGTACATACTGCACCTCCTGTTCGTTAGAGTAATTCACTTTCTTGTGACACTGTCAATGACAGGTTGCAACTTTGGCAGAGGGTAAGGAGTGGTCCATTGAGACATCCCCTGCCAAAAACTGGACATCTCCTCAGCCCAAGACGAGCCTTTCGTCCACTCATCGGTAAGAGGGAAGGAAATTTAAACATACTAAATTTGTGTGTAATATCATTTACAGAACAGCCATAAAAGCAGCGAGTCTGTGTTTCTGTTATTTAGTTCTGGAGGATCTGGACAAAATGCAGCAAAATCTAGTGACAAAGCTTTTGAAGACTGGTTGAGTGATGATGTTAACTCTTATCAGAGGTAAGAGCCTCTCACTCTTTAAATTTTCACTCTTATTCAATCTTCTGTTGTTGTTTTCTGTAAATGATGTTTAAAAAAAATGCTTCTACAGCGGAGGGGGTTACAGTGGGAATCAAGAGAATCGGTATGTTGGCTTTGGCAACACGGTGACCCCAGAGAAGAAAGAGGATGACTTCCTGAACAACGCCATGTCTTCTATTTATTCTGTAGGTCACAATATATCTTTTGGCTGAGTTGTACATTCTGTTGTATTTTTCTTATTCTGTGACAGTTTTTCATCTTTTATTTATTTATTTTTTGGCAGGGTTGGAGCAGTTTTACTGTTGGAGCTAGCAAGTTTGCTTCTATCGCTAAAGATAATGTAAGTGTAGTAATGCAATAAAGGCTATATCTTTATATGTATTTGTGCAGCACTGAATTCAAGTCAGAATTTCTGCAGAACCCTTATGAAGGAATAAAGGTCATTAATTATTAATTTTGTTTTTCTCCCCTTGTACAGACAACTAAACTGGCAAACCAAGCAACTTTAAAGGTAAGACTACTGTAGTTATGGGTAACCTGTTATAGGCACTAGTAATAAAGGTTTTCAAATGTCAGAATTACCTTTTAACCCAGGTTTCCTTTGTCTTATTCTGTGAATTGTATGACGTACTCAACTCTTATTAGAGATTGTTAATATTTCCAAACTGTGTGCAGTTTTTCTTGTTAAATCTCATAACATATGATGTAAACTTCTAAGCTCTAATAACTCTGTGGCTACTTCAATGTCTCTTTGCTCTCTCTGGATGTAGTTAAGGGGCTATAAAGCACCCCCAGAACCGGTAAAGCAGATAATAGGTGCATGGTGCTTTTCCCATTTTTAATTTTTTTAAAATACACTTTTTTTTTTTTTTTTTTTTTTTTTAGTTATTTTTTTCCATTTTTCATCAGTTAAACAGACATTTTAAATGTCTCCTTCACGTGCTTCAGCTTGAATATACTTTCACAAGGCAATGTGTATGTTCTGTCACCTGTACTTTTAGTTTATGGATAACCTGTAAAAGAAATTTGGTTAATGTATTAGAATATTACAATATATTATGGGATGGGGATTACCTTTTATTCCCACCCCTAATATAGAAATGTTGTTCACTCTAATCCATTGAAAAGGGTTATCCATTCATGCATGACAGTTTTTGTGTAACCGCGAACAGTACTTAAGAGGTGTAATGGTCATGTAAAAAGGTTAAGTACCTTTCCCTAAAGCTTTGGCACTTCAACTGAGCTCAATACTGTAAGTAGTAACATTTAGTGGGTTTTTAGCAGGCCATGGCTGCTATTTTGTTCTTTTTCTGTAAATAACATAATAAGAAAACAATCCTGGGAAAAATCATAAACCTTTTATACAACACGTTGCTCTGCAGGACTTGGGAGGAAGAGTAAAAACAGAGAACTTTACAGTAATGATGCAAGTGTTTTGATCCACTACACCCTCTAGTGCTTGTTCAGTGTCATGGTGAATGGGAATGATGGGTCACTTTATGCAACTGCAGAACAAGCAGCTCAGTGTCTTGCTCTACTGTGAATGTTAATCTCTGTTTCATTCAAGTGAATTCTCCCCTTTGACTTCCAACTAGGCCACAGAGTTAGGACAGACATTAAATGAGAATGTTATCAAACCTACCCAAGAAAAGGTAACATTGATGTTTGAAGTTGTCGATTTGGTGGTGGGTGCAGTGCTTTAGGAAAAAAAAACAGCTTCAGATGTGAATGTGCTATTTTCTACACTGCTTGTCTTTTCCACTTTATCTGCTTTATGCCGGCTTACACTAAACGACAAAAGCTGTAGTTTCAAAGGAAAAACCAATAACCACTGTCTTTCCGAGTCAGTAACTCAACCATGAAATTTTCCGGAGCAATACAGCTGCGAACTGTTTATTTGGGAACGGGTGTGAGTCAGTGTGAACTCTCAGCACAGTTACTGGAGAAGACTCAAAAATGCATTTAAATGTTTTTAGGAGCCAGAGTGTTTGTTCAGATATCATTCCTCATTTCAAAGTATTCAGTTTTTGCTTCAGAGTTTCTGTTTGATGGAAAATGACATCATCTTCCTATTCTCATTTGAATGTTATAAAAATGGCATTTAAAGTAGGTTTGGATGTTTCGTTACACAACGAGCCATCTTAACACTAAAACTGACTGTTACATTGGCATCAAATGTTGTAATCATAATATTAATACTGCATTTGATAAAATGTCAAACGTCAATTTATGCTCCAAACTGCCCCACACCCACATTCACAAACAAGGAAATCTGTATTTAATATACAGATCTTATCCTTAACCTAACTTATTTTCCCATTCATCTGGCAAAGTAGCTGAATTTAAAATGTCTTTTTTGGCAAAAATTAAAGCAAATTTTCACTGCAAAATATAATATGCCACAGTCGTGGTGCTGAGGCTTCTAACGCTCATTGAGATATACTTGTTGACTATTGTAAACACAAAATGACACAACCTGGAGCTCTTCAGTTGACAGTTGATTGCTCACTGGCTTTGCAGATGAAGAGTGTTTGAGCTTTTGCGTCAAAATAAGCTTAGTTATTTGGCAAAAAGCATGAGCTACATAAAGTAACATCCCTAAAATCATGGTAAGTGTTTTCCACATAAATGCTTCCACATAGTTGCTACAGTTTTCTCTGTCAAGTGATCATCTCCTGGATGTGTGTTTTTAATTGGAACAAATGAGGACTATGTAACAAAACATGCTAATGTTCATTAATACAAGACGATAAAATGAGAGTTTAAATTTAATTAGTAGAAAATCTCTTTCACCCTGCTGTATAGTTATTTACTCTCTGGGTTTGGTCAATGGAAAGACCAGTGACTAAGAAAGACCAATATTAATTTGCTTTTGTCTTCTAATGTACAGTTGGCATTGGAGATTTAAGTTACCTATAGAATGTGCTTTTGTAACAGTCTTTGTATTCTCTTGTGAAATGGAAGTAGCTGCATTACTTTGGAGTATTTCTGTCTTATGATGAAAAACCTTTTGTTAAGTTATTCTTTTCTTATGCTGATTATCAAACACATGTAATCACTTTTTTCAAAATCAAAAACAGTTTTTTTTTCGCTACATGTTCTGTTTGACAAACACATTTTGATGCAGGTTGTTATTTCTATTAGTGTTTAATAATGACTTGCTTCAATCAATTTGCATTAACCCAGGTGAAAGATGGCAAATTGCTAGATGAAATGACAGTCAGCATCTCTGGGCTGGCAAACAAGGTAGGATAGGCAGACCTCTGCCATGCTGCAAAGCTGCAAAAACAGTCTCCTGAGCGAGGAACAGTCACGCCCTCTAATACCTATCTGATTATACCTAGGCCTCTCAGTCCAAACACTGTTACCCTTCAAGGAGACTGGTTTTGCTGTAATGATGAATGTACTCTGAACCACACTAACTTAATGTAATCTCTCATTTTTCTTGCTGCCATTATTATTCTGGTGGTGAGTACTGTGTTAGGAAATAAAATTTGTGAGCAGTTATGTTATTACTTCCTCTGTTGTTGCACAATCTGTTAATTTGTTGTGTACTTCTATATTGATTGTTTAGTATATTTAAGGTCCTTCAATCACTAGTTTTACCACTTTTGGTTTTTATGCCTCCCTGCCAGTGACAGCTGCAGTGAGAAGCAGTATATTTTGGGTTTTCCGTCCGGAGGTCCATCTGTCCCATTCTCATGAACGCAATGTCCAAAGAATGCCTTGAGGGCATTTCTTCATATTTGACATAAACCTTGACTTTGACTCAGGGATGAACGGATTCGAAATTGGAGGTCAAAGGGCTCAGATTAAGCTCAATGTGACCTCACGAAACATGTATTTGGCCATTACTCAAGAATTTGTATGTTAAATATGACAAAAAAACATTTAATTGTGTTTATTAAATCGTTTCGAGTCTTCCGTATTTATATTACGAGTCTCAAGAGACATGGATGTAAACTGAAACTGGTTGGCAGAGGCATAACACCATGAGGCGGTAATTTTTAGTTGCTTTTGGATTTAGTCTTCAGATAAAGTAAAATACTATGTGTTAGTCATTTATTTCTTACCAAGTCATGATGTTTTTAATCTTGTAGTAAGAACTGCATCAAAATTTGGTTTACCTAAGTTTACTCTTTTTTTGTAGTTTCAGGGAGCTGGTGCAAAATTGACTAACATGTTCTCGGGAAAACCAGAAGACGGGTAAGATAAGATTTCATACAATTTAAAAACTCTCACTTACAAAATCATTTGCAAAATGTGATTTGATTTTTTTGGAAACACAAACTATTCATGCATTTCTTCATGTTTTGACTATGTTCAGGTCAGCTGGAGAAAGCTATCAGAACATGGATGCCACTGAGGGATATCAGGGGAGTTCTAGCCAGCCTGTCTCAAAGGACTTCTGGGAAACCTTTGGTAGCAACAGCTCCTTAAAGGCCAAGAAATCTCCTAGCAGTGACAGCTGGACCATCCCAGATAATTCCGCAAAGAAGAGCTCTGACAGTTGGGACAATTGGGGCTCTGAAGCAGCATCCAACAACAAACACAGCACAGAGGAGAGCTGGGAGGCGTGGGACAACAACTGGGAAAACGCGGATGGTAAGACGAAGAAGAGTCCCACAAAACCTGCTGAGGAAACCTGGGATAATGCAGACTGGTAGTCACCTCACAACCATGCATCTCACCTTTTTCCCTTTTTTCCGGCCTTTCCCCTCTGTCTCTCTTCCTCTCTCGCTCTGTTCATCTCACTGGCACTTTCGGGGAAAGAGCTGCCTCTGCTAAGTTCCTAGGTCAATCCATTCAAAAATATATTTATTATAAACCCAAGAAACAAAAAATTAAGCCCAGTTTTAGATTGAGCTCATAATTAAATAAATGTTCCTTAAAAAATACAACTTTATTGACTTGTAGTCATGTATATTATTGTAGATTACCTTCATCACAGGGAATTACGATGACTCAGTGTAGATATTGTCAAAAATTTACTGCCTGGAATCCCCAAATATAATACTCTTAATGGTGAATAAGATATTGTTCATACTGTATTATGGGTTTAATGATACTGGTTTTCAATTCACCACGTAAAAAATGACGCATGAGATAGAGAATCTTACATTGTAAATAGGAATCCTTGTAAATACAGTATGATTGACTAAACACTAATCACATTCATTTCTGTGTGTTAAATCAAATTGATTTACTCTTCCCCTAGACCTCTTGCACATTTTGTTTTTGTAAAATTGATTTTGAAAATTATTTTTGATAGAATAGACCCCTTTCATACTGTAGTCATAAAATGGAACAAATTAGTTATCATTAATCCAAAAATGGGTGGATATGTCAATTTTGAATTAAATAATCTTATATGTAATATTGGCTTAATTTTATAATTTTTTTTTTTTCAATTAGTATTTTTTTTATTAAAATTTTGCAAAATAGTGAAGGGGTTTTATCATGTTACAAGGACCAGAAAATTCTTCAACAGGATGCTTAGAAGTTGCTTTAGGATGAAATGATGTATCACACTGATGTTATGCAGACAAGCTGACTTAAAAGCTACATTTTTATCAAAATGGATGTATTTAATTTCAGACAGATGACCTGTTGAATATCGTTTTGATCAGTTTATACAGTATTTGTTTTTTTTATTTTCACTTTTGTTGACAACAGCTCAAGGCTTAACTGTAATTCCCACTCAAATACATTAATTTCAAAGATCTTTAGAAACAGATAAAATATTCTTTAAAGCACATCCCCAACATCACATTAATTTTTTTTGTGTTATTGTTATCTATCCCTATAAATAAGGATTCTTTATACTGCAACATCTTGTAATTTATCACAGTCTCTTTTTTTACTTGACAGCTAAAATTGGGATTTTTGCAATTAATATGCTTCATAATTCTTTGTTTTTCTTTATCTGATATTAAAGTGAATGATACTGTTTCAAATCAGAGTTCACATAGTCAGGACAGGCTTTATTCAGTTACTGTAGTAGGTTTAAACCATGCTGACCTCAGGCATTTTAATTTAAAAAAGAAAAGAAAGCATTCTCTTTTAAGTCCAGCTGACGCTCAAAACCCGCACAATGGCTCATATTATGAAAGAAACATGTTGGACATCAGCAGTTCTTTCATTCATAATTTCCCAGTTCTATTCTGAAGACAACACATTTGGATATTTGAAATAATTGGAGTCTAAAGATTAGATAAAGTCTACTTGTAGAAAATTTCACAAAAAAATCGATCATTGCAGGGTTATATGCTGTTTGTACTAAATGCCAATTGTGTTTTTAATAATTAGACAGTGACGGGAAATGTAGACTGTAGATTGTTACCTGCATGGTTTTGTATTTGCCGAACCTGTGAGCCTGTAACTTGTGACCTCAGCTGAACTGACAGGTCATTGTAAATTTCTTCTCGTATGAAGCAACTCTATGTGAACTGTTCTCCATATCCGTGTCAAGTGTCATTGCAACTTGGATGTTATGTATTGTGAGGATTTGGTGTCACTGATATCTTCACGTTTAATAAGTCTGAATTGTGGAGGAATATTAATGAGCCTCATTTTATGCTGGACGCTTACATGGTGATACTGTAGCCCTCAAAATGCTTGTTGTGAATGAATTAAATAAACCAGGTGCATCCCCAAGTCCCTCAGTAAGATGAAATGGCAGCTACACCTACACCGTTCAACATAGATGCAAATTTATCATTAAAAAACTTGTTTCAACAAGTAGAAATGTAATCATTGTGAATCATTGTGAGATTGAATATGAAGCCTGTTAGTCTTGTTATCATAAAAATTAATTAAGTGAGCTGTCAAGGTTTAGAATGAGGCAAAATTTGCAGCAACTGAGTTTCCTATGTGGCCTTTGATTCCCCATAACATTGATTGTTGCAACTTTAAATTTTGTATTTATATGTAGTGACCTACAGATGCTCAGTCTTCACAAATGATGCAAAGCACTCCAAATAAATTCAAGTTAGATTCAATTGAACAAATTTCAAGAGAATTCTGGCTTCAGTTTTTCTCAGTTTCTATGAACACTGACAAAAGAGTCTGAAGTTAAAGATAATCTTAACATGCTTAGTTTGCATCTAAGTCTTTGAGGCTTGATGTGTGGGCTCATTGGCCACAAGTCAGTAATCAGCCGCTCAGTAATGAGAGCAGTCTGTCAGTGCAATATTAGTGCTGGACTTCTGTAGGTGGTCCTTACTGGTTTTCATGATCTGTAAAGATGACATTTTACCATCACAGCTTTTGACTAGTGAAGGGGACTTAATTCCATTCCCATTTCCTACCTCTAAGAAGTCTTTCGTTTACCGATGAGTACCCATTAGTGGACGTTTTTTTTTTCTTAACTTTCAGCAGTGATTCAGTGCAGTGATTAAAAAAAAAATAAATAAAAAAATAAATGCATCATACTTGGAAAATTTGTTTTCCTTTACCTCTTCAGTCATGTGTTCATATATGGCCATGTGTTAAATGCCTTAAAAAAAGCTGTGTTTGCTTTCTGTTGATACTGATGTCAGTTTGCTCGTGTGCCTCTGATACATGCAGTGTACATGTCATGTAAATCACCATCTAAGATAATGTCAAATTATACATTGTTACCCTCAACTTTATTTTTTATGACTGAAACCTTATGTTAGTAATTTAGCATTTTTCTTTTTCTTTTATAATGGTATGAAAAAAAAACATATATCACCAGGACATTGGTTGAAGACTTTGTGTTGTGATATCGAACAGTTTAGAAAGGTGTATAATTGAACAGTCTCTTGTTTGACATCTGGAAATGAGCTTGTAGTTCAGAAATACAACGGTTTTACTTTAAGGGAATGTCCTTTTGGGGTTACTGGTACACCTTATTCATGGTAAAATTGCAGAATGTGTTATTGAATGAAATGCATCCAATAGTTCTCAATATTAGGCGACTTTTTTCTTCTTTTTTTCCCCAATAAAACCTAATGTACTTTCTTTTTCCTGACTTCAATTTTCCAGAGCAACAGTTTAGCTCAGTGTCTGTGTCTGTTGAAGATTTCAGATTGGGTATGTCTCTGTTTGTTGATGAAACTGTTATGTCAGAAATGCTATTTTTGATGTCATGCATGAGATGTAACGTGGAGCTAAATACATTCAGCTGTTTTTAATTTTCAAAAGTCTTTTCCTCAGTGAATTGAAGTGCAGTTGTCTGCTTGCCCCTTCAAGTTTCACCAGCAGCGATTCCTTGAGGTGAGCCAGTGTTACATACTCAGTTGAAGCTGTGGATATTTTTCCTGTACACATGGTTTCTGTGTTAAATAAAAATGTATTGTGCTGTGAATGCATATGTTTGTTTTTTACTTATTGTGTGTGATGAAGATTTTAAGGAATGCCACCACAAAATTTAGCTTGTTAACCAGATATAAAACCCTATCAGAAAATAAATCTAAAAGACAAATTAATATAAAAATGTGTTTAAATTTGGTAGAAGGAGATTGTTTTTGGTCAAAGAGAAAAATTGTTCAAGTTTACAGAAGATTCTTTAAATTTAGAACTGCATGATGTATTTAATGGCCGGTGTTTTATCCTCACATCAGTAAGAAAGTTGCCCTTGTTCCAATCATCAAATAAACTGATAACATGAAACCTTTTCTCACAATAGATAAAATTTTTCTGTGATTCTGAAAGAACACCACAAATATACAGTAATCATGTTACAAGCAAATGGATACATTACAGTCACTGCTGCTGCTGTGTGATTGCTGAACCTTGTGAGTATCATGCAACAAAGAACCCAAACAAGGCTACATTATATGGATGTTGAACAGTGCAATTTCTCTTAATTGCATTGCATTCATTGGCTATTAATAAATAGCTAAATAATATAATACTCAAATATTTGATGAAAAAAGTTTGTAGATATGGCCTGCTCGCTATAACTTTTTTTTAAAATGTATGACCAGTCGGAAGATAAATTTGTGAATGTAAAAAGTTGGCCTTCCTTGATCTCTTCACATTACAACAAACAAAATGATAGTGGTAAACATAATTATGACTTATCATTATTGGTCCTGAGATTTCACACAAGTGGTATCAGAAGAAAGAGTAGAACAAAGCGTATAGTAGGCCTTAAAAGCACTGAACAAAATTTGTGGATGTAGTTGTTTATCTTTTTTCTAGGTAATCTACACCTGTTGAATTCTGATTTAATACAAAACGACCACAGAGAAAATGGTAACATATGCGGATCATTAAATTGTGAGCACAATTAACCATGCCAGGATCTGAAAAAAAACATGGGCCACATATTTAAGATCAGACGTCTCACTCAGTGACATCCTCAGCTTTAGCTTTTATTGGTTTGGGATTGGATGGCACAGACCACATAGACAGAAATGTGAAATGTAGTTGAATTAGAAATAAAATGAAGGAAAACTGAAATCGTTAGACAATACATGGGTGCATGCATAATACCCATAACTGCGTATAGGATGTCTAGTTAAACCATGCGTCGGGGTTCTCACCCCTGTCAGAGAGACTGACCTGTCCATTACTGCACCTACACAGGTCAAATACGTGCAGGGGGAGAGGGATGCATGCTCGGTGCTGCACAACGACACGATGCATCTTGCAAAGATGCCAGGTTGCGTGTGCGCACACACAAACCGATCGGGACGAAGGCTCTGCCTCGTTTGCAGACGGTGACATTTACGTCGTGTCCCGCCTCCAAGGCGTGGAAATGTGCCTCCTTTTTTTTTTTTTTTTCAGGGAGGGATACCAGGAGCATCATCGATGGCCCAGTCACAGGGTGAGTAACGTCGACAGTAGCGGTCACTTAGCGCCTAGTAATAAAACCAAATCCCACGGCCGCTCACGGCACAGCCCAGCGGGGATCGGGACATCATGTGGACGGCCGCCGAGAGACGGGCTGCACCGTGACTGCAATGGAGGAGCGGCGGACGGGGACTGGCTGGATGACCGAGAGACGTTAGCCGCCTTTTGGGGGAATAACGCTGGGAACTGGCCGCGATAGCGAGTGAGTCTGACGCTTAGCGATGCTTTCCCCCCGGAGGACGGCGAGAGGCAGCGCGGTCAGCCGCGGCCGCAGAGGCGGCCGCCGTGGCCGCCGTGGCCGCGGCCGCCGCCGCCGCCGTCTCACGCACCGATATTATTAGGAGCTGTGACTGAATTCGTTAAAGATCGCAAGGCTGCAAACGCAGCAGCCGCTGCATCGGTCCGTCGGCTCCTCCTGGTTGCCATTAGCCTCAGCCCCGGCCCGATCGATCACCCATAATCAAGCCGTGCAGCTTTTAACAAGTTGGGCTCCTTGCGGGAGAAGCGCGTAGTGGCGGCGTTAACGGTTAAGTCCGAGAGATGATGGCTAACGTTGACGGGTCGTGCCAGCAAACGGTCCTTCTCCCGACGTGCGAGAGGACGACTCTTCTCGTGTTTCGCGTCAAAAGACCGCGGATTTGTCCAAACGAACTCGCTTTTCCTTTTCAGTGTTAGGAGGGTGAAGGAAAATCCCCTAAGTTGTTTTTCCTCCACTAATGGAGCAGCCGTCCCCTAATGAGCCTCGTATCGCCGGAGAGGGCGCCACTACGCACATTCTGCAAGCTAACAGGCTACCACAAAAGTTAGGCGCTCCGCAGCCTAGCCTCCATGTGTGGGTCTCTCCCAGACAGACAGAAAGACAGACAGAGAGAGACAGACAGAGAGAGAGACAGACAGACCCCGAACCGCGTTACAGGATTAGTAAAATGGCGTCAGAAACACTCCGGTCGCGGCGGAGAGAAGCTCCGACCTCGCCGGGGGATTTCTTCCCAGGCTGGAGACCCTTAGCAGCTGTTGCTATGCTACCATCACAGGGCTCCGAGGACACGATGCGGCTCCCATCGCTTCTCTCTGCAGCGGTCACCAGCGTGCGTCTCCGTCCCGTACGAATAAGGCCCCGCAAAAACCCCCCAGAAAGACCCTTAATGAAGAAACGCGATGCAGCGGGGCCCCTTTTTTTTTAACAGCAGATGTTTGACAGATGTTACTAATGGCAGGAGTCGCCGATGTGCCAGTTAAGCGGCGCCTCGTATGTCGGTTCAGTTGCGTGACTCACTGTGACAATCCCAAGTTACGCCGGTGATCTTCCTCCCGTGGACGAGATTCACGGCCCTGTAATGGTGACCGGGTTATTAAAATGGGTTTTTTATTTGTTGTCGTTGAACTTTAGTTACGACTCGAGATAACACCCGTGTAATGATACGCCGTGGCAGGTTTATTAGGCCCGATGGCTGGTTTCTGTTCCGTGGCTTCCTGGGACACCTGAACAGAACAACTGTGCCGTTGTTCACATTAATAGCAACACCTGTGCTTTTCATAATAAAAAGCAGGTATTGCGGTTTGTTTTTAAACTGAATATCAACACAAAGTGTTGTGTGATTTTATTCTTTGGTTTTTATATTCACTATAAAGCATAGCTATGTACTTAGGTCTGGATAGAAATGCCAAACAATACTGCAACATTCATGTTTTACAAGATTCATCATGTCATTCTTTATTTACTGGCATGAAAAGGTTTGGGCACCACTGGTAAAAACGTCCGTTACAGTGATTAGTTAAGTAATTAAAAGATGCTTGAAAGAAGCCCGATTTCCAAAACATCAAGTTAAGATGAAATATTTCCTTAATATTTTAAGCAAGATTACTTTTTTCCTCCATTTTTACATCTTTTTCAAAATAAAAAAAATGTGAGAGGGCCCAAAACAAAAGTGTGATCACCCTGCATGGTCCGTACTCAGTAACAGTTAGGAGTCTCAGCTCCTGTCTTGGGGATTTTCAACCATCCTCCCTGCAAAAGCATTTTAGTTCTGTGAGATTCTTGGGCTTTCTCGCCTGTTCTGGTCTTTCGAGGTCTGTCCACAGGTTTTTGATGATGATTAGTTCAGGAACTGTGAGGGCCATTGCAGAACCTCCTTGAGATAGTCCATTGTGGATTTTAGAGGTGTGTTTAGGAGCATTATCCTGTCGTAGAAGCCTTCCTTTTCTCATCTCCAGCTTTTTCACAGCTGGTGCAATGTCTCTTGCCAGAATTTGAATCCATTCTTATCTCACAAGCCCAAAGCTTGATTGATCCACCCCTGATTAACATTTGGAGAGATGTTCTTTTCATCACATTCAGCTGCCTTTTTTCTCCCAACATACCTTTTGTTCAAAACTTGTTTAGATGTTCATTTGCAAATATCTGACACTGAAATTTGTTCTGATGACTCTTCCATGAAGGTCATAATTGTTTAGGTTTTACTGCTCAGTTGAACAGTGCACCATGATTCTTGAGTCTGCTAAATCCTCCTCAAGGTGTTTTGCAGTCAGATGGGGGGGTTGTGATTTACCTCTTCCAGCAAGCCAATGAGTGGTTCTCTTGCAAAGTTTTCTTGGTCTTCGAGACCTCGACTGGACCTCCACCATTTCACAATTACAGTATCAAGTAAGGAAACGGCTACCTAAAAATGCTACGCTGTCTTCTTCTAGCCTTCTCCTGATTTAATTTTCACAGTGCTAATTAGCTGCTTAGAGAAGCCCATGGCTGCTGATTGTTGAGACAAAGTCTAATGAGTCTTTATATAGTATTTATAAAGCTTTGAAAGTTGCATCTGTTGGTCTCTCTCAGTGATCACTGTGAACAAACCATAACCCTAACAAGCTAATTAAGTTTTGAGATCCTTGTAAAAGTTGTCTGAGAGCTCAAGTCACTTTTGTATGGTGACAGTTGCAAACTGTCACTTTTAGCTTTATTCTCAGATTGATTATACATTACTCAGAGAGGAATCTAATGTAAAAAGGCTTTGGCAGTCTTTAAGAGTCAGATAACTATGTTTCATTATTCATCTAACTATAAATCGAAGGAATATCTGTCTGTGTCTCTCTCTTTGGCTGCCTTTCGATTTTCACGAAAACCACTCATCCGATCAACTTCAAACATCATGTGTGTATCATTGAGGACCCACAGAAGTGCAATGTGGATTTTATATGTGTGGTTTTTGAGAAACATTAAAGAGAAATATTAAATGACAGTCGGGTAGGGCTGGGGTGACTTATCCACGCAGCCAATGTGTCTACATGTTGAAAAGATTTCTGTGCCTGGTTAAAGCGTGGATTCCCTGAAAAACAAGCTGAAGCTACATGACCTTGCACAGGATCATCTAAAGTAGGGGAATATTTTAGACAGACACCCAAGCTCTACAAATTGAAAATGGCTTATCACACCAGTACCACTATTATGTACAGTTACTTGAAGCAAAACTGTCACAAAGCACTTTGTTAAAGAAGCAGCAACACCGAGACAGCACTGTTTTGTTTCCTTTTTATTCCCGCACAAGCAGGAAATGCTAGAATTACTGTTAGGCAGACAAGTAATTTATGCACCACTGCTGTTATGATAGTGAAATGTTACATCATGTGTCACTGAATGTTGTCGTTCGGCTGTTGTATATTTTCTGTTTCCTTTAACGGCCATGTATGACTAAGAAAATGGCTTAAACCAATGTTACGTTAATGATTCAAATATTTTATTACATTTACCAGGGATTTTCCTAACTGCATATTACTCCAGTGATGAAATAAATCCCTGTCATACCCATTTTAAGTCCAGTTCTGCAATAAAAATACTGATTCTCCAGTTCATGGAAAAGGTTGCTATGACACACAATGATTAAATTAATTTACACTCACTTGCTAATTTATTACATACACATAGATAAAACTAATACAATATAATACAACAGTCCTACATAAAATCTGCCCTTCATGAGGAAAAAAATTGCAGTTTTTTAAAATCTGCTTAAGAGGCCCTTGACTTATTTTAATGGTCGTTTTGGAGGCTGTAATTTATGGAGCTGTTGAACTGTACTGGGTTATACTGAGAGGCGTTCCTAATTTTTTTTTTTTTTTAACATTAACTGATATAACAGGGATGGACAAAATATTTGAAACAGCTCTCAGTATAGCCCAGTACAATTCAACAGCACCATAAATTACAGCCTCAAAGAAAACATTAAATAAATCAACATCCTCTTTCAAAAAGATTCAATAAAAACTGAACATTATAATCCTCGTGAAGGGAGGATATATTGCAGGCCTTTTGTATTATACTGTTTAGTTTTAGACAGGTGTACATAAATTGTCATGTGAGTGTATGTATCAGTAGTCCTTTTGAATATGTAGTCCTGTATTTTCTGATCAGGAAAAATAGGGTTTATTATTATTACTAATTATATCTTCACACAGTCTCTCCATCTGATGGTTGGTTGGATTTCATTGGCAGTTTTCATCCTAACTCTATCATTTGCAGAATTCATCTTAATTTGTTGTAATTGACTTTAAACACATATACTGTATAACAACCTGGCTCAGCCTATTAATCTTCCTTGTGACAAATTATGTGGAACATGCAGTCCATGTGACCCTGTAGTTCAAAGTTGTACAGATGAAAGGATTCATGCTTGCTTAATATTTAAACTAAAGTTTAAATTTTTATTTCAACCTTGAAATGTTTTCTTTGTGAGGAGCCAGAGTCTGAATCACAATGCTACACTGACAATTGATGCCATTTTCTCAAAAGAATACTTTTACAGAACCAGACAAACTCCTCAGAAAGACTGTGCTACGGTGCTGGAAATGCACTATAACTAGTAAATCTCTGGGGAAGACGGTCTATGATTCAGGTTGGTTCAAAAGGGGTTTGTTTTACCTGTAACAGTTTGTAGTAATGATTAGGATTTCTTTTCAAAGCTCTAAGACATACAAGCTGTTTAGTATCCTGTGAGCACCCTGACCGAAAGAGTCATTTGGAGAACAGTAGTGTATTTTTCTTCTTTATCACCTTCTTCCAGACAACAACAGAGTCTGTCAGGCAGCTTTTTTACGATTCCTTCATGTCAGAGCAGAGAGATCTCTCTCTGTTGCCACAGACTGGTCCCAGCTGGGTTCTTGCTCCTGTTTTGTGGAGCAGTTGTTGCAAGTAATCAAGCCAGTAGTCTAGTGAAATTGAGTATTAAAGTGGGGACTAACAAAATAGGCTGGAAATATTTCTCATCTCACCATTACACCTCTTTTCCATTGCAAATGTGAAACTTAAACAGTTGTAAAAATTGAAATACTGTAAACGTGATCTACATAAAAGTTTGCGATAAAATGTAATTTGAACCGATTTTGAGCAAATGGCAGTTGCCATCTCATTTTACATCTCTGCACAGTTTTCATATACATACAATTTTGTATTAATTACAAAATGCAAAATGTGAAGAGTGACAGTGCTACCAAGGGAAAAACTATGTGATAACAAAACTGTTTCTAATTACTGCGAACATTTTGTCATCTCTGTACTGCAATTTCTTGTTATTTAATGAGGAAAAAATATCATATATGGGGGATATAGTAAAATCAGCTGACATTATCAGCCAGAATGATATATATGAGTTGGGCTCAACTTTAACTTTATGACAGGTCCAGGAATTAAAGAGATGTGTTTGCCTTTTCAATCCCGCCACAGCTGTCACACAGTTGGACTTCTTCAAGTCTACAGGATGCCTCTGAAAATCTTTCTAAGGCTTACTTACACTTATAAGTAAAATGTCAGAAAAGTTTGCAAAGATGGGACTAACACAAATGGAATGTGAAGATATTCTGACTATATATTAGCAGTAGAGAGCAAAACGATCATGTTTAGGGCACCAAAACCCAGCAGACCCGGAGCCCAGTGGGCAGAAGGCTTTAACCTTGTCGAGATATGTATGTGTTGGTGTGTTTGTGTGTATGTGGGTGGTTATGTAAAACGGTCATGCTTATTGATCCTTTCGCTGACAGATTTAGTTCAGAGGAGAGAAAACACAAAGATGAAGCAAACTAAGCTGCTGGGCTTTGAGGAAAGCAAGGTTTTGCACTGACATGACCACTGTGTGGGTTTGTGTGTTCACAGGGGAGCTGGTACAGTGGTTTATACAACAGAGCTGTGAGAGTGATTGACCCCTCAACACTTCTCCATTAGGTGATGTATAACTTCTAGTTCATATGATGCCTAAATCAATCAGCAATTAGACAACCAAAAACTCAACAATTTGACATACTATAGGAGTGCTGAATAAGGAAAGCAAAATATGACTTACAATACATTCTGAGTAGGTGAGCTATCAAATATTTTATTTTTCATCATTTATCATGTTAATGGCATTTATTTATGGAGTCATTTTAAATGTAATTCAGTGTTTCATTGAAGTGAAATGTGCTTTAAAAAAAGTTGTTATCAAACCTGATACTGTCCAGCGGATGAATATGCATTAGAGATTAGAACAAATGCCTTTCTTTCCTCAGTAGGGTGCTACGATAACACAGCCATGCCACCCCCAGCTGACATCGTCAAGGTGGCTATTGAATGGCCCGGTGCTAATGCTCAGCTCATAGAGATGGACCAGGTCTGTATTTATGTAAAACATGACATCAAATACATCCCCATTTGCCTCCAGTGACTCAACTTCTGCTCTCCGTTAGTGGCTAAAACTTTGTTAAAGGCAGAAATCACAGATTGCTTCAATTTGTTTTGAATATAAAAGACATTAGTAACCCTGAGATGTGTGTTAGTTATGCTGAATACAGATAAGTACCTGCTATGGTCTATCATTACAAATAACCCACAATAAGTGAAGGATTAAAGAAATTTGATTTTACTTCTCAAAGTTATGTGCATCTTTGCAATGGGTTTTTTGTGTTTACAGAAAAGACCTTTGTCCTCAATAATACGAGAAGTTTGTGACGGGTAAGCATTACTTCTTCATATTCTTGTATTTTCCTGATGATTTTTTTTATTGTCTCTGGCTTTCTGTTCAGTTACCAAAGGGCTGTTTATCGGCAAATTTGTAATGTCTTATGGTCTTTGATCTTCCTTTGTATTTTACCTAGAGTTTATAAAAGGTTTTATTTTGGTCAAGTATTGGAATTATATAAAAATGCAATCAGTTTGTTCATTGCAGTAGTTTGGATATATATATTAACAAAGTCAACGGTTAGCACATCATCACCGCATGCAAAGATTTATTGTGGGTATACAAAAGTTAAAGTTGCATTATCAAATGTTGCATAGCAACTCTTAACAAAAGTAGCCCACCATTGCAATGAATGGCTGTATGTATGTCAAAGTTTTCTCTTTGGTTCCACCGCAGATGATAATCAATGTTGACAGCGATTTATCTGGTCTATGTATTGACTCAATTGGTTGTTTCAAGAAAGTTAAAGTGAAAGCTGCTCTGAAGAACAGTGAAGAACAGTGGCCCACATCATTAACCATTTGCACTATACATCAGAAAAAGAGGATTCTTTAAAACATATTCCAACCCAGAGGCACTCATGTAAAAGTCCACTTAATGACACTTAACCACTGGTAAACAACTACAACCTGTTTAAGTGTTTTATTTATAACATCTGTGTTTTTGATTGAGGGTTGTATTGTATAATGACTCAAAATGTCTGTGATGTCCTTACCATTACATTAAGTGTGTTACAGTAATTAAGTGTGTTACCTTAATGTAATGACATATGTGCAAGACTATGAAAAACTCTGACAATGGCAGCTGTTAAACTTTTGCTGCCCACACTATTCACAGTTGGAACAGTTGTGTAGATACCAGTTTATTCAGAGCACTCGCGTGGGTTCACACACTAAGATAAGATCTGAGTGTTGATACCTTACATAACCATTCCTACTCACTGTTTTTTCTTTAATTGATCATGATTCCTTCTTGCATTTTAGTCTATGAATTTGGGCTTCACTGTCATCTGGATTTTTAGTTTCCCTCTTTTTTGTGCTTTACTGATGAATATTGCAAAACTTTATCTCACCTATACACCTCTGGCCTGTGCTTTATCCAACTAACTGCCTCCTTTTCCATTTTCCATTTGAAACTAAAATTTCTTTGCACTTTACAGTTAGCACCCACTGAATAATGCTTCTTCATAAACTCTTAGTTTGCTACTTGCGTAAAAACAACTGCTGGAGGGAGCAACTTTAAGCAACCTTTTGTTTATGCATACTAGACAATGCCGCATTGTAACTCTCCTGCATTATGTTCCTCCAAATTTGTAGTAGGTATCTAACACTTACAATGAATTTTATTTTTTCTCTCTGTCCTTATCCTCAGCTGGTCTTTGTCAGGCTCAGAGCAGTTTGCTCTGCGTTATGCTGATGGCCCCCAGCTTTATATTACTGAGCAGGTGAGCTTCACTTTTTTCCTCCTAACCTTGTAAATCAGTTCTTAACTTGTTCTAACATTCCTCCTGTATTATCTTTTAGAGCCGTGGTGAAATAAAAAACGGGACTATCCTTCGACTAGCCATTTCACCTGTGAGTGACTCATTTATTTTCCTGCTCTGTTGTATCTTTAATCAGGAAGGTTTGAAATTTTAATTTGATTTCCTTAAAACAAGATAACAGTTGGCTCATAGTACACTGAGTAACTGGTGTTTATGTTGACTCTAGCTCAATTCTCTAATTCTTATTTTGTAAGACCTACACAAAGTTTGCACCCATGAATATGATCAGACTCTACTTTTGTGCAGGTCTTTGTCAGATTTTTGTGCCTGTAAAAATGTGAATTCAGCCAAGACTTTGCAAGTTTCCTCTTAGGGACTCCCTAACCACAGTCTCAGTACACTACAGTGGGAGAGCACTGCTTTTAAAAGGATGAGGCGAGTTGATGGGATTTTTCATGGGTGGTAGCTGCAGAATATGACAGTCCTAATGTATGGTAATATGATTTCTGTAATCCCACCCTGCTTCCAAGTGCACACCTCTAATACCAAAGGTGTTACCGAATCGCTGTGGGCTTGGCTGTGCTTTCAAGAGTACGGGCAGTTAGATGAACGCACGAGTTTTAAAAAAAACCCAAGGTTGCCACACTTATGATCTTATAAGAGAAGATGAGGGCAATTCATAAAATCATCGCCAAGCTGTCCTCTGTGAACATATTGCTGGTTCCACTTTGACCTAGCATAGTTAATGTGCTTGTGCGTGTTTTCATGATTTGTACCCTAACTCCCATAAATAGAGCCTGTCTCATTTTGAAGTTCTCCTGTTAGCCTTTTACAGTCATCTTAACACAAAAGAAATACGTGGGACAAAAAGCAGGTACAATTCATGCGTTGAAATTATTTTTATTAAAATTTAAAAAGTTTCTCAGAAAGCAAAAATACTAAAAAAACATCTTTAGCCCCTGTTGAATGAAAATGTAGAAAACAGTTGATTATTTTTTTGGCGATTATTTGATACACAGTTAGCACTTCGTCATGACAGTTGACCTTCCATTGGTTTTCAAATACATCAAACCTACAGAATGGACAAATACATCAATAAAGCCTTTGTAAGTAGTTTTGACCTTTTTTCTGGCTGACAGGCGCGTGCTGCTCGTCAGCTCCTAGAGAGGATCCAGTCCCACGGTATTGACGCTCGCCTAGAGGCTCTGAAAGAGCTCGCCAAGCTTTCTGCTGACCCAACCTTTGCCACAGAGTTCATCAATATGGAAGGCATTGGGACATTGGCACGACTCGTTGAGAGTGGCACCCAGTAAGGGCAATTTTTGTTTTTCGACAGTGATGATATTTGGCACACTGATGACAGTGTAACGTGTTTTCGGTGTAGAAGTTTTATGGTCAAAGCTTGACTAAAATTCAATTTATTTTGGAAACCGTGAATTCTGTACTGTTGAGCCCAGGGTTAAATCTGCCATTGTTTTACATCTTTATAAATGTATAACGGGTCAGATAATGTGAGGAAGCCTGTACTGACTGATCATTACCCCCTTTAGCTTTGGTGAAATGCTGGCTTTCACTCTCACTGCCTTCCTGGAGCTAATGGATCATGGCATTGTGTCCTGGGACCTTATCTCGCTCTCCTTTATCAAACAGGTACATCCCCCTACAAAAGAACAATTCATCTTACACATGAGAGTTATATAGACCCAACAGGACAAATCTCCACAGTTTAAATTTTCAAGGTCTGCCTTTTTGTTCCTTTTTATTCTCACACATTTATTTAATCACTTGACCTTCCTCTTATTCCTACATACCGGAAATGAGTGGGTGCTGTTGCCCAGCAACTCCTCACATTTTTTAGAGCTCCTTCAGTGTGTATTTGGATAGTTGTCTCCTCAGAACTTCAGTTTGCTTTTGAGAGTCAGTCAGCTAAACTTACTTAACTCTTCATTTCGTTTTCTTTAATATACATAAAAAAAGAGACTGCTTATTTCGCATCTTTTAACTTTCTAACTTGTAAGGATTACATAAGTTGGGTTGGCAGACACCTGATGAGCTCAGAAATGCACAATTGACAAATTAAAGATTCAGAGTTATGACCATGTTGCATCTCCTCTGTCCCCACTCAGATCGCAGGATATGTGAACCAGCCAATGGTGGATGTGTCCATCCTGCAGCGTTCTCTGGCCATCCTGGAGAGCATGGTCCTTAACAGCCACAGCCTCTACCATCGAGTGGCCCAGGAAATCACCGTGGGACAGCTCATCGGGCACCTGCAAGTGTGAGCACACACACACGCACAGGGGCTTCCCGCACTCTGAAATGGGGGGCAGAGGAGTGAATATAGCAGCGTAGCGTAACTTCAGAAAAAATGTAGTAAAGCTTGCCATGGTATTAAGTCTCTGGCACTATTTAAAGGGTAAGTTCAGGATGCTTAGATGAGCCCAGTCAGTTTTTTCCCATGAAAAAACCAAAACCATTCCTGTCTCTCTGTGTTGCTTTGCTGCTTCTTTCTTCTGTTTTTGACTCTCAGGCTCAAGCTCACTGGGTCTTATCAAGGCTTTAAATCTAAAATAAGAGGTCACATTCATATTTCTTTGTGATTTCCTAAAACAGTTGTGCACTTTAGTTTTTAGCAGATGTTGCATAAATTTGAATAAATAGGGCAATTGTTAGGGGCTACCTTCAGAAGTGGATTGATACACATTAGCTCTTCTATTGAGTATTTATAGCAGCAGAAACATGTATTTGCAATTGACTCAAAATAAGATAAAATGAGCATGATGAGCATGTAACCCAGTGTTCAGTTTTGGTCTTTTTATGGGAATAAAGATATTGCCAATTTGTTTAGTTTAGTATGAATTAAGATTAAACCTAATTGATATCCTCCTCGAAGATCCTCTGATAAAAGTAAGATTAATTGTAATGTAGCCTAGTTGTTATCCTGTAGTTTGAGCTCTATATGGAGATTTGTGGAGCACTATGCTTCTAACTGGTTGTTACGATGCTGGATAATTCTACAGGTCAAACCAGGAGATCCAGACCTATGCCATCGCCCTCATTAATGCTCTTTTCCTGAAGGCACCAGAGGACAGACGACAGGTCAGTAAACAGCAGTCACAGCAGAGTGTGCTGCATTAGAAAAAAGGACTGAGTACGTAAGATGGACATCGGTGGAATACTAATAAAGTTCCATTCTCATGTTAATCTCCCAAAAAAAGCCAACCATGCAAAATAGACTGACCTTTATTCATCGTAGTTGTACATTTTTTGACATCAGAGAGCTGCCTCACCCTGGCTGCTCATGTTTGTAGTAGTAGGTTAGTTAAGGCTAATCTCATAAACAGACGTCTGTCTGCCAGCTGTCATGTTGTGGATTCTGTCTGACAGTCATCGCTCTGTTGACACTTCCTCAAAACAGTACTCGCCTTCCTTTGATGTTTGCACATTTGTTATAGTGTGGTTATTTCAGAATAGCGTGGTGAGATAGAACAGCCATCCAGCTGTAACTGAAGGATGACTGTTTGTGTCAAATAGACAAAGAGTTTTGAAGGGATCCAAGCAGAATGCAGTAATTAAGGATTTTATTTTTAGGCTAAATTCAACGAAGAGAACTTATTTCTATTTCTTATTAGACTTGATGCCATTCAGTGGTATATCACATACTTAACAATGCAGATGGTATAATATAACTCACAGGTGGATAAATTGGTAAAAACCTTGCTTTGATAGACTTGTAGGCAGAAATGAACAAATATGACATAAAAAAAAAAAATCAGAAACATCCAAATATACAAAAATATAACATTTGGCAACCTAATGTTGAATGTTACAGTTGTGTAAATTTTATATATACATTAATATCTCACTTTCAGCTTGATTTAGGAGATTCAAGGCAAAAACAAACATGTATTGTGAATCTGAAATATCCTTCTAGCACAGACACATGTACAAAAATTAAAGGAGTGGGTGCTTTTTTGGACGACTAATTTGGATCGTTAATGTCTTGTTTTCCTGCGCTTTGCTTACTCTGCAGTGATAACTCCTTTCCCAGCTCACATAGTGCTGCATACTAGCATACTGCAATGCTTCATCTTGTTTCATGCAACGTTTTGTCCTTATGTGTGTGATTTGTTTCTAAAATATGTTGTGTTTATATCAGTGAGATTTTTAAATTAGTTCTCATGTAAAATACTAATTGAACACTTGTGAACACTTCTAACACATTTCTGTGAGAAAGCCATTTTTTAATTTGTTTTTAATATTCAGTGGAGAAGTATTATCGTAAGAATCTAATTGCAGGAAAATCTGAATTGCCCTTAGGTGAAATGTTGCCAATGTAGGACGTTCCTTTTTTTAAGAACTGGTTCTAGCACCCTTATCTTAAATTTTTGTATTAATCACTTTAATACTAGTAAATGTCATAAAGCAACAACATAAAGTGGATGGGCTAATAATGTGTTGAGGTGTCATTCAGACTGACTGTAAAAGTTGTGTTTGCTTCAGTAACTGTAAACCACCAACCATGATTACATTTAGGGCAAATTCAGACAAAAGATAGTATAGTAAAAATATCTGCAATCCAAAATTCTGTATTATGTTATAGGTACAGTTGTTCTTGAACATGCATTCATCTTCAGCTGCTGTTACTGACCACTTGAGGGCGAACTGAGTCAGTATTAGTGAGATAAATACACCAGGGTGGCAAACAGCACATACTGTATGTGGCAGGCAATGATGAATTGATTTCTAACAGTACTAATTGTCAGTTTACAGCTCATTAAATATGAGCTGTAGTATGACAACAAGAGAAGAGTGACTCTTTAAAATGTAGTTTTAAGGTAATTTTTCCTTCTCGTATATCTAGTATATGTTGTTTCAAAGAAGTGACTTATGTGAAAATAATCCTTAAAATCATGCAGCACTTCTGACAACAGTGTAGCAAGAGAACTGTCAAGTATATCATAGCATCAATGCTGGGCTGTCACTCCACTGTCAGAGTCTTTCATCTTCTGCAGATCAGGGATACATGATAAACATCTCTTCTAAGGAAGCCACCAGGACAGCGCAGTGATTGTCATTCATTCAAGAATATTGGTGTAAAGATCACCTTTTCCTCTGTGGGCTGATGAAATTTTACAACCGTTAGATTTGTGAGGTCCTTTCAAAGCCAGTTGGATAAACCAACAAATTTGTGGTTGTCAGATATGTGAGGCATGTGAGGTTTTTGAAATAGTTATTTATCGTGAAAAACATGTTCTTATTTGACATGATGGTGGTTCATGTCCTTATTCTGTTGCATGCTGTGCCAGTGATGTATCCCTGTATCTCATGGTCCGTGTTTGCACTCTTTGTTTCCATTACTTTTACACCCACGTCCCTCCTCCCTCCCTTCAACCCGTAGGAGGAGTATACTAACCCGCTGGATCAGCACCTCACTGTGAGTACACATCCCTAAGCATCTCATACCATCCTCTCCACGCCACAGCCTTTCTCCTCCTTCACTCGAGCTCTTTCTGTGTCATGAAAAGCCGCTGCATAATCCATACAACCTGAGATAGAACCATAGCTTGCTGCAGCAGCAGACAGACTTTTTTGACATATTGAAGTTAGACTGTGTTGTCATGTTTTACAGAAGGTGTGAGGGGCAAATGGCTCAAACAGTGTAGGAAATGTAGCTTTAGGGTGTTGCTGCATTTCAGTAAATCTTTAAAAATCCAATTTTCTGTAGGCAGATTTTAGTAGAGTTATGTCTTTGCACTTTTTTCCTCTTGAAAAAAAAACAACAAAACATCTTCCCTCATCTGACCTGTGTGTTCGACTTTTCTATTTTCTACACTCAGGAAATGGCAAGCACTTTGGCCCAAAAACACTTGCGATCCATCATCCTCAATGTGAGTATCAAGTCTGAAATGCTGAAAATAAAGTGTTTCTGGTTAATGCAGCTGCATGTCAGAGTTAATGCTCTGCTCTACTGGCTATTACTCTTTCAGGCAGCTGTGCAATATACAGGTGATAACACAGAATCTGAGCTGTTCCCATTGTGTGATAGTGTTTGAAACAAGTCACTGTTGAAAAATTTAAAAACTTTCTAATATACAAAATGTTTCTGTTCAACCTACATTGAGACTGTCCTCTGTTGGCTTTGTCTTTGGGGACTGGAAGTTTCATCCCTGAGACAAGCAGTTCAGAAAATGAAAAAGACATCTTCAACTGGAGAGCTGTGGCACAGAACCAACAAATGTGATATGGCATGAAGTCCATGGAGTGGAACAGAATCTGTTTGAAAATTATTCCTTTTGGCAGCGAGTCATTGAGAAGTGGCTGACTGAACTGGCTGCAAATGCCAGTGAGGAAGACGATGCGCTCCCGCCTCCTGGAGCGGGGCAACATTCCTCGAGCTGCTCCAGCAGTGCATGCTCTGATAGACTGTTTAATGAATGTGAATGTGCTGTTGTTGGTGCATGGATTGAAGCCTATGTAGAGATTCTGCTCTTCACTCAAGGTTCTTCTTTCCAGCACGTTATAAGAGGAAATCGACCAATCAAAGCAGAAATGGCCCATCAGCTTTATGTGCTACAGGTGTTGACCTTTAATCTTTTGGAAGAACGAATGATGACCAAAATGGATCCTAATGATCAGGTAAAGAGTTCTTTTTTTCTGTTTATTTTCTTAATGCCATGTTATTTTGTTAATACTGATTCCTAGACAACTAAGTGGAACAACGATGCAGTTTTTTTCTCTCTAAAAACTTATAACTAATATCACAATCAGAAATTGTGTTCTGCCAACCAACTGGTTTTTCGGTTTTGCTTACTGTTTTTTTTGACTATTTATGGTGATAACATGTTGTCTTGCTGTGGCCCAGGCTCAGAGAGATATAATTTTTGAGCTGCGTAGGATCGCCTTTGATGGAGAAAACGACCCCACTGGTACAGAGAAAAGAAAGGCAATGTACACTAAGGACTACAAGATGCTGGGCTTCACCGTAAGTCTCCAGTTCAGCTTTCAATTATTCTGGTTTGGGGGAATACTTGTAAATCTAGCTACATAAATAGATGGTGTTTCATTGTCTCCTGACTCATGTTTTTTCTGTTTCAAATACAGAACCATGTGAACCCAGCCATGGATTTCACCCAGACTCCTCCAGGGATGCTGGCTCTGGACAACATGCTGTACCTGGCCAAAGTTCACCAGGACACATACATCAGGGTTAGTTTTGGCCTCAGGCATGACTTTGCTCAGCTCACAAAGGCGTAATGTCAGGCAAATTCTAACATGTCTCCTCACTCGTGACAGATTGTCTTGGAGAACAGCAGCCGAGAAGACAAGCATGAATGTCCCTTCGGCCGCTGTGCCATTGAACTCACTCGAATGTTGTGTGAGATACTCCAGGTTGGAGAGTTGCGTAAGTAGATCTTTATTTAACAGGAGCTTAAGCTGTCATACTCTTATTTATCAGTTATCTCGAAATGGCTCTAAAATGGGATAAACAGCCTGTCTTGTGTCTTAAAGATTAGGTCACAAACCACATAACTGCGATATCCATAGTTTAATTCCCGGGCTGGGGACGCTTGCTAAACATCATAGGCATCTCACTTTGCCCTTGTTTCCCATCTATCTCTAGACTATCAGCTGTAGATAAAGGAGAAATGTCCAAAAATAATACAGATAAAGTTAAAGAAGTCTTCAGGAACTGTGTTGTGTTCCTCATTATTCCACCTCAGACAGTGTGAGATCTGAGTAGTCTGTCACACCAGCTTTTTAATTTTAAAAGTAAAATCTTTTTATTTGTGTAGCTAACGAGGGTTGCAACGACTACCATCCCATGTTCTTTACCCATGACCGGGCATGGGAAGAATTCTTCTGTGTCTGCATCCAGCTGCTTAATAAAACCTGGAAAGAGATGAGGGCCACAGCTGAGGACTTCAACAAGGTCTGCAATTAAAGCACTTTCACAGTCGTTTTTATTATATATTCTTATATACAAGTGTTTACATTCCCAGCTTTGACTCATCTTTCATTGTGTATTTGCCTCCTAACCAAGACTTCACAGATTTAAAGCGGCTTCAGAAAGTATTCAGACCCCCTCACATCTCTATTGTGTTGTAGATATAAATTTAATCTACACTCAGTAACCCCATATTGTAAAAAAGAGTGAAAATGTGAAAATTTAGATTTTTATGCCAAGATCAAAAAACTGAAATCTCCCATTCACAAAAATAGTCAGTCCACACTGCTGTGGTACTTCAGATTATGTTCATTTACATCCTGTTTATTTTAGTTTTCCTTGAGATGTGTCTAAAACTTGACAGGAGTTCACCTGTGGCAAACTGAATTGACAGGATATAGTTTAGAAAGGCACACACCTGCAAAATAAGGTCCCACAAATCATGCTGCAAGTCATGCCAAAACCAAGCCATGAAGTTTGGAACCACCGAGACTCATCTGGCAAACTGAGTAACCAGGCAAAAAGGGTCTTGGTCAGGGAGATGACCAAGAACCCAACGGTCACTCTAACAGTTCAGTCAGTCATCTGCACAGATGGGAGAACCTCCTAAAAGGGCGACCATCATAGCAGAACTCCGTCATTCAGGCCTTTATGGTAGAGTGGCACGACGGAAGCCACATGGACATAAAGTATATAACATTTAAGAGCATGCAGTAAAAGATTCTTCAGTCTGATGAGAAAAAAGAATGAGATAAACTGTAGAAATCCAAGTTTGCAAAGCTTGTGAAGATTTACCCAAAAAGATTCATAGCTATTGCTGCCAAAGGGGCTTCTACAAAGTACTGAATTAAGTATTGAATTAAGAAACTAAATAACTCAGTTTTTGCTTTTTAATAAATTTACAAAAGAAATTCTAAAAACATGTTTTCACATGTTGTCACACTTTGATATAATTTCCTTAATGCCAAGAAAAAGCAGAGTCTGAGTCTCCTCCTACACTGCTGCTCAAGTAATTTTTGTGTGAATAGTAAACACTCAAAACAGGTAAAAGAAGGAGAAACATTTGACTTTTATATTAGGGGAAATGAGAAACAGTCACAGTAGCTTGTTTACAGTGGGTGACCCTCCTTACCAAATACCCACCAACTGTCCAAACAAGGTTTGCTTAGTATGGAGATAAGCATTATCAGGCTTTATATTTACACATATTTTTAACTGCTTTAGCTGCTGCTGTTCTGCTGTGTAAGACTGAGCTGGCCACTGAAGCAGACAACTGAAAGGCTTTTTGTTTATTAAATAATGCATGACAATTACGTTCTTCGTTCTGTCTGTTTCAGTTATGTTCAGTAGATGAACACAGTTAAATCAATCACTGCTTATCCAGAGAGTCCCTGAATGAAAAAGAATCAACTGTTACAGAGTAGACTCAGACCATTTGGTCTATATTTTAAATATGAGGCTTTTACATGAGGAATGATGTCCGAATGGGAAAATAATGGTGAAACAATGCAGATAGATTTGAAAACGTTACAAATGACCACTTTTCCTCACTCATATATGCTCTCTGGGTATGTTAACCCTGACCAGGTGATGCAGGTTGTCCGTGAGCAGATCACCAGGGCTCTGGCGATGAAGCCGTCATCTTTAGACCAGCTGAAGAACAAACTGCGAGGCCTAAACTATTCAGAGATTCTGCGTCTGCGGCAGTCGGAGAGAATGAGCCAGGATGACTTCCAGTCACCACCTATCATGTATGTCTGCGTCTACAATACCTCTGTTTCTGTCACTACTAGACCATTACACAGTCTTTAGCAGGGTATTTTTGACAAAACGTGTGGAGCAAATAAAGATTTCATTATTACTGTTAGCAGAAGATGTTGCAGATGAAATCTCAAATCCATACCCTGCTCGGTCTCGGTCCTTGTAATAGTAACTGGTGTAGTATTGGACACATTTCTGTGCACGTGGGTTTGTCCTGTTGCTAACGCTGTATCTGTGCTGCAGTGAGCTGCGGGAGAGAATTCAGCCCGAGATCTTAGAGCTCATAAAGCAACAGCGACTCAACCGACTGTGTGAGGGGAGCTGCTTTCGTAAGCTGGGGAACCGCCGAAGGCAAGGTACATGCACTATCAATACAATCACTTATCTTTTCACTGTCCGACGAGTACTGCAGCTGTTGATTACGAGCTAAGCACTGTGTTCCCTGTCTCTTTTACAGAGAAGTTTTGGTTCTGCAGACTCTCACTGAATCACAAAGTGCTGCACTATGGGGACCTTGATGAGTCTCCTCAGGGTGAAGTGCCTTTTGAACTCCTCAGTGATAAGAGTAAGACACCCTGAAACCTTTATTTCCCAAAGGCTCTCTTTTAATATCTCTCTTTTAAAAATAACGTTATTATTACACATACTATAACACCATCCCTAACGGGCCCTCCATGAATTGCTTCTTTTGGATTCCTCCTAGTCCCTGTATCAGATATCAAGTCCGTGGTAACTGGGAAGGACTGCCCTCATATGAAAGAAAAAAGTGCTCTGAAACAAAACAAGGTAGTTTAATTTTTTTTTTTCAGTCACTTATCAGTTCTCTCATTTTCTGGTGTCACTCAGTATAGGAACAGTGCGTTGTTTGACCTTTTTGACTCTTTCAGGAGGTGCTGGAGTTAGCCTTTTCTGTCCTCTACGATCCCGATGAGACACTCAATTTTGTTGCACCTAACAAGTATGAGGTAAGCTCAGCAACAGTGAGGCTTAAAGCTGCACTAATCAGTATTTTTATAGGAATAATGGGTCAAATGTGGGAAATTGAAAAGTTGCTCATAGTGACAAAGCCCCAGAGGATCATCAACTTGCTGTGCAGCTCCACTCAGTGCTGTGTGATGTCTTTCAGCTGTTTTGGTTTTCCAGCTCACAACTTTACTATTTTTGTTCACCCTCTCACAAAGCAGTGAAAAAGCTCTAAGAACCCACTGTATGCTGCTTGCTTAGCAACAAACGCCAGACTGAAAAAGCTGGCAGCTAGTTGAACATAGTGCAGTATTTAGTATAAAGTCAGGTTTTGTTTTGTTTTAAAGTCACGCTTTGCCTCAGGAGTCGGCGACCAAAATTAGACCCCAAGATCACTTCAAATAAATTTCTATGTTGCTCACTTTCTTTTGTATATATAAATAGGAAACTGTTAGCTAATGTGTCTGCTAAACAGCTTTAAAAGGTCATTATATATAAGTGTTGTGTTGTCGGCTTATACTTCTTTATCTAAATTAGCTTGGACTTGTTATCATCATCCACCAACAAAAATCATAAATACAAATAGTTGCTAATAGTCAGAACAATGCAAATTTAATTTCAAATGTGTTCGATAGTTGCATTATTCATACACATGTACATGCAAATCAGCAAACCCATGAAAAAACTTGTCTGATACTATCCCTCATTTAGTGTAGCACCCTAAATCTACCATGACTAAAAATTTCAACACATTACTCTCAGCATTCATGGAAGTTGTGTGTGTGTGTGTGTCTGTCTGTGTGTGTCTGTCTGTGTGTATCTGTGTGTGTCTGTGTGTGTATGACGTTTTTGGAGCAGTACTGCATCTGGACTGATGGGCTGTGTGCGCTACTGGGCAGAGAGATGGGCAGTGACCTGACACGCAGTGACCTAGATACTCTCATCAGCATGGAGATGAAGCTCCGCCTCCTCGACCTTGAGAACATCACAATCCCGGAAGCCCCGCCCCCTGTGCCGAAGGAGCCTAGCTCTTATAACTTCACCTACAACTACAGCTGAGGTGTATGTGGGTGTGCGTTTGCGGTGCATGTGTGTGTTTGTCAAGGATGAGCATACTCGATCTTTTGATGAATTTAGCCACAAATCTGTGCACTAGAAATTGCTACTTTGAGTTTTTTTTTTTTTTTTTTTTAACTTTTCAGATGCCTGGAGACTTCTCTCCATCTCTGTGCTTGTGGTGCTGTATGATTCGTCGAATAGGAGAAATGTGTTTGTAGCTTCACAGGAAGGTCAGAGGTCAGGGTCCATTACAGAACAGCAGTCCTAGAGCTTGAAGAGATTCAAAGATTGTTTCTCATTTATCAGTGCGGTCTCCAGGCATTATTATGATTTGTGTTCTCCTTTCCTTACCACTTAAAGGTATAAACCTACTGGTTAAGTTAAAAAAAAAATACTGTGCCTGAAGGTGAATATAGATAAAAAGCTCTAAAGTTCAGCAAATTAGACATAATTCAAGTCTATTTTAGTCAAGTTGAGGCTTAATTGATGGTAACAACATGGTAACAAAGAATGAAATAGCTACCATTCCAATTTAAAAGCTGTGTTTACTTTAATTCTTCCTGCCCCTATATGTGAAGGATGTACAATGAAATGTCACACAGAAGGAGCGGGTTCAGAGTTTTCATGCTCAGAATCCTGAATAGAGATTCAGCCTTTGTCCTGCTCAAGGTCACTTTGGTTGCAGGGACAGCTGATCTAACAGGCATCAAGCATGATGTTTCTGGTAAAGTGACAGTCTCCCTAATCAGCTCAATATCCTGGTCCACATCACACTCTGATTAATACTAAAACATCTGATGATGTTGAGTATTCAACAGCATAGGATAAAATGGTGGCGTTAAAGAGGGCTAAAAATGTAAAAGATGAGAAATGAAAGAAACAAAATACAGGGATAATCCCTGTTTCTCACAATATGTTTTTTACTATCATCATGTCTGTCATTCTGGGAGAGAACAGTGCAGGGCTGTAGCTAAGGGTTATTTTCATGATCAAATAATCTACAGACTAATTTATGTTTTTCTCTATTTGATGAATCGTTTGAATTAGAGAGTAATCTAAAAAAATAGATTATTAATAATCTAATAAGAAACTAAATCCATCGAATTGTGAAAAATCCGAGTCACATTTCGCAGAGCCAAATTTAACATATTTAAATTGCTTTTTTTTGTCCCAAAACCCAAAAGATATTCAGTATGCTGTCATGAAAAACCAAGCAAACCAGCAAATATTTATAATTGAGAATCTCAAACCAGTGATTTTTGGCATTTTATTTAAATAATGACAAAAACAAATAGAAAAGCGCTCAGTAGAGCGCAGACCTCTGCCAAAGCCACCATGAGATCTTCCCTGACCAATGGCCACCCCCACAACCAAGTTTGGAGCAAATTGGTTCAGTGTTTTTTTTTGTGCTGACAAACAAACCAACACACACTGGTGATCACATAACCTCATTGGCAGAGGTAATTAGCCATTAGTCAACATTTTTGCCAGGTAATTGTTAATCAGTGGATCAGTTAATAGGCTAATTTATTTAAACTTTATTCTGTATATCTGTCATGGCCTCTGTTTATTCAACATTTATGCTGCTTCACAGTGTTTGCCCCACTTCTCTTGTCAGACTAATACACATTTTCATAGCCTCTTAAACAGTGTGAGTAAATATATCCCATTAAATTGAAACTGTTCAAGTATGTGATATGTGCAATGTCCTAAAGATGCTCTTGTCTACGCTATGTCTTTCAGTGTGTATCTGTGTGCGTGCGTGCGTGGGTGTGTGTGTGAGTGAAGATTTTGAGAATTGGCGTACGTTGTTTATGTTAAGAGATGTAAGAAATAAACTTAATAGTCCATGACTGAAGTCAGAGTCAAAGCTCTGACATCCAACAAATCAAAAACATGAAAGATTTTAACCTTTTTTGTGAAATCATTTCACTGCATTGCCTTATCAATCATACACTCTCTATATATTTGGGGCATCATTAGCATTTATAAGCAGTATATGAATGGTTTACAGTATAGACATTATGACACAATATAATGTAGTTGTAGCAGATACAAGGACAATACAAAGTATCAGTATTTTTGTTTGCAACTACAACTTCATCTATGAAGTATTTATAACACAGTGTGTGTGTGTCTATATATATATATAAAAAAATACACATTTATGATTCATTTATGGTTTGCTGCTACAACTATATCATAGTGTGTTGTGACACATTTTTAATTATTTTTATACTGGTTATAAAGGCTAAATTGGGTTTGGGTTAAAATTGAGTGTCAGCATATTTGGAAAGATTATAGTGATAAGTTAAAGTGGTATTATCCTTCGGTATGCTGGTTTTGTTGAAAACAGACTTACTTTAATATCCCAAGAGTGCTTGATACCCCTGGTGTGCCCAGGCAGAACAGAACTCAAAGGGACAAAAGAGCATCCTGTTTTCTGTTTCAGTTAATGAGCCAGAATCAGGGCAATCAAATGAATGCAAGCAGGTTGAAAACAGAAAACTGACATGTCCGTTGGCTTCGGGAACATTTAGTACTGCTCATGTATCCTATGAGCATAATGTGTGCTTTGTATACAGTGGTATCCATTGCTGTACTATTGCTTGATGTCACTTTTTTATTCCCATAGTTATAAATTTTTTCTAATCTTTTCGTGTATTTTATTCACATCACTTAATGTCTTGTCATCTTGTAATCTGGTACTAAACACTGCTGTCATTTGTTAATGCAGAATAGAATTATATTTTTGTAAATGATTGTACAATCTGATCAGCTGTGAAGAAAATGGGTATTGAACAAGCATAACGGTTTCACTTTGCATCAGTCTGTACAGTACATTCAACATTCTTGTTACTGTCGAAGGACGTTTCACACTGGCAAAAAAAAAAGTTTCAAATTTTTAAGTTTCTATCACATTTTCAAACCACAAGCACCTCATATCATTTAGGAATGACACCCAATCTAGCACCTAATAATGATGTCAGTGTTAATGTAATGATAAAAATTGCCATTACTGTTTATTCTGTTTGAGATAAGGAATATATTTGAAGTTATTTTTTTGAAATAATGTTTTTCTGTTTGATTTTTAACTGACATTGGAGGTTTTGACTGCTCAAAAAGGTTACTCAATCTGCTCTCAGAAAACCGTAACTACAGCTAGAATATATGAGTAACCACAAAATACAGCAGTGAGTAAAGGGTTGTGGATTTGGATGTACTAACAGTATGACTTGAAGTTTTCGCATCTTGTACTCTTTTACACGACTTGCTAAACTATTTATTTACACTTGCTAGTGATAGTAAAGAATGACATGTTGTTAATTAAGAAGTAACAACATAAAACATGGTATACATATATATCATTGTATGTATATACCGTATTGTGTTGCCTTATTGAAGGAGATGTATCATGTTTTGTGTGAATAAATACAAAGTCTAACTACTGTTGAAAGTTTCTTTTTATTGGCAAACAAACTGCTGTATGTACCTTTTGCATAATTGAAAAGTGATTTTTACATAGCAAATCAGCATTTGTATTTAACAATGATAAAAATAATGATAACAAAAAATTAAAAATAAACCAGTAGTGTAAGAAGTATTCAGATCTCTTACTTACGTAGAAGCAACAAAATAACGTGAAAGTACTTAATTACAAATAACACTAATAAGAATGATATTGATAGTATTAACAGCCAAATGTATCAAAAATAACAGCAGTGAATGTGGAGGCAGAATGGCCCCTACCATTGTCACAGTTAATAGATTTTTCGTTAGATTGTCAGATGGATCCACTGATCCATCTGTGTTGAAGCTGGTCAGATGGGAACCCATTTTAATATGCAGTTGGGAAGTTGTATGTGAATTAGCATAAAATGGACCAAATGTTTTCAGGTACCTGAAAAGTATAGTACAAAGTATAGTACAAGAGAAAATGAACTTAGATTTGATTCTGGTCTTTGTTATATACAAAAATCCATATGCAAGCTGAGCTGGAGTTACGAGGCCTCATCAGTAGTCGGCCATGTCAACGGGGTATTTTTAAAAAATATATTCCTTTTAGAAAGAAATTCCCAATGTTACAGCTTATTTTTTTGGTTCATCTAAACACACAAAGAGGGAATGTCAGAGTGAAAGGGCTAATTTTGGCAGAGAACCATTCGATTTCAGTGACTCATGCTATTGGCACCTCATATTACCTGTAGCTGATATTTGGAAATAATTTCTACACAAATAAAAGGACTCCAGATTTAGGCCCTGTCCTTTTCCTGACACTAAGAAGGGATCTCTCTACTTCCAGCATGAAGAAGAGGAATGTTTTCAGTGATTAATATCTTGATGTAAAAATGGGGATGTGAGTATTTTAATAAGCCTTGAAAAAACTGAATCTAACCTATCTGAGGCCTCTGCTCAGTTCGACATCTTATCCAGCAGGGACAACACTGTGTGTTGTGTTTAATAAGTAGGTGTCAAATTTCCTGACCTTTTATTGTACTTATCACTACTGTGGAGCAACAGAAGCTGTAATCAGATAAGGAAAGATTTACATCTTCATATTTATCAATAATATAAGATTATGATGTAGAGAGTTTGGTTTAAGGTCTTTCATCCTTCACACTGTTTATGATGAAGTTTATTGATTTGATCGGCTGTCAAATAATTATCATGTTTTCACTATAATCTAAAATAGGTTTGTGGTAAGAAAACAGAAACAAGAAGTAAGACTAAATTAAAAAGGTTTTATTGTGTAATAGCTCAAAATAGAATTTAACACAATTACTTCTGGATCACTTTTATGCTTAAAGAGGATGTTGGATGTTACGCGGGAAATCTGGATGAGAATACTCTATATGTACTGCAAGGTGGACAACCCAGTCCAAGGTACTGAAAGCTAAGCTAAACGATTTTTTACATCAATCACTTTGACTTACAGAGCCGAAAAAGCTGGAATTTCATTCAGAATCAGTCTCAAGGCAGAGTTTTATCTAAAAAGTGAGGTTCAGTCAGTGGAACATGTAGACAGGAAACATGACAAATACCCTGGAGGCCTGCTCTCCTCTGTAAATATCTATCCATGGACCTTGTCAGGTTTTCTTCAGCTTTAGCCTATTGGTCATCAGCAGCTCAGACTAATTTGTTCTCATGTGTTCACTCTCTTTGCAGCAGGAGTATGATTGTCCAGTTTCACTTCCCTGGTTAGGGTTTAGGCATTCTTTACAATACGTCTTAACACAGAAACCATGTCAATATATACTTTATACTGTATATAAAATAAATACATATTATCTTTCTACTCCTCTGATCTATGACTTCTTTCTTCTAGCTGTGATTTACAAAGTGTATATTTGACATTGTGTTTGTTTGTATGTGTGTGTCAGTGTTATTGGCTGTCTTGCATGTCCACAGATGTAATTTTCTCAGCAGTCCTCATGCAATAGCAGACTTTTGTTCTGCTTTGGCTGATGTATGTTGGTCCCTTCTGTATTTTGATTGATTTGACTGATGATCAGAGCCTTGGGGCTTTTGATTTCCTGGAGCAGGGTGCCGTGGAGCTTTTCTGTCCCCTCACTGGGCTGAGTGTCCCAGGCCTGGCCTGCCAGCAGCAGCAGTATGAGTGCAAGGAGCAGAAGTGTAACTGCTGTGGAGGTCAGCTCTAGGCTTAGCTGCAGTCTGGGCTCCGGCTCTGGGACATCCTTTGTCCTGAATGAAACACACTGCGGGTTTGTCTTCTCTGTTGATCTCCTGTTGGCATGCTTGGCGTCCTCACTGATCCCTGAATGTAGACACACACGATAAAATGTCTCCGCCTGCAGGTGGGTCAGGTTGAAACTCTGCGTGCCGGCCAGGATGCGTGTGGTGTATGTAGGAGTGTGGGTGTTTGAGTATATGGCTTGCCAGGACAGACGAGTTGAAGGTAGGTTGTGCCCGCTCTGCCAGGAAAAGATAGCGTAGTACTGTCCGACTTCCCTCACCTCCAACTTGGCATCCACTCTGAATGATGGAAATCCCTTCAGGTTAGCAGACATGCCCCTTTCTCTTTTCTTTTCCCTGCTATGCACACCCACAGTAACACTGCGTGTATCTGCTCCTAGCGCATTCTCTGCCACACAGGTATACAATCCCGCCTCGCTGGGAGTGACCTTGTTGATCTCCAGAGTTCCCTCAGGCAATAGCTGGTAGTGTTTGGAGGGGTTACAGGGAGTATCACCTCGAGCTTGGCTATGAGAATTGCCGGAGGCAGATGTGTCATTGAATTCTTCAGAGGTTGTCAGGCTGTGGCAGGGAGCAGGAACGGATAAACCTTTGGTTGCTTGGCTGGGTGCAGGACCAAGTCTCAGCCCAGAGGGAGTCACCCAGTACAGTTTGGGCTGTGGATCTGCAAGACCTCTACAGTGCAGAACCAGTTTGCCTCCTTCTCTTACTCCTACATAGGAGGGGAGGGAGCTGGTGGGGATCAGGGGGAGGCAGGAGGCCGACATCTCCCTGGAGGACACCTCTCTCACCCTGCGAGCTCTCAGCTCTGGTGGCTCAGAGCACAAAGTGGCCTGGGGTTGGATGAAACGAACCATTCGGGCTGTTTGGGTATATGTTTGTGTGTCTTTCTCCGTGTGAGGGTGAGACTCCTCCTCAGCGGCCCAGTGAAACAGGCAATCACATCGCAGCGGGTTGGAGTGTAAGCTGACCTCCTGAAGACTGGGCAAGGAGAGCATGATGTGCTGGTGCAGAGCGCTGAGAGAGTTGGAGTTGAGCATTAGACTCTCGAGCCTGCTCAGCTGGAGGAAAGCCTGCGGATGAATGTAGGACAGAAGCGGATTGTTGGTGATCTCTAGCTTGGTGAGCTCTGGGAGATTCTCCAGGGCGGCCTTCTCAATAGAAACAAGCTCCTCCATGTTGTTCAGGCCGAGCTCCTTTAGGTGGATCATGTCTCGGAAATCTCCTGTCTCAATCAGTTTGATGCGGTTCTTGTTAAGGTCAAGGAACTTTAGTCCTGGCACTCTCCTCAGGGCCTGTGTGGGGACCTTGGTCAGCAGGTTATCATAGAAGGAGAGGCTCTCCAGGCCATCCAACCCTTCCAGTGCTTTTTCAGCCAGTCCTCTGAGACCCATACCACCAAGGACAAGGCTCCGGAGGGATTTTAGGGCCAGGAAGCCTTGCTCAGGAAGGGCCTCCACAGGGTTTCCTCCTAGCATCAGAACTTCCAAGCGGGGCAAAGCCCTGAACCACCGAGGGTCGATGGTGGTGAGTCTGTTGTTATTGATATGAAGGCGCAGGAGGGAGTCCAGACCGGTGAAGGCTCCAGGTGCTATTATGTGTAAATTGTTGTGGCTGAGAAAGAGTTCCTGCAAAGCTAGCAGTGAGGAGAACGAGGCATCAGAGAGGTGACTGAGGTGGTTTTCCTCCAGGTGTAGAGACAGCAGTGATGGCAGGGATGAGCTCTTACTTATTGTCCTGACATGGCTGAAGCGATTCTGGGATAGGTCAAGGTCGGTGAGGTTGGGGAGTCTGCGCAGCACCGCAGTGTTAAGCTCAGACAAGAGGTTACTCTGCAGGCGCAGTGTGTGTGTGTTCGGGGGTAGGGGCAAGGGGAGCTTGGTCAATAGCAGGTCGTTGCAGTCCACAGTGGGGGCTTCATGGTAGACCGAATCAGGAGAGAACCACGGCTTGATCTGGCAAACACACCGCGCTGGGCAGGAGACATGCCATGGTAGAGTGTGAGGTAGTGAGCCCACAATGCCAAACACACACAGGAGACACTGTGACTGTAGAAGCACTAAAGTCGGCCTCATAATCCTCACAGGTCACAGGGGCTTATTCAGACAAGATGAGGACGAGTTTGTTATGAGGAACTGAGATGAATCATTTACACCAGTGATGTGTGTGAAGTCGTGTGTATGCGAACTGTAAAAGGTAGGCCGGGTGGTGGAATGGCATCATTTCTTAAGCGGTAACCAATCAAAGAGAAGTTAAATGGTTGACAGCATTCTACACAGACTTCAGACAGAAATTAAAACCTAAAAATTATATCCTCCCTTTGTTGCTAAGATTGGCTCTGTTATACTAAAAGTGTTTTTATGTGAACTTTGATTGCAATGGCTAAACAGGGATTGCACAAGGGCTGTAGCTCAATAACAGCGCTCCTTGTCACACTATCGATCTCACATCCTGGCCACAGGTGCAGGACTTGCAGCTCGCAGCGTGGTAGCTCACTGTTTCGTAAGAAAAAGAAGAGGAGAAAGAAATAGAGATTCAGAGAGAGACGGAGAAGAAACCATATGGACCAAAGGGTAAAACCAGCTCTTTAGTCAATTCTATCAAAACTGAATGTGTCATTTAGATACAAACACACTTTTAAAGAAACTAAGTGTCTCAGAATTTAAAATACATTTGGGTTTTACATTTGATTCTTTAGCAAGGTCACATGGAGTTCTTAAGGATGTATTATGCAAACCCATAAAAACAGAAATGCTCTGCAGCTGAGGATGGATGAGAGAGAAGATAAAGGTGCTGGAAAAAAGATGCAGCAGCACATTTAACAGAAAGACAAAAAAAAATGAAGACAATCTTGAGAAAAAAGGTGATAGAAAAAGGAATATATCGTATGTAGGATATGGGGAAAGAAATAGAGAGAAAAACAGTGCTCTGCTCCAGGGTACTTTGAGCCTTCAAGAGAATAGGTTAATATGCAGGAGTGATGAAATCCTGTAGCATGTTAATATTTCATGTCAGCACTTTATAGTCAGTGCATCTCAGAACATAGCGTCCCACAAATTTTATTTATTATGTAACAGTTAAAAAGACCCCAAGGATCTTTTATATTACCAGCCTTCTGTACTTAAGGTTATTATAAGAAAGACTGTGTGATTGTGGCTGCTGCTGCTGGAACACATAAAAAACACAACAGAGCTTTATCTGCATTTAGACTACAGCAAATGGCAGACTCTCATATCTATAACAACTTATTGCTCAGTATTTGTGGTGCAGAATAGTTGAATTAACTGATCATGGACATTTGGTAACAAAAGTGTAAAAGGGGAAATTTTATGTGTTGTATTCTCAGGTATCATTTTGCTCTTGAAGGCAGATATTAACTGAATAGTACATTTGATTCAAGTTATTATTTCTAGAGTAAAACATGACTAAAATACAGGCCAAAGTGTGTTGTGGTCCACTGACTGTATATTAGGTTACACTAGTAAAAAAACAAGTAGTCTCCAGTTTTATAAAACCAGAATTATATGTGATAAAGTTTAAACACACCATACCATCACCTTATGAAGCTGTTATGACAAACATGTTAGCAAGGAGTGGTTTATTTATAGATTTAGGAAACTTGAGGCAACATTATTTTTGATTTGGAAATATTTATATGTCTTTTAACTCTTGTCTCCACAAACTCCTGAGAGAATTATAAGCTACTTTTCCATCCCAAATGCTCCACTATGTTCACCAGCGGGTCACTAACTTTGTCTGTCTGCTGGATGGTGCTAGGCAGGTAGTGTTTAGATGGATTTTAGGGGTCAGTTGCCTGTTGTGGCTGAAAACTGAGCTGATGTGAGTGGTCAAGGGGAACCGAACAGTAAAACGTGAACCAAAACTATGAGCTGAAAGATGTTAAAATATTTCGTAGAGCTGTGGGGAACAGCAGAGTCAGATGGTAAGTTCTCGATAGGCTGAAAACCATGAGCAGCACTTTTAGGATTGTACACACAGTTAGTCACTTACTTCATTGTTGATACAAATATATTACTTAATTTCGCTTTAAGTTCCAGCAGTTTCATTAGGACATCAATAGTACAAATATGCTGCCAATTACCTAATACAAGGAAACTAAAACTATTCATTCAATACCTTAAATATCCAGTGTTTAGAATACTTATGTTACTGTGATCTTTCAAAGGGGTTGTGGGATTATGTTCTGTTCAAAGACAAAACAGACTATCCAAGTTAGAAGGAATGCTTTTCAGTTAGTTTCAGCCCGTTAATCAACCAGGTTGAGACTACTACCACTAGGAGTCGCCCAAGTCAAAAATTTACAAATGGTCACCAAGAAAGCTTTAAAACAAGCAGCAGCTGGTTAAATCTTCACTGCGAACGGACAAACTATACTTCATTTGCAAGCAGAAAGGGAATTTCTATTTTTGGGCTTGTGCAGAGAAGAAAGGGATTTTTGTTAATGGGTTATATTACATTATTACAGTAGCATTGACAACACCTAGACTGGTTTGTTGTAGGAGGAATTTAAAGTGAATGAATTAAAACCTAAGTGCTTGTTGTAGTAATGACATGCATACAAATGAAGCAAGCTTGGTGTGCAGTCATCTTCATTTTTCTGCAATGAACTCTGCACTAACTGGACTGCATTTATACAACCTATTTATAATGTATTTAGTGCTTTAATCCAAAGTGCTTTACAATTTGCCTCACATACACTTATAGACTGATGACAGCCAGTTACCTTTTTTGTAAATTGTCACAGTTTCCTCTCTCAAGGACACCTATTAAATAGGACATTTGAAGAGTGATGTTTTACTCCCCCTGGCCTTTTAAATATTATTTTAAATGTTTTTTCAGCCCGATGAAGAAGGAAAAATCAGTGAAACCCTCTGGAGCTATATTAGATTTTGATTTATTTTTTAACAAGGAAAAATGTCAGCAACATTGAAGAATAAGCATAAAATATGATCAGTCATTAGTACTGGTATCAAAAATCTGATCCTTGAGAAACACTCACACACACATACCAAGAAGCCATGAAAGGCTTACTGCATAGTTGTCATGGAAACAAATCTCCTATCCTCACTCTGTTTTAGTGTTTTGAGACTTAGTTTGGAATTTGTTTTAGTCCAATCTGTGAAGAGGATGAAACAAAATTGACTGGACTGGAGGAACTGAACATCATGATGACATTTCTGCGGCTGCAAAACTTAATTTTCTCCTACATTGATCCCCATTTATTCCACAAAAAATAGCTGTGTTCAGTTTCTGTGATGAATTTCTGTTGATTATCAGTATGTTTTGTACATTAAGTGAACTTTCAACCTTTCTTGACACTTGCAAAGTGTTTCCATCCTGCCAGCTGCGGTCTGCAGTTTACATGACTAAGAGGAAGTACAATACAACTCTGCAGAATTTTAAGGTCTGTAAGCAGATGAGGTGAAATTGTGAAGAGACGCTTGTGAGGTTTTTACCAAGAGAACGATTTGACAGATGATTCAATGAAGCACATTTATTGAGGGGCAGAGAAAAGCTATTAGCATTCAAACACAATGTAGTTTGATTAATAATATGAGCAGCAGGAAGTAAGCACTTTGTGTGTGAATATGCTTGTGTGTGCTAAGTGCACTATTTTATCTAAGAACTGAGTCAATTTAACGTCTGAGTTGTAACAGTAAAAACACAGGAGCAGTTCTTGCCTCCTGGGGCTCTTCTTACTCTTCTATCGGCCATTCACTTTCATCTCCACACTCTCATCTTTTCGCATGCAACCTGCTCAATAATGGATTCATCATTTCATTTTGATGTCCCATCATTTTTTGTCATTTGCTCTCAAAAGCCCATGGTGTTTTCAGCAGTTTCAGGAAAGGAGAACTGTGTGATGATATATGTTCATATAAAGGACTTGTGCTGCCTTGCAATTTCAACGATTTAGAAAAGGAGTGTGAAATAGATCTGTATGACTCAGCGGCTACATTCATGACTCTGTCTCCAGCCAATTCTCCACATAAATAGAGAATGTTTTTGCTCTTGATAGCCATAATTCCTCTGCTCTTACCCTTCTGACTCATATTTCTTTGAATGTTTAGTGTATGAGTGTACTGTGGCTTACATATTATCCACAGCAGTAACCTGACCATTGAAGGATGAGTAATAGTTACAAAAAGACAAAGCTGCACTGATCTTTATCCACAATATGAAATGGCCCCTCAAACTGAAGTGTCAATCACAGCTGAGTGTTGAGAGAAAAGTTTAGATGATTCCTCTGAATGTTGTGCAGATTCAAGGGTTACGGAGAAACCTTGGAAGATTTAACTAATTGATGTATAATTTGTCAGCAAAGAAATTTGCACCTATTTTGATCATAAAGAATCTATTTTGATAATCAAGAATCAAGAATCCTTTTAATTAATTAATAATTTTTCGAGCAAAAATGCTAAACATTTGCTGATTCCAGCTTCACAAGTGTCAGGATTTGATAATCACGTATGCTAGTCAGCTGAATGTTTCGGGGTTATGGACTCTTGTTCTGACAAAACATGAAATTTATAGATGTCACCTTGAACTCTGGGTAGTTAAAACAGGTTGGTATTTTTTCAGCTGTTTTCTGACATCTTATAGACAAATCAATTAGCACTAATTCAAATAATTCAATCAGATTTGGTTGTATTGATATTTAATTTAACTTCACCTTAGTTTTAAGTTTAAAATTCACCCCTCCAGTCCATGTATTTTGCAAATAATCCAAATTAAATACTAAAATGTAAGAATAAGCTAAATTGACATACACACTTGATGTGCCATATAGTCCATAACATCAGTATATGTACTGGACATTATATTATTTACTGTGTATCAAAACAGTTACTACATTTGGCATAGTTTCTTTCTACAAAACCTGTTCAGAACTTAAAGTAGACAAGCCAAAACAGCCTATACAAATCTTACTCAGGCACCAAAGCAGATGTGCATTAATTAGGAATTTAAAGACAAATCTTTTAGAAGATACTATTTAGCATACCAAATGTTGTTTTCTGGATTTTTGGTCTTTCATATCCGTCCTTAACCCAAAACATACAGTGTAAGTGTCTGGATCAATGTTTCCATTGTTCTTCATGACCATTATTTAACATTATTCTCTCATATACATATGGATCTACCTCCCTCCCACACACTCTACCATACACCCACTATCTGCATATTTGCCAAGCCACCATTGCTAACTAAATACACCCTAGACTGTAACCAATTCGAAAAGACAAACGAAACTAACAAAAAAGTAAAGATTACATTTGTTTCAATACCTTTGTTTGCCCTTCTTGTCAGTTTGTCATTTGTGTGGCTATCTCACTTGACTTAACTTGACACATGCACAAGAAACTCAGCATCCTTTTATGTTTAAGGCCTGTCTGGTACTTAAATGATTAGGGGGATGTAACAGACTCTCAATAGATACTTGAAAGGATAAGAGTCAAATACACCGATACAGTGAGGTGGAACAAGGAGGCTTCAAAGCATGAATTAAAAATCTATTCACTCACATACAAAATCCTAAACTTTTGCTTTTTGACTTCTGGATTACCCTTGGTGTTTGTTTGTTTGGCTTCTGGAAAGGAAATCGGACATTTGACATGCTAAACTAACGATCTTTTTACTTTGTAAAAGCACTCCTCGTAGTATAACTTGTGTGGTGCGATACTAGATTTAACTAAGACAACTAGGTGTGGGGTGATTAATTGGATGGTATTCTCTTTCTTTTAATGAGCAACTGTCAGTGGCTTGAAAGTTTTCAGAATCCTATTGAGATAAAAAAAAAAGAAAATACAATTGTGATATTTTATTAATCACATTCTGTCACATTCTGCCAAAGTTAAAGTCAAACATCCCTCTCCTTCATCTCCATTTGACTTAGATTTCTCCACTGAAACAGGGAGGAAGAGCCATAGAAAAGCTTTTAAGACCCACTTCTCTTAGGGGCTAGAGGAAGAAACTAGGTATGGAATAGAAATACAGGCTTTCATTAGAGTCCATTGCATAGGATTTGTTTTTGCTGTGCTGCTACGACAGAGAGACACTGCAACAGGGTGGAAGAGAGAGAGCGGGAGAGGGGGATGAATGACAGAGATAGATGTGCTGGATGCAGAACCTGAAAAAAAAGACCCAACAACAAAAAACACAGAAAAAAAACAAAAACAGATGCATTGCCCTACAGCTTAATCTGTTCCAGTATGCACACAAGCACACATATACACAAACTTATGACTTACCCCCCCCCACACACACACACACAGATCCTCTTGCTTCTCCATTTTCATCACACACCTGCTACCATCACCTTTAAATCAATCCTGCTTTCAGAGTGATGCATGCATGTCTGTGTGAGTGTTCAAGTGACCTGTTTGCTTACAAAATTCTATCAACACATTCTGCATTTTTCTTACCACAACAGAAGCACCGACTACATCTCTCTCTGTCGTTACTTGCCTTCTTCATCTGCTTTCAGTGTTTTTCTGCAAATGCCTCATTTGCTAGGAAGCTTTTTCTTCTTCTTCTTCTCCCTCTCAGTCACACGTTTGTGGATCTCCTAAGATTCCTGAAATATCACCTCCCTAGTTCTCCCTCTCTCTGGAGATGAAGAGAAAATTGGCACAGGCTGACTCTCTCTCTCTCTCTCTCTCTCTTTCCCTTTTCCTGTGTCACAAGCTAAAGAAAAACCATTTGTGTTAGTTACAGTGTGTCATTTTTGCTGGATCTGAAGTTTTCTTCTTCTCCTGGTGGCACTTCAGTTTTCTGCCGTTTGGTGGCAGATTGAAGTCCTGCTTACAATGCCATGTCATATTTAACATGAAGCAAAGCAGCAGAGACAAATGATCATTTTAGTATTTGGGTGTCCCTAGAAAATCATCAATATATCAACACACTGCTTATCTGAAATTCAACCAGAAAGGGAAACTTTTTTTTCCAGAGCTGAAGATTTGACACATCATTTCATTAGACTTGTTGAATTTAATTTCTTTTCAGTTTCAATATGGAATCTCTACATCATTACAAATCCCCATTGCCAACTGCATTACATGAATTCAAATCCAAATTTTGCACTTTGTGAACTTAACTTCAAAATTCAATAAGGTTAATGATGCTTGAAGGAGAAAGCAATATATAAAAGAAGAATTTTACTGTGGGTACTGAAGGTCTGAAGAGGGAGTGTAAATTGCCCTGTGTTTTCAGTTGTTTATTACATTTCTCTGATTCCAATAGTCTCGGTGCATTTCCTGGTTCTGAGTTTTTATATTTAAAGGCAGAAAAGCTCTCTAACAGCCTCTGTATTATAATGCCACATTGCCAGGTGGTAGCAACTGGTGGTAATTTATGTATGAAAGAAAAGTCATTTAGTCCAGTAGGGTGCAGAAAATGAGAAACTCAGACTTACTGCAGCATTAAAATATTTTCAGTTACATCACCATATCTCCGTAAAGAATAACTCATGTCATTACTTTGGTTATGCATTGAAAATGGAGAAGGCAATCCAGTTTGACTGTACTGGAATGCAGAGCATAACTCGATGTAGATTGCTCCAGGCTTCAGCAATATAGCAGTAACATGATAAATAGCATGCATGCATTATTGTAAGTATTTAACTGTGGAATTTAACAGAGACAAACAAAGATAAGTGTTGTAAAACAGGGGGAGACTGAAGTTGAGGTTTTTTCAAATAGCACCTGCTGATACAGCAGCAAATTACTTTAAAGTTAAGAGAGTAAATGAGACTTAACCTGAAGCAGTAGGTCAAGTTAAGACAGCTCAAACAGCATGACTAAAGTGTGTCTCACATTGGTTTCTAAATCATTTTGTAATGAGCCTAAAGTTTGGCGATCTGTTGTGACCAAACACAGAGTCTGGGTTTTGGCCAGTAATTTTTAAAGCTCCTATAATCAATATTTTTATATTAACAATTATAAACAACAAAAATTATCAAGTGACTTTGTGAAAAGTGTCCCTCATGGTGACAAACCCATTGAGAATTAAAGACTGTCCTCCCAGAGACAACAACAGAATCAGATTTTTCAGCAGATGTACCATAGTGATATTTGTTTTTGTTTAAGCGATAAAGCCGTTTAGAGGCCATAATGATTATGCCCTGACAAAAGGATAAAGTCTCGCACCCCTGTTTTAGAGTGACACACTAAATTTGGAGGAGTCCAGGGTTGATTAATAAAATGTTGCTGTTTGCTGCCCATTTCTAAACATTGTTTTTAATCATGATTGACCCCCAACCTTATTAATGTGTTAATTTTTTTTAACCAAGATGTTCAAAAGTCCTCTAGCCTTAACAAAGTATTTATCATACCCAAACTCATGATCTTTTCTGAAACCTAACCAAGCTAAACCTAACCTTTGATATCACATCATAAAACGGATACCTTTTTCAACAGTAATGGCAACAGTTTTGAAATTAAATGGTCCTATCTGTTAATCTAGAGGCAGAAACCTGAAATTGTTGTGCTTACCAATAGTTTCCTACTGTCCAAGTAGCAAAAAAATTGGTTAATGTATGTTTAAACTTGCACTGCAAGTAAGACAAATAAGTTGACCCTACAAAGCAAAGTTATTTTGACTAAAAACCATGTCCAATCTAATCTGTATTACTGCAGAACACAATTTTTAAACACTCACCAGGTTCTACATAATTGCAAGATGTTACTACTCAGTCATGATGCAAGACAAATTGTTCTACCTTTGGTTACAGTTCACCTATAACTTCCTTCATTACAAGCATATCCAAAAAGATGTATTTGACCATTAGTCATTTCTGAGACTATATATGTCAAATCACATCTTGCGATAAGCACAGATGGGTCACAATCTATATGGACATACTGCATTTCCATGAGAATGATATCTTACAAGCTACAACCATTTATTAAAGAGTAACTGTTGCAGTGCAGTATGAATCGAAGCTTACAGCACAAACAATAGTATAGTTAGTTATGGATTAGTCATTACCAGAGGGTATGTGGGGAGTGAAATTAAACCCATAATATGCATAAATACAATATTAATTAATATTAATTAATTGTTTCAATTTCACCACCTTTTTCCCCCCAACTCTGCATTACCGATTGCTGCAAACTGCTGTATTCAAAGTGGTGAAATAAAAGACAAAGGTCAGTGAAAGTTTCTTATATAATGTGCATATAATACATTATCAAACATTCAAAAAGTCTGAAATGAAATGACATAAACTTGCATGAGGGCATATATTTTTTTCCCCAATTCAATTCAATTCAATTCAATTCAATACAATTCAATTCAATTCAATTCAATTCAATTCAATTCAATTCAATTCAATTCAATTCAATTCAATTCAATTCAATTCAAATCAATTCAGTTCAACTTTATTTATATGGCACCATATCGTAACAGACGTTATCTCAGGGCATTTTTCATCAAGAGCAGGTCTAGACCAGACTCTTTATAGTTATTATTTACAGAGACACAACATTTCCCCCATGAGCTAACACTTGGTGACAGTGGCAATGAAAAACTCCCTTTTAACAGGTAGAAATGTTGAACAGATCCTGGCTCATGGTGGTGGATGGTGTTGGGTGGTGGTGAATGGTGGTGGGGGCGGGGGGTGGGGGGGGGTCTGCCTCACCCAGCTGGGTTGAGAGTGAGAAAGAGAGAGAGAGAGAGCATAGCACAATAATGGGCTTGAGCTAATAGTTATACTAATGGAACTGAAAATAAGACTCATAGAGCTAAATGAAATGATAACAATAGTAATCATAATAATTAAAGCAGTGGGTGTTGATCAGGCTCATGGGGCAGTAGGTGGACTGTAGCCATGGATCCAGACTCTCCAGCATCAGAGGCAAAAAACCTGCAGAAAACAACAGGAGGAGAGGAGAGAAAGAACAAAACTGCAGGAGAGAGGAAGGACAGTTAGTTATAAGCATTGTTGAGATATTAATGCGCACAGGTAGAGAGGAGGAGGAGGCGGAGGAAAGGGGAACTTAGTGTATCATGAGTAGTCCCCCGGTAGTCTAGGCCTGTAGCAGCATAGTGAGGGGAAGGCTCGAGCGGTGCCTGGGCCAGCCCTAACCATAAGCTCTATCAAAAAGGGAGGTTTTGCCTCCTGGATCCAAACCAGAAGATGGTTCCACAGTAGAGGAGCCTGATAACTTTTCAGCACTTAGTGGGATTATTAAATGAACTGCCTGTGAGGAGTTGAAGAGAAGTGAATGGACGCAGCCCCTGGTCATTGATAAGGAATACACTAATGCTGGATGCAGTGCTGAATGTCTGTGGTAGCATGTTGGTGTACTTGTGTAGTTTTACTTGAAACATAGTGAGGATCAGTTGAGACGAGTGTAACTACAGAAAAAAACTGTCTTTACTGTAGTGTCATCTAATACGCGCAGCTTAAATACTCTGATTTCAAGGTCAAATTCAGTTTGAGAGCAATGCATACTTTGTGACATCCTGGTGCCTGTTACAGTTTGGTGATGATTCTGTTTCATGGCGTAGGATTCATTATTTTACATTTATAGTCACTGATGTTTTGCTAATGAAAAAACACCCTCTTATAGCTCCCTATTCATCCTCATCCCTTTTCTTTTCATTGGAGTTCACATTTGCAGAAAGCAGATGTAGGGAAGACGTGTGTGTGTGTGTGTGTATTGAGTGGGTGTGTGTGGTAACTGAAAATCAGCCAAAGTGGTTGTGAAAGAAAGAAAAGCAGGCTGAAGAGGAGCCACTGCAGAATATACCGCGAGACGAAAGAGCAGAAAGAGAGATAGTATAAAGAAAGGACGAAAGAAGTCTGCTAACTCAGTAGTATAAAGCGCTTTTACAGCTCCGGGGCATATATTAATGTTTATATGTGTGTTTGTGAGTGTGTATATGTCCTTGTGTGTATATATATATATGTGTGTGTGTGTGAAACAGTCGGACTTGGCCTCTAATGGCTTTTCCCTTCATTTGCTTGATTCATTCAGGAGCCGACACACAAAAGCACACACACCCACACGCCCTGCTGACTGAAAGGCAGCAAGGATAAGTGGTAGCTCGCTGAAAGGAAGGGAGTGAGAGGAGGTCGCCATGGCAACACCAGGGGGTTGTTGCTTTTATTGGAGAAGGAAAATCAGCTCTGCCTATCCTCCCATCTCGCTCCCTCCTTCAAGTCTCTCTGACTCACCTTTTCTTTTTCCCCGAGTTCATTTCATTTTCCAGGAGCCGACGTGAGCCGCCCGAGACGTCTACCGAGGATGTGAACATTCGCGTCATGTCTGCTGTCGAATTCCTTTCTCGTTATCACTTTCCCTTTCCGAACTGAATAGTCTGAGCTATGTTACAAAGTCCGAATCTGCGTCTCTGCGTTATTTTAAGGATGTAAGGATTGCGGCAATGGTGATACACACACTGTTCTGACACCATATATTCAAGAGTGTGTTTTCAGCTGCCATTGAGTCAAAGTCTTGAGTTACAGTCAATAATATTAATCAGAAATTGACTCTTTGTTTCTAGTATATCTTGACAGAGGCAAGCACTCGGTCAAGTTTAGGAATGTCACTCATTTATCAGAAACACAAACTACCGCGGGCAAAAGTCAGTCACAAGATTCACGTTGTCACATAATAAAACACGATGGCCCTTAACAGGTTAGGTGTGAAACCGTTATCGTGAAGCGTAGCATCATTTCCCTGTGGCAGCATTTGAATTCTGTTCACAGGTGGACCGGTCCCCAGCTGGACCTGGGAACACTCAAGGACAACCCTCCCACATTACAGATAAATGTGCATGTGTTATGCCTGAACACAGAAACATGGCAGAGAGGAAAAATGATTTAAAATCTGCTGCCATGGTGACAAGCCCAGCAGTATCTAATGGCAACGGGTTGTTGAGGAGCCTGCATTTTGTGGGAGGGGGTGATGGGTGAGGGTGGAGCGGAGCAGGAGCAGAGCTAGATAGAGGGAAATGAACGCTGAGAACACCGAGCTCGCATTTTGAATTGTATTCGGACTCTAATGACAGTGTTTTCAATATGTGCAGATTGACATCTTGCAGTACAGTATTGCAGTATTCTCTTGTGTACAGTTTAAATGCTTTTTGTCCTTCTGCCAGACTCAAACAGAAAAGACGCACGCTAACAGTGCCTCGTTGTGCCTTGAGTATGCACATCTATATTCCTGAGGGAGTTCACAGAATTAAGAAGAATTACACCTACAATAGAGAGGGACTGCTAATTGTAAAACTCAAGCACACCAGTTCTGCTGGGAAAGGCCTGAAAGTAGAAATCAATGTGTTATAACAACAGAGTTTCAATATTTCTCTGTAGTATTTCATTTTATGCACAAGTGCAGATGGGTGCATCCTATCCCTCCAACAGTACAGACAGCAGACATCACTCTCTGTGTGTGATTTCTGTGTGTGTGTGTGTGTGTGTGTGTGTGTGTGTGTGTGTGTGTGTGTGTGTGTGTGTGTGTGTGTGTATTGTGTGGGAGATGGCAAGAGGTCTGCCTTCATCTGCCGCTTCCCTGTACATGGTTGCCATAGTGAAAGGGACAGAGAGTTTGGTTGGAGGTTTAGTAAATTCAATAAAATTTATCTCCGAAGCTGTAAAGAACAAGAGGTTAAGACCTGTTTTTAGATCAGCAGACTTGAAGGTTTTTACCACATCAAAAATGAGATGAAATCACTGAGGAGGGATTTAAACAGATCTAAGAATAAACAGTCTGTCATTCTTGAACATCTTACGCAAAATGGATCTGGGCTCTACGCAGCTTATCAACTCTCTCTGGTGGTGAGATTCGGTAAAGCATCTAACACTCTGCTCTTTTCCTTACAAAAGAACATATATCTATATGTATTACTTTAAACATTTGTTAATCATTAACTCAACTACCTCCTCCTTCCACCTGCATTCAACTGAGTTCTGCTGACCTAATTATAAAAACCCAAAGGGAAATTTCAGGACTTTACTTGAGATTTCCTCCTCACCAGGGAAATTTACTGTAGATTTGATAAGTAGAGGTCGGAAAAAGATAAAAGAAAAGGTTCTTTAACAAATGGACCCGCAACACAGTGCCATATGAGTAATGATGCAACAAGGGTGCAACTAAATAAAACAAAGACACTATATATACTTCAGCATTGGTTGAATGAGTTGTAGTATGCTGAAACTCTCATGCAATAGGTTGGTATGTTCCACACTGTGTTATTGAAGCAGTTTAGTACTGTTCTTAGCAGAGATGACATGTAGCTGCCACCACTCAAATTATATTTAGTGTGAGTGACAAGTGGAATCCAGGATCGGCTGAGCTGTACAGAGGTGATCATGTGTTTATTGGAAATGGCTGGAAACCCGCAGTATGTCAAACCACAGATACTGGCCTAGATAACGGCCCAGATACCTGCTTGGTTCTGACGTCTGCCTCATAGCTCTGGTAATGTTGGTCAGTAGAAAACTTGGGTCCAGAAATATCTCAACAGCCACTGAATGGATTGCCACAAAATATGGTCCAGGTACCCAAGACGAGGGTGCATCCTAATAACTTAGGATGATAGTGCTATGAGCAGGCCAGATCCTTCATCCATCCAGTGGCTTTTCTCCTTGTGGCCCCTATATTTTTTACCGTCTATTCTAGCTAGATTGCCAAAAATTTTGCAGACTTTTATGTCCTGTGGAGAATGAACCTTAATGACTTTGAATCTCTTGCCACCAGCAGGTTAAAATTTTACCCAATACTCTAGTATATGACCAAAGAACTGCAAGACTATGACCTTCCCTTTAACATCAGCTGGACTTTGCGTTTGGTTCTAATTAGCGAATGTTAGTATGCTATCACAGTAAACTGAGATGGTGAGCATGGAAAACATCATACCCGTCAAACTAATGATATTATCATTGCTATTGTGAGCATGTAAGAAGGCTGACAGAGTGCTGTTGTGCTTTAGAACAGCTTCACAGAGCTACTAGCTACTACCTCTTAGTCTTGTGTAATTCAGCTTGTTTGTTTTCTTTTTGTTTGAATTAAAATTAGGCCACATATTCAAAATTAACCAAAGATCCACAAATACACACATACTGAAATACATGTACATCGATAAATAATCCACCATTGCATAGAGCAGAGGAGCACAGAAGTGTGTATGTGACTGGAGGGATGTTTGAATTTGAGCAAAAATTGGAATACCATCTAAGTGAGGAACTTTTCAAAGCCACACTAACAGGGGTGGTGTGCTTGAAAAGAGGTCAACTTGTAACGCTGGTGCAGCTTCTACTGTTGACCAATGGAAGACTATTGTTGTATTGGCCAGCTCCCAGGTGGGATGTAACCATTAATGTAAAGCAGGGTGCTGTTCAACCTTGTCAAAGTTACATGGGCAAATAAAAGATAAGTCCTCTTTTATGATCTTACCCACACCTATAATATTTACAGTATACAGATGTAAATCCTTCATGTGAGATTTGTTTTTCTTTGACTTTCTTTGTAGTTCTTTTAAATGTTTTGGAACTATTTGAAATTATAATATATATACCTCCATTATGGACACTGAAAGGCAGGGAAAAATAAATCATGTTTCACTTTATGCAGATAATCTATTTGTATTTGGCAGCTCTGAGTGCCCAGCATTTAACATTGTCAGTCAGTGTCAGTGCTAATGAAAAACTTGTGGTTGTGATTGCACAATCATTGTAAGACTATGTTGGCAATTCATATTGAATAACAATTACAAATGGGCTGGTCCAAATCTAAGGACGGGAAAGGACAAAAACAGTAATGACTAATTCTAACTATAGGTAATGGTGATAAGGCATGTAGCAGATAACCTAATGACAACTGAGTAAACATCACTATCAAACTGCCCTATTTTTTTTTCCATTAACTATTCAGACTTAGTGAATTCATTTACATCATAAGTAGCATTTATTAAAAAAACAAAAACATAATAACAATTATTTTAAGTATTAATTAACCATTAGAAGTTAAGGCCATGACAGTGAAAACCTTCATGCAAATTAAAGTAATGTGTAAACTCCAAAACATGTTTGTTTTTGCAACCTATAGCATATCATTATCAAAAGGCAAATGAAGGGTATCAGTTTTGACCAGTCTTGACCAAACAAATGCATGAATCTGGCTCTCCACTTTCACTCAGTAGTCAAGAGTCAATTAAACATAGTTTACAGATATTGTAGATATGGACAGCACCTGAGGAGTATAAAAAAGTCAGCAGATCTTTGGAATGTTGTACAGAAGCAACATGGGAAAGCTCCTCATCTGCATCGGTAAGCTGAATTTCTTGCTCATAGAATCTTTTTAAACTTTGTCACTACATATTTTAACTTAATTCAATTCATTTCAATTTGATTTTATCTATATAGCTTTATTAACTTAATTGTATCTTGTGCATAATTGAGAGTGATTCTCCTCAACCCCCTCTACTTCTTTTTCTTCTCTCTGCAGGACTGGCACTCCTGCTACACATGCAGCAAGGTAATTATATCCTTATTCCACTCAGTGTTGCTATGATATGTGTATATTTACTTAAGTTGGTAACATAATGTAAGAGCAATTTTCCCTGTGCTCCAGGATCATCTTACATCCTCTCCTGTTATTTCACCAACTGGGGACAGTACCGTCCCGGAGCAGGCAAGTACCTACCCACCAACATTGACCCATGTCTGTGTGACCACCTCATCTATGCATTTGCTGGAATGGACAACAACATGATCAAGACATACGAATGGGATGATGAGAAACTCTATGGACAGTTCCAGGCCCTGAAGAACCAGTTAGTACACACAAATGCTCATAGTAATAGTGTGACTCCAGTACACATGAAAACACACGTTACGTTACTTAATTGCGAGAGTTTAAAATGGATGTTTCTGCCACTTGCAGGAACAGCAACCTGAAGACTTTGCTGGCCGTTGGAGGATGGAATTTTGGTACTCAAAAGTAAGTAGTAGTGACACAAGGCTCTATACTCTCACTCAGATCAACTTGTAACATAGGAAGGAACATTGACTGTCTTCCTGTCTCCAGGTTCTCAGCGATGGTTTCCACTGTTGCCAATCGTCAGACCTTCATCAACAGCGTGATCACATTCCTGCGTCTGTATGAGTTTGATGGTCTGGACATCGACTGGGAGTACCCTGGCTCTCGTGGCTCCCCACCTCAGGATAAGGAGCTCTACACTGTCCTACTCCAGGTCGGTCATCTTGATAGTCCTGATCAATCAGGATTGTGGGCAGAAGTAGACAGGCTGGTGTTACTGAGATGGCAGCTCACATAGCAGTGTAACATGTCCAGGAAATTCTGTAGAATTGATTATATGTCGAAAATATATTCATGAAATGCCATTAAAATGAAGGTTATATTCTATTAAACTTAACTTCTCAGCGAAGTTTTAACAGAAAGCTGAGTATCCTTGTTTGGCTGTACTGTTATCAGCTGCTCCAACAACAAATTGAGAAAAAAACTGAGTAAAAGCCACAGGCCTCTGCTCAGTGAAATCAACTTTATAAAAGTCATTAATCTTAAATCTCTATGTTTTGATCACAATCTAAATATTTTTTTTAATTTTCAGTTTGCCAGTGTAGACGTGCTTGAAAACCACAGTGATTGTGACACGGTTGTGAGCGATCACCGAGTTCACTGTTTCTATCAAACAGCAACCACAACTGTTTCTCTCTCTTCGCTCATCTGTAGGAAATGATGAGCGCCTTTGAAGCGGAGGGCAAGAAGACCAACCGTCCCCGTCTGATGCTGACTGCTGCTGTCTCCGCTGGAAAGGGAACCATTGAATCTGCGTACCAGATCGCCCAGATTGGAGCGTGAGTGCATGTACATACATATGCAAATATAACATACCCTCACAATTGCTGTACAGTACACAGCTCTTACTAAACAGTAATCCTCATTTCTGTCTGCTAGTGCGCTGGACTACATCCATGTCATGACCTATGACTTCCATGGTTCTTGGGAGCACAACGTCGGAGAGAACAGCCCTCTGTACAAGGGCCCCGCTGACCAGGGATCCATGATCTACTTCAATGTGGTAAGGGAAGGGATCGTTACATTTTTTCCTGCTGTAAATAAAAATACAAATACTCATGCTGGTCTGTACTCTCTGATGTGTAGGACTACGCCATGAAATACTGGAAGAGCAATGGTGCCCCAGCTGAGAAGCTGCTGGTTGGTTTCCCCACCTATGGCCACTCCTTCCGTCTGGCTTCCTCTAACACGGCTGTGGGAGCTCCCGCCAGTGGACCTGGACCTGCTGGACCTTATACCCGTCTGGCTGGCATCTTAGCCTACTATGAGGTAGGTGCTTCTATTTTTTGAATCTGTGTATGCATGCAAATATAGAACGGACAACATATGCATATATATTGGGCAGATCCTTTCATTTACTTTTCTCTCTGCCATCAGATCTGCACTTTTCTGAAGACGGGAGCCACCCAGGCTTGGGACAGCCCCCAGGCTGTGCCATATGCTTACAATCAGGGAATCTGGGTTGGTTATGACAATGTGAAGAGCTTCCAGAATAAGGTGTGAAGTAAATATCATTATTCACACTCAATTCTTCAACTTTTGTGCTTTTGGCTGTAGTTGACACTTGATTTCACCTCTCGTCCCCTCTACAGATTCAGTGGTTGAAGCAGAGTGGTTTTGGTGGAGCCATGGTGTGGAGTCTGGATTTGGATGACTTCAGTGGCACTTTCTGTGGCCAGGGAAGATACCCTCTGATCAACACCCTCAAGAGTGGACTGGGAACTGGAACTAGTAACTATGAACCACAAATCATCTTGTAACAATAAAACATAATGAGAATATTTCCACTTTTTTGATCTTCCTCCATTGCCTTTCCTTAGCTTGCAGTTCTCCCAATCCCCCCTTGCCTCCAGTCACACCGACCCAGCCGACTCAGCCCCAGCCTGGCGGTGGGGGCAGCAGCGGTGGCGGCGGCAGCTCCGGATCTGGCTTCTGCGCTGGAAAGGCTAATGGACTCTACCCAGACCCAGTAAACAAGAACAACTTCTATGACTGCAGCCAGGGAATAACCTATGTTCAGCACTGTGCTGTCGGCCTGGTGTTTGATAACAGCTGCAAGTGCTGCACCTGGGCTTAAATGATCCATGGTAGAACTTCATTCCTTTTGATCTTAGGTTAGGGCCCTGGTCAACTATCATGTAACATAAGACCATCCAACTAGGGCCCATTCAAGAACAGATCTATTATACCTGTCACTGATCTAATCTAAATAAATATGAAACTCAAAGCGACCTCTGATGGCCTTGTGTGCCCTATGTATGTTTCCTGTAAGTCATTCATTGGTGAGCAACATTGGTGATCCATTCATTCCCTTTATGCATCGTAGTGCTGCGAGAAAATACTGCAAAAGTTTGGGCAGATTAAATGTTTTCAAGAGAAAAGAAGTACATACAACCCCTGCAGCTAAAAGACATCAAAAACATTCTATAAATATAATGCAATGTTGCTTTTTATTTACTGGATTTATAAAAGAGAAAAAAAAATAAACATTATTTGTGGCTGTGCATGTGGCTATCCTACTAAGGCAACACTTAGTTACCTACTCTTTTGCAGATATCACACCTTACAAGTAATTTTTGTAGCAACTAAGAGTCTATATATTCTTGATTTAGGACTTTTCATCCATTTTTCCTGCATCAGTGGTCATTGCAGTTAAAACATGATAAAATCCAGCCTAAACACTGTAAATATACTAGCAAAAAGTTAGTTATGAGAGCTCCTAAGGTATGTAAATGATCTGTTTGTGAAATTTCACAATTGACTTGATTTTTGTCTTTCCAACATGATTTTGATAGAATATGATTTTTTTAGTGTAAGTTTAGCTGTTTTTTTGTTTCAAAATTAAGTATTACATTTTGTGTTCTCTCTTCCTTTATGATGCAAAAGACATGCAGAATCCCCTAACATAGCCTGTCTTCTCGTCCAAAAAATCTTAGTTTTAACATAGTAACAAGTCTATCTTTTGGTACAGGGAAGAATTAAATTGCATTTACGTATTCCAAGCCAGAGCCAAATTAGACAGTGGTCAGATATAGACATAGGAAGCTAACAAGAATAAAAAAGTTTTTAACAGTAAAAGAAAATACATTTCAATAATTTGATGAATAAGATAAGATCTGTGATGAAAATAATATATGATGTATGATGTACTTCCAAGGAAATTTATTTTTTTTTAAGAGGCCTGATGTCCACCAGGTGGAGCTCTTGAAAGAATGACAAATGGAGCACAAAAGGCAGGATTTGCTCTATTAGTAGTAGAATTTATAAAAAAAACTACAAAAAAACTACAATTACTGCCTGAAAAAAGTAGACAGAGACTTAACAGTTTTAATGTACAGTCTTTTGGTGATGGTACACTGTGATGAAAAAAGAAAAAGAAAAAGAAAAAGAAAAAAACCCCACTCAGATCTACTGGACAGTTTTTGCCATGAAGCAGAAATTACCCATTGGTTATGTTAATGATTATTAAGGTGTCCTGAAACCAACAGAACAAGAAAGAGAAAAAGCATCAACCAAACCTACCATTATAGCAGTGTTTTACAGTATTTGACCCCATAAAGTCACTGATGACACAAGAGAGAAAGAAAACTAATGTGGCAGTGAGTCTGCTTTTTTATAACCACTTTATTATACTGCATTTAGGTGTTGGGCCTTGAATAAACCTGACCTATTGGATTAACCTACAATACAGCCGGTGTTACATATAACACATCAGTATATAAAGTATCATTATACAAATCAGTGTTATGAACTGGAAGTTACATTTACATTTGCTTATTGTTTGTTGACAATGCTCCTCGCTGGCGGCAACATTCTTCTGAGTAGTGATCTCCTCGATTGACGTCCAGGTAGGGATGCCAATCATCAGAGGGAGAACACAAAGACTTCAGACGCTGTGGAAAGTATGGTACACATAGAAATGATCATGAATATTGGTACATACTTAGTAGGGCATCACTGCCTAAAATTTACATAAGAGAAAGGCACCTTCCAGAGGCTTCCCTCTGCTTTTATCAGCTTATACACAACGACAACAGGGATCCAGATAAGAATGAATGCAACCATGCTCCAACCCAGAGCCAAACCCCAGGCTGGGTAATGGACTTCTCCATAGATCGGGGGGGCAAAGTTTATCAGAGACCAGGCCAATATCCCCTAGAATACAGAGTAAATGGTAAACATTACATCCAATCACATTTATACAGGTGCAAATCATGGTTCACAAAAATTTTGACAAGACCCAGCATGGGTGAGACTGACATAACTGTACCAAAAAAAGAAAAAAGAAAAAGAAAAAGAAAAAGAAAAAGAAAAAGAAAAAGAAAAAAACCCCACTCAGATCTACTGGACAGTTTTTGCCATGAAGCAGAAATTACCCATTGGTTATGTTAATGATTATTAAGGTGTCCTGAAACCAACAGAACAAGAAAGAGAAAAAGCATCAACCAAACCTACCATTATAGCAGTGTTTTACAGTATTTGACCCCATAAAGTCACTGATGACACAAGAGAGAAAGAAAACTAATGTGGCAGTGAGTCTGCTTTTTTATAACCACTTTATTATACTGCATTTAGGTGTTGGGCCTTGAATAAACCTGACCTATTGGATTAACCTACAATACAGCCGGTGTTACATATAACACATCAGTATATAAAGTATCATTATACAAATCAGTGTTATGAACTGGAAGTCACATTTACATTTGCTTATTGTTTGTTGACAATGCTCCTCGCTGGCGGCAACATTCTTCTGAGTAGTGATCTCCTCGATTGACGTCCAGGTAGGGATGCCAATCATCAGAGGGAGAACACAAAGACTTCAGACGCTGTGGAAAGTATGGTACACATAGAAATGATCATGAATATTGGTACATACTTAGTAGGGCATCACTGCCTAAAATTTACATAAGAGAAAGGCACCTTCCAGAGGCTTCCCTCTGCTTTTATCAGCTTATACACAACGACAACAGGGATCCAGATAAGAATGAATGCAACCATGCTCCAACCCAGAGCCAAACCCCAGGCTGGGTAATGGACTTCTCCATAGATCGGGGGGGCAAAGTTTATCAGAGACCAGGCCAATATCCCCTAGAATACAGAGTAAATGGTAAACATTACATCCAATCACATTTATACAGGTGCAATTCATGGTTCACAAAAATTTTGACAAGACCCAGCATGGGTGAGACTGACATAACTGTACCAAAAAAAGAAAAAAGAAAAAGAAAAAAAAAAACAGCTAACAAAAACCTCATCTCAGTTCTATTTCATTTCTAACTATATACTATTTGATATAAATGGCCAATTTCTCTGTATTAGTATCTCTTAGTCAATGTAAATTTTGTAGCTTTTGCAAAGCGTTCTATTAAGTACTCAGTAAAAATATATATATATTTATATTGCTCTTTGCACTAAACAATGTTAAAAATGGCTTCACAAAAGAGAGGCAAGAGAGAAAAAAGAGAGAGCCAATCTATCGAGAACAAAGTATAGAGTAGGATGTAAAGCTTTATGTGAGGCATCTGTTCTGCTGCAGGATACTGATTCTTCTTTTGGTTTTCATTTCATGAAACACATGGAAACATACAGTCTTATGTTAGTATAAAACCTTATAAAAGTGCACTGTGAACTGGGATTATAAAGTAAAAATAGGTAGACTGTCTTCAATTTTTAGAATTATCTAAAACAAGAGCACAAAACTAAAGTTGAACTCACCACTAGGATGCAGGGGCTGATGAAGAACCAACATGCTCTCCACCACAGCCAGAAGCAGAAGCTTTTATTTCCAAGCATCATCTCAATGTCTTTAATAAAACGGTTCCCTCCTGTGATTTATGATTAGAACATGCGCATGTGCACAACTTAGGGCAACAGAAAGCTACTTTTGACTCTTAAGCTTACATCAGTCAAGCACCCAATCAACTGCAAGCCAAGGTGTTAATGACTCCATTTTTTCAAAGTAGTCAATGTAAACTTGATAAGGAGAGATGAATATATGGTTATGTGAATTATTGTAGTGTTTGTCAACAGTTCCATTTCCCAGAGAAGAGGGAAATCAGTCATAATGATAAAGCAGTAATAAACCATACTGTAAATTTAGTGATATTCTGTATTTTACATAATGTCAAAAAATAACACAAAAGACCAAAACCACCAATTAACTGATCCTACTAACAAGAGTTATCTGCATGGCCAAATGCTACTTCAATTGTGCAAAACCTAAGACACAGCAATAGGCCGTTGCATGGGGTGACCTGTGCCCTCATTACAATAAGCACGAGTTCTGTAGCTTATTTAGAGTCAGTCTCGCATACACTGTTCTGCTTCTGTGCAAACTTGCTGCTTGCTGAAACCAAATCCAAAGCTGAAAGCTGTCCACAACATTTCTACTCCAGTCTGAGTAACATTTGACGTCAGAGAGTATCGAGAACCATCTTATTGTTGGTTTTGTTTTTTTCATGGGACTTGATGACCCTAAGAATATCAGCAGCCTTATCTTTTAAAAACTAACCATCAAAATTCAGCTATTTTAGATATTTTAGATAACAAAGCTGTAAACTAAGCTTACAACTTTGCAGCCAAGGCGGGCATTGAATATGACATAAACATATGTCATAGTGTAAATACAGCCTAGCAAAGAAACAGGCTATTGAATTTTATCTATCAATTGTCACTTACATATCACTATATCTGTTGTTCATATCTACCGTAAATGTAGCAGAAGCCAATGATCTCCATGAGAGCCAAAAGAAGCATCACCCAGCTGGTAACAAACTGGTCGATTAGAGTTATCCAATATATTCCTGCCTAGCTCAAACACACACACACACACACACACACACACACACACACACACACACACACACACACACACACACACACACACACACACAGGCACCACAGGTCAGCAGGGTAATAATATCAGATATTAGTAATATAGTCACACTTGTCAGAACTACTATACCCTTGTGACACATGGCAGGCCCAAGAAGAAGACGATGACACATATCCCCACAGTCAGGAAGGAACGTTTGGATTTGGAAATTTTTGGGAAGGCATCAGACAAGCAGGTGACGGTCACCTCTAATGAAAAGAGCAGAGATAAATGGCATTGAATGGTAAATACCATTGAATGGTAAATTCGAAGCTGTTGCTCCAAAACAGATCCTATGAAAACAGATTAGATTGGGATTCTAGATAAATACCAATGTACCAATTTTGACATCAAGGCCACTGGTAAATCTCACCTATTATTGTAAACTGAGAGTCCAGGCCAACTATGAAAATCATCATAAAGAACAGGACAGACCACAGAGGGGAAATATGAAGCTTAGTCAGAGCATCTGGATATGCAATGAATGCCAAGCCAAACCCTGCTCGAAGATGAAAAACAAGATATCAGGGAACATTAAGCAGCCTGCTGATATTTTTGTGGTATTAGTGGTATTATGTGTATCTGACCTTCCTTCACTACTTTCCCAACAGGCATTTTATAGATGTGAGCCATATGACCCAAAATTGAAAAGATGGCAAAGCCTGCAAACACACTGGTACCTGGGATGAGTTGGAAATAGTCACATAGACTTATCAATTTAAAGACATCTTGCTCTCTTTCACACATAAGGGAGATTCATATAGGTAACCATGATGAAGCTATTCAACTCCAGGATTGCTTCCTGTATAAAGGTCACACTCAAACCAAACCACAGTGGCTTCAATATTTACCAAATTGAGTACTTACAACATGGTACTGTAGTATATTTACAATGATTTGTTTCTCAGTTGAGAAGCTGCAAGAATAAACTAACGACAAATACTGTAGTGTTTCACCTGAAATGGTGTTTTCCTACCATGGTTAAGGAAAGTTATCGCAACCGAATCCAGAAGCATGTTGTTATGGAAGCTGCTATAGGAAGCGAGGGTCATAACTCCACCCTCAGCAATGGTCAGGGAAAAAAAAGTCTGAGCTGCTGCATCCTTCCAGACCTAAAACACATGATTTTATGAGAGTGATCTGGGAAAATGATGAATTCGTATATCCACTACTTTACTATTGCACATCTGGATAGTTGGGTTCCTACCTGTGCTTCAGTCAGTTTAGTCAGATTAGATTGAGAACCAATGTAGAACTCGATCCCATCTCTAGCTCCCTCTAGTGTCAGACCTCTGATCAGCAGGATCAAAATCACCACATAAGGAAATGTAGCTGTGAAATACACAACCTCAAGAGACAAATGCCAAGAGTTAACATGATGAAAAAGATAAAGACATCACATGCATTTTCTGGCCTTGGTGTTGAGTTTCGAGCATAGATTGTAAAACATATGCTCATGTTACAAATAGAATCTAAAAATATAATGCAATTTGTAGATTGTTTGCAGCTCTGTGCATGGAATCTTTTTTGGCTTGTGAGGTTGTGTTGTATTTTTGAAGTGAGTTTGATCTATGTAGTGGCTCTGAAGCTGGAAAAATAAGAAACTGTGGATTAAAGACTTATTATGAAGTGGAAGATGACTCACTTTTCCTGATGACTTGATGCCTCTGATGAGTGCTGCAGCAACAATGATGGAGCTCAGCAGGAGACAAAGGGCCAAGTGCCAAACTACTGGCCCTGTTTCTTCTAGACCACTGGATCTCTGCAGAGCCACACGACTGAGGGGGAGACACATTTGACTGTACAGACATCGCAGTATGACAAGCATGTGTGTGTGTGTGTGTGTGTGTGTGTGTGTGTGTGTGTGTGTGTGTGTGTGTGTGCTTGTTTGCGTGAGTGTGTAGGATTCTTACTCCCAGTACTGTTCACTCGGACTCTGCACCGAAACTGTGATGACATTGGATAAAGGACAAGTGCTGTTTTCCTGAGTCCAGTTGGCCACTAAAACACCACTTACATTGCAAGACACTAGAAAAGGAGAGAGGACCAGTGAATGGTTTGAGTAAGTACAAGCATTAACTCCCTAGAATGCAGCTATTACAGGTTTGACCTGAAGTGGTTTTAAGCTGCTTTAATTTCTCCAGAATAATGGAAGTGTGATAGTGAGACTGATAAAAAATAGCACTGAACGGCAGTTCCTGCTTTTCACATGCTTTATAATTTGTCTTTGTCATCAGATTATATCATCCTGCCATCACCATTTCATGTCACCCTACCCCATGAGAATGAAAAAATCTGGATAGGAGATGAAAACAGTACCTATGGGCATGCTGCTGCAGTTACTGTCAGCCCAGCTGAAGCAGCTGGACCACGGCAGAGGAGACTGGAAGGAGGCAAACATGTAGTACAGGCTGTAGGCAATGATGACATTATAGTAAATTGACACCAATGCGTTCACCATTACCATGGAAAAGCCAACACCTGGAGAAGATAACAGATTATAATACAATATAAAATATATATATTATTTAAAAATATATATATTATATTTGACCTCATTGAAAACTCAAACGAGGCTGGTATTTTTTTCACACTTTTTTTGTGTGCCACAAGTCAAAGCGTGGTCCTGGAGGTAACTAATTTAGTAGGGACCAACCACAGAATTGTTTTTTAATAATTGGGAAGGTGTTTATATGTCTATCTGTGGATAGACGTCACCATGATAGGGTCATAACTGTGTAAGATGCAGTTATGAAACTTTATATGTGAGGTTTTGATCATAATAATAGGGCGCTTGAAGTAGGCAGATTGGAGGTAGAGGAGGGGCCACTGGGCCCCTAACTTTACACCCCTGAGATTACATGGATTAATTAAAAAGAAAAAAATCAATAAAATTATAAAAAGTGCAAATACTGTAACTGATACAGTAGTTGCAGCCCTTTTTTACAATAATATCATAAAAGTTATGGGAATATCTCTTCCACTTGAATTTTACCATTTCATCAGTTGAAGAGATTTTGATGTTTACCGACAGTAAATGTCAGTCACATTTAGTATCTTGGTCTTCAGCACAGGAGGTTTTGGAAGCACAGTATTTCTTTCAGGCTTACCCTGTAGTATCGGCACTGCTTTCCACATGTTGACTGGGCCTTGGCTGCAGAATTGACCGATGGCACTTTCCAGGAAGAAAAGAGGGGTTCCACAAAAAACCAACATCAGGAAATAAGGAATGAGAAAGGCACCTGCTCACAGGGATAAAAATACGTTTTCATGATATTCATGAGTTCTTACAACAGCATTATCAAAAGAACCACTGATGCCAAAGAATTACCCCCTCCATTCCTATAAGCTAGATACGGGAATCTCCAGATATTTCCCAGGCCAACAGCAAAGCCGATCAAAGAGAGGATGTGTTCTGTCTTGTTGGTCCAGTTTCCACGCTCAGGGTTCTCAACACAGTCACCCAAACAAGAATCCTGCTCAAAAAAGAATTTTACAAGTTGAAAGATGTAAATTTAAATAATAATACACAGTTGTTAAACAGTAAAAGGTTTACATTCCACCCGTACAGATTTCACTGATCACCCTCAACCAAAGAGTTTAGTTGGAAAAAGTTTTTCCTGGGACTTTTTTCACTTGTATTGTAAAAATACAGTGGCTCACTTTCATTCATATAATTCCAGTTCTCACTAATGTTATTAATCAAACTACTTGCTTTGACACTTCTTAATTTCTGCTGTGAAAAAAGTATACAATAGATATCAAGCAACACAATGAATCACAAACACACACACACACACACGTGCACACACACGAACACGTGGCTCACAAAAAAACAGTTATGACTTGAAGTCTTTGGTCTATTTATAACTTCATCATCCACTGAATGACAGCCAACTGGGTGGGGTAAAATATATCTCTAAACATTTCTCCGTCACACGAGAATGTCTGTTTAATGTTTCCTAAAGCCAAAGAAAGGGTCTTAGCAAAGTTATTTTTGATAAGTAAACTATCCAAATCTTATCACTTTAATTTAGGTTTTAGACATAGGAATAGACCCGAGCAGTGCTGTATTTTAGTTTCACTGTCCTTAGTTTAGTTGGTTTTTATGTTTGTTGCAAATTTAACCATGTGCAGACAAAATAAGGCTATATGTCTGTCAATGATGTGATGGGATAGAGCACATTTTTATCACTGAAAAATAACGTTTGTTACATTTTAAAAAATAAAACACAAAATATGCAGCCGTATATTCTATAAATAGGCTGCAGTTAGTTCATCAGTTTCACAGGTCTACGATCTTACCTGATTAGAAAGAATAGCAGGGTCCTTGTTATGGTTCCAGACATTTTTCCACATGTCTTTTTATCTGCTTCAGATGGGCTGACCCCCAAAGAATGTGTTTTGGCTCACAGCAACAAAACTAGATTTCAGTCAGTGATCAGAGAGACTTGTTTGCTTTCATCTGCCGGTGAACCTGCCTACACTGTATAAAACAAACCATCAAACAAAATTCAAGTTTGTGTTTGTTAATTGAATTAGGTCAGGAGCTTTTAGTTTCATGACACATTAAAGAAATACTGTCAGCCACAAAAAAGGTCATCTTACCCAACCTGTTATTTTAAGGGAGCAGATCACCCCTTTATTATGAAAGCAAACGTATCCACTGTCATCTCCATCAATAAGTTGTTAATAAGCCTAAATCAAATGTCACTATTGTTGATGTTTTATGATTATTGAAGTGCATTAATACAGTACCTTAAATTAGAAAGACAATAGGCAATGTTTTTGAGATGTATACTATGTACACCAAATGCTAGAGATAGCCTGACAGTAAGACACTTAATTTTATTAAGTCTCACCATTTTTGAAGCATTGTGCAAGATGGATCATAGCTTATTAAACCACAAGTTTCCACAGCAACAGTACTTGCTGCTTGTTAACAGTTAGAATAATTCTTACCGGTACAAAATAGATATCTATGACATTTCTAATTTAGGAAGTATGTTGCCCTGAAATATGGTATATCAATTACTGAATGTTTTCAACAAGTTAAGAGATGATTGATGGTTGGTGGTTGGCTGAGTTGGCTGAGTTGCTGCATGGTTGGTTACATTGGTTACACCGTCTTCTCTGCAAGGACAATAGCAGCACTCTGATAATACGCTGTAAGCATGTCTGATTAAAAAAGGTTTAGAAGCAGCAGACGAGACCTTGGTTTGTTCACTGAAGTCAGGCAGCTGCACAGTCACCTGAAAACATACATTCTGACAGCTGTAATAACAGAGTGACGTGGCCACAGACATGACAGATGACATAATCAGTGACACAGACAAAGCAAATGTAAAACACTTGCACAACCCATGTAGCAACAGTTCATCAACTCTCATTATGGCTACAGGCAAACATGCACAGTTTTTGCACCCACAAGCACAAACGCATAGTCATTTGTTCTAATAGCTAGTATGAGCCCTTCGGCTTTATCAAACACTATTTCTCTGTTCACACACCCTTAGAAGTTCTTTTGTAATTTTCAAGTGTCACAGTAGTACAAACTGCATAAAAAATTAACAAATGCTCTCTCTCATTCACGCACATACAGATCCGAAGCTCAAAAGTTTATAGGGTCTTACACCCTATGCAGGAGCCGGGATAGCTTCTTCTAATGCAATGTTGATGCTGAAGGGGTTGAGAAGTTTTAGTTCAGTTTGCTTGACTCACAAAACTACAAAATGACAAGGATGATACAATAAGGTCTGGTGCTAATTTACTTTGTGGCCTATGATGTAAAGAGGGAAATTGACTCTACCAGCAAGTGACCAGTAAAATAGATAGCTATGTATGTTACTTACCTTATCATCAGTGAAATCACTCCGGTTTGTCTGGATCATAATGGAGTTTTGACTCTTGTGCTGAAGCACATCAAGTACTGCATTAGCATTCTAGTTCAACTGGTCATGTTCCTGGCTGTGGGAACTTTCTCTGGTGATCCAGTAATACAGTATGTATGTATGTACAACTGCCCAGGGCTGTAAATTTGGAAAAAAAAATTGTTTCACACTGCTTTGTAAAGGCAATTGCTGGAACCACAATATGAGTTTGAATGCCAGACAATGACACCCAGTATACAATATGCACAGTTTTAGGCCTGCTTGACCTTACCCTACTAGCCCGTTCTGTGGAATGGTCCATTTTCCAAAGTCTTTTAATTCCCTCCACTCATATAAGTAACTCAACTTGTCTTTGAACGCACAACATATTTATTTTATATTCCATTGTTTAAGGTTCAAACGGTTTTTGTGACTTTGGTTGTTCCAATGTTAGTAAAAACACTGGCAGACGGCAATACAACCTGTTTGCAGGAATAACTACTAACACAGAGACATGACATAACATGCAAAATACTTATCTAGATGATGGAACAAGCTTAAAGGTTTCAGGTTAGAACTTCAGGAAGGTTGTTGTTAGGATGGGAGATAGCTTGTGTAGTAGCCCATGTGAGATCAGCTTTACTGACACATTTAGCAATATCTAATCTAAATGAATATGGCACTTAAAGCAGCTTGACATTAAATGTTTTTGTTTGTTGTGTAAAATATTTAGTCAGTTTAAATCATTTCACCACCAATGAGAGAGGCAGAAAGAATTTATTTATTGTAGAATATATGAGGTGAGGAACAGAGGATAAAGAGGTAAGGACAAGTATGATTGCTGAAACAAACTGTTAATACTGATAGAACGTTAAAGATTTTGGATGAGAGGTCGGGAATTAATAAAAACCCCATGAATCACTGACACTGAATCTAAAGCCAAATTAAGCAATATTTTAGTAAACACAATGAATCAAATGATTCCCTTTAACATGAAAGTGTTGCCCTTATTGTACCAAATAGAATTCAGCTAGCTCTCATTGTTTGAGTTCAAGTGTGTGTTAGATTGAGTACTAAACAGCTCCCTCCCTTTTACTGATACAGACAACCTCACATAACCATGTTGTATACTAGCTGTCCCAGCAGGTTGTGTAGACATGGCTAATAAGGAAGAGTCAAAGAGACCCGAATATTTTTCCTTGATGGAAGTAGACCAAACCTTGACTAAAATGAAAGTGAATGTAGACCTTGGAAAGGTTGAGTATTTCACAATGAAGAATACCACAATAGGATGCCCATGATGCTCTGTCTCTTACCAAAAGATAAGTGCTTGATCATATCAGCCATTAGATATTGGTAATCTGTAATGGGTTTTCATTTGAGTTGCTCTCTGACTCCTGGAGGTCAAAAATCACTTAAAGTAGCTTTAACTTTCAGTACAAGGTGTTTACAGAGTGACACAACCAAAAGAAAGAAAGCAAGAGGAAAACATACAAATAGACACGTCAGAGCCATGAGCTAGAGATTACATTTACATTTACGTCTGGTCCGTTGTTATGCTTTTTCCTGCGGCGGAAGCGTTCTTCTGAGTAGCGTTCTCCACGATGGACATCCAGGTAGGGATGCCAATCCTCAGAGGGACAACACAATGACTTCAGACGCTGTGGAAAGTAAGAGATTAGGATTGGGAATATGAGTAATCTACTTTTTTTCCCTGTCTTCCTAGCATTTATGGAGACAACTTGAAGAAGAGTAACATTGCAATTCTTTTTCCAGATATCATAAAACACACACACACACACACACACACACACACACACACACACACACACACACACACACACACACACACACACACACACACACACACACACACCTTCCAGGGGCTTCCCTCTGCTGTCATCAGTTTATACAGAGCAATGACAGGGATCCAGATTAGGATGAATATAACCATGCACCAGCCCAGAGCCAAACCCCAGCCAGGGAAGTGGACTTCTCCATAGGATGGTGGTGAAAATGTCATCAGAGACCAGATCAGGATCACCTAGACAATAGGGTCAGCCAGTTTAATCAGTCTAACATAATCAGAACTATCTTGGTGTAGTGTGATATCAATTTCTTTATGTGGCTTTAAAGGGAATGGCATTATGAGAATTCTTGAGTAATTCCTCTGATGGCACTCATATGCATATGCATGTAGATACAAGTAAACACAGATGCGTCCAAACAAATCATCAATACAGAGGGTGTCTTTTGCAGTTTTTTTGTAAGGTTGTACTCACCACTAGGATGCAGGGGCTGATAAAGAACCAACATGCTCTCCACCACAGCCAGAAAAGGAAACTCTTATTTCCAAGCATCATCTCAATGTCTTTAATAAAACGGTTCCCTCCTGTGATGCATCAGAACACAGCTGGAGATTAAAGCTGCCTTTGTCATCTTTATATAGACATATCTCCAGTAATCATATTTACCATATATGTAGCAGACTCCAATGATCTCCAAAAGTGACAAAATTAGCAGCACCCAGCTGGCAAGAAACTGGTCGATTAGAGTCACCCAGTATATCCCTGCCTATCTCATACATACACACACACACACAGACACACACACACACACACACACACACACACACACACAGACACACACACACAGACACACACACACACACACACACGCACACACGCACAGACAAAGACACAAATGCATATGCAGGCTGAGTATGTCACTTAAAACTGTGTCAGACAACAGTAACACAAAGTTACACTTTGGCAGGCTTACCTGTGTGACACATGGTAGGCCAAGGAGATAGAGTAATGCAGACGTCATTACAGTCAATAAGGCATGTTTGGATTTGAAGATTTTAGGGAAAGCATCTAACAGGCAAGTGGTGATCACCTCTAATGACAAGAAGAGATCGAATGATACAGCAATCTGCCAAAAAAGAAGTGGTCTGAATGGTGTGCAAATAAAACTGTAAACAGCAGCGTAACATCTCACCTATTCCTGCAAACTGAGAGTCCAGGCCAACAGTCAGAAGCATGAAGAAGAACAAAATGGACCACAGTGGGGAAATTGGAAGCTTAGATAAAGCATCTGGATAAGCAATGAATGCCAGGCCAAACCCTGCACAAAAACAAAAAAACATCAGCAGTCACTTGGCAGTTTTCAACATTTTTACCAACTGGTGCCCACATGGTGTGTCTAACCTTCCTTGACAACCTGCCCCACAGGCATTTTATAGATGTGAGCCATATGACCCAAAATTGAAAAGATGGCGAAGCCTGCAAGCACGCTGGTTCCTGGGAAAAGATGGAAATAGTGAAATGGATTGGTGATCAATGGAATGATATGATAAAGAAATATATTACAAAAGGAGAACATAATCATTTTCATTATTTAAAACGAGCTATGTGTCAAAAACATAAATGGCCAGCATCCTGTTCTGGACACAATGAAAAGTTTGTCTGCTACAGTGCATACTGGTCTTAAGACAGCTATGATTCCTCTGTATCTTTTAAGACGTAAAAATATATGATCTTCCTTCCTTTTTTTTCACCAACCTGCATTAGTCAGTGTGACTACAAATGAGTCCTTGAACACATTGTTGTGGAAGTTGTTATAGGATGCAAGGGTCATGACCCCACCCCATCCAATTGAGAGAGAGTAGAAGGTCTGAGTTGCTGCATCTTTCCAGACCTAAAACACACACAATCATGTTTTCACATCATACTATTGACATGTGATGTATTTGAACAGGGATAGTTGGGTTCCTACCTGTGCTTCAGTCAGTTTAGTCAGATTAGATTGAGAACCAATGTAGAACTCGATCCCATCTCTAGCTCCCTCTAGTGTCAGACCTCTGATCAGCAGGATCAAAATCACCACATAAGGAAATGTAGCTGTGAAATACACAACCTCAAGAGACAAAAGCCAAGAGTTAACATGATGAAAAAGATAAAGACATCACATGCATTTTCTGGCCTTGGTGTTGAGTTTCAAGCATAGATTGTAAAACATATGCTCATGTTACAAATAGAATCTAAAAATATAATGCAATTTGTAGATTGTTTGCAGCTCTGTGCATGGAATCTTTTTTGGCTTGTGAGGTTGTGTTGTATTTTTGAAGTGAGTTTGATCTATGTAGTGGCTCTGAAGCTGGAAAAATAAGAAACTGTGGATTAAAGACTTGTTATGAAGTGGAAGATGACTCACTTTTCCTGATGACTTGATGCCTCTGATGAGTGCTGCAGCAACAATGATGGAGCTCAGCAGGAGACAAAGGGCCAAGTGCCAAACTACTGGCCCTGTTTCTTCTAGACCACTGGATCTCTGCAGAGCCACACGACTGAGGGGGAGACACATTTGACTGTACAGATATCGCAGTATGACAAGCGTGTGTGTGTGTGTGTGTGTGTGTGTGTGTGCTTGTTTGCGTGAGTGTGTAGGATTCTTACTCCCAGTACTGTTCACTCGGACTCTGCACCGAAACTGTGATCACATTGGATAAAGGACAAGTGCTGTTTTCCTGAGTCCAGTTGGCCACTAAAACACCACTTACATTGCAAGACACTAGAAAAGGAGAGAGGACCAGTGAATGGTTTGAGTAAGTACAAGCATTAACTCCCTAGAATGCCGCTATTACAGGCTTGACCTGAAGTGGTTTTAAGCTGCTTTAATTTCTCCAGAATAATGGAAGTGTGATAGTGAGACTGATAAAAAATAGCACTGAACGGCAGTTCCTGCTTTTCACATGCTTTATAATTTGTCTTTGTCATCAGATTATATCATCCTGCCATCACCATTTCATGTCACCCTACCCCATGAGAATGAAAAAATCTGGATAGGAGATGAAAACAGTACCTATGGGCATGCTGCTGCAGTTACTGTCAGCCCAGCTGAAGCAGCTGGACCACGGCAGAGGAGACTGGAAGGAGGCAAACATGTAGTACAGGCTGTAGGCAATGATGACATTATAGTAAATTGATACTATTAGAGTCACCATTACCATGGCAATGCCAACACCTGCAGAGGTAGAGAGAGGTTACTGCTGTAAAAGAAATTTCTTATGAAAAGTCTCTATAAAATATCATTCAAATTTTGTGGGTGACTTTTTTCAATTCATGTGTAGATGCCTTTTACTGGCCTGAAAACTACTGTTCACTTCGTTGAGAAGAAGGCTTGATGTAAATAAAATAAGAGTCTCCTGTTTCTAGCAAAAAAGTCCCCTGATAGAGGACCCTTTCTCTTTTTGACTATGACTAAGTCTCTTACATACTTTTATTACTTAACACTCCAATGGGAACAGTTAAGCTAGATACCATAGCACATTTGTGTGTGTACTTCAAGAAGTTTGTTGTTTTCACCTTTACTTACCTTATCCTCACTTGTTTTTTAAGTTTATACAAAAAAATTGGCTATGGTTATTCCATGTTATGTTCGGGGATATATAATTTTCTTTTTGGCTAAATTCAAATATGTTTTGAATGTATCTTTGTCGCCACAGGAATCACTGCAGCTCTGTCTATTTCTGGACATGTAACAAAGCCTTAAATCCAAACTACCAAGAGCTCATCTGAAGTCAGGAGTCATAAAAGAACTGGATTTTAGTTTGGATAGTTGACCATTAACCTGCACCTTCATTGAATCCCTCATTAAATCCCTTGTGTTTGACATCTTCACCTTCAGGTGAACCCAAATGATCACAAAACTTTCACAATACTTGAATAGTAGTCTTACCCTGCAGTATCGGCACTGCTCTCCATATATTGATTGGACCTTGGCTGCAGAATTGACCGAAGGCACTTTCCAGGAAGAAAAGAGGGATTCCAGTCGCCACCAACATCACAAAATAGGGAATGAGAAAGGCACCTGTTCAAAAAGGTGGCAGTGAAATGAAAATTAAAAAAACAAAAAAAACTTAATTTGTGTTTATCTTAATAATATTAACAGCTATGTTATCAAATGGTGTTTCCTAATACTAATGGATTCAACACCAAAAACCTACGTACCCCCTCCATTCTTGTAGGCCAAATATGGAAATCTCCATATGTTTCCCAGTCCAACAGCATAGCCGATGGTAGAGAGGATGTACTCCCTTTTGCTGGCCCAGTTCCCACGTTCAGTGTTCTCATCCCCATCATTCCCATGTAGGTCCTGCTCATTGCAAAGTTTCAAAACTTTTAAAACTGCTGTAAGGTGTAAAATGTGTTTTTATTTATCTACTCTAGCTGGAGATTCTTAAGAAAAATAACTGTGGTGAGAAAAGTAAACTTTAGAGGGGAGCAATAGAAATATTTCAATTTATACATGCCTTCAAAACTTAATGATATTAGTGGAGATAGTTAAATCATTTCCACTCTTGTATAACATAAAGATTGAATTGTGGTGGTGTCAGGTAATAAACCATTATTTCAGTCCAAAAGGAAAAAAGAGTGACGTTCACTGCATTATCATTCAGCATTTCACCCACAGTGGCCACATACACAGTGTACACTGTGGCAGCACGTTATAAAAAACACATTTTTTGAATTTATTTCAATTAGATTTTATTTCTCGAAGATAAATACCTAATTAAACAAACAATGTTTTTATTTTTTGTGAACCTCAGCAGTTTAACTTTGGATTTTAGATCAGAAAGACAAGCAGGCACCTATAGTAATTCCTTGGTCTTATTCAGTGTAACTATTGTGCGGTAAATTATCAAGTGAATGCCTGGTCAAACAGGTATGCAATCCTACCTGGTCAACAACTGCAGGATTTTTGAAAATTAAATCCTTGAAACTGTTCCAGCCGTACTTCCTCATGTCCCTTCACCTGTTTGTTAAAGGTCTGTATATGAAATTCAAATGGTTCAGGTAGGTCTGTTTTAAAGCCCCCCCTCCCCCTTTATCAGAGAGAGGAGTGATGTTTTCCAACCAATCACCTGCTCAGATGCCTCCCCCTCACAACACCACTGACCTGGTTGTGTGTGTACAATTAATCTTTTTTTCTATTTCTTTAACCGGAATCATGACTTAATGCACATCAATGAAGGAGGTTTCCCACTTTGATATCTTGATAAAATTAGTGACTCTCCTACACCACCTTGATCTATGACACTTGAAGTGTTGCTCTCTGTGTTTGTGGCAGGATTTCTGACCCTAGTACTTCCTGTGGTACTCATTTCAGCTGTAAAATGTCATTCTGCTAAAAGAAGCATACACTGTATATGATTTTTCCCAACAGCTTCCTGCAGAAGTGATAACAACATAATATCATCTGATATTCCAGCATTGGAGCTGGAATCTCCAGTAGCATTATCCTGTAATTGCTGTGTGGTGTGTAAATGACTCAGGTGAGTGACTCTATGCCAGTAACCATATGTTATCAACTGCTCCCTAAAGCCACTGCTGTGGCTGATGATGGACAGATCTCATTTTGGTTAGTGACATCTACACATAATGACTGTACTGTTAGCTTGCATACGTCTGTGTTACCTGTAATCACAGTCTGATGATGTGACCACAATATTGTGAGATGACACAATGAAAGAGAGAGATAAATAGATAAGTCCTGCTCCACTTATTAATTGACAGATTATTACAATACCTGTCACATGTATGCTAAAAGTCATAATTAAATATACACACAAACACACATCTCAGAACATGTGCTGAATCCATTTCATTCATGTAAACTACTTATGAGTGTACTGTCCCTTCATATTTCCAAAACTGGTGTTTGAAATGACAAGTCCTCATATGCTTATGGTTGATAATGCTAATGTGCTAAAATGGTCATCTTTCTCTCTGGGGAATTACACTTTCTCCATAGAGATAAGAGGTTATTATTATCACTATTAGCCTACAAGGCTTTTTTCAAAAAAAGGTTTTATGGGTCAAGAGGAGTCCAACAAATTTAGCCTGATTATTGTTGGATGATTTATTAGTGTATTAATTGACCTTTGTCTGACTAATACAGTTTTGACTCCTTGTACAGCTGATCCACTCTTTAAATCACACTCAGGATGCCTTTATTTGGGCTTATGAGCAGAATTTTGTTAAATGAATGGTGCCCTTGGCGCTTAGTGGTTAAGGTGCTGACTATGAACCACAACATTCCTGGTTTGAATTCAGCCTGGGGCCTTTTATGCTTCTCTCTCTCTCCCCTTGTCTGCTGTCATTCCTTTGCTTTCACTATCAAACACAGGCATAAAATGCCCCCGAAACTATTTCAAGCTGAGAATTTTGATACTCAGGACTACTCGCTATGGAAAGCAAATGAAACTGGCAATGAAGATACTGCACAAGAGCAGGGAGTGAGTGATATGTTTATCAAAAATTCAAGATCCTTTTCAGGTTTGTGAACTTATCAGTTTTAAATAGGCAGTGAGAGGTATCAGTAGTTACTGATGAACTCTTGGCATTAACACAGACATGATGAGGGCCTTATCTCTGCCTAGTGTCATCGCTGTAGCTGTATGAAATGACCTCTGCTTGATGCTCTTTAAGGTTCAAAGCCATTTTGGTCGATGACATGTAGCTACAGCCTAACCACTGTACCCTGTTGTACATAAGCTATGATGACTGTTTCTGCTGGTGTGGCCTGAGATTACAAAACATAGTGATAGAGAAAAATACTGTAAATATAGACATCCTGTGTCGTCTGACCATCTCACCACTGGCCAGCTGACACATAGAGACTTCAGCCCAGAGGAAAGAGCCCACTGCCTTTCACATGGTCAGAGTTAGAAAAACACACATGAATGAATCTCTCTTAGCCGATGGTGTTGTAGGAATTTCTGGAATTTAACAAGAAGGTGTGGCTTGCCACCTGCAGTATCAGATCCCTCCATGAGAGGACAAGGGCCATTCAAATGGACAGAAAAAGTAGAATCAGGGATGTGTAGAAAGGCAGCATGAGCAAGTGTAGCGGGATTAGGGATTTTTCAAGTTTGACCAGGAGGACCTGGGGTCAGCTCTCACCCTCCAGCTGGACAGGTCAACCTTATGACTCACTTGCTCAGGCACCCACCTCACAGTCATGAGAAAAAAAGTCATTGTTGCTTCTCATAGATAAAATGAAACATCTGTATGTAACAAACAGCCTCTAGAATGGAAGGTGATGAAGAGCCAGAATATTTTGTAAAGCTGTAATATGCTTAGGTTTTTCAGGTCAAAGACTTAGGTGCCATATATCTCTAAAAGGTTTTCCCTTCACCAACCTATTAGCCCACACAGCGTCATAGTTTGTAACTCACTCAAAGAAAATCCAATATTTGTAACTATGGAATTGTGGCAAAGCTTTTCTTTTCCTCCTCTGGTTCATTTGCTTCATCAACCACTTTGTGCCATCCTCCTCTTAAGAGCTTCCAAAAATGTTGTCTATTGGTTATACTTATTAGGCAAACATACCATCAGTTACAGACTTTTGATTCTTTGTAGTTTTCTTTCTAAAGTTGCCTTGTAGTTCATCTTTTGGGTTCAGTGTGTAAATAAAGAATCAAACTGAAAGCATTATCACATCTTATCCATTAGGCTGGAGAGGGTGCACTCTGGAAATCCTTTATGACCTTGCAACAAGTGCATGCATGTATTCAACAGAGAGAGGCAGTGTCTACATAAACCTTAACTGAAAAGATAGCAGATTTTCATATTAAGTTCCATTCAACAAAAGCTTCATCGATGTATTGGCAGCACTAGATCCAGATCAAGGACTCTTTCCTGTACTAAATGTGAAAGAGTCCATAGAATCACTGTATCTCAAACATAGACACACAGACATGAAAACATAGTGTCCTGCATATACTACAGTATCTATAAGAAGGCAAAAAGTGCACTGGTCTGTTTTAAAAATTCCTCATTTATTCTGTGATTGGCGTGTAAACATAAATATGATAAGGAATCCATGCTGTGCACACAGTAGCCCAAGAACCAGGACAACCAAAGCCCCCTGTATGACTGATTGACTACAGTACAGTCTGAATATATTTTTCACATTGTACATAGATATGTTCTAGGTCTCTAAGGAGAGTGGATCTCAGTCACAGCATGTTTTAAAACAAAGAAAGATAATATCTGGCACACTGCACCCAACTGCAAAAAGGACTTTTCATGCAGTGGATACTACAGTATATTGTTATAGTATTCTAAGACAGCTAACCACTTGATATTATGCAATTCACATCATACATGATACACACTGTTTATCATCAGCTTGTCAGACAAAACAAAGAAAGACACAAAGCAAAGTGGAGATAGAAAGAGACGAGAAAAACATTACCCCTCTTATGTCTGTCTGCTAAGCTATAGCTTCAAAATGCAAAGATCATTGATCCTCAATGCAACATATAAAGAGGATAAAACTTGAATTATTTTACAAAAAGGAACACCATGGTTGCTCAATAATCTTATTTGGCTTATAAATGTATTTGTGGATAAAGCCTCTTTTACCATAATTCAACCAAATAAGTCTGACTGAGATTAATGATATAATTTTCAACAGAGACCAGGCCATTTTTAGAACCTGTTTGAAGTCTGGCAAAGCTTCCCTAAAAGGTGTAAAAATAACTGAAACATATGTTGGTCTTTGCTCTCGCTATGGTCCAAATGGTTCATATTAACTGCTGCCGTCTGCTGTCGATATTCAATTATATCATAACCCCAGCTCTGCTTTAGTTTTGGCACATGTCACAGAACTAATGTGTTACACATTATGGTGGATGTTTTTAAAGTGAGCCGCATTTGTGAACAGGGTGCCACAAGCTGTGCCACAGACACAGTCAGTTAGACCTCAATGCTGGAAGCCAGCCGCAGGCACAGGGATGACTCCGAGGGGATGTCCTGACGACTGATCTCATTCCCATCCAGTCTCAGCGTACGCAGTTTGGAGAAACTGGTCACATCCACAATGCTGCAGAAACTACCCAGAGTGAACTCTACAGCCGCAGGACAGAGTGAGAGTTGCTTAGATAAGAAAGACAGAAATAATAGCTTTTGAATAACATTTTAGATGTTGTGCATTTTACCTTTGATCTGGTTGGCTTGCAGATAGAGATGTTGCAATGTGCTGCTGACTGGAGGGATTCTCTCCAGTTTGTTGAAGCTCAGGTCCAGCTCCACCAGCCCAGAAACATTAAAGGTGTTGGGAGGGATACCCTTGTCTGTTAGCTGGTTGTTGGCCATCCTGATGTACTGCAGCTGTGTGAAACGGCCCAGGAAGCCCTCTGGTAGAGAATCAATTGAGTTAGACTCCAGGTAGAGCTGGTTCAGATATTCAGGGAGAGCCTCTGGTACCTGGGGTCAGTTGATGAAAATATTGTGAGAGGACTGACGATTGTCCTACCTTTAATAGGACATATGCAAACACAGGCATCACCTTTGTCAACTTGTTGCCACTGATGTCCAGCAGGGTGAGAGATACAAGTGCCTTCAGTGATGTGCTCATGTCTGTGACAGCATTGTCATGGAGATACAGGATAGTGAGGTTATCCATTCCCTCTAGGTCTGCAGGTGTTACCTAGGCAATAGTGTAATAATTTTAAAGACTAATGTCTCTGATGTATGGCTGAAATAGTTAATGGAAACAGCAGGGGGCTATGCATGAATATCAAACTATGCAAAGTATTACCTTTTCAATCTTGTTATGATTGATTCTCAGGTCTCGCAGGGAGCGAGGGAGGTTGGGAGGAATGCTGGTCAAATTGTTGTGTTGTAGATATAAACGCTCAAGTCCCTCCAACTTCAGAAATGCCTAAAAATAATCTGGAGAATGAACAACTCTCCAACATGTGCATAAAGGTAAACTCAAAAAGAATAAAACTGACCTTGAACAGGTTAAAAATTCCAAACGAAATCAACTCCAGTCCCTTTTTGCAGCAAAATATAGTGTAAGTGTTCTTTAAATTTAAGTTTTATGTTATTAAGAGGTCAGAAAAAGGGTCTGGAGGGAAATATCAGAAATATTGCTTTTCCCCTCTGGAAGGGATGTGTTGGTGGCTGTTAAGCTGAGCCCCAGCAGAGGAATGAGAGACAGAGTAAATTGTGTTAGAGCTCAAAAGCCAAGTCAGACAGTGTGTTGTTAGTGGTATTGAAGAGTAAGGACCACAGCATCTAATCTGAGGGAAGAGATATTTGGAGGACCTCAGTAAGTAGTTTAATTTGCTGCAGCTGAGCAGCTAATTAGCTTTTCACCAGTAAATGTTTTATTTGATGGCTTGTTTAGTAAAATCAGGTGCGGGAGAAGATATTTTTTCAAATTTATAAGTCAGATAAGATGGAGATCTTAGAAGGAAAACTAACATGGGTCATTGTCAAAAGTCTGGCTTTCAGTCAGTGTGACCATTGGCCTGTATTAGAGGGATAACTTTACTCTTTTACACAAATAGGGTTTAAAATGAAGCAGTTTGATAGGCTGTATGGAAATATGTTTTCCAACTATGTAGACGGAGAAATTACCTAATTCTGACAAATTAACACAAAAACAGGGAGGCCACGTCTTCAGAACAAAGAATATAAAATACTGTATACATGCCTCACTTATGATTTCTGATTTCACCTCAAAAGAGAAAACAGGACAAGTGACTTAAAGAGCAGATATGTATGCTGTGGCAGAGGAAAAAAAAAATCCAATTTAATTTCAGTTTCCATGTTTTTGACTTTAAACATTAAACATTTTAAGGAACATAAACATCCACATTTTGTACATGCAGCAATAAAATCTTTCCTTTGTAATTACACAACCTATTAGCCACATGCCAGCCATCTGAAAACCATTTAGAAAAGCATCACTGCATCATAATCTGAGCTAACACGTGTGTCTGGGTCTGACTAAGACCATATGTAGGTTTACCTTCTTGCCAATGGCCTCAGATGTCAGCTGGTTATAGTGCATCATGAGCCACACCAGATTGGTTGCATTGACAAAAGCAGAGTCGGGCACTGCTGTGATGGCATTGTTCTGGAGGTACAAGTACTTGACACGCGAGGGAATGGTTGGCATGACTGTCAGGCCCCGCCCATCACAGTACATGGCAATGGGGAAGGAGGGAGGGCAGTCGCACACATCGGGACACTCCCCTCCTGTGGTGTCTGCCTGCAGGGGACCAAAAGAGCCCCGCCGGCTGTACAGCCAAGCGAAGGGGTCCCCTCCATGTGAAAGACAGAGTGGAAACAGGGCAGACAAGAGGAAGGCAATCACCAGACGCATGGTCACAGTCGCACAAATCTTCACTGTAATCTAACAGAGATAACAAGAGAGAGACATGGAAATCAAATTTCACATTCACAAATTGACAAAATTATTTTGTTAATGTGACTATTTTGACTAATATCTTTAAACATTTTGAAGCAAATGCTTCTCACAGTTAACTGATCATAAAAAATGTGTTCTTGTACTGACCCTCTGTATTCACTTAGGGCAAGTCCCTCTCTTGGTCTAAAGATGCAGGGGTTGCAAAAATATTCATTAAGCCACAAAAATGTCAAAACATACACTTTGCAAAGGCAAACTTTCTCTCACACCTTTGGAGAACAGGCTGCTACTCCTCAAGAATGTTATTTACAGTAAACAGAAAGCCAACCCTGCTTTTATCATGTTGTGTTTAAATGAAGAGTAAAAGGTGCAGTGCAGACACTGACCTTGTTTTGGAAATGTAACTTCCTGCAGATTGGCACATTCTTAGGGGTCTTAATCCACAGGGAATCCAGAGAGCAAGCATTAAAAAAGGAAAAACCTGGCCATGAATACCAGCTTTGTAAATGATTCTCAGTGCTGCCCTGGAATTGTGGGGAACTATCAAATAATGACCCTCTGACTATGAAGAGCCCCCCCAAAAAAAAAAAATAATCCCCAAAAAACTTTGACTCTATCATCATGTGTTTATTTATATCCCATAAGGTTTCATAAAAATGTACCACAAAGACAGACAGAAAGATGTTCACACATATGCATGTACATACAAACACACACACACACACACACACACACACCTACCTGATTAGAGAGAACTGCCCTCCTTGTCCCCTATCTCTCTCAGTTTGTGCTCAGGAGTGGAGGGGACTCTGACAAACACTTTGTAAAAACCTTTCCTCCCCTCCCTGCTCTCCTCTCCATTCTGCCATCCCCCTCTCCACCCCTCTCTTCGTTCCTTTACTGTTTGTTCCTTCTGCCCCCTAATCCACCCTCCTGCACCCGATTTTGCTCTTTCAGGCATGGCCCAGTGTACCCCACACCCCCAGTCTGGAGCCCCTTTTTCCACTAATGTGACTGATGTGAGATGCAATGGCTATATGGCATTTTTTCCCCTATCTGTATCTGTCATATTCAGTCACTCTGAGGTGAAACTCATTCTGTTTTCACAGTTGGAACCTCTGCCTTTTGTACTTTTGACTTTTTTATATGAGTATGAGCAAAGGTATATCTCATAAGCAATATATTCCTGACAATACTTAAGTACTTTTATTTCATTTTTGTAAATCTTTCTATTATTGTTTAGATCCATTAGCGACTGCTAATGGATAACAATACCTACTATAGTATTAACATGCTCTTTAGCCCACTTAGCAAAAATTGAAGGGGTGGATCCAACTTTTTCCACTCCACCCCAACAACCTAGCATCTTGTAAAGGGTTAAATGAAAACATATGTGACAGTCCTCTCCTGCTGTCTGTCTGGTCTTAACGTGGGCCTCTTCCTGCCTCTCCATCTTCTCTCCGACATGAGCTCCATTTGAATCAGGGTTTTTTGCTGGTTCTCCAAACTGTTTTTTCCCTTTTTCCTTCTCATTCTCTGTTTCTTGTTATAATGGGGCAAGATCTATTATGTGACAGTGGAAGAGTTGTTTGATTCTGTGAATTCAAATATTCAGCGCATGGATATATCCTGTGTGTGTGTGTGAAAAGAAGTATAATGATGATTGCTTCCTTTGGATTTGCCATTTCATGTTGACTAAAAATCCAGTAATTTGTGTTTCTTCCAGAGATCCACATACAGTCTGTTGATAGTATTTTTTCTATCAATCAACATACGGTCTGTATATAGTATTTTTTCCATCAATAGCCGGCATCTTTCCTGGTGCTGCCTGTTGACTCTGATAAATGGCAAAATGTACATTTATAAACCTATGCATAGGTGAAAGTTTCCTTTTTCATGCAACTATTTATGTAGCAAATGATTACATTGTGAAACTCAGGATGAAAAAAATAGACCCTCCCCAGCTCCACCCTCTCCACTGTTAATAATTTTAATTATTACCTCATAAAAACAGATAAAGAAAATTCAGTCACTAGCATCTTTAGTGTTTACCAATTTACATGTTGTATTTGATTTGTTTAATGTGCACAAAATCCAAAGTGTAAAACTGACACATTATGGTTTTTAGGGGTTTCTTGTTTGGTCACTGTGGTTTCTATGCAACCTGCATAGAAACCACAGTGACCACAGTGTTTCTGTACTTTGAGTCTTCGTGCTAAACTAAGCTAACTGTGATATCAACCTGTAATGTTGAAATATAACTTCATCTGAGGCATGAATCAGCTCTGTGAGTGATCAAAGAGTCAAGTCAACACCTGTCATGTCTAAAGTATCTCTGGTAAAAAAAACAGCATAAGTCTGGCTTAGTGCCTTACACATGTTTTATGTTTTATGTTTGCTGTTACTTATTGTAGCCATTGTTTCCGATGTCTGACAGTAAAAGGCTTTGTACATAAAAATAGAGAAGAATGGAGCAACCAGATGGGCACATTTCTTTACAGTGGCAGAATTAGAAAACAGTTTTTTCTTTTCTGTGTATTCGCAGGCATCTGTGGACAACAGATGCGGGAGGAGAGACCTGTCAGTGCTCTGCATAGCCTTCTGAAAAACCACACAAGCAGATGAATTATTTTAGAAGTGTTTTTATATGGGTAATAGACTTATTTTTCCAGCACAGCTTTATATATCTCTAATTAGGTCAAAGGAGCTGTTTAAGTGTCAACTGAACTGGGATGAACTCTGACCCTTGGCTCAGCACTGACAACCAGTTACCTTATGAACCCTAAATAGCTCTTGCAACACAACATCAAAGGACTTTTTACATATGGTGGTTAAGTAGATAAACTCTGCAGTGATGTGGGTGTGAGACAAAGATGCGTATCTACATGCACGAAACAACATAAAGAACCATGAAAGAATGGCAAATGTGAGGTACAGCAGTTATCCTTTAGAGTGAGAGAAACCGATTCTCTGCTGACCAGGACTTCAAAGTAAGAGGCCCAGGTGGATTCTAAGTAGCCCCCAAACACGCGCAACCCCCACTTATGTCCATCCCCCAGTCTCCTCTCTGGGTCATGAGCAGCACTGAGCAGGGATCAGAAGATCAGAGGACCAAGCCCTTTCTACTCAAGCCGTGAACTCTCTACAGGAATGTCTGAGGAATTTTCATTTCTTTAGCTGCAGAAAAAGACAAAAGAGCTCCTACAAAAATTCTATAAACTACACTATAAACTACTTGAGAGAAGTTTCTATTTAAAGCATGAAATCAAGTCAGTGAAGACAAATACGCTTTGTTTGGCAGCATTTACATTAGTTGAAATGAACTAAAGTGTCTTACTATGTATTGATATATGGTAGTCAGTTGCTCTCTCATCTCTTGTTGCCAGACAGATGATAAATTTGCAAAAACTAAAAGTGCAGTGTTTTTGTGTAAGATGTTTTAATGCTGGAAATGTGTAATGTTGCTGGATATAGAATGAAGCTCGAGTGACTTTCTTGTTTGAACTTGCCCTGTCTCAGTCATTAGCCGCTCATGATGCAATCTGTGACACATCATCCATGTTTCCTCTCTCTGTCACTCTCCTTAACTTATCAATTTCTGAAACATTAACTCTTACCTTAACTGTAACCAATACATGCCTAACTCAATCTCACCGTTAGATTAATGAAAAAACAAGTCTTAACCCTGTAATTTAAATGTTAATCCTGTGGAACCAGACTTTTGTCTTCACAAGGTGAATTATACAAGAACGCATACATGCACACACTCTGCTACTACCAATTCAACTGCCATGGGTCCTCTTGTATCCTTGACACCAAACCTTCCCTTACTGTATGTCAAAGAAAAATGTATTATTGCATTATAACTTACAGAGACTTAATTACATAACATTACATTTTAGTAAATAAATAGCACAGATTAACACAGAAGATGCACACAGATCTGGTCTTCCTGGTCCCTGCAGAATGTGGCTCTTCAAAGTAACTTGAACCATGGCACCCCAGGGCACAGGGGCAGCATAAACCATGCAATAGAAAACAGATGTGTGTGCGTGTTCGCACACGCAGACGCACACATATACACATACGCAGACACACGCAGACACACAGACAAACACACACACACGGACACACACACACAAATCATGCACAGATGTTTATGATTATGCCACGTCAAGCTTCTCATCTTTTTCTCAGACAGATAAAAGCAGCAGTGTTTTATATATGTATGTTGGCTAACAATGTTAATAATGGGTCTTATGGGTGTCCTGGTGACACTCTACAGTGGACTAAGATGCACATGAATACAACATCTCCAGTTCAACACCAGGCTAGGGACATCTGTTGCATAACACTATAGTAGTAGTTTCAGTTACTGTCAAGATGATGTTTGCATGATGAAGATACACTCAGCTTAGAGCAGGAATTTAATCAAAACGCTGAGATGAATTTCAGATCGAAAAGAATTAACATTGTTCAAAAAGAAAAATACATGTCTCACAGAATTGACAAGGAGCGTTTTGCCTTTTTTTTTTTCATTCAGTCAGTGCAACTGTTATTATCTTTACTTTATACATCCCACTTCTCAAATGGATATATGGTTTATTGGTATTAATGAGTTGTTTGCAAGTGCACAGTAACATTAGTAAAGCAGACCTTTGCCTTAGTTCATCCCGACCTGTGAGAAGCTTGTACCCGCTGCTGATTACTGATGAGTTAGAGCCCTCTAGTGTCAGTGACAGGAAATGTTGGGGACAAACTAAGGGAGCAGAAGGTGAATGAAATTATGTGAAGTGGAAGAACAAGAAGACAAGATTTAATTTAATTTCTCTCAATTTCCAAAAGTAAATTAAATAGAGAAAAGAACAGAATAGAATACCTTTACTGTCATTGTAATTTGAACATACAATGAAATTAACGGTGCTACTCTGATAAGATGCCACAGTTGAAAAACACAAGCATCATGCATTCATTAATGTTTCAGCAAAATAATGAATAATAAATATAATTAGTGAACAATAAATATAAAGAGTAAAAGCTTATCATAAAATAATAGCGTTAACTTTGAGTACTCTAGTTTTCGCAAAAAAACAGTGCTTGAGTCTGTTTGTCTGGGTTTTGAGTGCTCTGTAGTGCCTCCCAGAGGGCAAGAGGTCAAACAAATGGTATCCTGGGTGTGTATAGTAATTTTTAATTTTTTTTTAGTTTTTTTCATTTAACAATGGCATAGGCCATTGGAGAGACTGGTCATTGGAGACTGGCCTGGAGGTGCTTTACAAATTTCTCAAAGAACTGGGATGATGCCAGTTGATTTTAGGCAGGGTGGGATGATGACTTGAATGAGCGATAGATGGGTGAAAACAGTGGAGAGCTGGTCAGTACAGGCTTTGAGTCCTTTTCCTAGAACACCATCAGGGCCAGCAGCCTTTCTCAGATCTACTGATCTGAGGACGAGTCTCACCTCATATTCCTGTACAGTGAGTACACGGGGGTCTGTGGATGGTGGGGGTTGGTGTATCCGAGTTGGGGCTTTTGGCCTCAAAACAAGCAAAAAAGCAGTTCACTGCCAAAGAGAAATATCAGGTAACAATTGACAAAACAATTTCACTTCAAGGTCCTGCTTAGTAGCTGCTCTGGGAAATTGAAAGTTAAAACTCAGCAAAACCCACGCACACACTCAAACACACACACACACACACGCACAAAGAACCTACTAAAAAAAGGAAAAGTTGCTTGATGTGTTGAAACTTGACTTTTATGCCCTCATTAACGAGAAGTCCTTAAAGTTGCCAGGGAAAGTGAAAAACTTGAGTAAGCACATTTACATGTCAACTGGGCAAACTCCATGATGAAGATCATATATGACTGAAAGCTTTGAACAGCCGCTAAATGGGTCTTGAGACGAGACTAATTTATCCACTATTTGATTGCAAGGTCAAGACTGAACTTTGAAACTTATCAAGTAACAATTTTGGGATGAAAGTTACATTGAATTCTAACTGATACAATACAGACAAATTATTTCCACTGTATTGGATGGTTTCGGTGGCCAGGAGTTGACCCCAGGACTTGCAGCTCAGGGGATTTACATCAAGGTAATATGCAACGTAAACATTTGGCTATCAGGTAAGTCCCCAAACCCTGCTAGGATGTACATGTGATGCAGAGCATGAGAGTAGATACAGATATGTAAATTGTGGATTGATTTCTTAATTTGATGTTTTTTTAAAGATGTTTTCTGTTTGGATTTTGATTCTGTATTTCTGTAATGTTTGATTGTTGCACACCTTCCTTGCATTGGCCTGTCTAGGGGCTCTATTTCTATGTCCTTCAGACTGATGGCTCTCACTGATTTGAAACACCTGTCCTTGCTGGCATGAATTCCAGGCACCTTTCAATCTTTATAAGTTAAAATAAATGACCACATCATAGTTATGAGTGTGCATGTTTCCCATTCTTTTCTTTGACATCTGCCTGTGAGCCAGAACTTTGCTGGAATGGATTTGGATTTTCCCTCAGTTTTTCCTCGAGTAAGACTCTACCAAGTCCAGGGGTGTTGTCTGTATCAGTGACCACAGACCCTCTTGCAGAAACTGTCAGACTTTTTAGTTGCTTATGGGTAACTGAGGGACTGGTCCGAAATGAAAACCTTTGTTCTGATTTGGGAGGTTTGAGCCCATCCCGGCACAGACCAGGCAAGAAGCAACTGTATCATCATAGTGTTAATAATCATGACCCATCATTACAGCACTTGTTGAAAACATTCAAATTTGACTTTAAACAAAAGTTTGTAAAATTACTGAGAATACATTATTTCAGCTTAGGTAGCTTAAGTAGCAATGACTTTAAGTGTGAGTGAGCAGAACATTTATGTGTAGAGAAAGTAATGTTTCAGTGAAAGGTGTTATTCTGGAGTAGAGGGATCAGAGCCAACAGAGGATGGAAGGAGGCCTTTTCCATTTCCTTCTGTTTATGAATAAACCAGACAGAGACAGAGCAAACCGCAGAGTGTTTGCTGCTATTGACTCACTGTGTCCCAACTCTTGTTCATATTTCAAATAACCCTCACTCAACCAGTTAGAAATGTAAAAAAACAAGACACTGTTTCACAAGAAATCCTAGTTATGAGGAAGAACAGGAAAGGGGAAAAGGTAAGCTCGACTGAGAAAGATACTGTTTTCTTTCTTTTCTAAACCATAGCTCTAGGGGTGATAATGTAATTTGATAGTGCTTCTGTTGGAAATAGCTCAAAAGCTATTATAAACTGCTACTGAATTTGAGCTAGCCCATCCAGTAGCTCTTTGTTGACATGAAATGGATTCACATTCATGGTTCCCAGATGATGTGTCGTCAGCTGAATGACCTCTTGACTTATCAAGTGCCACTAGCAGGTCAAATTCTTTACTGATCCAGCTATATATCTCCACACCTACAAAATGGATTAGCTTGAAGCTTTTTACAGATATAAATGGAGACTGTGGTGCTCCCTTGACTTTTTCCTCTAGCGCCACCATGCGATTCATCATTACTGTAATATCTCAACTATTGAATGTATGCCCTTAAAATCAGCATGTAAGTGCAACGATTGTGAGCACGTTAGCGTGCTGATGCTAGCAATAAGGTCAAAGTATAATCATGAGTTAGTCTTCATGACTCTCTTGATCATTAGTCATTTGTAGAATTTGGTTCTTTCATGACACAAGAGTTGTGAAGTTCCATAAATCTCCTGGAAACCTTTTATTTAAAGCCTGCAGTCGGTGTGACCAGCACTTTTACCTGACTGCACACTTATTCCTTTGTGTGGTAGTCTTCACTGTGGGCATATTCATTAACTTTATGTATATTTAGCACTAAACTGCTGTAAAAGCCCAAACCACACACAGAGAAAGAGGGGGAGTGGTATTTACAGTAAAGCACATGTTCTTTGCATGGTTTATGGTTAAAAGAAAATGCTCCATCATTGACCCCCAACCCCCCAAAAAAAACCCAACAAAACACACACACACGCGCACACACACACAGAGGCACTCATTATGTTATAAATTTGGCTGAACTCCATTGTGGGTGCAGTTTCCTAGAGGGCGCACTTTTCATTGTCTGATTGTAGTGTCCCCTCTTTTCCCTCTTGTTCACAAGCTTGCCTCTTTTCTCAGCGTGATCACCTCATATTTGAGGGGAGAGGAATCTGGAATCGTTTTCCTCTGCTCTGCTCAGATGCTTGCAAGAAGTTCCTTCCTTCAGTACACACACACAAACACATACAGATGGACACAGACACACACATATACACACAGAATGGTCTCTTTGGCTCCCCAGGTACTTTGTGGCTTGAATGCCTCGAGGCAGAACACATACTTTAGACCCCATCACACACACACACACACACACACACACACACACACACACACACACACACACACACACACACACACACACATACACACACAAAGATAATATTCTTGAATGCTGATCAAATTTTTTCTCATATTAGCTGAACCATCAGAATCCAAACTGATCCCTTGTCCTCATTTGATATTCCTTCCTCTTCTCTCCGTCCAACAGCAGCCCTCGTTAGTCTGTCTGTTTAGTTTTGTGCATCTCCATGGTACAAGCAAACATATTTCAACCAAATGCTGTGGGTTCAACTGTTACTGAGGGCTGAGAGAAGGAGAAAGAAAGAAGCGAGAGAGGGAAGATTATTGAGGAGGTCTGGGATGTGGGCAGCGTTTGAAGAAGTGGAATGTATCAGACAGTAGGTAAACATTGTTGCTAGCTTGAAAACTCTCTCTCACACACACACACACACACAGACACAGAAAAATACAAACATACACGTGCATGCGCGCGCACACACACACACACACACACACACACACACACACACACACACACACACACACACACACACACACACACACACACACACACACACACACTCTCATCAACACACACTCCGTTCCTTACAGCTCCCAAGGCTACAGAAGGTTTCACTGGAAATTTAAGACGTGTCCCTGCTTTGCTGCTCCTGATCAACAGGTATGTGTCTGTTTGCTGGTAGTTTCTTTTCTGCTTTCATTTCTTCTCTTTGCAAGGCAGGAAAAACTGGAAAATGATTAAAACTACAAGGTGTGTTTGATGTCAGTTGGTTTGATGGGAGCATGAGTGCATAAACCAGCATAAAACAGCTAATATCTTGGCAACATGTATTACAGTACAGCATGAGTTTTACAGTAAGACTGGACAAGTATATGAGAAAGGCAGAACGCAACATTGCAAACATGCTGATCAAATCAAACTTCCTGATGACGCAACTAACTAACTGAGAATCTCACTGTGTGTTGGTGTGTGTATGTTTGTACCTGCTTTGTGGGCATTACAGTAACTATTTACAGCTGTGCATGCAGGGAAACTAAATTAATTTTTCCTTCTCATGCTTAGAAGTGTCATTGCAAAGAAATGAGTATGCAAAAGCAACAGTCTTAAAATGAGCAGCATTTCAAATGCATTTCACAACTTCCATTCATTTATAACTGATTTACTATTCATGGCGTAAGGAGAGGGGCTGCCATAAAGAAAAGATGACTTTGTTTGACCTCACACTGACACCATTTTAATCTTGTTAATGCTTCATATGAATGACAGTTTTTTCAATTTTACATTTAATGATTTAAAGTCCAAGGATTGCATCAGTTCTTAAAGTTGCCCTCTATTTACTGTAGTGTTGAAGTTCCATTAATATGGAGAGGCAGATTAAACAAGACTAATGGTCTACAACAGCTCTGTGGGGCTTTGCTGGCATATTAGCATTTCAATATTGGCTAATGGCATTAAACACAGATTACAGGTGAGGCTAATGGGAATAATCCAAAGTACTGGACAAACTGAAACTTTGACTTGACAGTGGCGCTAGAGAAAAAACAAGGGATCATCAAAGTTATTACAATCCATCCTGAGGTTGACATGGATATCTGTATTGAATTTTATGGCAATGCGTCTGGTGGATTTCAAGATATTTCACTGGATAAGTGAAAACTCTGACCTCCTGGAGGTGCTAGAAATAAAATAAGAGCATCACCAAAGTCATTAGGATTAATCTCCAGTGAAATGTGAATGTCTGGACAAAATCGCTTTGCAATGCATCGACTCGTTAAAGTATTTCAGTCTGAAGCAAAGTGGTGGACTGAAGGACGTTCAGACAGACAAACGTAGAGTTCGTATGGGTCAAGCGCCAAACCCCATGTATTTTACACTCCCAACAGTACAGCTCTATAGTGTGTTTCACTGGACTCTCCCTGCCCACTTGGCACCCCCATGCTTTCTGTTAAAAAATGTTGTTCTAATGCCCAAGCCAAGATGCCCATTTCATATCCGTAAAGTAATTTTCTCAGACTTGACAAAGCTCTTCCAGAGCTACAGCAGACATTATACAACTTTCATACATTTATAGTAATAAACTTGCTTTGAAAATTAAAATCTGAGTTCCTTTTTAACAACATTGTCTTCACCTTTGATTCGCAGGTATTGCATATCTTACCAGCTGTCTCCATGGCTCTCCTGCACTGTCCCAAGTTGGTGCTGCTGTGTATTTTTCATTCTGCCTCGGCCACTGTCATAGATGACACAGACTTTGGAGGTGTTCCTCTTTGGATTGACCGCCTGCTGGGTGAGCCCAGTGTGCTGAGCCTGCAGGGGCGGTTGGACCCAGCCTGGGTCCGAGCTAACAACCCCCTGGCATGCCCTCGACAATGTGACTGCCCCATCCAGTGGCCCACAGCGCTCTACTGTGACCACAGAGGCTTGGCAGACATCCCTGACAGCCTGCCAGACAGAACTCAATACTTGTTTCTACAGGTAAGAAAAACGCTGACACAGGCACTGAGTGTGTTTTATCTTTAGAGTGGTCTACCACTAACTTCCAGTGGTTTTTCATTTCTTGCTCACATTTTGCAGATCCCACAGTAACTGACCTCCACTGCACCTTACTGTATATATATAAATAAAAGATATACTTTACTGTATATCTTTTATTTTAAGTTGAAGTGCGAGAAGACAAAGTCCATCAGGAAATATTTTCTGTTACTCCCAGGGCAACAACATCTCGTTCCTGTCCTCCACTGTCCTGGCCAACATTACTGGGTTGCGCTGGCTCATCCTGGACCACAACCAGTTGCAGGATGACAAGCTGGACAAGGTCAGCCTGCAAAACCAGACCCAGCTGTGCTACTTGTTTGCCAACCACAACCACCTGAGTTCAGTGCCCAGTGCACTACCAGCAGGACTCAAGCAGCTGCGACTGGCCTACAACCAAATCAGCAGCATCAACCTTGGAGCTTTCCAGAACCTTCGCAACCTGACGCTGCTGCTGCTGCAGGGAAACAGACTGCAAACCATCACAGAGGGAGACCTCAAAGGTAGTGAAATGCGTCATTTCCTCTCCTTAAACATGCATTATGCATCTCTAGACATACTTTGGATGGAAAGCGAGAGAGCGCAGCATAACTTTGTCCTGCCTATTCATGACATTCAAAAAACACAGCAGACAAATATTTTTAAAAGGATTTCCATTACGTGGAACAGTGGAATTTATTTATTATTGTATTTGTTTACAAGTGTCTATTTTAAGTAAGCTTTACATAGCTTTCTGGGTGATTAGAGTGAAGGGGTTGTCTAATACAAAAATGATTTGATCATTTCTATCAGCATATACTGTATTTACGTCATCGTAAAATCTCATATTCTGTCCACAATTTAATCTGATACTTTCAAATGTAAAACAGCCCTACAAATGAAAAGTAAACCAATAATAATAACATTTAAACACCTGTAAGGATTAAATTTTCTTCAAGGCAAAACTTTACAGCTGCTCAGTATGCTGTTTAGACAGTAGTCAGTAATAATAATTTAATGGAAAACATTGAACTCATGGATATAACTGGCTTTACAATGCAGTCAGTGATTGCCCCTATAACTCATATGATACCTGTTTGCTATATCTGAGCCTCTTACTCTAACATCAGAGTAAGAGGCTCAGATAAGGTTAACATTTGAAAAAACATCTTCCATGTGAGGAAGGTCAGTTAGTCTTTACAATATTTTGTTGCGCTGATTAGGCCTACATCTCATATGCTGATGTTTGACGCTGTCACTGCTTTGAACAGCATGACTATATACCTGCATTTCACACTGAAAATATGTACACTCATTCCTTCTGTGACACACATTTGTCATTATTAATATTTTCATATCTGTTTGTGTTTTTATCCCTTCCTATTGTCTTGCAGGTCTGTTCAGTTTGAATCTTTTGGACCTCAGTGGGAATTTGCTCTCATCTGTCCCCAGACATTTACCTCCTTCTGTCCAGCAGCTGTATCTGTCCAATAACTCTCTCTCCAGTCTGGATAAGGACAGTTTTGTGGGGCTCATCAACCTTAAGTACCTCCGTCTAAGTCGCTGTGGTTTGCAGAGTGGCCGCTTCCACCCACAGGTCTTCAATGGCTCCAGCTTGGTCGAATTGGACCTTTCTTATAACAAACTTACCACCATTCCAACAGTCCCCACCACCCTGCGGCACCTCTACCTGGAGGCCAATGAAATACAAGGTGAGGTGCATACATACATACATGGAGAAAATAGGCATGCATATACACACAGATGCAGTCACCTTTCACACTGTGAATGCAGAGGTGTCACTGATGGGAAAATGCTTTTTTCCCTACACATATGCACTTTCACACCTTTTTCAAGAGAACTGTTAGTGCGTTATGTGGGTGACCACCTGGGGATGTCTTACACCCAAACAGTACTGTGAGGGAGAAGAAGAAATGTTAAAAAAATGTGACAAGAACTGCAAAGAAACCTGCACAGCTCCAGCCACTGCAAACACAGCCGGCCCCCCTCACAGGATGGTCTGTGGTTGGGCAGCCAGCAAGCAAGGCGAGTCAGAGATGGAAGAAGAGCAAGAATCAAGGGAGGGGAGGGACTCAGAGTGAGACATGGAAAGAAATTAGTTGAAAAGAGGGTGGAGGAGAGAAGAGCAGAAGGAATAGTGGCTGGATGGATGAAGGAAATGTAGGCTAGTAAAGAAGTACGGAGAGTGGTATGAAAACATCTGTGATGGATTCAGAGGTAAGAGTGCCAGATGAGCCAGAAGCACATGCTGTTCCCCTCTTCAGTCTCCCCTAAACCTTTCTCCTCTGTCTGCTTCCCATCACGCTAGCCTTTTTTTTGACAGGTGGGATTTGTATCACAATGCAGCAGCCTTGTAGCCAGGAGCCGCTTTTTGACTCAGATGACCATCCAGCAGCAATGACCTGGCGTGGAGCTTTGGCTCACGGTCTCTGGCAAAGTGAAAATGTCTCATTGTTTGTCAGCATATGATGCAGCAGACAGCGGGACTGCGTTACCACGAGACAGACAGATGGCAAAACACTTCCATAATAACACACACCTCATCGTCTAGCTAGCAGCCTCACAGCTACTGCGGTTCCTGTCTGCCAAAGCCTACAGTCTGAGCAGAGAGACACTCAACTACTCAAATTAAGAGAGAAAACAAAAGAGTGTTGTGGTTTCTTCTGCCTACGTTTTCACCAGAGCATCTGCAAGACATCTAATGGTAAATGCAGACTCTATGATGAGGAGAGAGACATTTGTAGACTACACAGATAAGAAAAGTAACTGCAGGGCTTCCTCTTAAGCCTTTTGACATGATGAGCACACCGGGCATGATCTGAAATCAAAGCTCTCTGGTCTGGTTTAGTAGCTACAATCTTTTGACAAGACACCAATGGACTTTTAAGCAGGTGAATAATTAGTCTCTTATTATAAAATGTGGTCTGTATATGTTTTAAAAAGCCTGTCTGATTTTTTTGTCTGTTGACCACAGAGTTCAACGTGACCAGTTTCTGCCGTGAGGTGGGACCTCTGTCCTATTCCAGGATAAAGATACTACGATTGGATGGAAACAAAATATCCTACCAACAGCTGCCATCTGACTGGGTTTTCTGCCTGCGAGTGCTTGAAAATATTTACATCTGACTCCACCCAGAATTAGAATTACTGTATGTGACTGTTGCCAACTCTAGATTTTTTTTTAAAGTCAACTCAAATTACTTGGCTTTCAGGCTAATAACCAGAGAAGAAGAATCTAATTCATTATGTCTTCAATATGTAGGTACACAGCCAGACGCTGAGGGGAAAACTAACCTTCAAAAGACACTTAAGCTTAAACCTGTATACAAAACCAGTGTTATTAAATCGCAATTCCCAATGTTCTGAACAAAAGATTTTTCATACCAACAGTGCCTTCCAATGGGTTTCTCTCTCTCATTTCATCATTTCCAAGTTTAGCCTCAGCAGGGTTCTACATCTGTGTGTTATTACAAAATAGGATCTGGGAAAAAAACCTCTCATTTATGACTGTACAGAATAATGTGCTCTGGTTAAAGTGAGCTGTGCTAGGGGCAAAGGGAAATATGTATGAATGGCACAATTTAGTAACTTTCCCTTGTGAGAATCTTAGCTAGACTGTAAAAAGGCCACACCAGTCTACTGCTGAAGCGAGCGAAAAATGGGTTAAAATCCTGAAATCTCTCTCAAAACACTGGTTGCATGATGTTCAACTTTCAGCCTTGATCTGTTGAGCTGTTTCAATGTTTCTAAATGTGACACTTCTACTTAATAATAAAGGAAGGTACCATTGATACAGTATGCAAAATAAGCAATAAACTACTATTCAAAATGCAAAACACGCATATTAAATGCAGCAATGATGTATCAGTGATGTGACTATGATGTTTAAATAAACACAAATCTAACAAAAAACTAAGTTAAACACAATACACGTTTTGATATCTTTTTTTAATGTATGCATTAGCCTGTGTCATAATTAAATGAACGATGTACAATATTTTCCTTTTTTGCCTATAATAACTGAATGAAATGTTTTCCATTGTGACATGAAAAACAATTAACTACCCAATCAAAGCTTTTAAATGTTCCATAGTCAAGAGTATGGACAGGAACAATAAATGGTATGATGCGCGCAGTATAAACTAGAAAATGCACTTATTAGTGTCAAGGCTAATTTGAAAGAAAACACATCAGACTTCAGAGGAAAAAATTCAAATTCATAATAAATGATCCAAAACCATTCCAAATTTGAAGGCTTTATTTCCTGGTCCATACCCCATCCTTCAACCAAGTTTGGTGCAAACCAGTTCAGTATTTTCAGTAATACTGCTGATAAACAAACCAACAGAGGCAACACAAGTGGGTATATACGGTATAAAAAGAAGCCATTATGTACAATTTAATATGGCAGGTACAATCAACTAGATATAGAAAACGAAGGAGCAAATACAGCAGGAAAGTGGTCTGTGTAGCAGCAGCAGGGGTAATGGTGACTGGTAGTGTATGTTCTGTTTTTTATACCTCGACATTGGGACTTAGATTATGCACTAAAGGATTGTACCTCGATTGACTCACATCTGTGTATAATATTCCTGCTCTGTGTTTTTAAAGGCTGTTTGTGTCATGATGTCATCTCAGTTTATTTTGTTAGAGGAAGAATCCAACTCTTCTAAGGAGAACAGGGTGGAGTGCTTATACTGTATAAATGCATGATAAAGATAAAAAATTGCTGCCATCAAGGACAAAAAGTCAAAATTTGTTTCACTAGAGGTTCCCTCTACTGAAATGTTCTCAGCATTTTCTTGTCACAGCCCTGAAAACAGAATCCCACTCGCTTTTTATGTAATTCTGTCTTCCATACAATTCAGTGCAGACTTGTGTGGGAGTTGGTTTTCAAACTTTAAAAAAAAAACAACTGGAGTTAGACAAGAATCCCATATCTAATAATTATGTCCTCCATATCTCATCATTTACTCAACATTTAGTTACAACTGACTTAACATCTCTTATGAAAAGAGCCACTGACGATAATTTATACGTGCTGGAATGGCTTCAGGTGGATCAGAGCCTGCTTTTATCTATAAAATCAAATGTCTGACACACTAATCAGAATAACATCAACTTTTCCTCCCAATGCTACAAACATGGAAGGAAACACTAGTTAATTCAAGTACAGTCATTGTGATCCTGTTTGCTCAGATGTTGACTGATATCTTGTGCTGTTTTTCTCATAATGATACTTCCAAATACCAATGAGATTAAAATAAAATAACACTTTCCCGTCAGTACAAGATAAAGATCCCATACCTCTTTAAAGGTTTCCTCTTAATTACTCAGTTAAAGTCAGAATTGTGACATATTTATATGTATGTTCAGTTTTCCAGTTAATGCTAAATCTATATGACATCAGACTCAGTATGGAAATCTGAAATATGATGGTTTTGGTTAATTATGAGGTCGAATAACTAATTTGTGATATTGTAATTCTTTTTTAGATTAGATTAGATTAGATTAGATTAGAAAATAGAAATGTTCATAAAAAACGTAATCTTAAATGTAATCTGCATATATTTTTCTTCCCATCCCCTCTACTAATATAGTGACCTCTTAGATTTATCTTATACTGCCTAATCCCCAGGATGGGAACCACAGCATTTTATTGGGATTATTTTGTTCAACATGTAAAAATGGTGGTTAGATAAATGCATTCGATTTAGAAACATATTTGAACCTGTAAAAGTGTAAAACTGGCCTTACCTGTGGGTAAAGATACCTGAGTACACACTATTGGGAGCTCAGGTTCTCAACTACTTACCAATTACTACTCATAGTACTTTCTGTATCTAAGTGTAAGTATGTGTGTGTGTGTGTGTTTGCATGCGTGTGTGTGGGTGTGTGTGTCTGTGTGCGAGTGTGCGAGTGTGCATGTGTGTGTGTGTGTGTGTGTGTGTAAGTGTTTGTGTGGGTGTGCTTGTGTATCTGTGTGCGTGTTCCTGTGTGTGTGTGTGTGTGTGTGTGTGAGTGCATGTGGGTGTGGTGTGTGTGTGAGTGTGTGTGTGTTTGTGTCTGTGTGGGTGTATCTATGTGTGTGTGTGTGTGTGTGTGTGTGTGTGAGTCTGTTTGTGTGTGTTTGCGTCTGTATGTGTTTATGTGTGTTTGTTTGTGTCTGTGTGTTTGTGTGTGTGTGTGTCTGTGTGTGTGTGTCTGTGTGTGTTTGTGTGTGTTTGTGTCTGTGTGTCTTTGAGTGTGTGTGTGTTTGTGTGTGTGTGTGTGTGTGTTTGTGTGTTTGTGGGTGTGTCTGTGTCTGTGTGCGAGTGTGCGCGCGTGTGTGTGTGCGTGTGAATGTGTCTGTTTGTTCCATGTACCATTACTGAAGCCACTACCATATTTTCCAGGTGACACCATGTCTTATAAAAGCTGTGAGTATGTTTGATGGTCTGATCAGACTCCTGCTATGTCTGGACCGACTTTTACCAGAAGCAGGAGTCACTCACAGAGTTCCACAAAAGTCTGTATAAGCTGTTCCCAGTGACGACCAGCCATCAGTGTACTGGTTAAGTATGAAGTCATGATGGACAGAGACAAGCTCAAGGAAAAATTCACTGGTTCCATGTTGCTACTGAGATTTTGTAAACACAATACAAGCAGCCAGGCTGCTACCTTACACTGGCTTAAAGAAACAGCTTGACATTTTGGGGAATAAGCTATTCAACTTTCTCACTGAGAGTTGTCTTTATGTGGAATATGAAGCTTAGCTAGCTTCAGGTAAAGTGCCAGCTTGGCTCTGTCCGGCCGATTATCAGTCACACAACCCCCCATAAAATCAGAGCTTTCACTTATTTCACTTTGTTTTTCCATATGGATCGAACAAAGAAGATAGAACCTGTTAATTAATAAGATTTAGGGCAGCCGGTAGGTGGATTTTTTAACCTTTGAACAAAGCCAGGCGACTGATTCTGTCTAAGCTAAGTTAACCATCTGCTGGCTTTAGCTTCTGATTCAAGAGAGATATGAGAGCGATATCGAGCTTCTTATCTAACTCTTGGCCAAAAAAAAAACAATAAGTATATTTCCCACAACGTCAAACTGTTCTTTTAATCATGTCTAATTGCTCTGTGACTTTGTCAGTGCAACAGATACTTTTTAACATGTTGATGCTGTCATGTTATCTGCATACTGACCTTTATGAAAGTGATATTAGCTCCACCTTTCATCAAAAACTGGATTTTTCTTTAAATCTTTCCTTGTTTTACTGCACTCTCTGGTAGTCTAGTAAATAATTCTTCCTTGCACACTTGAACCCGACATCATTTTCAGAGCCATGAGGCATGATGAAATAATATGATGCACAGATTTATTAGCAGCAACATCACCAGTACTTTAAAGGAAAACACATTTTAAAAAATCAAAACAAAACAGTGTTGGGAAAGCTGGGAAGACGCAGATGTAGGTTTTCAGGAGTTGCCAGCTAGCTGATGTTTGCACTGCAGGAGGAAGCCCTGTAAGCCAGATGGCACATGTGAACACCTGAAAGGACCGAGCCACTGACGGTATATGCCTTTGTTGGATTAACTTCAAGACACTGAGGTGGTCACTGTTCTGACAGGTAGATAGATAATCACTAATCATTCTTTCCATCATAAATTTCGGCCTCTGTAAATTGCTTAGCCAAGATGGTGCTTAAACTGATGCTTAAACAGTGTCATGTCATAAAAGCAGCTCCAAGTGGTTTTGGATGTTATCTGTATCTGCAGCCATTTAAAGACAGAATAAAACTCCGACTGGTGGAATCATTAAACCTCTGGCCATTCCTCTCCTCTGATGAAAATTCTGCCTTGGAAACCACCAGTCCAAACAATCTATCAAGCTCCCTGTGGTGTCATAACAGCAACACAGAGAGCTGCAGAGCTTAGGTCCCCCACATATCACATCCTTCTGCTTGCAGAAATACACTCAGTATAACACTATTTACTCGGGTCAGATACATCTCAACTCCTTTGAGGGGATCTTTTGAATCTCATTCGAATGGTATCCACTACTGCCAGTGGTTCATATTAGCACTGTAAATGTTTTCAGATGGTCTAGTTGCTTCTTGATTTGTTTTCCATTTTTTTCACAGTGTGAATTTGAACTGCTGAGAAAATTAGTTATGTAGGCAAAGATTCACAATTCTGGGACCTGGACTTGTGGAGTCTTACTTAACCAGTTTTTGCCATGTAGTGACGGACCCACAGAATTATCACCTAACTCTGCAGTTCCCTTAGCTCTCAGAGATTTTAGCATCTTTCAGCTTGTGGTTTTTAATCAGCAGTTTTATCGTTTTGGCTCACTCTCACCACCCCCAGCTGCCCTAATTCCAGCCTCAGCAGGCAGCTGTCTTAGGTGAAAAAACTCTGAAAAAACTACTAACTAGTCAGCACCAAACCACAGACAGACACAATTCGCAACTTGCTGGGGAACATGGTGGAGCATTGAGCATCTAAAGTTCCAGAGAGAACAAAACAGAGTTGAACAGAATGAATCATCATCTTGTTGCCTGAAACGTGAATCAATGTTAATGCCAATTTGGTCCATACCTGCTGGATCTGTCATTAGGCTATGGTTTGCATTCTCAACCTTTATGTGGTGACATGTCAGTGTTGTGTTCACATCTTGCTGTGCTGCCCCCAAGTATTGAAAAAATCAGTTGATGCAGGCTTAAGTAAATGGCACTGCCAGAGATTTTTGTTAGAATGAGGATTTCCTCAAGTTGCCAAAACAAGGATAACTTAAATGCTAGCAATATGTGATTGAGTTCATGGGTGTTAGCAAACAAAGCCAATGAGTTACCCCAGCAGCAGCTTTTTTCCTTAATTTTTATCATGCCCTCTCAGATAGCAGAGAAACAAGACCAGGTCAAAACATAGATCTATTTGCATTCTGCATTCAGCCCTTTAGCTTTAGCTTTGATTCTCTCCTACTGTCTCTGCTCTTGAATACAATATTTCAATACAGCTGATTTCCCAAAAAAGCTGTTCCCATTTACACATTTTTTGTCTCTATTGTTAGATAACTTCCAAGTCACTTCCAAGCAATGTCCGAGCTGCCGCTCTGCACTGCTAAAATCTTGATTTTATAATCATGGCTTTGTCTGGCAAAATCACATACACATAAATTAAAGACCATATTTAGTTGTAAAATGATTACTTACTATTGCTTATTACTTATTTAGTTGTAAAATGATTACTCATAGAGAAATTATAAGTTCATCTAGGCTACTGTGTGGTCAGTTGAATGAGATACATAAAAAGATGTGCCTGTGGAGGGAAAGGAAGACTTTATCGCCCACTGGGCAATACCGAAGACTCTTCTTCACAGAAAGTAGCTAAGATTAGTCCAAAAAGTTGCTACATTGGTTGCTCTGTCCTTTTTTGAAAAAAACAAAACAAAACGAAACAAAACACTGACTGGGTGCTAAAGTCAGTAAATCTAGCAACAAAGGTGCTAAATTAGCAGCACTGCCTATAGATGTTCCCCTGATGTCCCAATAGAAACTGTTTGACCAGTCCATTTTGAAACAGCAATAATCAGTGCAGAAACACCAACACTCGGCTGGTTGACCAACTGTGTAACTTCACCACACACTCCATTCTATTGCTCGCTCAGTCATTATCGCTGGAAAGTGACCAGTCCAGCCAAATACTGTTAGAGCTTGTGCAAATGTGCCTGTGTGACAATAAATTAGCCAGCTACTCGGAAAAATTTATCAGTCCCATCCCTCGGTTTTGGGAATTGACAAGATGTTAGGTTACTGACTTGGAAGCATTGGCTGGATTGAGTGTTATTTGTTGCTGTAGTGAGATCATGACTGACTTCAGGTCTGCCTGGCAAATCAAGTGTTCCAGTAGTTGCAGGACACTGAACTAGAGAAAAAATGTTATGTTATCTTGTTTATTTGTTTTGAGGAGTCAAATACAAGATGTTTAACTAACTTGACTTTCCTACAAAACAATTCTCTTGAAATATGTGTTTGACAAATAAGCATAATACCAAACTACTGGACAGGATGATGGATTAACTGACTCTAACAGGGGTTTTATATATAATATACACAGAGGTTCAGACCTCCTAGCTGTGTGAAGAGTCTTGTTGGTGGGTGAAATCATCTCTAAATCATCAGAGACTTGTATGATACTTTTGGTTTTGGCTAGACAGAAGAAGCAGTTAGTTTCATTTACAAGCCTCTTATTAGACACACACACACACACAGATGCTGATTCTGCTGTCTCGTATTTCCTTCAAGGTCTGAAGAGAGTTACTTCTGTTTTATGGAGTCATCAACATGCAATGTGGTAGAAAGTCTTTATTGAAGAAGAGTGAATGCTAATGATTTTTTAACTTTTGGCAGCAAACAATTTTTGAACACAATTTCAGAATGAGTTCGGCCTCAGGGCAGGGAAAACGTAATCTTTACAAAATTCTGTCCTTGAAATTATTAGATTTAGCTAAGAAAATGAATAATAAGGACAGTTTTAGTAAAAATGCCAAATCTATCTTTGGTTCTCACACCAATTCATTTTTTTTTTTACAATAAGCATGATATCTAACATAAGAGACATACAGAGGATGTAGTCAGTTTTATAAACCTCCTGAGTTAAAGTTCGTCATCATAGTGAAAGCAACTGTTTACGAGACCATTCCCTGAGGTTTTCCCACAGACTGCACTGTGCACTGATGAATGATTTTCTCAGGACCATGTTTAGGCAGCTGATAATGCAATCCAACACAGGGCAGAGGGATTTTTGTGGTTTTTCTATTCTCTTACACTTTCAATAAGTTGCTGACTAAACATTAAGACAGGTAGGGGGTGGGGTAGGAATGTAGGTCGCTGCGTCAGAGAGGTGAAAGTTGGGAGATACAGAGTTTGGCGTCCAGGCGAACATTGTATTTGTGAACTATGTGCATTGCGTGTGAGAGGAGAATTCAACTACTTATGGAGTCTGCATCACACATTCTGTATTTAACTGAGTACCAGCACAGAGTCTCATATGTGAAACACATGCATCTTACCGAACACGATATGGACACATATACACGCAAACACAAACACACACACACACACACACACACACACACACACACACACACACACACAAACACTTCTGCACTGCACCAGCACCAAATATCATACCATGAAGCATATGAGCACGGTAAGCTTTTCCTTTATTTATTAAAAAGAATCCATCTGTGTAAATATCTTCACTCTTTCCTGTCTCCAAATTACTATGCAGTGAAAAACATAGAATATAAATTTTTCTAATCTGGTCAGTTGAACTGATCAGTTGAATATTAGCAAATTCCCTCCCCTGAACTATCACCACACTTATTAGATTTTAACTCAGGTAACGTAGTCTAAATTAGGTTGCTGGGTTGCTTGCTACAGATGCTTAATTCTGCTAGCAAGAGTTGTCAATTCAGCCAACAACACCTGTGATCTCGAAATGGGAAGCCATGGCTATCTTTCTCTGAAGTCAAGAATCCATTGTTTCAAAAATGACTATCACAGTAAATTGCATGTGTCGAGAAAAATATCTTGACAGGCAACAGCCACTACAGGGACCAAACAGTAAATTCCTCCAACTGTGAAGGAAATGTGTGTAAGAAATGTGTGTAAGAAGAAGCAAACATATGTATTTAATATGAAATCTTACAAAACAAGCCATTACTCTTAAGTATATACAATACCCTGTGGCTTCAGGTGACAAAATATATTATAACAAAATATATAATAATATTCAAAATAAAGTGCAAAAGGAAAATAAGAAAATCAAAACTGAATAAGCTGCTTGAAGTGCATGAAAGTCAGTTCTGTCACATTACAAGAGGATAACAATGGATGAGCATTTCAAGACATCTTTGAAGAAAAACATTTCTGAGAAATAATTACTAAGTCACTGCACCACTGGTGGGGATGGGGTTAGATTGGTAATAAACCGTGCATGAGCTGACAATATTAGATTTAATGCAATTGCGGATGAGCTTTGATCGGAATCGTCCACTGTCCATGTGGATTCTTTGCTCTGTTTAACCATATGTTTACTTGAGACATCTCCTCTCAGTAAATAGCATGTTGTAATGCTTCTCAGTCTCATGAGCTGCCTTTGAGATCCACAGTTACTGATGATGTTCAATGTGTGTTGTAACATTTGTGTTTCATTGATATGATAACACTGCATAAAAAGACACATGGTTTACATATATTAGAAGTTAAATTGTGTAATTTGCTGGCATTTACAGTGTATTGATAGTAAGAAACTAATTTTACCAATGTTATATTGACAAATATTTCCTGTTTCACTTCATGGAGGGCCTTCCAACTACACGCATGCACTGTGTCCTATTCTCAGGCAGGTTCTGGGTGGCATAGTTACCAGCAAGAGGAACTGAAAACTGAAAACAAATTCAGTACACTTTGTCTTTGGCAGAAAAAACAAGCAGTGAGGGGAGCTTTTTAGTGTGCTGAATTTGTTTTCACTTCATCTGACTAATGTTCATGCACCAAATCTCTCATATTCCTAAAAACGCCCTCTATTGTTTTCAAATGAATTTTGTTCATAATGTCAATGTAATTAAAGTGATTCATGAGACAGTTCATTTGAATTTGTGTGAAAACCTGAAAGACTCCTAACATTTGCCAAGGTGGGTGTCCAAAACTGTGGATTTTGACTTGACTTTTGAACAGAGAATGTGGGTGCGGCCTGCAGAACTTGGATATACACAGTGCTTACAGGATACTGTTTCATCTTGTGGCTTCAGTGAAACATATCAGAAAGTTGACTGTAAATATTAGGAGCAGTATTAGCACTCCTCTGGTTGTACTTCCTCTGGGAACATTTCTGGCTGAAGCTCATGCTCCTCTCCGTTAAACCAAATAGCTCAATCATCCAAATCACTCTGCAGATGACAGAACAGGCTGTACTTGGGAAATTCTCAGCTTATTATTCACAACAAGTCATCTTGAGCCAAAGTCTGAGAAAACAGCTGCTGCAGTATGTAATAGCATGGAAAAGGACTGCTGCTCAAAGATTTCCGTATTGCAGGTTGTCTGCCCTATAAATATCTTTCTCCTGGAATCACAAGGTTGAATACAGCCCCAAAAAACAGAGCACTGACATCCGACCAGCTCTGTCCAGACTCTGTGTGTATCTGAGTGCTGCTGGCCAAACAAATACATTCCACAGGCCTTGTGACTCAGTTTTCACATGCAAATCCAAAACACACAGTTTTACTCTCAAAAGTTAGCTACCTAAGCTCTGATAACTGCAAAGAGAATAAACATAATTCATCAAATTTATTCCTGGGATGACTCATGCCTTTATGTTATCTACAATGACAAGAGAGATTAAGTGAACTCTATGCAATTACCTACATTTATGTATAAATTTGTCTAAAAATATGTTCAAATCTCCATCTAGGGTGCAATTATGAACAGACACTATCTATTTCCACTAATAACACCCAAATCATTGTATTGTTCTAGTCCATACTGAATACATCATTCAAACATTCCTAGTGTAAGTTGGACAAAATATGTGAACCCCTCGGCTAATGACATCCACAAAAGCTAATTGGATTCAGCCATTTTGGCATAAAAGCACTACAATATTTTTAAGTTTGATATTAACCTGAAGCATCTGCTGTTGTGAACCATGCTTAAAAAAAGAGATATATCAAGACTTATAGTCATGAATTGTTGATTTGTATCCAACTGGAAAGAGTAACAAACTAATCTCAAAGAGTTTAGATATTCATCAGTCCACAGTCCAACAAATAGTCTAAAATGGAGATAATTTAGTTCTCAGGCCACTCTCCTTAGAAGTGGACGCCCAACTAAGATAACTCCAAAGGAACAACACAGCATAATCTGGGAGGTAAAAAAGCAGCCCAGAGTACCAACTAATGATTTAAAGGTATCATTGGATTTGGTTAACATCTTTGCTCACGAGTTTATCATGCATAAATCATTATGCATGGTTGTGCAGAGCTGTCCATGGCAGGACCTGACAGAGGAAGCTGCTGCTCTCCAAGAAAAACATCAGTGCCATCCTGAAGTTTGCTAAAGACCAGCCTGACACTGGTATCTTAATGTCTGGTTGGCCCTATGCCAGCTAGGTCCTGGTAGAAGTTGAATGATGCAGCAGGAAAATGAACCTAAACATCAGAGTAAATCTACTACAGAATGACTCCAAACAAAGAAAACCCACCTTTTTGAGGGGCCCGGTCAGATCCCAGGCCTCTACCCAATCGGGATGTTGTGGACTGACCTTAGGGAGCAGTTCACACCAGACATCCGAAGAATATGGCTGAGCTGAAGCAGTTCTGTTTGGTAGAATGGTACAAAATTCCTCTTGAGCATTGTGAAGGTCTTATCTACAGCTACCAGAAGCATTTTGTTTGAAGTGATGGCTGCCAAAGTTTGTTTGACCAGTTATTTAATCCAAGGGTTTACTTACTTTTTCCACCAGCACCATGAATGTTCAATGGATGTGTTCAGCAAATACAAGAAAGATTATTGTTCTTTGTGTGTTACTAGCTTAAGCACCATTTCCTTTGTCTATACTTGTACTTAGATGAAGATCAGATCAGATTTCATGAATAATCTATACAGAAAACTAGATAATTCCAAAGGGTTTAAATATATGGTATTCCCACTGTAAGGAGGTAGAACCATGAGACATGACCATGTGTCTGCACAGCTGTAAACTTTTGGGAGGCACCATATTACATGTTGTTAACACAGGGTGCTAGACTTAAATGTCTGACAGAAAACCGGAGATGATTATATGAAAAAATACACTAGCAGGCTGAAAGAGATTCAGGCGAGTTTAAGATTAAATTCCAAGAGACAGATTTTTGACGGGTAAGAAAAGCAAAACAGGAAATCTTAATCAAGCAAACATATCCAGTGATGATATGGAAGTGATGAAGTCTAGTTTACGTTAGGGTTAACTGTCAATATAGGGGCCAAACACTATGTCTTTCATTTCTAAAAACTTGGGCAGTGCAGGCAACTTGCATCATCTTCATATTTTTATAAGGGGATGGGGTTAGTTCTCCTCTTCCTTCTGTGTTTGTCAGAGGAACTGTTTCTCCCTCCATTCTGCAAAGACAAATTTTAGTAAGCCACTTTACACAGAACACTGGCTTTTAGGGTCCCTGTGACCCCTTAGGCCCCTAGGCCTGTACTGGTATTGGTGCATTTGATAACCCATCTACGGACTCAACAGTAGTAGATTTGCAGTCCATTAACTTTTATAGTTTGTCTCCCAAATCTCTACAGTAGATTGATTGATTGACTGATTTTCTTATACTACTATATTTCATGTTTTGAATATTATGGTAAATCATTTGTTGAGCAGGTTTTTAAAGGGTTGCCTGGCTGCATTCTCCCTCTCTCTCTCCAAGCAGTGAGGCAGTGGTGCAAGAGCTGGATGCTTTTTCTTACTCTCAAGTACTCATATGTTTTGTTTTCACCATGTATCGGACTGAATAGTGGAGTAAATAACCATCATTAAGTCTTATTAATACAACAAATAATAACACAAAAGAGTAAAGCTGATAATTCTCTGTGATTCTTTGTTTCTCACTAATGTGGAACAGACACACACTGTGTTGTCTGACAGACCTCCCCTGTTGTTTTGGTGTTCTGCTTTTATTTGTTGTTGTTTATTTGTTTATTTGTTGTTGTAGAGATGGCACTGCAGCCACGGACTGAGCTTGTCACATAATGCCAGCACAGTTCAAAACAGAAACTTGATACCAACAATTTGTGGCAGACCACTTCACTCAGAAAATAAGATTAAAATTATTTGAATTTTTATTAATTATTCAGTAATGATTTCCAATGATATAACATTCTGGACATGAAATGCTGAACCGAATCATGAAGCACTGCTGCTAATGAGCAACTCTTTCCAATGATGTCATCCCTGCACAAAAAAAAAAACTTTTACAGAGAAATTTGGTTGCTGCAGCTGATCAGGGGAAATGAGTCATTAAATAGCATTCTTGCAAGCTTTCTTAAATGGTACCAAAGTCTAACCACTCAAAAAGTGACATATTTATTACACTAACATTTTTTCCTTTTCTCTCCCTCTGTCCTCCTTGTTGAAAGATCATTCCTTGCCTTAGTTGGGACCGGTCGGAACCAGCTGGTTGGCCCAGCTTAGCTCCCTATCCCAAACACTGTGACTGAGTGAATTGGAGACAGGAGTACAGTTGGGAGAAATCATGAAAAGAAAAAAGAATGAGAGGAGAAAGTGGAAGAAGGAGCCACACATGTGTACATGGTTGTTTGAGACTTTTCCCCACATATGTTTGCCTCATTATCCTGCGGTTGCAGCTCACTCTGCAGGAATGTAGGGCAGCAGACACATGTCCAACTCCTAGCCCCCAGTGACATATAAGCACACACACAGAGGCTCTACACATTGTTAATCAGGGTGCTGCACAGCCCCACTTCCTGAGGGACCCTCAACAACACCCCTCCCCCCATCTCAGCTGGACCCCAGTAATCAGACTTGGATGAGTTTGCTGAAAAATCTTCCTGGACATTTAACTGACACAGAAAAGATGCCATGGAGTCAGCAGAGAGATGCTGGTAATGAAAAACACATGACTGGATCTGTGTGCAGTCATTTAAACAACAGCAGAGTGGGTGGGACACAGAGGAGAGAGGCATTCACAGCTGGGCTTTCCCTAACATAGGTCCAGTGTTCTCAAAAAAGACTTCTGATATAGAGACACATGCTTGTGCATACATGCATACATATATGAAACCCATGAAACCTTGTTTTTGTTTTGTTTGTTTGTTTGTTTGTTTTGTCTTTTTGAGAAAAACAATGTCATGTTCTGCTGTGATGGAGCAAAAAAATAACAAACTGTGACACAGTTTGGACACATTAAAGAGTCAATCGTCTTCCAGAAGGAATTAAGATTAAACCTCTCTGGCCCTTGGCCAAGCAGGGGGGGGGGGGGACCACTTTGACCTTCAGGAGGGGAAAAAAGCAAGAGGCAAACTTATCCATCAAACCAAAGAGAGAGGGAGGGGAGGGTTAGGGAGGAAGAGAAACAGAGGAAGAGAGAGAGAAAGAAAGAGAGAGAGGGAGGGCTAGCACAAGAGTGAGAGTGGCAGAAAGACGAAAAGACACAAAACTTGTGACTTGACAAAAGAGGGCAGGTACCAGAGGCAGGTAAGAAACTTTATTTGTTTTTTCCATGGGGCCCCTTTTTTAGATGAGGCATTATCAATGAGATAAGATTCTAGACAGGAGTGTGTTTGTATGTGGAACAGAGAGTAGCAAAGGGAGCAGTGTGTGTCTGTTTGAACTGTTTGGACTGGGGGGAAATCCTGGCATTGGCACAGCTGGGCCATGCTGGTGTGTTTCTATAGAAACACCGTGCCCTACAAAATGGTACTCTGTCCTCCAGGGAGCTGCTGCAAACATCGACTGACGTTTTTCTCCGCTTCTCCACGTGAGTGAAAAGAGCTGCTGCTGCAGGAAAATTAAAATATGAAGAGAGTGAAGCTTTAGTCAGGGTAAAAAAGATCTGCTCGTGGCTCTCTTGGCTGGTGCAGAAGGATCTTTATTTTTGCAGCTCATCAGATGGATCGTCAGGGCTAGACAGGCAGTTTTTTATAAGGGGTTTTTTTTTTTTTTCATAACAAATTCTCATGGATCTGAAGTTCTGATGGATGCATCTGACCTGGATGGCTTTTAACCAGATGTCAGAGTAAAACCAAGAAGGAATACTGGAAATGTGTTAAAACATCTCAGGCGTGCATGTTTTGTTAAAAAGAAACACAGGCTGCGCTGATGCAGAAGTTGGAAATTTTTTTTAAAACCCCTTTTTGCAGTGTGTAACGAACATAAAAGGAAAACAATTTGTGATGAATGCTGAGCTGGTTGATTATCAGGACAAAGGAGCAGTGATGACAGTGTCAAGGCAGAATAGCAGACTGTCTGCAGGAGCCTGATGGTGCTAGGTTCTGTTTTTTATATACTCTCAAGTTATTTTTGATTTCAATCATCATATTTCTGTTTAATAACTGTTTTTTAATGATGCACATAGTATAGATGTAGCTCCAATCTTTGCACAGCCACTGCAGGACAACCACACCCACATGAAGAAAGGTTTTGGCAGTAGTGTGAAGTATTTCTGATGTGACTCGTTTCTTTTTTTTTCAGTGGCTCTAAGAAACACTTGTGATAATATTTGGTTTAAAGAGTGACAACAAGAAAATGTGATTAATTGGAAAGAATTCATTATCGAGGACTTTGTGGTGACAAGGGCCTTTATTTCTCTTGCTGCTCCTTGAGAATGAAAATTATGTTATGTCCTGATACCCACAAACATAAACAACAGTCTGAAAATACAGTTATGGTTTTGAACAAGGATATTAATGATTCCTGTGATGATCTTTTAAAAGTACTTTTTCTTGGTAATAGTGCCCAACTAGTAATAAAATGTAAAAGGTATCATGATTACACTTTTCATTTTAAAAAAACCCTATCATTCAACTTATTTGCAGTTGTACTATAACTGATAATATTTTGGTCTTTGATGTCAAGAATTGCAAAGAAAACATCACAGGAAGGTAAATTATTTAATTCTAAGTTGATATTTAATTCTACGTTAATTCTTTAATTTTATTGGAAATATTTGGAATTTCCATTTATGATAATCAAAACTGAACTATAGACAAGGTTCACAACGCCATGCTGACCTTGGAAACAGCTGTTGAGAAAACAATTCTACCTTAAGGTCCAATAAGTAGCTGCATTAGGAGTTGTATTTTGTCAATTTGACATGGGCCTGTGGAATGACAAACCTTTGTCAAATGTATTTTACAATTTGAAAAGTAATAACATAAATCAACATTCTAATGAAAACTGGACAAACTCCATATTCTAATAAAGATTATGTACTATGACCGAAAGCAACAGATGGTTTGCCATTGTGAAGCATCATTGACACACGACCTGCAGAGATTTATTACAAGAATCTCTAAACCGATGCAATAAGTTCAACACTCGGGTTGACATGTATTAGATTTGCTTGAGGTAACAAATAACAAAACAATGAGTCGGCCCCGTCTGGCTTTGAGTCTTTAGTTATTTGGCAGACTACTGGTCATGATAACAGAAGCACGAGGGGGAAGATAGCTGGTTCTGGTTTTAAACGAGGGGCTGGGAGGCTCTGAATGACTGAAGGGAAAAGGAAGGGCTGTGCCAGGGAACACCGTCAGAGAAAAGTTAAGATATGTTTTTCCAGGCTGAGGAGATTCTGGCTCTGAGCCTCATTCCTGCCCCGTGATTCATTTGTGATGTTTATCACACTGGCCAGGAGCTTTTCTAACTGGAGCAGAGATTGGAAACATTTGTGCCTTTACAAAACATTTAGTGTGCTTAAAGCATTATGTATTTTCACAGCTGTGTGGTGATTGTTACAGCAGGTTTATGCTAATGAGGTATAGTGCACGGTACAAAAACAAAAAAAATTGCACACAGACAGATGGTGTGTGTGTATCCAAAACTTTGGGATTATGAGATGTAGTCATCACAGCCTGAAAAGATATCACTCAATGTTGAAAAGTGAATTTATCCCCAATGAATGGTTCATTCTTGTGATGATAAGTCAAACATCTACATCTGTTTGAGTGAGTGTGTTTGTGTGTGTGTGTGTGTGTGTGTGTGTGTGTGTGTGTGTGTGTGTGTGCGTGTGTTTCAGTCTATCTTCAGTCTCTCAGCCAGAGCGCATGGAGCTGATCTAAGTTGCATATATCTGTTGGACATATTTTGAAAAGTCAGCAATTACAGAATAAACCTGAGTGCACCTCCCCTCTGCTCTTCTAGAGGAAGTGCAAACTCTTGGGTGTGTCTTGGATGAGTTTGTATACCATCAACGTGCTAATTTATGCAATGAAGAAACTCCATGATCTATACAACTCTGAAACACTGACCCACACTGAAAACCACTCTGAAATATTCCTGGTGAAAAATAGAGTATGTGCCTATGCTTGCAAACTTAAAACATATATGTACATGTGTCTTAATATAAAAATCCATCAGAGTCTCATTTTGATTTAGTCCAGTTTCAACAGGGTCTCTCCTGGGTAAAGAGATTTAACTCTCTCGACCTGCAGTTTTCCCCTCCACAGCTCTCCCTTTGGACAAGTGCTGACAATAGAGCCTTTATCCCAAAACATTTCCTTTCATCTTCCACATAAGTGCTCATTTCCTGTATCAGTATCTGCCCCTCCTACACTTGAAGGGAATTATACAAATCACTCTTTTGTGCTTAGTCTTCATCTTGCTAACAATCCACAAAACAAATATCTGATGCTATATTTATGTATCATTAGTGATTTCATAGCATTCATTAACATTCTTTTCTTATTCATACACAGATATAGAAACTGTTATTATATTAACCATATTAACCAGAATACTTCCTCAGTGTACAAATCTTAATTATTTTCACCCCAACAGGACAGATACACTTCGTCTATACTTATGCAAGAGTGGCATCAGACAGCGTTTTTGATGTTAAAATAAAAGTGCAGTAAAAGTTCAGGTGGCAGACTGCTGAGCATATCGGCTTACAATACTATGGTCCCGGTTTTATGGTAAGGAGCCAAAAGAAGCCTGCTCCCTGTTTGCCTTGGTACTACCGTTTCAGCCCGTTCGGTCCTGAGAACTCCTCATCTCACTACAGTTCGAACACAAACCAGCAGGGTTTGGGAATATTTTTTGCTGCAAATCAAAAAGAAAAAAATATTCCCAAACTCCTCCCAAAATAAGAAAAAACTAAATACAAACAGCTGTGTACATGTGCATAGTTAACATAAAGTATGTTAAGAGGCAACTGTCCTGGTCTGCACTGAGCCTCTTAATGCTTGATAATCAGGGAAAAAGGGTTTGTACACACTTGTGAGTCAACACCGTCCCAGAGCTTGCACACAGAGCAAGAAAAAGAAAAGGATCCAGTTGTTAAACTTTCTCAATGGGCGGAATTGGCCGACTGTATTGGATAACCAGCGGAGCCATAATGACAGTGAGTCATAGGGAGCCTCTTTCTCTCTTTAATTGAACCATGTAAGTGTACATAGAGTACAATCAAAAAATGAATTACCTCTGTTTCATGCTCTGTTGCAGGACAATGAAGGCCAGCGTGGGACTCTTCTCTGCATTGGCTCTATTCCTCCTGATGGGGGCAGTGGTCACACAGAGACTGAAGCCAAAGAAGCCCACCAAGCGCCCACCCGCCGCCAGGAGAGAATTTGTCCATAGAACTGATGTGGCAGGAAAGCCAGAGCCCCAGGAACCCACAGACTTCCCCCCACCCATCCTGGGCCCACCCTCCATCTATTCTGACTGCCCCAAAGAGTGTTTATGCTCCCCAAACTATCCAAATTCTCTCAACTGTGAGAACCGGAACATCCGTGTGATCCCTGTCATCCCATCCAGAACCCACTACTTGTACCTGCAGAACAATTACATCTCAGAGGTGACAGCAGAGCCATTCGTCAACGCCACTGAGGTCCGCTGGGTCAACTTGGCAAACAATCGTATTCATCGAATAGACAAACAGGTAAGAGGGTTTCCTAAATTAATATTCATGACTTAAAATAAAAAAAAAAAATCTAAAAATTCTTTATCTGTCTCTTATGCAGGTATTTGAGAAAATCCCAGCACTGCTCTATCTTTATGTGCACCGCAACCAACTAAAAGAGGTCCCCTCAGGTCTCCCAGCAAGCCTGGAACAGCTCCGCCTCGCAAGGAATCGTATTTCCAAGATCCCCACTGGCGCTTTCAGAAAGATGGGGAACCTGACGCTGCTTGACCTGTACCACAACCAGGTAAACCTCTGTGCTGTTTAGGTATGAGCAGTGACATGCATCTCTGGAGCAAACAGAAACGTGCAACTGATTTTGTACTGTATGGTTTGTACTCTTTCTCCTCAGCTGAGTGACAGCGACCTGGGAAAGAACACGTTCAAGGACCTGAAGAGCCTTGTGCAGCTGAATCTGGCTCACAACATCCTGAGGAAGATGCCCAATGGCATACCTAGTAGCCTCATTCAGCTTTTCCTTGACAAAAACCTTATAGATGACATTCCAAAGCAAGTATACAGCGTGCTTGTTCACACATAGCTGATGAACAGACCCAGTGCACGTATTCTTAAACACCTGTTGGATGTTAAATCTCATGCTTGTTTTTTCTGTCTGTCATTCTCTCGCACAGAGACTACTTCAAAGACTTAAGTCACCTGGCATTTGTGAGGCTGAACTACAACCAGCTGAGTGATAAAGGAGTTCCGAAAGCCGTGTTCAACATTTCCACCCTGCTGGACCTGCAACTGGCCCACAACCAGCTTGCCTCTGTTCCTCTCTTCAACGGTCATCTGGAGCACCTGCATCTCAACCACAACAGCATTGAGAGTAAGTCCAACACCATCCCAGGATATGTGAGAAAAGGTCGCAGAAATATGTATGTCAGCTGAGACATGGCAACAACACTCATCTTTACAAGACATTTGGTTTGCTTAGGGATGCACTGGTCAATATTTTTATATCAACAGTGGATCAACTGACTAATGAAGTGAAATGTAAAAAGCTCATAGTGATGAGCCCAAAGAGAATTTTCCCGTGACTATTCCCCTGGACTGTGTGGTGCATTTTAGCGTCTTTCAGCTCATAGCTTTGGTTTTCTGGCCCATAACTTTACTGTTTGCACTGACTCTCACAGCTCTCCACTATCTTGTTTTCAGATGCAGTGTGCAGCTGTTTAAAGTGATAAGGCCTGTGACAAACAAAATGTACAAAACCTGCCCAACACCAAACAGCAGTCGGACAAAGTTACTAGCCTGTGAACAGAGTGGAGCATTTAGCAGCTAAAAATCTGGATATTTTTCTCAGGTATTGATGGGGTTCAAATCAGGCATAAAAGGACACATTTTGTCTGGTGGTCAGAAACACAAATCTAAATATCTCAGATGTTGCTTTATATGTCAGATGGAAGTGTGCATAGGCAGCTATTTGGTATAATATCATAACGTGTCAGTGTTGTGTTTAGTTCTATAGCTCCAAAGCGGCCAGAAAGTCATTTAATGCAGCTTTAATGTTGGTTCTTCACAATTCTCGTGATGTTCTCTCTGAGCAGACTTCTGCTGAGGTTTCTGTTGGGCAGAGCTATGCTGGGAAGTACATAAGGTCACCAAACTCCACACACTAACTATCATGATAAAGGTTTATAAGGGAAAACAAAGCTGTGGAGTGTATGAGAGATGTCAATCAAGTGCAGTCCATTCACACATGTATATAACATATGTAAAGGACACATCAAGCTCAGCTTGACCTCACCAGACCTTCTGCTCCAAGTATCTGTTTGGTTACAACAATGAAGGGTATCTCTAGCAAAACTGAAGACCCCAATATTTTCCTCAGGAGTTGGTGGATACCAAAACTACCTTGCTATCACTTTAAATTGTGATAACATGTCAGGGCTGCTTTATTTGAGTTTTTTCTTCCCACTGGCAGCCAAAATTTTAAGAAAATGAATGCAACTTTAACCTACTGTATTTGCCCAATCCTAATTTATTCATCTTAAATTACCTTAACCTTACTTGGAGCTGTAGCCAGTTCATAGTAAATATTTCTTAAAATAAGATTTGTGAATAAGTTTACAGATTTTTCTCTTAAGACTTTCCATTAACTAGCAAGTTCTTGCTTTCCTATTTATGACTGTTTCTGTGTCGAGACTAAAGCTGGACAAGTTTTTTTTCTGGCAGCGCCTTAAAGCTTTGCTTCCAGGCTCACAGACTCAATAGCATTGTTTATATCATGCTTCAGAAGTTAATCCATATGTGGAGCAATTCTTTGCTTTTTATTCATCCTTCTAGTTGTCTTGTCTGTACTCTATTTGTCCCATTTGTTTTATTTCTGCTGTACTGCATGAACCCGTTTGTTTACTTACAGTGAACGATTTATGTCTTTTTTAAAAATTTCTTTCCTCAAGCACTTTGGAACATGTTTTAGTAAGTGCCTTAGTAAGAGTAAATTATTATCATTTTTTTTTAAAAAAAGTTATATAATCTAATTCAATTTGCATTCTTTTTTTTATTTTGCTTGTTTGAGGGAAAACACCATTTCAAGACTTGACATTTATGACTTTGTGTTTCCCTTTCAGGCATCAATGGCACCCTGATCTGCCCTTACAGCCTGCAGGCTGACCTGAGTGATCGCAACCTGCTGCCCAGACTAAGGTGCGTCACATTATATCTAACCTTGGCACGCAACAATAAAAGCTGGCATAGTGGCACCATTTGAGAGGAAGTAAATAGGAACAAAAAATACTAATATGTAATGAGGAAATGATGAGTTTCTAAAGGAGGGAGTCATTGTAATGGAATGTTAAGCTCCTCTTCTGTTGCCTCAGGTACCTGCGTTTGGATGGAAATCACCTCAACCCCCCCATCCCTCTTGATGTCGTCATGTGCTTCAGAAACCTTCACTCTATCGTCATTTAAGAGAAATGTGCCTGAGGGCCTGGGGGCATGCACACAAGCATAAATCAAACACACACACATAGAGTATACACGCACGAACAAACAGTCACTGTGGACAAACTGAATTCAAGGCAAACATGCTCAATTAAGCACAAGGAATAGCCACCTGTACATTCTGTGGAAATGTGTTATTGAAAGAGTGGCCCCAGATAAATGGAAAAACTGTAAAGCTTTGATAGTATAAGCTTTCAAAAGTTTCATTGTTGCCAGATTCAGAACAGTGAACTATGCATCTAAGAAGAGTGGGTATGCCGACATTTAGGGTTAGGTTTTTGTAGGACTAACAGTTTATACGCCTTTTTTTTTTTAAACAAAAAACTAGATTGACTAAAGCCTGAAAATATAGGTACATTGACAGATGCTACAGATATGGAGGGTAGTTATGGCGGCTTGCAGATGTAATCAGAGTAGAGCTAAGACCATTGAGAACAAGCAGACCTGCGGTGGATGTCAGAAGAACCAGTTTAAAACATGACTACCATGTAGTTGAAACTGTCCCGAATGTGCCTGTGATTTTCAAGGTACTCCATGTAAAAATGTCATTCTATTCTTTTTAGTCTTAGTCTTCTGTATATTATTCTTCTGTATAAAGAAACTTTGTACAAATAATGGAAAATAAAAAAGTTTTTCTTTAATCATTTGATCATACTCGTTGATTAATTTCACTGAATTCAGAAAATTGGATCCGCAAGGCTTTCTCACCACTCTGTCTTCAAGTGTATACTCCACTGGTAACGCTGCATCAGCGGACAGCAACAAAACTTATGTCTCTGTAATTCCGGGGGAAATTGGGCATCCAAAGCGGATGAAAGTCAAATTCAGTTTTAGAGCGTTGGTTTCCTTAAAGGTATGCTGTGAAGTTTTTTGACCACTAGTAGCACTATGAACTAGGTTTTTAAGGAAACACAAGCAGGACAAGATACTCATTCCTGTTGCTGGTTTAGAATTGTAACAGTTGTAACATTTCCAGAAAGTCTGCACTACGAACGTTTTATGAAGAAGTCCATACATTGAATGTGTTTGGTGAGGCCTTGAGGATAAAAACATGCATTTTGATGAAAATGTAAACATAACTTCTGTTTGATCACAAAACAAGAACTCCACATGGCAACTGTAATATATATTTTTTCCCTATAATTTATGTGGCATAAATATATCTATATATCTGTGATCTGAACTATCAGAAATATGTGGAATAAAAAAGAGGTGTCCTTTGGCAGTTCATGTCTTGTGTCTAATTCACACTGAATTTATTATATATTAAGGATATCAACTCGTTGTCAGTGGGAAAATCAGTAAAAGCTATAAAAGAAGTTTTAATAGACCTGCACTATAAACCTTTCTGTAAAATGTATCCTTTTTAAATTTTGTTGTTACTGATAATGATTACAGTGTACACAGTTATTATCTGTTATTATTATTTTACTTCTAATAGTTGTTTTCTATTGTCCTGAAATATGAAATGTAACCAACATCTCTCAAAGCAAAGATATACAAAGGCATGACAGTTATGACATGTGCCAAAGGGATAGTCTCAAAAATCACAACAAATGCCAGAAACAGAAAAAAAACTGCGTTAGCAAAGCGTAACAGTGGTTACAAGCACCCCATTTGCTACACAGGCCTAGAATTTACTACTGGGTTGAATTCATACCTCTGATAATATCAGCAGAACCTTATTAGCTTAACTCAGTGGTTCCCAACCCAGGGGTCAGGACCCCATCAGGGATGGAAAAATAACTGAGGAACTGGGAGGTGATTTCCAAGATAAGACAGAAGAAAAACATATACCTGCCACAGAAATTTATTTTTTCAAACTAATCTTTTTATTTTGACTTATTTTATTCAAATGCAAAAAAATCAGTCAGAAACTGTGAATCATTAGAATTTTTTCATGTTCAAAAAACTTTTTGACGACCTCTAGTGGTTAGAAACAAGCACTAAGTATTCCTGAGCTTGAAATTGCTGTTGGATTTTTTTTTTTTTTTTTTTTTAATTATTACAGAGGCCTTAATGTATTTCCCAGAGTAGAATTTGTACATTTTTCACCTCCATATTTACGCGTATATTGCTATACATGGTATGGATTTATTTCATTGAATGACCACTGGTTATTCCTGCTTCCCTTGGACTTTACCTGCAAATTAAATTGCCACATTGAGTGAATTTTCATCAGTCATGAAAAGTTAACCCTGGCAAGACAAGCAGGGGAGCAGGTCCGATAGGTGTTTCCGATCAGGGCTTGTCTGACTTCACTGCCAATGATTGTGCTCCTCGAGGAAAACCAGTAGGGTTTTATCTCACACTCTGCAGAAGGAGCATGCATTTCCAGCAGGTACTTAAACAGTTATGCATTATTTAGGAGTAGACATGGAGACTGATCAGAAAACAAACACAAGTTGCAAAACATGAAAAGCTAGAGTAAGTACTTTGTAATGAGGACACGCAGCTAAGTATATTAACGCTGCAGAGGAATGACGACACCCTAATGTATGACACATGGAGCAATCACACAACTCATCACTGACAGCGATAGTGTTTTTTCTACAATGACGAAACCAAACTTCATGGAGGAGGAAATCTTTGATCATTCCTTTTCCTTTTCCTTCAATCAGGTATTGAGACATCAGCCAGCATTTCCTTTAACTGCAATGGGCTTCCTTCTCCTGTAAACCAATTTTTGTGCGTGTACATGTGCAGGTGCATGTGTTTGTATGTGCCTGTGTGAGCTGCGAAATACCTGGTAAAATCCCCCTGCTCCACTATAAGAGGAGACGGCATGGAAACACAAGGGCACATCTTTCCCTGGACTCATCCTCTGAGTAAAACGCACACAGGTGAGTTCTCAGGTGTGTGAGTAGTGGTGAGTTGTGGTGATGGTACCTATGCATTGTGATGGCTATTTGCTTGCCTGTTAGATAACATAATGATGCTTTAGCCTTTGAAAAAAGAATAGAAGGTGTATTCTATACGCTTTAAATGTATACTAAATTGGTACATGAACGCTCAGCAGATAACCGTAGAGATGAAGATGCTGCTCTGCCTGCTCCTCCTGCTCAGCTGCCTGAGGGAGCCTGTGGAAAGCCGAACTCTGCATCTGGACAGCTGCTCTGTCAACATTCACACACAAGAACTGCGCAAATATTACTCTACTATAAGATCCGATGTGGTGAGTTTAAGCCCCACTCTCTCTCTCTCTCTCTCTCTCTCTCTCTTTCTTTCTCCCTCTCTCTCTCTCTCTCTCCGCTAATTCAAAATAAATCCTTGAAATCAACAAATGCAACTGCCTCATCCACCATAACAGGCAATCACTTTACAACACAGAAATACAAATAAAAATACCAGAAAACTATTCATAACACACACTATTTATGACCCTTTTAAGCGGGTTGAAATTTTGGACTTATGAGAGCAATTCTAAAAGGATCATTCATGTTTTTTTTACCTGACAGATAGCAGGAGACAGTGAGATTGGAGTAAAACTTCTGGACAGATCAGTGATAAAAGATGTTCAGGTGAGTCATTGTGATGTTTATGTTATGTTATTGTTATGTGCTCTCTACCCTAAACTTTAATCAAGTTTTTCATATTTCTAAGAAACAGACTGCTCAAAACTATATAAACAGTATATGAATTTGCAATGTAAGTATAGAAGAACTGCTTTTATATGAGCTTTGTATGTCTTTATCAGGAGGGACAGACGTGCTGTTTCGTGCGTCTTCTTCTGCGTTTCTACGTTGAGAGAGTGTTCAGCAACTACGCCACTACGCAGCCACAGCAACAACGCTGCTCCAGTGCACTGGCCAACGCTTTTGTCAGCATCAGAAAAGATATGCATAAATGTGTAAGTGAGTTGTTCAATAATAAAATGGGATTTTGGATGTCTGCCATAAGAAGTATTAATAACTGTGCTCTGTTCTATGCAGCACTGCCACTGTGGAGAGGAAACACAGAGAATAATTGACTCCCTCCATGCTGAGTTTATCAAGGTATGTAGTATATGGAATAACTCATAATACTGTAGGTAAAAATCTTGTCATGTCCTAAATTCTCACAGTGGACTGCAGAGGGTGCCAGGCAGCGAGCTCCAGCAATTCTCAAAAATGTTTGAAGTCCAATTCACAACCATTCTACTGGTTGAATCTTTTATTATCTTAATTATATCAGGTATCTCCAAACAAAAAGATGTTAAGTGAACAAACACAGTAACAAAACCTATCAAGATTCCACTTAGGGTGCTCAGTGACCTATTATTTATTTTGTTACCCCTAACGTTAGTTCTGTTTGTTAAAAATGCAACACCGTGTTACAGCTGCAGCTCCCGTCAACCAAACAGCTATCATGACAAAGCAAACAGAAAATTCTTTCTAAACAGTTGTGCTCATCATTAAACCAGTGTTTCTCCTTTTTTTCCTTTTGTCTTGTTCCTATGTTTCTCTCTCTTTCTCTCGGAGCAGCTTCAAATAAACCAGGCAGCGCAGAAGGCCATGGGAGAGCTGGACATTGTTCTGGAGTGGCTGGAGGGACTCAGCCAAAAATCAGACTAATGATCAGGCAGAAACTCAGCAACACCAGTGATTATGTCAAAAATGAAACTCTTTGCCCGGCATCACTTCTAAGCAGAGTGAAGATGACACATTTTTCTTCACGTCCTTGCCCATTTGCATTTCTCTGTTACGCACTTGAATTAACTTAAAATGTTTCTAATCCACTGGCTTGTGGACTGAATTTTTAATGCAATATTTATAACATGATGTGTTGATATATAACATGATGTAACAGGATGATGACGTAAATGTTTAATTATTTATATTTACAAAGAATAGAAAGTTGTTATGGTATGTGTGCTTCTACTGTAAGGATATTATGCAGAAGAAACTTTTTTTTTTCTAAAGCTTTTTCAACTTTTAATATTAAAAATGCTTTAACATAAAGATCAATAAAACACTTTTTATATACTTTATATACTAACTTTGAGTGTTTCCTTTCCTCACAAAAAAGGCATGCTCTGTATTACCATCTAGTGGTCATTATCAAAAATACAGGGTTTTGAACGAACAGAAAAAAGATGAATTACTGCAACAAAAATCATTATCATTTGCAGCCGCAGCAGTTCTCAATCTGTTACAATATATATATATATATATATATATATATATATATATATATATATATATATATATGTATATTCAAATTAGCTTCACAATCTGTCCACATACCCCCTGACAACTGCAGAAGCAACCCTTGGATTACAAGAACCCCCAATTGGGAATAAATGGTCTATTAGGTCATTGACCTAATGCAATATGTTAATTTCTGTAATCATTATTTCTGTAAAAGTAGTTACTGTAATATTACCACATAATAAAACAAATGATTTGAATAGAAGATTTACACATTAACTTTATTTCATTGTCTCTGGGTCCTCAACATTGTGACTAAGGCAATCCTCTGTAAGGTATCACTTTCTTCTTTGGTGAATATGAGCTGTTATCAGCAGGATGAAGGTTCAGGTTTAGCTTTGCTTAACAAATCGCTGGGATGTGATAGTTGTGTTTCTTTGATTTTGATGTACTATGGAGCATTTTGTTGTTTGAGGTCTGTCTTTAGCTGTAATGTGTAATGACAATCACCACAGATATAAAAAGAATATTTGAAAGGGTGAAAATGAAAGTAATTAGGCTGCTTGCCATTTGACAGAACACAGGAAATTTCTTGAACATGCTGTTTTTTCACTTTGCTGCTAATGGTAAAATGTGAGAAAATGAAACTATAACTAGAAAGATCTAGCTAAACCAAATTGTTCCTCTTTTTCTGTCACTCCTCTTGTTTTTACTGGTGCTGCAACAACTTGCGTCAAAGAAAATGCAGATGGGATTAGTAGAAAAGAATAGGAATGACAATCTTTAACTGAAGTAGATATAACAATACTACAAATTTGCAAACAAGTAGTTCTAAAAGAAAAACCTTGTGATGGATATATCATTATTAGATTGTTCATTTTTACGAAACAATGTGTAATACATTTTACTCATGTAGCTGGTCAGGTTAGAGTTACTTTATCTACTGTAGACACAGTTGGGTAGTTTCCACTGGTTTGCAACCAAGGGTAGGCCGCTCCATACACTCAACAAAACTGAGGTGGTGTGAGACGATTAGTAGGGCAGGAAAGAATACAAAACATGGTTCTGCAAAACAAATTTACATTGATTTTTTTTTAATGAAATATTGGAAATTTTTGCAACTTGAGCTTCAAATAATTTATAGACATCTGAGACTTGGTCTAGAGCCATAACTAGACACTACTACTGTAAGCGATAACAAGCCAAAAAAGGTCAGGAAACACTGATCTAATCTTTAACTATCTACTGTGTTTTCTAAGATTATGATATATATTTTTTTTAATAAATTTAAATCTTAATCTACATAATAACAAGTAATTATAGCTATCAGACAAATGTAAGGGAGTTAAAATACAATACAACAATATTTCCCTCTGAAATGCAGTGGATACAAGTATAAAGTGGCTTAAAATGGAAATACTCAAGTAAAGTACAAGAACATCAGAAGTGAACTGAAGTACAGAAATTGAATACATGCTCTTCATTACTTTCCTACGCAGTACAAACATGTTTATAAGTTTGATGAATCAAAATAATTAATTCACTGAAATATTCATACTTCTGTGACACTTGAGGTCTGTAGACAGTAAGACCCCAATGACTGGAAGGATCACTCTGACAAACGGTGTCATAATTTGATCTACTTGATTTATAAAAATATGTGACAGGTTTCCAGACTTGATATCTGAAGTGCATAAACAGAGCCCCAATTGAAATGTCATTAGAGGCAGACTGGCCAGAAAGGCTTAAGCCACACTGCAATGAAACTGAAATGATGAAACAACCATTGTGGGACTTTTCTTGGAATGTCTTGAACCAGCCTATCTCATTTCATGTTAGTCTTTAACATAAAATAGCAAACCAGGAAATGCAGTAAGCATGAAAGAGGACATTCCATACAACAGTAAAAAAGTACTGAAGGGAAAATACCCCTTATGCTTACTCCTAAAGGTTTCTTCTTCTACAACATATAATATATAATATAATCTTTAGGTTAAGATACATGCAGACCTTATCAACTTTTTGCTGTCTGACAAAGAAAATGGAAAATCTTAGAAAGAATACCATAACTCCTGTCACCTACTAACAGCTAAAAAGCAAAGACATGTGAATGCCACCTCTCTTCCTTCTTGCCAGTTTTATTACGTATGTCAGACATACAGAAGGCCTCCATAGCGTCATCAGACTCAAACCACAACTTAATGTAACTTCTGCCTGAGCAGCACTATTTCCTCTGTTGTTGTGAAAGTGCATGGAATAATGTGATGTGATTTACTGCTTTTAATGCCATTTTAAACACTTATTTTTGCACCTATCAGTTTTATATATATTCCATAACTGTGCTAGTTTAGTGGATAAAGACAATGTTACTGTAATGTACTAGTGATAGTCATAATTATACCAATCATAGTACATTTGAATTATTATTATCATTACTATGATCATTATGATATAAAATTGTATGTATGTGTGTGTGTTTAAGGTAATGCTAATGAGAATGATGTAATAGTGTAATGTGTCAAAATGACAAAGTGCTTTGTAAGATGTTTCATTCCTTGCTCATGATCAATACTACCAGCCTATGACATGGGAGGAGTAACCCGTATGTAGTGTGTGATTCTAAAAATAAAATTTTCCCGCCACATGTAAAAAGCATGTTAACTTTTTGTCTTCCAGTCAGTCTCCTCCCTCAGGTATGCAATTTTGGCTATAAATAAAGACACGGGATCAGCCCAAATGTATGCACTTATCTCTCCTGGGCTCCTCAGCAAGATCATAGCAAGAAGATTTCTCCTCTCACAAGTCAGAAGACCTCATCTCTGTCCACTGAGTCCATTGAGCCGGCAGCATCTGCACTCCTGAGGGCCCACTCTTCTCTCGTCTCCAGCCAGAACACTCCGACAGCTTGTCCAACGGCATGACTCCTCGGTCTCTCCTCCTGTCCAGCCTGGTCCTCCTGTCACTCTTCAGCACTACCTGGTGCAGCCCTATGTGCAACAACCAGTGCTGCCGTTTCGTGGAGGGCTTCCCTGTCAGGCTCAAGAAGCTCAGAGAGGACTACTCACGGATCAGAGACTTCTACGTGAGTAAAAGCACTACATTTACTCTGCATATGCTGCATGCACCTTTGCAGTCGGTGCAGCACTTTTTGGAACGACTGTCACCACCCCTGTGGGCATGTGTCCTGTCGGTCTCCAGGTGATTCCCCACCTCTGCCCGTCTGCCTCTGAGGCTGTTGACAGTCTCTCAGCACAGCGGGCTCAAGTTTTTTTGTTTTTGTTTTTTTTTGTTTACAGGAAGCACAGAATGACTTGGATACTGCGCTGCTAGACCAGAGCGTCGAGGACTCGTTCAAATTTAAATGGACCTCTAAGCTAAAAGTAAATGTTGCAGACATTGTGCATCTGACACACTGACCATAAAGGCTTTGGCTAAGAAAGTTTAAAAGTTTGAGATAATTTTCAAGTTATTTTTTTGTAATGAAAGATTAAACACAGACAGATGGACTATTGGGCTATGAGTAACTAAGGGCCGTATGTGTAAGCTGACATGTTGCTCATAAAATGTATGTATACGTTTATTTCTGTTTTCATACTTTAATAGCCCAAGCTGCTGTGTTTTCTGGATCACAAATGATTCATTGGAGATTTTTCACTTGATGGTGACCAAGGTAGCCCAAAAGCCACCCTCCTAATTCAGATATCATCCAGGGAAATACTAAAACATTCCTTACCATTTTTGATATGATGCAAGTATCGGGCTGTTGTAGAAGGAGGTGGGGTTCAGTGCTGGCTCATAATATTGCATTTGTCAGTGATTCCTTATCTACAGCAGTGCTCATAACTGTGCATCACTAAGTTCCTAATAAAGGGGAAGTGAGAGGAAGGCGCACAACTACTCATCAAGTTTTTGCCCCTCATGCTGTATGTAGCTATTTATTCCTTGGGGGTGGGGTTGGTGATGCAGAGGGTCAATCTGATGTTATTGGCTTTTTCAAGTCACAGGAAACTTGCTGAAACTAGTTTCTTTGTGGTCTTCCCATGACAGATAGCAGGAGATAACGAGATGTTAGTAAAAAGTTCAGACATCTCACTGATAATAGATATGTTCATACCATAAAGTGATGATAATGTGCTTTTGTTTTCATCCGTTTTTTAATTCTTAGTCTAGCATTACTTATAATGTCATCTGTGTTATCAAGCAAAGAATTATTTTATTCAGTGTCTCAATACACTTACATATTTTTTCATTTATCAAGTATCACACTATAAATGTTCAGGTAATTACATTTCTTAAAAAAAACCTGCTGAGTTTTTCATGTATGCTTATAACATAAATATGCAAATTAAACAAATTGTTTAAGTTAAATTGTTTTGTGGTTTGTTTTGTTTTTAATTTTAACAGCAGTAAGAAATCACTCATACCAAATTTGAATAAATGCTGCCTTTCCCTCTCTCCAAAACCAGTTTGTTGTTTAGTTAGGTAAGTTTTATTCAATCAGGAAGACAGCCAGGGGTGCAAAATACATATATATAACTACACATCCCATCAGAGTAGGACTATCACAGCTCCAAGCTCTTCTGGAATACATACATTTAGCCTTTTTGGTGTCTATCTTTAAATGAATAGAAAAGGTCTGGAGGTCATCAAATGGAGACTGGAATCTGGAGAAGGTGTTGTACATAAACAGGTACATGTAGAGTAAATAGCAATGGACCTAATGTTGATCCTTGTGGGACAACTTTAACAACTTTCTGGGGTCTTGATTTAAAACCATCAGCAACAACAAGCTGAATCATCAGAGAAAAACTCCTTGTTTAATAACGCGTTATGATAAACAGTATCAAAAGTCTTGTATAGATCTACAAAGAGTGCAGCATACATAGTGACTGCTCTGCACTATAACCCTGTGTTATGATCATTGACAATGCAGTGTTGTAATTCAGTACAGTACAGATCTAGCACAGCCAACAATCAGCAGTAGCAGTATAATGATTGGATATGATGGTTGCATCTCTTTATTTCTTCACACAAATCAAGTTTTACGTTGCTTCAAATCTAAGCATCAACAGACTGAGAACCATATTAATTACTGAATATGAATAAATGTGATTCATCATTCAAATTGAATTGAGAAACTTTGGTAATTTTTTACTTTCACTAATTCCGCATTCGTTTGTTTAACAGCCACAGGAAAATATGAGTTGCCATAATGAGCGATGCTTACTCACTGCGGTAAACACCATCATAGGCACATATGTGAATAGCCATAGGCATGCATGTGCTTAAGCATTTGCACCCAAAGCACGCTTAAAAACAGTATGGAGAATAAAACATCTTTTTAAAGCATCACACTGGAGTGTGTCAATCACTGATTGAACTGAAAGTTTAAGCTAATTAAATCTGACTGTACTGATAGTACCCAGGTCAAACTGAATGTTGTGTACAGAGGGAATTTCGAAGTTTCATCTCTTCACAAAAAGCTACAGAGTCAGCAGAAAGACAGAGCTACTTTAGTTCTAGATTACAGCAATACTTTCAACTTATGTTTCTTACTTAGCTCTGCAGAAATGATTAGTTTCTGAGTGAGTCTTCTGTTATCTTTTTTAGTAGGTATGTAAATTCATACTTCCGTACCATATTTCAAATTTTCCCTTTCTGTCACAGTTCCATTGAAGATGAACCACATGTATACAATTGTTATTATGCACAGGATGAAGTAAGCAATCTATAGCATGCATTCACCATGACAGATGAACTGGAAGGAAGACTAAATGACTGAAGAATTCATGGGAAGTCCAGAGGGGTCTTTATGGGACATCCATAGGAAATATAGATGACAGAATGTTGCCTTTTCCATTCTGCATGATCTTTGTTAAAGGGATTTGCCACCTAGATATCAGCTATAATACAACTTGTCATAGCATCCATGAACATGTGAATGTATGGTGGGTGGTTGGTTGGATGGGATGTCTTCACCCTATTGTGATCTCAGGACACCTCATATACATTTCTCATACTCTTTTCTTTATAACCTTATTGAGAAAATAAAACTAGCACTCTATAACAGTCTATGACATTAGCGCACACAAACTTTATTACTATAATTAAAATTCAAATAACAATAGCCACTGGACATAAACAATGACAGAAATACACCTCTGAAAAATTCAATGCTACAAACAAACAAACATACAGACACAGAGCTTCAAATAGTTGACTGGTATGAAAGTGAAAAAGAAATGCGTTGAATGTATGTGGAAAGGCAAGTAGATTTCCTCTAACACTGACAGTTGCAAATACACTATGCAGGCACAAAATATGCATGCATAAACACAGAAAAGGTGACACATAAGGTGGAGGAAATGTAAAGGCCTACAGAGCTATCTCTCTCGATTTGTAATTCAAATTCAGTGTATCTGGAACTTCATTCTCCAAAGGGAGGCTGAATTAGCTTGAAAAGACTTCAGCAGTAAGATTCAGGTAATGTGCTACAGTATAGATGACTGGAGATTCTGAGCACTGGTTCATGACGTCATAAGAAACTAAGTTTAGGAAGGAAGAGGGCAAGAGTGGAGAGAACGAAGAGGACAAACTCATCATGTTATCACCTGATTATCTCTAGCTCAGATGACATGTGTGCTGGCTGTTACTCACTGATCGATGACATAGTGAAACATGTAAGATAAGACTCAACAAATTAACTTTAGCCCCATTTTGAGAAGGCAGGGTGAACTGGGTATGGGGGGTGACATTGTTTCCTGGCAGAGCTGGCTAAAGGAAAGTTTGATCAGAATAAGCAGTAAATCAAATATAAATGTCTTGTGACCTCTTGGAAAAAGTGCAGAATGAACAACAGAATGAAGCCTCCACAGGATCAGCACATTTTCTAAATCATAGGATTATGACCTAAAGTTTGAAGCAAATTAGATACAGTAATATTGCCACTTCAGAAAAGCATGGACATGCAGAACAAAAACAGACAAATCAAACATCCACTGGATTCTCATACTCACGGAATTCTGCACTTTGCAAAGTTTTGGTGCCATTCACTGAAATTCACAATTTTCTTGCTCAGTTTACTTCTTTGTCACTTTAGTGGTAATGATTAAATGCTAATAGAACTTGAGAAATGTAGGTAAATTAAACTGTTGTGTGGTGCTACAGACCATTTGGAAACAAGTAAATAACTTGAATAGATAATTATCTCATGATAGATTGGATTAGTAAAACTAAACACATTGCTACATTAAAATACTCTTACTGTCATGGCACCCCCATTTCTGTAAACAGCTGTTCTCTAAAGACCTCACTGATAGTGGTGGCCTTGGCCATATTTTTACATATGACCTTTCATATGTATATATGATATATATATATATATATATATATATATATATATATATATATATATATATATATATTTGTTGATAAAATATTCTCATTCTTACATTTGAGCTATATACAGAGCACCTGCTACTTCATATGAACCCATTCTTTGTCATTCTTGTCCAACTTTTGTAATTTGCACATGCTTGTACAATATCCTCATTTTTCTGCACATTGTTGCAGTTTGGTACAAGTGGTACAAGGATTTCGCAATTTACAGAATTCTTTTGGAACTGATTCAACAACTACTTCCTGGATCTTTTCCTTTCTCAATTCTAAGGTGTCACCCTTTATGTTTAAGTTTGTATTTCCAAAATATAAAGTTGAGTTGAGTGGAGTATGACAGTTGCCTTTAGCCTGTTTATGTATTTTGTATTGCTGCTGTGACAAGATTTTGATGCTGCCCTGGGTCAAATCTTAAAAAGAGATTTTAATCTTAACAATTTTTTTTACCTGGGTGAATAAAAGAGAAATGAAAGTTGATAATCTCAAAAGATATAGATTAATTTTTGTTCATCTGCTCCACTTCTTTGCACCCCTTGTGTTTTGGTTGCTTTTAATCAATAATAAAGAAAAAAAAAATTACACATTGGCACATTGGCAAAACTACTTCTACACAACAATTCCAGTGGAATTTTCAATCAAAATTCAGGTTGCTCACAATAAACTGTCACAACTTTTAAAATTCAGAGTTGACAAAAGAGGGTTTCATATGCCTGGTGACTAATATCTTGGCATCTTGGGACACCTGTCCTGGTAACACACACACACCTGATTAATAAAAAACAATTTAAACAAAGATATCAAGTTAAATACAATACACATTGTAAATCAAATCACAAGAGAGAAAACAAAATGAAGTGGTGTATTAATTTTCAGTGTTGTCCAGCAGTAGGCAACATAAACCTGCCAAAACTAAATGAAAAGCACTTTTGTTGGTTTTCATGTGGAGTAGCAAGGGAGCATTTTCTTTTTTGAAATGGTCTGTCCAACAGATTGAAATATGCCGCCAGACTGTGATTGGAAATTTGATTGGTTTCCATTGTGGCATTGATGATTCATCTTTATTTCAAAAAAAGAAAACGTCCCCTTTCACCTGCGATGACAGTGCTTTTCATCTAGTATTAAGAGATCTATGCTGTTTTCTGGGGAACAAGACTTAAATGTGGTACACGTGCTCACTTTGTTTTCTGTGTTGTGATTGTATTCCAATGTGCAATAGAAAATTCAGGATACAATGAAAAATTATTCTTTCTTTTTAAGACAAAAAGCGAATCAATTTTCCTCTTAACATTTAATCATGACATGGTACAATACATAAAAATGAAAGCCATATTCCAATGTGTATTGTATTTCATTTTATTTCTTTGATTTGTTTTCAGTTGGATACTTTAAATCTTCCATACTACAGGGCCCTTTTAAGAATAAATTCAAGACTTTATTAAAGTTTTTAACCTCCACTCCTGGTATTGGTGGACGGTTTTTCCCAATTTGTCTATTTTGCTTGGGTTTTACTCACTGTATCATGCCTCCACTTTTATTTGTTTAATTTTCTGAACAGTACACTGTGTTATACTCAGTATGACACACATACTTCATCCAGTCAATGAACTTATGTTTTTGTGCACAGATGTGAAGCAATAACGACTTGGAATGATTTTCACTACAACAGTTTTCAAAAAAACCACTGTTGCCCAACATAAAATTGTAAACCAGGAGATGCAGTATGCATGAAAGAGGACATTCCTTACAACAGTAAAAAATTACTGAAGGGAAAATACCCCTTATGCTTACTCCTAAAGGTTTCTTCTTCTACAACATATAATATATAATATAATCTTTAGGTTAAGATACATGCAGACCTTATCAACTTTTTGCTGTCTGACAAAGAAAATGGAAAATCTTAGAAAGAATACCATAACTCCTAACAGCTAAAAAGCAAAGACATGTGAATGCCACCTCTCTTCCTTCTTGCCAGTTTTATTACGTATGTCGGACATACAGAAGGCCTCCATAGCGTCATCAGACTCAAACCACAACTTAATGTAACTTCTGCCTGAGCAGCACTATTTCCTCTGTTGTTGTGAAAGTGCATGGAATAATGTGATGTGATTTACTGCTTTTAATGCCATTTTAAACACTTATTTTTGCACCTATCAGTTTTATATATATTCCATAACTGTGCTAGTTTAGTGGATAAAGACAATGTTACTGTAATGTACTAGTGATAGTCATAATTATACCAATCATAGTACATTTGAATTATTATTATCATTACTATGATCATTATGATATAAAATTGTATGTATGTGTGTGTGTTTAAGGTAATGCTAATGAGAATGATGTAATAGTGCAATGTGTCAAAATGACAAAGTGCTTTGTAAGATGTTTCATTCCTTGCTCATGATCAATACTACCAGCCTATGACATGGGAGGAGTAACCCGTATGTAGTGTGTGATTCTAAAAATAAAATTTTCCCGCCACATGTAAAAAGCATGTTAACTTTTTGTCTTCCAGTCAGTCTCCTCCCTCAGGTATGCAATTTTGGCTATAAATAAAGACACGGGATCAGCCCAAATGTATGCACTTATCTCTCCTGGGCTCCTCAGCAAGATCATAGCAAGAAGATTTCTCCTCTCACAAGTCAGAAGACCTCATCTCTGTCCACTGAGTCCATTGAGCCGGCAGCATCTGCACTCCTGAGGGCCCACTCTTCTCTCGTCTCCAGCCAGAAGACTTTGACAGCTTTTCCACCGGCATGACTCCTCGGTCTCTCCTCCTGTCCAGCCTCGTCCTCCTGTCACTCTTCAGCACTACCTGGTGCAGCCCTATGTGCAACAACCAGTGCTGCCGTTTCGTGGAGGGCTTCCCTGTCAGGCTCAAGAAGCTCAGAGAGGACTACTCACGGATCAGAGACTTCTACGTGAGTAAAAGCACTACATTTACTCTGCATATGCTGCATGCACCTTTGCAGTCGGTGCAGCACTTTTTGGAACGACTGTCACCACCCCTGTGGGCATGTGTCCTGTCGGTCTCCAGGTGATTCCCCACCTCTGCCCGTCTGCCTCTGAGGCTGTTGACAGTCTCTCGGCACAGCGGGCTCAAGTTTTTTTGTTTTTGTTTTTTTCTGTTTACAGGAAGCACAGAATGACTTGGATACCGCGCTGCTAGACCAGAGCGTCGAGGACTCGTTCAAAGTAAGTTTCCACATAAGGACGCGCCGCTTTTCAAACGTAATCAGCAAACACACGGAGCCTAAAATTAACCCGCAAGGCGAGCATCGCCCTCAGCAGCAGAGTTATCCGGCAGCACATGACCAGGCAGGTGTTTCTCTCCCCTTCCAGAGCCCGTTCGCCTGCCACGCCATGAACAGCATCCTGGATTTCTACCTGAGTAAGGTGCTGCCGACAGCCGTGGCCGGAGTGACGGAGAACACCAGGGACTTAAAGCCCCATGTGGAGTCCATTCAGCATATCTTCGACGAGCTCAAGACTGATGTCACCAAATGTGTGAGTGTGAAACACGTGAAACTCCTACAGGAAGATGAAGATGCAAATCGAGAAGATGCGCACCGCACCATCAGCAGTGCGCAAATATGTCTGATGCTTATATATACATCTATATATCAATCTATATAGATATATAGAGAGATAGATAGATAGATAGATGGATAGATAGATAGATAGATAGATAGATATGTGTATATGTGTACACACACACACACACACACACACACACACATATAATCCTTACAGTGTTCAGTGCGTAATGGCGTAATGTGCTGCTTCACTCTTGTCCAAGTTTCTCCTTGGAAAAAATGTGCTATTCTAGTGCAAAATCGCCGAGGATCCTCATATGTCGGTTAAAAACACGTGTGCCGTTGCTCATAAAGTGAATTTTTCAAATTGGTTTCCGTTTTCATACGTTACTACGCTAAACTGCCGTGTTTCTCAAGATCAGAGCTTAATAGTTGTCACACTCGTTGGCGACCACAGTCACCCTAAGCCTGCCTCCTGATTCGGATAAAATCGAGAAAATGTCAAAAAGTTCCCACACTTTGTGAAATGAGTCAAATAGCTGACTGTGGCAGAGTGCGGTGGGGTTCAGTGCAAGCTCACAGGCCGGGTCACAATATTGCATTCTTGGTGATTCCTAATCTGCAGCAGTGCTCATAACTGTGCATCACTAAGTTCCTACTAAGGGGGAAGTGAGAGGAAGGCGCACATCTACTCATCAAGTTTTTGCCCCTTATTTTGCATGTAGCCAATTACTCCTTTAATGGGTTGGAAGACCCCAATCCTAGCCAATACCCTTTGTCTATTTACAATAGCCACTTCATTCACTGGGTTGAAAAAGGAGCTTTCTGAGGTGGTGAATTCAGTGCAAGGCAATCTTGAGAAAGTTGGTAACCCCTGTGGTAACATCATCTTTCTATTGTCCCCCTCACAGAGAAACTACTTCTCATGCAAGAAGCAGTTTGACATCATAAACCTGAACTCTTCTTACACTCAGGTGAGTGTCAAATTTTCCTTTTTAATGCTAAAACATGTTCTAAAAATGTACAATGTACATATTTGCATACTTTTGACAAAACATTTTAATGAACTGAAACATGTGTGTGTCCACAGTTGGCGAATAAAGGTCTATATAAGGCCATGGGTGAGCTGGACCAGCTGTTTAACTACATTGAGACATACGTAGCCTCTAAACGGCAGAGGAACCATGTTTCATCTGCTTGAGGACATGCTGACCCTACTCAAAACGGGATTTTTTTCATCGGAGGGCAAAAAAATTCTTTGACTCTTGCACTTATTTATATTTAATCCATTTTTTAATTGGTGTGAATATTGTTAGATGTAGATTTTCCTTTAGGAGTCTGTTGAACTGCTGTCTTTGATGTTTTGAGACATCTGTTTACTTTTTTGTCCTGAGGACAAGTATCTCTTTAAGACCATATTGAGTCTTACACTCATGAAGTTAGAACCAAAATTGTCACTTAGGAAGTTGCTATATTTATTTTATGCATTTCGTAATTTATATATGACTGTATTGGTATGTTAAAGCTGAATAAATGACTTACAGATAATGCATGCCTCCTTTCATTTTATTTCACAAGACCATACAGCTGCTACTATGTTCCATTTATTAGGAATGGGTAACTGGTAGAGAGCTGAGTACATCACATCCTGCAGTGCTGCAGTTTATATGTGGGGAACTACAAGAGTGTAAACTAAACAGGCTGCAGCACAAACCTCAAACGTGACCCATATACACCACTTACCAGCAGCAGCCTTGCTGTATCTTAACTTACCGTAACTGTAACTAGCCAGCCTCACCCTCATGCCATACGCACACTTGCACTCACACAAAAGAAATCTCACTTAGTCACACAGAGACACAGACATAAAACAGAACTAACAGAAGAAAAGAGAAAAAGAGCAGCCCTGCATTAAAAAAGTAAAATATTACTTTTTTACTTCTCCATAGTAACTGAGTCAAAGGGAGTAACTGCTTTCAGGGTTTAATTCACCAGCTATACCAAAGTGTTGACACATATTGATACAAAAATGGCACAAAAACTTGTCCTGCATCTTGCGATAACATTTGAATGTATGTACATGCGTTACTCTGTTGGTGGAGGCACACAAGTCAATGTTGGGTTCCTGACTTGACTAAGGCCTCTGCACTGAAACTACTCTGAGACGCTTCATCAGTCACTGCTGTAGTCAGTGTGGGCCAATCTGAATAGTATCATTACAGCAATGACAGTACCCTATGCAAAGATATGACAGAGATTGAGGCAGGTTGAGGGAAAAAAAGGCGAAAATCATCATCATTAGTCTTATTGTTAACTAATACACCATACAGAACTGGCACAGTTAGTTACAGGCCCCTCCACAGTTCCACTGTGGGAATCATGATTCAGAATATTGTATCAGTGTTTTTAATGATCACAATTAATGGTCAAAAATGATTATTTTCAATTTCTAACATCTGGATCTACCAAGTCATTCCAGTTTCCTCTTAACATTTAAGATATCCTAAAGTCTCAAAGCAAAACCCCTCTGCCTTAATTTAGGCATACAGGGCTGAGCTTTGAATTATTTGAATGGGAGGAATGTTATATTGTATTTGATAAAAAAAAAAGCAATGCCCTCTTTAGCATTACTAATATTTTCTTTTGACTTTGCTATATACTATAGAAAAAGCAATACACCCTGATACCCAATACCTCAAAATGATACCGTTTATAGCAAACAAAGCAAAACAATGCAATAACCCCCACTCTCTATTTTTGTTGAGTTTTATCATCCAGGATTCATGAAAAAGAATTAAATTCTGGAAAGTCGGAAAGTTTATACATTCATTCTCTCTCTCATATCTATCTCTTTCATTCGAGAGACATGCGTAGGCTCTGATATAAGTCTGACAAAGTTATGTTTCATAACATTTCATAATAATATAAACAGGAGCCAAAACTCAAAAAAGTCAGTTATATCATTATGAAATGAGTGTCATTCTGGGTACTTCCTGAATATGGTAATGCTTATGTTAGGTCACATTTTTACATAATGCCCGTTTGACAAAATTGCCAGAAACAAAAAGCATTTTATTGTTTCTATTGTTTGGCTTTGATATGCATGATGAGGGATCCATTTTAAGTTATTGCTCATTTACTGAAGTCATGCATATTTATTGGCTGTATGTAAAGATCAAATGCCTGAAAACATTCAGACTCTCTTTCCGGTTGAGATCTACATACTCTTAGGTGAAGATCTTAGAATCCATTCACCATATGTTGACATTTTCTCCATCAGCTTTTCTTCAAAGAAAGTGACAGAAGAAGCAAGTTTTCAACAAAAGAAAAAAAAATCAAAGAAACCACAGTGACCACAACATGTACACAAAGCTCTACTTGACAGAAAGAATGATCAGCTTTCCATCATATATGAAAGGTCAGCAACTAGTGCTGTAGATATAAAAATGTAAAACTGGCAGAAACCCCCCCCCCAGACATTCAATCATGTCTGTAGAGCTTTCTGAGGTTTGCACTGAGCTGTGAGTGTCTTACTGATGTAATGTGTGGCATCTCACTATTGCTATTTTGTCTCAGAGGTTGTGTTTCTGAATCAGGATGGAAGGACAGTTTAAAAGAAAAATTCATTCTGTGTCACCACCTTAGCTCAGAAGTCTTCATTCTACAAATTTCCCCACACCTTTATAATGGTGTTCACAATAATGACATACTTGGGCCACCAGACTGACATTTGAGTTTCCAACCTGGAAAATAAATCTATCACTTTTTATTGATGAATAATGATGGTGGAAAAATCTGATGACGTTAAAGATTATGGCTTTGTGGTGATGACTTCAGGGGCTATCTACAATATACACCCCCAATATTTCTGAGTTTTGCCTGCCTACAGAGTATTATACATTGTAGTCTCCTCCTCAACTCTGACAATGAAACGGTGAATGGTGCACAGTGTGTTCCCTTCTTTGTGAAAAGGGTGCTGGGTTTGCATCATCAGTCTCACTGTAGGCAGGGTAAGGGGGTAGGACCTCCACAGCACTTTCCTTTTCAGAAAAGAATCTTAAATCTCGAGGTTTATAGCTTTTTTTCTGTTTTTCTTACACACTGTCAGAATAATTTTGTTTTCAGAAATTGACGAGATAAGTGTACAGGTTTTTGCTTTATGTATTTTTTAATCCAAAGCCCAAGCAGACAAAAGTATGGCAGGTGCGGCCGAACAGACTCCGCACTTATAATGAGGGACTCCCCTAAAGCTTCATTTACCCCTTTCTCACTTACCTGACAGACTGGAATGGCTTAGAGAGATGACTATAGGTTTCATGACACTCAAAGCTGGAAGCGGAGAGCCAATGACTGACCTGCACCCGAAGAGAAAGAACCCTGTGCATTGGTGGGAAAAATGCAGACACACACCAGTGTCTGTGTTGACTCAATGCCACCAAACTCCTTTGCTATGCAAATGTGTACAGTAGTGTTCAAAATAATAACAGTCCAATGTGACTAACCAGATTAATCACTGTTATTAGTATAATTTTTATTGCTACATGGCAAAAGAGTTACCAGTAGGTGCAGTAGATTCTCAGAAAACCAACAAGACCCAGCATTCATGATATGCACGCTCTTAAGGCTGTGCAATTGGGCAATTAGTTGAAAGGAGTGTGTTCAATTAAATAGCAGTGTCTGCCGTTGACTTTACAAACTCAAAATAATTTTGTACAAACTTTTTTGTTTCTAGGATTTAGTCATCCTGTGAATCACTAAACTAATATTTAGTTGTATGACCACGGTTTTTTATAACTGCTTCACATCTGTGTGGCATGGAGTCAACCAACTTGTGGCACCTTTCAACTGTTATTCCACTCCAAGATTCTTTAACAACATTCCACAATTCATTTACATTTCTTGGTTTTGCTTCAGAAACAGCATTTTTGATCTCACCCCACAAGTTCTCGATTGGATTAAGGTCTGGGGATTGGGCTGGCCACTCCATAACAATTTTTACTTTTGTTGTTGTGGAACCAAGATTTTGCTCATTTACTAGTGTGTTTGGGGTCATTTTCTTGTTGAAACACCCATTTCAAGGGCATGTCCTCTTCAGCATAAGGCAACATGACCTCTTCAAGTAATTTGACATATGCAAACTGATCCATGATCCCTGGTATGCGATAAATAGGCCCAACACCATCGTAGGAGAAACATGCCCATATCATGATGCTTGCACCACCATGCTTCACTGTCTTCACTGTGTACTGTGGCTTGAATTCAGAGTTTGGGGGTCGTCTCACAAACTGTCTGCGGCCCTTGGACCCAAAAAGAAAATTTTACTGTCATCAGTCCACAAAATGTTCCACCATTTCTCTTTAGGCCAGTTGATTTGTTCTTTGGCAAATTGTAACCTCTTCTGCACATGCCTTTTTTTTAACAGAGGGACTTTGCGGGGGATTCTTGTATGTACAGTAGTGTTCAAAATAATAGCAGTCCAGATTAACCACTGTTATTAGTATATTTTTTATTGCTATAAGGCAAATGAGTTACCAGCAGGTGCAGTAGATTCTCAGAAAACCAACCAACAAGTTTCAACAAGACAATGACCCCAAACACACTAGTAAATGAGCAAAATCTTGGTTCCACAACAACAAAAGTAAAAATTGTTATGGAGTGGCCAGCCCAATCCCCAGACCTTAATCCAAACAAGAACTTGTGGGGTGAGATCAAAAATGCTGTTTCTGAAGCAAAACCAAGAAATGTAAATGAATTGTGGAATGTTGTTAAAGAATCTTGGAGTGGAATAACAGTTGAAAGGTGCCACAAGTTGGTTGACTCCATGCCACACAGATGTGAAGCAGTTATAAAAAACCGTGGTCATACAACTAAATATTAGTTATTAGTTAAATATTAGTGATTCACAGGATGACTAAACAAAAAAGTTTGTACAAAATTGTTTTGAGTTTGTAAAGTCAACGGCAGACACTGCTATTTTGCTGGGCCTTGTTGGTTTTCTGAGAATCTACTGCACCTACTGGTAACTCTTTTGCCTTGTAGCAATAAAAAATATACCCATAATAGTGGTTATTCTGGTTAGTCACATTGGACTGCTATTATTTTGTACACTACTGTAGATTAGCTTCACACAGACGTCTTCTAACTGTCGCAGTACTTACAGGTAACTCCAGACTGTCTTTGATCATCCTGGAGCCGATCATTGGTTGAGCCTTTGCCATTCTGGTTATTCTTTGATCCATTTTGATGGTTGTCTTCCGTTTTCTGCCATGTCTCTGGTTTTGCTCTCCATTTTAAGGCACTGGAGATCATTTTAGCTGAACAGCCTATAATTTTTTGCACTTCTTTATAAGTTTTCCCCTCTCCAATCAACTTTTCAATCAAAGTACGCTGTTCTTCTGAACAATGTCTTGATCGACCCATTTTCCTCAGGCTTTCAAAGAGAAATGCATGTTCAACAAGTGCTGGCTTCATCATTAAATAGGGGCCACCTGATTCACACCTGTTTTTTCACAAAATTGATATCTTCACAGATTGAATGCCACACTGCTATTTTTTTGACCACACCCCTTTCAACTAATTGCCCAATTGCACAGCCTTAGGCGTGCATATCATGAATGCTGGGTCTTGTTGGTTTTCTGAGAATCTACTGCACCTACTGGTAACTCTTTTGCCTTGTAGCAATAAAAATATACTAATAACAGTGATTATTCTGGTTAGTCACATTGGACTGCTATTATTTTGAACACTACTGTAGATTAGCTTCACACAGACGTCTTCTAACTGTCGCAGTACTTACAGGTAACTCCAGACTGTCTTTGATCATCCTGGAGCCGATCATTGGTTGAGCCTTTGCCATTCTGGTTATTCTTTGATCCATTTTGATGGTTGTCTTCCGTTTTCTGCCATGTCTCTGGTTTTGCTCTCCATTTTAAGGCACTGGAGATCATTTTAGCTGAACAGCCTATAATTTTTTGCACTTCTTTATAAGTTTTCCCCTCTCCAATCAACTTTTCAATCAAAGTACGCTGTTCTTCTGAACAATGTCTTGATCGACCCATTTTCCTCAGGCTTTCAAAGAGAAATGCATGTTCAACAAGTGCTGGCTTCATCATTAAATAGGGGCCAAATGATTCACACCAGTTTTTCCACAAAATTGATATCTTCACAGATTGAATGCCACACTGCTATTTTTTTGACCACACCCCTTTCAACTAATTGCCCAATTGCACAGCCTTAAGAGCGTGCATATCATGAATGCTGGGTCTTGTCGGTTTTCTGGGAATCTACTGCACCTACTGGTAACTCTTTTGCCTTGTAGCAATAAAAATTATACTAATAACAGTGATTAATTGGGTTAGTCACATTGGACTGCTATTATTTTGAACACTACTGTAGATTAGCTTCACACAGACGTCTTCTAACTGTCGCAGTACTTACAGGTAACTCCAGACTGTCTTTGATCATCCTGGAGCTGATCATTGGTTGAGCCTTTGCCATTCTGGTTATTCTTTGATCCATTTTGATGGTTGTCTTCCGTTTTCTGCCACGTCTCTGGTTTTGCTCTCCATTTTAAGGCACTGGAGATCATTTTAGCTGAACAGCCTATAATTTTTTGCACTTCTTTATAAGTTTTCCCCTCTCCAATCAACTTTTTAATCAAAGTACGCTGTTCTTCTGAACAATGTCTTGATCGACCCATTTTCCTCAGGCTTTCAACGAGAAATGCATGTTCAACAAGTGCTGGCTTCATCCTTAAATAGGGGCCAAATGATTCACAACAGTTTTTCCACAAAATTGATGACCTCACAGATTGAATGCCACACTGCTATTTTTTTGACCACACCCCTTTCAACTAATTGCCCAATTGCACAGCCTTAAGAGCGTGCATATCATGAATGCTGGGTCTTGTTGGTTTTCTGAGAATCTACTGCACCTACTGGTAACTCTTTTGCCTTGTAGCAATAAAAATTATACTAATAACAGTGATTAATTGGGTTAGTCACATTGGACTGCTATTATTTTGAACACTACTGTATATTCCAGGAGTAACTCATGTCTGCAAGGATGATAAGTTTGTCACGAGTTGAGTCTGCACACAGTGTCAAAGCCATAAATCCCGAGCCGACCAAACATCCTGAGTCATAGCTGGAGGCATTTTCTCTAGATGTGGGAGCATAGGTAAAACATGGAACAAATTTACTTTTTTTTATTTTTTACATACCAAACCATGGCATCAGGATTTAGTAAAGACATTCAATTAGTGGACAACTCAACAATCAACCCAGAGCAGGTAACGCATATGTAAAAGTAGTAGTGTTTGTATTACTTTCAAAACTAAAAAGTAGGTTTATATTTCTGGTAGCACAGATCTAAAACAGCCAGATAACTATTTTCAATTCATATTACAATATGACAAATGTCATTATAAATTGCAACTAAAATAAGTTTTTACTTTATTACCTTGATTTTAACTATCTAAATGTCATCTAACTGCTTTGAAGAGAAACATTAATCAAGACAACTATTTATAAACATTTCTCCAATAGTTGACTATTAAATAGAAAGATATTGTTTTCATCCATACCATTCATGACATATTGTTCTTTGTGCTACTGAAGGCCTGTATTTCTCTTCTGCTTTCCAGAAAAGAATCAAATCTGGAGGTTTATAGCCTTTTTTCTGTTTTTCTTACTCTCAGAATAATTTTGTATTCAGAAAATGACAAAAGATAAGTGTGCAGGTTTTTGCTTTATGTATTTTTTAATCCAAAGCTCAAGCAGACAAAGGTATGGCAGGTGGAGCCAAACAGACTCAAGACACGGGAAAAAAAAAGAAAGAAAAAAAAAAAAGACAGACACATCTGTGCTTTCACTACAAAAAAGTGTTGAGGGATAAAACAAACAAACAAACAAACAAAAGAGGGAACACTGCCCCAAACATTCAATGAACATTTTTACAGTGAGGATTGTAAGTGTGATGCAACAGGTAATGTGGGTGTGATTTCACAAAGTGAAGTGGACCAAACTGACAAAAGTAACAAAATCATTTCCCATGATCCCAAGTTAGCTTGGAAGAGTCCTGTTGCCTTAACAGAACATTGAAGTTGAATCAACCATCACACCCTCTGTGAATGTGATGAAAGCTTGCTGGTGGTATGTCAGATTCTGCTCAAGGAAGAGGAACAGCTCTTAAGTACATTTTGCTTCCTATCAATCCTCCAGGAAGTATGGAGAACACTGGAATTGCACCAGAGTCGTCCCACTGAGACTGCTGACAGCTGAGCTGGTGTAACCAACATTAACTCTAAATGACTGATCTGAATCATGCACTCCCTAGAGGGTGCTACTGCTTACATAAAAACACACAACCGCTCCCTATGGTTGTTTGGCATCTCTCCAACACATCTGCAATTAGACGTTAACAATGACAAAAAGGCCCTAGCAGTACTTCAAGATGACAAACACATCTGCATAGCATTAACCTGAAATATAATCTGGCAATATTATAAATACTGAAGTATAACATTGGTAAAAGCCTGAACCAAATGATAGGTAGGGGTTAAAAGTAATATGCTGCTTTACCAAAAGACTCAGTAAGGCCTATGATATAATGTTCATAAAATCCATGAAAAAATACAGTATCAGTTGGCTCCCTCTCTCCTATGAGCTACATGCAGGAGATTGATTAGCCAGTTTCTGTTCTTAAAACGTGCTTTCGCTCTGTCCTAAAACTATGTACCTGAAAAACAAGCATAGATTAAAATAGGAGAGAGATGCCATGAGTGAGGTGCTCTGTCTGAATGGCACATGGCCCTTGTGTGAGTTCATAGGCCTCTGTTCAACATTCACAAAGACAAACTGAACGAGACAGACACTCCCAGTCCAAGTCCCAGAAATGACTGACAATATACAGCTAATTCCAACAGTCAGGGACAGAGTGCGTACATTCTCCTTGTCATTTCAAAATACATCTGCTTACTTTGCATGTACGTTAAAGAAATCTTCCCTTGCTTTTATTTTTGGGATTTAGCCATTTGACTTAACATTCACAGGTTTGGGGCTAGAGCTAGAACAGGGTTGTGGGGTGAAAAAGAACTACTGCTAATGCTAAGGCTTTATGTCCTATTCCAACATTCAAGCCCCTCTGAGTACACAACCTGATATTTGGGAAAGGAGAGGAGAGAGATCTCACCGATTCCCTCTCCTCTCCTTTTCTAGAATTCATAATCTCTTCACTGGTGTAAAAACACAGATCAACATCCTCTCTGCCAGAGCAGAGTGGTGGGTTTGTTAAAATGGTAGAGTAATAAAAACAACACTCCTACAAAACATTAGAATTTGCCATGAAAAATAAAACACTGAGAAAATCCATGCAATGCGACTCACGTGTCGACAAATTATTGCTTCCTTTTTACAACCTGTGTTTATATGTGCATGCATGTGAGCATCTTTCAGTGAGCAGCAGACTGTGGGTCCGCCATGGCGGTACTGGCTTTCTTCCTCCGTTTTGTTAGCAGTGGATTAGTTGAGTCCTCAATGGTCTTGATCTTGATTTGCTCGTAGTCAACCCTCATTGTTGCCAAGGCACTGGTCATTTCCTCCTGAAATATGAGGAAGAGAGGGTCATTAAGCCACTAGCTTTACCCAACCAGAGTCGGCTGTTTTCATATACACATAACATTACACTGCTTGAATCACTGAACCAGTGAAGCAGGTGCAAGAGGATGTGTGCCGGATGTGAAGCTATGGCATAAGCCATAGAAAAACATAATTAAAATTGTGGTAAAATAAGCATTTCTTCTGATATAACTGGCTATGTTTCTTTAGATAATTGGGGATCATGATAGGTTGCAGGTGAAAACTCCTAAACACATGCAGATGATTTTTATTTGATGTAACTACCACACTGGAAGAACTGTCCTCTTTATTCCTTCCTTCATAGAAAAATGATGCAATGATAATAGGACATCTACCTTGATTTCCTCCCATGCATCCTTCTCCTCCTTTAGTACCCGGCTGGTGTGAAGTGGGGTCTGTGGAACCTCCATCGATTGCTTTAGGAAGACCCACACAAACAAATCTCACTTCAGGGTGGTGATATCAGTTGAAAAAAATGACCTGAAAAGATGACTTGAAAAGGATCTAGAAAAATGCGAGTGCGCTCAAGTTCTTACATTGATCCATGGATGATTCATGAACTCTGTAATGGTCATCCTTTGGGTTGGTTCAGTCTTTAGGAGGGTCCTAATCAGTTGTTTAGCTGTAAGCACAATTATGATTTACATCATTAAAAAAGAAAATAAAGCCCGGCTACTACAATTACTGTTTATATATCCTTCAGTCATATAGTTGTACCCGAGAGGGTCAAGAAGAAAAGTAGACTGATTGATCAACCGGGATTCAGAGAACGCAGGTAGAGACCCTTGTTCCTTCATGGTAATGACAAACTAGAATATCATTTGAAACTATTGACTGACTAGCATAAAAATATGTCCCTGTACACGAGGCACACATAATACTAGTGCAGGCAGGGCTTGTAGTTCTTCTAATGTGTGTTATGTGAATTGGAAAAAAGAAGTGTAGAAGATCTGAGACTGCAGCAAACCGATATTCTGGTGGAGGCAGACAGATAGTTTAACCTTCTATGGACCGAGATATCGCACTCTGTTTTGCTGTTTTGTTGCTATTTGGTAGGTGAAGGCCAAATCTTCCCTATGTAGTTTCTCTTTTCTTTACAAAAAACAATTTCTCAGGAAGTAGGGCATCACTTTCAATTGAACTGAATTTGGTTGACGGTGGCAAATAAGCATCCAGTTGTTCCCATTTCTTGGTCAGAAAGTTAAGACCTGCTTGTCTGTTATGCTTAGTTTTGGCATTTTATAGAGTGCTGGCAGAAGCTTGTGAAAGGATAACATTGGGAAAAAGTCTTACTTCTGACTTAGATTAAGGTATTTTAATATAAGACCAATACATGGCAGCTGCTCTTCTGTTTATTAGCCAAGCAACTGACTCTTGAATTTTCACATATTACTTTTAGGTATCACTTCCTTTATCAACAAAATAATCCTTTACTTAATTTGGTTGACAATCAGTTTCAGGGGGAAGGCAAAGTCTTACTTTACATTTAAACACAATAACTCCAGTTACTATATTTACAGAAATATAGCATATACATAAACATCTCAATAAACTATTACTTACAATACAAACAATTTACATTTATAGCCTTACCTTCTTCTGATACATCAGACCATTCAGGGTTGGGAAACTCATATTGGCCCATCTTGATCCTCTTCTTCATCCCAGGAGAGATGGCTAGACCATGGTTAGAATAAAAAGGAGGGTACCCACACAACCTGGTGAAAGTTTCACATGGCAGTATTAGTTACTGCATTCAGTAAAGAATGTGGTCAAAGGAAGAGACATATTTCAAAAAGACTGACTTACAGGATATACATGATGACACCCAACGACCACATGTCACATGACTTGTCATATTTCTCTGGGCCCAGAACCTCTGGAGCTGTAAATAGAAAGAGAGGAATGGTGGGAAACTAATGGAGAGAAGAGAAATCAAATGTGTTCTGTGTCTTTTTTTTGTATTGTCAATTAATAAGCAAGAAGTAGAAAGAATATTTCAATGGAAACCAGTCCTTACCAACGTAGTAGGGTGTGTAGCAGGGAGTAGCTAAGGAGTTGTGTGAGGTGGTTTCCTTGGCAAAGCCAAAGTCTGTGAGTTTGAGCAGGGCATTGGGCCTCTTCGAGGAATACAGTAAATTCTCTGGCTGCAGGGAAGATTCAGGAAGCAAGCCAGAAGAAAATGAAGAATATGACATTAGTTACTGTAGCTATGTAAGTCATCCCTTAAATCCTCCTCTCAGATTTTTAGAATGCCTTTATAAAGAGCACAGAAATTTCTTATTAAACAGTGCTCTAATGCCATGTTTTGACACAAACCTTGACATCTCTGTGTGCAATATTGATTGCATGCAGAAACTGGATGGCCTCTCCTATGCTCTTCATGATATCAGATGCCTCTGAGGAAAAGAGACAAAAAAATATTAGCAGTGATATTAGCAGTGATTAGAGGCAACAGATAGCAGCAACTGTTGATGTCACCAATAGGGAGTACTTAACATTTTGAACCTTAAAATTGATCTTTATATTTAGCAGGTGTTAGTATATGCCATCTGTGTGTGTCAGTATGGATTCAGTGCTATATCCGAAACAGTGTGCTATGTCATTTCAGCATAAAATATCATTGTATTGTGATGTCTATGTTTGTTACCTCTTTCTGTGAAGGCCTGGTCTCCTCTGTCCTGGATTCGACTAAAAAGCTCCCCACCATCCATGCTAGAAAAAAAGAAAAGAAAAGAAAAAAAAAGTCTGCATCTGAAATTTCTATGTAAGGACTTCTGAAGAACTCCTCACTAATCTCAATACTCATTCTCAGCTCTGCATAAAATTAAGAGTGAGAATATTTACCTTCGGATATACTCATTACTAATGCTCATGTCTACTCAAGTTACTTCTTTCATGATTTGAATGACTAGGGAACATGAAACCAAAATTAACAGGTCTCAATAGGCCACACAGCTCAATGACAGCCAACAGCCATACCATTGCAGTGACATGTACTAATCAAGTCTGGACTACAAGAAAGGCTCAGTCAGCCACACACATTCATGGGGGTATGTTGCACTTACAGGATCCAAAAGAGAAATTGATGTCATCAGAATTATTTGTTTAGTAGAGCTATTAGGAAAATATTAGGAAACAAAAGATCTCGGTAAAAAAAAAAAAGAAAAAAAAAGTGAAATGACACAGGGAAAACGTATTGAACACATGAAGAAAGGGAGGTGCAAAAAGGCATGGAAAGCCAAGACACCAGCTGAGATACATGGCCTGTATGCACGCTCACCACACAAGACTCCATTGCTAAAGAAAAAGCATGTTGAAGCTTTCTTAAAGTTTGCTTCACAACATTTGGACAAGCCTGTGAAATACTGGGAGAATATTGTCTGGTCAGATGAGACCAAAATTGAACTCTTTGGATGCCATAATACATACCCCCCCCACAAAAAAAAAACACCATACCATCAGTGAAGTTTGGAGGTGGGAACATCATGGTGTGGGGCTGTTTTCTTCATGTAATTGAAGGAAGCATGAATAGAAAAATGTACCTAGACATTTGTGATAAAAATCTGCTGCCATCTACCAGGATGCTGAGGATGACACAAGGGATGGACATTTCAGCAAGACAATGATCCCAAACACACTGCCAAGAAAACTCTCAATTGGTTTCAGAGAAAGAGAATAAAGCTGCAAGAATGGCCCAGCCAACCACCTGACTTGAATCCAATTGAAAATCTATGGAAAGAACTAAAGATCAGAGTTCACAGAAGAGGCCCAGGGAACCTTCCAAATTTGAAGACTGTTTGTGTGGACGAGTGTGCCACAATCACACCTGAGCTATGCATGCGACTAGTTTCTCCATACAGGAGGAGTCTTGAAGTGGTCATTACCAACAAAGGCTTTTGTACAAAGTATGAAATAAATTTCAATAAGCGTGTTCAATACTTTTTTCCTGCGTCATTCCATTTTATTACACATAACTTAATTTCTGGACTTATTTGTTTTGGCTTCGTTGTATGTATGGATTACGTGGGTTGTTACCAACATCTGGTGAAAATTTCATGCCAATAGCACCTTTAGAAATACATTTACCGAGAAAAATGGTGACGTGTTCAATACTTATTTTACCCGCTGTATATAGTCAAATTTTTATGCCAAACTAATTTTCATGACACAAGATTTAAACTAACTGTGCCCCAGCTGCATGACACATAATCCAGTTGTTTTCGAAGCAAAAGAGGATGTAGACAGTTCTCTCTTCCTCTGGTTTGCTGGTAAAGGTGGTCTGTGGTTGGTTTGCTGACAAATTCAGGTGATCACTATGTGAAACCAACTGAATGAGTGGTTTATACCTTTTACCAACTAATATAACCATGTGGTGGACTAGTTCAACCATCTGCAGGCTATTTGAAAAATCAACTGGCTGATGAGTCCCCTCAACCTGAAAATCCCAACAGCAACAATCATCAGACATCAGCAAAGGCCCCAGGCCACAAAAACTCAGACACAGCAAGCAAAATATTTTTAAAACAGGGTTTCAATCCTGACTTTGCTTGATGTTTAAATGCTGGATATGCTTTCAAATTATACTACTTTACAGCAATTCTGTTGGAAATACAGAAGAAGCCAAATCTCAAACACTTATGGTTTTTGCAGCCAGTTTAGCCAATACATTTTGTCCTTTAGACACCTTTATACTGAGCATGACCACTACTGGCAATCCAATAAAACTTACACAGGAGTTCTGTGTTTAGCATCAGAGAATATATTTTATATGGCAAAATGTTGACAAACATGATAAATCCCGAAATTCAGTTTTCCAACAACACAGAAAATTAGATGTGATACGCAATTTGCAGGGCTTTTTATCTGCTGGGTGTGTGTGTGAGTGTGCGTGAGTGTGTGCGTGAGTGTGAGAGAGAGAGAGAGAGAGAGAGAGAGTATGAGTGAGCAAGAGAGAGACAGAAGCATATATCAGTTGCAAGAGAGACAACATAGAGACTGTAATTCTACAGAAGTTTAAGAGAAAAATAATAATTTAGAGCCAAACAACCATTTAGCCACAACCTGATTACCTCCTGATTCTGTGTTCAGGTACTTTGGTGGAAAAAACACCTAAGATTTTTTATTTTCTCCTGAGGATTAAATAAAACAAGTTTAATGAAGTTTGTTTTCACTGATCTGGTGTATAGGGCTGGCAAATGGAATTAGGTGGTACTAATATGAATAGGAAAAGCCTTTGTAGTAAAGCCAGCTCGGAGAAAAAATGGTAATATTGTGTCATTAAAGGACATGAAATACTGACATTAGAGCTTGTAGCCTTATTGCTCAAGTCAATTCCACAACTTTGAGTTTACTGAGCTGGAAATGAAGACAGAAGGAGGCTTTACTCACTTGGGTGTTTAATGGAAGCATTTATCAAAAAAACAAAAAACAAAAACAAAACAACAACTGTACTATCAAAGAAAAAGATATTGGTTGTTACCCTGAATTCAATTGGGTATGCGAAAATCCTGCACAACTTACTTAATGATAAGTTTCATTTAATCATTTTCTCAGTATGACTGAGTTTCAGGTCTAATCCTCACTGCCAATTTTGTGTGTGGGATTAGAGATGCATGACAGCACAAACCGATCCTTTAGGCACGCATGTACAGGAGAGCAGGTTTCTGCAGATGTAGAGCCATGGCTGTGCAAACCACAACACACTCTGAGCTTCTCATAATTATTCATTCACATTCTTCATACTGAGAAACTGACAAAAGTTTTGTCCATCATATTCTGATATCAAAATAACTGCAATGGTAGTAACCTTCAGCACTCAGGCAACCCTCAATTCTGCAAACGGTTTTCACACTGGTCTGACAGTTTCTTATGTGGTCAAAGGCAGAGTTAAACTTGAGGTTTCTTGTCCTCACCCTCTCCCTCTGTGTTTCTGAAAGTGTGGTGACATGTGAATTCTCAGTATAGAGAATGATTTTGATGAGAATGGGAGTATAAAGACCACAGATCTTGCACTACCATAGCAGAAATTCTGTAACACCCTGTGACATTTTCAGTCGTGTACTCATGTACAGTGCGGAAACACATCAGCAGCACGGATGATAAGACATGTTCGCTTGAAATATCAAACCGTTTGGGGAAAAAAAAAATCCCAATACACACTAGCTGTTTTTTTGTTTCGTTTTTTCCAAAACAGACTGAGCTGCACAAAATGTCTGTTAAACCATTTTGGTAATGCTTTATTTCATTAACAAATCGAAAAAGGTTATATTTGCCCTAATGATGTGATAACATTTTCAGCTCCTAGTCTGCATTTGGTAACTCATAGTATCTTCAATTTGTCACAGAGTCATTGTGAATACAATATTAACTAATGTTTAACAGCTAGGCATATACTGTTAGGTGCATTATTATTTTGACATTGACAAAATTTTTGTAATTTTCCCTCTGACTACCACCACAATGGATTTGAAGCAAAGCCAACAAGATGTGATTGTAGTGTAGACTTTTCGCTTTAATTCAAGGGGTTTACATAATTTTTCATTAATTACAGCCTTTTTTTGCCCAGTCCCTTATTTTTCAGAGGCTCAAAGTAATTGGACAATTGACAGTCAGTTTCATGACCAGCTGTGGCCTGTTCCCTTATTAATTTATGACAAATTATGCAGAAAAGTCTGGAGGTGATTCCATGGGTTGAATTTACATTTGGATACTGTTCATGTGAACTCAACATATGCCATCCAAAGAACTTTTGATGCAAATGATGGAGGCCATCATTAGGCTGTAAAAACAAAACAAACCCATCAGACAGATGGCAGAAACCTCAAGGAGTAGCCTATTTAATAAACTAGTACGTTCTTGAAGAGAAGAAATAAACTGGTGAGTTCAGCAACACCAAATCACCTCAGTCCACAGAAAACGACTAAAGTGGATGAATGCAGAATCCGTTCCTTGGGGAAGAAATTCCCTTTCACAATATCTAGTGAGATCAGGAAAACTCTCCAGGAGGTCGGCATGTCATTGTCAATGTCTACAATGAAGAGACGCCTTCAGGAATGTAAAAACAGAGGATTTACCACAAGAAGCAAAACACTGGTAAACTTTAAGAACAGAAAGGCAGATTAGACTTTGCCAGAAAACATCTAAAGAAGCCTGCCCAGGTCTGGAACAAGACTCTTAGTACAGATGAAACCAAGATTAACTAGTACTGGGAAGAGAAGAGTCTGGAGAATGAAAGGAACGGCTCATGATCCAAAGCCACCACATCATCTGTCAAACATCGTGGAGACAGTGTTATGGCATCGACATGTATGGCTGCTGATAGAACTGTGTCACTGTCGTTTATTGAAGATGTGACTGCTGATAGAGGTTCTGAAGTGCACAGTACAGATGGATAATGAACTAAAACATAATGCAAAAGAGACCCATGCACTTCTCAAGGCAAAGGAATTGAGTACTCTTCAATGGCCGAATTAGTCACCTGAGCTCCACCCAACTGGGCATTTTTTTCAATTACTGAAGACAGAACTGAGGGCAGAAAGACCCACAAACAAGCAGCAACTGAAGGTGGCTGCAGTAGAGGCCTGGAAAGGTATCTCAAGGGAGGAAACTCAGCACGTGGTGACGTCCATGGACTACAGACTTCAGACTATCACTGACCGCAGAGAATGTTCATCCAAGTATTAGAAATAATCCTTATATTTATAATTATGTTGGTTTTTCAATTATTTTTGAGTCTCTAAAAAATGAAAGACTATATATAAAAATGGTTGTAATTCCTAAACGGTTAATGCAATATTTTTCTTAAAGCCCTTGAATTAAAGCTTAAAGTCTATACTTCAAACACATCTTGAGGGTTTCATTTTAAATGCATTGTGTTGGTGTTGAGAGGCAAAATTATAAAAATTGTGTCACTGTCCAAATAATTATAGACCTAACTGTGTTTTTTTTATACGTCTCTCCTCAGTGTCATGACACCCAGTTGGAAATGCTAATTTCTGCTCCTCTTCCAGCCTGATGCTATGACATGCGTCAAAGTTGTGCATGTTGCCGTATAAATACTCTATTAAGTAAGAAAGAAGAAGCTGGGAACACCAAGAGATCAATTTACACCACCAAAGACTGCAGTGCATTAGGAATTGGGCAATCGAAATGTGTTCCACTATAATGTGATAGAATTCAATAGCACAACACCATACGGCTTCCAAAATAATGCCAGTTGACTAAGCTGGGCCTGAACAACCATGACCCCTACACCCCAGGTTCTACTGGACTCACAGTTGACAGCAACAAAGAAGTTTTAAACTACTGATCCAGATATGCTTTTGTATTCAAAGCTTATCAGTTCATCAAGTAGCTTGTTAGAATAAATTGAGTCAAAGAGCAGATCAGCAGCTCCCCTCTCATCCTCACTGAATTTCCTAAATTACTATACTGACTTGACATAGTGACAAGGTGACCTTTTACACGACATGAGCTACATTTAAACAGCAAAATGAGTCAAACTGACTCAGTTTCTGCAGTGTCTGAAGGAAAACTGACTCAAAGTAACTAGATCTCATTGTGTTACTGTGTCTGAGTGTGATATTCTAGGAAATGTTTTAGTTTCGTCAGAACTACTTTTCTTTATTGGCAATTCATTCTGAGCGTATGTTCTCAAGGAAATTTGTCATCAGCTACAACATTTTTGCCTGTTAGAGTGCAAGCAGCCAAGTCCAAGGACGTCTGCACTTCAGTGTTAACCACAAACCTAATGGGTGCACGTGTGACAAAACGGGGTTTGAGTTTAAACCGCTGCAAGACGGAAATACGAAGGCATGGAAAATATAATAAGCTCATTTAGAAGAAATGGGTTATTTTCTACATGGGTCACAAAAAAACAGATTTACAATAATTAACCTGCCTAAAATGTGCTTATAACAAAGCTTGTCATAACCACTATCTCACTAGTGTTTAAAGGTTAAACTTCCACATTCACTTATGCTATCTATTTGTCAGAGGGATCATGATAAATTGTGACCAACCAAAATCCAAACATGCCTGCTTTCAGTGTCAATGAAAAAGGACTCCAAAGGATAATAACTTAGTAATTAAATTTTTTGACATGAGGAATGTGAGTCATTTATGATAATTTTATGCACCACTACACGATGACTGGTATATGCTGGTGTTCGTGTGTCTCACCAAAATTGAAACTCACCACTCCATGACAATGAGCAGACACTTCCTGCTCTGATAAAGGTTCTCATAGACATCAATGATCCGCACAATGTTGGCACAAGGTGACGCCCTCCAGTGGAGCTCCACCTCCCTACGGGCCTTGGCACAATCCTGCAGCATCTGCAGAGATGGAAGGTGACACTGATTAACATCAAATATTAACAATATTAACACAAATGTTCAATTATAAAATATACCATAGGTTACTATCACTACTTAACTGTTCATTTACTTTTACATAACAAATAATGGGCAAAATGAAAAACATGACTCCATATGATCATGTTTTATGGTGGGATTGGTCAGGTGTAGACTAAACTGATATCCAAGGAAACTAAAGATCAACTGAATGCTATCACCAATACACATCAAGCAGTAAACACAAGACAGTTGTGCAGTGCTGCCACCTGCTGGAAAAATGTTGAAAATGTGTTCTTTGTTGTTCTAATACAGTTTTGTGTACATGGAGCACCCTCTGTATGTGACACTATGTCAATGCAAAATTAAACATCAGTACCTTCAATTGAAATGGTTTCTTTTCATAATAGAAGCACCTAGTTATTGCTGCAACATTTCTATTAATCCTTAACAGCAAAATGTCTTACTACTGATAATCCCCCTTAGCTAACCTTTTATAGTGAAGCAGTTTGAGCTGCAAGTTTTTGTCATAACAAACTTTTTCCCTTATTTTTTATTGGAATCCTATCTGTGCATCCTCAACTAAAAAGAGGGGTAAATAATGTTTATGTGGAAAAAAAAACAAACATTGTGCATCCCTACCATTTTAAGGGTTCAAAGGCAATAGAATACATTTTTCAGATCATGTATCAACAATTCAGAACCATAGAACAATAATTATATTAAGCCTTAATTTTTAGAAAAACACATTTTCACAAACCCTTCAGTGTTGCTAACTAACAAATTTTAAATAGAACTAGGTTACCTAGTTACCTAACACTGATCTAAGCTAAGTGGGAGTTTTTGAAACTGGTCATCCTTGTTTAGTAAGCAAAATAACTTATAATGGACAAGGTCATGTATTATGAACTTGCCAGTTGTAAATAACACAGCAAATGCCATGGAGATTTTCACAGAAAACTCACAGACTCCCTTACAATACTAAAAAAGTTGCTTGGCCAAATATATGCCTGAACTTCTGAACTATGAGCTCCAGTCTGTCTCAAAGAGTAAATACAAGATTATCATCTTTCAGTTTACTAAACAGGAAGGGTTTTGGTTATATGGCTAAACCTAAAAAAGACAAGAATGAAATGTGAATTTATTGGAATCAATTCATAAGAAATTTTAGACGTTTTTAACTACCCACAGAAATGTTTCATACTTTTCAGAAACAAAAATTACTGAAAGTACAAGTTGTGAAGTATTGACAGTTAAATGTTGAATAAGCACCTGTGTTTGTTTACAGACTTAATAATAATATAGAGAATACAACCCCACATGTAAAAACCTAGGAACAGCTAAGTTTGACAATGACCCACCATCTGTCCATATTGTCGTGTATTGCATTCCAACCCTTCCCACGGTCACAACACAACAGTGGGTTTCATTCCAGTGGGCAGTGTGAGTTGGGATAGCCAGAGTATTTGGTCAACTGTCTGGCCTGGCACACAAGATTGTCAGTGCATTTACATGTAAACAAGAGACTCGGATACTCAGAAAAAACAAGTAATACAGTAAATCAAACCACATGATTGCAATCACTGTGGTAAACAGATTCCTGTAAAGCTGTAGCTCAGTAAAGACATATCTCCCCTAACTGCATTACTTTGGAAGAATTACTTACTTATTTTGACTGTATTAGTGATAAAAGACACTGCTACCTGATTTTGTTTATGTTGGTTAGTGGATGCAAGAGGCCTAAAGGCTTAGTGAGAGGGAAGGCAAGACCGTGTCTGAACATTACAAATAGTGAAATGTTCCGTGGTGGAATCTGACTAGAAGCCTCTTTGTGCCAGTTTAGTTGAACTTTGGATGCAGTTATTTTGAATATGATGGTGTATTCCTTGTGGTGTAATGATCTTTTCTTTCAGCATGTTGCTCTCCTGTCACTGCAATACTTTGTGTGAAGTCTTTTTCATGCACAAGCATGCAGAAAAAATATCCACTAAGAAACCAACATATACATGGCCAAGAAATTGGCTTTTTCCAGGAGAAATCTGACTGTTTTCCCTCATCCCCTACCCCAATTACAGAAACCCGATTCCCCAAAAGATGTTTCAGAAATCAGGTGACAGCACACAATGAGATCTCCCTGACTTTAGCCATTGTCTGATTGTGTCCTTTCACTCAGTTCACTGAAAGTACCATACCCTGTTCAACCAAGACACACTTCAACCTGCAAACTGCCTGAACTCAAACCCATCTTAGATGAGACCAGAAAGTAAAGCCACGCAATAAAAGCACTGAGTTCACTGCATGTGTTAATGCATCTGTTTCAATATCAAACAAGAAAAAAAGGCTGTTGTGTTGCTATAGAAACATCATGACATCAAAGGGAATATGCAGTTTAGTAATGGGCTTTCATTTAAATTAAATTTGCCAAGACAGAGAAACCTTTTAAGCAATGGCTGAAGCAGCCCATTTCCACTGTTGCTTGGTTCAAAACATACAGGCCACATAAAGGTATAATTGTGCCTTGTGTGCTATTAAAGCAATTTGATCATCCTGTGAGGATAAACAGCTGTATTCAGTCCATCACAACTCCCTCAAACACCTTGGTAAGGTTAGGCCTGTTGATCACTATTACTGTTATTACCCGATTTGCATTCTGCATCTTCAGGAGAAATGCGATCAGTTGCACATGCTTCATTGTAACTTAGGCTTTAGCAGATCTTATGCTGTCTATGAAGCCAGCACGGTCAACAGGATAAAGTTTAATATGCTTCTCATAGCAGTGTACAGTTCAGGCACATGTAAATTCTAACTACGTTCATTTTTAGTCTTTAAGGCCTACTAAAGGGCTAATTAAATGTTTCTCCATGTCACTCTTGCATATCAGGATTCTAAGTGATTTATTACTTTGATTACATCTGGTTTTAAAGACTTCACTATAGACAGCTCTTCGATTGTTTAGCCAACTTTCCTCTCTGCGGTGAAGTATGTTCAATTGTTGTACAAGCTTATGGCTGCCAAGTCTTGACAGTCAGCTGGTTAACAGCAGTGTTTTTATTGGAAAGAGCTACTAAATTATCACCTGTCCGATGAGGTCAATGTTTGTAACAATATAGCTTGTGTTAATGAATGCTGTTAGTTAGCAAATCCGACTCTTGTTTGCCTTTTGCATGTGACATGATTTTGTTTATAAAGACATTAGTAATAGAAAGTCAACCTAAGAAAGAAAAAATTAAAGGAAATTACAAAAAAAAGACAAAGATATGAAAGTTGAACAGATAGGAAAAACGGGACACCACAGAAAAGAGATGATAATATACAGACTTTATACTCTCAGTGGCAGCATGCTGTTTTACTGGGATCTACATAATCCATTAGCTGGCTACTGAATCTATGTGCTGGCATGTTACAAAATACATTAATCATTCAGGTGACAAGCGAGGGTCTGAGTGAGTGACTGACCAATAAAAAGGGACTGCCTTTGTTACCAGGGAGAGCTGGTATGGTGTAGTGCTGTATTACTCTGCTTTATCTCATCACTGAACATTCAGCAAAGTTCAACCACCTCTTGGGACAGAACAAACAAGCGTTGGCCTTTCTTCCTGCGTCACAGCAGGATGAAAAAACGTTCAAACAGACACATGAACCTGTGGCGCTGTAATCCTGTGACACTTTCACCCTCTACAAGGTACATTACTGCGAAAAGCCAAAATCTTGTGGACCTTTTGTAACATGAAACGTGTAATTTCAAACGATTTTCAAGATGAAACTGAAGGCACAAAATCAATTAATTATGAATGTGATTATAAACAGACAGTATTTTTTCCACTAGGTACATCAATTTCCACTTACTACAGTTTTTACAAAAATGAAGGTTAATGAAATCATTAATGACATTTCTTTCACCTCTGCTTATTATGCTATGACAAGTCAAATTACCTGCTGTGAAAAAAGGCCTTATGTCCTGTTTGTAATGTTAATATGTTTACCTCCTCTTCGCTAATTTTATACAACACAAATTTACAGATACACACAGGCATAATATAAGTTGGTTTCAATAAAAACAAGAGGCTCAGTTTAACTTACAATATGTAACCAAGGATAAAATTAATTCAATAATAATAGATGACTTTGTGCATAGTATTGTTTCCCATTTTCTTACAAATTTGGAATTTAGCCACTGGAGGTTGTTGCCATAGCAAAATACTATATAAAACCTTGTTTTTATTCAATCAGTAATTTCTCTGTTCAAGCTGTATTATCTCAATACCCTCCCAGCATAATAAGTAAGTATGCAAAAGCATAAAGCAAGTAACACTAAGAGTAATTTTGGACATGCTCAGTAATGTGCAGGGCAATTTATGTGATGAGATTACTTCATTCCTTGTTAAAATGATATCTGTCACTGCTCTGATGCCCTAATGTCAAAGAGGAACTTAAAGGTTGACTTATGTGCATGCATGTACTGGAAACAACAATCATGCACTGAAAATAACATTAGCGCATCTAAATATAGCAGATTTCCCTCCACAAACAAAGACTTCAGACCATTTTTTTAACACATGCACAATTACACACACAAAGAACACACCCCCTTCACCTCTCTGATGGTGCATGTGTGACTGCATGGCCCCCCATCTGCTGTTGGCCCTTTGAGGCTAAACAGTGAAGCTCAGGGAGAAGGAGGGAGGATAAGGGGGGCAGATGGGCACATAATACACTTCGTCTAACCAACACAAAAGCTCCGAAGCCTGGGGCAGGACAGTGGGAGGTGGGATGGGGCTAAGCTGAAGGAGTACCATCTTCCACCTGCCACTTGTGAGCCAAGGAAAAGCCCTGAGTCGGTGAAACCGGAAAAAATATATTACAGTGAGGGTGATTGAGCAGTGAAATCCTGTGTGTGTGTGTATTTGCACACTTGTATGTCTATGCTTTGTGGGGACCAGGTTGAGTTTAAGACCTTGGGAGGTGACTTTCTGACTCACCTTGAAAGGACTGTTTGAGGGTTTAGACTTGATTTTGGAGTTTAAGAATGGTTAGCAGTAGGTTTAGGTGTGCGCAACACAGACAAACAACTGAGCTGTAACTTGTGTATGGTACAGTTTCTAATGTGTCAGTGACATTGCTGGCGTAAATCTTATTAAATCTGTGTACCTAATCAACTCCTAGATTTTATGTGGCTACAAAAGGGAACCATGTAAAATTGGTCAATGCAATGGTATAAAGATTTGTTCAGACTGAAGGTGAAGGAAATTTTTGAGTTGGCATCAGGGTCCAAAATTAACTGTTTGACTTAATAGCCAGGGTGGCTGATGGATGAAGAAAAAGAAAATCCACCAGACAAGCATATATATATATATATATATATATATATATATATATATATATAATTTTTTTTTTTTTTTTTTACCAGCCACAATAATAAATTACTTTTTTGGCACGATTGAGCCCAGGACATAGATATACAGGCGATGTGACACTTGTTGTGTTCATAGTCAGGAATATTCTACATTTTTTATCGTTTTATTTCCAACGAAAAATGAGGCATTTGTTTTTTTCTTTGGTATAACTGGTGACACAGAACAACTCATAACCGTCGCCTCCGCATTCTTTTGTCAGTCTCTATACCATTATCTACAAACCTCAATCTCTCACAAAACGTTCTCTTTGCAGGTACTACATCCTCATTGTGTTTTTCAGTTTTCCTTTTAAAGGTTAGTTTACTCCTTCTAAATGTTGCCACATTGCTCTAATTAATTTATCCATCTCTCTCTATACATTATATATATATATACATATATACATTTATACACATTTATAAACACATACACACACACAATAATATATATATACATACACACATACACACACACACACACACACACACACACGCACACGTACATACACACACACACATACACGCACACACACATACACACAGTTGCATCAGAAATATTCAACCCTCCAAAGACTTTAAGTCTTTATCAATTAAAGTTTTCTCGAAGAGCAAGATTCTGCTTTGGATGACTTCTTTATGAGATGAGTGATACATAAAATAAACAAAGAAAATGCATGAGGTAAGATAGCCATGTCAAAATTATTCAACCCTTATATAATAGTTATTTTCAATGTTGTATGACAGTTTTTATGGCCTAAAATGGAGTTGAAACATAATTAAGCCTTTGGGAACCCTAGAATGATCCTTCATTTGCGTCAGCTGTGATGCAATACATAAACCCCGCCCATGAAGGTATTCAAGGTGAATTGCAATCATGGGAAAGACAAAGGAGCTTCCACAAAAGCTGATAGAGGAGATTATTTCATCACACCTGAAGGGCCTTGGGTATAAGAAGATTTCCAAAAAATTTAAGATTCCAAGAGACACCACTGGGAGCATTACAAGGAAGTTTAAAACTTATTGAACAGCTGCAAACCTCTCTGGCCATGGAAGAAAGCCCAACATTTCATCAAGGACCCTTAGTAACTTAGTCAGAACAACTAAGAGAAACCCCTGTGTGACTGCAAGACACCTACAGGATGACCTGATGAAAACTGGTACAGGTGCTTCAGTGGCAACTATAAGACGTGCACTGAATAAACAAGGACTTCATGGCCGGACTCCAAGACGCACTCCACTCTTGACCACAAGGAAGATCAAAAGTCAACTAGAATATGCCAGGAGGAATTTAAGAGTTTTGGGAGACAGTTCTACGGACTGATGAAACCAAACTGGAACTGTTTTGACATATGGACCAGCAGTATGTCTGGTGTGTGAAAGGCCAGGCTTACGACCCAAAGACAACCACCCCCACAGTCAAGCATGGAGTTGGTACCTGGCATCATGGATTCCCAGAAATACCAGGCCATTTTAAAGACGAACATGATAATACTGAACATAAACGTGTGTTAAAAGAGTTACCTTTTTCATTTGAACTTCAAAGTTAAGTCAACTTCTGTTGTCAAAGAAACTCAAATAGGTATCAATAAATATTTTTTGTTGTTTAATGAGGTTTTTTTTTTTCCATTTATTGTCATTATCTTTCATCTACATCACTATGTCTTCTAAAGTGAGTGAGTTGAATGCATCTGGTTGCAACTGTGTGATATACATCTATACATATGCATACACATATATATACACACACACACACACACACACACACACACACACACACACACACACGCGCATACATACAGACACACATATATACATATGATTATTATAGCCCAAATATACTATACTATTAATACATGTGCTCAGCTCGCTCTCTTTCTGCATCGCTCCCTCTATGTCAGCAACAAATTAGAAGTCAACTAGCAGCAAGAAAATTCCTCAGAAATGTTACCTAGGCCATGACGGGAACGTATGGGGGGTGCTTTACAGCACACGTATGTGTTTGTCAAAGTGGCACGGACACAAGATACAAGTAGAGTGCCCAATTAAAAAAAAAAAAAAAAAAAAAAAGCTGTAGACTTTAAGGACAGTGTTAAATGTCCACTTTGGTTGAAACATTTACCCTCAAGTGTGGCGGACAGTCTTCTGAAATTTACTCACCAAACAGAAAATCCATCCGCATTCTACACTTGGCTGGTGTTAATTTCGTGCCCGGGTTGGCATGAGTGCATATTGACTACGCAGACGCAGTTGGTACATGCATTTCATGCCGTTATCTACAGCTAAAATGTGTACGATCAATACAACGGGCTGTTTTGGAAAAATAAGCATGTAAGGCAAGTGCAGCATTTTTAAAAATCACTGCAGCTGTCAATTGTGGCACTAACAAGGTGAAAATTGATCTCTCATTCAGGTTGAACATACCTCTGAAAAATAAAATCATGTTCTAAATGTGGCTCCATGAAGATATCTCCATTCAGAATAAAGTTTCTATGATAATTATGGACATCCAACCTCTCAACACACATAGTTGGCTTGAGAATGAATGTCTTTAGCCATCAGGTGTCCCAATACACAAAAAACATTCATTAAAGAAAGTTACTGACAAGCAGGAGGAAGTGAGAGAGGCTCAAACCCCCAGAAGCAGCAGTCTCACTTCCTGTTACAGGTTGAGAGACTTGCATGGAAACAATGAAAAGGAGGAGATGGAGTAGGAACAGCAGGGTTTTCAAGGGTAAAGACAGATAAAGAACAGATAAGTTTTGCTAGAGAGGTAAACTAGAGACTAAAGGATTTTGGCATATTTGCCAGTCTCTTCCTCTATCATTCCCTTTGAGCTGGCCTCCCTTACTCCTCCCTACTGACACTTTATGATTCATGGTGTGAATCCCCCTCTACGCCTGACGCAACAGATGAGACTTGTGGTTTCACTGTATAAATACAAACAGAATGGCGTGTTATCAGCTGCTTTCTAATGACGGGGTAATATTAACAGCCAGTGATTTGGCATTTCAGTTAGTCATTTGTACATGTGTGAATGTGCAGAGTATGTTTCTGGACGTAGAAACTAAAACAAAAAAAAAACAAACAAAAAAAACATTGGCTTTTTTTTCACTGTAGTTTCTGTAACGATTTAACAAACATGATATGACTTGTTAATTATTGATGTGATAATTAGTGAACTTTACGGGTGCTGTCAGTTGGACTTTGATTTCTTTTCCACTGGATAGTTATTTCCACATTACCAGTCTTTATTCTTAGCCAAACAGCAGCTGGCTCAGCTACCCATTTACCATAGAGATAAATGTGGAATCGATCTTCTCATTAACTTTTGGCAAGAAAGGAAATACTCCTATTTCCCAAAATGTCGAACTAATCTAATTTTCACAATTCTGAAACAATGTTGAAACAAGTAAGAAATCAAACAAGCCTCAAACTATTAATTGTCTTTTTCAGCATGTTTGAGGTTAAAAATACCACTGTTACAACAAATAGCCAATAAAATCAATTAGGCAATCAACATAAAATTTATCACTGACATCTTCAACAATCCATTATTTAATTGAAATTACATTTAAAAAAGAAACTCAAAGTAAATATAGTAAAAGTATAGTAAAAATTCCCAAAATTTGCTAGTTGCAGCTTCTGAAAATTGAGCGCTTGTTTGCGTTTCAATGCATCACTATAAAATTTGGCTTCAAATTAGTGTAGTCATACAGTCTTTTGGCTAATATTCATACAAGATTAAGAGAGTATGTAGTGTGTCATATGAATGAACACTGGGAGAGAGGAAAGCATTCACTTCCCTTTGCCGTTAGCACCATTCAGCACTAGTCAACTACTTTGCTTCCTTATTGGGGAACTGATCATGAGACCCATGCAGAAAAAATGTACACACAAAAAACGACTGGGGGAGACTAGGTCCAACAAATATAATAGATCATACTTTAAATTTACGTCTGCTAAGAGCTAATTATGAAAGTATTCACAACAGTTCATAAACGAGGGTGGTTTCACTATGACAGAGTGCTCCCTCAGCTTGGAAATTACACTGCCATAGATACAGTTCTGGGTCCATCTATAAACAACCACAATACCACATCCTTCCAAATAAACTTCCCTCAACAGAAGGCGAGGTAACAGAGAAAGACAATGTCATTGTGTGGGGGTGGGTAACTACAGCACCCAATCATAGACCATATAAACTGCAATCCAGTTAATCATATTATGTCAAAAGAAGCTTACAACACCGAGATAAATGTTTATCAAAGGAGCTTTTACTTCAGTTAATCTGTTTGTTTGCGACAGATGTCAAACAAATATTTACCCAATAATCTGAAGGGAGAAATAAGATCTTATTGTATTGAGTGATCTGTCACAGTTTTGCCTTAATGCTGACAAACAGCACCGATTACCACAGGCTTTAATACAGATCCCTTCACTGATCACTGAGTTATGGCCAGCCCAGGACGTACTACCCATAACAACTGCAACCACTGGACAAGGGAAATCAAGTACAGAAATAATTAGACAGCATATCTTTTGGACAGTTTGTTGATCAACTAATCAATTACATGACTAACTGCTGAAGCTCTATAATGTTAAACTTTGTTTTGGTATTTTGGCTTAACCGTTTTTATTTTGTATTTGTGAAAGCACACTAGGCTCTATTTTGCTTGAAATGACTATGATACTTAGAAGTTTTGACTCTGTTTTACTCTTTTACAGCAGCATTACTGACTTCTTCATGATCTGCTAACTTGCATCTCCACAATGCCATGGAAAATAGGTGTGGAGATGCATCTGTGCCTTTTGAGTTACTGTATGAGTATTTTGCTCTAGAGTGGGATAACTGTTCTAAAGTACCTAATGAGGAAATTGTTGTTGCTAATGTCCAAATGAATTAAACATTAGGACAGTGTTTGCAACACATAAACTACCACTATTATTGCAAATATTGTCAAGTCAATCTTTAGCCCTTAGCAAGCTAACAATATCAGTCCAAAAACCAACTGCTTTCGCACAACAGATAAAAAAATTAGTTGATTATATAAAAAGATTCTGACAATGAGAACCTGTTCTCACAATGAAAATTTCAAGTGAGAGTGCGATTATGAATAAAGCATAGATGACTGTTGACGTCCAAAGTCACACAGAGTGCAGTGCTGAGGCAAAACATTCGCCACAAAGGGGGAAAATGACTGATGATAAATTAATGTCATGCTGGAAGCAGGGGAATATTGCTCTATATTGACCAAAAGACTTCTTAAAGATGCTACTCTTATAAGGGGCTGGAGAAAGGGTTACCACAGAACCTCTTCCTTCCTCTCTCTGTCCCTCCTTTTCCTTCCTTTCTCTCTCACCATCTCATGATTGAAGAATGGGCCTGGCTCCTCCTCTATATCTCTGCATTAAACTTTAATTAGACTTATTGAGAGTCCGAATGCAAAACTAAAGATTGTTTTATGTTGCGTGGTTGTTGGGTGTCAATGGAAAGAAACTACTCTTTAAATACACCATTCAAGCCAAGTCTAGATTCTTCTTCTCGACAACAGTCGAAGAGGATGTTTTATAAATCCAAACCACATAAATGGTTAAAAAAAAACTTCCATTTGAACTGGCCAAAAGGTTCCAGTTCCTCTTTCTCAGCCAAACCCAAACAGGTGTGTTTACTTCACTGCAGAGACTGGCATGTCTTTCCAAACTTCAGGAAGCAAAACTTCAATGACTCACAAAATGTGTCCAAAATATTTGGTGATTCTGTGCATGATTGCATCACCTTCAAGACGCACACTTAGCAGAGCTCCTTTCCACATGAAGAAAACTAAGCCTAAGGAGTCAGTGGTGAACTCCTACTCTCTAACAAAGAATAATAGTTTTTAGTTTAAAAGACTTTGTTGGCTATCACTTTAATATGCGTGTGTTTGTGGGCGAAAATTACTATACTCTCTTGGTCTGATGATTGCATTCACACGTACAATAAACTGGTTATTGTCTTTAATCGTGTAGTCAAATAATTACGCACATCCCTTGTCCACACACTTCTTAACTTGCCATTGCGCAACACATTATCCAGCAACACATCGTGTTGTATTCAAGTGCAGCCTCGAAAGAGAACACCTTGTGATGTGAACTGCATATCACATCCAACACGGAGACAAAAATTATTGTCCCCAAGATCCAAAATGATTTTCCAAGGTTGTAAATTCCTGCAGTGTTATGGCATCTGGTATGCCTTCAAACTAATGGATTTCAAACTGAACTCTGCGAAATAACTCCCTTTTCTTTCTTTAACGCTGTAGCAAAAGGGCAACATAAACAAAGTTGTTGGTGTTTTTAATTTTTATTTATTTTTTTAACAGTGCCATTTACGGTCAGAATGTGAAATAACCTGATTGCTGTCAATAACCTGGTTTCTTGTGAGCATATATTTAGTCACTGTAACATGATACATGCAGATGCTTCACAACCTTTGAGAGGGTGCGTTTGGCAGACCAATCAACACGGAAAGGTACATAGCTTTGTCTCGGACAAAAACCACAAAGCAAAAGCTATTTATTCCATGTGACAGGCTGCATTAAGTATAATGCATTACAAGATTGTAAAATATCAACTTTTAGGACTTTGAGACTTTAGGGTTTCCCCATTTCTCTACCAAAGTCTCTCTCCCACAAATACAGACGCACACTTATTCAGCTGCACTGTTGGCATAAAACTTGATTAGAGAGAGAGGTAAAAGTTTCACAAGGTGAAGTCACCTTGGGCCAAGCTGGCAGATTCCTAGTCCTGGCATCTGATGCAACCCTAATGAATACAAAAAGATGAGATAGGCTGACTCAGCTAACGTCAGTGGCAGGAACAAGAAAGGTATTAGTTCATTCAGTGAGGTCATAAATCTGCTCGCCTACAGTCTGCTAGAAGACCATGAAAAGATATCAATGAAGATAGCACATTACACAGTTACTCTAAATTGCTAAAAGTTTTAAGAGTAGGAGGAGCAATTGGAGGAAGGTGATGGAAGTGTAAAAGAGCCTTTTACAATCAAATCCCCTAGTGGCCTTTAAATAAAGTGTGTATTTATATATGCAGTTATCTAACCTATAGAGACTTATTCCAGCACTAACCGTCAAGCACTGAAATATTCACCACACACTGTTATGAATAGTTATGTTGTTATCCAAATAGAGCACAGATTTTAAGCAAAATTTCCAGTGTTACTCTCCTGTAGCTCTGATACGTCATGGCATTTTCCTACAGCTTCCCTCTCATGAAGGGATTAGTATTTTTTTTTTTTTTAATAAACCAGTGTCTCCTCTGTCCACACAATTTGAGTCACCTTTTGTTTTAGCAGTGCTATTTATTCTTAAGTTTTGGGGGTTTCTCTTCGAGAAAGAGGTTCGCAATAATGAGTTGCAAGGATAGTGTTACATAATAATTCAAATTATGCACAGAAGGATTGTCATGATCTTGAATCCCGAAATTCATAAAAGCTCTCCTCATACACAATATCCACATCCCTCTGCAATTATAGTATGATGTTGCACAAAAAAACATCTTTACCAGCTACAACTTTCTACAGGCTTAAGCATTAATACTGTCTAGGAGAAGGACGCTTGACAAAGTGCAACAATGAGGTTTGGGGTGCAAAATTGTTATCTATGTTTAATCCTACTTATACATGGCTCGCTTAGATATAACACGATATCAAACATGTTCAAGTAAGTGTGTGTTTGTATGTTTACTCTATGTTTAATAAACACACATTGTAGTGCAGAAAGCTGAGACCCGGTTATTTAGACTGAATTTCAGTTTGAACCACCACAGGGATGCTCCTAAGCTGTGATTCATTTGGGAGAAATTTTTATGTAAGAATCATTTGAACAAGCTCCCTTCTACAGTGATATATAACAACTGGGTCAGTCTAAAGTAATACATAGTTTCACACGGACATGTTTCCGTCACTTGTGTGTGGATAACTGCTGTGACATTTGTCCTTTATCAATCATTGACCAATACAGGAAATGAGCTGTAGAGGTAGTTTCTGATAGAGCAGCATCATTTTATAGCCCATCATGTGTTTTTTCTAATTACCATGTAACAGAAAGTACTTTAATTTAAATCCAAAGGACCAACAAAGGGCTGAAATTATCAACCAATGTTTGTTTATTGCAATTTTATCTTATCAAAGTTAATTGTCTTAGGCAAAACAACTACAGCACTTGATGCTGATAAGCTTGAGCAGATTGAGAAAAAATTTATACATCATGGGTAGACCCGGTTCATATTTGGCATTAAAATGCAACATAGGTGATCTAATCACAACTGGATGGCTCTAAGTACAGTAGTAAATGCAACCAAGACACACTGAAGTAGCACTGAGATCCGATTGGGGTTGCGGTTGGTCTGGGCCTCATATGGCCACATGCTTTTAGCAGTGTGTACGCAATTATGTCCGAGGCCATACTTAAGGAACACCTGCCAACAGACACTTGTGTAATCAGAAGTACGTACCATTTGCATTCTTAAATTGTATAAGCTGGGTTTGTCCACGACACTTGAGAGTTTCCAAAAGCCCATGGAGATATGAGTGCATCACGCATCTTGGATGATTGGGTTTGCGTGGAGCGCAACAAGAAATAAAGGAATAGACCCAGTGTGTATTTTTCTGAATTCTTCTTACTTTACTTTTAACTTACAGCAGACTAGGCACAGAAACTGCATTGCTGCCTCAAGCTTAAAAAAGAAATTTTGGGCAGGTTTGACGTACAGGTTTAATTGCATGTGGAGCACGGTCATTAGATTCGAACACAAGTGGTCGCTCGAGACGCATCTGGAGAAGCATTCTAATGCCAGGTATGAAATCTATATACTTAGAGCTGTCCACTTGTGATCAGATCACCAAAGATGTATGTTAATGCCAGGTATGAACAGGGCCATAGCCTGCCCAGCAACATGGCCTGGACTCCACTGCTCACTGCACTCCCTGATGAGGGGCAGCACCTCACAGCTGAGATGAAGGATTACCTGTTGAAATTATTATTATTATTATTATTTATTTTATTTTTTTTATTGCTGGCATTTCAAATACTCTGTCCCAACTTGAAAAATGAAAAATCATTTGTTCCTATATGAGAAGTTTAAAATCAGATTCCCTACTAACAACAGATAAGCAAATTTGTATCAGTTTTTAAAATATGAAAAAATTGAAATATGCCAATCGTATTTTCCAAAAGATGTCTCCAAGGTTCTGGGTGAGAGTGACCAACAGGCCAAAAACTTAAAAGGGCCTTCAATGTATAACAAAGAGTACTAAATGAAGAGTAAAGATTCATTTTCAAAAAAACAGTAAGCGACTTCTCGGCAGTAACCCTAAACATGAAGTAATCCAGAACACATTATGTATGAACTCGTGTATTGCCCCTCGAGGTCTGGTCTATTTTGTTATCTAATTCCATAGATTTCATTTAAAGTCCTCATATTCTATTCAAAACAAAACAAACACTCGGAAATGAAATAACAAAAATGAAGTTTATAACATTACTTGAGCAATGAATCGGCTATACACACGTTGAAGGTTAATTTTCTGCCCGTTCTTCTATCATTTCAGCTCTACTTATTTCATGGATTTCTTTTTTTTTTGGTCTCAAAAGCTGTGCTGGCTGACATGACAAACCGGTGATGACAGCACCAGAAACCACTAGGTTTACTTTATGTAAAATCGCCGGGTCCCGGTTCTCCTTCCAGGGTTCCCAGATGTTCTGGCTTCTGCCTCAGCTCCGCACTGACCCTATACAGCCTCCACCTCTTCCCACTTTTTACTTCGTCAAAACGCGACCTACCTTCAGCGCGTACTTGTCTCCGGTCTTCTTCTGGAAGATTTCGAGGACCTTGCCATTGATCCCCAGCCCCAGCACCTGGCTCGTCACCTTGTAGTCGTCGGTTATGGCGCTCTTCTTGATTTGTAAGGTGGGTCTGGCGTGGAAGGGGAGGAACTGGCCCGTGGGGTTCTGCTGCCCGGCGGGGTTCTGCTGGCCGGCCGGGCTGGGGAACAGCGGCTGGTTCTGTGCGTTGGACAGCATGCTCTTGGTCCGGGTCTGAGAGATGAGCGACAAAAAGCCACCTCTCTCTCGACGACGCTCCTCGGCTTCTTCCTTGTCGCGCAGACCGCGTCTCCTTCTGTGGTTTGCCGGCCTCTGGTAAACTATTCGCCGCGTAGCAGCCAGGCCCCAAAACCACCGACAGCAGTTTGGACGAGACAGGTTTAACAAAGTCACTCGGTTAGCTGACGAAATGCTAAGTTAGCAAGCCGCTAGCATGCTAGCTCGATCCTATTCTTGACCTGTGATTCTCGGCTAACAGCTCAGCTATAGCTTAGCTTATCCATCTCCGGTGGTGTCCGCCGTCCACCGGTTCCTCAAAGAGCGCTTCAGGAACTTTCTTTTTTTCTTCTTCTTCTTCTTCTTTTTCCTCTAAAACATCCCGTAAATCGGCGAGAGGTTCGTCTTTCTGGATCAAACCGCGTTAAAAACCGGGCGGGCGACGTTTCGAAAACCACATAAATAAAACACTCAACGAAACACAGACAAAACAGAGGGAGGAAGGGGGGAGAAAAAAAAAAAGTCCGACAGTGGCGGCGGCGGCGGCGGCGACGAACACTTAACCCACCGCAGGTCGGGCGGCCAGCAGGGGCAGGTTTTAGCGCTGACGTCATGGCCGGGCGCCCCCCCCCACACCCCACCCGAGCTTAAAGGAGAAGCGCGACGGAGGAAACGTTCAAACGGCGGAGACGGACCCGAGCGGAACCCCGGCGCAGGGAGGGAAGGTGGGATCCCTCATGTTAATACTCCTGCAAAAATGTCGCTTTAGTTAGAGAGACCACCCTCGGGTCCTGTGCGTAAATACCGGGAGTTAAATACTCGTACCTCGCACGAGTGTTTTTCTTCTCATGCTACTTTGTGCTTCTCCTGTATTTTAACTTTACTCCTCTTCATCCGTTCGACGGCTGCAGCTGGGGGTTACTGTACAGATAAGATTTTTTTTTCATAGGCTTAAAAAGATAATATTAAAACATGATTCATCGTTAAAGATTAAGCTACCCAGAAGTAAATAGATAAAAAGAGCTGAAACTATTAGTTGATTAATCGACTCGTCGGTGGACAGGAAATCAATTGGCATATATTTTGGTGGTCGTTCAAGTGAATTTTTTCATGCAAAGTTGCCCCCTTTTTGCTGGTTTCAGCATCAAACCATATCCGTGTCATGGTTTTAATAATAATTACGATTGCAGGACCACTGGGTGACAAAACAGGAGGCTTGGAGGTGTCACTTTGGGCTCTGGGTAATTGTGATGTGCGCTTCTCACTGTTTTCAAGATCGATCGAGAAAATAACCAGCGAAATTAAAAAAAATTAATAATGAAAATAGTCTTTAGTTGTTTAAGCGGTTACACGGTTTACTTTTACGTTTGATATTTTAAGTAGTTTCTCCTGATTGTACTTCTTCATCACGGGAATTTTACTTGCAATTGAGTATTTTACAGTGAAGTTCTAGAGATTTTACTTAGGTAGTGGATCTCAAAATTTTCTCCTCCATTGTATCACCCCACAGGCGCTGAAAGAGGGAAATTCGCTTCCCCACACTGGTGACTGCAATGCAGCAGATTAACCATCCCTGCTGTCCAGAGGAGGCCCACTTACAATGTTTTGAATGTTTTGATAGTATAAGAGAGAGGGATAAAAATAGTCCCAGTAATCTCTGACCACAGTCCTGTAGGTTACTGTATCTCAAGGTTGGTGCATTAAAGTTTTTTTTTCCCTGCTTTTCCCTAGTTAAAACTGATTTTACCCATTTATGCCTAATTTTGACTGGTTTTATTCTACGGTTTTTCAGTTTTTGTATTTTTTGACTGCACTGCTGGTAGCCAAGAAGGCCAGAAGCTCCGTTGATAATATGAAACACAGCTATCCAAAACGCTTGTGCATTTAATTCCTGGCCTAAAAGTATTCTAAAAATACCGTAATCAACATATACAGTGAGTGCACATGCACTTTTTACATGTAAAATCCAAATTACCAGGCAAAAATACCCAAGACTTGACATCATTGTCAATGGTAGCTATGACCCTGAGTGGTTCTGTGAATGTATTTATTAAATTGTAAGAATGGCTACTCCGCTGTCCCATTAACAAAATGCTCAAAGCATTTTAAGCTCATTTAAATTTTAAGTGTACCATCTGTATTCATGTGATTACTGATTACTCTATCAATCTGTATGCCAAGTGGGCATTGAAATAAAGTGGCTTTTCAGAATGTAAGGGATTGTTATTTGACTACAAGTATTGGCGGTCTGGTATGCTTGATTAAAGCTAGGTTTTCAATTAAGTGAAATAGCCAAAAAATCCAACTGAATGTCAACATCACATGAATCAGTCGTACTTTCCCTCAGTATTTCACTTTGTCATAGGTTTTGCTAGAGAACAACAGTCAGTTTAAATCATATGTTTGGTCGCATTTCATGAATCTGAATTTGAGTTATCAAGTATAAAAATGTACAACTGACTGTGGTCAATATACCCTGAATCCAAGAACATCATCATGCCTTATTTTCTCCAAATGTTCATCTTTAGATAAGGCCTTGTAGAAGTGTTATCAAAGGTAAAATATATGATGTAGGTTATAATTTTCAAATTCATCTGATATCAGAGTAATCACAGTAGTCTAATAATGTTTTACTTATACATTTTAATCTAATCTTATCTCCCTCTGATTTCACTGACTTGGCTTCTATTTCTTGAACTCCAATCCATCTGGAACATAAATGCAGTGCCTCTTGTAACCACTAGATGACAGGCCAGTCTAATTTTTTATTAGGACCTAAGCCTTACCTTGAGTATTAGCAGATTTAAAGTCAAGACTTGCAATGAAAAAGTGTTTTTTGAACTGGCAAGAGGCATATTAATTGATTGTCCACACAAGACACCACTGGGTTAGTCACATAATCACAAAATTGTTTTAAAAAGCATTTAAAAGTAGCTTACTGTTGTAATAATCCACTTTTCTCTCCCTGAACTGAAACTGAATTATCCAGCTGCAAAACACTCCAAACACCTCATTCTCATAAAAATGATGAAACTTTTTGAAAATACTCTTAACCTTGTGGGACATCTGTGGATAAAACTTTACTGCCACAATGATGAATAAAAATCATTGCTGAAATGCCTCAAAATGTGGGGTAATAACACAGCTGTGTAGGTCAAGCTGTTGCCAGCCGAATCTGAATAAAATGTGAAAAATTTCTGCAACCTTCATTCCACATTAATGCATAGGCTCTGGCTTCTTTTGTTGTCTGCTAAGCAATGCACTCAACCTTTCCCTATTGATTCATATACAGATGTCCTTGCGGAATTCACAGAACAAGCAAAAATAAAAACGTAACGTAATGCAAAAAAGTAGGGTAAGGGCCACACAAGTGATTTCCTGTGTCTCTAGATGAAGATGACATTTAGGAGGTCATTGCTCCATTCTATTTATATAGATTAGGTTTTTATACATTATACATAAAAAAGTACTACATTACCTGGCCTATTTGACATCTGTGTAACATTCCCCACTGAAGTGGAAAATGAGACCAGGAACTGTCTCTGTTGTATTTTAAAAGGGGGCTCTAGCAATTTAGTGCTGCACTTAAATAAATTAGATAAACAAAGTTTGTGGACTCAAAGGAGACATGATGGTCAAAATCAACGCAACAAAGGCTGGGATATCCTGACTTGTAGTTCCAAGTATGGGTCAAAAAATGCTAGATACTAAAATAAATTTTGGTGGCATCCAAGCTGAACCCAGCTGATAAAATAATCCTGTTGACTCCATCAGGGTAATTTTCTTAGACTTTAGATGTTCAGATCTTGATATGTATAATCGGTGGAGTGCTCCTTTAACAATACTGTACTATTAGGTGTCATTGCTGAATTGGCTGTGAAGAATAGTTTCCAATGCAGATAGAAAATTGCACTGCACCCTCAGCTTGCCGAATGTTTTTTGGCAGCTTGAAAAAGCACAAATAATTTGGTAAAGATACATTTTGTCCAATAAAATTCAGATATTGCTTGTTCTATGTTAATAACATTTGTTATGTAGACATACCTCGACATGATCTGTTAATTTCCTGTAAGTGTGAGATATGTTATTGTAATCTTTGACAAACATTATGTTACATTTGTGATCCAGCAGAATGGTAATCCCAAGTTTTCCAATTAACAATCTAAGGGCAACTGCCTATAATACTAACAATAATGAGCTCATTAAAGTATATATTGAATAAAATGTTCTGTAAGGATTGTATATAATCTTTTCTAACTTCCCAACTAATCAATAATCTTGCCAGCAGAGCATGAAGGAGTGCCATGGTCCTCTTCCTTAGGTTCCACTTGGATACATTTCACTGTTATTATCCCCAGTTATGTAAGAGGAATCACATCACATGTCCTCATAAATTACTCACACACACTCACACACACACACCTACACACACACACACCCCAATGATCCCCTCATATGATCTTCCACTTCTCACTTGCTCTTTTTTCTTTGTCTCCACCTCTCTCTCTAATTGCTAAGTAGAGCACCAAGAACCCATATTTACATGTGATCTCATATTGCTCTGCTTCATCTGCATCTTTCAACCACCACAATGCATTTGTTTACACATTGCCCATCTTAACTTAACCTTAAAAGAGACTGCAGAAACTAGAACTAGAAACTAAAAACTTTGTCTATAAGTCTTTCTGTCAGCTTGTACACTTGTTGGTCTATTTGTGTCGTGTTTGTTCCTGGCATAGATTACCTTAGAAAAACATGGTAAAACTCTCTGAGGACAGGAGAGGTAGTTTAGCTGTTCAGTTTTCATTGGAGATGGATGTACAGTTCCTCAGAGACAGCAGCTCTTCAGGGCAGTGGCTGACTAATATCCCTAGTCCCCTCCTTCCTTTACTCTTTTCTCACACTGTCCCTCTTTGTCATTTCACATACACGCATAAGGTTGTAAAAACCCCAGTGAGGAGTCATGAACGCTATCAGCTCCAGGGCAGCTCCAGTCTTGTGATGGAGAGATAGAGTGTGCAAAATCACTTCCAGTTTCAGCTCTGCAACACAGGTCTCTGGAGGTGCAAGTGCACCTTGGCCTGCAAGAGATGATTGTGTTTTGTGTTGTGATTGTATGTATGGGTGTGAAAAAGAAGACTATTGAATATGATTTATTAATACATTTCATATATATTTAAGTACATCTGCAATAGCGGTTCAATAGCCCTTGCTAGTACACTGCTCTTAAAAGACTTTAGGACCCAAGAGCAAACACAATTCATTTCTCTCTCTTGCTCACTTATATATACATTAACACCTTCACATGTGAAACCAAATGTGAAAAGGCATGCGACCTGCACAGGTCGCATTTAACAGAAGAGCTGCACAATGCCACAGAAATCGGTACATGCGTCTACACAAAGGAAACCATGTATGGTTTGTCATCCATGAAATGACTGGCCTCCTCTATTGCCCTGCAGGGAGCATGTGACCACCACTGGAATCCCCCCTTCATCTGTGAACAGGGACTGAGCCACATACTGTAGGTCCCTGCAGAGGCATGAGAGCCCTCAGTGGCCTTTTCAAACTGACCCCAGGCCTGCTCTGGAGCTGAGAAGTGCGGGAAAATTTTGGGTGACTGAGAGAGAGAGAGGAAGAGATAGAGGGAAATTTGGAAGCAATGTAACAGCAATCATAAACTTTGAAAATGACATTGAAAATTGGTTAAATAGACTAGAAACACAAGGCTTAAGATCTTTCATTCTCTCTTTCTTTCTTTTGGGGTTAGTGGGACAACAAGTTGTTAGCTTATACTTGAGCAGTTGCTCTCACGTTTTTGTCACATGGACATTCCTGTCTCCCACCCATAAACAAGAGACCGCTGATGATACGGGATGATTATTTAGCCTACTTCTGTTGCCAGCCTATCTTCTGCCCTACTCAGCTGTAAAGAGTGCCCTAATTTCATTTCCACCCTGCAAACAAACAACCCTGTACACACATACAAATACACACCCACCTCTCTTTTTTCACTCACATACTTGTAGCTCTCTCTGTCTCCTGTTTCTTTCTCACATTTGCGGACCCATGCACAGACAAATAGGCCTGATTCTGCTGACCCAGTGACATGAGGTAGCAGGACGCTCTAGTTGTCCTGCACAGAGAGTCTCTGCAGTTATTGTTGCATTGGCACAACACTTACTTCCTCACAACCAAAACAATGTCAGCCTGCTTTTTCTCCCCATCACTCCATGTCACTGACCAAGTCTTGGATGGAAGCTACACACTCATAGAGACACTTGGATGTTTCCGTTTAGACACAAACACATAAGAAAGTCACAGGTCCAATATGATGGCCTTGGCTCAAAAGGTGCCTTTTGTGGATATTTATTCACAATAAATAGTTACACTGCAAATATCACCTATTTGTGCGCGTGTGTGTATATGTGTAAAATGAGAAATTGTACATATACTTTTTGCAGCCGTTTCTGTCCTTGATAAGATTGGCATTAAAATACACGTAAGCAATTAGTTAAGGCAACTTGTCAACCTTAGTACTCTCGCTCACAAGTCCCAAGTCACAAAATCCAGAACTGTGTACAGACAAATGTGAATAGATATGCTGTAAAACTAGGAGAATTAAACAGGAAGGATAATATTTATTATTTTATGCCATAAAGTAATATTTTAATATAATAATACATGTTTCCTATGTTCTCTAAGTACAAGTTTTGGCTATCCATCTTTTCCTTCTTTGTCTGTCTCTATCCCTCCCTGGGGGAGGCTCTTGTAATCCAATAATCCATCTTAATCTAAACTGAGATTATGTGAGGTGAAAGAGCCACTTTGTGCATTAGATTATCCTCCAATTCAAAGCATTTTGTGTATGTTTTCGTCTGAGCACAATAGCATATTGTTTTGGTTTTTTTTGTATCTGCTTGGGCGCATGCATGTTTGTACATGTATTGATATATGTGCATGAGTGTGTGTTTGTGTTGGGGAGGACAGGGTGTGCTGGTCCTTCTTTTATGAGCAGCTGTTCCTGCAGCCTGCCACTGCTTCTTCATCCCTTTCCTCTCTTCTGTGCATTGGTAGAGGTCAGTGCAGTGCTCTTTAATCCTGCCAGTCTGATCCCCATCACGTTTCTCCTCCTACACTCAACCTACTGCCCCACTGCCCCTGCATGTCTGCTCGGCTCAATTTGCCGCAGACTCCATGGTCCTCATCTTACTAGCCTAGTGACACCTGTAACAGAGACCTACCTGACATAGTCATTACATGGGCCCTAATATGTTAATTGTGCAATCCCTTCACCTCTACCGGGGTCTTATCATTAAAGACAGACAGCTCAGATAGGGTCCCCTGAGACAACTCAATTTAATCATGATCCTCTCTTGTCTTGTCACTCATCACAAAGCTGAGAGAAATCCGCTGTGAATTACTATTGGACTGGCGGTCATGTGTTCCAAGAGTCCCGTGCAATTGCAATCCTTCACTCTGCACTATTTTTAAGCTGCCCAGCTGGCACTGCCACCCCATCACATAGATGTGTGTGCATGTGCCGCGCTGGTACGATGGTCCTCTGCCTCTACTATGCCCTTCTACGGTTGTATGACCCACAGACCAGCATGCCCCACTGGTGTGGATTTCCATTCCTGGAGCCCACTCCTCAAACATATATTTCCCTCAGCCAACATCATGTCCAGTCAGGTATTATGCCAAATAGCTTCTCGTCTACATATACAGTAAGTCCATGTGGACACACACACACACACATCTGCTTATCTATAAGATTAGAACCCATGACACAAATAGACATCATTATGGACCTTTAGTCTTTACTGCCAGTACTGTATATACACAATGCTGCACAGCCTGCCTCACGTTTCCAGTATACATTTCACCAACTGACAGGATTAGTAACATTAAGCCCTGAACTCTTGAACTCAGGACTTAATGTAGTCATAGAAGTTAGAGGGTGGCCTACCTCTGTTCGATCCTGCGAACCCCACACTGGTTTGTTTTGCATGTGTCTGTGTGTCTGTTTGTGTCTTAGCCAAGATCTTGACTCTGACCTTGACTGTGTGCAGCCCCCATGAGCAAAGTTTCACCCTTTTCGCATGTGGACACAGGTGCCCGGTCAAATAGGGGATGAGTAAAAACAAAAAGTTTGACATTTTGAGAGTTGGCTACAGCCAGCAGTCAGTTAGCTTAGCTTAGCTTAGCATAAAAATTGTGGGGTCGGGGGGGGGGGGGTCTGGCTCTGTCCAAAGGTCACAAAATCCAGGGTGTTGTTTTTTGGCTCGGACCAGTTGCCAGGCAACCAGCTCCTGTCCCTAGGAAGAGGACAGGACACATAACCCCATAAAACAGCGAATTTGTATGGATTAAACAAACTACATTTAATGTTTTCATGAGGGCCCAGCTAGCTGTTTTTGGCTGTTTTTAGCTTTTCTCGGTCTTTGTGCTATGCTAAGCTAACTAGTTGCCGGTTGTAGCCTATTACTGAATGTTCAGTCCCATCCAATCTCATCTGCTATTCTTAAAGCAATTCTAAAATGATTTTTGCCTCTCACAGTCTGCAGTTTCACGATGTTTTGCAGAGCAGACTTTTCCTCTCAACACTGCTCTTCAGGTCTTAATATAGCGTAGTTTCTGTGTTCAGTCACCAGTAAAATATAAACATTAAAGCAGCACAGATAGACTGAATTATTGATGACCAGCTGATGGCCTGTGTTCAAAAGTTTCCGAGGTCTCCTTCAGAGTATGTGTGTGTGTGTGTGTTTCAGACAGAAAAAACAGAGAGACACAGACAGAAAAGAGTCTACCAAGCAAAGTGTGATCATCATTTTGGCTTCTCCTCTCCTCTCCTCAGTAGGTCAGCTTGTTTCCCGTCAGAAGCAAACGGGAACTGGCTCTCCACACTGTGCCATGGAAAAAAGCTCTTAGGTCAACTATTCACCCAGCAGCTGCTACAAAGGAGAGGGGGCTGGATGAGAGAAAGAGGACATCGGAAAATGGGGCTTCGCCCCAACTTGCAAACATATAAACATATACACAAATAAAGTATTGACCATGTACAGTACTGGTGCCATCCTGTCCTGCAAACGTCGCCTAGTAATGTACTGTTTATTACCTTCAGGGAACATTTCAATGGAGCTTTTGTCCCCTGCGACAAAGTAATGCAGTGTGTTGTCTTCAAACTAGATTTACTATAATCAGCATTGAATTGACTTACCAAGTACCCACTGTTCCGAGAGCATTCAAAGTACAGATTGCCAGACTGAAGCACACTTAATTGTAGTTCTTGTTGACCAGCAGTAGCACAAAATGGCAATTTCACAGAACTCTTTGTACTTGTTGAATAACAGTCCTAACAACTGGACTATTAAATCTGTACTTGGAAAGCAGTTTCAAGAAAGGTAAAAAAAAAACAAAAAAACAAACAAGACAGAGCATGTGACAGAAACTGATGAGTCTGTGTTTACTCTGTGCATCCACAGATGCAGACACAGCATGACACACACGCGCGCACACACACACACGCACACACACACACGCGCACACACACACACACACACACACACACACACAAACAAACACACAAGACAGGCCCAGACATCTGTATGTTATTTTAGCTTTATGTTTTTTTTTTTTTATATTTTACAAATGCAATTCCCCTCATTTACAAATGCCCAGAAACTGGGTCAATCAATGTGAAGTAACCTGATTTGCTAGCAGTGACTCGTGACCAATAGAGAGAGAGACATCAAATGTAGCTTAGCAACAAGGGCCAAGGTTCACACCCGCAGATGACTGTCTCCCAAACTCCAAAAATTCCCTGGTAAAGGTTGTCCTGTCTTCTCCATGAAACCTGAAACCAACCATAAATATCCCATTTACCCAGCAACAGAAAGGTTGTGACAACAGTGTCCAGTCTGTAGGTGCCTTACCAGACAATAGGAGCGTACAGCTTCACCACAGATAACTGACCAGTAGCATTCTGTCAGTGGCAGATACACATCCAGTACGACAAAAGCTCCTGCTGCATCACAGTGACGGGTTTAAAATGGACAGTTTTTGGTCACCACGCTTATCAGAACATACTGTTACCTTGGCAGGGTGAGACGGGATGCGTTTATGAGTGAGGAAGAGAGCGGGAGAAAAACAGATGGAGGAAAGAATGAGTAGCCGAGTCTCTGTATTATCTGAATTGTGAAGTCTTCTGAGGACAGTACTTTGGCACTGCTGCGTAAAGGAGCCGTGTATGGCTTCCAGTGGTAATGCAGTACATATAAGGACATATACTCTCCATCTCCCTTTCATCACAGGGACTGAACTAGGAACATGAGTATTGTTGTAGAAATACTATACAGACAGGAGTAGAGCAATCCCCTAATCACAGTTTTGGTTTTTTATAATGTGGCTTAAATATTTTCTTTTTGCCACTGCCTTTTATTAAATTACATATGGAACTGATCACTTATATCGTACTGCAGTGTGACTGTACAGGAATGTTTATTCACCAGTTTCATTCCACTCTTTTAAAATCCTTCTAATATGTCTTTGCCTCATTTTGCCTCATTTTTTCATTCATATCATGTCTTAATGCCTTATGTTTTATATAAAGGTCTTTGAACTTTCATGCTGTTGTTGAAAGATGCAATACAAACAAACCTGCTGTCCCTTATTCTCCAGTGAATGGAAAAAAAAGGATAGGTAACAGTGAGTGTGAGGACAAAGAAGGGAAAGAGGAATGAATCAGAGGTTATATATGAGAATTCAGCTGTGGTTTTGTTTATGGCTCAGAAAAGGAAAAAATACGAATGGCTGCATTGTTTTCGTGCAGTACAGTAGGATATTAATGTAGAAGCAGGTGGAAAACATACAGCAGTACTAGTCTTGAGTCATTATGAAGTAATACTTTGATCAATCACAAAAATAAGCCTCTGAACCACACGTTTAATGATAAATATAAAATAATCCACCTCTTCATTTATACGCCCAAACAAGACCAGACTGTGGAGAACTAACTACTATGGAGTTTTTGAGTATGTGGGTTTATAGAAATTGTGAAATGATTGCTTTGATGCTTCTTCTCAGAGTGTTGCTATGCAGCCCGGCTACCTCAAGGCTATAAGAGAACTAGAAAGACATGACCATAAAAACACATGCAAACTTACAGATACATAAACACACGCACATATAGAGAAACAGACAGACAAGCAGATTCATCTCTCTAGACAGGGGATGAGTCATCTTCTATTCCAGTCCCTGCTGTGACCCAGCCGGGTCACGTAAACAAGACAAGGAAACTGAAAACCTAAATATGGGGGCTGCATATGGAGGCAGCAAATACAGTAACTGTAGGAACAGACGGACAGATACAGTTTCAGCCAGTAAGAAGTAGTTAAAGGTCTCGACAAAATGCCTTTTGCAGAAAAATCACATAGCATGTACATGAGCACAGCTCCTCTACCCTGCAGTCTGTGCGGAATGTAGATTGGTGGGTTGGGTGGTTGGGTGTTCAAATGGAGCACAACCCCACCTCTCCCAACGATCTGCATCTGTTCAGCCTGTATAGACATGTGCTCAGCTGTGCATTTGTGTGTGTGACTAGTATGAGCTCAGCTGTGAGTGTCATTGTGTGCATAGGAGTAAGGACCAGTGGGCTGCTTTTGTGAATGTAGAGGCATTTGTTGTCTGTGTGTGTGTGTGTGTGTGTGTGTGTGTGTGTGTGTGTGTGTGTGTGTGTTTGTGTGTGTGTGTGTCTGTGTGTGTGTGTGTGTGTGTGTGTGTGTGTGTGTGTGTGTGTGTGTGTGTGTGTGTGTGTGTGTGTGTGTGTGTGTGTGTGTGTGTGTCTGTCTGTCTGTCTGTGTCTGTGTGTGTGTGTGTCTGTGTCTGTGTGCGGGCGCTGGTGCAAAAGGGGGACTAATGTGGTATTCTCCTGCTGCTTCCATCGCCTGGTTCGTACCTCAGCTGTCCTGGACCGGTGGCCAGACGACACACATAGTTCTTCTGTGTGTCTGCACTCTGTGACCCGGGACTGTGTGTGTTTATAGTTGTGTGTGTATGAGTTTGACTGTATTGTCCATTCCAACATCAACCAAAAAACAGTCTTGTGTAAAAATCAGGGACTGAAGTATAGAGAACCCTGCACTGAAGTGCAGTGGAGAGGTGAGTAAGTGATCTGGTTGAAGCCTCAGTCAAGACAACATTCATAGTGACTTACAAAAACAAAAAAAGGAACATTTTTCATAGCGAACAAATAAGTGAACAAAAGAAACATCTCAAAAGCACTGCAACCCTTCAACTTTTCCAAAAAACAACAGGAACTCTGTCATATCCTAAATACAAGTCAAGCAAGTCCTCTGTCACAGAGAATTTACAAGAGGGTGAAGAAAAAAATCTGGTACATAATTTTGATGCACACTTTTAAAGCCTTTATGGTATACTCAAAATACTAAGGCTAATCAAAGGCAATGTAAATAACATTCATGTAGTTATGTCCTTAACTGCAAGATTTGGGGAGTTTTACTTTGATTTTGGTCCTTCACATTGAAAAGAAGAGAAATACCTCAACAGATAGCTTAATAAAATATATATAAACAAAGGATTGGTTCACCTAAATAGAAAAAATACAAAAACAAACGTATTTTCTCATTTACATTGCTTTGTAACTAATGATGAAGACAATCGTGGTTTTAATTGCTTAGGTTGTGACACATGCACTCTGGATATTTTACAGAACACACTTTCAGCACTTTTCACTAAGATAATTTCTCAGGTAGGAAGAAGCTCCAATGAGCACAGGAAGGTCTTTGAACTTTCATGCTGTTGTTGAAAGATGCAATACAAACAAACCTGCTGTCCCTTATTCTCCAGTGAATGGAAAAAAAAGGATAGGTAACAGAGAGTGTGAGGACAAAGAAGGGAAAGAGGAATGAATCAGAGGTTATATATGAGAATTCAGCTGTGGTTTTGTTTATGGCTCAGAAAAGGAAAAATACGAATGGCTGCATTGTTTTCGTGCAGTACAGTAGGATATTAATGTAGAAGCAGGTGGAAAACATACAGCAGTACTAGTCTTGAGTCATTATGAAGTAATACTTTGATCAATCACAAAAATAAACCTCTGAACCACACGTTTAATGATAAATATAAAATAATCCACCTCTTCATTTATACGCCCAAACAAGACCAGACTGTGGAGAACTAACTACTATGGAGTTTTTGAGTATGTGGGTTTATAGAAATTGTGAAATGATTGCTTTGATGCTTCTTCTCAGAGTGTTGCTATGCAGCCCGGCTACCTCAAGGCTATAAGAGAACTAGAAAGACATGACCATAAAAACACATGCAAACTTACAGATACATAAACACACGCACATATAGAGAAACAGACAGACAAGCAGATTCATCTCTCTAGACAGGGGATGAGTCATCTTCTATTCCAGTCCCTGCTGTGACCCAGCCGGGTCACGTAAACAAGACAAGGAAACTGAAAACCTAAATATGGGGGCTGCATATGGAGGCAGCAAATACAGTAACTGTAGGAACAGACGGACAGATACAGTTTCAGCCAGTAAGAAGTAGTTAAAGGTCTCGACAAAATGCCTTTTGCAGAAAAATCACATAGCATGTACATGAGCACAGCTCCTCTACCCTGCAGTCTGTGCGGAATGTAGATTGGTGGGTTGGGTGGGCAAATGTTCCTGGAGCACAACCCCACCTCTCCCAACGATCTGCATCTGTTCAGCCTGTATAGACATGTGCTCAGCTGTGCATTTGTGTGTGTGACTAGTATGAGCTCAGCTGTGAGTGTCATTGTGTGCATAGGAGTAAGGACCAGTGGGCTGCTTTTGTGAATGTAGAGGCATTTGTTGTCTGTGTCTGTGTGTGTGTTTGTGTGTGTGTGTGTTTGTGTGTGTGTGTTTGTGTATGTGTGTGTTTGTGTGTCTGTGTGTGTGTGTGTGTGTGTGTGTGTGTGTGTGTGTGTGTGTGTGTGTGTGTGTGTGTGTGTGTGTGTGTCTGTCTGTCTGTCTGTCTGTCTGTCTGTGTGTGTGTTTGTGTGTCTGTGTCTGTGTGCGGGCGCTGGTGCAAAAGGGGGACTAATGTGGTATTCTCCTGCTGCTTCCATCGCCTGGTTCGTACCTCAGCTGTCCCGGTGGACCTAAGCCAGACGACACACATAGTTCTTCTGTGTGTCTGCACTCTGTGACCCGGGACTGTGTGTGTTTATAGTTGTGTGTGTATGAGTTTGACTGTATTGTCCATTCCAACATCAACCAAAAAACAGTCTTGTGTAAAAATCAGGGACTGAAGTATAGAGAACCCTGCACTGAAGTGCAGTGGAGAGGTGAGTAAGTGATCTGGTTGAAGCCTCAGTCAAGACAACATTCATAGTGACTTACAAAAACAAAAAAAGGAACATTTTTCATAGCGAACAAATAAGTGAACAAAAGAAACATCTCAAAAGCACTGCAACCCTTCAACTTTTCCAAAAAAACAACAGGAACTCTGTCATATCCCTAAATACAAGTCAAGCAAGTCCTCTGTCACAGAGAATTTACAAGAGGGTGAAGAAAAAATCTGGTACATAATTTTGATGCACACTTTTAAAGCCTTTATGGTATACTCAAAATACTAAGGCTAATCAAAGGCAATGTAAATAACATTCATGTAGTTATGTCCTTAACTGCAAGATTTGGGGAGTTTTTACTTTGATTTTGGTCCCTTCACATTGAAAAGAAGAGAAATACCTCAACAGATAGCTTAATAAAATATATATAAACAAAGGATTGGTTCACCTAAATAGAAAAAAATACAAAAACAAACGTATTTTCTCATTTACATTGCTTTGTAACTAATGATGAAGACAATCGTGGTTTTAATTGCTTAGGTTGTGACACATGCACTCTGGATATTTTACAGAACACACTTTCAGCACTTTTCACTAAGATAATTTCTCAGGTAGGAAGAAGCTCCAATGAGCACAGGAAGGTCTTTGTGTTATCTACTGTAACTGGGTCATTATCTCTAATGTTACTATTAAATCGTTTAAATGCAGCTGGTAATGGCTGAGACCCACAAACAAAATTCTATGAATTTCCATTTAACTGGCTTCAAGGCAGAAATCAAAGAGACAGTAGCATATCATAAAGCCTGGACAAATAAAACCAAAACATTGTCACCATCATGATTAGAAACAAGTGCAGTTAGATGACATTATCTTTTTACGCAACTTGGCTGAATCGACACTCAAAACTAAAAATAGAATGTTTGGCCAGTGATTTATTTTGAAAGGTGTCTTTTCAAGAAATAACCAATGGGGTCTGATCATAGGTATCCATATACTGACATAAACATTAAATAAAAGGAATACAGTGACAGGTAGAGAGACACAGACAGATGGCTACAATTTGAGCCAAGCACGGACCAACAAGCTGGTCAAGATTTCTAAACCTGCACGGTAATCAGAGACCTGTCACTGCCCTGACACCCCCCCCCCCCATCCACACTCACAACCAGTAGTCCTGCTGTGGCACCATATGGTCTGCAGGCTTAGAGGAGAAGGGAGGAGAGGGGAGGAGAGGAGAGGGGAGGAGAGGAGAGGAGAGGAGAAGGGAGGAGAGGGGAGGAGAGGAGAGGGGAGGAGAGGAGAGGGGAGGAGAGGGGAGGAGAGGAGAGGAGAAGGGAGGGGAGGAGAGGAGAGGGGAGGAGAAGGGAGGGGAGGAGAGGATGTATGTGGTTCAGAGAATAGAAGTCACTGTGCCAAAGTGGATGTTGGAATGAAGGAGCTTTGACCATATGGTTAGAAGGTGACTAGGTTGGTGTCTAATGAGATTGATCTAATCTGATTTAACATTAATAGAAAGAGAAGGAGGGAGGAAGACAGATAGACAGAATCATTTACATGTAGAAAACAACTTACTGTAGTTAACATGGCTTTGAGAAAAAAATCATTATAACTGAAAAGGAAAATCCCAAGAAAAACTAGATTATAGGAGGAATATAGCGTTCTTAAAACATGCTCTTTGGTATAGACACTAATTCCAAAGAACTAATCTACTATGGAACAAATAATACCAGAATTGCACAAATATTCATAAAGACAGAATAGTACAACAGAATAAAGAATATCTAAAGTGAAGTATTAGGCTCACCAGAATCCGATCATTTCTGTCATACACTGTCTGCTTAGTCATTTCCATTAACATAATAATGACGGAAAGAGTGAGTCTCGCCTGTGCCAACGAGAAATGACAATACCCACGACATTTTTCCATCAAGTGTCCTTCATATTTTCAAGATCAACTGGCATGAAACACCTGTGTCAAATTCCAGTACACATGCTCCACCACCTACTCACCACACACCACTTCTGCCTTTCCTCCTCTTCGGTAAGTGATGTTGTTCAACCGGTTCTTCCTCCTCCTGCTCCCGCTCCTGTTATGCATGTGCCTGATTTTTTTTTTTTCTTCCCTCAGGACACCAGCCTGTGAGCGTAAACATTCATGAGTCATCACCGTTACAGAGGTGATCACTCTACCGTATTATTACCCGATAGTCATCTTCTTTTCCCACTCTTTTCTTCACAATATTTCTGCTGGTGCTGTGCATCTGCTCTGTTACCCATCTAGATGGGACACAGGACGGATAGTTTGGTATGGGGGACAAGAGGAAAAGCAGAGATACATTATGAGGGGGTGCAAAATACTTTCACAGATAGATGCTGAAGCAATCTTGATGAAAAAAAGATAAATATGGCTAGTGCGGGGGTAGGGCCCTAGACTAACTTAACAGCAAGGAACCACTCTTAAATGTGAATGTGGACTTTCCAAGTCCTTATCAAATTTAAGTTATGCAAAAAACTCGGTCATCAAGTCTGCACTTTAAGAGCTTTACTATGGTAACGTGTTTCACTTTGGGCTCCTAGCTAATAAATCATGGGTTGAGTAGTGTAAATTTTTACAAATTTACATTAGATGCTTTGTTGAGTCTGTTCTATATTCTTCAGGACTTCTATGAAAGTGCATGATAACAAGGCTGAAGTTGTGCTGCTGGCCACTGACTCATTGATGTCCCAATGCTCAACCAATCTGTAGCCTAATCAGTGACTGAAGTCCAGCTCCCTTTATAATGATTTACTGTAGCAACTGAATCAGGGAAGTCTGGAGATACACTTCTGTTTCATAACACAGGCGCCAGGTCTCAAGTGAGAAAAACAACCCCAGTTACCGCTGCGTATAAGAGCTTCAGGTTAGGAGACAAATGAGGAAAGCTCATCTGAATATAACTTTCTTTCCATGTATTGTCTCACAGTCTCAATAGACACCCCCCCCCGAAAACAGATTTCCACAGAACTGAACTAAAAATCCGATTTAAAAAAAAGTTCTTTTCAGGGTTCACAGGCAAGGCTCCTTATCTGGCTCTCTGTGGACAGTAGATATTGGATTTGGAAGATATTGGAAATTTTGCCTCAACCCAGCCTGTTAAATAGATAAAATACACCTCCGCTTTTATAGGTTAAGCTAGCCAGTTTTATTCGCGTTCAAACATTCCTGTTTCAAACCAGAAATCACCCAAGAGCAGCACGTTTCAGTTAATAATCATTTTTATTTTCTTTAGAAAAAGAAACTATCACAACTTCATTTGGTTACTGTACAGTTTCTCTTCTCATAGTCACTCAGTCTGATAACAGCTTGTGATTTCATGCTGAAACACCAAACACCCTCCTACTAATGCACACCACTAGTACAACATGACAGTATACAATTTTCTCTTTTTCCACTTTTGCATTTTACATCCTCTGATATTCTGGAGTGAACAGCAATAGAAACCACTTCTATATAAAAAAATGGAGACAAAGTAGAAATCCCCAACGGGTTCACTTAGAAAACGAGGGACAAGGGAGAAAACGAACTCTTCGAGCGGTGTGGTCCATACCAACATGCACCAGGCGTGTCTGTGTGTGCGTGTCTGTGTGTGCGCGTTCTGGACAGCACCATAACTCACTATACGTGTGTGAGTTTAAGAGGTTCCCTGCCCTACATGAGACAGAGTCAGAAAAAATGAGAGAGAAAGAGATGGTGGGGGAGGAGAGAGAATCTAGGTCAGATTGTGGAGCATGCAGACCCCCTTCGCAGACACACTCTTATATGCAATCTCGCACTCGCAGTGGACTGAACAGCATGCATGTTCATCCATAGTCGGGACAGAGGACTGTAAATGGAACACAGTTCATATAAGATTAAGGGATGTATTAAGTATGTCTCCCTGAGAAACACTTCTTTCTGCAGTACCATAAAAAAACCCTCCTTTGTAACTGGCCCATCCTGTCAACTCATCTACAACACCCAAAGAGGAAAAAAAAAAAAAAGAAGGATCTTGGCTCATATTAAACATACTGCCCTTCATGCTACCCCATGATCTTTCTCGCCTTGCACCATTCTTCCATTGGGATTACTGCACCACTGCCAACAATAACAGCAGCCAATTCGGGGAATGGGCAGGTGACGTTCATACAAACTTTCCAATGTAACTTTCCTAGCAATCACCCCACAGGTGTGTCATGTGCAATGATTTGCAGCTCTCCATCTCTCTGCCTAACATGGCAGTCTCATGCATACCAGTCTGTGAAGTACCGAGGGTGACAGTGACACCTTTGTGACAGAGTTCGAGTGGAGATACGGTCCTCCCCATCCCCCTTTTTCCACTGAAATTGAGAGAGTTGGGACAAGGAGGAGTTGGGTCGTAAATAGGTTTTCCTATGCCCTCTGCTCACACACATACCACCGTCACATATTGAGCTGTCATGCAAGCACCGGGGCTCAGGAAAGGTAGAAAAAAAGGGTGCAATTGGAGATATGAGGAAGTGATGACTTATTGCTAAAAAAAAAAAAAAGTTCTCCTAATTATTCACTACATAATGCCAATCTTACTTTATCTGTGTGAAGGCATTTATGTTGTATACATGAGGGATACCTTTGTCAGTCTGCAGGGCCCAAACACTACATCATGATTCTTTTTGTTCTATGAACTGCTGTTGGCTGAGTAAATCTTCGCTTGCTAACTCTAACCTGATAAGAGTAATCTCTGTAGCCCTTTTCAAGTGTCACTCATATTTACCTCTGAAAGGGGGCATCCTATGAGTGTTAAGTGTGTGAAGTGAGGCAAGTGACGGTGTCCTTGAGTGTGTTTTACTGAAACACAACACTCTCGTGACAACACGCGCAGGTTAAAAACATTTGCTCATTTTTCCAAGCTTTCCACTCACACGAGGAAGATTTTAAAAAGCATTATCTAAATCAAACTTTATCAGATGGCTGTATACAGAAACTCCACAGCCGCTCAAGGAAATCCTCTGTATAAAAACTTTTTTTAGAGTATTTATTTTATTGTCTCTCTCTCTGTTCAGCTAATATTAAAAACCGGAACTGGGGTGTCGACACCCTCAGTAGAAAACAAATAAAAGAACAACCAAACAAGTTTTAAAACCTAGTCTCCACTTTTTCCTATACTCTGACTCCTCCTGAGAAGTGCAGAGGAGGAAGGAGTGGAGGGAGAGAGGAGATTAGAGGACTCTCTCTCTCTCTCTCGCTCTCCCTCCCTCTCTCTATCTCTAAGAGACAAGTTTGGGAAGGACCGTGCGAAGAGGTATGGCCTCCCCTGAATCTCCCATCATGTTGCTCCTCAGTTTGTTGTTGGCAGCTGTGGTGCCTAAGCCAGGCCCCCCTTTGGCCAGGATAGAGGGGAAGGAGGTGCTGTGGTGCTCGGGGAGTCGTTTTACCGTGGCCCCTTGGCTCTTCTCAGTCCCAGGTAGGGGCTTGGGCAGCCTGCGATACAGCCAAGGGTGCCTGAGGGCCTGGCTGGGGGTGAGACGAGATGAGGGGTCCCAGTCCAAACACTTCTTTATGAAGTCAGTAAAGGTGGGGTCCTCACAGCCCTTGAGGGCAGCACTCCACTCCTTGCTACCCGGAGGGCCTCTCATTTTGCCACGGCGGGAGCGAGATCCCGTCAGCACAGTGGCCCCTGTGGGCAGGGTGTTGGCTCCACAGTAGCGAGGGTGGCCCTTTGAGTTGATGAAGTTCTTTGCCCTTTTGGCCTGCTCCAGAACCTTCTGCGGAGGCATGCCCAGCAACTCCATGACACAGGCCAGCTGGTCGCCCTCATCCTCGCCAGGGAACAGGGGGTAGCCAGTCAGCAGCTCTGCCAGTATGCAGCCGAAGCTCCACATATCAATAGGAAGGCCATAACGTGAACCAAGGATCACCTCTGGAGCCCGATAGAAACGAGACTGGATGTACGTGTACACTCGCTGGTGTTCAAAACAGCTGGAGCCGAAGTCAATCACCTGCCAGAGACAGGAGAAAAAAGAATTGTGTGAGTGAACATCAACATCACATGTATGACACCTGTTATAGGGCTTGTGTCTAGTTTCACTAGACATCAATATAATTTCCAGGTGCCTTACCTTGATGCCGCTACGTCCCTGCTGTTTGAGCAGGATGTTCTCTGGCTTGAGATCACAGTGGATGATTCTGTGTCTGCTCAAAGCCTCCAGGCACTGCAGGATGGAGTGTGCAAACTTCCTGACCAGGGGCAGGCTGAAGCCCTGGAACTTGTTGCGCTTGATAAGCTCATATAGGTTCATGCTCAGCAGCTCAAAGGTCATGCAGATGTGGTTGCGGAAAGTGAAGTTTTCAAGCATGTGCACCACATTCATGGTGCCATTACGATCCTGCTTCCGCAAGTGCTCCAGGATGCGGATCTCCTCCTGTGCCTGCCTGTGGAAACGCTTCTCGTTACGCACCATTTTCAGGGCCAGGTGTTGCTGCAGTTTATGGTCATATACCTTGGCCACCTGCCCAAAGCTACCCTTACCAATAATCTGAAAAAAGCAATAGAGAGGGAGATGAGAATTTAGGGTTGGCTAAGACATACATCATTATTAGAGACACTAAGGCATGACTGTAAATGCCTTTAATCACTTCACAGTATCAAAATATGTGTCTGACCTTGAGGAACTCATAACGGTAAGCCAGGTGATCATGGGGGACGTGAATATAACCACCCTGTTCATCATCATAGCCACAGTTGTTGTTGCCTCCAGCAACGGCAGGCCTCTTCTTGGCATTGGGTCCCACAAAGTAGATGTCTGGGTAGGAGTGGATCTCCGTCTGCTCCAGGGTGGTCAGCTGAGATCGGTACAGTCTCAGAGCCTGGTCAGGAGTGAGTGGGCCAGCCAGCTTCCCACTGTTCCCTCCATTCCCAACTCCATGTGTGCCGGAGGATTCAGTGGAGCCCTTACTGGATTCAGTGCTGTGGCAAACAAGCAAGTGGTGTTATGGTGCATGCGAATTTTGGGGGATTTTTTTTTAGCAACTTAACATGCCTTTAGCTGTTTTTAAGTTCTTTCGGTGACTCCATGTGGGCATCTTTCTTACCTGTCTACACTGTGCTCCTTGGAAAGGCTGGAGACAAGGGAAGGTTTACTGGGCGTCTGACCAGTGGTCCCACTGTTCTGAGTGGTTGCTGTGGTTATAGCATTGATCTTTCGGTTGTTGGTGGAGTCTTCATACAGGTACTTGACCTTCAGCTGGCCACCTCGCACAGTTACCTGATCCCTCATTACAGCCTTGTTACTGACAACCTATTAGAGAAAGAAGAGAGACAGACAGACAATGGGTAAAAAGAAAAGTATTAGAGAATCCACTTTGTAATCCACTTTAGCATATGCAGTCTCTGAACAGGGTTTATGTATTGTACTTTATAGTGTAAAAGACTTGGTTAACCGTTTTCTATGAATACATATAATTATAAACTAGTGATATATTGTGCGCAACAGGGTCAGGTCTTCTTGAAGTCTGCGAGACCTCGATTGAAAGGTCGCTGAATATAATCAGACACATAACATCTCTGTGTTTGTTTGATTGATAAAAATATTTCAGGTATAATAATATAGAGTGATTGGGACTTTAAAGCTAACTTTGCAAGCAAAGTGGAGTGATGTGGTAGAGGTGTAAATGGTGAAAAGAGACGTGGTATCCTCTGGTTCTATCTATTTAAATATCACCAACACACACAAAGAGGTGCATTCGGGGAAGGGATGGGATGTGGCCAAATAAAAAAAGATATCACTGACAGCGTGCATTCAAGGTTTCCCAATGAACTCATGATTCCCTGTGTGAACATATGTAAAATGTGAAACTTACTAACAGATCTAACTCAGGGTTTTTTGTTGTTGTTGTTTTTTTTTGCTACATACAGGTCTAAATAACAGCTAACTTCAGAGTGATAGGCAATAATGCCCTATCACGAGATGCAGCTAGCAGTGGACGAACTAGATCTAGGTACAGTCTGGTAGGAAATTCAAAACAACAGGCCCACCCCTAAATTTAACACATGCAAACAAGCCAAGTCTCTGTGTACTTGTTTGTTCTGTTTTTGTAAACAATAAGGTAAAAAGGATAAAAACAATCTCCAGCATTTAATTCCTTGAAATGATTTAAACAGTTCGATGTGGGGCACAATATGACTTCTAATAGTGGCTAGCAACTGTCACGAACACCAACCACTCAGCTGTTGTAGATTAGCACAAATGACAAGAAAACAAGAGTGATTTAATTCCAGTGAAGTAACTGGGACTGTATTTGTACCTGCACATTTCATAATCCCTTTTGAAATTATTTCCCCACAAACTTTAAAGTGACGACTTTTGTTTGAGAGGACCTGAAAGGTTAGAAGAGTTTATGGAAAGCTCTAGTCTTGTTCTCGCCTGCCAGTAAACAGCTTCATTTCAGCAACCCCAGGAATTCATTCCTCCTCACTCTCTCTCTCTCTCTCTCCCCCTCTTTTCTTTCTCTCTCACCAGCGGAAAGAACCTTCCACAAGATTATGGAGCACAAGGGAAATGACAGTCATTAAAGTTAGATTATACTCTTAAATTGTAGAAGCAGTATGGCTGTTAATAAGAAACGCTGACATAAACTCGCCTTGGCCTTCCTATATACAGACACACTGGAGATGCATACTAACTGGGTCTTTCTGGCTGTCTCTCTTTCACATGAACACATTTTGTTTTAATGGCAGCGTGGTTTCACCCATCCGGGGGGAGGGGAAATGTTTGGCCTTGATGTTTTCTTTTCTCCCATTAGTTTTCCATGCTGTCCTGTGGAGCTTCTGGCTTCAAGCATGCACACACGTCTGAGCAGGTCTATGACTGAACCCATGTCAGCTGATAGAGACAACACAACAAGGAAAGCACATAAAAGCTTGGAGTGTGTTTGTGTTGTAAGCTTGAGTCCTAAAATAGAGGTGGAATGTGGCATGGGTTTCCATACGTGTAACCATATAGTCTTAACTTATTACAACAGCCCTGCTGCTGACCCAGGGTTCCATGCAGCTGTTGTCCCAAGGCTGTGCAGCAAACACAGTCATTGATTGAGCCAATTCACCCACAGACACAAATGCTGGCGAACAAATCAAAGCTTTCTACATGTAGAGCACCAACTGTGCCTGATTACTGATTGACCGGGCAGGGGTTGCCATCAGAAAAAAAAAAAAAAAATTCAAAAGTGGCCAAAGATAGGAAGTAAAACGGGAGAGTGTGAACACAAGTAATGGGGCTGGAGTCATCTGTGTGCAAATCTGCATGGTGCAACAGATGGAGAAGAGCTAATCTCTTTGCTTTCAGAGGAACACCTAAGTGTGCTTTTCTCCATCTCTCAAGCACATACAAATAGAAATGCAAAACTCAACACATGTAGGAGACATGCAGACTTTTTTCCACGAATAATTGGTCATGCAGAGGTGGAAGTTAGGTCACAGTCATAACAAAATTGGTGTGTTGTGGTGTTGAGCAGGGCTGTCCACCCTCTCACTCATTAGTGTTATATTACAGCCTGGAACTAAGTGCTGGTACAATTTATTTTATTAGTTTATCCCATCCTCTAACAGAGAACAGGGATGACATCACTTTATAACTTTAAGAGAACACCAGGCAGCTTTCTGAGCACTGTGCATGCTGAATGTAAGTCACATTCAACAGAGGATATTACCTCTGTGAGCGTGACAGAAAAAAAACAAAGGAAGAAGGACAGGACTAGAATAGAAAACTAGGCCTAACCCCTGTGCAAGCCTGCTGATGGAGGATTACACGAGACAGAAAAAGGGGAGGAGGGGGAGAATGTTGATTGGTGATTTTGTTTGTGGGTCACATTTTCAAGCCCAATAAATCTTTACAATATATCAAATCAGCCCTTTTTTCCTCTGCTGGTGTGAGAGGCAATGGAGTTTCATTGTCTGTGTGTCCCTTTTCTGCCAAAGGGACTTTTCAAAAAGGCTAACATAGCAGGGAGGTCCCCCACTAGGGGCTGCAACTAACATTTATTTTTCAGTGTTGATCAATTAATGTATAACATGTTGAAATCTGATAACAACCACAGGTTTTACAGATATCAAAGTGATTTCCTTGTCTGAACAATTGTCCAAAGAGGTATTCAAAGTTAGGAAACTAAAAAAGGCAGCAAATATATCTACTGATCCGAAAAATGTGACTTACAATGATATCCGTGGGTCAAACCACTGAGGTATGTAAATTGCATTTTTTCCAATGCTTGCATTATGTCTGCAGATCAAAATTCGCTTGTGACTGGTTCTTCTATCATCTGAGCAGACGAGGACAGTCATGTATCAAGTAAATGGAGACAATACAGTATGTCAATATGCTGTACATCGGTGAATTTACATCTTATGGCCTTCAAATTGCACTGTTATTGAATGTTTTGCACATTCAAATAACAAATGTTCACAAGGTTGGTAATTAATGTTGGATCTCTGTATTTTCTTTATCGGGACACAAAATGGCTACTTTACTTCAGCTGATCGGATAGCATTTCAGGCTCCAACACACATTGTTGTCTACCCCTCGGGCAGTCAATCAATATTTTTCACATGATCACGTTATTCTCATTTGAGCGTTATAAAACTTGACTGAAATACACAGGTTAGAGGGAAAAAAGATAAGCGATAAGCGATCCACCCTGCAAAGCAAGACTGGGTAATGGAGGAGGGGTGCGAATAGGATGAACAGGAACAGGGCTGAGTGGGGAATATCTCTCTGAGGAACAGGATGTCTGGAGACAGAGTGTGCTTCAACACAGGAAATAGGGCTTTGCTGGCTTTGTGTGCATGTTGTGTGTTTGTGTGTATACTTACTGTGTGTTTAGGCATTGGGGGCAGCCCAGATGGACTGTTTGTATCTGCCTCGTCTTTAAGGATGTGGTCTGTCCTCATGTACGAGTCATAGAGGCCGTCACCATGACGTGCTGAATGGACAAAGATGGAAAAAAAAAAAAAAAAAAATCAGTGTATTAATGCGGAATTGTCCAAATCACAGACCCAGTTAGAGAAAAACGCAGATGATGTCCAGAGGTAATGTCTACAGAATGCAATCTAATCTTTCCCACAGAGGCAGACAATTCTTTTGTTCAAACGAGGCAAAGTCCCATTGATTGTTTCATCAATCGACCTACCAGTACTACCTTAGTAACTACCTTGAGACAAATGATTTGGGTGTGGTTCAAAAATCCCTAGAGCTAGCCTTAGCAGGACAGCCCCACTAAACTGCTCTCCGTAAACTAGTGGCGATGCATTTTGTCTGCCACGTCATCCTAACCCACATTTACTGTAAAAAGGCCATTATTAGCAGATACACCATTGACTCTATTGTGTCCAATACATTGTTTCCAAGGCCAGAGCTCCGACTTGACCAGCTTAGATAGGGCTTAGGGTCTCAGATCGCTAGCACTGCAAGTGGTATTATTGGCCTAATGGGGGTAACAGATGCCTCTATGACGACAGCATCTTTCCGTCCGCCCATCTGTCCATTAAGGCAGAGTCCTGTAGTGCACACACCAGGTGTGCTCAGAAATAGAGCTCATATGGTAGGATGCAGGTGCTTGTCATTCAATAGTGCTGTGTGCGCACGTTCCCCTCTGTGGCACCAAGCCAAACACCTAATGTGAGATGCTACAGACATCAGTAGATGGATGAGAGAATTATTTGGGACTGTAGGAGGGAGCCAGTTACTCAAATGACACCCCCCCCAACATCAACCTGCTTTTCATCTCAACAGTCACTTAGGTTGCGCACAAGTTGCTACTTCAATAGAAGATGACAGTATAATAGCTTGAAATGGGGTTGTAAATCATTTACAGAGCAATTGTATTGGATTAGCTCATTAGCAAAGCTCAAAACTGTGGCGGGGTTGGTGTTCTCTCTGAATAGCCCCTGAGAGTATTGTAGCCATGTGCAGGTGCGTCAGAGCCCATGTCCCTTGCGCTAGCTCGACAACAGAGCAGCTCCGGGACAGATTAGACCTGCTGCCTGGATACAGACGCATTAGACCTGCACAGCACAGCAAACAGAGGCATTAGGGCTCCACATACAATATTAGGCAAGCACAGACCCCATTAGACCTCTACTAACTCCTAATCACTCGGTGGGGGCTCAGTACTTTCTGTACGGCGTCTGATTTTGTTGTACAAGCAAAACGTTGCTGGGTGAAAAAAAAAAAAAAAATTAGAGGCCAAACTTCAATGTAACCAAATATCCAACCTACTACATACAGCCTGCATTCATCTCGTCACATTGAGAAAGATTCCCCTCCGCACAGTAAACAGTAGAGAACAGAGATCGTACAAACAGACATACAGAAGATCATGTGTCATAAAACGTGTCACTGGGAGCGTGGTGGGGTAAAGACCCAGTTTTCTGCCCTCCTCTTCGTGGTGTCCCGGACAATGTGTCTCCTTACAGACAATATGTACACTGTACAGCACAGGGTACATTTGACTGAGGCCTTAGAGCAATGTCACAAAACTTTTTACAAAAACCTAAAAATAACTCGCGCTTCAAAACACACAACGTGGAGACCAAGATGAGGTCGGTGACAAGTTACATATGGAACAGCAACAATGACGACACGTCATGGTGCAAATACATAAAACACAGTTAAGAAGAGACAAAGATACGGACATCAGGGATTATCAATTCTTCCAAATCATCCACAGCCAGAAGTCTCGTGACTGATGTGGAGTTGCAAAGCAAAAGAAAAACATGTTTACAACCCACGTCTCGTGAAGAGCCCACGGGGCATCGTGACACCAGCTGTATCTGACCGTCCTGTCAACACAGTGACACGGTGTGACATTCAAGCCCCGAGCCAAGGGGAAAAGTGTCCATCAAAGATGTTTCGGGCACCATGTATTTCCGTGACCGCCACTGGGCTGCTCGATGCACCCAGTGCCACATCGACTCGAATCCGCACGGATTCAAGCCCGTACGGTTTAAAACAAGTGTGAATCAAACAAAAACAAAACACAAAGGCGACAACACTTCGAAGGCGGAGAAAGAACAAGGAAACAAAGGGTACTGACAAAAGAGTGCGACTTTGGTTGTGGTTACCTGTTGCTATTGGGCCCTCGGGTTTTCTGCTTATTATCATCATGATCGCAATTAATATGGGATGCCAGCATCCGAAGTGGAAAAAAAAAAATCCCGAATAAAAAAAGAGAAAAAAAAAAGGTGGGGAAAACAAAAGGTTCAAACTAGAGTCACGTAGCAAAGTTTGCTAACGGCATTTATAACTTTGCCGTGTTTGCTAACGAGTGGAGTCCCGGTACCTTTAAGCTGGTAGTTTCGATTAAACCAACTCGAGTGATTTTCTCCTCGGGGTTGCCTAGGCTTTTCTTTTTTCTTTTTCTTTTTTCTTCCTTGGCTCTGTCTGTACTTTATCCTTGTTCTATCAAAACGGAGTCGGGTTATTCAGTGCGCTACTCTCACGCTCGCCCTGGCTGACATTAGCCTCGGCCGCCGTTCGCTAAAGCCCGAGCGGGCGGTGGGGGTCGTCTCCCCTCAGCTAGCTAGCCAGCTAGCCAGCTAGCTCGCACGGCCACGAAAAACCCCCTCGTCCGGACGAGAGCCGCTCCCTCCGTTAAAAATAGTCAGAGTCCAAACGTTACAGCTCGGTGGTCTGACCCCGGTGCCCCTCGCCTTTCTCTGTCGGTGCAGTGAGTCGATCGAGAGCACCATTCCCGTGCTTATTCCCGGTTAGCTGACTTTGTAGCTAGCAAACAAGCGACGCTACCACTCGGTTGAACCCCCCGGGACCGTGTCCTCCTTCGGGGACGGCTTGGGGCCGCTTCGCTCGTCTCCGGGGTAGGAGGAGGAGGAGGAGGAGGAGGAGGAGGAGGAGGAGGAGAGGGGGAGGTGTGATGGCTAGCCGAAGCAGGCTAGCTCGCTTAGCTGCGCCGATGCCCCATGTTAACTGCGGAAACAACCGGGGCGTCCCGCTCGCAGGGAAGCTTCACCTGCAGTCGGTGCAATAAAGCGGCGGCGTTTAATCCTTCTTCTCCGGGGCAGGAGTGTCTTATTCGACGCGGCGGTGTGTTGTTGCTAAGGGCGTCTTCGCCGAGCCCGGAGTCAGCAGGCGGACGGGAGGAGGGAGCGGGGCGGCGCTTAGCTCGGACGCGACGGGGCGGAGGAGCGCCCCGCCGCGGCGGGGGCGCGGCTCTGCAGCGGGGCCGGCGCGGTCGGCGTCGGGCTCCGGCAGAAGCTCTAAGTTTACTCTATCCTCGTGAAACTGGCAGCGCTGTAAAAAGTTAGTTATACACGTGTTCATATACAGTCAGGTACAACGGGACTGCAATAAAACCTGACTTCAAAACAGTTATGATGTTCGGTTTTTACTGAATTTGTTTTAAGAGAGGTGTTGATGCAACTTTAGATCATATCCGAGGCCGCAGTTTATATTATACATGTATATTTCTGATGGGTCGCATTTATAACTTGTACCTAATGGCATCAGGAATGGTTAAGAAGTTTACTGATGCTTTACCAGATGTAAGCAGTAGATAAGAGCGTCATTTGGGTTTACAGACTGGGAAAAGTCTTTCTGGCCATTGAGTCACTCTTGTTAATTCATTACATAGTTGCAAATAAAGGAGAATGAAACATCAGTTCTGCTTCTGAATATGTCAATGAGAGGTAATGAAGTAGAAAGTTATAACTGTTCATAGGTTATTAACAGAGGGCTCTTACGAGTCATAAGCGTTGATAATTTGTCAATAAATTAATTTTGGCCCAGATGCAACCCAGCACTTTGCCAGAAGATCAGATATCAAATGACAAAGAGCTAAAAAGACATATCAAATGTCTTGCTCAAGAGAGAGAAACACCAACCACAACCTGGCAACCAAAAAGTTCTTCTTATTAACAGAATCAATGTAAAGCAATACTAAATTATTTATGAAACAAAAATAACAACATTAGTTACAACTTCATTTAAGGACCCCTTATGAAGTGGGTTTTTAAAAAAAAATAAATAAAGTCATACCATTTATAAGAATTCAACTTTGTGCACATGCCAATTATTTTACATGTTAATGTGTTTCACGGTGCAAAGCTTCAGACTGAAGGGTGTTAGTAGAGCTGAATCAATTGGTCGACTAATTAAGTAGTTGATTAATATGCATCTCTCTTGATTGTGGCTTACTTGTTTAGGTCATTTTAAAGCAAAAATGCTATAAATTCCCTGGTTCTGACATCTAAAATATAAAAATTTGCTGTTTTTTCTTAGTTCTCGATTTTAGTAAATTGTGTACCTTAGGGCTTTGAACTCTTTAAGAAATAATCTTTACCTTTGGGAGACAGTGATGGGAATTTTTCTCTATTTAATGACATTTTATAAATCAAAGAGCCGATTAATCAAGAAAATAATTTGCATATTAACTTGTGATGAAAACAGCAGCACTAGTGCTATGAAGACCTCTCCTCAGGTCCACACAGTGCTGTTGGTCCCTCTGTGCATACCCTGCCAGGAAAGCTGAACCGTAGATTGAAACTGGAGAGGATATGGAGATCTATACAGGTCTAGATATAGTTAGGGGCAGGGCAGAGGACAGACCAAGGGAGACCAGGGAGGCATGAGAAGGGGAACAGGCTAAATTCAGACAGTGATACATGCTGGGCAGAGGGTGATGCTAATCTTAGCTCTTTCTCAGAGGTGAGAAGAGGGGTCTGTCTATATTTGCTGCCATAAATAAGCATACTGACACAGTTTTAAGTGGTCCTCTGGGCAGCAGCCAGCCCTTAAGACCAGCTTGGCAATGCAGATTATTCTTAGAGGGTGGTTTATAAAGAGGGTAGGGTGACAATGCCTATAAATTGATCTGCTTATTGCACTTTCCTCTGAGAAGAGTTCAAGGTGTAAGTGTGTGGAGGAATCACAGCAGGCGAATTTACAACCACGGCAAGAGATGGGACCAGGTGCAAAGCTACCTATAGGTCCTTGTGGGGGCTGGGGGTTCTGGCTGTATTTGGTCTCAGAGTCTGTGACAGACACTGACATCTGTGGATTTATTGGTCTAACACCTTATTTTGAATGCCCTTTGAATCAGACCAGGAACAGCCATATCACAGACTGTGAAACTGTGAGTGTCAGCAAACTCTAAATGTTTTATTGTGTGAAGCATATCAGAGCATATGAAAAAAAATCACACACACATCTATTGGGGTATTCATATACAAATCCTATCATCTGCACAGTGAAGATAATGTACTGGCAGTTCAGATGATGTATTGCCACCTACTGGCAATTTGAAAGCAACACAAGCTGGCCCCTAGGGAAGAAATGAAATGACAGGCTCAGCATCTCCTACTCTGGTCATGTCCCAAAAAAAGCAGTTTGCCTCTATCTCTCATAAAAGAAGCAAATGAATAAATCTTATTCCACAAGCAGTGAAATCTAGATTTCACTGTTTACAATGTGATGGTGTGCACATATTGACAGTAATAATGATATGATATCATTTTTATTTATTTATTTAAAAGTCATTCTGAAACCAATGAAGTGATGAATCCTCTGTAGCAACACCAACTGTAATTTTAATTTCACAGGACCTTCTGCTAGACAGAAAAACAACATGAAGTGAAACTTGTGTAAGAGCTTTTAGTTTTTTGTTGTTATTGTTGTTGTTGTTTTTCTCGTGTGACCCACCATATAATGTATGGTCAGTCAAAGTAACTGAGTGGCATATCTACAGGCTTTCTTCAAGGATAAACCCTTCGGGTTATAACTTTCTGAGAAAGATTCTGTTTTTTTAAATATACAATGGGATGTCATAAAGGTCTACATACAGTATGCTCACATTAGGCATGAAGACCTAAACACTCAGAGCCATTTTGGGCCTCATGATGTACAGAGAAATACTGAAATATGAGACAACTTTACATGCTGAAAAGGACCCACTGATGTAATTGCAAATATGTTTCATGTTGCTGTATGGCTTTTAGTGAAACAATGTAAGACCCGAAGACCTGAGGAAATAAAGAGCATTTCAATAAAGGGACGACCTTTTTATTTAATTTTGATATTCTGTACAGTTCTACTGATATATTTATACACACTTCTTAAAATAGAACAAAATAAATTGCAAAAAAGCATTAAGTCTCAACATCATTTGTATAATATTATTTGGATGGTGTGAACCATGAAATAAATAACACACACACGCAAACGCACACACACACACACACACACACACACACACACACACACACACACACACACACACGCACACACACACAAACAACCACCCAAACACACACTCACAGGCGGCTTGTTGGACAGACAAATGAGTATTATGAATAGGAGACAGAAAGAAGAGAGGCACTACCACCCAGAAAAAACATGCAGGAGCATACATACACTCAGGCACCTGTGTGTTGAAACACACCTTACATAGATACATTGGGGCAAGTGAAACAAAAGGCACTGCCACCGGAACACCTCGGGCTTTAGGTGGTGACATTAATGAAATGAACATGTTCGGGTTTACTGAGAAGCATGTGCTTATGGACAATGACCTCATTTATCAGCATGTACACAGAATAAATGAAGAAACATAAGGATGTGTAGAAGTCATTCTTTTAAGTGAATTGCTAAAATGCATTCATGTTATGATTCATGCTTGCCAAATACCCTTTCCAAAACAGCCTAATTTGCAGTTGTAATGTGTTATATTACATGTGCATTCAATTTATGTTACAATACTTTATTAGTGAGGCCCATGAGGGAGTGCTGATGACACAAAAACACTCATTATAAAACACTCTTCACATTTACTCACTGCCCTAGAGGAGCACACACACACACACACAACACACACACACACACACACACACACACACACACACACACACACACACACACACACACACACACACACACACACACACACACACACACACACACCCACACACACCAACCAGTAGGAATGATACCAAAAGAATATCAATATTTGTAATAACAACAAAGTTAAACCTTGTCACTCTTTTTCCAGTGTCTACATAATACATATGCATTGCAAACACATCATTGGTACATCATAGCCATTATCATTAATTTTATATATTTTCTGTTTCTTTTTTTCGGGTGGAAGTCAGGAAAGTAAAAGAAAATAAAAACAGAAATGTATGCATAGCCCCAGAGTTTTGGGCCTTTCAGTGACCTGCATTTATGTGCAAAACAGAAGCTGGTTTGATTTTTACATACACCACCTTCAACTCCATAAGCTTCCAAATGTCTCTCTTCCCTTTAATAATCCTGTCATTAGATCTACCCCTCTAAGCTTTGGTGTAAATAATCATCTCACATTCAAATACCACCCATTTACCATAACGGTGTATGTAAAGTGTAAAATTTGTGGTGGAAGGTATGTGAATTGCCTTCCTCAGTATGCTTTATTTGCAGCTGGAGTTCAATCAGGATTTGGGGAGGGAAAATGGAAATTAAAATCAAAGTTATTATCTGAGAGTTTAGGATTGTGGATCTATTTGGAGGAGAAAGGAGAGAGGCGGTTACTGGGTCTGATTGAAGATCTCCTCTGTCAGGTGAAGCACCTGACAGCATCTCCACACAATTTTTTCACATGGCATTTAAGTAGGCAAATAAGAACAGATAAAATTGTGCTAAAATATGGTAATGTAGGAGGGGAGAGGGTTCTCTTTCCTCCTCTAAGTTTTGTCTTTGCTCAACACATGCTCCCTGAGAGAAATCAGAGAATGAATCTCGCTTTCTTATTCTTCCATTCCTTCTTGTTCTAAGCACTGAAAACAAACACAGCCTCATAGTTCCTACCCTTGCTTAAGGAGAAGCCCTGATAGCCAGCACTCCAGCGCTAATCCTAAACACCTATCTCACAAATTCACACGTATTATATTCCAGAAACAAAAATAAAACATCTGGTGATAACCCTATAAATTAATTCCAAGAAAAAAAAGAAACACACAGTATGATTGTCCTTCCATCCCAAAGAGATGCAGAAAAAAGTAATCATGCCTTCTGTTTCTATTCTAACACTATGTGCAGGGGATGAGCTGAGAGAGACTCATGCATAAGTAACACTTGCAGTAGCAGCAGCAGCAGCAGTAGCAGAAGATGGAATCTTTAAAAACACCACTGATTCACATCAGTCCCAAATGAGATCTCAAGCCAGGAGTTTTGGATCTTTGTGTGTGTGTGTCCTTGGCAATGAAAACACTACTTGTCCAATTGGTGAGCAGACCACTCACCCTGTAGCATTTCACATCACTTTCAACCCCTTATTCTCGCCTGGGGAGCAGACGTATGGATGGTAGGGGGTGGGGTGTAGGGTGGGGTGTGTGTATGTGTTTGTAGGGGGGGGGGCTTGTTTTGTGTCCTGAGAAAGGATATGCATTTGTGTGTTTGTATGTATATGTGGAGGGTGGAGACAAGTTCAGCCCCGGCTCCAGTCTGTGAATAGATCTCAGGGTGTTAAGGGTCTGTCTCGCCTTATGTTGAGGTCATAAGGTAACAGGTGACGGGTCAGGGGTCGTGTTGTTGTAGGGCGTCTTGTAGTTTCTGTCGGAACATGGAATATTTTTGCTTCACTGCCCGCATGTGCTCCAACTCTTCTTTTTGTAAGATAACCAGGAAGTTTTTTAGCTCAGGGAGAGAGAACGCATGCCACTGTTGGAGAAAGAGTGAAAATCACACATTAATATACTATTGCATATACTTGTTATTTTTTCATTACAGGTCTTTAAGGAATCTTTCTCAAAACAATATATTACCTCTTCAAACCCACTGTGCTAAATAGAGCATGTAAAAACTTATTTGTGAAAACAATGACATACTGCAGATGCAAAGAATCTTACTGCAAACTATATTTGTGTGTGTGCGTGTGTGCGTGTGTGTGTGTGTGTGTGTTTGCGTGTGTGCGTGTGTGCGTGTGTGTGTGTGTGCGTGTGTGTGTGTGTGTGTGTGTGTGTGTCCTGGCAATGAAAACACTACTTGTCCAATTGGTGAGCAGACCACTCACCCTGTAGCATTTCACATCACTTTCAACCCCTTATTCTCGCCTGGGGAGCAGACGTATGGATGGTAGGGGGTGGGGTGTAGGGTGGGGTGTGTGTATGTGTTTGTAGGGGGGGGGGCTTGTTTTGTGTCCTGAGAAAGGATATGCATTTGTGTGTTTGTATGTATATGTGGAGGGTGGAGACAAGTTCAGCCCCGGCTCCAGTCTGTGAATAGATCTCAGGGTGTTAAGGGTCTGTCTCGCCTTATGTTGAGGTCATAAGGTAACAGGTGACGGGTCAGGGGTCGTGTTGTTGTAGGGCGTCTTGTAGTTTCTGTCGGAACATGGAATATTTTTGCTTCACTGCCCGCATGTGCTCCAACTCTTCTTTTTGTAAGATAACCAGGAAGTTTTTTAGCTCAGGGAGAGAGAACGCATGCCACTGTTGGAGAAAGAGTGAAAATCACACATTAATATACTATTGCATATACTTGTTATTTTTTCATTACAGGTCTTTAAGGAATCTTTCTCAAAACAATATATTACCTCTTCAAACCCACTGTGCTAAATAGAGCATGTAAAAACTTATTTGTGAAAACAATGACATACTGCAGATGCAAAGAATCTTACTGCAAACTATATTTGTGTGTGTGCGTGTGTGCGTGTGTGTGTGTGTGTGTTTGCATCTGTTACTATGCTTTCTCACCTCCACCTCTCCAGTCTCGTTTTCCTTAAGGACAAAGCTGAGTTGTCTTGGGTCAGGCCCCGCAATCAACCTCAGAAGAAGAGGACGCTCACCTAGAGGAAGCTTCTGAAACAGATCTGCACACACAAATAATAATGTATTACTCATTGCCGTCTATTTGTATTCTGCGGATGAGCTGGTGACTATGTGTGTAGTCCTTACCCTGCCCATCGCGGTGCGTCTGCCTGTACAATGCAAACTTGCGGGGATTGTCCAACACCATGAACTTGTTCAGCAAGCCCTGGATGACCTCTCTGGTTGTGGTTAGAGAGGTGATGTGGAGCTGCTTCACAGAGTCAGATGGTAGGTAGAAGGATGTTCTCTTTTCAGTCTGCCCAGAGTCCGTCCCTTCCTGGTCCCCCGATGGGGGTCTATTGCGACTGCCAGGCTGCCTGGATTCTCCCTCTGAGGCCGCCGCCTCCACGGCAGGGACTGTGACTGGTCGACTGAGCCTTAGGTGGACCTTTATGAAACCTGTGTAGGATCCATTTGAAGCCTGGAGCACACAGAGAGCAAGAGGGAGACAGTATGAGAGTGGAGGAACATTTCAGTGTTGATATGTGTAGTATACCAGGACTGAAAAGAAGTACTGTACATGGTTCTTTAAAGAAATATTTTGACATTTTAGGAAATACACTTATTTGCCTTCTTGATGAGAGCTAGATGAGAAGGCTGATATGCCAATCAGCAGCCAGTTAGCTAGTTTTAGCATTAAGACTGGGAAAACTAGCATGGCTCTGTACAAGGGGGACAAATTTCTTTTCGGGTGTGGTACCAGCCAAGAAATATAACTTCTCATAAAACAAGTGGCTCCTTTTTTCACTTCATCCTTTTTATGGATTAAACAAACAAGATATAATGTTGATTAGTAAGGTTTAGAGGTGCTGGAAGGAGGACTGTTATCTTCTGACAGAGCTCCCCCTATTTTCAGTCTTTAGACTAATCTAATATGCTGGTGGCTGTAGCTTCATGTCTATTGGGCCGACATGAGAGTGGCATTGATCTTCTCATCTACTTTTAATCTTGGCTGGAAACTGAATAGGTGTATTTTCTAAAATGTCAAAACTTTTTACTTTAAAGTCGCAACAACAAGGAATTTTTTTTTTTTAAATATCTTTCACCTTTACTAATGTCTAAGTCATTAGAATTCATATTCATCAACAAAAACAACAGATATAAATATCTATTTAGTGTATTGTATAAATTTACTTAATGTTGATCCAATTGTCCATCTTTACTGTTTTTTTCACTGTACATCATCTAAAATCAAATCGATTCAATGTGAAACTTATCTCTTTCAAACTAATATCCTACTTTTGTTTAGCTTTGTTCTTACTTTTGAACGATTGCTTGCTACATTATGTCCCGGCTCAACTTCCTGTTTCTATTGCATAAAGTAAGAAAATGAGGAAGTTCTAAAAATCCAGCTTCATTGTTAGTTTGACATTATAGAGGACATTCACCAGCTACAAAAAGTGGTCACAGCTCACCAGGTTCATGCCATTTTCAGTGACTTGCGCGTTATACTCGTCTATCCTGGCCCGAACCTCTTCCTCGGACAGGTCTTTTATCCCTCCCGCCTCTTCCTCCTTCACCTCATTCTGCTGTAACATAAAGAATAGAGAAAATATCAAGTGTTGGAAGTTTCAGGGTAATTGTAAGAGTGTTTATCTTAACCAGCAGAGGGTGCTACACCCCCCCCACACACACACAGCTCAAGTTCTGTAAAAAACCAATGATCTGTCTCTTTTTGCTCAAGTTTATGAATAGATATCTGAATACACCAGAATCAAGGAGCCCCTTCCAAACTGCAACCCTTAAAAAAGTGTACTGAGTGATCTCCAGGCATACCGGATGTCATATTTGGTTGAAAACGATCCTAAATAGCATCTAGGCCAGTTCCTGTGCTGTGGTCTCTCTCTGTAACAACTACTTGTGAAAACATATGCCTTTCTCAGAAAGAAAAGCTGCCATTCTGACTGTAGCTAATCAGCAATCTTACATACATGTCACTAGCTCGTCCTCCTAACAACTCTGCAGCTCTACATGGGGACAGGAAATGCGAATGGAGCAAATCACACATACAGCGTCAAAGTACGAGGATATTGACAGCAGTGCCTCCCTCTCATGGTTACTCATTTCTGACTCTGACTAGTGACGCGGGAGACAGAGGCAGAGTAATGAAGTGATGAAACGAGGATGAGAGGGAGGGAGGAGTGGGAGTCATAGAGGGGGAGGCAGTGAAAGAAGCGAGTAAGGGGTAAGGACTGATGAAAGAGTGGCTGCTGAGCCAGCCTTAGCAACACAGAGTTTAACTAGGTTATTTATAGTACAGTGGGATGCATCCTCTCTATCTCACAATAGCTTTTTTTCCCTTCTTCTCCTGTTCGTTTGCATTTTCTGTTGCAGAGAGAGTGAATGCAGGGTAGGAATTGTTTCTATAGGGGAGTCCCACATTGTGTGATGAAGTCAGTGGTTCATTCAGTACAGATGCAGTGTGTGCATGTGTTTCTCTGTGTGAGCTCGCATATAGATTGAGGCACCTCAAACAACACACACACACATATACACACACACACAGCACACATGTGTGACTTAGTTCATCCTGGAGAACATCAGCAAAAAGAGGCGACTTAAACATTTAAAAGTCAAGGCTGGCATTCAGAAATGTGTGTGTGTGTGTTTGTGTGTGAAAAGGAACAGCAAGAACAGGGAGATTTTTGATTTTGCCTACCACATAGCTCTTTCTTGTAGTTGATATTTTTATCTTTCTTCACTATTTATCAACAGCCACCCCTTTCTGCAATTGTGGTTCTGCTATCATTTTAAATTCAGTGGAACAGCAGTGAAAAAAGCTGATGATATTGTGGTCACTGCATGTCACAAATATTTGTAATCCTTTCTAATCTTATTCGTGTAGGACAAAAACACATTTGATATAGGCCTTAATAGGCCTGGTTCTGTATCGCCACAGTCTTCTAAAGAGTCATTGAGTGCACACAAGGGTACTGTTCTAGTGACATTCATATAAGAATAAAATGAAAACCCAATACATATTATGAAGCTTGTAATAAGTCCTTATAAACAATGTGAAAAAGGAACCCTGCAGGAATTCCTGTGTTTGTATGCAGGTTTCTAAATGTATCAGAGGCAGTGCCCTGCCCTCCCTTTCTGCATACCAGTGAGAGTGGTCAGGGGACAATAGAAAGGGACAATAGTGCAATTTCCGCCCCTGAGAGTTCCACAAAGTCCTGGGACACTGCTCTGACTGGACTTGGTTATGAGGGAGCCAATGACTGGCAAGACACAGAAACAAACAGATGTGAACACTGAAAAAAAACTTGCGCTGTATAAGAGAAAACACCAAGCACTTTGGTCAGCTATTTATGAAGTTTTAGAAAATGTAGAGCATTGCTCTGCTTTCACACATTAGTATAAAGCCAGTGATACAGTAGCTATCAAAATGCATGGACTGATCTTATGTTTTGCCAGCACATTCATGCATGTGTTCACTATATCATTGATTGAATGTAGCCAGAAATATTCTTGCCTACCTCTGTAGTATTCTATTGCCCACTATGCTCACAGCATGTGCTTATTTTCAGATAATTTGTGAAAAATTTTACAATCTCGTACACAAACCCGTCATGTAACATTTTATCTATTTACTATTCACTGTTAGTGCTCTCATGAGTTCTCATTTTTGAACTTTTGAGATTCCACTTTATTGCTATTATTGTGTTACTTTACTTCACAATACACACTAGGCCATTGGCTCTACACAAACAATGATACATGAGGACACTGGTGATGTACAAATATGTTGTTTTTACCGCATGAATATGACAATGAAAGGCATTTTTTGTTTTTTTAAATAAAGCAGTAGCCTGTGGCAGTAAGTGAACCCACTGAAGGACTTGTCAATGTCTGATAATAACAACATATAAGGTAATAGAGACAGGTCCAGGCCATATTTTCCAGTTTAATGTTCTGATTCAGATAGATGCAAGGCAGCTTAAATGTGTAAGATATCTAGGACTGTTGCATAAGATTCACTGTCACACAAATATGTAAACTCGCCATGTGGATACACACCCCCTCAGGGTGACTTGGGTAAGTGTTGATGCTCCCCTTCTGATGAGATTAGACAAGAGAGGTCATATGACTGCTTGGAATGTCACTGCAAAGTAGTCGGTATTAAAACATTGTGCCAAACCTGCCTGTGCATGTGTGTATAACCTGACGACCTCTTCCTTAACTTGAACTTAATCTTGACTTACTTTTGACTGTGTGTGTGTGTGTGTGTGTGTGTGTGTGTATCTTATAGTGATTGATATTATGATCTTCAGGAAATACTAGACTCTAAGATCTATTACAAATGGCCTGTAAGTCTGAGGACATGGGGATCTCTGCCAGAACTAAACTAACGATGTCAAAAAACTAACAATGGCAGAATTTAACAATCATGCATCAACATGCAACCACACACACACACACACACACACACACACACACACACACACACACACACACACACAGAGCTGGTGTGAGCACATCTTTACTGAGTCAAACGTGGAGGAGGAGAAGCAGAATTGAGAATATACACGCTGGCTCTATTTCACAGCTCAGAGATCACTGTGTGCGAGAACTGCCCATACACACATGCACACACACCTGCACTACCGTGAAAGAATTCTGACCCTTTGGTTACTTGAAAATAGCATAACACGCTGTTGAAATACACAATCACAAGGTCCTGCATTCACAGTTTCACTCATGCACCTTATGCACATACAACAGTAAGTGTTCTCATAATGAAAGAAAAAGGATCAATAATTGTGATAAAAGTGTTGGCAATATTTTGATGATGTATCTGGTCCCAGGGGTTCTAAGTCTAACTACTCTATATAGTGTTGTAATGTTTAGCCATGCATCATATTTCAAAGTTTATTAGTCTGTTTTGTATGTAGAATCTTTATTTGGGATATAACTAACTACTCCCTTAAAAATGCAATAGAGTAAAGATATCATATTTCCATCTGAAATGAAGTGGAATGGAGGCGTAAAATTGAAGATAGAAAAGCTCATGTAAGTTAAGTACCCATACTTCAAAACTGCATAGTACACAACTACTATGATAAGTACTGTAGTAGGTCCTTGTCAATAACAACCAGGCCATCTTTGTTCCCTAAATGTGCTGTATATAGAGTTTGTACCTCTTTCATTTTCATTGCATGGAATAGTGAACCAGAGAAAATTACACATACCCTGCGCTCTACAATGGGGCACTCACTTGCACACACACAAAACACATTAAAACTGCCTGGTTTATCTGGAGCAAAAGGTTCAACTCTGGAAATAATTCATAAAGAAAAGAGGATCTGACCTCCTCTTCCACTGTTTTTATGAATGTAAGTGTCTCCCTGTGTGTCTGAGGACATAAATGCATGGAAGAAGACTTAACACAGTGACACACATTTAATGAAAAAACATAATAGTGTCTCTATCCAGAGGATGCCACAAAGATCTTTGCATATCTCTTTTCCATATCCAAACGCAGGAAAGAACGGGAAAATGTTGCACACTGCAGGACTACTTTTGGTGCCTATGAGTTATTTACTCTCCCTTGTTTACTAGCTAAGTGTGCAGCTATATTGTATTTCACACCATATTTCTCTGGCTGTGTAGTGCCAGGGAAATTGGTCTTCATCAGCTTGCAGCTTCTATGCTGGCAGCCTGACAAGCTAACCCCAGTACACTTATGTCTCAGCATGGCAGCAATCCTAACGCCACACACTGACAACACAGCTGGTCAATTATTCAGAGATTACCTTCCCCAAGTCAGACACCAAATGCACTGCCAGAAAAAGGACAGCAAGTAGAGGGCTGAAAATGTTTAGCATGAATTTACATGTCTATATGCTGTAATTTCAAGAATTTCATCTCCAGGCTCCAGGCTTTCATGTCTATCTGTTTCACTCCTCCCTTCTTCTTCTCTATGGAAACTCACTCAATCACCTAATGTGCTTCAAGACTCAACAACAAACAAGAGGCACCGACCACCCTTCAGAGCCAGTGTTAGTGTATATACTATTGTTACATGACTGTTGATGACAAAAGGATGCGAAGAGTAATGGAACTTACATTAGTCCAAAAGAAAATCTCAGAAATTGCATAGAGGGTGCCAACAACCATGAGTTGCTATGGTAACTGGAAAATTTTTTTGCTATAGTTAGGTAGTTACCCTGCACACACACACATACACACACACACACACACACATGCAACCTCATTCAAGTGTAACAGTAACCAGCTTTGTTTCTACGGAAACCTCTCCCACGTAGTGTAGAGAAGAAGCCTCTGTGGAATCTGTAGGTTAGCATCGGTACCCCAGTATCTTTTAAAACACAGCTTGATCTCTTTCGACTGGTGTTAACAGCCTGAGATGAAAACACAATGCAGTACATCATCAGTCTCCAAACAGTGTTTTCAGACTGTGGTGATAAATCTATACTAACCGGTTCACATGATAAACAAGCTGCCAAAAGGCATCAAGGTTGGGGAACAAGGCAGACAGGACGGCAGATCGATGTTACACAACGCATAGCTGACAGTAAAGCCTTCCTCCACTCTCACATACATTCACACACCTAGAGGCCTACATAAGCATGCACATACACTACCGCTTCCTCTCTGTACTTCTGCTATTTGGCGGTGTGTTTTAGGTGTAAACAGCAGTCTGTTTCCCAGGCCAACTGAAACATCGACCATTGGACCCATCTGAGTTTGTCGAACTCTTAAAATCTCATCAATCAGAGTCAGAGTGTTATCCCGATTCTGTACCTTCACTGGCTGCCTGGGCTTGCGGAAGAAGGAGGTCTTGGCTGTGAAGAAACTGAAGTCCTCAGTCTCATCATCCAGGCTGCAGTACCCGCTGCTCATGCTGTTACTGCTGGTCATGGAGGGGGTCAGCACTGTATTGACAGTCATGGAGAGGTCCAGAGAAGGCCCCCGGCACTAGAGAAGCACCAGAACAGCACGTTGATGGCTTCAGGAAGTGCTGGTTTATCGTGAAAAGGCAGGGCTGATGTGACACTCAGCCAAAATCAGAGTCTACAAGCATCTAACTGTCCTTTACTCATCCAGAAAAAGTCAGCGCTCCTCTGCTGATGCATCCAGAGAGTTTAAGTTCCACCTGTGAGGGCGAGACAGGTGAGCTCGGCTCAGATTGAGCGCTTTGCGTGTGACCGGAGAGGGGAGCAGGATATCCTAGACGTAGCACAGACGTGTCACTTCCTCCTGAGTTGTGTGCGCATGTGCGTGTGTGTGCGTGCGTGTGCTCTGACGCCGGTGTCACAAACTCATGCACACCATACAGTATATGCACCCGGTCATTTGCAGCTAAACATTACCACATGTACACACTCATACATAGCATGTAACTGTCTCTCACACACACATGCACATATAGGCACAGGTTGGTGTCATGGAGTCAGTTTACAGGTTGGTTTCAAGTTAAGCCTGCTCACTTGAGAGCACCTGTTATGCCGGCAAACAATCAATCACCCATAAAACCATGCATGAAATATCACATCCTGCTTTGGTCTTGCTCTGTGTCTCTTCGAATACCCAGAACAGTGCTGTAGATGCTGTTGAAGTCCTGGTCAGTTATGCCGGCGTTCATGTGCGTGAGCGTCCATCCATCCCCTTTTTCCAGAGTAAACAGCAGCAGAAGATCTCTTGGCTCCAGCACAGAGACACTCACAGATCCTGTTCTGCCTCCTCTCTCCTCTTCTTACTGTTGCTTTGTCAATTCTACCAGAGAGACAGATGCCTCCCACTCAGCTTCTCTCTATTTCTTGATCTCTCTCCCCCTCCTCCCCTCTCTTCTCCTCTCCTCTCCTCTTCTCTCCTCTCCTCTCCTCTATCTCTGTCTGTCTTTGCACTTGCTTTGCACCCTCACTCCCCTACAGTCTTGCTCAACCATCTGTGGTTGAGTCTGCTATCAGCCTGCAAGCACCCTCCCCCTTCTCCCTCCACTCTCTCTCCTCCTGCAAATGACTGCACCCTGCAGAGCATGGGCACTTCCTCTTACAGAGAGAGAGAGAGAGAGAGAGAGAGAGAGAGAGAGAGAGAGAGAGAAAGAGAGAGAAGGCAAGAGGGAGAGTCATGGGTAAGTAGAAAGAGAAACAATGCTGAGTGACATGAAGCCTTGCAGCTCCTGTTTTGCATACATGAGAGCAGCAGTGACATCCTGCTCCGACATGCAAAGGACTAGAAAGCTTTACAGCCACTGTAAACATGTGGCTTTGATCTAGGAACATGACATAATTAGGACTTGTTTATCAACAACGAAAAGAATCAGGAATTGATACAGTATAGCAAAACTCTGGTGGAGGGTTGGGCTCACAAGGCTTAAAGTGAAATTAAGAAATTAAGAAATTATTGCCATCAGGATAGACATAACAGTGACCTCTAACCCTTGTACTGACCCTAAAACCGGCCCTCTGACTCTTGCAGCAACCCCCTTCCTAAAAAAACAGCTGGTGCCAATGCCCACTGATGAGATTGACTGCGCATGCGTGCATCTGTCTGCAAATGCTGTCTTTGTGTGTAATATGATGGTGAAATGTATTCAGACATGACTGTGGGTTAGCCAAATGCTGCTGGAGAGCTACAGCAGGGACAGTGTGTCAACCTTTCACCAGTTGTCTTTCTGTCGGGTTTGAGTCAGTCGAAGATTAATTACCTGCGGCTTTGCTCCTTGCATCCATCAATGTAATCATTATGGGGGAGGCAGTGTGCAGGTGGATGGGATACTACACACAACCACACACAAATGCATGCAAACTGAACAACGCTCCTGCTGGTCGATGAAGCCTGGTCAGTCTGCTACATGTATATTGTGACTACAGCAATGTCTGTGTGTAATGGGGGGGGGGGCAAATTTCTGCTGATGCGCACACAATAAGGACCCGTAAAGATAGAGAGAACCACACACACACACACACATACACACACACAAACACACACAAGCACACACACACATACAGAGCTGTAGCTGTAGGACAGTGTAAAGGGAAGAAAGGGGACTGCAGGAGATGAACTGTCATCTCTCCTCTTGTCTGCATTATTACTGCACTCTATAAAACAAATGGGAGTGTGGAGAGAGACAGGCCTTAATCAAAGAGAGTTCCCACACACACAAACAGTCTAAACTATTTTGAGCAGTTCCATTTAGTAAAATTTACACTGTTCATTCTCCGTCCCCATCAATATGTTTCGGACAAGCATGGTTGTGTATATTTGTTCACGCTCTCTAGAAGAGGAGTGGTACCTGGCACACTACCAGGGGTCTAATTTTGTGTTATCTGCCCCCTGGACATAGAGTATCTGCCAACATGCCAGCATTCTGTTGCAGTGCTGCGGGGTTATCCAGCTTTCTCTCGTGCATGACATGTGAATCTGTATATATACTCGTGTGTGTGTAGGTGTGTGTGTGTGTGTGTGTGTGTGTGTGTGCGTGAGAGAGAGAGTAGAGACACATTGCGTGGGTGACAGAGGCTGGGATGCCAAGAGCAATATGCAGGCTTATGCTCTCTAGGTTCCTCTACAAACATACATACACACTTACACAAAGAGTGGGTGCACATAATTACTGTATATCCTGTGGCTCATACAGTAACTGAGTATGAAAGCTGAAATTATGGATTTAGAGTTTAACTTGCTGCTAAACATTAGAATAGGGGATAACTAAATATAATTCAATGGCATACAAAACCATCTGAGAATAGCTAATAGCTAATGTAGCTATGGCATAATGGAGGCCCCTACCGAGAACAGTGATTAACCTAATTAGTTTGCATTTATTTGACAGAAGCTGAGGAAGTGGGGACATCAGGATACACCACTGCTTAATTAATACACTCAAACTCTACAGCAGGGAAAGGACAGAGAGACTCCAAACAGAAAGGTGAGAGAGGTTATGAGCGTAAGAGCACAGGCAGGAGAGAGGGAGGCGCATCAGATGCTGATGTGACGTAGTGTATCAGACTCAGTCCTGGAAATATTCTGCGACCACAAAGAGTAAATGAGCCCATATATAAGTTTATAAGCAGACAATCGAGGACATGGGACAATTGTTGCGAAAGAGGAGGATGGTTATGTAAAAGTGCAGGCTGTAAGAGATGCTACAGAATGAGCCCTGAAATTACCACATCCTGACTTGTGTACACCTCTGCATCACACACACACACACAGACACAAACACACACACACACACACACACACAAAGTTCAATATATTAAAATGGTTTGCTTTTCATCATTGCCTTAAAAGTGCCAGAAATAATCTAAACTCACCTTTCTTAAGACTTATGTCCACTAAGAAAATGTTATTTGTCTTTGAAATGCTCACCTTTTGTTGAGGGGCTGTGGAGGAGCAGTCACTTTTGGGAGATGGAGTATTTTCAGGCTGCCTGTCCCTCTGGTTGCAGTCCAGCTGGACCTGGCTCTGACATTCAAGGTGACAGGTGTAGCTGCAGTCTGATGAACGCAAAAACACACTCATCAGAAAGGAACACATACAGTAGGACAGAACCAGTCACTGAAAATAGTGAATTAAAAATCCGTCAAACACCGATCCAACACTGTGGCTCATAACCCTCTGTGGTATTACCTGTCAGAGTGAGTAATTAGTCACCTGTAAGTGTGTGAGTCAGCAATGAAGAATTCTGCTTTAATCCAACATGAATAGTCACTCACTCTCCTTACACAGAAAACTAGCTCCATCTAGTGGCTAATGCCAGACTCACTACCTCAAGCTGTTGTACCGCACAGACAGTATTCCTTAATAATGCATACCTGACAATACATACAATACTAAGTACAACTACAAAAGAAACGAATGAAATATGATATCTTCTTGTGCAGACACACTTTTTTTAGCTGGTTCCACATACGACAGCCTCGGCTTCTTCATGCCAGAGCCTTTTCCACTGAGAAGCACATTCTCATATCTCACTTCTCCTCACTTGGTGAGGTTATCCACTATTCAGAAAAGAGAGATCCTAAAACCGGATGGGCAAAGGTAGTGCTGTAATTTGGGGAAATTTGTAGTCCGATCATTTTTATGGTCCTCTAGTAGGAGATCTTCTTAAATAAAACACTGTGGCGTACACACAATCTGTTTACTTATAAGCTTATACTAAATATTTATTTATAAGAAACACAATGTTTTCTGGTGCACCTCTCTGTTGCTGCAATGAGAATAAGCTGAGCTTGGCCTGGTTGTTTTTCTGTCTACTGATATTAATGGCTCTGCCTGTATCCTGATAAGAAAGGGACACCACTGCGTCTCTCATGCTCAGCATCAGCGCTGTAACCATGGCGACAAGCTCCATGTTGACCAGTGTAGAAATAGAAGACGTGTACTTACATAAGGCCAGAGTTTTTTGTTTTTTTTAATTTTTATTAATTTTCAATAAATCTCAGCTTCTTGACTAAACACATGTACTTTCATGCCGGGGATTATATTCATTTTTAAAGCAACTTGTTTGGGAAATAAATGCTTAATGTATTTTGCACTGGAAAATAGCAGCTCTGAAGTGGGAAGAAGTAGGACAGAATATAGGGAGACAAAGAGGAAAGCATATCTTGCTCGTGACAGTTTAGAGGTCACTGCATCGAGAGAGGAAGACAGGCATAAGTATGTGTGTATGACAGAACCAGGTTGGCAGAGAGAGAGAGTAAAAGGGAAAGGCTGTGATGCCTTGCTGACAGCAGGGATGTGTCAGGGAAAGAGGAGCGTTCAGATAAGGGATACTCTACTCCGGACCGAGTAGAGGTCACTGCAAAAAGAGGGAAAGAAAGGAAACACAATAGGGAAGGGAAGAGAGAACCTCCTTTCCTGTCCCGCTTCGCTTCATTCTGTCCATCCAAGAGACTACGCCTCTACCTCTATATAATTCTGCCATATTTATAAGAAATGTTTGACATTTTGGGAAATAGTTATTTATTTTCTTGTTGAGAGTTGGATGAGAAGATTGACACCACTCTCATGGCTGTACGGTAAGCATGGAGCTGCGACCAGTCAGCTTAGCACAGGGACTGGAAACAGTGGAAGAGAGCTGGCCTAGCATCATCCAAAGACAACAAAATCCACCTACAGAAATAACTAACAACATATCAACATTTAGAGGTGCTGGTGGGCATTTTTTGTTGCCTTTGGACAGAGCTAGGCTAGCTGGTTCCAGTCTTTCTGCTAAGCTAAGCTGGCTGGCTGCTGGCAGAAGCTTAATGTTTAGTGTATAATGGTATGAATCATCTCATCAAAAAATGAATGAGCATATTTCCCAAAAAGTTACTCTTTCTTTGGTATCCTTTGCATCGCGTTTCTTTGCATCGTGTGTGTATGTGCATTTGTTCTCCTGATTTTGAAAAAAAAAAAAAAAAAAAAATCACTCCGAAGCACTCCTAGTGGCCAAATATTCCACTGTGTACCTTTAAACTTTTTACTGTTTTTCTAAAGACAAACATAAGTGTTTGTGTTGGGCGGTGGCTACTTAGAGACGACCCTTCCTCCTTGGCTTCTTTCTTGTGATAATACATTTTTGAAGACAGGAATTGGAAAACTGGAAGGGAAATTGGAGCAATGCTCAGGAGTGGAAACCTTTTCCTGGTCCACACCTGCAGTGCGATACGCCACTGTCAGCAAGTCATGGTTCACCTGGGATCCAGACTGTTCCCACACTGATAAGACACACTGTTTCTGTCCCTCATTTGTACACATATATACACACAGTAAAATTAGCATATAAGCGTTTTGGATCAAGTGCTCACTGTGGTTTGATTTTGCGACCACAGGGACAGCGTGTACTCTTGAAAATATGTGTTACAAACCCCAGGGCACAGACTTGAGTTGAATTAACATAGGACTTAGTTTAATTTAAAGTAAGTGTTAGATTAAATGTTCAGCTTTAAGGGAATTCAGGGCTGATCTATTAAATGTTGCAACTCCATGAGACGAAATATCATGCATGTGTCAGTGCTAATGAGCAAGTGGAGAAACTGCAGCAGTGATCCAGTGACCAAGAAGGGCTCTGAAGGTTAGACCCACTCAGTATTTTCTTAGGAACACCTGTACACACGCTTATTCATGCAATTATCCAATCAGCCAATCATGAAGCAGCAGTGTAATCCCTATAACCATGCAGATACAGGTAAGGAGCTTCAGTTAATGTTCACCCCACATATCAGAGTCAGGAAAAAAAGTGTACTCGGTGAACTTAATGTGGAATGATTGCTGGTGCCAGACCAGCTACTTTGAGTGCTTCTGAAACTGCTGATCTCCTGGGATTTTCACACATCACAGTCTCTAGAGTTTACTCAGAATGATGAGTCAAACAGCGACAACTGCTCTGGGCTGACTCCTGTCTGTTAACCAAAACTGGCCAGTTGGAGTTACTGGAAAATACGTAGCATGGTCTCCTGAATCTGAATTTCTGACGAGGCAGCAGATGGTCGGGTCAGAATTTGAGGTAAACTGCATGAATCCATGAACCCAACCTGCCTTGTGTCAACAGTCCTGGCTGGTGCTGGGTGATCCCCATGGCACTGGGAATGCTTCCGGTGCACACTTTGGGTCCTTTATACCAATAAGTCATTTGAATGCCATCGTCTATCTGAGTTTTATTGCTGACCATGTGCAGCCCTTTATGGCCACGATTTACCATCTTGTAATGGCTACTTCCAGCAGAATAATGCACTATCTCACAAAGCAAAAGCAAAACTGCTTTCATTAAGATTACAGTGAGTTCAGTGAACTTCAGTGGTCTCCCCAGTTACCAGATCTGAATCCAGTAGAACACCTTTGGGATATGGTAGATCGGGAGATTGGCAGTAGCAACGTGCCAATGACAACATCTTGTGGAATCCATGCCACAAAGAACTTAGGCTGCTTTCCTAATGAAGTGCTTGGCGAGTGTATACAGATGTACTGACACAGGCACAATCACAGAGAATCACGAGAGAGAAGAATGAAAGAAAAAGGGGGAAGGAATTCAGAAAAAAACAGATATTCTTGTGTGACCTTTCCTGTGAAAGTTGGAGTTAATTCCTCAGACAAAATCCCCTTCTGGACTACATGTTATTATTTGCAGGTCCTCCCTTTTGCTCTTCTGTGGAAAGTCCATAGTTACCCAGACTGTCGAATGGGGAAGTTGCTTGAACTCAAAGATAGCATGGCTGATTTCCCCCCGGTACAGTTTTAGGGGAAGTTGTGTTCAGGTCCACTTGAGGGAATGCGACGACATATTTTGTTAGCAGGGCCCTAAAATTGAATTCTGCACGTTTCTGTACACATTTTTTGAAACTAAATTCTTGCCATCCTGATCCTATATTTATCACTCTGAATAAGGCTGGAAACTACCATATACTCCCTGTATTTGCTTTTGATTCTTCATGTGGCCTACTCCCTTTGACTGGAAAGTGCTGCAGTCAAACATAAAAATTAAAAACCTGTGTGCACTCTTTGATTTGAGGGTGAGCTAATGTAGCTGTCAGTGTTCATAGACCATTTTTTCTGACTTGCCTTTTAAAATTCTTTGTCGGGTAAACTGCAGAACATCGATTCTTCTCATATTCATATCCATTTCAACAGGTGAACTGTCTTTATTATTCCACTTCAAATTTTTTGGCTTCTAATATGTTTCTTGTGCGTTGGTTTTCTACTTTTCTAATATTGTGTCTTTGATTCCACTTTACACAACCCTTCAGACGTGATTCTTTACATACTGCAACTATTTAAGAGTTGAAGAATAATTGTTGCTACATCTGTAAAAGATCTTTAATCTGAAATAAGGCATTTCCTATTAAAATAAAGCTATGATGAAACTCATGAATGTGCTTAGATTCGTGCATCTGACGACAGAAGATCATCGACAAGATGACTCTGATGAAGTTGAGCCATAAACATTCATCAGCATCTGCCCCTCCTCACAGCGTCATGATGTCTAGAGAATGTATGTGTGGGTGTGTGTTGTCTCAACATGGAGATGAGCTGAAGTGTTATATGTCGCCATGGTAGACTGGCTTTGGTTGCTCCTCCAGAGTAGGAAATGCTTGCAGAAATTCCCTCTTTGTCTCTCATTTCATCATTCCAGTCCAACTGCTTTTTAACTGACACTGCCTCCAGACAGAGTGGGAGGATAATGCAGATAGATAGAGATGGAGACAGAGACGGCACAAGTATGAATGCAGTGGAAAAAGATTATGGGGAATAGAAGTACAGTATGTAAAGATATATATGTAGTGTAATGACACCCGCTGCAAGGGAAGACAGGAAAGGAGGAGTTTTGATTACAGCGTGTTTAAGGATAACAGGTCTGATTGTCTTGGTGGAGGTTGCTAAATGAAAATTTTCCACGGTCATGTTTCTGTTTTCCATCCCCTAAAATCTCTGCCTTTTGTTCTCTTTCCACTTCTGTCATTCTTCAGAAACCAGGGAGCCAGAAAATTGTCCCATTTTGGGTGTATCTGAGACTGTAAGAGGAGACGTTGCTGCGTGTGATCAAAACTGTTGCTGTGTGTGTGTGTGGGTGTGTGTGTTTGTGTGTGTGTGTGCGTGTGTGGGTTTGTGCAGGACAGAAAGAAACAGGAACTGGAAGATAGGGGATGTGGGTGGTTGGATTTTCTGTAAAACAGCCGGCGTGGGACAGACAGGGCAGGGCAGGGTAAAGACACCCAGATTAGCAGTGTTTCTCAGGTCATGGAGGATATCTCAATGGCACCAGACAGAGACAGAGGGAGGGACATGCTGTGTTTTGTCCCTGTCTGGGTGAGAGGGGAGCGGGTAAATAGGGGTTAGGTAGCTATAATGTCGGGGTGATGATATTAACACGGTGACTAATGAACCTAAAGGGAGCTCTGCAGGTCTTATGAAGGAATTAGGAGTAGCTTGAGGGTCTTTGGGGGGCTTTAAGCAGTCTGATCCCATCATAGCTCATTTGGAGCAGTAATCCATGTTCTCCTACTGTTTAGCACACACACACACAAACACACATTTACTCCACCATGCCACTCATACTAATGCGTCTCTCTCATTCATACATGAACTCAATAAACCCAAATCCCCTGACTCAAATCAAATCTGACCCTTCACCTTGACATCTGTGTGTATTTGTGTGAAGAGTAATTTCATATTTGGTGCTGAAAGTGTTTCCCTCCACAATATCAGCATCTCTAACTTCCTCTCATTCAGCTGCTCCATCTGTGCAGCTACAGATGCCCCAAATTAACCAAGCAGACAAGAGACTGAGTCTTTATTTGTTTTTAAAGGCTTAAACTATCCAGCGATGTGAATGGTGCCTCTTATAATTTTAGCAGGATGCTCAAACTATGGATTAATAACATTTGGCTTATTAAGAACTTACTTTATTTAGATAATAAAGAATGCATTGTTGTCAATCTTTAAATAACAGTGTCTGTTTGAGAAAAAATTTAGAAATTATGGAGACATGTCACCCATGTAATTGCAACATACTGTAGCTCTTGTGACTACGTCACACAAAACATACCGGTAGTGTTACACCTGAGCCTCCAGACAAAGTAAATCAGGGCCTATGTCATATTGCACTTATATTTATTGTAAAGTTATCTTGTTTGTTTGAGAACTAATCAAGCAGCCACCCCAACATGTCTGTAGACATACTCCAACTGCCTGACTATCTGTGCAGCAGGTGAGCGATATGTGTGAAATCAATTTCAAAATAGAGAAAAAATATTATTCTGCAATCTATATAATGATGTAATAAATGTAACTCAAGGTCCACGTACCATATTTCTTCCAGAAATTTCAGACATTTCTCTTGGCCTTCAAGTAATGTATTCAACTTTGGTTACCACCCCTAATATCCAACCACTTCATATCATGTGAGCAAAATATACTTAGGTAACAGGATGATAACTGAACCGTCCTCATGACAACTAAGCAAACTCCATCAGCTGATGAAGGCCATGAGATTGGGCTGAAAGGTCCAGAAGAAATCAATTTAGCAGGCTTTGAGTTAATATATATATATATATATATATATATATATATTTTACTACCAAAGTCAAGAATGAACTCAATCACATTGATGTTCATTGCAGAAGAATTTGTTCGACCGTTATGCATTTGATCAGACAAACTTCAGATAATACAACAAAACCTTTTAAATACAGTATGCTTGCAATAAAGAAGTACCCCGGGGATTAAGTATTGTACCCTCATAGATTTGGGGGACTCAGAAGAGACAGATTAAATCTATATTGGTCAAAATAGAAGCAGCCAAACCCGAGATATCCTGACTTTAAGCTCCTAATATTAGTCCAGACATTATCCAAAATGCAACCGGTAGCTTAACCTTTACTGCTTGGCTAATGCCCATATTTTTCAAATTCCATGCCTCCCTTTTGTAACACAGACTTTCAATTATAGATTTTTTGTAACAAATATAAATCTGAGACGACCCTGACCCTGGGGTTTCTTTCTCAGAATTCAGAAGTGTCCCCGAGAGCCACAGTAGTCTTCATGATGTGTTAATTGACTTTTATATGTAAACTTAATTTGGACAACAGATTTTTATAAAATGATAATACAATATGATCTTGTCTTCACAATACAATTCCCCAACAATTTATACGCAGTCATACTGAAACACTGTCCTCCCCTTATACACATCATCCCCTCCAAACACATCTAAGACGATTATGAGACTACACTCACCAAGTTATTATATTAATAGTTTAGAGCATTTGAGAAGAATTTCCGGACAGCTGGCATCATCCACGATTATGACACACTTTGGCAGAGAATAATCATATATTGAAGACAGAAGAGGAACTGAGGAATCTGGTTTGGGCCAGTTAATTCTTAAAAGGATTAACTGGGCTTCCTTTATAGGGAACACCATCTAAAAATATCCATTATCCGTCTGTGGTAGCTCACACTGTTGATGCTGCTTGGTGAAGCTTTTGAGGTTGCAGCATTGACGTCACTCAGGTGGACTGGTGAGCTGTTGATGAGTGCTCCCTTGAGTCATGTTTGGTCAGGATCTTATCAGGTTTAGACAGGAGGGCATACACACAAACACACACACACACACACACACACACACACACACACACACACACACACACACACACACACACAAAAGAGCTGCAGTAAACATCTTTTTTTATTCAGCTGTCAGTCTCATGGATCAATAATTCTGCTGCATCCAGCCACTTTGCACTCTGCCTCTTTTCACCCCAGCCACATTTTGTGCTAAGATGATACACTATGTAAAAAACTGAATAAAAAGCTGCATTAGCCCCTCGTCTATTTGGAGAAAACATGGGAAAAATCAATGCCATGCAGCCTCCAGCAGGCTCACTCTTATCTCACATTCCTGCTACAAATATAAAAGTCAATATTATAATCCACTTACATAGGATTTTCTCAGTAGAGTGACAATGTCTAGTTTTTATGTGTTGGTCTGTGTGTGTGAATGTGAAAGAGAGATGTCAGTCTGGGGCAAGAATAAACTGTAGATCCTGCTGCTTTCATCTGACCTGTTTACTGGACTATTCTACCATTTACAACCAATGTGCAGCCCCTGTCCTCACTGTTCACACACAACCTTACACACATAGACACTATGTGCTCTTACACAAAAGCGAGGGGGATAGGTCAGCCAATAGAGAGGGGGTATAGACAAAGAGTAACAGCGCTTGAGGGCATTGCAGTTCACAGATAGACTGATGCACACAATACCCAAATATTTTGGCCCACAGCCTCCCTTTGAGGCCAACCCGGCTCAACCTGTCTAGTCATCATCTTTCCCTTTTTCCCAAAGTAATGTCCCCTGTGGTGGTTTTCATCAACACCATACTGACTTTGATCGATATTATTATCGTCCAGGTTTTACCTCTTGTACACACTCCATTCTCCTCTCCATACCTGAGGTGGTAAGCAGAGATCCATTAGAGGACGATCGTCGGAGGATCCGCAGGCTGTCACTCCAGGAGCGAGACTTGGGGAGCCTCTTCAGCAGCCGCCCCAGGCGCCGTGAGACCTGTCCGAAACAGGCGCTGCCCGCCTCCCCTTCCGAATCCCCCCTGACCTCCTCCAGATGCAGCGACACCTGGCCAAGAAACGTCCTGCCCACCCTGATGCCTTCAACTTCCCCGGGCCCTACCCCCACCCCTGCCTCCCCCTTTGCCTCCTCCCGCCCTGGGGCGAGAGGTGCTATCTGTGCCATGGATGGAGCATGGTGGCACCATCCGGCAGGCACCGTCCTGTGTGCGTAACCCTCGCTGGCTCTCCTGTCCTGTCCCCGGCTGCCCCTGTCCCTCTGAGGACTGCCCCAGCGCCAGCCCCCCCAGTTCCCCCCTCTGCCATCCCAGCGCAGCCACTCTGCCACCGGTGCCACGCTCCGAATAAACAGCCCCCTCTCCACTCGCTCTGCCACCCCTCCACCTGTACTCCTCACACACTCCCTAATGCTCTCCCCTCTTTACTTGCCTCACTCTTTCCTCCTCTGGTCTGCACCTGACCAGTCTTCCTCACACCTCAGCGTGCAGACATGAGCCCTGATTCTCTGCTGTACTACTTGTTCCTCTCGAACGTCTCTCTGCTATCAGTGCTCCCTCATCCTCTCTTGTTCTCTCTCCCTCTCTGTCTCTACTGCAGCACCCACACACTCTGCAGTAACAAACAGTCAGCTTAAAGAGACAGAGACCCCCACATGCAATCACTATCCTGGGTCCTCTCTTCCCCTCTCTTCTTTCTCCAGCAACAGGAGCCTTTCTCCTTCCTGTTCTCTAAGTGGTTGACAGTACGCTCCTCATCCAGCAGCTGAGGACATGGTGGATACTCCATACCATAGAGCGCCAACATCACGGACCACTGCAGACTGACGCCGTTTCCTCTCTCCTGGGTGTGAAACCGCACAGCCTGGTCAAGGGGAAGTGAGTCAGCCATCCAGTTTAACCCGACAACAGTGACATATCATGTCAGTGCGAGGGACACGCATCGGCTCCACTGTGTGTATGTGTGTGTTTGTGTGGGCTGAGGTGACACACAAAATGTCGACTATTAATATGCACAAGACAAAGAGAGAGAGCTACTGGGAGTTATCCTCCTGCCCTACTTCTAAAATCGAAGAGTTTGTAGGAACAGGATGCGCTTCACTCAAAAGCGTATGACATAATCACGAGCAACGCCATAAGCGGGATTTGCTCTGATGTCACCTCTTTTCCCACTGCACTGCCTGTTGTGTGTGTTAACTGAATATGAGGTAATGTGTGTGTGTGTTTAATTATCCAACATTTCAAAATTGCTTTCAACTACCTTGTGCACAAGGATGTCTTTGTCCTGTCCTTTCTGCCCTAACCACCTCTTCCTCTGCAGTCCTCCTATCACCATCCACCAAGGGCGACCTAAATATAGCCTGCTTGAAAATCCCTGCTGTTCTGCCATACATACAGAAGACGAGGCAATGCATAGTGAGGAGAGCATGCAACGCCACACAGGTGTTTCTGCAAGTAGAAAATATCCTTTTCAGCATGTCCTGTCTCGTCACTTCCTATATCTATCAAGGTCAAACAATGTAAAACCAAAAAAATTAAGTGATACTGAAGAAAAATACAGTATAAGAGAGGTATGATATGGTAATGTGTGGAACATGTGTTCGGTAGCTCTCTTCAATATTCAATGCAGCTTTGTATTGAGAATCTGTGTTTTCAACCTGAGACATATGAACTTTGAAGGAATGTTTTGGCTGCAGTCTTGTAAAAACTATATTCATCGCAGGCCTGGCAGAGCAGCAACAGTGGTATGCCGGGACAAGAGGGTTATGAGCCATTTAACACAACCCTCCTCCCATGTTTTCTTCTTCCACTGTGAATGGAGCTTTGACAGGACCAACGTCAGACGGATGAGAACGTTCAATAGACAAGGCCTCTACTGTGTAGACCAGGAGAAGAGTTAAAGTAAGGAAGAGATGGAGTTAAAGGAAAAAATATGTCCCCTGGAGAGAGATCAGGAATGCTATGGTTCATAAAGAATACACTGGGAGGGTAACTGTGAAGGTCTGTGGCACATGTGTGTGTGTTCAGGTGTGTGTGCATATGGAACCTCCTGGCATCCATTTGTTGATGCGAGCATCTCTCCCTGTCTCAGCAGTGACCAGGACACGATCCCACATTTGCTGATGCTGCTGCCGTGGATGCACGTTAGTAAGGATCTCTAGTCAGCTTCAAAGTATTTCAGAACAAATCCGGTTAACAGGGCTTTATCAAATGCTGAATCTGTGTGAGCTAACATTGCTCACAAACATTGTTCATGAAAGCTGTTCCTTGTTGTGAAATCATGTTTCGGGGAGCTCTGATCTCCAGGGTGTTCACCTTGTCATACAGTGCTTTGACACGGGGAGCAGAGACATACGTGCTGACTTGCAGGACTAATAACAAACACAAAGTACACAGTGAGGGTGAAGGGGGTGCAAATTCATGCAAACGTGGCTACTTTCAGCAATCATTGGAGAACAAAGTTCTCAGCGTAGAATAGCGGTTTAATTGATTAGATGAGCAACAGAAAATTTTGATTTTTACTCTACTGTTTGAGTCATGCATGTCTTCTTGCCTGACAGACAATGGCTGCTAAAAGCGGAACACAAAATCAGCACTGGTGCCACAACAGCATGGTTCCCTGGAAGCTGTAATTAAATATTAATCTGATGTCTGATTCTGTCTGCCTGTCTGTAATCCACCTCTCCAACCCTGAGGCATAATCCCAGGCAGGAGACACCCAGAGCTGGGATTAAAGAGGCCGCCATTCCCCTCCCTCAGCCAAGCACTCCTCCACCAACAGTACAACATAGAGACATGACAAATCAAACCTTGAGAAAAGTGATAAACATTAATCACTGTGCACATTTATTCTACTGTCATGCAACTTCCTGCACAGCTCTGTATCTTTTTATGCCTCCGTGCTCTCGAAAGCCGTGGCTGTAGACAGTAAGTTTTTGGGTTTTCCACCCATCCATCCCATTTTCATGAATGTGATATCGCAGGAATGCCTGGCAGGAATTTCTTCTAATTTGGTAAAAAATATCCCCTTGCATTCAAGGATGATCTGATTAGATTTTGGTGGTCAAAGATCAAAGGTGAAGATTGGTGTGATCTCACAAAATGCATTTTTTGGCTGTGGCTCAGGAGGTAGAGCAGGTTGTCCACTAACCTGAAGGTTGGCGGTTCAATCCCCAGTTCCTCCGGGCCATATGTTGAAGTGTCCTTGTGCAAGATACTGAACCCCAAACTGCCCCTGATGTATCATCAGTGCGTGAATGTGTTTCTGTAAAAAATGTGTGAATGTGGCGGTAGCGTAAAACACTTTGATTGGTTTTCTAGACTAGAAAAGTGCTTTGAAAGTACAGTCCATATTTGGCTATGAGTCAAGAATTCATATGCTAATTATGACAAAATTTCACAAAAATTGCCTGACTGGACAAAATGATAAACTGATCACATTTTGTATCCAAAATAATAATAAAATCATAATATTTTACCAAAAACACTTACTCTGGCCATCATTTAATGCCATAACAGAACAATTACAGGAGCAAAAGGAGATTGTGGTGATATCTAACATTATGTCTGATACTAAATTGGTGACACTAAGCTTGGGCGAGACTGTGGTGATTGTATAGATCTTCTCAAGCATCCGTGTTTTAGCATTTGCAGTTTCTTTGTAGCAACAACCATATTTCAAGCACTGTGTACTTCTTTGCTTTATTGCAACTGTGAGTTGTTAATTCTAATGATATTATTAATTATTCAATGATAAAATGTATTATTTTTTCTGTATATTTTCTACAGTGTTTGTGTTTTCCTGGATGTTAGTATAGGGGAGATTGTTCCCTAAATGAGTCAGACCGCTATCTGTAAAACAGACATACAGAACTCATAGATATCTACACTGTCACACCTATCAGACATGTTGGTCATATGCTTCATTATTTTTTGCCCGATTGGGGCCTGATGCCAAAATGGCTATCGTCTGTATGTGTGTTGTGTTCTCATGCATTTAGGCTGGGGGTTGTCGTACAGCTAGCCATACCACAAATCAGACTCCCTTCTAACTCCCAAGAGGAGCAATAAAGATAAAAAAAACAGCACAGATACGGACTAAAGCCAGCAGTAGGAATTAAGTCAGAGGTCTATACAACAACAGAGCAGCAGACTGGGAGACCGGGAGCTCCAGCTAGATTGACAGATTCAACTGTAGGGTAACACCACATCACAGCAGTCCCTGCAAGTTCTTGACTATCCCCGGGGGGAAGCATATGCAACAAAGCCAAAACAGATAGGGAGAGGGTGATAAATTAAAGACAGGCAGAGGGATCGAGGCATACAGTAAGACAAAGACACAGCATGATGGTTGTTTATGGTTGCGAGGCCTCCGTCTCTCCCTCCCTGTCATTTGCTGGGTGTAGTTGAAAGAAGAGCATGTGTGCGTGTGTGTGCTGTTTCTATTTCGGCAGTTTTGGTTGCGTCTCTCCCCACAAAAATACCCTGAAATGCCTAAATTTGTATTGCTTGTCATAAATGTCCTAGCGACCCCCACGACGGTGCACCGCAAGCACCTCTGATGTTTTCCGAGAAAGGAGAGCAGAAGAGAGGGTTCGCTTTAGTGGACAGCTGCTGGCAGCATGAAACTACAGTTAATTAGCTGGATCCATAAGGAGACTACTGAAGAGGAAAAAAAACAACTCAGTGAAGTTCTTGGGTTATAAAGCAACTCATGACTGTGTATGTGTGTGTCTGGGTATGTGTGTGAATAGTGCTCCAATAATCTCTGCTCTCGCTCCATTGAGCTCTTGCTGATAGCACACTAAATCAGACAGCCCTGCAGTGCTGGACGAACTCTCGCTCTTTTCCCCTATCCCTCGCTCACATCGGCTCTTTCCTCCCCACTGCTCTTGATCTATCCATCTCTCCTCGTTTTTATCACCCTGCCTCCCTCCACCTCTCCTCTGACTCTCTCGACTATTTTTGTCGTCCCTGTGCCCAACTACTTGTCATCCTTTCCCTTTCTCATTCCATTTCCCATTGGTTTTGTTCCTCTGTTTCAGCCGGTCATTTTTTTATCTGTCCCTTCCTTCCCTCACTTCTTCCCTCAACTTTAATCCCTTCAATTTCCAGATCTCACAGTATCTCACAGTGCTCTACAGCCGCAGCCCCCCCCCATGATAGCGTCCTGCTGACACAATGTCAACTCAGCAGCCGCATGCTCTCATGGACACAGAAATTCACACATACACACACAAAGCCCTCATGCATGTAGGGTATGTGTACGAAAAATCCCAACCCACACACACACACACACACACAAACGCTCTTCAGGCTGAGCTCAGTGTTTCCGGCAAAAAGTATCTGTGTGTGTGTGTGTTTGAACATGAATATATTCAAGCAAGATTAAAAATGTATCCAAGATGCCCGGTCAAACTTACTTGGGTCAAAATCTCAGTGCTCCGGTGCTGTATAGGTGTGAGCCTGAGCAGCTCTCAGCAATACAGCAGAAACCATAAAGTCTGTACAGTCTCCAGAGATACTGAATAAGGCACAATTCCTGTAAAAAGACTTTAAAATGGCCTGACACAGACAGTCTAATATAAAAGCACGGAAAAATATTGCTTCCCCAGATTGTCCCCCGTTACATGTGTACTACTCCTGGAACAAATATTTTGTTGTCTCATCCGCATATGGTTAAAAACACCAAAAGACACAAGAAGTTCATGCACACTCACAACCAAGCGTGAGTTTTATAGACATTTCCATCGAATGTCTGGATTTCACCAGAGCGTCACTGTGAATTCTACCATCTTTCCTTGGCCCTTTTAGCTGAGGCTGCAAATTACAGAGAAGGAACTCTGGGAGGCAAAGCTGGAGGGACAAGATAATGAGCTTTCCGTGGAAGATTTTTGGGCTGTCTGTGGAGGAAAATGCTTGGAAAAGTCCTTCCCTATCAAAGGCACATGCTCATTTTCTTTTGTGTACAAACACACAAAACCCAGTGTGGAAGAGTTTAGCTCCACGCTACTTGTACCCTTCCAAAAAAGAATCCAACAGAAACAGGAACATGATACAAGGCAGTAACATACAACGGCATGCATTCACCAACGCAGCCTATTCTGCAGCCATGTCAGAGGGGATATTAAAACACAACAACCACACGACTGAAGTAACCGTGCACTGTATATTAACGCGCGTGTTTTGGATTCACATAATGAGCAAACGAAGTCGAGCAGGTCGTTGACAGAGCCAGTGCGCAACTAGAGTCAACGTGACTAATCTAAACTGGGCACGTAGAGTAGTAAAGTGCTGTCGAGACCTTGGAGCATGTGGGAGGACTCTTACTACTTACTTTGACATTTCAGCGCCTGAGCTGTGATCTTACGGCTACAGGCGTCACACCAGTCCTGCGTCACGGGCTTGGCCTCGAACCGGTGTCCCTCGCCCCTCTCCGTCCTCACCCGGGGCTCCATCCCCTGAGGGAAGATGGACCAGGCCTCCCTGCGGGAGGGTTCCGGGCGGGCGAGCCTCACGACGCCGGTCTTGCCCTGGGTGAGCCGCTCCAGCGGCAGACCACCGCTGTCTCCTAGTACCGACGCAGACGAGGGGATGCTCTGATGGCCCCTGTCTCCGGTCCGAGAGTCGCGCCTCCCGTGCGGCGCGTCCCGGTGCCGGTGCGCTCCTCTGTGTCCGTTCGCAACCGATGCGCTCGGCGTGACATCGACGCCCGACCTCCGGGGCGAAGTCCCCCTCCGACCACCGGCGTCGCGGTTCGAGTCACAGTCGGCGTCGGCGTCGCCGTCGCGGTCAGCGGTGACGCGCCCCGTCCGACCTCCGCGGGACCCGGCCTCGATGCGCCCGTCGCTGTCCGAGCCGCCGTCCTCCGCGTCCGGGTCCGAGCTACGTGGCGCTGCAGGGGCGGCCGGAGCTCCGCATCCCTCGCCGGGCATCATCCCTCCCCTCGGCGCCGTCTCTCCCGCTGGTCCCGGAGACGAGGGCTGGGTGTCCGATCCCCCCTCGCTGCCGGGGGACCCGCACTCCCCGCCGCTGCCCGAGCTTCTCCTGGACGGCATCTTCTCGCTGGACGATTTCCTCGACGGGGTGATCTTCTTCCTGACGCCGGTCAGCTTGAAGACAAAGAGCGTCGGTTCCGAGTCCAGCCTGTGCCGACCCGGGTGCTGCCCCACCACGCTCGCAGACGCCATCGTAGCCCGTGTGTGTGACCGAGGTGCTGAGTGTGTGTAATGATGTGTTTTCACTTCGTGCCCAGAATGTAAACTCACCTCACGCCCGCGACGAGCGTGGAGCGGTGACGCGAGGGATCCCGCAGCTTCAGACGCGCCGAGCGCGCTCCCCGTAAAGCCACGGGAGCGCGCACGGATCCCTGCTCCATGCTGCCGCTCAGTATTAGAATAACTGGATGAATAATTAAGCCCTAACTCACCGGATGACACGGTTCGCTCCCCATTGAGCCGCTGTAACCTGTCGGCTCTATTACCTTTCGCTACCAGACGTTTACTCTAAAATTGGTCATGGTAATAGTCTTCTTAAACAACCTTTAATACAAGTCGAGTACAGAAAGTGAAACGACAAAAACCAAAAACCACGGAGGAGACTTGATCCAGGGGTATGACACATGGACTGGGAATAATAATGAAGGTTTAGGTTTCCTATCGAAATAGCCGATATTGAGCCAAGATTCGTAAATGTAACGCTGCAAACTTTTAAAGACCTATGTCATCTAGGGCCTGCCCCCCCCAATACGTGTTTTATCGGATGTCGGATTGAAGTGTTGAATTACTGCTGAATCTATACAACAGTCAAATAGATATCTCAGTAACAGTAATAAGAAATTAAACGTGTGTAGGTATGAAACAGGGCTGACACAACAAAAGCGAGGAGTGGGCCCACTGTATGTGGTGAATATGTTTCTGATGTAACACAGCGAGTAAATGTAAGTGATGGAGACGTCACGCTTTGTTTGGGCAGCCCAGGGAAATGGACAAGTCAAAAATTCCACTTTACCCGATACGTGTCGTGTGGGCTACATAAAAACCACAGAGGTTTCATAGCTCGTCCCCTCCGTCGAGAAAGCCCCCGGGGCCACTGACACAACTTCCTCAGGAACTGCGAGAAATAAACGCTTCGCAGCTCACAACAGCTGTCTGTTGTTTTCAGTTGTCTGAGACCTTTCATCTCCCCAGCCCAGTTACAACTACCCACATCAAATGTAATGTTAAGGAATTGGAGTCAAATTGTAAAGTGTAATGTTATCAGTACACTGTCATTTTGAGACCTCAGTGACTCAGGCCCGGGCATGAGAAGGAGTTAAAGGATTTTCCTTTCACTTTGTAGCTCATATGACCTCACCCACAGATATATAACAAAAACAACTGAGACATTAAAAAAAGTCATAAAAAAAAACTTATAATAAACCTCTTTCCAAGTGAAAAGTGTATTTAACATTTCATTTTTAATTTCATTTCATTTTCTCTTAAGCTCACATATTGCTTGTGACACCTTCATAAACAAATAAAAAACCATGGGATTTCCCAACCGTGTCATCTCATACTGTAAATTTTCTGTACTGACAGGAGAGTGTTACCCTTATCTAGTTCTGTTAAAAAGGAGACACTGTGGTGAGTGCTGAGTTTCCCTGATATTTTTTCTTGTTTTAACACTGAAACCTGCAATAAAACACAGATAAATAACTTATCACGATGGTTAAACATCGACGGGTAGAGAAACAAATGTGACTTTAGAACAACTGTACTGTGTTCAGAGATTCTGACAGTCACTGATGTGATCAATCATTACTCAGTCACTGAATTTACAATGATATACTTGAAGTAAACCTAGAAGGAAAGTCACATGGAGTCATTTGACTGATCAAGCACTAAGAAAAAGAAAGCAGATGAATCAAGGCCTCATTAAACAAACACCCACTGACATAGACACGCATATAGTGCATATGTAGACAAAGAGCCAGCATAAGTTTGGTTAAATTTTTAGGTAAAGGTTCTCCAGATTCAACAGTGCTTCTTTTCTGGGACAAAGAAGAGACAAGGCCTTGGAAAAACACTCCAGCAGTTGAATTGGCGGTCAATTCTTTATCCTTACAGTCCATCAACGTAGCAGCCTATTAGAAATACAATAACACTAAAGGCATCGATTAGGTTTGTATTGACCTGCTGTACTCAGTTGCCAAACACACACACATAGACTAAAAAAAATCAGTCGGTAGCATTTCCTCCTTCTCCAGTCTATGCATCTCATCTTTAAATTGAGATTCACATTTTATTTATTGTCTTCTGTTGTTTCCTCCTCACATACTGTACCATTAACTGCAGCCGCTTCTTGAAAGAAGATCCAGTACATTGTCCAGTCTTTCATTAAAAGGCAGCCGAAACGAGTTGTTTGTCACAGAGAGGGTATGTGAATCTATGAGTGTACATGAAAAGATGCCACACTTTTGTCACAGTGTAGAGGGTCTGGCCAAGCTTGGTTCAGGAGCTGCAGCAGAGTTCACTGCCCCCAAACTGAAAGGATAAACCACGTACGATCACCACTCAGAACATCACACTGTTTCATCTACTGTACATGGGGGTGTGAGTTTTGATGGAGGACACGCAACTGACCTCTCTATAATGGTGTTGTTAAACTGTAGTTCCTTCACCAAAATCTCCATTTCCTCCTTCAGATGGTGCATCCTAGAACAAAGCAAGATGTGTTACCTGGGCAATTGTGTCTATCTTGCACGTGCAAACATGCACAAAGCCACACACACAAAGACACACACTTGGAGACCATCTGGTCCTTATCCCTGGGCGCGATTCCAGGCTGCTGCCCTAGTCTCTCGGACCGCAGGGTGAAAAGGATTCTGTCCAGAGCCTGAGGACGACAGATGAGACATTGCATCATCACTGAGATGCTAAATGAGTGAAATGACCAAGACGAAAAAATAAACTCCCATGTTAATTGAGCAAAAACAAAAGTGAAACGCTGACCTTATTCTTGCACTGCTCTCTCATCTCAAGTTCTGCCAACAAGCCTGTCGAAAAAGAGCTGAAGTCCTGCAGCTGGGTCTGCATCTCCAGTAAAACACTGCAAATAAAGGAAGAGACAAACTTGGTTCAGTCAAAGCTGCCATCTACATTATTCCAATATTTGGTTGAATCCGAAACACCAGAGAAAGCCGATAGGAAAAAATGTTAAAATGGTACTGAGGTAAATTTGCTATACTGATGTCTGAAGCACTAAAATTCTGCCATGGCTGATTTTAAATTGGCAAAATATATGCTGGCAAATACCTTGGATAGTTCGTTAACAGTGACTAATTGTTATTTATTCAACAATCGTGCAAAGTTTAGATTTTTTAAAGAATAAACTGTCTTGATAACTTAAATTTTATTTAACCTTTCTCTTCAGACCAGTTGTATGTTTCTACAAATATTTAAACTTTTCTTAACACAGATGCAAAGTAAGCGTTTAGAAAGAGAAACAATACATTTGGAAATTTCAGGAAAAAGTAAGCAGTCCCAACTACCACATCACTGTGCAAAATTACAATTATTTTTTTACAATCTTAATTGTAAAAAAATATTCAATTATCTGTACAAAACTGAAAGCAATTCAAGAATTTGGACTGAAGTATAATATAAAATGTAATCTAAATAATCACCTGCTAAACATGTGAAGTGAGGCATTAGTAATGCAGACTACAGATCTAATCTGTTTGAGTGGGACTGCTCATTAGTAATGTCCTACTGTCCTAGGTTAATCTTCTTCATAAAGGCCTCCATCATCTGTGCGAACGCCTGTCAAACCAAACAGTTATCTTGCTATATACAGTCCAGGAGTGACTGGGATAACACAGCTGAGCTTATTCTGGTGCAAAAGTTACACTGTGCTTGGAGTTTAAATGTGTGAGTTGAGAACCTGCTCCATGTCCTTGTTGAGGCCAAAAGCTCTTTATATCTCTGCACACAGTCCTCTCTTAGGAGGGATTTCACTCTCTTAATGTGGGATGCCAGGTGGATTCTGGGAAACAAGATTGACAAGCAGATTACAGGAGGAGTTTATGGTAACACCGTTACAGGCTGGGTGAGTAGGGCAGTGGCTGTGTGGACACACAAACTGACAGAGACATATACTCACTTCTCAAACTTGTGGATTTGTTCGTCATTATATGCCAACTCTGTAGTGAAAATAAGAAAAAAATGTTAGGTATTATCAGTTTTACCATGAACAAAATTTGGAATAGAAATACAGAATACGACAACAAAGAAACACACATACTGCCAGTAAGCCTGTCTTTATGGTATAGCTGTTGAATTGCTGTTATCTTCTGCAGCAGCACCTTCATCTTCTGACAGCTGTGGGAGACAAGAGGTCAGAGTTTAAAAATTCAAGAACCCATGATCTTTACCTGAAGATATGATTCCCTGCTTTCCCAGATTACCTCTTGTCATTGGCCAGGGTCTCTGCTAGCTTGGCCTGTTCTATCTGCAGGTGGTCCAGTTGGTTCTGAAACTGTTGGATGCGTGCAGCATATATAGGCAAGTGCTCATGGACCTGTAGAGACAGTGACACAGACTCTTATGCCTGCTAAATCAGCAAATCACAAGTCTGCCATTAAATTTATGATTTACACTCCGTCATCCAGGATTAGTTTACATTTTCAATCAAAATGAAGCACGCCAGAGTCCAGCAACTGGGAGTTGTACCACCATCTGTTTTCTTTCCCTCATTATATTGCACTTTTCATTTAAAAAGCTGGAGAAGAGTGAACTCCCAGGGAACTGTAGTTGCTTCGAATGCAATAGTTTTGCTATGTTGTGAGTTAAAATCCTGCTACAATAACAAGACAACATGACAATTTATCCCTAAGAACGTATTTTTTTTCCATCTTAGTACAGTGTGAGGTACAATATAGGACCGTATAAACATGGGATTCAGCGTCTCCTTCAAGAAAATAATATCAGGGCTGACACTTGCCTTTAGGTCACCTTCAAAACTGTTACTCTGGTTAAAAGCTGGTTTCCATTTTCCCAGCAAGGCTCTATGATGCTTTGTTGCATGTCAAATATTTTCTCACAATGCCGTTTTCATACTACTCACAACAGCCATATCAGTCAAGCTGGTCTCTGTGTTGTTGCTTCTCAATGGCACTTACCGGCTGTAGCCCTTGACTATTATCAGCGGAGCCTTGGTTTTCTGAAGTGTAATAGCCACTGAGAAGCATAAGAGACATAGGAGGAGAAATGGGGGGAAAGAGGAAGAGATTATTATGATAGAACCAGAAATATTAGTGATGTTTTTGGTTTACATTTGTCAGCAAATGCCATATGTCAGAATCCACTATAATGTAAGAATAAGCTTTCACGATCATGATGGCAAAGGGCACAAGAACAGCTCGATTCGATCTACTGTAGACCATCAAAATGCTTCTTATACAAACATGTATCAATCAGGTAATTTATCAGTGCAATATCCCACCAAGTGTGGCATGAGGGATTAACTGTATTTATGCCAAAAAGTGCGTTGATAAACTCACATTGTGTGAATTCTGTGTTCCAAGTTGAGGCAGGACTGCAGTCTAACGGTGATCATCGCAATACTGTGAAAGGCTTCTCCACACTCCCTGCGCAACCTCATCCTGTGGATGAATGAGAATGTCAAAGAGGGAGACATTGAGAAGACATGGACGTGAGAAGAGTTTCGAAAGGGTCATTACCTGATAACAACAGATTACTTGGGAGTTACGTAATCCAGTGCAGTCAAACAAATATAATTATTTTAAGGAGTGTTTCTCACATGTAGCTGTAGTATCCCTGAAGTAGTAGCTCTCTGTGTGAGTGAAGCAATTGTACTATCCTCAGATACTGGTGAACCACTCTTACGATTACCTGGAGATAAAAGGGTTTTTTGAAGGTGGGTTGGGAGGCTTATAATACATGATATTCATATAAATATTAACATAATATTAGGCCTGAGTAGGATATAAAATCAGCAGAGCAACGGTATGGTACCTTGGAGAAATTGAAGTCTGCTTTGGTGTCAAACCTGTACGGGATAGCAGGAGTCTCTGCTACAGAGAGGAGAAGAAATCCTTACCCCAAATATATATAACTTATAAAAATGATATCTACCCATATGTCTGTTTTTGCCAGGCCATCAGAAACCATATACTTATATTATGTAAAATACAATTAACTGACCTTTAAAATGCATTCACCTTTTTTGTATCACTAGTCTGTAAAAGCTGATTCCTAAAGATATTACGCGTTGAATAAGTGAATGTGACCACAGAATACACCTCATATCGGAACTCTTTCATCTCTCCCTAAGAATGAAGTAGAGAAAAGCTCAAGATTCAAAGAAACATATCAAGATATACATTTATTTGTTTGCCTTACGTTCTCTAAAAGGCAGGCTGGTGTTTGCTTCAGGCCTGCAGGTGAGCAGAATGAGGGGCTGGGCAGGTGAAGTACGCGGGAGGTTGACCACCTTCATGTTGCCCTCCAGAGGGAGGTCATGCCCCAGGTACAGCAGATGTTGCTGCTGAACCTCTACTCCAGTCTGAGACGCCACCTCCTCAAAGAACACTGAAACCCTGGGTGAAAAGGGAGAGAGTTAATCCCTGCTTTACCGCTATAAATTAGAGCAAAAATATTTATAGCCGTGATTCAGCTCAGGTTTGCCACAGGGATTCAATTAACTGAGAAGGAAATTCAGGATTACAGATATAATCTGGAGTTCAGTAAAGACTCTACTGGCATTATCACATTAAAAGTGTTCTTCACATTATGCCACACTATTCTACAATTGTCAATTGCCATTTTACACATTTACATGGATCCACTTTGAACGAAGTTCCCTCCCACTCTTGTGTCATGCAAAGAAAAAAAACCTAATATCATTTATGAATTATATTCAAAATTTAAATGGGACAAATATGGGTAAAATGATGCAGTTTGATATCATAGTTTGCAAAATTGACAAACAGGATATAAAAAAGTTGCGGCATTAGCAAATAATGTATTTCAATGTATAATGATTTAAACAATCCTGTAGTCTGTAGTACGCTTTTTTTGTTTTTGATCAGAGTAATATGTGTGATGACACACCTGTGCAGACTTACGTGTTGTAGTGGTGTATATAAATACAGTGAGCCAAGGCCTGCTGCAGAGAGAAGAGGTGAACCGGCTGCCGCTGCAAAATATCTGTGGTGGCTGTGAAGAACTGGTCAAAACCCCAACACCTCTCCTGGTCAGCCTCCAGTATACCTGCTAACACTGGAACCAGCTGCACCCTCAGACCCCTACAAACACAGACACACACATAGACAGAGAGAGAGAGAGAGAGAGAGAGAGACAGAGACAGAGACAGAGAGAGAGAGAGAGAGAGAGAAATATGTGGAGCCAATCAAGGAATAAATAGCATCACATGTTCTCACTCAAAATTCACTGATGTGTTCTGAATGCTCTTTAGTAAGCGGCATACTGTGACAGTTGGCAGCTGTGAGGTAGGTGGTAGCTCCACTCTATAGGTCCACCCTCCGCCTGCTGTATTCCAGCAATTGCACCCGCAGGTTTCTCTGTAGTTATTTTGAACCTACACAAGAAAATGCAACAGGTCACTCTGATGTAGCATTGATGGATGTTCATGTTCTTTCTGATATCCCAAGACTCCAAAAGAAACAGCATCTAACTTTTTTCAGGGGGGAAAAAAGATTGAAATTCGTAAACATACTTCATTAGCTATGTCTGAAGCAGTGGAGTTTGAAACTCGGTGTTGCCATCAGAAATATGTGATCTGTTATTTTTAGTCAGTATTAATGTATTAACTTACATGATGGTCTTGTTCCTTCGGGGTCCTTCATAGGGTGTGAAGGGAAGACTCCCAGTGGCAGCATGGTAAAATGTCACACCAATACTCCACAAGTCGACGCTAACTCCATAGGATTTCTGATTAACCTTACGCAGCACAGCACGTTCATACATGTCTGGATGCTACAAACAGACACACACACAGACAAGACACAAGCATGTTTCACTACCAATGCTGTAATGCAGCAGTCACCTTAAAATTATGGGGTAATAGCAGTCGAGATTACTGTATCTTCTAATCCTCAGAATAATTTGAGTATAATGTGAAAGGAGGGTTTTGACACAACATGTATTTTCTCCCAAGGAGTCTCTGTCTATTTAATCAGAAAAACATTACGTTAAACTTAGTAGCCTGCAGCCATTTAACAGGGAAATGTATAATCACTTTTTTGAATAGCCCCCCCCCACACACACACACACACAAGATCCTACATTGAATGTAGGATAGAAGTAAATAGGTATTACATATACTATATTATTGTATTATGGCAGACATATACGGTCACTGTGCATCACATAAGCCAATGCTTATGGTCTGTCAAACTGTGCTGTATATGCAATATTTCCATCCTCCATGTTATTTAATACCTTTATGACTAGTATATTTACGCATTTGGCCACTAGAGGGCTACCAAGTCTTAGTAACGATAATGCAAGTCAGTTTGAGGTATTAAGATCAGGGATCCACAGGCCTTTCATTACCATGTCAGTTAAAAACACTCAGATTGTGTCTGATGTGAAACGTAACCCTGGTAACACGGGATTTTAACACCACGTTGGAGTGGAACCACACACAATTTTATATTTTGAAAACTTAAAGACAATACTCTATTTTCATGGATTCTTATATTGCAACAGGTATAGGCCCTGCTAATGATTGCCAACAGAGTTTTTCACATTTATTTGTAAACATACCATATTCACTACTATTCCCTACATTCCATTCATATTATATTTAGATGACCCCAAAAAATTTAATAAACTGCACAGCCTTGGCTGAAGTATTTTGACCGCATAGCATGAATACAGGCTTATTAAGTTTATCTCAATAAGCCAGTGCTTTCTCTCACCAGATACTCTTCAGTTCCGTATATAGACACAAACTTCTCATCATCCTCCAGGTGTCTTGCCGCTCCGAAGTCCGTCAGCTTATAAACAGACTTGCCGTCCTTCCCAAACTGTCGCATGATGTTGCCCGGCTTGATGTCCCGGTGTACCACTCCGTTTTCACGCAGATGGTTCATCCCCTGCACTGAAGAGAGCGGAGAGGGGAATACATCGATAATAGGCACATGAAAATTATTCAACGATTCCACAGAAATCCACCGACCTACACACTGTAATACAGTGAGGAACTCTGTTTCGGGCAGGCCAAAGGCATTTTCTGGCTCCTCCAGCTGGCTTAACAGACTTCCTCCTGAACAATATTCCATCACCAGCACCTTCTGCTTCGAGGGCAGCTAGAGAGATAGAAGAAGGGAGACAAGCTGCACTTGTTATCTACACTGTAGACATTATGAATATATTACATGAATTATTACATTATAGATAGATAAATAATGAAATCCCTCTCCCAAGACTGCAAATAATTCTTAGTCATGAAGAGAACTCAAAAAAGTTTACATCATTATTTTGTCAGGCTGCATTATTTTTGGATTGTTGGATTTCATTGGACTGTGGGACAATACTGGAGACTGGAGACAATACTGGAGACTGGAGACAATACTGGAGAGGTTTATAACCGGGCGACCACATCAACTGCAGAAAAGTAATCTGATCCCAAGCGTCCAGCGGCACAAGACCAGATGTGCAAATGCAACTGGATGAAGATGCCAACTCCCGTCCGTCCTCCGTGGACTGACCTCTTCCACCGCGTACAGCCTGACGATGTTCTTGTGGTTGAGCTCCCGCAGCATCTCGAACTCTCTCATCTGCACGTCGTGGGGCCGGTTGTAGCTCATGGCGTTGAACACCTTGACCGCCACCAGCTCGCCCGACTTCTGCAAGCGCACACAGGTTTTGCGTCACGGCACCGTCAACCCACGTCAGAAACGGCGCGTCGGCCGTTTCTGACGTCACGGCGTCGCCTCCCGGAGAGTAAAACATCTGGGAAGGCGGCGGCGTCGACGTGAAGGCGCCGCTGGTTAAACAACAACTACAACAACAACAACAACAACAACAACAACAGCTTGAACCAGTGCGCCACGGCGCTAACTCGCTCCTCTCCCGAACGCGGCTCACCTTGTTCCGGGCTTTGTACACGTTGGCGGTGGCGCCCTGGCCGAGGACGTCCTGTACAGACCACAGGTAGTTTGTCGTGCTGGCCGTCATCTCTGACATACTGCGAGGAAGAGGAAGAGGAAGAGGAAGAGAGAGAGGGAGAGAACGATTATGCAGCGGATTGCTTAACGTTTACAGCGACGGGGAAGAGACACGGTGCCTCTTCGACTTCGTGTTATCCGGGACATAAGAGCTAGCGAGCTAATTCGTGACATTTCTTTTTTTATAAAAACGTGCATATTTAACCCCCTTTGTCGAAGCAGTAGCTGGGTTATAAAACACACTGTCGTAGACGGACACGCTCAAAGTTAGCATCGCAGACAAACTAGGTTTCCACAGAGCCGATAACATTAAGCCCTGGGGATTTTCTTTTTTTACACAACAACCAACTCCGTTGATAAGTAGCTACTTAAAAGTAGCTAACGAGTTATTCGGCGAGTTCATCTTAATAACTGAAGTAGTAGCTGCATCGTTAGCTTACCAGGTCCGGATCTACGGCTCTTTGGTCGTGTTTTAACTCAACGCGGGCTACAGCAGTAACTCGAGATAGCCTAACGCCGACGAGCCGTATCAGCCGTGCAGGTATCTGAGCCTAAAACTAAACCTCAGTCCTGCCAGTCCCAGGTCAAGCTGCTCCCCGGTTTTACGGTAAATCCAGTTTTGTCCGAGGAAAACAAAACCCGCCTACGAGCCAAACTCGTTCCGTCGCCGCAAAACATCCGCGTACCTGCCTAGCGGCTGCTTTCTCGACAGGTGAGGTAGGACAGGTGAGGCACAGGTAGAACCGGTCTGCCGAGGGTGGTCCCCGACGTGGATCGGAACGGGTCCGGGTCCGGGTCCGGGTCCGGGTCCGGGGGGGGGGGTCGGTCAAAGGCAGCGGCTGGCGAAGTCGCACCGCTCGGCCCGATTTAGGAAGTGTCTGCTCCGATGGCGGAAATGCGGCCAAGTCTTGTTCTTTCCCCGAACATCAGATAGTTTCAACCAGCCGGAGGTTAAAGGGCGACCCCCCCCCGCCCCCTCCCCCTCCCCCTCCCCCTCCCTCATGATTCAAGAGCATCTTTATTTTTACATTTTAACCAAAACGGGTTTTCGCCCTTTATGAATGTGCAGATGTGAATGTCTTCCGGCAGGCGCTCCGCTGACAGCGGGTGTTTTTAGGGGCGCTATTTAGATACAGTTATGGTATTGGTTTCCCTTTTTGCGCTGGTCCAAGGTTTTTCTCTCTCTCGATACAGATTCATGTACCTCACCTCATGTTATCATGTTATGATGCTGAGAACTGATCTAATAACAGTTTCCGTTTTTAAAGATTTAAAACTGCGTGGATCTCACTTGTGTCTTACAGGCATGTTTACGAGTCAGTCTATTTAGAGAGGGTAAATCATTTTCACGCCTGCACAGTAAATTATGATATAGATTAACAATGTTCAGTGTGATGTGTTATGCAGTATTTGAGTATTACTCTGTATTTTTGGCATCTGGTCTTGTGGGAAATATAAGCGTTCACGATTAATTGACTTGGAAAGTACGGTTGTTTCCAGAGGTGCAGGGAGTGACTGAAACTCAGAGCGGCTTGACCCGTGGCTGCAGGGATTCACAGAGCCCAGTCATGGAGAAAAAGCACGATTATTCGTTTTGTATCTGTTTATTTTTGATTAATTAAATATAATGAATCGAATGACTGATGATTAACAAAAGACAGATGATTAAGTGAGCATTATTTGCAATCTTTAGTCATTGGACCCTTTTTAAAGTTGTTTTTTTTTTACCTAATACCATGAGAGTTACATCATTTTTTTTGACTCATGTTCTGACTATATACCAAGGACTGATAAAGAAGTTACCCTCCTATTTTTGAGATTAAGCAAAGGGCTTAAAAAAAAGGTAGTGGAACAAAGGAGGGGTTCGGATTGTAGGACCCACAGAGGACAGGCCAGGTGGAAAGGAATAAAAATGGATGCTTTCATTCTCTGATCCAGTTGCTTCCGGGATCGTCTCGGTTTGTTCTACCCCGTCTAACTATATATGATAAACCTAACACATCAGCCCCAGTGCACTTCAGTTTATTGTTTATTCAGTTGAATTTCAATTGAGAGATTGAAGCTGTGTGGCAGAGGGGCACAAGCCTGACTGGCCCTGTTGAGGGCTCTCATTCAACCCACAATTTGATATTGCAGATACTGTACTGTTTGTGTCTGTTTATCACTTCTCAGTGACCTGACAGACTGTGCATGTTGCAGAGTTTGTTTTATTTGAGGTTTTTCTTCAGTCTAATAAAGCCCCTTACTTTTCACTTTTGTCTTCATGCTATAATTTTTTTTTCCTCACATAGTAATTCTTCATAAGCACTGTACCTACTGTGGACAGAGACAGACTTTAACATATTCTATTGTTCTTTTTAAGCAGTATTTTCATTGGTGAATATCTGAAATTTATTTTCACTGACAAAAATCAAACAAGTGGAGAATCTTTATAGCAAGCAATGTTTATTAAAAAACAGATCTACTACAAGAACTACACATAGAATTATATAAGGCCTATTTGATTAAACTACTATTGCTATTACTGTACAATATTGTACCAAAAAAAGAGTGTACCTCTGTAATGTACAACATTGTATATACAAAGTACATCTGAACACAGGATTCTCCAGTAATACAGAGACAACTATAAATAGATTTGACATTTCAGTCTTTTTTTTTTTTTTTTTTAGTTGTTTTCAAATGGACACAAAAATGCATATTTAACAATATTCAATTCCGACAAATCATCCCCACAGTTATTCCACACACAAGCCAAGTTGTTCAAGTGCATGATGATTGATTTGAGATCGCAGAGGGTCCCAGCTCCTCTTGACAGCACAGCCAAGACAAAACACACCAACCACCCAAATGCATGTCCGTCTGTGTGAGAGTGTGCGTGTCGATAAAGCGAGTTAAACCATCACCACAAACACTCACACAGTCACAGTCCCTCCAGTTGTCATGATGAGGTAAGAGCAACACAAATACACAAACAGTATACAGAGATTAAAAAGAAAACCTTAAAAATTATAATTCATTACCGGGTAAAGAGCATATATGAGTGCAGTATGTGTTGTATTTTTAGGGAAACTGTTGTGGACAAGGGAACAGGTGTGATAGGGGGAAATATAAGGACAATGGGGTAAATTTAGTTCTCACCTCCTCGAGAGTGAAATACAACGAAAAAGGCTTTATTTAGTTTACCCCGAATGACGTATCTCCTCATTTGATGTCAGTATTCAAAAAAAATTATCCACTTATTCCATAATTCATTATCAGATCAAATTTTTCAAATATACATTTTGTCAAATAATATCAGAAGATGGAAAAGTCTGAGTTTAAGTCCTTGGATTTGTGTTTTCCTCAAGTTTCGTTCTACTCAAAGCTGGTCCACCACTGGTGTTTCAGCAGTGACTGAAAACATTTCATGTATCCCTGCAGGCTTTTTATCTGATCACACGTACACAGTGCATATTTATTCAGGCTGCTGGTACTCCACAGCATAGGAGAAGTGTTTTCCTGTGTATCTGCAGACAGCTGCTGCTGTTGGGGGGCATCCCTTTATGATGAGTGGGCAAGGGTGGAGGTGAGGTGTGGATGTATGCATTAAGACATCCACACGTGATCAGACAGGCCTGCGCAAACGTGCGCGCACGCACACACACATACACACGCAGGCACGCACACATCCAGATGGCTACACAGTTCCACATTTTACCATAACAGATTCTGAGCATTAATAAACACCTGGGAAAAAAGTAATAATAAAAGCAAAACTTGCCTTAGAGCGCATTGGATGAGGTGGTTGGTTGTGCTTGTATCTAAACACACTCAGGAGGATCCTCAGCTCCATGCTTCCAGTTATCATGATTATTAAACATACATACACACCATTAGAATAATAAAACCCCTTTTTACTGTTAAGTCTTAAGTATATATTTAAAGGAGCAAGCTGTAGCTGTGTTTGAAGTTGTTGTATAGCTGGTACTGCAGATACATAAACTGATGCAATCAGCCAGCTTGCCATCGTGACTGCTGTCTGTGGCCCCAGCATGCAAGGAAAACCTGAAAGGCTTTTAGCTGCCACAAAATACCACCACACACAGATTTGGAAAATGTGTATGTGTGTGTACAGTCCAACATTAATATATAAAAATGCTGGGTTTCAGTGGTCCCCTACACACATAATAGAAATGCAGGAGAGAAGCAGCAGAATGCTTCAAACTACCAGCTTTCATTATTTTTTATTGCTATGTATAGATTTAGAACTACTGTTGGCCATTTTAAGTATATTGGATAAGACTGCCCCTCTTATGCTTCTGTTGTGGTACTAGTACTGAACAGTAATAAAAAAAAAAAAAAAATCACCCACATATCAAACACTGTAGGAAGAGTTAAAATAAAGCTCTTGATCACTTGACTTACACTAATATTTGGCCCAGTTTTCTTTCCTTTCATCATCCAAAGTGTCCAACTTTATCTGCGGTCTTCCACTTCTAAAGCAGCAAGTCAATGTGTTTTTAATTTCTACACAGAGCAAGAGCTTAGCATTTCACAGTCTATTCTTAGGAATCAAACAATCCCTTCCAGTCCACTAGTCATAGGGTAATTAAAAAGGGAAAAAAAACAAACTGTCATGTCTACTTTACAAAATCAAACAGTGCTTTTTGTTCCTCACATAGATCTGTGTGTCAAGGCAAGTAACACTTCTGCAAGCCCACTCAAACACAATTTCAAACATCACAATCTAGTGTATGTAGGCTCCAGGTGCTGCAGGTCTGTAGGTGTCCGTCCTGAGTCCTGTTCCCTTATAAAACATTTTAAAATCCAGTGATCACTGGAATCTCAGTTGTGGCAAAGAAAAAGAAGTGTCTTTGAAGAGTATTCACTAACCTACACCTTGTGACAGTTAAAAGCTGCCAGCAGAGGGCAGGAAAAAATCTAAAGGGAACATGGTGTCTTTAAGAACTCGTCTGGACACCAAGAAGTGAATGCTACACATGAGTAGTGGGTTAGAGCTCTTATGTGAAAAAAAATGAAGTGCTTCTAGCACCTGGTAGAAGAGTTTGTAAGCATCGGGATCCTGGTTCTGATCGAGGGGTTGCTAAGCTGGGCAGGATTTGTCGTTAGACTGGGGTGGAGGTGGAGGAGGGGGAGTATGAGGGAGAGAGTGTGTGTGGCCTGTGGGTGGAGGTGGAGGTGTAGGGGGAACGGTGGAGGTTGGGGAACCCATTGCTGGACTGCCACCCCCTCCTCCGCTCTTTGGGAACACCACCGGCTTGGGTCTTGTTGCCGGGGGACGCAGCTCTCTAAAGGAAGGTACAGAGGAGGAGAGGGAGGAGGAGGACAGGGAGGGGGATGTGGCGGAGGGCAGGGGGCTCCGCGGCTGGCTCTTGGCAGGTCGGAAGGAGGAGGGTACGTCGCTGGCAGAGGAGGCGCTGCGCTGAAGTGGGTGAGTGTGTGAAGAGCCTCCCTCACTGTCCCGCAATAGACGTGAGTGGAGTGGACTGGAGGGCTCTGAGGTTCCTCCTCCTCCACCGCCACCCACACCTTTCAGCTGCTCCAATGTGTCCAGGACCACGTCAGGGGTGTGTGTGTGGTGTTTGGAGGTGCTCTGTCTATCCGATTTACTAAGCTCACTCAGGGCAGAGCTCATTGCCACCTCAATATCCTGCAACACACAGAGATAAAGTAAACACAGACACTCACAGAAACTGGCAGACACGAGGCTAAGTACCTGGGAACTGAGAGCGGTACCTGTGAGCTGTGTTCCACCTGGGGTATGACCTCTGGGTCCAGTGGTCTGTGGTTACTGAAGCTCTTTGAGCGCCCTGCTGCAGTCGTCTTTCTTAACTGCGGACTCTCCACCTAGATGTTCATAAATGCCAAAGTTAAATGCTTATCAGCTTTAACAAACCAGTCCATTCATTACATTAATTTGCCGAAGATTCAGTAAGCTGTTATAGTACCTTGGTCTTGAGAGAGGAGTGGCGTGTGACTGAGTTGAGGATGCTATGAGCGCTGACGGGTCGTTTGTCTCCAGTTTCTTTCACCAGAGCCCCGCCGACAGGAAGAGAAGCTGTTCTCACTCCTCCTCCCCCTCCGCTGGCCCCTGGGCTGCTACTGTCGCTCTCAGTGCTCCGGAAAGTCCTTCGGATGCTCCCAGACTCTGGACGTTTCCTCAACCTGAATGAGAGAGATATTTTAGTTATAACTTTCTATTTGCCAAGTTTTTTGAAAAAGTCAATTCAGGGTAAAAAAAACAAAACAAAACAAAAAACCAAAAACAACAAAAAAAAAATAACAATGAAAAAAAATAAACAGACAAGAACTCTTTAGCTCATGGTTTTGGTCCTTTGGTTACATTTTAAATATTTTTCTCAGACAGCTTTTGGCCCCAAATTGATTTTCATTCGCAGGTAATGCAAAAAGAAACTGTAACTGCAACGCACTTGTTTAGGTTGGCCAGGTAGATGTCAGCCACATGAGCTCCGGTGGGGGAGGCGGCACTGCCTCTAGTGGAGACCCTCTCCTCCAGCAGATCCCTGGAGTCAACATCAGGTTTTGGACTTCCCCGTCCCCCATCGGACCTGAAACAATCATTTTGTACTTTATAAATCATTGCTGCGAAAGACAAAGCTGACTTTAGCACCACTTCACTTCTAATTAGCAACTTCTGAACACTCTTCTTGACTCATATCCAAACTGGCCACAGCGGGATGATGCAAGGAAGCTTGAGCTGTGATCTAACTGTTGTCTGCTGCACTAAATGAATAATTCAAACACAGACACTAATCCTAACCAACTTTTTCACTTTTCAAAATCACACAGTTTACCATAATAGCAAAGCACCTGCAAGGTAAAGGGGAATTCCTGTATTTCTCAACCTGGGTACTATTCTTATATTTTAGTCTATTATGAAGTTGGACAAGATAACTTTGTACTCCCAGCTTCTTGTTGGGTATTGAAATGTAGACCAACAACTGAGCCTCATACCGTTGTCTGTGTTCACTTTCATGCAGTCAGAGAAGGTATTCCACTGTAAATCCCGTAATTGTCGTTGTCAACTCCTAAGCAGCTGAGTAACCATTGGCCACAACTGGAGCCTCCATGCAGTGTGTACCTTGTCATTTTGTTTTTACAGTTGGGAAACTTGGTCAACTAAACCATCTTCTCCTGCTTGTTACTATATGGCTAGCATGTGCACGGTTGTTAAAAAAAAAGCTTGAGACATAGGCAAACAAGCCACTCTCCCTGCATGAATACAACAGCTGAGGCAAGGAAATGCTGCTATGCAGTTCTTGTGACAACAGATCAACTTCCGTAGCCATTAGCATTTCCAGTGGGCTGCTTTTTACATTACTTTTGCTCAGATTAATGTTCAGATCATTTCTGTTTATGTTTTTTGTAGAAGGCCCTTTGCCCAGAGTTCACATTTCCCAACACTGTACCATAGGAGATAAGAGTCATATTGTCATGATCAATATTTATACCGGACAAAAAAGACGAGACACAGGTTGACAAGTATTGTAATTTCCCTTAAAACCTGTGTTGTTTTTCTTCTCCTTGTGCAGATATTTGATTGCAACTAACTAGAACAAATCTTACGTTTCTTGGACCACAATATACTGGTGTGGCACCAGTCCATCCACTCCATTGTGTCGTCCTTCCCACCAGTCATCAGAGGCCCGCTGGTACAGAAGCAGAGAGGCACCTTTTTTGAATGACAGCTCCCGACTAGTCCGCCCGGAGTAGTCGAACCGAGCGATTGCTTCAATCGGGTCGGACTCTGAAACAGCCAAGGAGCCTGAGATTAAGAGAATGGTGGAGAGAGACAGGAAGTGACAGAGAAGCAGAGGGTAGCAACAAATGACAGAAGAGAGAGGTGGAAGAGAGGGGAAGCCAGATAAGTGCAAAGCAGGTTAGTGCTGCTGTATTGGGTGACTGCGCAAAGGTTAAAAAATGCTGAGCAGTAACAAAGCAGCCTAATAAACAGGTTACTCAGAGCAAGATGTGAGCTGGTTTAATAGGTTAAAGCCAGAGTAACTGGTGAGAAAACTAGGGCAAGATCTTGTAAACTGCTGACAAAAGTAAACAGAACTTCAACAGGTGCATGTGTGTGTTATTTACCATCTTCGCTGTTTTGGCTGACAGAGACAGTGTCGGGTGCAGGCTCTTCCACAAGAGGGGGCTCACAGTGTGGACTGTCACTAGGGTTGACACAGAGGGCAGATGAGGTTAGAGGACACAACTACAAAGATCTCAGACTGACAAAATGTGTTGATGGCTTGCAGCTTGAGCTCATTTCCCCTACTCCGACACTTAAGCTCATACTATACACTGTGTGGAGGCTTTGTTATGATCATAGTCGTCCTGCAAATGTGTGCACAATGTCCAATAAGATTATTTGTTAGTCTCATGGAACCAAAAACCTAGTATGTTTCTTAGGAGCTGAGTCTAAGTCATGTCACAAGTCCAAGTCAAAACAATACCCCCCCTTGCCTCTATCCTATCAAAACTGAGAGCTGCTCCTCCCACGCTCTGAGTGACAGTAAACATAATAACTGGTGCAGAGGCTTGTTATTACAGTACAACTGAAAGTTGCCCCTTATGTGCACTGTGGTGTGTGTGTGTGTGTGTGGGGGGGCATTCTGTGGTCTCCCAGGCTGATGTGGTAGGAGGTGCTTTGATCTCCTGTGTGATGGAGAGTAAGCTGATCCTCGTGGCCCCCTGGCCCTGAGAGGCGCAGACAAACTGAGCGCCCCATCACTCCACAGCAGCCCAAAAATCAACCACCTGCCCCCTCCTCCAAGTCAGATAATGATTTGACCAGGCATCCCCTGCCCTCCTAATACCTTCCTAGTTCATACCCTACATGACTCATCACTCCTCAAACCCTCCTCATAAGCATACACCTTCTTTTCCCCAGCTCTCACCAGAAGTCATCTCCAGTTCCAGGGATGGTGTAGATGGGGCCCTGTAGGTCCTGCGGTCCGGGGAAGATGGTGTCATGGTGGATGATAATTGTTTTAATGAGCTCATTGACGTGAGCCTGGCAAGAGACCTGGTCATGGCCCTCTGGGACAGACATCAGGGTGGGGCCAAAACAGATGGCCAGGTTGTAGGGGTCCATCATGTTCTCCTCGCTGTACTGAGACAGGCTGAAAGGAAGGGAAAGCAGAGTCGTTTAGAGAGCATCATCCTTTTCTTTTAGACACATAATATAGTCAAACCTGACTATGCACACAAGCAACCAAGACATGTCAATCATAGCCTACATAACCCCTGAGTTGTAAATAAGCTATGGATGTATATGTGTGTCATTGATTGCACAAGTTCCAACAGTTAACACTTGCAAGCCTCTGTCAAGACATCACTTCATTTGGTGAAGGAGAGACTCTGTTGATGTGTGTGTGTTTTCAGTGTGTGAGAGGAAACCAGAGAATTTGGGTGAGTGTAAATGCTTTCACCAAAGAAGAAGCACCCCCCTGTCTCCAAATGAGCTTTATGAGACCACTTGGTTTACCCAGGAGTCTCAAATTTCATGTGTCCCACATCACGCTTCGTTTCATCTTCCACTCCCTTCTGCTACCGCACTTTACTGAAAGGCTTGTCAAGGATTTTAGGAATTGATTGGTCAGCATTGAATGTGTTTTTCTATGTGTGTGTGTGTGTGTAAAACTGATGTTCCATGTGTACGGGGTATTAACATATATTCAACAAAAACACCACCTAAACACACATGCAGAAAAGAGTTTTACTACATGAGGCTTAAAATTACAACGACATAGGCTCTCATATGTGTCTGTATTTGAACTGTTTCTCCCAATGTCTCGACAAATACTCTGTTCTGTCAATTCCAATTATCCATTTGTGGAGTTCGTCCTTGTCTTTTTAAAGAGTTTGGGTGTGTGGCCAATGTGAGGCTGTGAAGCTCATTGAAACACTGTTTATTTGTGTGAGACCATACAAATAAACTTCAATTTAAGTGGGCAATTAAACCATTTCTCACGGAGGAAAGCTTCCAGTTCCTTGAGTAATGTGGGGATAGAAATATTTTTTACACTTTGGAATTCAATCTTTTCGGGTGTGTGTCCATACTAGAATTTCCACTAAAGTTAAAGGATGTTTAGATTTGGTGTGAGAAGGCCAAAGGAAGACCTCAAGACCTCATTCTGGTGTTTATGAAACTAGTGTTTGTGTATGTGGTAATGTTAGTGTAATGGAAGAGAGGATGGTTCTTGGTTGCTGAAAGGTTGCCTTTGCTAAGCAGGCTTCAAGTTTTGTACTCTTTATTTCATATTTTCCAAAAGGCAGCCTTTTAAGAAAAGCGTATCTGTGGATACTTGGTCTAGTTTTCATAGTGCATTTCATTCTGTTCTGCTTAGACTTCTTTATTTGTGTTTTGAAAATTGTCTTTTTTATTGGGTGTTGACTAATGTAAATTCAAAGATGCACCTATTTTTTTCACAATTTTTGATGCTACGACAACCAAACATTTGGCCTTTTTGAATTGTATTCCTGAACTCAAATATAAAAGAAGTTGGGGTAATTGCAAGCAAGTTTGTACTTGCTCTTTTAGCTGTGAATCATTTCTTTGGTGTTTCTCCTTTCATGTCAAGTAATAAATAACTTACCTACACCTATACAAATAAACCATGTCTTATTCCAGCCATTTTATGACAGAGCATCTATATATTGTGAATTTCTCACAAACTGGTTTCCTTCTGTCTTTTTGTGTGTGTGTCCATGTGTCCTGCTACTTACTGGTTGAGAAAGGCGAACAGGTATCTCATAATGATGAGGGTTTTGCTTGGCAGAGATTGCAGAACTTTCTTAATGTGGACTGCCCGCTCCTGGAGGCTCTCCATGGCTGGAAAATAACACAAACATGACACCCAGCAGATTACTCACACAATCAAGCGCACACCAATTTAAAGACAAAAGGATGCAACACTTACAGACACAGGATATGAGGTCATGGAAGACTTCTTTAGGGAAGAGGGCATGATCCAGTCCTCTAAAGTAGAGCTTCAGGACACCAGCAATGGAGTCCATGTCGTGGTCATTCTGGTCCCCAGCCAGCGGGTCCTCACCTACAGCCACATGAGGAGAGAGTGGAGGGATGGAGGGGGGAGTGGAAGAGAAAAGAAAATGAAGCACGGGGCAAACAAATTCTCTTCAAAATGCTCATGTTTCCCGTTGGATAATAGTTCTACCTCTCTCAAATGCATTCTTGATGTCATTGACTTCCACCTGAGAGCCTGACACTCTGAAGATGCCCTCATGCTGCAGACCTACACAGAGGCAAACAAAGTATTTTCATTAAGAACTCTTATAGATTTTCATCAATGTACAATTATGGTGATTTTGTAGTTCTGTTGTTTAAAGCTAAGAAGTTCTGGTAAAATTCCCATTTTTATTTTAATCAGAACCAATCCCACCTGACATAACAATGTAACCAATCACCGCACAGGGAAAGCTGATGCTGAACCTATCACCTCATTGGAGAATTTTACTCACCATGGCGACTGATGAAGCGGATGCAGCTCTCGACCATCAGGGGAATGGCCTCACCCGAGTCCTAAAATTAAGGGGAGAAGAATTACTCCCGGTATAGGATGAGACGAGAATTGAAACCAGTGTGGAAATAAAACACACTTCTTGTCAGGGGGATTTCATCACATACAGCTGCACATGCATCGGTGCACACATTTAGGAGGAATGGGTATGAGACATGGGGGACTGACGGTGGGCGCAGTACCCAGCTGTTGCTAGGAGACAGCGCTTTTCCCCTTTCCCTTTGTTTGTTTGGGGTTCACAGAAATCTCTGGGAATAGAGGCTTTGTTATGTATGTTGGACGATATATGCAAATAATTGCTTTTATGTGAACAGGCTTTTATATGTTGAAACTTGACTATAATTTGATATGAATAATTGGTTGATTTCTTTGTAAAGTGAGAGATTATGATCAAAAGACAAATCATCCACAAGAGGGAGCCACAGAAATGAATACTCCAACTGAGCAGCTTTTTTTGATCACTCGTTTTATCTCAGAATGCATGACAGTATACCAACAGCTAGAGACATATATATTGTGTACAGGGTTCAATTAATCAGGCTGATGTGATGATTATACCCAAAATGCTGTCAACATCTATGTATCCCTGCATCCTGTGGGAGGAGGATACTGTGAGAAAACATGTGGCTTCAGTTAAAAACAAAGCTACGGCAGATCTGCAGCTCTGACTGAAAGGCTTACAGCCACCCTGAAACAAATTTATACACACACTCATGATAATTACCTGCTTCCGTAATGTTGAGTTTCTCCGTCCACTACACAGAGGGAGAGAGGGGAGAGAAAGAAACGGCAGTCTGTCATTATGTCTCCAGAGAAAGTCTATTTATACTCACAACTCTGGTAATGCTCTATTTGTATTCTCAGAGACATATGCACATGTGTTGAGAATATCTGTAAACAGTGAGAGGGAAAATAATACTCCTGGTTGCCATGAAATCAGGCTTAAATGCTGCCACGCTATATGCAAGTGTGTGTGTGTGTGTGTGTGAGTGAGAGACCATATTTCTTTCCTTCACCACACCTACCTGGCAAGGCAGCAGTCAGTCTTCTGACCTAAAGGAGGGAGAAACAGGAAGAGGGGGAGGGGGGAGAGAGAGAGAGAGAGAGAGAGGGAGGGAGCAAGGGTATGACAGGAAAGACAGAGAATGAGATAGGCTGTTATAGTAGAATGAGGAAACAGCCTCGGATGGAACAGAAACAGGGAACAAACTTCCCACTTAGGCTGTACACAGACAAATTAGAAAGGCTTTTCCTGTAAGCTTATGGAAACACAGACACATTCAGCCCTGAGGAACAACCCCCCTTCACCCAAACACACACACATACACACTTAAACATACAGCTGCATCCACATATGGTCACTGTCATTGTGACCTAGCCCTCCACGCACACAGCTTGTGATTATCAGATGTATTAAACTCATTCTGCTTCACTGCATGGCTTCTAATGTGTCCCCTTACACCACTCATCTCTCTGATCTGCTCCTTGTCCTGCCTCTAGGCACCAGACCTCTGCTGACTCCATCTCCCTCCTGCTGCACAGCTCCCAGCACACTTAAACACACTTAAACACACACACAAGGACGATGTCTAAAAAGGTATGAAGGACACTCACTCTCTCCCAGGGTCTTCTGGATGAGGTCATGCTTGGCCTCCAGTTTGGTGATCAGGTTCCTGCCTTCCAGAAACTCTTTCAGCTTCTGCAACACACAAAGACAAACACACTGGAGTCACAATATTTGCAGATTATGCTCACATATAGCTGCAATTAAGCCTAAAGCTTCATCAATTGGAGGCTTGATACCATTAATGCTCCAGTGAAATCAGCTAGGTCCGTAACTGGCACTGACCGTGAAGTAAAACTGCTCCGTCTCCTGTTGATTAGCCCGTCGCTTGGCCAGGCTCGGCTTGCTGAGATAGGATTCACTGAAAGTGGACTTGACCGATTCCATGCTGTTGCTGTGGTGGAAGCACTCGGAGACATCGTAGTCCTCCACTGTCACCATGTCTTGGATGGTGGACAGAGTGGCCTCCATGGTTTTCTTCACCTGAAGGGCAGTAAAGAAGAGAAGACAAGATCAAGATATAAAACAGAAGCTGTGATTAACACAAAAGATACTTGGAGGGGTTTGGAAGAGAGGAAGCAGAAAGATGTTTGACCTCCTCGTTCTCAATCTTGAGTGTGGAGAGACGGGACTGCAGCTGCTGACACCTCTGGAGCAGCTCTCCTTCCAGTGGCTGCTGTGCACACATCACTCCCATCTACAAACACAAACATATTATAATACTGATGTTTAAAAATACACTCAATCTGACAAAGCCAAACACAAGCACTTGCGCCGTACCGTGTCTCCCATGTGGGACTGGAAATCAAACCGAGCTGGGGGGCAGAAGACGTTGTTGTAGGTCTCCATCAATTTCTGTTTGTCCCCATTGGGCTCCAGACTCTCTGCAGCTCCCTCCAGTGTCTCCAGGCTCGTGTGTTTGGAAGTCTCTACATTCAGTTCTGCAGATAAGTAGGTCCTCAGGGCGCGATGCAGGCTGGCATGGTAGCCCAGGTCACAGCACTGTCAGAAACGCACATAGACATAAATTCATGGCATTAAATGTGGGCATTGTGGGTACAGCAACAGAAAATATAGCAGAGAGAAATTAGTTTTAATGTAATACAGTTGTGTAAACTTGTGTTGTTGCTTTTTTTGCTATTATGCCCATTACAATAGAGACGGACAGGAAAACATGGTGAGAGAGCAAGGGAAAATTACATGCAAAAAAGTCCCCTGCTGCCCTCAAACCAGGGCTATTGCAATTACATGGTATCAAGCCATTCACACACTGTTGACGTGTATATTTAGTGCTACTATAATCAGTTAAATAACTGTGAAAATTGCTGCATCACAAGTTTAAAAAATACAATACAACAATGTTTGAGATGTGACATGATACATCCCTTTCAGGATATCCAGTATAATTTCAATGGTATGAGTAAATTACTTAAATAAATTCTGCTGAGATGGATCATTTTTAAATTGTAAAATGTCTGTAAAATGTAATTAGTCATACTGCAACATTTTGCCAGGAGGTTGGATAAATGAGTAAACGAAATGACAAAATAGACAGGGTAGTGTTTCATAGAAAATGCTCTCCTTTTCAACTACCAGCTAACACAGACAGACACACAGACAGACAGACACACAAACACACACACACAGATCCATTATCCACTGGGCAAAGGTAAGTAGATATGCAGTGCATACTATCCAAATGTATTCCATGTTTATAATTTCATTAGACATGATTGCTGCCTCATTAATTTCTTTCAAAACCTACATGGTAACATGATGCAAAGAAAAAAAAATATAAACAATGAACTAATATTGGGAACTCCACTCACCATCTATCAGAGCACAGTTTGTTCAATAAGCGTGTCAGGGTAGAACCAGGGTGAGAGAATCAACACCTGCAATTGACTGGTGCATCAGTCAAGCAGGCAGTGAAATGTTTTTATCAAGCAGAGAATGAACTGTTTCTATGCTATCTAGTTGCTTTGGACACTGGCTTTCTATAAGGGGCCAAACACTCAACACGCAGACAAAGAGGAGGAAACATGGAAAGAGAGAGTGACCAGTCCCACTTTATTTGAGGCACTGAAGCTGATGTGAAGAGACTGACCGAGGGGCCACCACTGGCTCAAACTCAGGGATACTGGGATACAAGCGTTGACAAACTGAGTGTGTTTATACTCACATTAATGATGTCGGAGAGGTCATGGATGTAATATTTGAAGACACAGCTGTTGGTGGCCTCAAGAGCTAGCAGGTACTCATTCCTGGCCTTGATGGCCTTCAGCTTGTTCTCTGTGTACTTAGCTTGTCTCTGATAAGAGAGAGAGATAAAGATAGATTGAAAAAGGAAAAAGGGAAGTGAAGAAATCAGGCAAGAGTGGAAGAAGCAGGGTAAAAATGGGTAGAGATAGGGAAGGAAGGGAGAGGGATAATAGGTGTTAGAGTGAAATGCTTTGGTATTGATTATGGATAAAAAGCAATGGGGACTCGTGTAGCTGTGACAGGCCCCAGCTGTAGTAGACAAGATTAGCAATAAGCCAGTCTGCACTCATAAATCATTAATGAGACAATCACATATGCCAGTGTGACTACAGGTGGAGCACTCTGAATCAGCTTTCTTCTCGTTGCCCTCCATTTCCCCACCCAGGCCAGGCCAGGCCCTGCTCACCTTCTCCTTCATCTTTTCGATTTTTTTGACACTGGAACGTCGGACGGGTTTCTCCTCCGTCTTGATGCTGGCCAGGGTGTCCGGGGAGCGTGGTGTCTGACGGTCGTCCTGTCGACCGGAGCGCCCCATCTGCTTCTCCTCCTGCTTCTCCGCCTCCTTCAGCTTGGACTCGGCATTGATGCTGTCCGTGTTGTACATGTGGTACGTCTTCATCACCTGGGAACAATGGTGGAGATTTGTGGACAAGCATGAATGAGTGTTTTCTCAGTGCCTCATCCTTCAGTTTTGGCTCTGGATAAGAGGTGGGACTGTGCCAGTCAGCATCATGAAGAGAGCGGAGCACCGAGGCTTAATACACAGACAGACTGTTTGGAATTAGCCTCCGGGAATGGCACTCCACAATATTACAGTCAATGAGTCACACACAAAACCTCCTACACTGTACAACACCACTGTTAAACACAGGAAACGAGTAGTGCGTGTGTGCAGCGTCAGCCTTATTCTGGTGACCACGACCAGAGCCATCATTATTCTACTCGAACCCTCCTCAAAATACTGCAGTCAGACACACTAGTCTGTCTATGAGTACACATCTGAGCATGTGCGCGTCACTCAAACCAGATCTATTTCTATCTCTTACTATACACTATAATTAAAGCTCAATTTCTGCTTTTATGGGCCTCGTTGAGCTGAGGCTATACAGCTGCTAGCTGTTTAGTCATGATATAGTTGGAAAAATTGCCCACAATGACAATGTTAATATGCTGATGATTAGCAGATACAATATTTACCATGATCACTGTGATTTTTTTTAGCATGATAGCACGCTTACAGTTTCTAATTTGCCATAAACACATGAGGTTGATGAGAATGTTGTTAGTTTTGCAGGTATTCAATAATTAACCAAATTAAATTCAAACAAATTAAAATTCTGATCTGATGATGGCACAAACTAAAAACTTGGTTCCCTCGAGATGAAAACCCAAAGACTGTGGTGATCCCATGTATGTGTGTACCAGGTTTTGTGCCAATCAATCTAATAGTTGAGAGTAATTACACTCAAAGCCATAAATGTTGAGCTGCTGGTAACAATAGAAGAGAAAGCCAAAAGATCAACAAAGTCAATAAGATCCATCCTGTAGGGACAATAAATGTCTGTACAAAACTCCAAGGATATCTACGTAATTGTTTGTTGCTGAGATATTTCAGTCTGGACCAAAAGTGGTGGATGAACAGACTTTTTGCATTGTCTATCAGCTTTTTCTTGTCAGCTGTTGTTATACTTGTGTTGTAGTAAAATACTTTGCACCTTTGGTTTTGATTTCATTGATATTAACTTTTTAAAGCAGTTTTTAATTGTTCCATAACCCCTGTGATAAACAGACTGCTAAGTGTGTGACTGCAAGTTGCAATGCTCTCTGTAATAAGCTGTACAAGATACAAGGAATCATGATATATAATTAGGGATTGACGTATTATGAGTGCAACGGCTGTGGTTTGTCTTACCGTATACAGCTCATTAAGAACTTTCATCAGGTCCTCCTGCAGCTGTGTTCCAACCTCTTTGCTCTGGGGAGACAGAGGAGAAGATAAATCAATGTGAATGAAAAGCTGCAACCATTAACTTAGTGTTATTACTCACAGTTTCTACAATACCCACTCAGCCACATGGTCACCAACAGCCCCGTCATCAATCAAGACTAGAAAAACTGGCTGAACAGGAATAAGATAAGTTGCTAGTTCAGATGATTGAGCAATGCGGTAGTGGACTTGATGGATGTGGAGTTAGAGGAGTAAGCTACAGATACTCATCGCTACATAATAGCAGTGAGGCAGAAAGAGCAAGATAGAGGAGTCGAGAGGAAAATTGAGCCAAAGACAGAGGGCAAGACGACAAAGTAACAAAAGATAAAAAAGAGATAAAGGGAGGAGACAGGGAGTAATACAGGAAGTACCATTCTCCAGACAAAACTGCCAGGAGCTACCAGCGACTGATTACTTCACTGCATCCCACACATCAGTAGACACCAAACACATTTACAAATGCACACTCATGAACAGAGACACGCATTCACAGCTATTCTCATAGTATTGTGTGAATATGGTGGGACTCTCCCCAACTACTAAAAGGACCTCATTCAAACAGAGTTTTAATAATGATGAAAAGAGTGGCATAACCTAGCTACACATGAAGTATACATATTATTAAAAAAATGTATGATTTTGCGGTATAAAAAAAGGACTTAAATTGAAAGCAGATAGGTAAGAGAAAGCAAGGGACAAGTATGGGGGAAGGAGGAGAATAAAGGAGGAGAGAGAAAAAAAACAGACAGTCAACTGAAAAAAATGGATAAGGAATGCAGAAAGAAAGCAAGAACAGATTTTGCCAGTGCATGTTGAGCATCTGTCTTCTCCTGGAGGAGGGCACAGTAGAGGCATGGGCTGTAGGGAAATGTCAGAGGTGAGTTGGTAGAAAGAAAAAAAAAAGGAGGTGAAAAGAGAAGAGGTGGAGGGGGGTTATGGAGTAAAGGGAAACAGAAATCATTCTGACTAATTTATGTGGGAGAATTACAGAGAGCAGGAAGGTCAGGAATAGAGGGATACGTGCTGCAGAGGGAGAAAGTGACAAGGCCAGAGATTTAGGGTACTGCATCAGACAAAAGCGGTAACAGGATAACTGAGGTTGTTCCGCCCTTACTCTTTAAAGTGCTGTCAGAGGCTCATATTAGGTGACCACCAGCCAGAATGCAGCCATTCAAAAAGCAATCAGCCATGGCTGAGCCCTCCTATCTATCAACCCTGGATCTTGACCTTGGGACTTCTCTTCTTGCCTTTGGTCGTCTAATCTGGTTCAGCAAAATCACAACAGAGAATAGCAACTAGCAAGCTCCATTAGCCCTGATGTCGGTGGTCCAGATTGAAACTGTGTAGTCATTATTGCAGTCTCACTCATTACAGCTCTCTCTCTGTCAGTCACAATGTCTTGCACGCGCGCACGCGCACACACTAACAGTATCAGTCTGCAGTACTTTTTTTCCACACTGGCTGAGATGAATGTGTTGACTTCTCGAATATGGGTCGTGGTGTTCGTCTCCATCAGTAGTATATGCATGAGTTGTGCGTGTCGTGGCCCCTGGCACTACTGGTATTTGTGCCACTGACTGGAAACATTATAAATGAACTAATTATCTACTTAATTAGCCATCAGAGTATTCTCTGTGTGCATTTGCGCAGCCTGTTTATGACCCAGACATGATGAAAGCAACCCTTGTGCCAAAGAACAACCATTGTTTTGGAACAATAAAAATAGAAGTCAACCAAAGTGAGAGGCGGAGAAAAAGAGAGAAATTATGAGGTTTTTTTGTACTGCTGTATCAGACAGGCAGTAAAATGAGGGTGGAGGTTTGTGTGTGTGTTCTCATCGCCTGCGATCAGACTGTAAATGTTGTTCAAAGACAACCTATCGGGATAGGAAATCAGCAGCCTCTGCCATGACATTCCTCTAACAGACTGCTTCACTTTGCCTTCCACACACACTTATCTCACTATACTTGTGAGGGCTTTACTTTGATTACATTCTTTCCCTTCCTTACTAGGAGCTTAACTTTGAACTTTACCTGAAACTCAACCTGTAATAGTTAAATCTTAGCCCAAATCCAATCTTAAATCCAGACCAAAGCTGTATGAACTCATTCTTTGAAGAGGATACGATCAGCAGAAATTACGTCACCTTGCAGAAATGTTTTCATTCTGAATCTTATGTAGAGCCTTTTTTTGCATGTAAATCAAAACTTTAAAAGTAATTATCTGCTCATATTTACGCAACTCTGAAATTCCACAGTTGCAATCCTACAGTTACAACTAGATTCAAAGTATAAATACACACATACACAAAGAATTCCTGTTTGTATATATGTGAGTGATGCACTACCTCTCAGAGCTTGTGTATTTGTTCTAATATGTCAAGCCTGGAGAAGAATGACTTTCTCCCTGGGGAGTGCTCAGCCATGGTATTTGCTCTGCAAGGTCACAGTGAGCTCTGATCTCTAGAGAAATCCACCTCTTTTCTTGTCCTCACATGATGCCCCCTCTTTCTACTCCGATTCTCTTGATTCTTTCTTTTCATGGTTGTCCTCCACATTTCCTCCGTCTTGCCTTTTTTCCCCTCTCAGTCTAGTAAGGCAGAGATCAGAGGAGACAAGAATGGGGCTACTGTATGAACAGACGGCATAAACTCTCCTGGCCTGAGGTTCAGCTGACTTGCTGTCATTCAATAAATCAGCCAAGACGGAAAACAGATGCCAGAGAGACGAATGGACAGGGCAAAAATATGACATGGATTTTAGAAGATCAGACTGTAGTTGGCGCATTCTTTTGCTCCTTCAGTGTTTGAAGCTCATTGAGGAGGAGCTTCTACTACCAGTGGCACCATTTCAAAAACACTCCACGCATTAAAACAACTTTCAGAGAACAATTTCCATACAATATACAGGTTCTACACACACAAATAATGGTAACGTCAACAGCGAAGGAAATCAAATTCCCCTGGAAAAGCCAATGTGAGTAAAGTCCTGCCATGTCTATGTATTTGAGTGTGTGCTCACCTTCTTAAAGAGGCGTCCTGAGTCCTCGCTGATCTGTGCAAAACGTGGAATGATGTTGTTGAGGTAGAGGTCGGACAGAGTGGCGTGGTCACGGCTCTCCCTCTTCACCTGAAGCAGCAATAGGTTCCAGCAGTTGACTGGAGATAAAATGCTCTGCTCCTTCCTACAAGCAAACGCAGACAGAGAGTCTTAAAATGTATTCAAGGACCTCTGAGAAAATTTTAATTAATGACTACCATAAAGTCTCTTTCATGTTCTAAATTTCCCTTTTCATGCTGCTGAACAAAAGCGCACGCACATATACACACACAGAAGTTCTTCATGTAAAATGTAGAGACAAGAATACTGCACAAAAACACAGTATTTAATACAGTGTTTTCATAAAGATCAGACAGGGCATTGGGATAACAGACAGGGAGGGAGTGAATGCCCAGCAAGATTTATGCTCAAAACAGCCACCCTCTCTGTTACACTCACTCAGACACACACACATACACACACACACTCACGCACACACGCACGCACACACTTAGGCACAATGAGCCAGCCCAAACAGGGGATTCAGCCAGGGTACAAAACCCAGCAGGAAGAGGTAAGACACCCCCACAAGTACAGCTGTCGCAGAAAGGAATAACAGAAAAGGAGAGTCAAGAGAAAAGGAGACAAAAGAGAGAGATTTAAAGACTGTAACGTATTCACTAACAGTTTAATAGTTCAATAGTGTTTCATTGTCTTTTGTCAAGTACCCATGAAGCCATTACAGAAATGCAAGGCTGACAATGCCCTGTTTACATGACAACACAACCCTTTTCAGAGTGTGTGCACACAATATGTGTGACTGTGTATGTGTGTGTATGTGTATAGTATGTGTTATGGATGATCCATGGATGATCTAGTGGGTAAAATGGATTATGAGTGAGTGTAAGTGGATGAAAGAAGGTCTTTGTGCCGTTAAGAGCAGCTTTAACTGGATAGAGAGAGCAAAGAGCTTCAAGGCATTTACATCACACACACACACACACACACACACACACACACACACACACACACACACACACACACACACACACACACACACACACACACACACACACACACACACACACACACACACACACACACACACACACACACACACAGATGATGGGCAGGAAAAGTAGAGCACTGACCCAAGCATACACAAGGTCGGAGAAATAGAGAAAGTCTTTGACCGGGGGGTATAGAGTGGGGGTGGTGTCTGTTGGGAGGTGTGCATAATTGCCGGTTGTGGTTGTGGTTGTGTGTATGGGAAAGTAGGATCTAATGAGATGAGTCATAGACAGTGATGTGATATGCTGGCACTGCTTGTCACTGGTCAGATGACTAACTGAGTAATAACAATAACGTTTCCAATGGGGGGAAAAAAAATCCCACCTACACACATTATGAAGCCAAAATACTGAAACGCTCTACATTTATGTACTAAACTTGAGCAATTGTCATATGGGTAGATGTGTGTCTGTATCACTTTCTACTGCAACTTCTCTCTGCTGTCTGTTTCTTTTTCCTGGGTGTCTGTCTTCACTGTTTGCACAACATTTTCTTCCACAAAAACAGGGCTGCAGTTCCTCTATTTGCTCAACTGGTAGGCCTCCATGTGACTTTTCAACCTCAGCCCACCGCTGATGATCACCATGGTAATGGCACTGCAGCACCGGGTGAAATCACCTAACCCTCTCTGACCCTCAGCTATCACAAGGTAAACACTGAAATGTCATTGGCCCCTCTGAAGGTCACATGTTGCACTCTGGGAACATAGTGAGTCTTGAGGTCAAGTGCTGCCAGTGACTGGCATTGGAGGGAAAATGCTAAATGGTCATTTTACTTTCAGGATCACACTGCATAGCATTAAACAGGGAATCGCTGCTGGCAGTTCTGTACAAGTGAAGCATGCTGAGCAGTCAAATAGTTCTTGCACTGGCTGAACTAAATACTGGGACCAGCTGCTGTACAGAAACACTTGCTGTTCGAGCACAGCTTTCTGATTGGACTAACAACAGGATGTATGAAGGGACAGGTCTGGCTGCATAAAATACTGGCACAGTGTGAACATAGTCTGCCAGACTGACTCAAAATTGTTATGTTAATTTAACACTATTTTCTGTGTTGTGTTAGTAATAATAATATTGTGATTTTGTTAAAATGTTTCTTTTCTTGTTCTTCCAGGATATATTATAGTTAGATCTTTAAGGCAGTTGTATCAAAAATGTAATGATTTCCTATTCCTTGTTTCATTAAATAACGTATGAATACACATTTTTAGCTGTTCTGTTTTCACTTTTTTTGTAGTATTTTTCACCCAATGATTACAATTTGTTGTATAAATAGTTGTACGTTCGGCTTCACCATATTTTGAGAATTGTGTTGATGCATGAGAAACAATTGATGCAGAGAAGCGCACAGTAGTTCTTAAATTTGCTTTCATGAACCATGAAAAGTTCAGTTCCGGTTCTTATAAATTCGAAACTACTTTCAAGTCAACCTTAGATATGGATGTCCTGAGAAAAACATGTGTGATTTGATTTTATTTCTGTATCTTAAAAAATGTTTCTAAAAAGCACTGGCCAGATTTAAATTAATACAACAGTTGCAATACAGCAATAATTAGGCCACGTGTGGTCATACGATCCCCAGAACCACACTGAAATAATGTGTGGCTGTAGCCATGGGTTGTGTAATGGACTGCAGTTTATTAACAGTGAAACTGGCCTAGTATTTAGCATAAGGATAGGCTTTGAATCAGTGTGCAACTTGTGAGGGCTTCGCCATGTGACCAATCAGCCTGTCAGCCTCAGGGCATACACACACGCGCACATGCATGCACACGCGCGCGCGCACACACACACACACACACACACACACAAAAACGAATAATACAGTTAAACCATGTAACCCCTCACCACTGCTGTATGCACCCTGCCAAATAGCAGGAATACCAGGAGTCTCCATGGGATCAACACACACAACCCTCACACCCCACAATTCTTGGAGCACCATCAACGCCTGGCTGTATGAAGAAACGCCACAGCCACAGCCACAGCCACGCACACACGCACGCACATGCGCACGCGTACGCACACATGCACACACACACACACACACACACACAACCCCCTACATTCAGAGGCACACACACACAAAAATACACACACATAACCGGAAAATAGCTGAAATTCCAACGTGGCACCCGGACTGAGCAGCAGCAGATGCAGGGAGACTGTTAAATACACAGATGTTGAAAGTAGAGAAAAGTAAAAAGAGAAGAGGAGAAGAGCAGATAGAGATATGAAAAGTGGAGACTGAACACTTGTCAGTCAGTGAATTGTATTTTTATTGCCTTATGACGTCTTAATAGATTATTACATAAAGAGACCTTGTGTAGCAGCTGCAGTAACTGCACTGCTCAACTACATGTTTTATTCTCCATCCTTTGCCCTACCTTCTCCTCTGCTCTCCTCCCTCCCCCAAAATTCAACAATGAGAAATATACACTTTGCAACTGCTTCTGTATTGATCTGAGCTGGAGGGTGTGTGTGTGTGTGTATGTGCTGTAGATGTTGTGTGCATGTTGGGGGTATGTCCTCTTGGCTGGAATTGGGTTTCATTTAGAAGACATATTGATTCCTTTTAGTCTGTCCCTGTGTTTGTCAGAGTGCAAGAGTATGGGTTTCCCCCAGCAGAGAAATAAATGTCTCTGCAAAAGTGCATGATGCCTAAATGAAGAGAACAAGTGCAGGAATAAAAGAGGACAGTTGCTGCAGAAGAGGTCATGGTTAACAGGAAATCAGTGACAGAGGGAGAGAAAGAGGACAAGCAGAAGAGGAAAAAGTCCAGTTCTCCATAGTTTTTAGTCATTTTGGAAAATACAGTCTATTAAACAGCCGAGGGATGTTTACTCTGCAGTAATGAGCTATCAAAAATATCTACTATACTCCTGATTTAAAATACATTTTAAGTGTGAAATCTGGTAACCAAAGGAAAACAAACCAGTTCCTCCTAATTATGCTCTCAGAGACATATTCATGAATTCTCTCTCACAATTCTCACGGTTTCCTTACTTGTGTCTTAGCTCATTCCAGATAGGCATAGAGATGCATAGAGAGAAGGATTGATATCAACCTGAGTTCATCTCTGTTCAATCCAACAGCATTATTTTGAAGAGAAGGAGATTACTGATGAGGCACAACTTTCTCACAAATCATGACACTACTTGGTGAGGCTACTTGTGTCCCTGTAGTTTTTTTAAAAAAAGATCACTGCACGGCAGTAATGATGCATTAATGTTACTGCAATATTGACCAGAGAAGCATACAGCCCCTTCAGATCAGTATCAGCGATCAATCATTAAATTTATTTCTAGCAAAAAGGTGTTGCCATCCAGTTAAACAACTTGGATTAAGTTAAACGTGTTTTCTTGTCAAAAGTTCCTCTGCAAGTGGTCTCGTTTCTCCAAGATGCATGGGTCAATCCCAACGTCACAGGCTAAAAGACAGAGAAGCAAGAACACATGAAGTCATACTAAGCTTAACGAAGGCACCCTCTGCGGCCGTTAATCTGTGGCAGCTCCGATGTGTGAGCACACGCATGTGTGTTTTATGATTAACTAGCAGATCAGTATTCTTTCCCACAGGGAAACAGACCGCTCTCTCCCACCAAAAACTGCCAAATAAATTACACAAGAACACATCACGCTGCTAAGGCGGATAAGCTCCAGTGTTTGTCTGTATGGCTCTCACTGTATGTAGTACCTGTGATGGAGATGAGAGGGAGGAAGGGAGGGACGGACAGACCGACTGACCGACCAACCGACCAAGAGTTCCCGTTTGGGAAAGGTTACACACACAGCCAGACGCTGCGAAATAGCCGGAGCACAAAATCACCACCTGGCCATTTCTGGCAGAAGTTACAGCTACACACAAAGACATTCACACACACTCAGAAAAAACATACACAGACCCACAATAGAAAGGAGCATCTTAATGAAATGTACAAGCTGTAAATCAGTTTGAGGTACATTAGATCAACCTGGGAAGCTGTGAGTGATGTAAGTCGGTACTTTACAGAATGACAACACCAATGTGACCTCCATCGCTATCCCTCTCAGCCATCCCTATGTTTCATTTTCTTGTCTGCATCTACTTCTCTTTTCTCAGGAAGGAAGTTGCTAGTTTCTGAAACACTTTGCAAAATTTAAAAGGCTAAATAAGGGAACTGGGGGATGTTATATTCTTTTGGAAACTTTAAAAAAGAAAGAATATTGGCTGTCTAGGACACTTGAACTAAATATACATGCTAACAATCTGCAGCCCAGTGTGGCAGTGGATTATGTGTGTCTGTGTGAGTGTGTCATACTTGAGAAGGTGATCCTTAGTACTGCGTGTCTTGGTGAGGAACCTCTCAGCTAGCTTCTCCAGGTTGCGGCTGTAGTCCATCTCAATCTCTGCTTTCTTCCTGAAGAAGTCCTGCAGATCCTGAAGCAGCTGTACCCTCAGCTCACACTGCTGGTCCAGACACTTGAGCTGTTCCACCAGCTGGGCACGGATCTCTGCCAGGGTGAAGGGAAGAGTGGTAGAGAGGGAAAGAAACTATCAGAGTTGACTTCTTTGTTTACTATGGTAATCACAATGCAGGTATAATCAACACATTAAAGCTACAAAGGACATTTTACATGGAGATGTTCGTTTCCTCACAATTCTAAAATTAACAGCTTCCTTCCTCTAAAAAAATCTTAACTACATGCAATTATCTATAGAACGGGGGATCAAGGTTTTTACATTGCTATTGTCACTGCAGTGCTTTCATTAAGACACATGCTATATATTGGGTAAGATTTTAGTGTCTCCTCTTTAGAGCTGATGTAGACGGATCAGCTCCATTTAAATCACCTGGCAGAACTCTGACAGACCAGTCTGGAGTCTTGGCTGAAATCCATTCCCCTCCCACCAGTCTGTAAAGCACAGACTGCTGTACACATGTGTACATCATATTTCTACACATATGTGCAGTAGTCATTTATCCGGGCTTATCACTTTTCATTTGCCTCCCACCTCCTTCCCCTCTCTCTCCGCCATGCGGCTCTGCAGTCTGGCCTCAAATTAATAGAGTGCACTCAGCGCAGCACACTCGGTAACCACATTCAATCACTGGCTACAGAAAAGTCCTCTGGAGAGTCCTGCCCATTTCAGTTATAGACCGGGACACACAACGCATCCACAGCAACACGCGCACACATGCAAGCACCCAAGGACATGCAAACACATAGCATGGTGATAAGCTGGATCAGTGCTGTCAGCCGACAGATGAAGGCTGTGGTCTCATAGCTGCCTGCCAATGCTGAGTAGGTTGCAAATGCACCCATTTAGAGAGTTAGAAGACACAACACATACATTTCTCCTTTGCCAGGCTGTGCGGCTCTATCATGGCGAATCTACTCAAGCTCTCCTACCTTTACAACACTGGCTGTAGAGAAAGCGGATGGTTTTGGCCTCCATCCTAGCTTCAGTGCAGTATAGACTCTCCTCACTTACACACACTCTTTCAATTACACACACACACCAACACACACATACACACACACACACACACACACACACACACACACACACACACACCCACCCTCGCAGGCAGGCAGAAACTCAGCCACTGGCTGGGCAGCTACTGTTGATGCTGCCTTTGTGTTTAACAGCTGAGGGTGCAGTTTCTCATTACCACAAAGAGAAGTGGGTTATCTAAATGTGTCTGTGACCTCCAGACTCCTCCCCCTATCTCCCACTTCTCTCTCGCTGTGTCAGAAACACAGACCCAAACACTGTGGCACTTACAAGCTGTCGTGACCACTCACAGACATTCTTTGCTGATTTTAAAGGCAGGAAAGAAGCAGTTTTGTGGCATCTTGACACTACGGCGCAAACACCCATGTAAGCAACAAATAAATGCATACACGTAGTCTGTGACTGTGCTTAATGACCTGGTGTGAAGATTTGCTTTGACAACCTGCAGTATCGTCTCATGGTCTGTGTATGTGTAATTTCTTCATTGCACAGTGTTGTCAATGATGGGGAGTAAGCCAGTCTCCCGCCTCTCAAGGCTGCGACAGAAAACCTCAACAAGGCAACCTTGTAATTAGTCAAGCAGAGACAACAACATACAACAAGTGCACAAAAGCCTCAACAGAAGACAAGCTTTCCTATCTATAAGGAGCGTAAGAAGGTGACAGAAAGAATAAGGTAATCAGGGGCTTGAGGGGTGAAGCATATGTGGAGAAAAAAAGTGCCAGAAGTCCCTTGTGAGCTCAGTGTTTAGAATGCAGATTTAATGGGGAAAAAATAAATTTAATAGGGAGGCCATAGCCTGAAACCCCTATCAGGCCTCTAAACTGTCACATTGGGTCGAAGAGTGATTCTGAATTCACGCTCCATTTACAAAATATATAGCTTTGTGACCCAACCAAAGCTAACCCTGAGCTCTCCACACCATACTGTGTTGATACTGGCTGCTAAACTGAATTAATTACCCTGAGGGATTAAAAAAAAAAAAACCAAACAAAAACCAAACTTTATCCATCTAAACACTGTAATTGCCAATAGAAGAGGAGTGTTAGCTGGGAGAGAGGGAGCTTGGTATAGCAAAGGGGAGGGAAGCCGTCAGAAAATATCAATGCAGGCCGTCTTTTCTGTCTTGTCCCACTGCAACGATCAGTGCACTGCAATGAGACGCCTCCACCCCTTCCAGACAGCCCAGTCACATTTTCCAGGCGGATGAGAGCAGGTCTTGTAATCAGGCTCTGTGATTCTACTTTACTGATGCTCTCCTCTCTCCCCCTCTGCCTCCTCTGTCTGTAGTGCTGCAGGCTGTCTGGCTCAGTCTGTGTGAGCCTCATCCATACACTTATCACACATGCGCACCAGTCCCACTGCACCACGACCAACCGCAGAACAACTTGGCAATATAAGAAGAGCATTTCTTTCACTCCAGTAGATTTTTATGTCTCTGTATAAAACCTTTTTTACATACTGTACTCGACACAGTATACCAAGGTCTATTATTAACCATAACAGTCAACATTCGCCATCATTCACACAGAGAGACACTGGTCAAGGTGACAAATCAAGACCAGACATCTATGCCCCTTCACATTTTGTTTATGGCAATGTTACTTCGTATTTACACATGACACACGTGTCATGACAGTTTCTCTTTCAAGACCTTTTTTGTTTTCTTCCTGTTCCTGCAACACTATCCAGTCATAAGAGCCCCCTGTTGGTTTCTTTCAGCACTCATGTAGGTGAAGGGTTGGTATCGTGTGCATAGGTGACATCAGTGCATCCGTGTCTCCATCCATATGCCTCTCTGTATGTAGAAAAATCATGAGCTCACAAACTAGCATGACATGGTGGAGTTCGCTGTCTTTTTCCGCCTCAACCCATTTTACCAAAATGTGCCACTCCTCATCATCCATTATTGATTACTTTTCTTGTCCTGACCCAGAGAAAAGAAGGAAAAAAAATAGAGAGAGATGATGGAAGAAAACAGTGTAACCACGCTCAAATGACATTACCACCATGTTTAATTTTGCAGTGGGCTGAGGCCGAAGACAGCCTTTCTGCATTGCCTCAAATCAAACCAGAATCAGACATGTTCCTGCACACAAATCTGCGGATGGATGCTTAGAAGGAAATAAAACTAAAAAAGGAAACAGACACTGCCAAAAAGCAACCCAACCAGTTACAGAATACTGGAATCCCATCCTGCAAAATTACCTAGCCTGAGTTAGTTTTTCTTGCAGCAACGCACCACAAACTTTAGGCCCTTTTGTAGGATAGTAACAGAAGTGATGGTTGCCCTGAGTGCTTTTCTGAATTGGCCTAGATTCAGGAACCACACATACCGCTGCTAGCACTTATTATACCTGAAAACACCCCAGGCTAATGGGCACAACACACACACATAAACACCTACAGCGATTGAACACTGAGTCCAAGCTGTCACCCTGAGCCGTTTTGACTGCAACTATCGAGCCAGGACAGATCTGTCCTCCTCTATTACTGCACTGGGCTTGTAAAGGTGCACACAAAAACAACACATCTACGCACATGGCAACTGTTGACAAGGAGATGTGATGACTGTTTGAGACAAGGCTTGAACTGGCTAGACAGGGAGTGTGAGAGAGGGTACAAACAACAGAGGACCAGCAAACTGGCACAGACCCAAAACAAGATGACAATTCAGTTCATTACAGGATAGCTTCTACTCTATGCAACAACAGTCTTATTTTTACAGTTTTGACCACCTTTCCTTGTATTAATAAAACTCTGCTGACACAGTTAACAAAATTTGAGAAGTCATTCTGGATGCCCCTGGATCTGGATTAAAAGTCCCATTCACTTTCTCCATAGACCATGTTATGCAACTCACTTTGGAAGCTTTTCCACAGCTTGGGTTTGAGACTCTCCTGGTTGAATCATTAGTACAAAAGATGAACAGCTGCATTAGAAAGTATCCAGTTCTTTGACAGAATGTTGTTGAAATTCGCAGTGGATCTACTTCAGACTGGCTTTCTCTTCAAAGCCATTCACCATTACAAACTGACTGAAAACACCTGATCTCTCAGAAATTACATTGAAATAATAATAAAACTTGTGTCTCTAACATGTATATAACATGAGAATTCAGATCACAACTTTACTGTGAAAGTCTGAATATGGCAACATTGCTACAAATCAGCCAGACAGGGCAGGGACACTACAGCTCTGATGTAAACAGGTGAACAGGTTTTAAACAAACCCCCAGGTAAGCCAAAGTTATTTGGAAGGCAGGAAATTAAATAGTTTAGATAAATATGGCCAGACTGTTGTCTTGGTCACAATCTCTCTGAATGTCTGATGGCTTTTGGTTTTTGTCCTGTTCAATATTGTAGTGATGTCTCTGAATTCACAGATCTCAGGATCTGACAAATATATGTTATCCTAATCGATAGAAATGAAGACTAAAGTTGTAATAAATCAGGATAATCCTTTAAATACAAGCTTCTCTGTCAGCATTGGGTGTGAGTGCCCACAATCTATGCCAGGTAATCAGTGAACAAAGCAGGAAAACACACATACACACACACGCACACCAGTTAACTAGTTGTAAGATATCCAAAAACACTCAAACAGGAAGGTTTAATAGTACCCATTCTTCTTTTTCTGTTTGTGTTTTGTGTGTGCGTGAGCATGCTTATATGCTGTGTTTATGCAGTAAAGCCTGGTCTTTGTTGCTTCAGGGGCTGATACTGCAGTACAGAGCAGTAGAGAAGGAGAGGGGGAGCAGAAGGGGGCGGTAATAGTTTTGAGTTGTACCACTATGAGCTCATACTATTGTCCTCAGAAGAATGAAAGAAACAGAAAGAAAATGAAAAAGAACAGAAAGCAGTGTAAAGGGCGGGTGGGGGCCAGTGGGTGGGGGGGCACTGCGTCACTGTGAATAATATGTCCATTCATCCTGTACACACAGGAAGAGAGGACAGAGAGACAGGAAGTCAGATGGACCAGTTCATTGCCAGTAGGACGGAGCACACAGGAGGGGAGGGTCTTACTAAAACAACTACAGGAAGTGTGTATGTGTGTGTATGTACAGACTGTGTGTAGCAGGATGGGGGGCTGGATGGAGGTGTGTGTGTGAGTGCATTTAGGTGTGCATCTGCTTCTCCAAATAAAAGGGCCTGAAGAAAAACAGGCAGCCGTGGAGTTCGCCAATATAACACTTCAAACCTTGAACCGGGCAGGAAAAGAGGGGAGAGTGCGAGAGACTGCAGAGGAGAAACTGGGCCAGGGGTTTGCAGTTTAAAGGAGGGTGGGGGGCAGCAGTGTGTGTGTGTGTGTGTGTGTGTGTGTGTGTGTGTGTGTGTGTGTGTGTGTGTGTGTGTGTGTGTGTGTGTGTTTGAATGTGTGAGTGTGTTTGTGGGGATGGTGGGGCCATGGGACAGGATTTTTAGGCAGTTGATCGAGTCAGTAGTCTAAGGCAGGTAGTATTTCCTCATAAGATTCTTCAGCCGGGTGGAATCTATTAGTTCCAGACATGCCGGCCTAATACTGCTGCACTGTACACACACACATGCACACGCGCACACACACATGCACAAGCTTGAGAGAGGAAGGGAGTAGAGGAAAAGATAGAATTACAGTACAGTAAGTGTTGGAGGGAAAAATATTGCAGGAATGGGAAGATTCCAGCCAATGTCTTTTCCTTGGGTCTGGGCCTTTCCTCTGAAAAACAAACACACATATACGCGTGCACACACACACACACGCACACACACACACACACACACACACACACACACACATTTACGAACACGTGCACGCACGCACACACACACACTCTCTCTCTCTCTCTCTAAAACTAATATAGGCATTTCCTCTTTCACCAAGGGCTTGAAAACTTTCGGAAAAGCAGTGTCATCTTAAGGAGGAAAGTTAACTAGCTTAGTGATTTTTAGACATGGAAAACCCTGCCCAAGCCAAACTGCGGCAGACCTGCTATGTATGACAGAGGAGAGGAGACAGACGGGCAGAAAGCAGAGGATTTGAAGCAACTCTGTGCTATAGCCAGGCATAAATAAGTAGAGGACAGAAGATTTTAGAGGGTTAAAGTAAAAGCTACAGGCATCTGTCTGGTACTCTCAAAAAGTCCTTTAAGGTCCTGGACATCAGATGTTTTGACTATTACAAGTGATTGAATGCTAAAAAAGTTAATACAAATGTAAAACATGCCAAATTACAACTGCAGTATCTTTCTCAATAACCATAAGAGTTTCTGAGTGAGTTTGTTTTTTTTAAATCTATTTTCCTAGATTATTATGTGTTGTTTTCTCCCAGTTATAAATGATAACTGGGACCTGCTGATATACCTCGCCTCCGCCCTGAATTAAAGCAATGGTCGTAGGAATAACCGTTATATGTCCATGTTGCATCCAACATGGTGAAGGAGTAGGCAGAGGAGAAGACTGTGTGCAAGAAGAGTGAAAAGAAGGTGACAGGGAGGGAGAGGGGGCGCAATCGTGGGGGGTAGTACTCAGCAGGGGTAAATTCCTCTGCACTACCCTGCACCTCTCTGGTCAGATCAGGAAGTCATTAACCCTTTAGTCACCAATAAGATGCTTTATCTCCGGCTGGAGGAGTTTAGCAACAGGAAAGCGAGAGAAAGATGAGAAGTGTGTTTGTATGCAAGTTTGTGTTTGGGTTAAAGCATTTGTGGCCTGTAACGTGAACCGTGTGAGCTCTCGTCAGGGTTCCTTACACCCCATGAGTTCGGAGCACAGGTCAGGGGTAACAAAGCTACTACTAGAGGGGGGTCAGTCTCCCACATCAACCAGCTGGTAGTTCTGACTAGTGCTGAAGGAGTTCCAACTATTCCTGCAGCCTGAATCCACTCCTCTACCAAATAACCATCACATGCTCTGATTTCTCTCCTATGGTGGAAGAGGAGTTGGAAGGGTTGGAAATTGGGGGCTGGAGTCTCTATGCATAATTAAATAGGCTGCTTATCAAAAGTTAACTAGCTTCTCACCCATTTACAGCCCATGCCTGTTCTACTAACCCAGTCTGGAAGAGAAGCAGACAGAGTGCGTTTTGGGGGAGGGGTGTGTCTCACACAGATGTGGGGACTAGTGATAGATAGGGAGACTTCAAATGATAATGTGGCTAAAACTAATGGTTATTTTCATTATCAATTAATCTTTCAACTATGTTTCATCAATCATTTAGTCTGTAAAATGTCAGCAAATTGTGGAAAAATGCACATAACCAAAAGGTAGTTTCTCTAAATTGCACATAAACTGTAAATTTATAACAAAATACATCAGAGAAAAAGCAGAAAATCACATTGCAGATGCAGGAACCTGCAAATATTTTGCACTTTTATTTCATAAATGACTTCAACAAATAATTGTTTATCAAAATTGCCGGTTATTTTCAGTCTTTTTAAAATCAACTGATAGACTAATCAATCGTAAATCAATCAGCACTAAAGGAGATCATGTGCTGTCCTTCAATTCATCAAAATAATTGATTTGAGACAGACCTGCCTAACTTCTTGGCTCCTAGGCTCACTTGTTTGTGTGTATGTAGTTCATCCTCAAGGATACCATCCACCTGGTGTCACCTCTATTTCCTGTCTCTGCTGGACACAGCCATCTGGGCCCCAGTCTGTTCCAACAGTCTCTCTCTCTCTCTCACAAACACTCACAGTTCACCATAGGGATGCAAACCATGACTGTCTAGTGACCAAGCCATCTGTCTGATGAGGTATGGATAGGTATCAGACAAGAAAAATAAAATGCACATATTACACCATTCTGGACCAGCAGGAAAGATGATATTAAGCAGAGCTGTCCCACTTCGTCTGTGCGTGTGTGTGTGCGCGTGTGTACTCTTTCCAGTGTTTCCAAATGGCCAGTGCATAACACCCCCCTTAATCAGCTTAACAGTCAGTCTGGGGATTTGACTAATCCTCAACACCAGCATGGGAAGGAGCCCACTGAGTATGTGTCTGGGTAGTAAGTTAAATCAACCTCGACAGGCTTGGACAGCTCTCTCTCTAAGAATAAAGAATTACAAGAATCATCCAAGACTACTATCAAATAGCGATGGATGGGTGTGGACTTATCACTCCCATCTTTATTAGCAGGTAGACACTTGTCAAAATGAGTGGATGACTGATGGTTTGTAATCGCTCCCTATTTTAGATTAAAGAGTCATTACTTGCTCAGTCATCCCTCCTTGTTTTTTCTTCATCTTTTGTAAACCTCTCTGTCAGAATTAGAATAGTGTCCCTCTGTCAAGTAATTTTTGTGTATGACGGTGTCTGTCACAGAGCAACTGTATGAACACACACAGACATCGTGCACACACACACATACATACACACACACATACATACATACATACACGCACGCACGCACGCACGCACGCACGCACGCACGCACGCACGCACGCACGCACGCACACCTCATTGGGAAAAAGATGCATGATACTTAACATGTGTACGTGACTGGTATGATGGTCCTTAAGCAGCAGACTTGTCACTGCATTCCAAGAGATACCAGTGGCATGCCGAAAATGGCTGTAGGAAAATGGTAGAGATGGAGATAGAGGATAAAGTGAGAGTTGAGAGGAGAGGGTGGGCAGCGGCACTGTGAGTTAACGGCTGTATCTGCTGATGTCTGCGATTCCTTATCTGGGTGCCAGTGGAAGGCAGAGAGGCCGGGAAAAAAGAGCAGGGGAATATGTTCCAACAGACAAAGGATGCGACCCAGAACAGCAGCCGATTACATGAGATACTATCACCATATCCACCTTGAGGTCACATCCTCGCTGTCTTCAGCTGCAACCTTCTGCTCAGACAGCGGAGGGGAGGCCGGGGAGAGACTTTATGGGGCATGTACGTAAGATATAGTGATGCAGTGGAAAGGCTGTCGGACACAGGCTATATTAGAGTAGGCTGTATCTGAATATGTTTGTGTTAGAATGTGAAGATTTGTGTTGTCTGATCCTGTGATGCCATATATTCTACCTTCTTGCAACTGAATATTTTTTCATTCAGCTGCCAGCAACTTCTTGTTGAAGATTAAAGATCATTATAGAATAATTGTATTACTGCTAAAAAGGTAAGGCAATTAACTGACAACTCAACCTGCAGAACAATCATTTATAAAGGCAAAAAGGCTAAACAATTGCTGGTCGCAGCTTCTCAAATTTGAAGATTAGCTGCCTTTCCCTGTTTTATATATCACTATAAATTTTGAATATCTATGGGTTTTGGACTGTTGGTCAGTCAAAACAAGAAAGTGTAATGGCAATTATTCATATCAATTTAGAAAACATTCCAAGGTCGCAGCCCCGAATTTAAACAGCACCTATAAAACCAAACACCCATCTATGAAATACTGCCTGTGTGTGCTCTGAAAGTCTTAGAATAAAGCTGTGAAAGCTAATGTTATGTTGCAGGTAAAAGCTGTAGGTCATAATTAGCATGTGATTCAGAGAAGTACAGCGTTTGGCTCTAGTACTTTCATTACTGAAAGCAGAAAAAGCTGAATCAGGATCAACCGATGCCACAACTGCAATCACAGATGCAACTTCTCTTCCTTTTTCTGCCTCCATTTCACCCTTCTGCTACAGAGGTATAACCAATTGTCACGCCTGTTAATGTCTGCACACATGCATTTATATGTGTGCTTGCATTACTATGGAAGAGTGGCCATGCTGTGTGATGACTCCAGCAGAAGCGCAACTCAGAGAGCCAGGGGCTCCCAGCAGTGACAGGCTGGTCAATGAAATATGACCACCATTTCAACCAGGCGGCAGTCTGTCACAGCAGCTCTTGCAGCTATCAAAGCCTGGGTACATGAGGAACAGCTACGATGTGCATGGGAAAAGATTGGAGTCCCAACCCTCGTCACCCTGACCACATGGAGGTTGTAGCATTGCGGTATATACAAGGCTGTCACTGAGAAACAAAAAGCATATAGTCATATCCACAATATCAATGCTACTATGTAGTTTACACATTGACTTTTTTCCCAGTGAAGATTACATTCAGCTAGCTAGTTAAATTCTTCCTTACTTGGAATCCCACCCGCTCACATACCCACCCAGGCATTTGTCTGAGTGCTGCTCAGACACGGGGAGGGGGTTGGATAAAGTAGGCCAAGCTGCATGAAGAGATTCCCAGAAAGGACAACTCAACACCTCAGTACAACAAGCAATCACAACAAAACAGCAGAGGAATAGCTCAGGGGACTCTGCTAGGAAAAAAGACTCTTTTCGCTCCTCCTGTTCTGTTTTTCTGCAGCATTGTTCCGTCTTTAGGTGGTTTTACATTTAGTTTCTTTCATAATAACAAAACAACTCTTCTCTCTTGAGGCAGACTAACTTTCTACATCTTGCTTTATACTGTTTTCCTCCATTTAGTGCCTTTAAAACTGAGCCTAAGTGTAAGAGAGTTGTCCCCTAGTCATGGAGAAAAAAAAGAGGGCGAAAGGTGATTAACTGTCTGATATAGACGGAGTATATTTTCTCTAATGGTCAAAAGCAAAAAATGACCCTACTTTCTGTTCCATTCAAACAAGAATGGAAAGAGAATTCGAAGTTTTTCGAATTCATCAAGACATTAAGAAATGATGAATAGCAGGTCAAACTCATTATCTAGATAATTTTATTGTCATGTGAAGGCATAATGAGGTGCTCAAAGCATCAGGTGGGTTGCATTATCCAATCACCAAAAGCAGCTTACAAACAGAAAAAAAATATGCTTGTTCTAATGCTTTAGTCTGTAGGTATTTTAATACTGTGGGCTTTTCTAAAATACAGAAAGCAGGTCCCTCATCTTACCCATGAAAGTGGTTGTAAGCTGTCAAGATACCATTTAGCCCGTCAGAATTCGAATGCAGTATTCCCATTAGGAAGCGTCTTATTCTATTGGTGTAGCTGTATTTGTAGACAAAAATATACAATAATTTATATTTTGTGACACAGATATTATAGACCTTCAGGTTTAATCTAACTCCACATGAGATAAGCATTGATGTTTGGTGGTAGAGGACTCAGGTCTTTGTTCTGTTCACCACACTCTTAGATTTAGCCCACTTTCTATTCAGACTTTTTCATCATAGCTTAGCCCTTTAATCAACAGTTTGGGCTTCCAGGCATAGAGGGAAAAGTAGGAAAATGAGCTTATAGAAGATGCATAAAACAGGTCTTTCATTTCAGCAGGCTTAAGAGTGAGACAGATTACACTAATCAGTGTCTGCAAGCTAGCTGGACAAACCCCTTGCATACTCATTATTTAGATAAAATTAAATAAAACATATCACGATAAAATGTATACCTTAGTGCATGATGTGAGAATAGAGAGATAGTTTCAAATTGGGCTGGTTTTATTTTGAGGCTCCACAATACAGAGATGCTAATACGTTTGCTAATGCAGCAGTTGGCTGAGTGAAGCAGGGTTTGGAATTAGAACACTAGCGTGTTTGCTAATTCCTCTTACAGGATGAGCTGAACCACAGAGAGACAGTGTTAAACTTCATTAGGTTGTATCACAGATTACCTCTCAACTGAGTGGCCTGACATCACTCTGAAAAGAAAAGTTCAAGGCCTAGAAATTACACAAAGACTTGGCCGCAATATAAAAAAAAATGGCACTGTTACACTTCTCACACATCTTTACAGCCTGGTATTCTTTGACAGCCTGGAGCTTGTAAAAATGTCAGTAAAAGTGCAAAACCTGACAAGGGGGCTGGAAGAGGTTTTTGCTTTTTGATAACAGAGAGATGCTTTAACATTATCAATTGTTTGCACAACTGTATGAATTTGTAAATGGACATAGTAATGTAGATTGTTGCAAACTGAAGAGCAGAGCCTCCTTTAAGCCAGGTCTGTGATTTGATATGGCCTCAATCAGTGGCTGGTATATATCAGGGTAAATAAATGTCCCGGCAGCAAGGAAAATCAGGGTCAGTTTGAGCTCACTGCCAAAATAAAACTCTATGTCTGTATAGCTTAGTGTTACAGGCTGCATGATTCCGCATTGCAGAACACTCAAGTTAGAAAATCTTCTGAGTACTGGTGTGTTCTAGTTTTTACTTTCTGAGTCGGAAGGGTGAATAGATCAAAATATACCACCTCCTCCAGAATTCTCAGAGGCTGAGTCTGACGGAGAGGATAACCTAGAGGATGTGTTTGTAAACCATTGCAGGGTGAGGAAATCTCGCCTGAAGACACCCTGATAGCCAATGAACACAGATTTTGCGCTACTCAAGCACACAAATGTACACACATACATGCTGCTGTTCTGCTTTTTCACGCATAACTGCCCTCCTTAGCAAGCATTACCACCCACATGATTGTCCCTACAGCTCAAATATCACCACATCATGGACCAGAACAAGCATCTGATGGTCACGACAGTCAACCGAGGACAGACGAGGACAGGATCAGCTATACTCTGGGCTACAGCCTGAGTCTCAATAGGACAGACTTCACTATCATGTCACAGACTGAACCAACTGACTGCCAGGCTGACCTACGATCTGCTCATGTTTTGTATCGAATAAGGCAACCAAGCTGTCACAGTTGGGGTGCCACTACAGTGGGCTTCATCAAAGAAATGAAAGATCAAATTTTGTTATGGCACAATCCAATGTTATCCAGCATCACAGGCTGCAAGGTAATTATAATAGCTTGTGGTATAGTGCCAGTTCTGCCATTTACTTACATGGAGTGACAGAAGAAAATTGCTTCTGCCATGATAAATTTCTGGAGTTTAAAATCCTTCCTCCGCAGCAGATATAACTTGCTGAGCAGTGTTTCTTTTGGACCTATGATAAGCCTTCAAACTCATGGATGATTGTTATAACTGGACTTCCTGGTTCATATTTCACTGTCTTACCAGTACCTGCAAAAACATGTTCACACCCACACAGCTCCTTATACTTATTTGATTAAGCAGATGTTCTTAACTCAGAAAGCCTGTGTTCAATCCTCAATGACAGCTGGAAAGCGTCTGTTGGAATGTGCATAAGTATGATGCTGAATAAAGACCGGCTGCTCTCAAGCTGACCCTGAGCTTTGACTTCCGTGTGGAGGAGGGTCAAAGATGAGACAAATTTCTGGAAGAATCAGAATACTAGGTTAAAGTCCAGAGGCTTCCGCCTGACATCCCTATGGCTGAGTCCTACTGGTCTGGCCTCTCTCTCAGTCTCTCTGCCCTGTGACACCATGGAAGCCCAGTGACTAGTGAGCCTTGGACACATGATAGAAAACAAAGCTATCTGTACTGAGGAACTGACTGCCCTGATACCAAGAGACTACGCCTCCCCGACAAGGGGAGTCTGGAACACGATGACTCGACACAGCGAGCATGTCCTATTTTGTGTGTGTTGTGTTTATTAGAGAGAGGACATGTCAGAATCAGTGCAACACAATAGAGTACTGCAGTGTGGGCGGCCACACCCTTCCCTCCTAACTCCCCTCTATGGCCTCCTCTCTGGCCCCTCAACACTGCCTCAGTATGATTTTAAATTAAAGGGACAGCAAAGGGAGATGGGAGGGAGTGGACACACAGGCAAGTCAGGAATGAAATCCCTGATATAAAAATAATAAGGATAAAGAGGGCAGGAAAAAAGGAAGGGGGAGAAAAGAAAAAATAAACACTAATGAATGCAAGAAAAACTGAGAGGTTTGACAGATTCTCTCCTCTAGTAGTGGCAATGTGACAGAGAATGGAGAGAGGCAAAGTAGGCAGAACTGAGCTGACTGGAGGAGGGGGTAAGAGAAACAAAATGGGGGCTTAATAACATTCTAACAGGAGACAGATAAATACTGAGGAATCTAGAAGGAGGGAAAGAGAGAAAGGGCGATGCTATGTGTAGCATTGTGTTCTGCAATGTGTTGCTGAATTATTGATGCTGCCTCACAGTTTTAGGGCGAGAAGAGGCAGCACTTTCACACAGTATAATCTCTGCATCATAAACATGCACGCACACAAGTGCAGGGCTGTCAGGCTGTGGCAATCATATTTACAACAATCGTCCCTCTTGACAGTAGGCTTGAGACTTGGGAGCAGGTCCCTAGAGGAAAACTGTGGCTGACAGGGAACAGAAGAGGTCAAAGGTCATGGCAGACCAGAAGGAGACATGTGGCCCACACCTGTTCTCAACTTGGACCCACACAGACAGATCATCACCAGCCAGACACAAGGTAATGGGTCATTAGTGCTCTTAACAATTCTCTCTAGTTTGAAACACTATAAAGGGCTCTCTTCTTGCTTTCTTTTATCCGTTCCCTGCCTGTGTTTTTCTCTCTCCCTAGCTGGCTTGCTGTCTTATCTGCAGAGGAAGCCTGTTTGATCTAGCAGAGTCCTGCTGTTCTGACTCTCCTACTCACAAACATCAAGCGTACACTCCTCTCTCTCTCAGTAATTAAAGAGGAGAGCTCCCAACTTCTCTTTCTATGCTCCCACTTCTTTGCAAAACAAGGAAAATCACAGGCTCCCCCACCCTCCCTTCCTTTCTAGAAATCAGACAGATTCTCCCTGTTGTACCAAAGACAACAAAATAATTCATCAATTTAAACTGGCGTCGATGTCGTACACTCTGTTGTGGGACCAGCTGTGTTATGTGCATATGGACCATGGAGAATGTAAGCTATGACAGCGATGTATTTCACTGAGAGGACAGTGGCCATCATTGTCAACCCCCAGCAAAAGCAGGACACAATGGAGAGGGATACAGCCAGGGACCTGACTCACACATACTGAAAGCCTTCCTGGCCATTATCAGTAACAAAGACACTATAAACAATGGGCATTAAGTGCCAATGTGTCGTGTGGAGATACAATAGCTGCTTTAATACCGGGCAGTCATGCAAAAATATTTGCAGGTTTGTTTTTCTTTTGTTTTACTGGATTTCAGGTTTTGTTTTGTTTTTTTAGCTTATTAACTACAGTTTTGTATGTTTAACATTACTTTCAGCAAACTTTCAAAATATACCATCTGCTCAAAGATGCTCTGACATCCAGGAGTTGAGAGTCAGTTCCTGAAAACATTGAGATGCTTTCAAATACTCGAACCTACGAAACTCAAAACAGGCAGTAATGTACTCTGCAGAGAGGATGAACTATGTCTTTTGTTGCATTTAATTTACAAATCCTTAAGATCAAACTCCATTTTAATGCTATTTATGGCTTGCATTTCTTTCAAGGGTACGACAACACCGTTGTCTTAATTTTCTTTATCAAAAATAAGTTAAAAAGTTAATCCCCTAAGCCCAAGGTTGGCCTTGCTGCCCAGAGTAGCTGCTCAAGGACTGTTTGCTGCCCCCAGGGATCGAAACAGGAGTCGTTTTGAATGGAACTCTTGAGCCTCTAATATTAAAACACTGTCTTTATCATCAATAACCAAAGGTGACCCAAATCAACCACAGCTGAACTCTTAAGGATTATAACTTTAAAAGGGTTGCAGTTGAGAAACTAACATTTTTTCAATAGGACATTTTCACAAATAATGTACAACTGATGGTACAAAGCAGCATGTGCCAAACTAATGGGACCACAATAGTTCCTGAAAGCTGACATTCATGCTCAGACTAAGCAGTGAGACTCCACCACTCACGACTGGGAAACTCTCTCCGCCACATTCCTAGGAGGGAATACCACCAGCACATGACAAGAGCTCCACTCACACTCAGCCACTTAGCCTACTGCCTCCCACTGCAACCTTTACACAGAGAATGCCTGTGTGAATGTGCATATATGTCATGGACAACAACCTTTAACACACAACACTGCCCTCAGACAGTGATTTTACAGAGAGAAAGGGAGTGGGAGAGGCAAAATTCAGGGAAAAGAATAAGAAAAAAAGAGTGATGGGGCACCAGAACATGCCTGTGTCAAACTGCTATGCTACAAATGTGATGAGGTGATTGATGGAAAGGCTTTGTGCTAAAGGGTGTCCCCTTCCATACCCTCTCCTCTTCTCTTCCACATCTTCTCCATCACCTCAATACTCAGGGCTTGTCTTTGCTTATTTAAAAGAACAAACCATTTGTTTGACTCGACTTTCAGCTCAGCACAGGTCCAGGCAGAGGTCTACTGTGTGACAAAGTGGCTACAGAGTATAGCACAGTGTATATAATCTATATGGAAAGCATCCATCAGCTCCACACTAGCCCCTGTCCTGCATGGACCAATGCACCACAGGAATGAGTATGTGTAAGTATAAGGGGAGGAATATTCCCATTTCCACTCTGTTTGAAGCACATGGACTGAGTCGGAATGTAAAGGGGGAGGGGGGCAGAGGGGAGGGCAATGTCGGTAATCTGAGAGAGGTATCCCACAATGCAGGCCAGCACATGGTCTATACACTCTACAATGGGCCCAGTGCACAGGGAGAGGGAAATCGGCAGAAACGACTTCCCTTGCAATCATAGGGATGAATGTAGCAATTCAACAGTGTCTGGTAGGTGTCACCATATCAAAATGTATCTACATTGGGATTATGATTAGAACATGTAAACAGTGTCATTGCATAGTAGTTCACCGATACTCTATATACACAAAGTTAAATTGTGCATACAGTATATGAAAAAATTAGTGAGGCTTGTATTCGAGTTATCACTTATGGGTTTTCCAAGAAATGTGTTCGCACATATTACTGCAACCTGTTGTCAGTAATGATAGAAAATTGTTGAATCTTGACTCTTTAAGCACTTTTAGCTCTGCCATAATGTCTTGCTAGATGTAAATACTTTGACTGTGACCATTTTGGCATTCAATTGACACAGCTCATCCTAGATACCCGCATCACAAAACATCCAGACGCTCCTTCATGGGGGGATTCTTGCTAATACTATCTGACTCTGGTATTGGCTCCCTTGGCTAATGGTCTGCAGCTTGCAAGGCTGCCTCTCGAAATTTGTTAAACACTGCAATCTGCAAATAGTAAACCATGTGATGTCAGCCTGTGTGTTAGAAGTTCATATGTCAAATATTATGCCAAATTCTTTGTATGTTTCTGCTTTGCATAAAATTTGGTTTGTAACTTAAAATACTTGTGACTTAGCATGAATATTTTATTCAAGTATTCTTATATTGACGTGATATGGCAAAAAAAAAAAAAAAATAACTGGATTGAACTGAAAGAGAGAGAAATGAAGCGGGATGAACCTTGGAAAAATTTTTTTAATAAATACGTCCCTCAACCTTGCTGTTTCCAGACATACACACCATACTTGTACACTTGCATATCACAAGTGCCACAACATCTACCTGCAACCAAATTTATAACCTCTATACTATAGTTGCTGTAGTTCCAATACTTACAAATAAAAAATAAATTAAAAAAGGGTCGTCTTTACACCAGCAAGTCAGTGTCAACAAAAACTTAATTCCTGAAGCTTCAAAAGGTGATGTATTGAAGGGCTATTGCATTGAATTACAGCTCATTTATGTGTACCTAATAAACTGTTAATTCAGTGTATTTGTTTATCTTCAGCATCAAGTGACAATGCAGATCATGTCACACTTGCCACCCGAAGTTTAGCTGATGAGTGGAATAAAATGTACTTTGTAGTGGCACAACAAGGATCCAAAACCCGCATCTCGTGTGTTTGTCCATGACAGGTTTAGAGACTTTGACAGTTCATATTCCACAGCCTCAGGACAGGCTTAAACATGCATGAGTGAAGAGCACATATCAGCATGTTCCTCATACACACCGTTGCCCCCTGGCCACGCTCAGCGAGAGCGGCAGAACAAGAGAAAGAGTCTGCTAACAGGCGCCTGCAAACCAGTGAGATAAGTATCAGGTATGTGCTGCTGCCTCTAAACAGCTCCAGTACAATGTCTGCTGCAGTTAAACCAAATTTCCAGGGTGGGTCTATCCCACACCAGGCATGGCACCAACACACCAACACACCAACACACCAACACACCAACACACCAACACACACACACAAATGCATAAATGTATCCAGGAAGGTAAGCACTCAGACATGTTCATACAATCACACTGCCCAACATGTACTGATATGAGACTTGAGACGAGTGTATACATGATGTACTTCCTTCAAGTGCGAATTTAATTCACCTATGGGCACATTCATTTGAATGTGCTGGCAATAGTCAACTTCTTGTGGTTGTCGTTCACAGAAACTCATATCTGTAAAGGGTAGTTTACTACACATCATGGATTTGCCAGATTTAGATTAGATAATCACCTGATAAAGATTTGGTTATTTTTGTTTCACGTCTCTCCACAAATGCACCATCTCTGGCTTTCTTTCTATTTCAGCCTGCTGTTCTTTGTAGATAAGTGATAGTTTAATTGTTGTTTTTATGTTAAGAAACATTAGATTAAATTAGCGTCACTTTAAATTCACCTGTTTACCAATCGCAGATAGTGCTGGACTCACGTTCAAAGCAAGCCGGACGGATGGTTTTGAGAGAGTCAAGACCTGTTAAGATCAACCACTATTACAGCTTTCATTCATGTCACTGTGGCAGGTAGTATGCATGACCTTTATCCTTCCTTTCTTTTGAACTGCGTATGTCTGCACATGTGCACCCGTTTCCTTGTTTGGACACAGTGGGACGAGTTCTCCAACATGGGTGGCAGGAGGAAGTTTGATCTCCACATCTACTTCCTGCTGCTACAGAACCGGCCAACAGTGACCTCAATGAAACCTCCAGCTGAGGTCAATATGTTAGCAGTACACACACCCAAGCACAGTCACACAGCCAACATACTGTGGAGTCAGTGGTTGCAGTTGTGTGTAGCGGTACTGGATCTGGTTTGGGTGTGAGGGGAGGAGATATAAGGGGGCTAGGGCGATCAGAGGATGCTCCTCTTCGGGGGCAGGCGACTAGCCATACAGGAGTGTGTGTGGGTTTTTTTTTTTGTTTTTTTAAATCAATATACTGCAGAAAAAGAGTGTGTTTGTGATAATTATGGGAAATAAAACTACAGGATTCCCACATTCAAAGTAGCTGTTAAGTAAAGCTAGGACTAATCACGTTAAACAAGCCTCTCTAAGCCTGCATGTGCGCCGTAACCAAAAAATGGGAGTAAAACGGGAGAAATCTCCACCAGAGCAGCTTTGATGGCAGGAACAACTAAAATAGAACTGGTGCATCCACATAGCAACAAGGGGAAAGAACATGGTGTCCTAACAAACATTCATATAGAGGAACAGAACAGAGAAAAGCGAGAGGCTGTGTGTGAAAGTGATGTAGATTCAGCTGAGAAGAGGTGATGAATGGCTTCATTAAAACAGCATTAGCAGAGGTGTGAACCCGAATGTGAGTGCCAGCATGCAGTGATTGCTCAGTTCCGAACCACACACACACACACACACACACACACACACACACACACACACACACAATACTGAAATTCTCTCCCTGATACCAGCCCAATCCACCCACCCTCTTAGCACTCAGTTGCAACTCATTTACAGTGTTTGGTATTGATGCGAGTTTAAAACACGACCTTGGGCTTATGTAAATACCAAGCTCAAAACATCAATGACAATCCAAATCATTTTCAAGAAAACAACAGCAACAATTCAGAATTTCCTTTAATAAGATGGTGCCTTGCTTCAACTCACACTCACACACACACACACACACACACACACAGCATACCACCCCATAGCCTGAGGGAGATGAGGAAACCGCAGTGACACCAAGGAGAAAGAAAGCAATGAAAAGAAGGAATAAAAAAGGCAGAGGGGAGCAAATAAGGAAAGCAGGAATGCAAAGCGGGAAAGCAAAAGAGGAAAAAACCCTATAAAAGACCAAGGTCTGAAGGTTCGAAATGGAATCATGTGTATGTGTCTATAGTGGTAACCTGATTAGCCAGACCCTACAGGGGAGACAAATCTACATTATTCTTTCTCATTTTCCCTCTGCTCCTCACAAACCCAGAAAAATGGGGGCAATTCAGTAACCCTAGCAACCAACTCTGCCTACGTGCAGAGAAGCTGCTGATGGAGGGGGAAGGAGAGAGGAAGAGAGAAGGAGATGGGGAGTGAAAAGGCTAACACAAGTGTAAACTGTACACACAAATATAGTGGATTGAGCAGATGGATCGTACAGTCCAGTAGTAGCGGGGTTTCTTTCCTCCTTTAGACCTCTCAATAAGTCCCTTTAGTCAGGTCTCTCGCAAGTTTCCCAGATCCCTCCTCCTCCTCTTTCTTCTCCTTTTCCTTTCCTTTCCCTTCTACCCCCTCTCCTCCCTTTTCCCTCCTTAGTTGGGCTTCTTGCTTTTTCTTCTCCTGCTCTCTGGCTATGTATGAGGGCTGTTCAAACACAACCTGTTTCCTCTGGCATCCCTTGGGAGCATTATCCAACCTTTCTACTGTTGTGTTTTTTCTCCTCCCCTTCTTTCTACCTCCCCCCTATTTATTTACAGCTGGATATCTATTCTCCTATTGATTGTTTTACAGAGGATATGAGTGTGCTTTGTCTCTGCCCTGTCAAGCTTTATATAGATCCCTGTTCTTAAAGATTCTCTCTCTATCTCTCTCTCTCTCTGTCTCTCTCAGCTAGTTGTGGAGGCTCCTGCACACACAATATGTGTCACATATGCCTCAATCATAAATTAATGATTAGTGGTTTAAGCTGTTATAGCAGGCGTGTCGCAAAATACGTGTGTCACATTTCTTCACAACTGACAAACATCATGAAAGAAAGAAAGGAGGGGGAAAAAGAGTGAGACAGGAAAGGAAAGGGGGGAAACAGAGTGTGAGTTAAAGACCAGTGGTTCTTTTCACAATGGTCTGATTGTTCATTGGAAGTAGGCTGAGAGAAAGAAAAAGATCGAAAAAGAGGGAGTAGGGGAGTGACAGACAGAGAGTGTGTGTGTGTGTGTGTGTGTGTGTGTGTGTGTGTGTGTGTGTGTGTGTGTGTATACGCATGGTGTGTGTGCGCATGGTGTGTTTGATTGGGTAGGCTGGTGTACTGCTCTGCTTTCACATTTTTACACACTCTCACCGGTTGTTCTGCTGTTGCTGTGTGTGTGCATGTCAAATAAAGAAAGTGAAATTTGAATGAGGCACCAAACAGGAGTCAAGGCCTCTATTAACTATAGGCTCAAGTCACACACATTCACACAAAGGGTTGGGCAATGTGATCACATATTATATGGCTGAAACAAGAGTAAAATTAATCTGCAACAATTCTGATGAACGATTAATTAATCTTTTAAGCCAAAATTGCCACAGGTTCCAGCTTGTGAAATGTGAATACTGGTTCGTTTTTAGTCCTCTATGATGGTAAACTGAATATTTTCAATCTGGTTATTTTATCCACAGAAATGTTTCCAAATTGAATGTTTAGAAATGTACTAGATAATCACAATACTGAATTATAATAAAAGATTTTATCCATATCACCCATCATTATTCACACATATAAACATGGATGAGTGCTAACTTCTGCTCCATCGTGACTGCTCAACTTCATCTCATGGGAACCACCTGTTTGAGTGGAATGCTTCAGTTGACATTATGCAAAAAATCTTGAGCGGGAACCAACAAAGTCTGTGTGTGTGTGTGTGTCTGTGTGTGTTGGTGTGCATATGTGCACCCTCACAAACCTGATTTGTATGTCCAATCAGCGGGATGATTCCTGTGCAGACATTTTGCAACACAGTTAAGTTGATGTCCTATTTATTCATGCAAAGCGTGTGCACACGCGCGCACACACACACACACACACACACACACACACAGACAAAAAATCAACATCAAAGCAGAAGCACCTGAAAAGAGGGAGGGGAGATTTCAGCCAATCCCAACTTGCCTCAGTGCTGAAGGCCTTGTAAATTGGTGGCAGTCAGAGTGTTGGGATTAGCCAACCAGGGCAGATGGAGCATCTGTTGCCCAATCAGAGCATCTGGAACATCTGGCACCAGTGAATTGCAGTCATCTAGCAGCTCAACTCTGACCTTACCACATTTGGCTTCACTAGCTGTCTTCTTCTCCACTACCCCCCCCCCGAAATTCTCCAGCCCTCTCAATCTATTCCTGAATTTCTCTGTCACTGACCTTAATGAAGTGTGGGTATTGCACAGCTCCATAATTTTATCTTTCATCTATCTACTGTAACGAAAATGTAAGGGGGTAGGCAGAGACGGATTAGACATTTCGATCCAAATCGCAATAACACACTCACTGACTTGGAGCCAGCACTCTGTGTACATCTGCATGTCTGCACTGAAGAAGGCCAACTCAGCACTGGCAGACACAGAAGACTGTGTTTTCGCTCAGGTGCTGCAGCAGCCCTGTAGTGAATTGTCATATTGAATGCAGGCAGGAAACAGGTAGGTAGAGGGGAACAGAAGATCAATGAGTGTCAGCCACGTCGTATCTGCTACTGTACTGCGCACACATACGCATACCAAAAGGACAGTGTCACACCCAGTATGGAACACATTGTTCTACTCTGACTTATCAAAGGGAATAGAGAATTTCTGCTCTTAAAAAAAACAAACAAAATAAAAACCTTTATCTCTCGGTTCCCTTCTATTCCGAGAGGCAAGCATGCTGACTACAGAGCTAAAAATCCTCACACCACACTAAGCACAATCACACTGTGTGTGTGTGTGTGTCACTGTGTGTGAAAGGCAGTTGATTCCTTTGCAAGACACAAAGCCATGGGCCCAAACAGGAAGCATTACACACTCCCTGTATAATCTGTGTGTGTTCCGGTCTGACTCCTGAACCACAGTTTAACACAAAGATTCTTCCTGAGTCATCATTTTACAAAATGAATTGTGACGTGGTTGGTAATTGTACAACTGGACTCAATCAATACAGTCCAGTCCAAATTGACAGGAGATTGTTAAAAAGATCACACACAAAGACCTAAGTGGACTCTTGATTGATTAACTTAAAGATGTCTTCCCACATCCTTCCAACCACACATGGCTGATGTGAGGGCAACTGCAGCAGAGCAGTCAGAGTAACAATATGAATTATGCTTTTTCCAAGCTTCCCTCTGCCTCTTGCAGAACCTTCCTGCTGTTTATGTCAGAAGGACCCCTCTGCTCACCCTGATCAAATATGCATCATTTAACCACAATGTAGTCACAAACAAAAATATAGGCAAGGCAAAGAGCCTCTCTCTCACTCACTCTCACACACTCACACACAATCCTGCTTGCAGACAAATCTCTTGCTGTGTCACCATCTTTTCAATTATGTGCAAGTGAAAGCAGCCCTTTATACAAAATCATATGTTTCTCTGGCCGCCTTATAAACAGACAGTTTAGTGACATACACGCAGACCGACGCACATTTTTAGTTTATTACCACAGACACTCATCCATCTTTAGAGCAGGAGATCATCATCCTACCTGCAGAGCTGAATGAGTTTATTAGCAAGTCTGGAAAAATAATAGTTTAATATAATAGTTTAAAGCTGTTTGGACATACTGCCTATATCTCTATGTGTTTACATCAGCCTGATTTTATTATAAAATCAAAGTTATTCAGCAGATCATCAGATTGAATGGACATACATAAATCTCCATATTTCTCTGACAAACCACAAGAACATCATCATCAATAGGTTTTATCAATAGCCACAGCGGTAGCTATCTTGATGGGGAACTAAAATGTACTTGAAAGATGAAACATCTGTCTTTTTTTTTTAAAGATTCGGCACTCCCTAATATTCCACTACAAGGTTTCCCATTGTATGACTTAAAGCTTGTCATTTAGACAATACAGTGAGCTTGCAGATGGTGATGGCTTTTCATGAATTGATTCATGAATGGACAAACGTAATAGAGCCTGTAATAGTAACAAACTTCAGAGTAATTTGGAGTCTTTCTAAGACAAAAGTAGGTTTCTGGAATCAATTTCAAATAAGTGCTCCGTGAACCAAGAATGGTAGGTGATAAGTTCATTCCTTAACTCCATTTCAGTGCTGTGTAACCATTTGCGTCTGTGTTACAACATTCCTATCCCTTTTTAAATGTCTCACTTTTTTTCCCATTTGTCTCTCTTTTCTGTTTTTCCATTTTTCTCTTGCCTTATTTGCCCTCTCTTCCACCTTTCATTCACTCTGTCAGTGTCTCTGTGCATGCACGCACACACACACACACACACACACACACACTATTCTTGACAGTGGGACCATTCCCTGCATCAGCACTCTTCCTGTGTGAAATCACACAGACTATGAAACTGATGGTGGTATTCAAGCACTGGTGTTCCCACGTCAATATGTGAAGTGACTGTGGCCAATGACATTCCTATACCTACCTTATGCAATCAATTCATTTACATATTGCTGCCTTTTTCCTTTTTCCTTCACAAAGGTAGGGTTAGACGAAGAAAAACAGACACAATGAAAAATGGCGTATTATTTCAAAGACCAAGAAATATCATTTATCAGCTTTTACAGCATTTATCAGCTGCAAAAGTCAGGCCGTAAGCACTTAATATGTGTGTTTTTGAACTTTAAAAACACAAAGCGTCAGAGCCTCATTCTAAGAGGCAAAATTATCCAAGGAAACTGCCAAATGTAGTATATAGTATTCTAAAACTGCATGGGAATACATGTATAACTATTTTGAATGTCGTACAATGGTGCGACAATAGAGTACAATGGTGCTACGGTGGACCATCATAGTACTACAGGAGAGTATAATAGTGCTGCAGAAATGTTTCATCAAAGGCCAGGACACACATCTGCTAAACTAAACACATAATTATAGGGAGAGTCTTAAATAATTAGCACAAATGTAGTCATCACCTGCCTTAGTTATTTGGTCAAGCCCTTGTCTGTGTGAATGTGTACATCTTAACCTGTGTTATGCATCTTCCTCTCCTGCTGCAGAGCTTTATGAATGCAAGCCACAGGAGAATTTACATTTATTTCACCCATGATGCTGCTGTGTATGAGTGCAGCATGTAAAGCCTACCTCTGCTGCCTGCATAGAGCACAGACCTGCACATATGTATCAACTTAAATATGATTCCTCGGCTAGGTGAACTGAAAAACCTGAGCATATCAATAAATAATTTGGAATACAAGAGAGACACGTGTTGGCTAATACAAGAGAAACAGATGTGACGTGTAGCTGCTTCATGTATTGCTGCTTGATACCCGTCTTTAGAGAATCTCTAATAGCAGTGCGTGGGCTAATGACAGACTGTCTGTGTCTCCGAGAGAAGGGCAGACTGCTGGGAATGTCACAGCAGACACTCAGCGTCTAGAGATGACTCTACGAAAACGGAAAAACACACATGCGCCTCAAACAGTTATGTGGATGTACAGGTTTGCCCTTTCATCTGTTCATACCAGATAAAGAGGTTGGTATGTGGAAAAACATGTAGACAGAGTGAGGAAAGGAGAGATTGTCCAACACAGCTGTTCACTAGGAGAGCTATGAAATAACTGACAGGAGGATTCAATGTTGGAGGTCGATGGACAAACATTAAGTCCACAGTTAGACAAACACAGCAGACAGCTCTCTGAATGTAGCATAGACAGAAATTCTTACAGAAGCTGCCAAGCATTAACAGCAGTCTACCATGACACTAATGCCACTGTGGTGACAGCTAAATGTGATAGCAGATAGGCTGGTAAACAAGGCAGAGCAGTTAATAAGAGGTGGTACACAGTGAGCCAAGTCGGGTCACCCTGGATTGCTCTGTCCATTCAACCGAAAGGACTACGTATTAGAATATCCCACCACATCAAACCCCTGTCCAGATTACAGTTTCGATTTACAGTATTAAACACCAGCAATTCCAGTTAGACGGAACAGCATTTTATGATAACTCTCAACAATCACTTTGTTTTCTCACTGACTTGCAGCTCTATGAAAGAGAGTGACAGGAGACAGCGGCTCTACGAGAACACGAGGGCCATGAGGTGACAGTATTGAGACAAGGCTGGGGAGAGGACCGGTGTCCCGTTCCCAAACGGAAATGAAAACACTGTAGTGACGAAGAAGGTGGTGGACCACCTTATCTAGTGATCTTGCACTGCAGCAGTGGAAACGCACTGTTCAGGAGGAGGGTAATATCCTGTCCTCTCTGTCCCACATCCCCTCTGCCCCTTCCTGCCACCGCTGCGCTTCTCCTGGTCTCCCCGTCATACAGTACAAACCACTGAACAGAAAGGAGGTGATAAGCACCGTCCGTCGCCCTGACTGACGGTGCCCGGCTAAATGTCCGACGACAGAAACATCTACACACACACACACACACACACACACACACACACACACACACACACACCAATCAGCCAGTAAACGGTTAACATCCGAAAACCCCTTCCTAACCACTACAATCCGCCCTCCCACCCCTGCTGCTGCTCTCTCTCTCGTCCTTGATCACCGGCAGGGGCGACACCAATGAACAGTGATCAATGGACGAGCCTCAGCACAAATTGATCCATTTACTCGCAATCTGCGTTTAAGCCCCGCGCACACGCACGCATGCACACACGCGCACGCGCACGCACACACAGATTTGCAGCATGGGCGAGCGGCGGCGCACACCAGCAGCACAGACACGCAGTAGACGGAGGGGGAGAGAAAACGCCCTGCCTTGTTCCATGTCGAAACCCCGCTCCTCATGTTGGCCTACACCACACACACACCAACGCCGCGGTCACACACGCATTTCTTTAGAGACCGACACCGGGGCCACGTTTGGACAACTACGCTGATTTCTGGGCTCTTTATCCCCCCCCCCCGTCTTTGTTGGCCGTATGTTGAGTCAAAGGCGAGCGATCACACGCTTGGGGACACGCCGATCATGATGGGCCACTTAAGATCGGAATCACTGATACATTATCAACCCGACACGTCCGCAGATTACGATTAACCTTCGTAAAACTGATAGTGAGATACTAAAAGCCAGCGTGTCCATTAAGCCTTATAGGAGACGCGAGGCTACAGGGGAAACCAGGCAGTCAGCCAAGTCAAGGAAAACCTCACTGAATAAGTAAGAGGGCACAGATTTGAGGCTACGTCGCTTTAGCTTATCTTAGCATTTAACAAGCGAGGAGCTTAAAATAAAACTTTTACCTTTGACTTGAGTTTCATATTCGGCCACTATCTCCTTGTCCTTTCGGAATTTCGCCGGAGACGTCATAGCTGAGTTTGGGGATCAAACCACTTGCCCTCGTCGCGAAGTCAATTTTGTTTCAATCAATCAATCAATCGATCGATCGATCGGCGGAAGAGGAGGAAGAGGAGGAGGAGGAGGGAAAAGCCACTCTGGAAGAGGTTCTGGAAAGGAAAAGGAGAGCCCAGATGAGAGGTTGCAGCTCCTCAGTGAGCCCGCGGATCGGTATTGTCTCCCTGCCCCTGTTCACTCCGGGCGCATTGTGAGTTTGGCGCTGCTGCTGCTGCTGCTGCTGTTGCTGCTGCTGCTGCTGGTGGCGGTGGTGGTGGTGGTGCTGTTGCTGTACGTTCCCATTCGCTGCCGCGCCTCACCACCTCCTCAAAACCGGTTATGGTGCAAACAACTTCAAGAGAGAGGAGATTCATTCCCCCTTGGAGATCAAACAATGATAGCCTGTCAGTCGGCGCTTCCAAAAGTTGTTTATGGAAATGCAGAGATCTGCTTGGAGCGAGAATCGGTTTCGCAGCTGCTCGGTCCGCCTGTCTCGACTGACCTCCTCTCCTCTTCCCCCTCCTGGAGTGAGAGAGAGGAGGAACCGAGCGGAGATGGAGGGGCTGGCCGCTGGTCGGCCCCAGTGCGCAGGACAGGCACGGTAGCACGCACGGATCGGATTCGTGCGGGGTTTAACCCACGTTTAATGAAAAAAGTAACCGTGTTAAGGTATCGCCGCTATAGGTGCGTGTGTGTGTGTGTGTGTGTGTGGGGGGGGGGGGGTCGTGTTTGGCCAGATGGGTGCGTAACCCCGAAGTTTTAATTAAAATATATGGCAATGAAAGTGTAACCGCGGGGTAAACTTTAATAACTCGATTTAGAATAATAATCAATATACGGGTAAGTCCCGCGTCCTCTCCAGGGGGATGAAACACCAGTTTCAATGGGAGGAATGATGTGTTCCGGGGGGATAACGTGAGGAAAAGTGGGTTCGATATTCATAGCCTAAAGTTGTCCTTCGTTAACATTATAGTGAGATTTTAGCGACGTTAGAGAAACATTTACCGAACAAAAACGGCAAATTACCACAAATTGTAACTATCATAGTAACATTAGCCCCAAAAATCAGTCAAAAAGTCTAACCGCAGTTTCAGCCTGCTAGCATACAATTCCGTTACTGCCTATCTATACTCACTTTTAGTGCTGCAGTACTGCATTTTCAGTGTATTTTGTTTGGATGATATCAATTTGTATAGTAAAACAGTGTCATTTAAACCGTCTATTTCGACGCCTTCTCTGCTTTTGAACGTTATTTCACCAACTTTTCTTTCTTTTTTCTTTCTTTTTCTTAACACCGATAAAAAAAAACCCACAGCCATGTTATAGGGCAAGAGCTACACTTCCCACAACACGATTGGTGTAACGGAATATGAATGACATGCGGCACACCAATCGGCTTTCGGTTTCTTTGAATGTGGGCGTATCGGCTCCGATTTGCAGCCAATCGGCTTTAGAGTTTGTAACGAAGACGGCCAATGACGTTAGTTAACAATGTAATGCGCCCAATCAAAGTCAAGTTAGGGGTCTTTTAAAGATAGTTTCAGGAAGTGCCCTTAAATACCAGGAAGTTGTAAACAAAGCTGACAGCTTTTCACTTACTTGTTAACAACATCCGAATGGATGCCGATCCAGTCGTGTAAATCAGGATAGTTTTTTTCGCTGATCTTGTGTATCTATAAATTAAAAAAAACAAACCACATTTTCTTTTATCGTCCCGCGGAAATATATATTTTCAGTGCGTTCGTTCAGCAAGCTAACGTTAGCTGTCTTTCGTTTTCTCTTAAGGGAAAGGCGAACGTTTGCACAAGGACGTTAGAGCTAGCGTTGACGCCTGCGACGTTAACGTTAAATCGATTATTATTATTATTATTATTCCGAACTGAACGGATAGTGAGCAACACCACGGCCCGATTCTTGTGGGGTTTTTTTTGTTTAATGCTGCTTTTGCTGTCTGGGGGCAGAAAGAGCGAGAGAGTTCTTCCATTTTAACAGGACAACAATGTCTACATCCAACGCTAATTTCAAAAACAAGTGTGTGACACAGGTGAACTGCATCTTTTGCGACAGTCTGCTCTGCATGAGAGGCATGAAAGCGGTGCTTCTTGCAGACACTGAAGTTGAGCTTTTTTCGACTGATATACCTCCCAATAGGTAAGTGCTAATCCAGTTAGCAGTGCTGCTAGCCTTTGTTTGTGTCTGCTGTTGCTGCCAGAGCGAGATCTACTTGACAAACTGTAGCTAACAAATATAGAGAGAAAGGAGAGGCACAATATTGGCACCAAAACTGAGGTGTTAACAGGGTGTTTTGCATGGAATTGTGAACTTAGTGTGGGGTTTAATCTTTCATGGCCGTGTTTGTTTCTCATTACACGCCCCCTCCCCCAAGAACTGTTGACTTTGTGGCCAGCTGCTACTCTACTGAAAGCTGCAAATGCAAACTGAGAGACATCGCATGTCTGAAGTGGTATGTAAAGCCCTTCTATAGAATGTGTGGTTTGCCTCAGGAAGACCATCTGCCGATGTGAGAAGTTGATAAAAAAAAACCAAAACAAAACAAAAACAAAACAGGTCCTGCCCATATACGTTTCTTTTTCATGGTATACACCTGTAGAGCTGTAACCAACAATTATTTTCATTCTTGATTTATATGATGATTGTCGTTTTGATTAATCCGTTGTTCTATTAAAGACCAGTAAATAGTGAAAAATGTCCATTGCAAAGTGAAATCCTTACATGTCTTATTTTGTCGGGACAACATTCCATAGATATGAAAGAAATTCTGTCATCAGGCATTTATTACTGATCTAATATTGACCGAAAGTTTGCGTTGACACTGAGGCATTATGCAGCCTCTTTTGTATTCCCAGGCCTTTGTTGTTGTACATAGGGCAAAAACAAATATGTTACATAATAGACACCCACTAGTGGAGTAAGCACTTTTCAGAAGTGCCCCTAGTAAAGTGCTGACACATGTTTCTTCTTTATTCTCTCTCCCTCTCTCCCTCCCAGTGGTAATGTTGTGGGCTATCATGTTGTGGCCCCCTGTAAACCCTGCCTACTTTCCTGCAACAACGGCCATTTCTGGATGTTCAACAGTGATGCTGTATCTACTCTCAACAGACTGGATGCAACAGGTCTGTATAAGCTTCCCTTTGATTAAAACTGGAATTTCAGTCTGTTAATTGTGTGTTTATAAGCCTTTGTCACGCTCCAATGTGTCTGCAGGTCTGAATCTACTCCTGTGGGGAGACCTTCCTGAGCTGGATGACAGTGAGAATGAAGAATCAGAAACCCCATCAGAAGAGGAGTGCATTAGGTAGAGAGGGAAACAGGCAATGTGAGAGACCTAGAGGGCCAACATTTGAGAGGTGGAGCTATAAGAGTGTACAAACCATGCTGAGATGAGAGAGAAAACAGAAGCCTTGAAGGGTAATTGGACATTGAATCACAAAGGGCAGAAAATTGCTGCTGTACTGCTCTGCATTGGTTAAAATAATAAACCTCTGAGCACTTCTGTCCACACCCCAAACAGTGATGTAACAACGGATGTTTTGCCTTTGACAGCAGATGGAGGACACCTGTTTTGACATCACCAATTAAGGTGTGGGCATAAATACGTCATGCTCCATAGTTTTGGAAGTAAGAAGTTTTTGCCCCTGTGTGATTCAGTTGTGCGTCACCCTTTAGCCTGTGACCATGCCTTTCCTCATCACTTCTCACTGTTAAAAGCACAGACTCACACACTGTTATACATATTCTTCTCTCTCTTTTTGTCCTTTTTGTATATTTGCGTGGGCAATTATAAATCACATGGCTGAAGTAGACCGATCATAGCAGACAACTAGACTCCGTAATCTAGTGTGTTCTACTTTTCATTAGAGTCTCCGCCGAGCGCATTGTTTTGATTCGGCCTTGTGAGAAGTTGGGAGCGTGGTCATTGGAACTCACCTGTGAATGCTGTGCTTTTTTTTCACTCTGTTCACGTTAAGTCCAAATCCTTATGAGATGACCACAGGTCACTTACCCTCCTTTTAATGGCAGTTCTACAGTAATCTGTACAGTGAATATGCTGTAATAAGCAAAAACTTCCACTAACAGTCATGTCTTAAAGGCTTACATTCTCTCTGTGTGGCTGGGTGGTCACTGAAAGTTTGGATGCTTTTTGAATCCTATGTACTGAAGGAATAGCACAATTAATGAATGATATATCTATGAGTTATTTGCTTTTTAAGGGCATATTTCGTTTAGGTTACCTTACAATCTGACCTACTATAAAAGATATGTTCTGATATGCTAATATAGTGTTTGTAACACACCTGATAGCAGCAGTATGTGTTTAACACCCAGGTAAATCTCTCTGTAGCAGTGTCCAATACTAAAATGCTAGCTTTTGCATAGTGTATGTTTCCATGAGGCCTAGGAGCTACCGAATTTAAAGACTTGCTCTTATTAGGGGTTAAATAAAGCAACAAATAGTTACTGGATCAAGGAGAAAAGAAAGCTAGAATAGAAATTAACAGAGATTTACTTTTGTGCCACTCCAGAGCTTTTTGATGCGGTTTATTAAGAAAAATTATGAAAACAATTCCAAATGGATTTTGATGCCCATTCTGTGTTTTTTGTTACACCACTGCTCAGTTTTATGTAGCAGCATAATTGTAGCAACAGAAGAGAAGGAAACTCCAAAGAATCATGGAACATATCCATATTGAACTTAAAAAGCCTGACTGCCCTTCTAAATGATAGTTATGACCTTTTGTGGCCAGTTTATAGAATTGCATTTCACATTTTAAAGTCATTTGTGGGGAAGTTATTCTCAAGTCAGTGCAGCTGGCCAAAAAAATCCTCAACCCTCAGTATTCTATTGGCCTTAGTTATGCTGTGATTGCTTATTAACAGCTTTCGTTAAACTGTGGACTCGGGGTTGATGCTCTGTGTTAGTTGGTGAGTTGAAATGAACTCAAATCAGACTTTTTCTGGCAGTGCCATCCTCTTGTTATTGTTTCACTGCTGTGCCCTGCTAATACTATGATCCTGTCTTAAAGTAACAGTCTTTCTGTGAGGAAATGAGTTTTGCCTGCATTGTCGGCAACATTGTTGAAGAAGTTAACATAGAATGTGACTTCTTACCTGAAGGAAAAGGATAAAGGAAGATGGTCTTTTTTAATCTGTAATTGGCCTCTGTGTTTATCCATGCTAGTCGTGGAGAAAAACAAATAGAGGAGGAAAACATTGTCCAGAATTTCATGTCCTTCACCTTTTAAAGTTATAACTGACAGTCTGCTGCACTTACACACCAATTACTGTCTTAAGTGGTAAACTGATAGGATACAGTGCATCAGCTAGGTATTTATTTTATCCACAAACCAAATATCTATAACCACATACTTCCGTTTTGTTTACAGATTTTGTTTACAGATGCATTGGTTTGTATTGTGCTATAGTACGTATGTTTTTGTTAATGTATTTAATATTTCATTTGTGATGTAGTGCTTTGTTTTGTAAGTTTAAAAGATTGGATGTGTACAGTTTTACCTCAAGAAGGTATCACTTGCGAGCTTCCTCTGGCTAGGACAATTGTCAAATGATAATCAAAAGAATTATTTAAATGGCTGTTTCTGACATGAATAACTTTGATTAACATGCCCTGCTGAAAATGTATATTTTGGAATTGCACTGAATCTGCATTGGTTGTTTGAAAAAAATATTTGTTGTTTTGTATGCTTGTTAAATTAATAAACTTTTTTTTCAAAATATCGTAAATGCTCAGTAGTTGTGTTGTCTTTTTTCCCACTGCTTATCCTGGGCTCCAAAGAGTTATTATAGATTAAATTGACATTCTACATCCTATATCCTGATCAGCCAAACATTAAAACCAATTTCCAGTTTTAATTACTTCACATCACACAGTGGTGTGCACAAAAGATCTTGTTATGTAAACAAAATGGAAATATCTGTGCAAAATGCTCTGAACAATGCTGTTGGGAAGTGGTATGTTGCACTCGATTTTCTACATCCAAACCATCTGCTCATGACTGTGAGTTCCCTCTTATACATACTCCATAAATGACTGCCAAGATTGATGATGAACTTTTCAAATAGTAAAGTCAATTCTATTTATAGCCATAAATCACAAGTTAGTCTCAGAGGGCTTCAGAATTTGTAATGCATGCATCACCCTTAGATTTCTTAGATTGTCATGTTGGATGGGGTTACAGAAAAACAGTGGAGAAATATCACATAAGCAACAGAAATTTGGATCCCTCTTTCAGGATTGACAGACATGCAACAAATGGCATGTGTGGTTTGCATTATTTCATAAACCAATAACGTGTAACATAAAGCACATAAAATAAATGTTAAATGCAACAAATCAAATGGTTTAAGGCAAAGTATGAAACTATCAATTATCCCACCAAATATCTGAAAATTAAGCAGGTGTTCAGCCCATTCTTTGTGACTGAAATCGATAAAAAAAAGATATTAATAATCTCATTTGGTGGATATTTTAATTCCACAAGTTTCATTATGATGCTTGAAAAAATATTTGCTATGTTGAACACACCAAGTTCAGTGTTGAGTAAACATTTAGATTAAAGAAACTAGGCAATCCTCCAGAAAATTATATTTTGGGTCTGTATCATTTTTTAGTCTTTGTTACATACAAAAGTGTGTGTTTGTCAATCTCCAGGGGAACTGGTCATCATCAATATCATCCAAACCCCTTAAATGCTCTCTAGGCAAAGGGCGGTCCCTGTCCTGCAGAGCTGGTGTGAACCTATTTATCAATTCTGTCAGTGTGTGTTTTTATGTGCAATGGAATTGGGTCTTTCCATTGATGCACTATGCAGATTTGTAATATTCATCAACAGCTATCCCATCGAGCAGACATTTTAGAATTTTAGATTCAAAAAGAGCATCCTCTTAATTTTGGAAGTGTTACCGGATATGATGTCCTGTTCATTGTGTTTTTTTCAGAACTAAGTTTATGTTGGTGAACCTTCATGTGTACAGCAAGAAAAATAGTCCTTTTCTGGAATGATCTCAATTTTGCACACCTCCTTCTCAAGAATTCTTTGCCTCTGTTGGGACATGTACAGAGCAATTTAGGCAAGAAAATTTTGAAACAAACAATTGTGGCTTGACCTGTTTTCACATGTTTTTGGAGCATTTGCCCAAATTATAAATCATAGCAGCACAACATCAGCTCAATGTGTGTATGCTTTATCTTGCACCATTTCACAAGCTTTACCAGCCTGTTGTTTTCTGTGTAATTCAATAACTTCCCCACAGACTTCCCTGCAGAGAGCCAAAGGTCAGGGTCAGGAAAAACTGTGTTTGGATGTTCTTTCAGTCAATGTCCCACTCAACATCAGCACGGTTTACTCCTATAATGGGGAACTATGCTTTTGAGACATTTTGTCGCCTAGAGGAGAAACACCCTCTGAACTGCCCTCACGTCAGTGGTGAGCAGCAGAAGACTGGTTGTTCCAGGCAGCTTCCAGGTATGTATGTGTAAGCCACTGAATGAATTTGAAGCAGAGTGTTGCTGAATAACAGAATGTATGCAGAGCACTCAGGGCAAGGCTGCCTTCCCTAAGACAATTAAAGGTTAAATTAAATCAAATATGCTGCTTCTCTGCGTCTTTGGCTATGAAGTTGGTTAATAAGGCAGAGGCTCAGCTTATAGAACATAACATGCTATCACAAGTTGAGCAGATTGCATCTTGCAAATTATGCAGAGAAATATAATCTATTAGCTATGCAGGGGTCAACTTAAGAATGTGATATGTTGATGAAGAATAATTCACTGTTTGATTGTTTTTGGATGGAACATAATCAATGGAATTGTTTGTATGGTTTTCATATTGTATGAGTAATTGGACTTCAGAGTTGGAAATTAGAGAATAACATAAGTATTTACACCCAAAGCCTCAAAACCTTATTTCCCAAGATTTGGATGTTTGAGGGGCGCTTATGAGAAATTTTTAAAAGCCCAGGTTTGTTATTGGCCATAGACAATTACATGATCAATGAGAGGATTTCATTTTACAACAGTGCCATTAACAGCTTATTCTTTTTTTTCTTGTATTTTTCCCTTAGTTGAACGATGTCACGTTATCCATGTAGATCAGTGGTTTTGTGTTAAATCTGAGGTGCTGTGAGTTCCTAGACAGGATTGGAAATAAGAAAATAATTTGGACTTCTTTGTTTTTAACCTTTACGCTTTTAGTATAAAACATTCATTTCCTTCATTATGCTTCTACAAATTATCAAAATGAAAGCCTGAGAGGGGATCATCAGTCTTTGACAAATAACTTCAAGCCCTTTTTACAGGGTCTTAGACCAAAAAGTTTAGGTTTATCACAGTATGAATTAAAGTGACGCAATCCACTTTGTCTTTGTTTCTATTATCTGCTCTGCTTTAGAGGCTGAAAGTTTCCCATTTGTGGTTTCCCTAATAAAAGTAATGACTCAAAAAAACATGCTAATAGTGTGAATCAGATTGTCCAGCAAGCTAATATAACAGTCTGACTATTCCTGAGTAACACAGATTAGGTTTGAGCTAAGAAGGAGAGAACTGTGCATAAATGGTAGACAGATGTTCAGAAAATATAGCAGCTAAGTGAGCAGGTGCACAAGTGTTTAACATACAAAGCTATCAGATGAGTACATACACAGTAAGGACAAAGTAATTCAACTGGCCTCATCAGTTAGGATATGCTGATTAAAACTTAAATTCGCTGATTAGCGGCATTAACTCATGTCCCTACTCAGCAAAAGATAGAATGATCACTGACATTTTACCTTATTAAGCAAGTGTGGAAACAGACTCTTTTCATGGTTGCGTCATGACTCATGGGGAAGAACAGGTGTGACTAATAACATTACATGTTCCATTTAAGTGGCCTTGAATTGATGGTAGAGAGACGGCATGGAATTTAATTAATGGTTTTCATTACACTGTTACATCATTAAATCTGCCAGAAAAAATACACACACACACACACACACACACACACACACACACACACACACACACACACACACACACATATATATATATATGTATATATAGTGTCTGTGTGTCTGTGTCTGTGTAAAAGCATCTATGTGATTGTAACCTCATATTATTTAATAATAAAGACAGTCATACAGCATCCAGTGCTACATCCCACACTAGTCCAGTATTCAGTACATATCCAATAATTCCTGACGCGCTGGTGGAAATGCTCAGAGAGAACACTCTGGCGCTCTCTGTTGGGTATAAGGTGCAACGACAAACACAGAGGAAGACTTGGTTCCCACACAAATTCAAAAGTTTCAAGTTGACTTTTTCTTGTGTATCTTATTATCAGTTACATAAAGAAAAAAATTGTATGGCATCAACGACAGTAATTTTTCCCTCTATAAAGTAACAAATATATATTAGTCATAAATGAATTAATATTAATTTATTATTTTCCAAATCTTCGTATCTATTGATAATGGACTAGCCTCCAATCACAGTACATTTTAATGGTGCTTGTGTTGTTAACTATTATATCATTTCAATAAGATGTTTTTGAATTTTTTTCCATGAATGTGTGATCCTCCTCAGAGATTATTTAAGGGGAGAAAACACAGCTGGGTTACACATCATATATATAGCTTGTAGGTTCCCGTCACTGCTTCGGTACTCTGTAAGGGAAAAAAACAGATGGTGTTCTGATATAAATGTGATTAATTTATAGGAATTAAAATATGTCAGCCTTCAAATTTCTGATGATTCAGGGCAGAATGATCAGGATGGAAACTCAGGTTTTCTTGGTTACATAAGTCCAAAGATCATGGTCCTCTGTTTAAGACTGTCTAGAATGGACAAAAGACATAAAATATAGCAAAAACATTGGTGTTCCTCAGGCAAAAATGAAATAATAACAAGACTGTAACCAAAAGACATTTCAGTGGTGAACTGTAGAGCAAGGATTGAATGAACATTGAAATAGATGGGGAGTAGAGTGAGTGAGTAAAAAGAATGAAAAAGAACATAATAAAAAATAACATATAACAAAGATGCAACGGCTCATTTCTATAGGAGGCAGCAGAGAAGAAATTATCAGTGGATGCACAGATTGTAGATGAGGAATCTAGGTGTTGTTTGTTGTTATTTTGAAAACAGAATTGTGAAACTGACTTGTGGTTTATTGTCAGGATGCTTGCTGCTTCTGACTTTGTTAAACTGGGAGAAGAGTGTTCATTTTATCAAGCTTCAATGTCCCTCAGGTCTTAACAAAAACATCTTATGAATACTGAAAGACAACTTTATGACAGTCCAAATGAAATATTACAAGGCTTTATTGAAGTATATCACTGTCCTTTTATCAAGAAAGTTCTTTAAACCTGTTTTTTCTCTGTCAGGTTTTTTTTTTCCTGTACCATTGAAAAAATTACATATTAAAAATGCCAATGATACCCAGAGCAAACATTAATAACCTAAATGTAGTTAAGTTGCTGTCTGGTGTTAGCCCTTGTGTTAAAAGACCAGTTAATTTTTTGCTTACATTTGGGTCTTGGATAGTAATTTTAATGCTGATTAAGCAATACTCAGTAATTCCAAACAAATCTCCAAACAAATTAAAGAGCAATTGTTTAAAATCTCTGCGTAATGAAAACAGCTGGTTTCCCTTGAAAAATGCTACCAATTTAATTTGCTTTCTTGAAATTGTTAAAGTGTTTAAGGGCCCTGCACAGCCAAAATAACTTTATTTCCTTGACACTAGATGGAGCAGTTGTATCATTTATGGGAGCTACCACCAGTTGATCCGGGAATAGGGACATCTGGATTCAACATTGCGGTGGCAGAGAAACATATCTGAATGAAGACAACGGATGAACTCTGGAAGATGTATATTTATTTTTCCTGTGTCACTTGAATGGTGCATTATTTCTGGAATGAAAGAAAGCACATCTTAATTTTATCTTACTTGCGACTAATATTAAAAGTCTGCACAGGTTTGTGTGGTCTGTACATGTTTTAAAAGATTTCCCCCAGCACACAAAACAACATTCTGTAGCAGCCTATTTTTTTCCGAGGCCAGCTATTTTAAAAGACTGAGCTTCCTTCCTATTTTTCAAGGAATCATTTTTTTGCATTTAAATACTCCTGATGTCATTATTGTACTTGCTTGGATAGATGAATAGGATTGCCATCAAATTAGCGGTCACCTTGATCATCAGAGGGAACAGAATATTTTATAAGAAATGTAAGGAGGTTCATAAAAGCTCTGCGGTCTCACAGTCATCTCCTGATGATAGATGTAAAAGCTAGGCTAATGTCCAGCTTTTCCTGATTATGCATATTAATGACACCTCCAGAAGTCGTCACAAATATATATTTTTCGGTGGGTGAGGAGGGCAATCGGTAATAGATAGCAGAATTTATTCAGTTTAGGATTAATACCTCTAATCAGGAAGGGAAACTTTCATGAGACTGGTAGGCAAGGCTGCTTAAATGCTTAAATAATTTAACTAAATCAATTTTACATGTATTATGATCACTTAACCACGAAAAACAACAAATCCTTTTGGAACTAATGAGCCCATAAGCTTGAGAACATTAGCTTTATCATTAAGGGATAATAAAAACAATTGCTTTTCCATCCTTAGTCCGGGGAGACAGAACTGCAGGTTCCACATGCAATAGTGCAGGTTTTCAACAACTGGGG